>OX371223.1:243662064-244950069 GCA_947310385.1 Nephrotoma appendiculata | reverse complement strand
ATTGTAATCGAAATAACTTTTCCCAACTGTTGAGATTCTTCAGGAATGGCAAATACTCACCTACAACCGATGTCAGACAACCAGAACTAAGCCATAAAATAAAACACCATTCATTAATTTATGATCAGTAAATATTTATTTGTTACTGATTCAACTTCAAAATCACCCTATTGTAACACTGGAAATCTAAAAGTAAATCATATGTAATTAAGGTTAAATTTGATTTGCATACTATAGTTATATAAACAATTATACTCATCTTATTATCAATGTATTACATTTATATTCCTTATATTTAATTGATTCCCTGTAATGAAAGAAATTTAATGTTAAATTGTAATAATAATACTTACGTCAAATTACTATTGTCAACATTGACAATACTTCATTTAACTTAACACGAGCGACATCTGCAGAGTAGCACAGCACACCTTACATTATGCGCAACCAAATTGTGTAGGTGTACCAACTTAATTTCATCATGCAACATAAAAAGAAATTTGCTCTGTTGCTGTCACTTCACTTCTACTTTTACCACCGCTAACAACAATAAAATAACTTAAATTTAATATTTAATAAATGATAATAAATTTATAATAAATAAAATTAAAAAACCAAAACTGCGTTCATCATTATCAATCAGCGAATCCAGATACAATCCGCTACCGTAACATTGGTCCTTCGAGCCGGATCCCGATTTATTTAGACGAAACACGTGGAGGAAACAAAAAGAGCAACCATTACCAAATTTCATTGCCGCGTGGACCGCCATTGCTGGAGAAGTTTATCGGACGCAAACCTTGAGTATACTTTATAAATCTAAATATAGTTCATTTATTTAATTTGCAAATTTATCGTGGAACTAGTTGTTGATCGCTTGAATATAAGTTCTAGTCACGATAGAGTAATAAAATCCGCGTTGCGTATCCGTTCACACATAAACGAATTTAACAATAAATAATCATATCAATAAACTCGATTTATGGTTATATGTTCACATCGATAGAATTAAAATAATTTGAGGTGAAATTCGGTGCAATCACGTTAATTGTAAGTGTCAGAAGTGAAATTCAGTGCAATCACGTTAACCGTACGTGACAAAGGCGAAATTCAGTGCAATCACGTTAACCGTACGTGACAAAGGTGAAATTCGGTGCAAATACGTAGCACGCTAACGTCGTAAAGGTGAAATACAGAATGGAGGCCTTACTTAAGCGAAGGTCAGTTGTCAAAGGCCAAATTACGAAACTGCACACCTATGCGAGATCCTGTAAGGATACCACATCCTATGATGACATGCACAGCCGTTTCGAGAAGTTAAAGGAACATTATACGAGTTTTGTAAATATCGAAGATCAGATGTTCTCAATCGACCCTGAGGTGGCCTCAGACATCGATACAGTTGATGACAATTATTATTCTTGCGTATCGACCTTACAAAAATTAATGAGAGCGAAAATTCAAACACCACCATGCAAACTCAATGAAACTACTCTAAATACATCTTCCTCAGGATTGCCTGGCGATTTCAAACTACCACGATTAAAGCTACCAATTTTCACTGGAAAGCCCAGAGACTGGCAATCATTCTATGATTTGTTCAAGAGTACCGTCCACGAAAATACAAGCCTGTCGCCGGCTCAAAAATTTCAGTACTTGATGGGTCAATTACGAGGCCCACCCGAAGTTTTAGTACGCCATTTTCGAGTGGATGATTCAAGCTACATTGAAGCATTCCAAAAACTAGTCAAACGTTATGACAGGAAACGGAGTATCGTGAACGATTTTATAGAAACCTATATCAGTCAGCCACGAATAGTTAAACCTTCCGCTGACACTATAGGTAAACTATTCGATACGTGTGATGAAACTGTTCGAGGACTGAAGGCACTAGGACAAAGTGCAGAATCAAGGGATTGCTGGTTGGTTTACCTGGCTGAAAGAAAATTGGACGACACCACGTTGCAGATGTGGAAGCACGAGTCCTCAGATCAAGATTTTCCGACGATCGACGAGTTGTTAGAGTTTTTAAACAAAAGAATGAACTCTCTCGAAGGATTGAAGCAACCAACAACTAAGGTTCAAGGTAAACAAGAGTCTCTTACCAAAACCTTCCACACCAACAATGAAACAAAGCCACTACCGAATTGTATGCTATGCAAGAATCAGCAACATCGTTTGTGTGACTGTCCTACATTCATCGAAATGGATTTAGAAAAACGCAGACAATATATAAACAACAGTTCCAGATGCTTCAACTGTCTAGCAGAAGGACATGTCGTATTCAAGTGTAGATCGAGAGGACGATGCCACCAGTGCCAAAGAAAACACCATACGTTGGTTCATACCGAGTTCAGCAATTCACAAGGTTCAACTGCAAAAGAAGTAAACTCAAAATCACCTACGACTACGATGTTCATTACGTCGAAGGAAATCGATGTAAATGAAGTGAATGTTTTACACTCATCACAGCAACCCGTATGTTTTGATGCACTCTTACCAACTGCAATTGTCGAAGTGAGGGATAGATTTGGCGAATGGCGATCCTGTCGGGCATTGTTAGATTCCGCATCAACTCGATCGTACGTTACCGAAAACTGCGCTAGAAGGCTAAACGTCGTACGATCAAATGCAAGATTTAATATTAATACAATAAATGGCGGAAGAGCGGGCTGCTCAAGAGGAGTATCATCACTGTTGATAAGATCCAGAACAAACGAAGGGTTCACATTTGATGTAACTGCCTATATCCTACCCAAAATCACATCCAACCTTCCTCCTAAATCGATAGACCGAGACCGATTCGAATATCTAAGTCACCTAACCTTGGCTGATCCTGATTTCCACATACCGGGCAATATAGATCTCTTAATTGGCTGTGACAAATTTCTGCTACTTCTATCCGAGGGCCAAATAAAAAAAGATGAAAATCACCCCGTTGCTCAGAAGACTATATTAGGATGGATCATTGGAGGAAGCTACGAATCAACCGGTTTGCCACAACAAACCACTACCTGTCTGTCTGCCTCAGAAGAAATAAACATCGACCAAACATTAAGGAAGTTCTGGGAGACAGAAGACTTACCAGCTGTAACGCATTATACCGAAGAAGAAAGGTGTTTTATCGAACATTTCAACAACCATTTAACGATTGAAGGTTCAGGTAAATTCACAGTACGCCTACCTTTTAAGCCCAATAAACCTGCATTGGGGGAATCATTTAACCAAGCCATTAGGAGGTTCAAGTCGCTGGAACAAAGACTAACGAGGGATCCTGAACTTCGCCGAAACTACACGAAATTCCTAGAGGAGTATGAATCACTCGGTCATATGGAAGCAATACCAGAAAACGAAGTAGACTTGCCAAATGTGAAAAAATATTACCTGCCGCATCATCCTGTAACCAAAGAATCCAGTACAACGACCAAGCTCCGTGTCGTATTCGACGCGTCAGCTAAATCTACCTCAGGAGCATCACTTAATGACACGCTAATGGTTGGGCCGAACATACAGCAGACACTTCTGGAAATTTTAATAAGATTCCGAAAACATCGCTACATCTACACGGCAGACATCGAGAAAATGTTCCGTCAGCTATGGATTGATAAGACTGATACAGACTATCAACGTATCATCTGGCGCGAGTCTCCAGCAGCAAGGATAAAACACTACCGCCTCCTGACCAATACCTACGGCACGGCGTCAGCTTCGTTTTTGGCCACGCAAGCTCTTAGTAAATTAGCAGAGCTGCACCGAGATACTCACCCAAACGCCGCTAACATACTAATCAAGGATTTTTACATGGATGACTTAATGTCTGGAGCGAGTAAAATTGATGTCGCTGTGGCCAACCAAACCGAGTTAATTTCCCTAATAAAGCTTGGTGGGTACCACCTTAGAAAATGGGCATCCAATGACGTGAGGCTTCTACAAACCATACCCGCAGAAGATCGAGAAATCTCTATTCGTGATATTACCGAGGGAACTAAATTAATCTCAGTGCTAGGTATTAAATTTGACCCACAAGGAGATTGTTTTTCGTTTAAGGTCGTCCTGCCAGGATCCATCAGGTCTACTAAGAGGAACATGTTATCTGAAGCGTCGCGTGTATTCGACCCAATGGGATGGTTGTCACCTGTAACAGTCGCAATCAAAATACTTTTTCAAGGCTTGTGGCTGCTGAAGATCGATTGGGATGATGAACTTCCTACAGATGTTCAAGATCGCTGGTTAAATATTCGAACCAAATTACAATTATTGGAAGGTATCAGAATACCGAGTTGGCTTAACTCCGACAACCAAGTGCACTTATGTGGATTTGCAGATGCCTCTAACGCCGCATATGCTGCTGTCATTTATGCACGCAGTGTAAATTCCCATGGAAAGGTGCAAACGAACATAATTGCTGCAAAAACCAAGGTCGCACCGATCAAGTACGTCTCCACCGCTAGGATGGAATTATGCGCGGCTTTGCTACTCGTCCGATTGCTTGCATCCGTAATCAAGTCGTTGGAACTTCCTGTACCTCCACAAGTCTCATTATGCTCGGATTCCATTACCGTACTTGCTTGGCTGGCAAATCCACCTAGAAAGGGAAATATATTCGTGTTGAATCGAGTCACAGAAATATTAGATTCAACGAACGTTCAGCAATGGTCCTACGTTAAATCGAAACAAAACCCAGCGGACATTGCTTCCCGTGGCATTCTTCCAGGTGAGCTTATCGAAAACCGAATGTGGTGGCAGGGACCAGATTGGCTACGAAACGAACCATTTAAGTTACCTGAAACACCATCAAAAAAGTGTTCTGTCACTACTCTAACATTAACCGATATCGCTAGTGAAGGTCCAGCATGTGAAGACGTCAACAAAATCGCTATAGTTGATCGAATCATCGAGAGATTCTCCAGAGCAACCAAAGCAGTTCGAGTGCTGGCTTGGGTTATACGAGCGAGTCACAATTTTCGCAACGCTAAATCTCGAATCCAAGGTTTTTTTACGGTAGCTGAGTTGTACGAGTCGTACAAAATAATACTGAAGGCAGCGCAACTCTCAAGTTTCCAGAATGATATTATCAACTTACGAAATAACTTACCATTGTCTAAATCTAATCATATTTCTTCTCTATCACCATACCTAGATAAGGCGGGAATTATGCGGGTGGGCGGTCGCCTTGCACACGCCAGGGAACAATACGATCTAAAACATCCGATAATTCTGGCAGGAAATCATCCAATAGCACGAAAAATCGTAAACGAGACACATGAACAACATTTGCACGCGGGACCAAATTTGTTGATGTCAATTCTTAAGCAGCAATACGCTATACTTCGATGCAAAGATTTGATCCGAAGCGTGATTTACAATTGCGTCAAATGCTTTCGACAAAGGAAGGTTACACAAGAACAACTAATGGGACAGCTACCACCTCCCCGAGTCAACCTAATCAGACCGTTCCTCCAAACCAGTGTGGACTGTGCCGGTCCTTACACCATAAAAGCAAGTAAGGCAAGGAAGGTTACAACCTACAAGGGGTATCTTGTAATATTCACCTGTATGGCAACCAAGGCCATGCATTTCGAGTTAGCCTCCGACATGACAACGGATACGTTCCTTGCAGCACTCAAACGATTTCAAAGTCGTCGCGGGATTTGTTCGGACGTTTATAGTGACAACGGTACAAATTTCGTTGGGGCTGCAAATGAGTTGAAATATTTCCAACAGCTACTATCAAAGGAAGAAAAACACATCGCTGAGTGGGCAGCTTCCAATAACACCAGATGGCATTTTGTTCCGCCGGCGTCACCACACTTCAACGGGTTCTGTGAAGCAGCCGTAAAGTCGGTAAAATACCATTTACGACGTGTCATCGGACCGGCCATCCTAAGATATGAAGAACTGTACACCTTGCTGACACAGATTGAAGGCCTACTAAATTCTAGACCTGTTTGTGAATCACTAGAAGAACACATCGACGCTCTTACACCCGCACATTTCATTATTGGACAGCCTATCACAACTGTGCCCGAGCCTGATATCACGCATTTAAAGGTTAACCGTCTTTCACGATGGCAGATGTCTCAACAGAAGTTCCAGCATTTTGCGAAACGATGGCAATCTGAATATCTCACCACTCTAAACCGGTTGTCAAAATGGAGATGGAAGCAGAACAACATTAAGGTGGGCGACGTAGCGATCTTAAAGGATGAGAATCTTCCACCAGGACAATGGACATTGGGTCGCGTCGCAGAAACACATCCAGGCAAAGACGGATTCGTTCGTGTGGTAACCGTCAAGACATCGAAAGGTTTATTCAAGCGCCCAATAACGAAAGTAGCGCTTTTACCATTGATTGACTCACCTAATTCGTCAACGGGGGCGACATGTTGAGATTCTTCAGGAATGGCAAATACTCACCTACAACCGATGTCAGACAACCAGAACTAAGCCATAAAATAAAACACCATTCATTAATTTATGATCAGTAAATATTTATTTGTTACTGATTCAACTTCAAAATCACCCTATTGTAACACTGGAAATCTAAAAGTAAATCATATGTAATTAAGGTTAAATTTGATTTGCATACTATAGTTATATAAACAATTATACTCATCTTATTATCAATGTATTACATTTATATTCCTTATATTTAATTGATTCCCTGTAATGAAAGAAATTTAATGTTAAATTGTAATAATAATACTTACGTCAAATTACTATTGTCAACATTGACAATACTTCATTTAACTTAACACGAGCGACATCTGCAGAGTAGCACAGCACACCTTACATTATGCGCAACCAAATTGTGTAGGTGTACCAACTTAATTTCATCATGCAACATAAAAAGAAATTTGCTCTGTTGCTGTCACTTCACTTCTACTTTTACCACCGCTAACAACAATAAAATAACTTAAATTTAATATTTAATAAATGATAATAAATTTATAATAAATAAAATTAAAAAACCAAAACTGCGTTCATCATTATCAATCAGCGAATCCAGATACAATCCGCTACCGTAACACCAACAATTCAGTAAACCCCCAATTCAGTTCAACAAACCGGATAATAGGAAATTTGAACCTATGGATACCTCATCAATTCAAAATAGGTTTTCTCAACCTACTCGTTTACAGCAACAACCATACTAGCAAAATAGAAATTATTTTCAAACTACTGGACCATCTAGATTCCAGTCACAGGAAATCTACAATTTGGAAAACCAAGAATCCGACAGTGTATACAACCAGGAACATCCAGAACATTACTATCATCCAACAAAACTATCATCCCAATCTCGATTATTATACTGAAAACAACGTTGAGTATGATTACTCACTAGATCCAGAAATAGAGGAAGAGGATTTTCGTCAAGAAGCCTCGGATCAGTTGGATTTATACAATTAAATAAAGTTCAAAATTCCACACTTCCTTTTATTTTCATCAAATTCAGTCCCACCAAAATTTTGAAAATTCTCATTGACACTGGTGCAAATAAAAACTTTATAAACCCAATTCATATTCATCCTAAACGGATACAAAATATTCCCCCGGTTAAAGTGAAAACCATGTTTAAGGAACATCAAATCAATGACGCAGTAACTTTTAATGGATTAATAGCATTTAAAACTAAGGAACCTATTCAATTCCTTTTATTCAAGTTTCATGAATACTTCGACGGTTTAATAGGGTTAGAAACACTTCAAAAATTTAATGCTAAAATTAATTTCCAAAATTCACTTCTGGAAATGCCTAATACTTGTATTCCTCTAAATTTTTCTAATGTCACTACAAAGGTATTCTCAATAGAACCCAGAACTAAACAAATTTTTAATATTCCCGTAGATAGAGAAAATGGTGAAATATATATTAAGCCTATCAATATTCAAGAAGGTTTAATTATCGCCGAAGGAATCTACAACGCATATAATGGTTTATCACCCATCGAAATAATTAATTTTTCTAACCAATTAAAAGAATTTGTTATTGAACAACCTTTAAAAACTGAATCATTTGGATAAATAATAATATAAATAATTACAACATAAATATGATAAATAATTACAACATTGAACTAAATCATTCATTTTCCTCAGATGAGAACAACGAAAATTCAATTTCTAATTTGATTAGAATTTCCCATCTTAACACCGAAGAAAAGAAAGAAATTCAAAAATTATGCAATGCATACAAATATCTCTTCCAACAGGAAAACCAAAAATTGACTTTTACTAACCAGGTAAAACATAAAATTGAATTAAATAATGAAAACCCAAGCCAAAAGTTTCAGGCCACTCGCATATTTCGTATTTGCTTTATATTCATTGAATTTTTCTCATAATTTGTTTACTTCAATTGTACACAACACATACACAAAAAAATATATCTTTAATACCGTTATTCTAAAAATAAATCGTTTCTATTTATGAAGGAGCCAGTTGCAATCATTACTCTCATTAAAGGAGGCAAATCGCAGCGAGAAGTTGCTTCACAGTTAAAAATATCAAGGGGATGTGTTCGACATGCTATTGAGCGACACGCCCAAACCGGAAGTTTTCGTGATACCCCACGATCAGGACGGCCTAGATGTACAACCAAACGTCAAGATCAGCTTATAGTAACAAATAGTAAGCAAATAGGCGAAAAACAGCACCAGTAATACGCGCTGAAATAAATAAAACAACAAATGTTGAAAGAGATGGTGGATTATTTGGGCGAGTTGCAGTTCGGAAACCACTTCTACGACCACAAAACAAATTGAAAAGGTTAGAATGGGCCAGAAACCATAAAGACTGGACGGCAGAAGATTTTAAAAGGGTTTTATGGAGCGATGAATCCAAGTTCGAGGTTTTTGGCACAAAGCGGAGGATTTTTGTTCGACGCAGCGCCGAACGGACGATGCTACCGGACTGTATAGTTCCGACTGTGAAGCATGGTGGCGGATCTGTAATGGTCTGGGGATGTTTCTCTTCCAGTGGGCTCGGTGATCTGACTCGTGTGATCGGTAGAATGAATAAGGAAGCATATCACACGGTACTGGAAGAAAACGTTTTGCCCTCTGGACGAAGATTGATTGGCGAAGGATTCGTATTCCAACAAGACAACGACCCAAAACACACATCGAACCTTTGCAAGGACTGTCTCAAACAGAATGAGGAGAAAAAAGTCTTAAAAATCATGACATGGCCACCGCAATCTCCAGATCTTAATCCTATAGAGCTGTTGTGGGAGGAGCTTGATAAAAAGGTACGGGAACAACGCCCATCATCGGAATCTGTGTTGTGGAATATTCTACAAGATTTCTGGAGCAATATTTCACAAGAAACCATTCAAAAACTTACGGCTAGGATGCCAAGAATTGTTAAAAAAGTAATCGAATGTAGCGGGGGATTTTTCGATGTAAAGTCGGTTTAAGACATTTTTCGTTTTTTTAAATAAATTATCCTGAAATATTAACAAATTAAATTTTATTTTACCTTATTTTGGTTTTATAAACATTTCTCAATTAATCGACATGCTTATTTTTCTACTAAACAAATATTATCTGCGTTAAAATTTGATTTTTTTCAAAATATGGGAGTGGGCTCAAACTTTTGGCTGCAGTGTACATGTTAATTACACATTAATTTATTAAGATGTGTAAATTAAAATACATTATGTACATAATACAAACTTTTCTAGTGAATAATGGAAAATAAACAAATACGCAGGGAATGGACAGACGCCGAAAATTTAAAATAGATTGCTGGAAGCAGTATGTCGAGGATTTGAAGAAATCGAATTGAAATTCCTCGGGATATGAGGCAATGGCAAATTTCATGAATGAACATAACATTATTAAAAGTGCCGTGAAAAAATAAATTTGTGTTTGTTTCTGCCAGAAGGAAGGAAGAAGACCCAAGGAAAACGGATCAACGATTAAAAATGTGTTAGTGTACATGTGCCTGATAAATGTGAATATGCTGTAACGACGCCCGCAGCCGACGTCATTCCCAGGGCTGATGTCTAAATAAATTTCCCATTTACAACGAATTTCCCATTTAGAAATAAAAAAACTGTAATTAAGTATCTGATAATAATAAACTGGTAGAATCTGGGTTCTACAGCTAATTATCGTGAAGGCGACATATTTTTTTTTGACGATATTCAAATAGCCATTGTTGCGTAGTAAATAGTAAATACATACCAACTTTGGTAACTGTGTGTCCATAAGTACCCTGTATCGCTAAATATTCATGGGTTAACAATTAAAAGATAGTTTATAATATACGACAAGCAGATGAAAAGTTAAAATATTTTGTTAGACATAAAGATAAGATATAGTTCAATCAGTTCTTATGTACTCTTAAAAAAATTTGACCCCCTAAAACACTATTATAAGTGTAGAGTAAGTAGGAGTAAATTAATTAAATTAAAAATACTCATACAAATTTTTCTGCAGCTCAAAATTACAAATTCTAAAATTGAAGGGGTGGTAAAAACTGTTTCATTTATAACACTCGTTAATAAATATTTTTATTTTTGTTTTTATGAATTCTATTTTACCAGGATCTCTTATACAATCGTCAAACAAACAAAGGATGTACTTCATCCCGACTATTTCATGTGCGAAACAAACTCTACAAACACAAAGCTGAGTGCATGCAGATTGATACAAATGAACAATAAACAAAACGACGGTTAACTGCGGAAGAAAAAATTAAATTTATAAAGTATAAAACTGAGATAACCATTCCCAAAAATATAATATTGAAGAAGAATCAACTATTTCAAAGCATTTAAATGTCTCAACACAACATGCAAACATTAAGGAAAAATTGAAATCTACTCTGCACTACATTATTGGACAATTAACCGAGAAGGAAACCGTATATTAGTTGATTACCCATTTTTTATAACAAACCCAGGGCTGACATTTTGCAACATCACTTCGATTCTCTTCGTTAGTGATGATCGAAGCGAAAAATTGAATTTTCGGCATGTTATAACTTTTACGTTTGATAGTCGATATTACAATATGGTAACCCTCTTTCGATGTTTTTTTGACAGTTATGGTCTTAGTTTTATATGTCAAAATATTTTTTGCTATTACATTGTTGACTGCAAAATTGATATTCTAAATTTAAATAAACATTGTTGTAATGTTAAATACGTGTGCTCGTGCGGGTTTTTTGTTTCGGTTAATTATGACGATGAGTATAATATAAATTATACAATTACACGGCGTTTCATGAGGGATCGGTATGATGTAATGGATATGGCCGATGCAAAGTTAGTGTTAAATTGTTATGCTATATGTAACTTTAATTTTCATAACATTTTATTATTGTTATTGTTTTTAGATTTATTGAATCATTCCGCGTCACAAAAAACATATTTAAATTTATTTTAAATGAAATTATAAGGTTTTAACTTGATAGTGTTAAAAACTGATTGTACGATAAGCTCTCAACTTTTATAACTAAAATTTATTTTTTATTTTTTTTATTTTATTTACGCAGGAATACACAATATGGATGACGATTTTTTCAATTTTAATAAGGATTTCATTTTTCGTTTTCAATGGATGAAAGATGGTTCCATATTGAACTTTGACACAAAAGAAGTGTTAAGGACTGCCGGTCGGAATGGCAAATGGGTCTCAGAGGAGGCCCGTAAAGCCTTCTATTCAGATGAAGAATACGATAAACGCCAGGAGAAATTAAACAAATTATTAAAAAAATAAATTTTTTAAAAATTAGTTGAAAATTTTTTTATTTGGGTTGGGGTGGGGTCAAATTATTTTTTTTACAGGTTTATAAATATGTATAAAAGACAAAATTAGCATTATATTAATAAAATAAATTATGAAATTAATTGAATAAAACTGTTCTTGTTTATTTATAGTTACGGGGCTTGTTGGAAAGTACATCTTTAGTTTTTGGAAAGTGTATAAATAGGGTTTCGCCTAATTTGAATGATTCATTTTTTCTGCGATGTTTGGTGTTGAAACTCCGTTTACCATGATGGTAGTTACATATGCCACAATGTAGCGAGTCATCAACAGCAGCAACAACAACGACATCAGTATTTAACTAAAGTTACGTATCCCACGATAATCGCTGATCAGGCATAATACAACAACATGCCATAATGCATCGACTAGCATATTACATTGTATGTCGTATTCATTTTAGCTGAAACAATTCTTAGAAACGCAACGAGCAACATGATACCACATCGCCAACATTAAATTATCTTTATAAATTATTTTTAAGTTCATTATTATTCGTGTACTCGTTCCACTAACATTATAGTTTTCGTAAATAAAATTGTTTAAAAAAAAATAAGTTTAAAATAAATTATTAATTGCTCTGGATAAAGTCCAGAGCTATAAAAAATAAAGAGTTTTCGACGTGAAAACTATAAATGGCGCAGTTTGGTAGCGGATATTTTTTAATATCTGTGCACTACGTAAAACCACATACTGCAAGTGAATAAAAAACCGTGTTCTAAGAGTTCATAATAAATCTAAAGTTAAAGTGAAATACTGACGGCTAATCAGTAAATAGTGCTTAGAATCGAACTTTTATTCTCGAATATTACAAAAAGTGTATGGATATGTTGTTTGACGGTTATTCAAACATAGTTAAGTGAAAGTATAATATTGTGAATTAATCTAAAATTAGACGACTAGTCAGTACCTAAACAGTGAAACAAAAAAAAGTAAAAATTATTCAAGTAACAATCAAAAAGGCGGAAAACACCCAGAAGAATCGGGAAGTATTGACATTGTTATTGATAAATGATGGTTTATCAGATATTCGTGACAATCTTAATAATTAATTTGTGGTGAGTACACATTTTGGTAATAATCCCTTACTTTTCCTTTAAAATTCTTGGTTATTCCTAAAAATATAAAAAAAATAAAATAAAAAAAAAAAAATTGCCAAATTAAAAAATTATTGCGATAAATATAACTTAAATAGACAGTGTATTAGGGAAGTTGAACAAAATATGGAAGACGAAGAACAGATTAAACGAATGGAGCAAACTCTTAACTTATTAAGAATACCAGACGCGATTAAAGACATACCTCCATATGACGGTAACCGGACCGACTTAAATAAATTTATTAAACATGTAGACGATATTGTAACGATTTTAAGACCTGAATTTGACAAAAAAAAAAATGCACGGCAATATCGGATCCGAGCAATTCGGAACAAAATAATAGGAAATGCTGACAAAGCATTAGAAATGTACAACACAAAAAATGAATGGGGTGAAATCAAGCAAAATTTAATTCTACACTTCGCGGACAAGAGAGAGGAGACCAGTCTCATCAGAGATCTGCACAACTTACACCAAAGGGGTGATCCAGTAGAAGTATATTTTTCCCGAATTTTGGAAATAATTAACGCACTCAAAAACTGGGCAGCTCTAAACACATTAGACAACAACGAAATTGGGTTCAAATCAAAATGGTACGACGAAATGGGATTGACCGTATTTGTCTCCAACTTAAGAGATCCACTTGGATCAATGGTCAGAGCGATGAAGCCAGCCGATCTACCGACAGCAAGAATATATTGCCTAAAAGAGCAAAATACAGTATACATGAGGAACAAAGTATTCTGTACAGGATATTCTCTACAAAATACTACAAAACCAGTAATACCACCCCGGATACAAATGCCTAAACCTAGTTACGATAGAAATCCTCATAGACAGATATACAATAATCAATT
The DNA here is from genome assembly GCA_947310385.1 of Nephrotoma appendiculata. Classification (NCBI taxonomy): domain Eukaryota; kingdom Metazoa; phylum Arthropoda; class Insecta; order Diptera; family Tipulidae; genus Nephrotoma; species Nephrotoma appendiculata. Next base: position 244,936,333 of record OX371223.1, on the reverse strand, counting down.
TTATAATCTAAACCATAATTTCCATCCACCGCGTAATAACAATCAATATTTTAATCATCGCCCATTTACTAACAACAATCAATTTGCTAATGTTCGCGGTTTGCCACCAAAACCCGATCAAAGAAAATTTGAACCTATGGACATAAATTCCAATACTAATGAAAATAAACAGCCAACATTCGCTCGACAAATACCTCAAAATTCGAATAATCCACATCGATATAATTTCAATCCGAATGGACTACCGAGATTCCAATCAAGGGAGCTATATAATATCTGCACCAATCCATATGATCATGAAAGCGATCATTATTACGAACCTTATGAAGAGAATATATATAACACAGATTCCGAGGAAACGTACGACCAATATACAGAAAATATACCAGAAGAAGAATCTCCTATCGTCGAAATAGAAGATACGGATTTTTGCCTTGCTACCACCAGGAATTCGGATACCTGAGCCTTTCAAATCATCAACACCAACATCAAAAAGGTGTCCAACTCCCTTACATAGAATTAATCCTCAACGGAAAAATACAAAAATTTGCGAAATGGTCATGAATTCCAAGAATGTAGAACCAAACAAAATAATAATGCACGGGTTAATTCACCGAATTATCAACACTATTCACACAGCAATATAATTCGTAATAGTCCCTCTATACATGGGACCCAGTTTTTAACCCCTACCCCTCCCAAAATTTCTACTCTAATTCCAACAACCCTCAAATGCAGTACCCACTGCATTACAATCAAAATATTCAAAACTCGCAACCCCATCAATTAAAATACCCACAAACCAAGCATTATCCGAACATACAAAATCCTCAACAACACCATTGACAATCAATATCGTGGCGTGATCCTATAGCGGTTTCGACACCAATGAAAAAATCAAACATACATTACCAACCTTCCCGTCGTTCGATGGACAATATCACTAGTGCATTCAAAGGTTTAAATTTATCCAACAAACCAACTAATCCAAATAATACACATAGTGCCCAGATTATCCACTATACAAGTAAAGACACCAATTCGGGTGGAACTTCAATGGACTCAACAACGTAATAAGAAAGAAGCGATGTTTGAGTCCAAAAATTATAGCCAATAGATACACTCAAAAAATTCCTTCAATAATCCCCTTTATGAACATCCATCGAAAAATAATACTGAAACCCCAGACGAGGTATCTAACATCATAATTGGGAAAAACTCAAATCCTTTAGTAATTTATCCAACAGACAATCAATCCATATCCCTTAAAAATCCTGATTATAACAGTCCTACACCAGACAGTATAATATTCCCCCAATCAACAATATCCGAAGTTACTAACCTAAATGCACACAATACTAATAATACCCAAGATATCAATCCTCAATCAACACTAAAATACTTCCACCCCCACACTTAGACCAAAATATATCTTCTAAAATTTACCCTATCCATAAAATGTTTTTATATGCTCTAAATTCTGTCCTACCACAAATTCAGTGATTTTAAAGACAAATCAAATTCTAAATCAAACACCCTAGATTTATTAGTAGATTCCGGTGCTGATGTTTCCTTAGTTAAATAGAAATGTTTAAATGATCATTGTGATATTTTAGTAAATACCAAGATCTCGTTACGCGGAATAGGGTCCGGCGAAATTTTAACTCTAGGTTCATGTAATATTATATTTGAATTGGAGAGCAATAAAAGTATCGTACAACGTTTTCACATTGTGCCCGATGAAATTCCTTTAAACCAAAATGCTGTATTAGGTAGAGACATGTTGAATAATTTTAAAATAGATATACTATACAGTAACCAATTACTTAAAATCTCACACGACAATAACAATAGCATATCACCCATACATTTAGCAACAAACGAAAATACAGTAAACATCCCACCTAGAAAAGAAATACTGATGCAATCTTACACACCAATAAATGGAGAAATTATTTGCCTCTCTGAGCAACTCCAAGCTGGTCTTTTTATCGGAAATAATAGAACACTAATACCCATTGTTAATTCAAATAATCATGAAGTAAAAATTCTGCCATTCTCAACTAAAAATTGATTCGACTGAAAATTACAACTTACACAACCTATCGAGAAAGATCGAAAGTAATACCGACGAAACAAAAAAATCCAACAATCACAATCAAACTGTTATTGACATGATCAACAACAAACTCGATGAAAATTTAAATTTTGTAGAACGCAGCTCCATTCTCGAAGTATGTTCGAAATACACAGAACTCTTCCACTTGAAAGGAGAAAAATTATCAAGTATCCCGGGAGTGGAACACCCCATTCATTTATACAATGATACAGCTCACATCAATGTAAAACAATATCGCCTTCCGCAAATTTTAAAGAAAGAAATAAACGAACAGGTTGAAGAGATGTTGCTCGATGGAAAAATTTCTCATAGTACTAGTCCATTTAATTCACCTCTATTAGCAGTCCCTAAAAAAACGGATGAAACTGGTACTAAACAATGGAAAATCGTAGTTGATTTCCAGAAACTGAACGACGCGACAATTGGTGATACGTACCCCCTCCCTAACATAACAGACATATTCGACCAGTTAGGTCATTCCAGATACTTCTCAACTCTTGACTTAGCTAGTAGATACCACCAAATAAAAATGAATCAACAAGATCAACACAAGACAGCTTTTAGTACCAAATATGGCCACTATGAATTCAATAGAATTAGAAAACATTCTCATATTATTTCAATCATACTATAATTATAAAACATTTCAATTATGTTTAAATTATAAAACATACATTCATATAAAACATTTCATTCTCATATTTCAAATATATAAAACACTAAGTAGGAATTTAAAACTCTGCAGTTTTATAACACAGTAAAAGTTCCCCCAAGTTTAAATTATAACACTTCTTAAATGGGCGGTATTCATAGCAATATTTTGTTAATATTGCAAAAATGAAATTAATTAACTGAGAGAGTAGTACATTTCTTGTACAAAAATTTCCCCCTCCTTTCTCAATCAGTTAATTAATAATGGTATAAATACCGTACAAAATTTTGGGTAAAAGGAGTTCAGTTTTTTTATAGACCCACGCGTGGTCAAGTTATTATTAAGTGCATTAGAAGTCTATTTTTTTAGTTATAGTGTTTGAAGAAAGTGTTTGTAACTAGATATTTCACTCTAGTGTTGAGTTTTTAAATAAATTAAATAAATTGTTTTGCCAAAAGTGACTCAATTTAGTTTTGTGCTGTTGCAGATTGATTTCAGTTTCAACTTAAGGGTGCAGCTGACTAGAACCAGTAGTGAGTATAGAAGTATGATAGACTGGTGATATTTTAATTAAGTGGCGAGGTCCCTTGGTTGCTCTAAGCAAAAGCTTAAAGCGGGAGCATCGTGAGTAACCCTGCCCATAGGCGGAACACTCCCATTCTACCAAGGTCCTCCTCCACTGGTATTAAAATAGAGGGCCTATGACACCCAAGTTTGATTTTTATATATATTTATTTCCCCATCTGTCATGATTAATTGCACAAAAATCATGATAGGCTAAATAGTCCAAATAAACAACCACAATGAGGTTGCCGGGATCAAGAGGCATAAATTCTTCCCAATTTTTATGAATTTTTTTTTTTGATGGCATGAAATATCCCGTCTCGTCCCATATCTTTTTTTTATGCGGTAATCCAGGTCACCACTCGTGTGCCCCAACTACCCATGACCATATTATGTACCTCTACCGACTGTAGCTACGGGTACGAAAGCCGCATGGGGCACAACAGCGAGGGTAATAATTCTATGAAACGAATCTGCCTCTGCACAAACAGAAGTTGGTTTGTTTCAGTACCAAAGCCACAAGGGATGCTGATGTGAAATACGATAAAAAAAATGAAACGGTTTGGCCTTCAGCGTAAGCTAAGGTTTTTCCGTTTCAAGTCGAAACGCAATTATTTTATGGGCTCTACACGGGTATTTGATACCTACACAGAAAATCGTTAGCAAAATTAACGCTGGGAAAAAACCCATAACAAAATATATCATTGTAGTAACGTCGAACAACGCCGATGTATTAGTATAGTATTAGGTGGCCATGATGTGCAGGTGTTATGGTCAACCTAATTTTCTATCACACCCAAAAGAAAAAAAAAGGAAAAAATTAAAAAAACTCTTAACCCTTTGCCAGTCTCATGTATCACATATGATACATAGGCGGTTAACCGAGACGCTTCTGTATCATATTTGATACAAATAATATATGCACATACAAATGCATCCATCAAAATATTCTGGAGACAGTGCTAGTGTTTCGAATGTAAAATCTGTTATACTATATAGATTACTTAAAAATCATATTTTCAAAAGTCAATTAAGTAAATTTAAATAATTTGATAGTTCTTATAACTTAACATTGTGCCACCTAATATGATTAGTGTTTAATGTTTTTTCTATTAGAAGCTTTCGTGTTATAAATGCTGATCAAGAAGGACCCGCACGTGGCGAGCTGAATCGAAACCAAACGTACGGGATGATCAGCAGGTGGACACCACACCGTTCGTGATGGGCAGGACTCATTTTTATTCGTTGGAAAGTCACTACAAGCAATAGAAGAACATTATTTATTTTTATCATCGAGATCAAAAAACATACAACCAATGTTATTTGCTATTGGCATGTGATAAACATGAAATTTTTGTATATTTTGACGGCGTCAGATTTTATTTTTCAAGCACTTTAAGAGCGGTGGATCTTTGCTTCAAAATATCTTATTTGTTTAATTTAGAATATCCCCTGGCCGCAACTAATTTTTATTATTTCATTCAAGAGTTGTTTTACGGCATTCCTGCAAAGCCCAAAAATACAAAAATAAACATTTTATTAAACGAGATTTAGCAATACTTGCTATAATAATACATATATGAAAATAAAAAATAATAATAGGAGCGATACACCCCTATTTTGATTGTAATTTTCATATTATATACGGTGATCATTTGAATGCAGGTGAATCCGTTTAGAGAAGCTGCCTTGAAGAAAGAAGTAGAATGAATCCACTACTAATTTTTGTTATTACAAGTCCAAAATGGCTGCTTTGAAATTTTTACAACCAACCACATTACCACAATCCGAATAAAGGGAAGAGATTATTAAATTTAATTTTCTATGTATCTTTTAAGATTTAATGTGCAATTTTGTTGGAAATTTAATTTAATTATAATTTACAAATTTAAAAATAAATTATCATTAACTAATTACTTTTACAATAGTGTAATCTACCATAATCAATAACTACTTTCTAGAAAATTATTATTTATCTGATTATGGTCATGGTAGTTTGCACTACCAAATATAAATTTTTAAGTAAAATTAAATTTAGGTGATTTTGCAATTTAGTTCCTGCTAGTCTAGTATAAATATGGGTATTATAAAATAAGAAATATTTAAAAGTGAATTATGTTAATATTTATTGTAAATAAAAAAACTAGCTAGCTAGCTTACAATAATTTGGGACATCAACAAAATATCATATTAGACTATCTGCAGAAGATAGTCCATACAGATACACCATACATCAGATACAAAGAATCCGCCAGTAAGCAGGTCAAGTTATTACTAGTCGAAATATCTGACCCCAAAGTCGAGAAAGGTATAATTTTATTATTTTCTGAAAAGTGTATGTATATTAAAAAAGAAATTTCATCTTATATTTTTTCAAGATCATAAAGATTTGTGTGTGTTTGAGCTGTTACACTTTAAGCTTCTTCCATCCCAGAAAATAGTTCTTAAAGATGACAAACGTTGGCAGGTATCGATCCAATAGATGCAATAAACAGCAACATCATCGAGGTTCATACCCAAGCTGATATTTTGATGCAATACAGGAAAATTAAGAAGACGTTCAAAAACCGTGAACTTTTTATCCGCACTTGATAGTATTTTCAAATTAATATATGTATTTAATTTAGAATATCCTAAACCAAGTGCCAACGTTTGGATATTTATGCAAAAGTAATTTGCTTAATTTAGAGTCCGATAATTTAAATTCAGCAATAATTGCTCTAATTAACGAATTAAGTTATAAATAACTTAAATTTATATTCTATTATTTTAAAGAAAACTGAATTAATAATAATTTAAACATGTTTTGTTGTTCTGCTTGTGATTTAAAGTATGCATAAATATCAATCTGAATATCATTGCCAACAAAGTAGCTGCCCGCAGGCTTTTTCAGACTTACATGTATTGAACCGACATTTGAAACGAGTTCATGCTGAAAATAAAAAATTTTGTAACAGTTCAAGCTCAACAAGGAAATCTGACTTATTTGCTTCTAGTGTAGAGAGTCTCAGTTATTTAAGTACTGACAAGCAGAAAGACTTTTCTGTTCCTTTAAAATTACAACAAAATGCTTGTAACGTTCATGTCGTTACACTCCTGCTATTCGCTGAAAGTAAAAGTTAGGTAGTACCGCTATGGGAAACTAGGTGGCAGAGTAGTCGCTTGTGGGTTTGAGTTGGTTTCGGTGTCGAACACTGGATATTGAGCGCCGTGGTTAGGAAAGGTGTTTGTTCAGGCTTGACAGCTGAACAACAAATAAAAATTATAATTCTTTTCGTACGGGCGCTTGAGCGGTAAACACATACCAAATAGACACCAAAACACAAAAGTTCGTGCGATAAAAACGACGGGTGCACATACATATCAGGTCGTGCGAGAATACGAGTCGTGCGATAGAAAACAACGGGTGCACATACCTAAGTCGTGCGCTAATACAACGGGTGCACATACCCACCGTGGGTCATGCGATAAAAAACAACGGGGGTGTATATATTTAATTCGTGTGATTTATAATAAAAATCATTGTTATATGTTTGAATTAATTACAACCATTCGGACTAAAAGTTAAACTAAATAAGAAAAGAAAGCTGTCCGCACCTATCGGATAAAATGTGTGGTTAATCAGTGTGGGGAGGTATATTCCGGATTTTGTTTATATAATACTAACTGCGCGCGTCGCGCTTTCCTTGATAACTATCATTTCAGATTCTGCCGTAGTGATACAGGGAGCTCTTTGTGTACTCCAGGCCTATATACATATATACATTCATACTATTTACGATAAAAAAAACGCAGCACACGGGACTATTACATGTCACCCCAAACAGCTGAACCACAATATAACTTGTATATCTGAACGTCTCTGTAGTGTAACGTGTAACGTAGAAAACTGGGGGAAAACCCCTTTTATTATTGTATAACTAATTTTTCTAATTTAATTCGTTTTTTTTCGTTTATTAAATATGGGTGTTTAATTTATTAAGTTCAGGAGAAGAACAGTCGGATGACATTGGAAGGAAATGCACATTTTTTTTTGTTGGTGTTTTTTTTAGTTCTGTTTTTCTTTTATTTGATGAAGTAAAGAGCAGCACCTAAGTGTTCCAGGGCACCACCACCTACCATTCACGACACACTGAGCAATAGTCGGACCAAAGCTGCAGGTGGTGACTGGGACATGTCTGTAAACGAGCATGGACGAAGAGGAAGGAAGACACTTCAAGAATCATATCGTTACATGCTTCTGAACATTTTTCAGAGTATGTTTCTTGTGAAGAGCATTCTGACCAATCAATTGATTTATCAGCTCAGACATTAAAATTTATTCTTAATTTGATCAACATCGGTTCCTAGAAATTTAATTTTCAAAATTATGAAAAATATTCATGAATATTTATTAGAGCCCATGCACAATTTCCTGAAATCGTCAGTTGATTCGAAAGAAGTTGTAGAAATGTAAAGGAATTTTTTGAAAATGCTTTTTCCGAAATTAACACCGAATATAAAGTAAAAAATGTCTTAGAACGGAAACATTTATTTAAACCACCAACTAAGATATCTAGTTAAGTACGCCACCATATATTCAACCGCATGTGGTGCACATCTCAAATTCAACACCAAACATGTGCGCAACATAATTCAGCAGAAAACATTAGCTTTATCATCTAAATAAAATATGTACTGTAATTTTAATCTTTTATATGCACACATAACAAATTGTGCTTATTGTCGTAATTATTATTTCTTTCTAAGAATAAGTCATATCGTATTGTAATTGTAAACTAAATAAGAATTCAATTCGTAAGCAAAATTGTCAAAATGTAAAATCTTGACTACAAATAAAACACACTTGTAATTTGTACGCGAATAAAGACACTCGTTGAACATCAGAGTTTTCGTTTTTATTATTTTAATTGTTAAAGTCGATTGGTACGCTCACCCCAAATAATTGTTACGGTCAACGCAAAAAGCCACAACTGACCATAACTATCTATTTCATCAGAAGTTTAAAATACTGTTGAACCTGTTTTAAAATAACGTGATACAAAAGGAACGATTCTAGCAATTCCGTTTTTAGTAAAAACATATTTTCCCACTTTACCCCAATATAAACGTTAACTTCTGAGCACATTCTACCTGTTGTTAATAAACTCGGAGTATTTCATAAAATATGAGTGCGATGACGTCCTTTATAATCTATTACATTCAACATTCAACAACGATGATGTAACACTTGTACATAAAAAAATTTGTGTAAGCAAAGTATGATTGAAAAATTATATTTTGGTTACACAACAATTTCATGCACAATTTTTCGGGTGCACCGAAAATACTTTGGTGCGTGTAAACTGGGAGAAGAAAAACCAGTTTTGGTATTTATTTGTTGTATTTCGGTGTAAGTTAAAAATAATCAAAAATATAATACGGTCAATTCGATTTTGGATTTTGCCGGAGCAGCCCACAACATCATCACCAAATAATTTAATTAATTAATTAAAATAAATATAATTTAAAATTAAAATTAAAAAAAAAGTGAGTTTTGTTTTTTTTTCATCATATATATATCCAAGTGCTCCGCTTCACCTTTCGTTGCCGCATCATAAATACATACACTCTACAAGTCAAACAGCCTTTTAAATTAACATACTTTTTCTATTGTGACAAAGTTGATAAAATCATTCAAATTAATAAAAGTATTAAACTATCTGTATCCGAAAAGTCTTACTTCAAACAGCTGAACTAATTTGGACTTCATGGTATCCAGATTTTTGCCAATGATTTAAATTTTAAGAGGACTTTCTATAGATCTGGATTCTTTTTATCCAAGCAAAATGACAAAGTGATGGGATGAAACCATTTCATTACATTGTGTAGAAAACCATTTCATTACATTATAATGAATTTTAATTCGCTTGTAATTAAATATACTACTATCATTACGATTTTTTCTCTGTGTAATTAGGACAGCGAAAATAAAACTCCAAATTACCATCCATTAAAAAAGAATATTCAGCAGAAAATCGTTAGAATACATGATCTAATACCAAAGCATCAATTCCCGAAAAATCGGGAAAACTACAACTAATCCCTGTATTGTCTCTGGGTAGAGTACACAGAGAAAAATAATGGTAGTAAAATTTACAAATCACTGTAATGAATTAGGAAAAAGATTGTCGTAGTGTAAATCATTACAAAACAGCTTAAAAATTACAGGTGTAGTTATTTTGTAGTAAAAAATGTAGACACATTTCTTATTTTATTTCAGTGCAGCTAAATTTCATTACAAGTTTAATAGAACCTACCACCAACCGATTTTGCTTTTGTTTTTAGATGAAGTGCAAAAATGACAACGTATGTAGTTATCACCTCACCCCTTTAAATGTTCTTGCACACGTAGATGACGACACGCTATGTCGATGTTTTTGTCACTTTTCGCTCCGCCTCGTTCTCTTAAAATGTAAATAAATATGTTAACACCAAGGATGATATTTTGGGTGGAATAGGACTTTTTAAGTACATTGGATTTCCGAAAGTACCCAAGTACTTTCGACCTATAAAAAGTACTTTCAAAAAATATTCAGAAATTTTGCAAATTCAAACATAATTATTCTTGGTAATCAAATATTATTTCAAATATTATTTAGAAGTTCGAACAATCCAAAAAAAGCTTTTCGATTATATGGCAAAAAATCTAGCAATAATTTTACGTGTTTTTGATAACCAATGTCGTAATAGATTTTTAAAACTTGCTCCATTAATTTTTCAGCTCAACGAAACCGTATTTTTGACACTGTTGTAAATACATTAGAGGAAAACAATGTGTCACTTAAAAATCTAATCGCATTTACAGTTGATAATTGCTCAGTGATGATGGGAAAGCACAACGGCGATCAGGCGAAATTAAAAGAATTAATCAATAAATTATTAGTAAATGGATGCATTTGTCACAATTTAAAACTAATATCAATGACTGCATCAGCCAAATTATTGGATGTAATATATCGGCTGATAAGAGAAATTAACGACCATTTCTGCAACAGCCCAAGCCGCAAGGTTGATTTTGAGAAATTCCAGACTGATTCTGGTACAGAGTTGCACGTTATTTTGAAATATGCAAACGCACGTTGGCTGTCACGTCAAATTAGTATATTTTACTCATATATTAATAATTGTGCAAAAATATTAACTTATTTTAAATAAAAAATATTATTTAAATAATTTTAGGCAGCTATCGACAGGATTATATAGAACAATCGACAGCTTTAAGTTATTATTTTGCAATAAAAGATCTTGAGAATCAATATGGTAACGAAAACATTAGTTTTATTGAAGAAAACTTAAAAAGTAAAACGATGAAAATGTATTTTATATTTTTATAGTACATTTTAAAAACAATTAATGGGATTAATACCGAAATGCAAGCTGAGGAGTCAAAGATGCATATTTTCTTACCAAGGATGAAATTTTTATTCAAAACTATTGGTCGAAATTTTATCAAAAAAAAATGGACTGGACGCGTCACCATTTATAAGTGATATAAATTTTAAATTAAATGAAAACCAAGTTTCCATCGAAAATATATACTGTGGCTCCAATATTGAATTATATATTCAAAAAGAAAATATTTCACAAAGTGAAATTTTAAGTTTTAAATGAAATGTAAAAATTTTTTACATTTCTTTTTGTGAAGGTCTTTTAAAACGAATCGATTTTGGAAACGAAACATTATTTCATTTCACAAAATTTACTCCTGATCATGTGCTATCAGGTGAAACACACAGCATTCTACCACTTATAATCAAAATGTTTCCAAAATCTAAGTTAATAAATGCCGAAAGCTGACCACGACGAACTTAAAATGTATAAAAACTACACCCATAAGTGAGTTTTGGATTAAAATAGGATCAATTAAAATTGAATTAAACAATTATATGTTTTGTAATATATATAGAATCGCCGCAGGAGTGCTATCCATTCCTCATTAGTCAGCCAATGTACAACGCATTTTTTCAATAAATAATTTAATAAAAGCGAAATGCCGCAATCTTGTAGCAGTTGGAACGTGCTCGGCTCTAATCCAGACAAGGGATTTAATAAAATTTAATAACAAATATTGTAATAATTTTAATATAACAAAAGAATTTGTATCAAAGAATATTTTAAATGGTACTCTGCCAGAAGTAGAATTAGTAGATTTTGAATATTCTTGTAAAAAATTTGTATATTTTTTACAGAATATAAAAAAAATTATAATTATATTTGGTTATTTATGGATTATTATATTATTTATTTGAACTGAAATTAATTGTGATAATTTACAAGATTGAATGGAAAAAATTTTTGTAAAAAATTAGTATACTTTTTATATAGAATTTGAAAAAAAATGTATTATATTTCGTTGTTAATGGAAAAATGTTTACAATATAATAATAATATACAATAATATTATTATTATATTATATTGTTTATTTGAATATTATATTATTTATTTAAATTGAAATTATTGTGATAATTAAATCCTGTCCGCAGGCCGATAATGGTAATGAGAGATGTTTAATTATAATATTATTTAAATTAATAAATAAAACATTCTAAATTCAAAAACATAGTTTTCTTAAATAGCTGTACTATCATATGAATGGAAAACTATTTAAATTACTATAATATCATCCCTGGTTAACACTATTATGGCGCTCTCTCGGTTTAGAAATAAACTGACGACATATGCAAAAAAAAAGAATGTGTAGTGAGAGGCATGTAGTTAGGGAGGAATTGCATTATTCATTACAATGATATTTCAATACACTAGTGGTAAATTTTATAACATTATAGTATATTCAACAACAAATGAAATAATTTTTAACGCACAAGTCGTCAATACATTTGTAGTGCATTACAGAAATTTTATAAAACGCAGCAAGGAGTTAAAAGACTAATCATAAAAAACTAGTGAATTTATTAAAATTGTAAATTGATAAAAGTGATTTTATTTATATAATTCAGGTAAGCTTCCAATTTTTAAATAAACAAACAGATGTTAGCATATTTTTAATTGTTATAGATAGTGATAAAAAAATACAAATGGAAGAAACCGAAGGTCTTGTTGATGTTGATGATGTTGATGATGTTGTTAATGATGCAATTGGTGATATTTCAGAGGCATCTGAACCACAAAAAATATATTTTGTTGTTACCTCTGCTGATAATGTTCACATTGAAACGAAGGAAATTTCTACACAAAACGTGATTCCGTTTCCATTTGTGATTCAGATACAATTTTTGTTGCGAGTGATGAAACCTTTGAGGTTAGGAATGTATATATCTATCGCTTCATGTGAGGTAAAACTGAGAAGTTGGTTAATTATCAATAGAATCGATGACCTGTTACTGATGAATAGCTGTTCATGAGAGAAATTAGCAAAACTTTGAAGTTTGATGTAGCTGTAATATCCGAATCTAATTAATAATATAACAAATGTGAATGGACGGAACTAAACTTCGTATGTATAAATTAACTAAATATTTTTAGTGTATCACAAACCTATGGAAATTCTATTTCATGTATTAAGATACACAAAACAGAAACTGTCACACTAGGAACCCCATTAAACACAATTACGAATTGAATTAAAAAAATTTAATGTAATATTTAAAATAGAATAAAGTAAGGAATCAATATAACAACGTGTTCTAATATTGTTAAACCCCATCCCTGGTAACCTAACAAAAAACAAATTAAACATTTAGACATAGCTAAGCAAATATACGTGCCAGCTGTTTAAACCCCAACGTGAGGGTTTAAACATTAACAATCCGGAAGACGGTTTCAAAAATAAATTGAAGAAACATTAAATTTGAAAGTTCTAAATTTTTACTTCAAAATTGTTTGTGTATGTAATTTTTAAAATCTGAAATATTATGTAAATCCATCATTCTATCCAGCAATCAAAAATGAATGTCACAATACTCAATTAAATAGAAGAATCAACTAAATGCAAATTTAGTATCTATCAAAATTTGGTCAAAACGTAATGTTATAAATTATTTGGTAAACTAAAACACTATCATCCTTGAATGAAATACACGTTTTAAACGGAACAGTGCTGCATTATCTTACAAAAAAATTCAATAAAATGAATAAACTTAATCCTTGGGAATCCCACAAATACTTTGTAACGAATTTACTAATAATCTGAAAACAGAATTTAACAATAACCTCAAAATTATATTCTTCAGCCATTTTATCCATAGAATTACAAAATAACTATTTGTACTATTTTTAGATGGTTTAGCAAAATATTAAAATTTATCACATAAACTAAAACATAAGACTGATCAAAATATAATAAATTAAATGAAAAAATAAAAATCTTATGTAAATGGCATAAATTTTGTACAATCGTTTTACTAAGTAATTATTTAAAAGTATTACTATTTATTGTTATTATTATATTCCAGATATATTTGCTTTTGTTTAAAGATTTTTTTTATATATCATATGTATTATTAAATTGTAAATTTGAATTATTATATAATTACAAGCGCGCTGTAAAATTCATTTTGTAGTGCTTGTTTAATTATAAATTATATTTGTTTTTAAATTCTTAATTATATATATATATATATATTGAGAAAATTTAATATTTAGGTAATGTAATTTAAAAAATTTAACTACTATTAAGTACAACAATGATAAGAATGCTCACTTTTTAGCACGTAATGTGATGATGTTGACGTCGATGTTGCACTCCCACTTTTACTATAATTATTGTTGTGTGAGGGAGCGGAAAATGAGTGTTGAAGTGATTTACAAGAGAACTGCTGGTGACTATTGTTTTCCTGAAAAAAGATAATAAGTTTGTAATTAGTAAAAGCAGTTGTTAGTTAGCGCTCCGCCAACAATACGTTCCATTAATGTGCAGGTACGATACATTTCTTATAGAAGTACCGTTTAAAGTCGAATAAAAACAAATATTATTATATTTATACAGGGTGTCCCAAAATTGGAAGATCAAACGAAGCAGGATGATAGGCGAGCTGATTTTAAACAAAAACGCAGCCAAGTAAAGTTTTTTCGAATTGTTGATGCTGCAAAAATTATTCCACTTTTAGTGTTTTTTTTTTAAATCTCATGCACACCCACCAAAAACTTAATTTAAAAAAAACCAAGATTTCAAATTTCTAATTCTACCTTTCCAATAAAACCATTTTTATAACCTGCATTACCTTCTGTCAAATAAAAACAATGGTTTTGTAGTCTTTTTGTTTTTAAAAATTTTTTGTTGATGTTTAAGTGACGCCAGCGGGAAAAGAATGTACTACAGAAATTTGACCGACTATAAGAAAATAATGCGACACTAATGCAGATTTTAAAATGGTATCACACACCGGGCTATTCACAACCGAATGTTTTTTATTAATTTTTTCACAAAGTAAGTCGAGTTTATTAAAATTAGCACTTAACAAAATTTTGATTCCTAAAATCGAGGTTTTATCAGAAATAAAATAAATAAAATATTTTTGTTTTTATTAATTTTAAATATTATAATAATCGGCATCGCCGTATAAAATTGTGCTTAATTGTTGCGTAGTGCTTTTCGAAGGTTTCGTTACTTTTAATAATATTCGACGCTTCGATTATACGTTGCTGCATCTTCTGATCGGTCTGGTTTACTCTTTCATAAACCAGCTCTTTATAATAACCCCACAGAAAAAAGTCTAAAGGACATGCAATGGATCCTCCCCTTTCAATCCAGCGGCTTGGATAATTTACGTTAAGGTGTTGTTAGAGTTGAATACGTCATAAAGTAATTCATCCAAGTCGTTTTGTAGAAAACTTAGATAGACTTCCCGGTTGATCCAACGTTGTATTTCAAATGGAATAATCAATTTTCCGTCGACTATTCTCGCCCAAATGTTCACTCGAAATCGGCGTTAAAACCGTCTAAGCCGCACTTAGTATAAATTATGGATATATGTTTCGTCACACCATAAAATGAAGTTAAAAAATTGCGAATTTTCTTGGCATTGACGCAGCATTTCTTGACAAAATTGCGCCCTTTTATTCATGGTCAGTAGGTAAAAGATCTTGTACGCGTTGCACATGGTAAGGGTGCATCTGATTTCTTTTTAAATACGATGCAACGTGGACCCACTCCCGAACGCCTTAATAATCAACAAACACTTATAGATGGGTCGTCTGTCACCATTCCAATTACTCTAACTTCGTCTATTTCAAGTTGATCAGCTGTTCTATCTCTTCTCGGATGACCAAGGCCTTCGCGTTCACTGTACATTTGATGTATGTTTTGAAATACTCTGTAATCGGGAAAGCGTTCCCGATTTGGATATCGTCTCCGCTATTCTCTTGCCGCAACTCGGGCATTGCCATTACGTTAACCATAAATGAAATACATACTGAATAAGCATATTTTTAATAAACAAAAATGTGTTTATTAAGTGTAAGTGTGTCTCGCAAAGTTTCTACGGAAATAGTATTAAAAGTATAAATGAAATACATTTCGGCATATTCGCGATGGGAATAAGCCACATGGTTGATGACATTTTAATTATAAACGTTCGAGTATGTATGGAACTACTAATATGAAATTAAAAAATGTTTTTATTTTTATACCAGAAATTTTGTCTAATTTGGGCTACCAGATTTGCATAAAATAATTGGTATACTTTAGTTTACCATTCTGTTTATTATTTTATTTTATTTCTGACAAAGCATCGATTTAAAAACACGAAATTTTGTTAAGTGCATTTTTTAATAAACAAGACTTACTTTGTCAAAAAAAATTGATAAAAAACATTTATTTAACATTATTTTTAATAGCCCGGTGTGTGATACCACTTTTAAAAACTGCATTAGTGTCGCATATTTTTCTAATAGTGGGTCTAATTTCTGTAGTACATTCTTTTTCCGCTGGCGTCACTTAAACATCAACAAAAAATTTGAAAAACAAAGGCTTTACAAAACCATTGATTTTACTTGACAGAAGATAATGCTGCTTATAAAAATGGTTTTATTGGAAAAGCACACTCTTCTAGATCGTAATAAAAAAGAAATTTAAACAAAAGAACTCTTGGTTTTTTAAATTAAATTTTGGTGGGTGTGCATGCGATTCCACATAAAACACTAAAAACGGAATAAGTTTTGCAGCATCAACAATTCGAAAAAAATTTGAAATGAGCTCTCCTATCACCCTGCTTCGTTTGATCTTCCAATTTTGCAACACCCTGTAAATATTTTACTAATACATACTTACTAGTATGTAAATACGAGTATGCATATATCCCAAAAACGTGAATGTGAAAAATGGGGATCTTTTAGATAATATTTGTAAAGTAAGTAAATTATTACTTAGGCTGCGGGCCAAAAGTCGAGTAAATCATTTACTATAGTAAAAATCGGATTTAGAACAGATTATTCGATCAGTTTGCCATAGAGTTTTTGAAAAATAAATGAATATACCGAAAAATTTACTTAAAATTTACTTTTACCTAACTATTGGCCCGCAGTTTTAGAATGTAAGTTCTAGGTTCCTTGTACAACTGTTTTAATGTATTATTGAGAAATTATAAATAAAAAACAATAACAAACGCAATCCATACCAAAATATATAAACTACATTAGCTTCAACACAACTACTCCCAGAGCTTCCTAAATATAAGAGCCGTAGGTTAGGTTTCAGTGGTTGACGGTAAGTGGTAAGAGCTGTAAGATTCCGCCATTTTTTATGAGCTTTCCATAGAGGGGATGCTTTATGTTCTTTTTTATACCAATCAGTGTATTTTCATATTTTTTATAAGCTTTTTTGTATAAAAAAACATAAATGCTTCTTTTGAATTTTCAATTTGAATGATTAGTTCAATATTCAGGAAAAGCATATTATAAAATTGAGTCATATTATGTCGAGTTAACGCAAAAACATTTATATTAGTCTAACACAATTTTTTTTTTTTTTTGTAAAATCAAAGAATTTGTTTATATGTGTATGTAAAGAAAATAAGAAATTAGTATAGAGTGTTCCATCAAAAAACTCAGCATTATTTTCCAAAACAAACGTTCGTTAAAAAATGCTTTTGGAGTAGCAATGTAATATGGGGGTTATTGCGTTTTGGATTCTAATTCAACATTGTTGTTGAACAAACTTCGAAAGCTGTTTTTTCGTTACTAGTTAAAAATTTGATTTCTCATCGCAACAAATTCGCAGGCTATATTCTTGCATCTTGTAGTATAAACAGAACAGAGCTTAATAAAATAAAAACATTGTTATTTTATAAAACTTTTCGCAATTACTAAACCAATCAAAAGATGTCGCTAAGTACAAATTTAGAAAACAACAGCGGCATAAAATTGAATACTTTAAAACCCAAATGTTTGTTAGAAAATTTAACAATTTATTATGTATACACTACCTGGTTCAATAGATTATGGAAATCTCCTGGAACTGAGGATAACGCAACACGAGCGAATTGGATTAAAAAAAAAAACGAAAATTTGGAAAAATTGTGACATTTTTCTATTATTGTTTTACAGCGCGCAGACAATATGATTCTTCTGCCCGTTATTTTTCCTGGCTGCATTATTGTCAATACTGCTAATGAGATTACGATATATAAGAACACCTTAATAGAGGCACACACTTAAATTGGGACCTGGCTTGCAGTTTTATTACGAATTACTCCCTGTATTAAATTGTTTTGTTGCTTGCACCGTTCTATAGAACTTAGTGGTATATTAACTGCTGTTCAAGGTCAGGTTTCTAACTTATTATCGCTCATTTTTTCATTTATTTCAGACATGCATTGTAGTTAGCATTTTGTTTTTATTCATGAAGCCAGATTGTATGGAGCCCTAAGTTTCTCGCCGTGATAGTATCTTTAACTTTCCTAATTGTAACTCACAGCAATACCGGCCCATTATAGAAACAAAAATTATCCCACTTATAAATGGACCTTACGGACCCTACAGAATAATGAACTTTCTTGTTTTATCGATTCGAGAGGTCCGATAAAATTTGAAAACTGCGGCTGATCTCCCCACATAGCAGCATTCATTTACATGTACCTGCAAATATTTCAATTTCTTCATAATTTCAATATTTTTTATGCCTGTTATATTATTTACATGTGAACCTTTCCTTTGTATTTTCCAGTGGAGCACCCCTTCCTACATTATTAATAAGATTTTAAAATTAACTATTTTTAGCCTGTGTCCTGACCACCTCTTCTGTCCCATATGTCTAGAAATCAGCTTGTGTCATCCCAATTCTTAAAAGGCTTAAATTTTCTGATCTATCTAATTTTGAGACCTATTTATATTCTTTTAATCGTTTACTATGATAAAAACCGGATTTATAACAGATTTTTCGATAAGTTTGCCATAGAGTTGGCATACTGAAAAATTTACTTAAAAATGACTTTTACCCGACTATTGGCTTGCAGCCTAAGGCCGTTAGCCGCCAACTTTACTCATTCATAACTAACAAACCGTTTCCAGTGGGCTTCCCTTCGCGTAAAGCATTCACTATTTTTAACGCTGAGGAAAGATGTTCCTGGTACATCTTAAGACTTCTGGTTTTTTTAATTCTTCAGGATAATTATAAAGTTGTCCTTTCATAAATTAAAGTCGAATAGGTCATCGATGATAATTTAAAAATTATTTATCAGAAGTATTTGTCAGGTATTATAACTTTCAAAGATACATTATTGATCACCAATTTTACACCAAAACAAATGATTGACTCATTTTTACTTCGCCTGCAAGATCCGGAAAGTTTTATTTGGTTCTGATAATAATATATAATCAGCATCAACGCTGACCGAGTAGTGTTTTGACCTCAGGCTCAGACAAGGTATAAAAATTAGCTCTCAGACAAACATTAAACTAACTAACACTAATACTAAACTAATACTAAACGTACAAATTAAATGAGGCAAAAGCGTTTGTATAAACACTCATTCATTTCAAGTTCAGACTGCTAAGCCTTGAGCTAGGTGCGCAAACAAAACTCATGTTCTCTATCAATTATGTTTATTAAAACATCGAGGCTGACTAACTGCGAGCACTACCACGATCTCGTGTCGAGGGATAACATAACAATGCAGTTCAGTGTGAGGGTAGCATTTTCATGTAAGCTGCCTTAAAAAACCGGATGCAAAACATAGAAAAATACACGACCTTGAAAATATTGCTTATGAAAGTGTCTGAGCATCAATATCCTGTCCTTTATTGTACATCAAACTTTTTTTCTCAGTAGGCCAGAAAAAACATTTATAGATAAAAGCTATGCGAACTCTTTCCCCAGTTCCCTTTCCAGGGAATTGCCAGAATAGGGCCATTGTAAAGAAAAATTTGAAATGCAGACAGCGAATTTAACTCAGAATACATATTCTATGCCGCCTCTGTTTGCAACTTCAGCAAGTACTGACACCATGTTCTAGCGGCGGCCGGAGTCGCTCGAAACGCGATATTTCAAAACGCGATATTTCGAAACGAGATATGACAAAACGAGAAATGGTACAAAACACGATATTTCATAACGCGATATTTCAAAACGCGATCTGGTACAAAACGCGATCCGGTACAAAACGCGATATGGTACAAAACGCGATATTTCAAAATGCGATATTTCAAAACGCGATATGGTACAAAACGCGATATGGTACAAAACGCGATATTTCAAAACGCAATATTTCAAAACGCGACATGGTACGAAACGCGACATGGTACAAAACGCGATATTTTAAAACGCGACATTTCAAAACGCGATATGGTACAAAACGCGATATGGTACAGAAAAATGTGCATTGCGAAGGTACAGGAGCGCAGCGACCCGCCTGATATCACCCGGTCCTATACTCCCTCTTTTATCGATTTTTAAGCTCCTATAAACTGAAATTTTTTCTAACTAGGGAGCGACTGGAGCGCAGCGACCCGCCTGATATAACAACGGGCTGTCCTCCCGTTTCTATCGATTTTTAAATTCGTATCAACTGAAGTTTTTTTTCCTAACTAAGGAGTGAAGTGCTTACCTGATATAACCCGATCCTACTCCCGCTAATATCGGTTTTTAAATTCTTTAAACTGAAATTAAATTTCTCCTGATATAACCCGATCCTAAACTCCCACTCCTATCGATTTTTAAATTCCTATAAACTGAAATTAAATTTCCCTATCACCCGCCTGATTTAACCCGATCCTAAACTCCCTCTTCTATCAATTTTTAAATTCTTATAAACTGAAATTAAATTTCCCCTTCTCCAGAATGTACATTGCGAAGCGAAGGGGCGCAGCCACCCGCCTGATGTAACCCGATCCTATACTTCCGCTCCTATCCATTTTTAAATTTTTATAAACTGAAATTTAATTTCTCCTTCACCCTCTTAATATAACCCGATCCTAAACTCCCTCTTCTATCGATTTTTAAATTTTTATAAACTGAAACTAAATTTCCCCTTTTCCAGAATGCACATTGCGAAGTGACGGGAGCGCAGCGATTCGTCTAATATAACCCGGTCCTATACTCCCGCTCTTATCGATTTAAATTCCTATAAACTGGTTTTTTTTTCTAACTAGGGAGCGAAGCGCTCACCTGATATAACCCGATCCTATACTCCTGCTAATATCGGTTTTTAAATTCCTATAAACTGAAATTAAATTTCCCCTTTTCCAGAATGTACGTTGCGAAGCGACCGGAGCCGACCCGCCTGATATAACTCAATCCTAAATTGCCACTCCTATCGATTTTTAAATTCCTTTAAATTAAAATTAAATGTCCCCTATGTGGATTATAATAAAAATTGAAATAAAATAATTGAAATAACAGTAATTTTTTTTATTTGTATAAAAGTTGGGATTTGGGGCGGTAACCCTCAATCTTAAGGTATAAAATGATTTAAAATAATCATAAAAGCATTTGTGCTTCGAAAAAAGAAAATATTTTTTGCGTTTGGGTTGTCTGTTAAGAACATTTGGGGCATTTAGGGCCACTTGGGATCATTGAGAGCTACTTGGGGTCGTTTCTGGATATTTTCATGGCCATATTCGTAATCAGCATTCTAAAGTACCTCAGTATACCGATTTTCAGAATTTTTGGAGGTATATAACCTATTCGGACGTATAACCACGCAGTTAAAATTTTCGGCCGTCAATTGATATCAGATGCAAATTGAATAAAAAATTGAATTTTATTAAAACCTTCAATGTTGAGCATTTCTGTATCTTGGACACTTTCATTCAGTCCCTTGAAATTTCATATATTTACTTATACAAAAATGGTAAAAATATTCTGTATATTGACAACCTCTTTATATTGTAACTTGGACACTTTGAAAATTTTCGTCTAATCTTTAATAAATTATCCTTTATTTATTGGACACGAACACTTTTGTTCAATATCAGTAATTCGATTTAATAATAAAAAAATATCACGTTTTGTACCATATCGCGTTTTGTGCCTTATCGCATTTTGAAATATCACGTTTCGAAATATCATGTTTTGAACCATATCGTGTTTGAAATATCTCGTTTTGTACCATATCGCGTTTTGTACCATATCGCGTTTTGAAATATCGCATTTTGAAATATTGCGTTTTGTACCATATCGCGTTTAGTACCATATCACGTTTTGAAATATCTCGTTTTGAAATATCGCGTTTTGTACCATATCGCATTTTGTACCATATCACGTTTTGAAATATCGCATTTTGAAATATCGCGTTTTGTACCATATCGCGTTTTGTACCATATCACGTTTTGAAATACATATCTCGTTTTGAAATATCGCGTTTTGTACCTTATCACGTTTTGAAATATCGCATTTTGAAATATCGCGTTTTGTACCATATCGCGTTTTGTACCATATCGCGTTTTGAAATATCGCATTTTGAAATATCGCGTTTTGAAAAATCGCGTTTTAAAATATCGCGTTTCAAATGGGACCCAGCGGCGGCGTATGTGATAGCTTTCCTTCTCCAGAGGGTTTGCGCTTGGCGCAACACCTCAACCAGGAATAAACAATTGTTATCAAACTTCAACTATAGCCTCGGATAATTAAAAAGGATTTACAAGAACGACCTTGGACATGAAATTTACACGACTTCTAATTAAAATTTAGAAATGTATTCAGCTTAAACCGTTCGTTCAAGTATCTCAATACAAGCCAATCGCAATACAAGAAACAAGACTTATCGGCCAGAACACCGTCGATCACAGTTGTCACGGGTTTCCTCTCTACCAAAGTAGCTCAGATTGCACACACGCCACTTCAACATCTCATTTGTGAAAAGTCATGTATTCCAAACGGAGATGAAATCAAATTCAACGGCTACATCGAAAGTGTTTTAAACAAAATTCCCCGCCACGACATGAAGATATTTTTGGGTGACTTTAAAGCACAAATCGGCAAAGACATGTCTTACTACCATGATATACTGCAGTATTTATCGTGGTACCATCGGCCCCGAATCCCTACATCTTGCATTAAACAACAACCAGATGCACACCACCGAGCAGTTATATTATGTGGCTCTGTTGTATAATATGGTAGTAGCCAGCACATTCTTCTCACACAACCGAAATCATAAAATCACGTTGAAATCAAATGATCGAGTTTCCACTCCACCATATCGTCGTGTCCAAAAATTTTTCCAGCATGAAAAATATTAAGACCAAACGCGACACCAACATAGATTTTGACCACGTTTTAGTAGTTACAGAATCGAAAATTCTAGACAGCAGACCATCGAACGAAATATCTCTCAACCAATAAGGAGGTCACACAACAACTACATGATCGTGAGAAAAAACTCCAACCGATACCGTTCAATAAAAGAAATCGTTACCGACTTTCATCCACGTAATAGCGTATTCGCAACGAACCTGATAAGTTACAAATGGATACAAACATGGTCTCATCAGTTCTCATTCAGAACGGCGAGGATTACCTCTTCTACCAGCTACAAGTCTTGGCCAATGTAGTTGCTGAGTAATAAGTTATTAATTTACTTGTTTTCCGCCCAGTTAGATCGACAGTCGTTCAAACTTTTTAATCGAATTAATCGCTCATTTGCTACAACAGTGACATAACTCAAAATTTTTAATTTTTCGGTAGAGCGATTTGAAAATATCACTCAAAATGGTTTGTAAAAACGGTGTTTTTTTAAAAATGAATAAAAATACATTCTGATTAGTAAAATAAATTTTTTTCTATTCCTACATCCTTAATCGGATCTTAATTGTTATAATTCATTAATATTTTTCCCCGGTGGCAAAGTGGTCAGCATGCTTGCTCTAGCGACCGGAGGTCGCGGGTTCGTTTCCCGATGATGACAAGGAAAAAATTTCACGGCTAGTTTAGGATCAATGAATTAATCACTCATTACCCGAAATGAAAATATGATTATGAAACCTCATTTGAGGCGGCCAAATCCCTTGATGGGATAAAGTGCCAGAGAGAGAGAGAGAGAGAGAGAAAAAGAAATATTTTGCAAATTTTCTTAGGATAGTTTCCAATATCTTAAAATGTTAATTTCTTACGCGAATTGAGTGATTTTTTATATGGGATTTTACCTAACTTGCTAGAAATAACTAAATAAAAGAGAATGTTTTGATACAAAATAAAAAAAAATATGAATTATTGGGTATCGTTTGATTCGCATATCTTAGAAATGAGTGAAATTAAATTTGTGTCACTGCAACGAATTAATGGATGGAGCTAAAGCAAGGTAATAGTTAAGACAAGCTCTCAGAGGATTTCTATCTCTTGGCTATCATGTCTGGCACCCACTTGTTAAGAATCCAGTTATCTGAAAGAGTATTGTTGAGGCGGCCTCAACAACTCTTCATGCGAAGACGAGAACTATAGTCAAGGAACACTGCCTTTGTTCAGAGATGTTTTAAGTAGATACCTTTCTATGATCTGTCGTGGTCTGTGCAAAGTAGGCGAGTAGTCGTCGCTTTAGTCAGTGTGACTCTAACCAGATGAAATATTTTGATTGTGAACCTGGTATAATATTTTGATTGTTTAATCTAAGATAGTTTTATTTTTAAGGGTAACGTCAAAGCAACTCGCAGTGAGTGTTTTTGATCATAATTCAAAACTGATTGAAACTAAACAAAGACCGAGTTCAATACATTTATTTTTTTAATTCGTTTGGCTAATTTTACTAATTTTTTCTTTTCAGTTTAATGTTTTCCTTTATTGTTATAGGATTCTGACTTATTCATGAAAGTAATTTACATTTTATGCATTTATTTTGCTATGCGGCATTTCGGATTTTACGACTATTTTCAATTATGAATATTATCCGGGTGGAATCTGCATTTCATATTTCAAATCTGTGTGAGCAATTTTCATTTCTAGACCGTTTAGATTTGAAGGTAAATTTTACGATTACATTAATCATATTAATTGTAGGAATCTTACTTGATATGTTAATTTGAAAGTAACTTGATTCAACCATTTCTATCTACAAAATAATGTTATCTTACTACGAACAAAATTCTAAATAGTTTTTGCACGTTTAATAAATTTCGAGATGAATTTTAAACTTTCTTTATATAATTACGTTTAAAAGTTGCAATTTAATTTTGTTCATTATCCAGTACTAAAGCGTCATCTACACATATTGAGTCACAACTTCCTCGAAGATGTTTCGTCATTGTACTGTTTATAATGAAAATATAATATAATAATACGAAATATAATGAATAGTAAAGGCGCTTACTAGATTTAAAATCAAAATTTGTGATCCGAAATAAAATTTGGATTAAGTTTTCCACATAAAATTTGAACTGATGTTGCTACACCCTCATATTTAAATTTTGTTTGATTTACCCAAATATTTTTTCCACAGGAACATTTTAACTTGATTGCAAAGCTTTTGAAATTTCGTTTCTTAATTTGATAAATAAAATCATGTAACTTATAAATATGTAATTGTATTAATATCCTGAATACTCGCTTCTTGCTCATGTTGTGCACTGTAGGCCTTCAATCGATTGTTAACTGCCGTAGAAGAATTACGGTCTGAGTAGATCTTTATTGATCCTGTTCCATGCGATGTCCGAACATACCCATTACTGATCACTGTTGTATTTTGAAGTTAAACGTCGTGCGCAATCATTCTATAACGTTGGTCTGATTTTCTATAAAATTTTCTATAGTGTAATTTCTGGCAGCTTTGTTAATTACCCTTCAGTTACAAATCGTTAGACTCTGACACAAAAACACTGAATCTGTTTTAATCTTATAAGATTAATGAACACAAAATTTGTAAAGAATCAAACTAAACACACCAACAATCTGTCACTTAAAGGAATTAATTTGAAGCTTCTTCGCAGAATAAATCGAATATTGCAGTCGTAAATTTAGTATTTATTGAGGAACAACTGCAGAATAGTTATAGAAATTTTAGATGATACAAGCTATGACTCATAGCATTAATAAGCTACTTTCGAATAATTTCCTTATCCTCTCAGGCCCAAACTAGGTTAGTAATGCTTTCTGTTGACAGAAAATCTATCCCCCCCCCCCCCCCCCCCCCCATCAATCGTCTTCCATTTGATATGTTCCTAGTGGATTGTATTTTTATATCTTACAAATTTCCGTTAGCATAAAGCAGTTGGTCAGATAATTGTAGCCACAGTACTCATATTTTGATAATTAGCTCCAACGTGCTGAATAACATTGTTAGTTTCTGATTCCTATGATTGAAAAGATTACCAAGGCTAGGATAAATGATTTTCTATTGAAATTAATGTTCTTAGTGACCCAAAATTTAGATTAGGAGCCACTGAATTTCTCATTGGTGGAATTCGTCGGAGAAGTTTATATTCAGTCGCTTAATGAATTGAGAGTGGCACTGGTTTTATCGATATTAGAAGTTGATATGGTTGATGAGAGGCTGCTTCTGACTAAACTTGCCTCCGTATAGTTCAAATAATTAGCTCTTGTTTGGTTTGAGACGTTCCGCATTAATTAGACTTATAATGAGGGAGCGTCAGTAAGGAAATGGGTATAGGCGTGGGTTCTTTGCCGTTCTTGTATACAGTGAGAACAGTTAAAATTCGAGCAAATGTAAAATACTAATATTCATTAGATTAAAAACTATCATAGCGGATTTAAAATAATTTTTATTATCAGAATATTTTTATTTATTTATTACTGTAATACAATATGTAAAAAATAATAATAAATTCATTCATAAATTAACAAAATAATTAATTAAATAAAAAATGGCACAAATTCATCACAATTTAATATTCCGACCGAATACTGTTTTTTTTTTTATTTTATAAATTTGAATTTCTACATTTTAACTTTTAATACTTTGTTGCATATCCTTTTCGCTTCAGCACACATTTTAATCTTCTCGGTTCAAAAAGGCAATAGATGGGTTGAAATGTGAGATGGAAATAGTAAAAGGAAATGTGATAAACAAGAGTGGCGATAAAAGTAAAGAAAGTTATGCGGATGTGTTGCAAGTGCGTATGGATATTCCAGCACTTATTATTAAGCCGAAGGAAGGTGAGAAGGAAGCCTCTTCGGAGAATACTAAAAAGAAGCTGAAGGAGGCAGTGAACATTGTGAGCTTGGGTATTAAGATAGAAAGGGTGCAGAGTATAAGTAAAGGTGGGGTAGTAGTGGAATGTAAAGGTCAGGAAGATGTTCAGAAATTAAAGAAGACGGTGGAGGAATCAATGAAAAGTAAGTTCGTGTTGCTGATACCGCGAGCTAGAAAACCAATGATCAAGTTGCAGCAAATAAAGGAGGAAGCTGATGTGAATCAGGAAGATCTTGTTGAGGCAATTGTAAAGCAAAATAGGCTAGATAAGGCGAAGAGTCGATTTTGCTTCAGAATAGGAAGGTGGTGGAGAATAAAAGATTTCGAGACATAGACTTGGTTTTGGAAGTAGATCCGGAGACGCACAAATGGATGTTGAATAAGGGCTAGATATACTGCAAGTGGAGCTGTTCCAAGGTGAAGGACTATGTGTATGTGAGCAGATGCTATAATTGTTCGAGTCTAAAACATATCCCCAGTAACGGAAATGCATTGTGTTAGAAGTGTGGAGAAGAGGATCACTTGGCTAGTAATTGTAACAGGGAGCCAAAGTGTGTAAATTGCGTGGAGGCGGCGGAGACAATGAAGTTAAATGTAGACTACAAGCACTCCCTAGTGAAAAAATTGAAATTTTTTATACTAAAAATAAACCTACGATTTCATAGAAATTTAATAATAATTTTTGTATAATTTTAGTAGGTTATGGCAATATAATTTTAGTATAATTTTAAAAATTAAACAGAAATTATACTTTCGCAAATTATCTAGTTAAAAGTATAATTTTTGTATATTGTGTTATAAAATTAATACCAATATTAGTGTATTCTAAGTATAATTTTAGTAGGTTATGGCAATATAATTTTAGTATAATTTTTAAATTTAAACAAAGATTATACTTGAGATAGAATATAACGGAAATATTCCATTCATTGTGACTGCCGCCGATGTATGCGTATTATAATTTTACATCATTTTTCCATGTGGTTGTTTGTATTCGCGGACATGCCACGTCATCAGTTCCTCTGCATTGATTATTTCACGCTGTTGTTAATTCTAGTATTTTCAGTCAATTTTCAATCAGAATAATAATTGCTTAAATTTTGGACTCCGACTGGACTCGAACCGGCGACTTTTGCGATAATAACACTTAGCGGTGTACACCTTAACCACTGCACCACCAAAGCAATAACTATGTAGAGTTTAATTCCTAACAATATAAATCAATATATTTAAATACACAATTAAACTTAAAATATACTTAATTTGGTTTATTTCATTTGCTGCAAACTACACCAGCGCACCAACATACAAAAGACAACAAAATACGATTACAACTAAATACATTTTTTCAGCACGATAGTATTGATGCGATCAGTGTTGCCAGTTCGTGGAAAATTTTCCTTTTTGCTGGAAATTCATCTCTCGTACGGGATGAAAAGTGATGATTAAAAAAATTATTTTTCTAAAATGTGTAATACACAATTTTCGATTCCAATAATTCGCTTAAAATAATTTTTTAAATTTATTTTTAATTTTGACTAAATTTAAATATTTGTATATACAAAATTAATATTTAAATTTGTATAAAATATTTAACCATAATTAAACTTTTAAACGGCCGTATTAAGTATTTATCTCAAATATACTTAATTTAGTTTAAAATTTGATTTTAATAGTCAATTTTAGGTTAAAATATTTTATGTATATTCATGTTTAATTTTGACTTAATTTAAATAATTGTAAATACAAAATTCATACTTAAATTTGTATAATTTTTGTGATGTATAATTTAAGTAGTATTTTGGTTTAGAAATGTATTAAACTTTAACCAATTTAAAGTATATTTTGTATTTAAATTAATCATTTATACAAAAATAAATTGATTTTGGTATTCCTCAGTATAATTTTTTAGTATAAATATTTGATTTTTTCCACTAGGGCCAGCATGGGATGATAAGTGTCCAGCGTATGTAGAGAGAACAAGGATAGTGAAGCGAACGGCAAAATCAGATTGACGTGGGAGTGTGAGGGCAAGTGGGCCTGTAATGCTTGTAAATGCGGCGGGCATATTAAGTAGATTGGATGACATTGTAGAGGTTGTGAGAGATTTTAAAATATCTGTGTTGTGTGCAACAGAAACCCATGTTTTAACAGATGATGGAGATGGTATTTTGCGAATTGAAGGATATACTCATTATAGATGTGACTCTAGGTACAGGCGCACAGGTGGAGTTAGTGTATGTGACCGAGAAACTAGAGAGTAGGCTGATAAATCAAGTTAGTAAGCCGATGGAGTACTGGATGCTAGCTGTAAAAGTAGGACGAGCAAAGAGGATTGATGATATGGGAATGATAATATGCTGTTACAGGTCACCAAGTGCTAGCGTAGCGCAATACTTAACTGCCTTTAGTGAGTGGCTAGAGGATTGATGTTGTTAGGATCAGTGAAGATAATTATTATGGGTGATTTCAATCTAGACTGGGAAAATCGGAAGGACATTATGTTAAGTGTCTTTAAGAAATTATAGAATCTTTTGGGCTTAAACAGTTCGTGAAGGAACATACCAGAGTAACGGATGCATCAAGAACGATAATTGATTTAATAGGAGAGGAGTGTGGGAAAATAAATGTATGGGTGGAAGAAGCAGTGAAAAGGGGAACAGGCGAGTTAAGGATAGTGGACATAGCTAGAAGTTGTCCATGGTTCACCAACAGAGTGAAGGAGGTTAGGAAGGCAAGAGATGATTCGTATAAGAAATTTAGAGTGATGAAGGAGAGAGAAGGAGAGTTGGGGACTGAGATAGTTAAGGAAGGGTGGGTGGAGTATCAAAGGAAAAGAAACAGATTTGCTGCTGTAATTAGGAGTGAGAAGAGATTGTACTATGAGAACAACATTGAACAGTGCAGAGGTAATCCGGAAAAGATGTGTAAAACATTAAAAAGGGTAATTGGATCTAAGGGAATGAGTGATATAAATGGAGTGGATTTTGATGGAGTGATGGTGTACGAAAAGATGGATATTGCGAACAGATTAAACAAGTATTTTGTAAATAGTGTAGAGGATATTATAAGGGAGATACCGGAGGAGCAAGACAATGTGGATATAGCATATGATGGAGGAGTAATTGAGCATGTGGGCATGGTGCACGAGGACTACCTAGATAAAATAGTTAAAACGTTAAAATTGGCAGGATGTGAGGGGGTGTTAAGCTGTAAAATGTTTAAGGATTTATGGAGGGTTCTAAGAGGATATGTGAGCCGGATAGTAAATTTGTCGTTGGAATATGCAGTAGTTCCTAAAAGTTTGAAAGTATCATGTGTAGTTCCTGTGCCTAAAGTTATGAATAGTTTGTCGGATGTCGGATTATCGTCCTATAAATATTTTGCCAAACTTGGATAAGGTATTGGAGTCAATATTTTTGGATAAGCTGCTCGGGCACACCGCTGAGAATATGCTATCTTGGCACCAATCTGGTTTTAGAGAAAACAAAGAGCAGCACTCTACAGAGACAGCTGTTCAGATGGTGGTGGAGGATTGGTAGAGAGACAGTGAGGATGGAAAATCGACGGTAGCAGTTTTCCTTGATTTTAAAAGGGCATTTGAAACAATAGATAGGGCAAGGTTGCTAGGAAAATTAAACAAATATGGTGTGAGGGGCGAATTATTAAGTTGGTTGGATAGTTATTTAAGTAATAGAAAGCAGTATGTAAAAATAAACGATGTATGCTCTGATCCTGTAGATGTAAAGAATGGAGTGCCACAAGGAAGTAAGCTGGGACCATTGCTATTTATAGTATATATAAATGATATGCCACAGATTCTAAATAGATGAAAAATCCACTTATTTGCTGACGATACGTTGCTGTATTTGTCGGGAAGTGATGTGGGCGAGATCATAAGTAGTATGAATGAAGAGTTAGGTGAAGTGGCAAAATGGCTTCGTATAAATAAGTTAATGTTAAATGTAAACAAAACAAAATGTATATACATATATAGGAAATAATGTAGTAAATGGAAATATTGTTATAGATAATGCCGTAATAGGATGGGTAGATAGTTTTAAGTACTTAGGCATTATACTGGATAACAAGCTAAATTTTAAAGAACATGCGAGTTATGTTACAAAGAAGTTAGCAATGAAAGTAGGTGTATTAGCTAGGTATACAAATTTGCTATCGGTAAAAGCGAGAAAGGTACTTTATAACACTATTGTAATGCCACATATCACCTATTGCAGTACTATACTTTTCATTGTAAATAAATCTGATATAGAGAAAATGCAAGTTATCGTAAATAGAGCATTAAGGATTATGTTAAATAGAGATAGATATGCAAGAATCTGTGATATGTTGCTGGAGTTAGAGTTGTTAACAGTGGAAAATACGTTGTATATGAACGTAATGACTTTTATTTTTAGGCCTGATAAAAATTTGTTACCACAATATTTCTGTGGTCTATATATAAAAAGGCATAAGTATAAATTTACGATTTTACAGGAGAGCAAAATTTAACTTTGAATTAGATTTTAAAATCGACAGATGATTTAATTTTGCCGTTTGCCACATGATTCAATTAAAAATATTCAATGTTTACTTTAACGTTAAATAAATTTAGAATTCTACTTATTTGCATAGAAAATTTTAGGAAAAACTATATTAATTCCTTTTTTAAATATTTAGATTTTCACAAAAGAAGGCACAAGTTACATGTGCCCTTCTCAAACTTTTTGATTAATAATTATCAAATAATTAAAACAACATGTGCCTTTTTAGTTCAATTTATTTGTAAAAAATGTACATGTTATACCTTTTTCATTATGTTATTAAAAAATGAATTCAATTAATTTATTAAAAACTAATATAAAAAATAATAATTTCAATGCAATTAGGAACGTAGAACAATACCTACAACAAAAATATAAAAAAAACTTGAAATAATTCTTCAAATTTCGGTTTCGGGTTCTTCATCGTCTACTAGGTCAGGGTGTATATCAATTCCATCCTCTGCTTGTAGATTTAAGTAAAAATCTCTATATTCTGGAGCCACCATTGGTAATAAATCGATAATATCCTTTTTTTTCTTTGAATTTATAAGAAGAGGCCCAGAGTAGCATAAATTAATATTTTGAACACTCGGTGTGGGTGCCCCTCGGCGTCTTAAATTTAACGTTTTGAATGGTTCCTCGTGGTCTAAAGAACATGTATACATCAATTTCCCAGATTCCTGAGTATATCGTAACCATTTTACGCTCTGCCACTTGAACTTATTTCCATCTTCATCGACGTTTCGCCACATCAAATTTGTTTTTGACGCTTCCGCAAAATTTAAAAATTTATGTTGCTCCATTTCAAATACTAAAAATGCCTTTTTGGATCTAATTGACCTTACAAATTGCATCCAATCTCTGGGATGGTGAATGTCGACAGATGCTTCTTTTCAGCTTTTCAATAATAGCATGGTCCGTATCACACTCCATATGAGTGTGGCCTACTTGTAAAAATTTATGGTCGATTTGTTCCATATGTATATTCTCTTGCATGAATGCTAAAAACATTGTGGCAACGAAACTATTTTTATTTTGACCGCTGCAAGAGTCACTGTAAAAAACGATTTTATTGATCGAATGTGGCAAAGATTTTAAGTGAGAGAATATACAAGAGGCTACTTCATTTCCTCCTCTATTTGCCAAACCTTCATGCCACATATAATTGAATGGTTGATTGGAAATACAGTCATGAATGGTCAAGTTGTATATCCATAAGGATCTTTTATAAAATGCAACATTTGTATTTAAATTCGGCGTAGCCAGGCATTTTTGCATATCAAATGTATATACTTTCAATGATTCATTTTCGGATGCTAAGGCTTTATCGTTTCGTTTTTCTTGATATGCTGCTTCAGCTGCCTCATAATGAGAACGTTGTTCATCTTGTAATTTACTTTTTTCGAGTCCTTCGGCTACTTTAATTTTCAAATGAAATATTTCACAAGTATTACATGTGTCAACACTCGGTTTTTTGAATTTAATATTCATAGTTTTGAATATCTCGGTATATTTCCATATTGAGGCAGGTTTATCGCAATTTTGTGCATATAAATTATACATTAATTGTATATTAAGATCTGCATGTAAGTACCGTTTATTAGTGTCGCGTCTTGAATAGTGTGACTC
The DNA here is from genome assembly GCA_947310385.1 of Nephrotoma appendiculata. NCBI lineage: Eukaryota > Metazoa > Arthropoda > Insecta > Diptera > Tipulidae > Nephrotoma > Nephrotoma appendiculata. The sequence goes on along the minus strand of OX371223.1, from coordinate 244,903,248 downwards.
ATAAATTGGGAAACTATTAATGTGATCCATAATTTCGGTTGTCACACTCTCCGGTAGACGTTTGGTTGTCGAACAATGTTTGCCACGGTGATCTAGACATACAGACTCTGGTGAAAGAAATTTTTTTTCTGTTATTGTTCGTAAAAATTTGTCTGTTTCTCCTAACGTTGCTTTCAAACATACTTTACATACTTCAACACGATTGCTATTAATAAGCAAAAAATAATTACATGTATATCTTCGATTTTTTTAGACGTTGTGTTTGTAATCCGTTGGCATTTTTTATTTCTCACTTCAATTAAACTGCTAGTAAATACCGCCCGCAACTCGTATTTGGCTAGTTGCCAATAGTGCGCAAAAATTTTATTTTGATCCTCAATAGGAATTTTACTTTTACAATTTCGACGACATGGTTTTAGCGGTTTACATTCTCTTGGTGGTTTTGTAACACCTTGTGTTACATAGCTCTGTCCACTATTTTTTTTACTTGTCTTACTTTTTGCGTGTCTTTTACAGGTGAAACCATTTCGAGTTGTCTTTGAATTTCTTCTGCCATTTCCACAAGAGAAGAATCACTGTCATTATTGGGTATGTAATTTGGATCGATGTCACTATCATCAAAGTTGCCGTCCATACTATCTGAAGAATCGGAATCGTTAAAATTTGTTGTTGCACAAGATTCCATAACATTTGATTGAAGTTCCATCGTGTGCGAAGATGAGGTCTCGGCATTTGCATTTATATTAATTAATTCAGGCACAGAAATATCTGGCATATCTAACGAAATTTGTGGTTGCGTATTGCTATTCCGCGATGAAGATGGCTCGTTATTTGAAATAAAATGAACTCTATCTAATTCAGAAACTATAGTAACTGGTGTGCTTAAATCTAGTATGTCCTCTGTTGCAGCAACCGGTAGTGTAAATGGCGTTCTATCTGCTTTTGGGGATGAACAATGTGGAATAATTACACTAACTATGGAAATGTCATCGAAAATAACCGTTACTCCATTTTCTGTTGGCATATTTGTTTCAACAATTGGATCTATGGTGGAAATATCAAAAATTAATTACTTATCCAGTTTAAACAATACCGCAATAATATTACCTATGTTTGAAAATTGACTGGTATTTTCGACTGTCATATTTGATATAGTTGAAACTGTTGAAAATTTTTGGTTACTACGAGTTAAGACAAAATTTTGAGCGAGCTCAACCATTTTATGTCCTCGACTTGTTATTTTCAGCATTTTTCACAACACAGCATCACCTTTTCACAAAAAAAAACACTATTTAAATTCGAAAATCACTCACAGCTTCACGCTCAATACAATACCACTCTAATAATTGTTTATTCTCTTATAACTTCCAAAAATTATTTTAAGGAGATCGGTACAAAACGGCACAATTTCACTTAAATAAATTATTCACTGACAAAACAAAGTTATATAAAGGCTTATTTGAGATAAAACTTATTTAAAATTAAAACACAAAGTTTTATAACACCACAACTTGACATACGAATGTATGTTTTTAAATTCAATAATTTTTATAACGGCTTAGTTAGACTTATGGTTTTTAATTTACTTTAGAAAAATGTTTTAAAAAGTCACAACTAAACTTATTTCCTTTTATGTATATTTTTAACTAATTTCTTTCCTTATTTTGCTTTGGTACTATGATTTTTGGGAAAAAATAAATGTTTAACTTGTAATTTTTTGTAGTTATGCCTTTTTATAAATTTCAGTTACATTTTTTGTGGAGTTAGGTCTTTATAAAAATTTTAATATTTCTCATTCTGCTACACATAAAATAATAAAAAATGGGCGACAATAGAAATTTTTTATAGGGAATTCGAATCTGCGGAAAAAAGGAATTGGTCATAACTCGACTTATGCCTTTTTATATATAGACCACAGATTTATGCCAGTTGTTGTGTAAGAGGCAGGATGTGCATAGTCATGAAACTAGGCATAAGGATAAGTTTTATTTAGAGTTTAAAAGACAATCTAGAAGTAAAAAATCGATATTTGACAAAGGTATATCGATGTATAATGAGTTACCGGAAAATATAAGAAATTGTAGAAGCATAAAGGATTTTAGGGCAGAACTGTTAAAAGAAATTTCATAATTATTAAGTAAATGATGTATATATACCGGGTGTTTCTTTTAAACTGAGACGATCAAATATCTCGAAAAATAGCCACTCTACGGAAAAAATGTCCATAATCAAAATTTAATCATACCGCGGGGGAAATACATTAGTGCAAAAAAATAGTCCCCCAAACTAAGATAGGAACCCAATTTTTTTTCAATTTCTTCTTCTTAGAACACACACATTCGATTCTGCAATACGTTTGAAATAAAAAACATCACGTTTTCATTGGAAATACTCGAAATTCGTCATCAAAACAATTTATTCAGTTTTGTAAATCACATTTAACTTTTGTGTTATTACTTATCTTCATGTTTTTCGTAATTGCAAAATAAACGATAAAATACTTTAGAGTGGAGCGTTTAACTGTGCCAGAGAAAATTGAAATGGTTCTGGTTTATGGAGAAGCTGGCAGAAATCTTGAAAATGCTGATGCTATTTACGCTCAACGTTTTCCGGATAGGATTCGTTCACGTGCTTCATTTGGCCGTACTATCAAACAATTTACTATTGATGGAAATGTTCAACCGAAAAAGAGGACCCGTAGAGCAACAGTCACTGGAGAAAATAATTAAATTGCTGTATTGGCAGCAGTGGCTCATAATCCTCATGTTAGTACACGAGAAATAGTTCGCGATTCCGGATTGTCCCTCACCAGTGTTTGGAGAATTTTAAAACGGCACAAGTATCATCCATATCATGTGTCCTTACACCAAGATCTTTATGGCGCTGATTTCCAAAATCGGGTAACTTTTTGTCAATGGGCACGTGAACAAATACAACAAAACCCCAATTTTTTCGTTGCGTAATGTTCTCTGACGAATCATCTTTTACAAACCATGGAACGGTTAATCGACACAACATGCATTATTGGAGTGTTACAAATCCGCATTGGCTTCGTCAAGTTGAACATGAGCGTCCTTGGACTGTCAACGTGTGGTGTGGAATAATTGGCAACAAACTCATAGGCCCCACATTATTGAAGGCAACTTGAATGGTCAAATGTACTGAAACTTTTGGAAAATGAACTGCCAATATTACTTGAAAATTTGAGCTTAGAAGTGAGATGGAACATGTGGTTTCAACATGATGGTTGTCCTGCACACTATTCGATGGTGGCAAGTGAAATACTTGATCGTGATTTCAATGGTACCGGACAAGTGGTGCAGTGGTTAAAGTTTGGCACTTGAACCGGGAGGTACTGGGTTCAAATCCCATCAGAAGCTGGATGCAAAACGAATTTTCGTCATCGATTACGATCGATAATGTTAATAAACACAACTAAGACCCTCTGTTGGAGTGCAGAATTCAGCGCCGACCCACCGTCCATGTCAGTTTACAGGTTGACATGGAGCTTGCAATGTGCAGGTGGTATACTGTAATTATGTGAATGGGTGGTCTGTGCGTGAATGAAAGGGGGGTATTAATTGACCTTCAAAGGACATTAAATCCACTGGACAATTAATACTTCCTTTAAAAAAAAAAAAAAAAAAAAAAAAAAATGGTCGCTGGATCCGATAGATAGAGCTGGTCCGATAAATTGGCCCACCAGATCACCAGATCTTACTTCGCCAGATTTCTTTTTGTGGGGCTATCTCAAAGACAAAGTTTACAAACAAGAACCAACAACACGTGAGAACATGATTGAGCGAATCAGAAATGCGTGTGCTGATATTCAACCAAACACACTTCTCAGTTGTGTACAATCATTTGAAATGCGTATTAATAAGTGCATTATCATTTTGAACACTTATTTTAAGCTAAAATTATTTTATTCACCTGCCATTTACATTAATAAATTGTTTTGATGACGAATTTCGAGTATTTCCAATGAAAACGTGATGTTTTTTATTTCAAACGTTTTGCAGAATCGAATGCGTGTGTTCTAAGGAGAAATTGAAAAACTTGAATTTCCTCGATTACAACGCCATCTATCATGAACCGAACAAAATATTTCATTCAAATCATACGTACTTTTAGTCGTAGAATCCGTATCTGCAATAAAAAATATGGCTTCCTATCTTAGTTTAAAAGTTACCCCCACCCCACCTACAAAGCTGGGGGGTGGGGGACTATTTTTTTGCACTAATGTATTTCCCCCGCGGTATGATTAAATTTTGATTATGGACATTTTTTCCGTAGAGTGGCTATTTTTCGAATTATTTGATCGTCTCAGTTTAAAAGAAACACCCGTTATATATTGTACTGTAAACTGGAAAATTAGCTTAAAAGCTATTTGAAAAATAAAATCAATAAAAATAAATAAATAATTCTGGCCTAATTTGGTTCCATTCTTCCTGAAGAATAAATTGCAATTGAGTCTTGCTGGGAATCTGATGTTTTTTCATTTGCGTATCCAATACATGCCACAAATTCTCAATTGGATTTATGTCTGGAGACTGAGGTGTCGTTTTCAAAACCTTTGGGCTATACAGTAAATATTCTTGAAACATACGCCTTATGTTTTGGGTCGTTGCCTTGATAGTATTGAAAATTTTGTAAGATATTTAGTTTTTTCAGCTCTCTGTTTTAAAAAATCCTTCAAAATTTATAAATACTAAATAGTCGTATTTATTCATGTTACCATTAATAAATAACAAATTTCCAACACCATTGGCTGGCATACCATCAATGATCCGCCACCATGTTTTACTGTTGGTCAAGTATTTTGATGGTATATTCCTCATTTGGTTTTCTCTACACAACTACATACGCTTTACTTTATTAACTTTATTAATAAAAGGAGTTTTTCTTGGTGTGTGCCCATTGTAACCATAGCTTCTATTGACTTTTCGATTAGTTTCAGCGCAAATAATTTTACCATTGCGTTCCTCCAACTCGGATTTCAACTTTGGAGCACTAATCATTGGATTATGTCGAACCTGGCGAATTATCCATCGCTTAATATGCTGGCTTAATCGAGTTGGTCGACCTTTTTGTGGTATAGATTCAATTCTATCCTGTTTTATATCTTTTGATTATATTAAAAACGGTACTTTTGCTTAAATTTAAAATTTCTGCAATTGCACGGCAAGATTTTCCCGTTGCATGATGGAAAATTACCAATTGTCGCTGGTCAAACGTTGTATTTTTAACTTTTCGTTCCAAATTAAACTTATTTTAACTTTGATGTCCACTCGATTTGAATTTTGCACACAAATTAGTTTTACTTCCAATTGTTTCTCTCCTTTTTAGTTCTCACGTAGTGTACAGACAGTATAAAAATTTGAAGAGCATTCCCTTAATAATATTTCTATTTTTGAGATGCAAACCACGTAGACCATACAAATTAGTATTTTGTCCGAATATTAAATTGTGATGAATTTATTTACTGGGGTAGTGTCTACTTGAATACGCCCAATCCTCTGAAGATACAACTGAAATTCTTAATACAAACAGCTTAATTTGCTGGTAGTCGTGACTCTAGTTGGCCTTTTTTTGCTAACTTAGAATTCTTCCGGTTTATGCCATTTCAATGTTTAAATCAAATATTTTATAATACACTACATATGAAATGTGGAAATCTGTGTTCACACATGGTTCCTGGACTTAAGATGTCGCAATAGTAGCTTACATATAAAATATTCGTTTAAATTCAAAACACGATTTACGTGTCGTGGTACTGAAATTAATTTATCAAAGAGTACAACAACTTGTGAGATGTTGACGAGCAAATTTACTATGGCAAAGTGTACCAATTTCCTATTTAGTGTTATACAATATTTGTTTTAGTCTGCAAATTTTTGTTAAACATTTTTATAATGGTAATTTATTTTAAGTGTACTGTAGTGCAACTTCAAGCGCAAGAATGACGTACTTAAAAATGTATGGGGTTTGATTTAGTTCAATTGTCATTGTCCACTTAGAACGGAGAATTTACTCGGGAACATAATTTTTGAGAGCTTTAATGCACAATTAAATATTGGAAGATGGACATAGCTATTACCAGATAATAGTTATAATCTGTTTTTATAATGTTTAGTTCATTTATTTGTAGATAGCTTACATGAGCACAGTTAGCTATCTGATAGAAAGTACGAATGGAGTCTATCATCCTGACTAAGCAGATTAGATTTCTTAGCATAAATCCAATTAAAAGAAGATGGAAACGATTCGATTTGCCAGTAATAATTTTCTATCGCTTAAATTAAGTGAAGAATTTCAATTTATGTTCCATAGAATATTTGTAATACATACATATGTTACATTTAGTTTTATGCAGGAGTCGTTGAAACATGAGACCTACTTTCAAATACATACAAACTAGAATCATGTTTAGAGCATGCATAATCATTATTATTATTGTAATACGATAACATCGTAAAGCATAAAATACAAAATGTCTTATGCTTAACTGCCGGCTCGTATGTGTTTTTTTAGCCTACGATAAAGAATTATACATCTACATATAGGAAATGAAAAGGGATTTCTACTGATTATAGCAAAATAATAACATGTGCACGTACCTTCGGATGAATTGGAAAACAACACCATAAAATAAACGCAATAAATGCAACAATTGTTCCAACTAGCAGAATAAAATCTTCGATAGTCTAAAACGCAAAAGATAATCATTAGTATTCAAGATTTGCGCATCAAACACACATCTAGAACAAATCTCTTACCGGTTCCTCGCCTAACAGAACATGGTTAACTAAATATGCAAAATCGTCTAGTGGCGTCATTATAATAAGATTTAAATAACACAGGCCTCCCCAGGAGACACTTCTTGATTTAATACGAATAAAACGGACCACGACCACGGCCCCACGATAATGAATTTCCAAGCGAAGCTGTTTTGTAAATTGTAATAACTATTCATTCAAATTTCGAGCACTTCCAAGATTTACATTATTGTAACATATATTTGATTTTGAATTGCACCGATTTTTCTGTTCTTCTTTAAAACTATGTAGGCTCAGATTATCACTAACACCAAAAAAATGTCAGACAAATAATTGTATTTACAATGTAGTCGGTATTTTACTTTTGGCCGTTCGACGTTTTGTTTCTTCGCTTTTTAGTTTATGCATGAATTAAAATGCATTCTTGTACACAAATAGTTTGACATTAAATTTCGAAAAATTCGAATTGCAATATCGATATTGGTTGCGTACAATGACCGAATAAGAAAACATATAATTTTGGCTGCGTACGAGTATGAAATATTCGATGCAGAAACTATATTTTTGTTAGTACATTTTGAGATTTTTGAAGTTCGTATGTACGTAACGTGCATATTAAATTTACTAAATTTTATTTTTGAGATATCCATTTTCAGGCTAGAATTTGTTTTTGCTTCAATTTAAGTCCACCATACACAACTGTGTATGTAATTAACCATATTTGTAATGGCGTTTTGTTTTTTCATGATTCTCTGACGTACACGAATTTTACTAACACAACTGTGATCGCGTGGCGGAAAAGGGATATAATACTTAGGTCCTTTTCGAAACGGATACTTATTTCTAACTTATTTACTCATTTGCCGCCATCATAAATAAGTAAGAAAACCCGTTCGGATTGAGTTTGCATACTTATTTTGACTGCAACACGAAAATATTGAATGATTTCAATTGAAAATTCTTCAACCAATATTTTATTTGTTATTTTTATTAATTCAACGTATACAATTTAATTAAATAACAAATATTCATAATATTTGTACTAACTAAAATTCTTAGTGGCAATTAAGAAGTATAAAAACGAAATATTCTTTAAATATCGTTTTTATGTTGATATGAATTTTAGTTGGTTCACCTTATATTTTTTATAACAAATTTGAGATGCTAAAGGCAATCAAGAAAGGGTTTAGTTGCGTTCTTAATTAATAGAGACATAATTATTTTACGTGTTATCGGTGATTATTGTCGCCAAACATAGATACAAAAGCTGCGCACCATCTGTTTACATTTTCGCTGTTTACAAAACGTTTTTATAATTTATATACGAAATTATATAATCGGGCCCTGTACATTTTTATTTTAATCATGTTATATATTTTACTGCCAACAAAGATCCATATATTTTCTATAAATATCATCCTAAATCTAAAAAAAAAAAAAAATATTGACATGTAAATATCAACAAAAAATGACAACCAAATTAGATTTTCTTGCAAGAAAGAGACAGAATATAAGTTACCTCGCCAGCATACTTATTTGAATAAGTTAGGTTCCACAAATAAGTATTCGTTTCGAAAACAGCCTTACAATTCTTTTTTCGCTTTACAAAGCATCTCCCAGAATAAGCCGGTCGCACTCAAAATATTTCAAAGTAATAGTATATATTAAACAGTATTTTAAATGACACAACTCAATTTTATTTGTAATTTATCTGAAAATTAATGTATAATATCCCTTTTCCGGTCAGAAAAAATTATTTATTTTACTTCAATATAAGTCAACTACGCACAAATGTGTGTCTAAAATGACAGGTTGTCGTGTCTCCCGAATTTTAACAGATCTTACACTATTTTCTGTGGCACACAAATTTTGATCTGTTTTGGGTTTTTTTTTTGATTCAAATTGGATTTGTTTACATTTTTTGTCTTTTCTTTTTGAAAATGGATCAAAAAAAAATCCAACAAATTTTTTGGATTTTTTTGATCCATTTTCAAAAAAAAAAAAAAAAAAAAAAACATAAAATGTAAACAGATCCAAATTGATTAAACAGATCCATTTCGAATCAGAAAAAGATCAAAAGTAGATCAAAATTTGTGTGCCACAGAAAATGAAATTAGTTAAATCGGATTCCTTTTTGAGAGAAGCATTGTAATTTGATAACATATAAATTATATAACATATTAATTATTTTATTATTATTATAGTAGTACTGTTATTTTTCGGGCCAAAACGATTTAAGTAGTATGCACAAATGTGTATTTGGTCCAAATACATACAAAAATAAATTGTTGTCATGATTCTCTTTCGTACACGACTTACATCCAGAGAATTGTGATGGCAGGCCGGAAATAGGATGTAATGACTTGAAATGAAAAGTAAAAAGCAAACAAAACTTTCAAACTGCCTTGTCGTTGTTCGATCACTAGTTTTTAAAAAATAAGTCTATTAAATCAAGCATGTCCATAATAAATAGAAAATGAGTTATAACTTTTATATAATGTTTATTCATTTTTCCACTTTTTGGGGGGATTTTTATGATGATTTAATAATTATTTGAACAGTAAAAACAAATTTTTAATTTTATGTTTTTGACTATTTAATTTTTTACTTTTTGCTAATGATGGTAATATTCTTAGTTTATTTTAAAACTTATATACATATCAGAAACACTCAAATGATACAAATTTGGATAAAATTTGTTTGTAAAACACACTGGTAACCTTCTGTGTCATGAATAAAATGTGAGGAAAACCTGAATATAATAGTTACAAACTGATAGTAACTTAAAAATATTTTTTTAAATTAAATAAATTGTATAGTGTTCGTTTTCATTTTGCCATGTACAAATGTATTACTAGTTTTGTTTTAAAGTGAGCCTATAACTTTAAAGCAAAACTAGTAATACATTTGCCCATTGTCTAATTAGAACAGATAAAAAATTATAAAGTTAATAATTTCCGCAAAATTAAAATTTTATTTTTTATCCAATTTCACCACAACGTTATAAACAAATAGTAAATCTCCTTTTGTACATACACATTTACGTTTATTGGCATGAACAGATAGCGGTTCTCCTACTTCCATAGCCATAACATATATTAATTAGTATTATATGCAACACAACTAAATTTTATTGTAGTATGAAAAAATTCCATCTGCTTTATTTGGTCTTGCATCTGAAAATCGGGGTAGATTAAACTGTTGATCTGTTTGATCTGTTTGATCTATAATTCGAAGTTGTTTTAGGTTTCGATGGCAAAATCAAAAGGCATATCAAAAAATAATTGAAACTCTTTAGACAGCGCCTCCACACGGCAAGTAATTTTTTGTTTTTACAAATGTAGCAACACACCGATCGGTTTGTCACCGATTACAGTTATTTCAACAAATATATGTTCGATACCAAATGATACGAAAATTTCTTAATGATGTCTCAAAACAAAAACAAATTTATCATTGGACAACGCTTGCGAAGAAGAAATTAGAGTCCTTCATGAATTGTGTTGATTATACGATGGCAATTTGATTTTAAGTTATTTAGCGATTTAAGAATATCAATTGTTTACTACGACAAGATTGACGAATTTAAGAAATTTTGGAATCAAATATAGCACGTTAAACAGATGACTTACATATGTATATTTTCATATGGATTTCGGTAAATACGATAAAAAAAAAGTTAAAAAGTTTTCTTTCGCTACAGTACAGTACAGAAAAATTCAAAATACATTTGGAATCCACTAATTTTACAACACCATAACATCTCTATCTAAACTAACATTTCGTAAAGTTGTTTTTTTCGCCTTTTTGAGGGCTCGTAGTTTTGTATTTTGAATTTTAAATTTAGTATATTTTAAGCAGTGTATGAGTTAAAAATGGCGAAAGTCAGTGGTGCTATTATTGGATTAAGTGTTTTATTAATATTTTTATTAAATATTATACAGTTTGAATGTAAAATAATAAAAGGTTGGTTTATTAGTTTTGTAATAAAAAAAAAAAATAATGAATGTTAAATTCTTATATGAATTACCAATGAAAATTATGTCGTCATAACTTGATTTACTCGTTTATCCGAATTTTGTTGTTGGTTTTGGTTTTATAATAAAATGTGATTGTATATTGTTTTATTATTGTTAATTAATGGAGTACATAAAAATAAAACTATTCGTTGGTTTTATAAAAAAAATATGTACATGTAGTGTGATTAGTTAGCCACAAAATATAATAATTGTGTTAATTAATAATTTAATGAGTTTAAAAATATTCGTCCATGTGTTTTTATTTTGTGTAATTTTGTGCGCAATAAGCAGTTACAATTTCTTATTGGATTGGAGTCTATTCATGATTTCATGGAGATGGAGAAGTACATGAAATGTTATTCCTTAAAGAAATTTATTGGAAAATTTCTAAATAAATTACATTTATTTACTTTACTACAACTAGCAATACATCTAACTACCAATGAAGAGTTCAATAACATCGGGTTTTTTTTTATTGTATTACACAAAATATATAACTTACGATTTTTTTATTATTAGTTATTCAGAAGTTAAAAGGAAACCAAGAAAATGAAATGTCTCTCACTCTAGTCTTAACCAGAAATAAACATTTATTAATATAATTCTGGATTTTTCGGTTTTTATTTTACACTTTGCAATTTTCTTTTGTAAATTTAGTTCTTTAAAATTTTTTGAAGTAGTGTACTTACGCTACCGTTAAAATATGATCCGTGTATATTAGCCAGCCATTTTAGTTCAATCGAACGCTTCTAAACAATTCCCCAAATGTGGTTCCTTCTTATTTGTGGTCTGTTCATTACAGAACGTTGGTTAAATTATTTAAAAAAAATACAGCTATTCTTACTTGACTGATCCCGTTAAGAGTTGAAACGGCATCCAATGAATCTTACAAAATGGCCTTTCCAGACTAAGTGAGTTATGATTTAGTTTGCAAGAAATTGTGAGTTAGCACAGACAATTCCATTGTGAAACTACGAATAAACGGGCCGTGCACGATACGGTTTAAGTTAATCCTACCATTTTACAAACAAAATTTTTAATCATAAAGCATTATAACTGGACCTGCAATACGGTAAACTTCGGCTTCTTAAGTTTATGAACAATTGAATTCTGAGTACCATTGTGTTATTGTTCGGTTTACCTAAAATCATAAAGTTTCTGTTGTGAGATAAGTAAACATTTTTGAACCGACCTTTGATTGTATCTAGAAGCTTAATACGTTTCCCACAGAAACTGTGTTCCTGTTATCATAAAGCACTTTGCTTATTATATTGCTGAGCTCGTCTGGATAATTGTTTTGTAACTGTACAAATGTAAGATGAAAGATTAAAATCTCCGACCACTACGATTTTAACCTACATTTTTTTTTATTACAACTGATTTACAAACATCTACCTAGTAACATATATTTCATACATTAGGGTTACGTTTGTAAACCTTTGATTAGTTGCCTTTACAATATAGTTGTTTCTATACTTGTTCTAGCTAAGTATTTAGGAAGGTTGAGGATTTAATTTTTCAATACCGTGCCGTTTAGTTTCATTGAGCATCACTTCGGTCAGGTAGCGACACAGCGTGTTAGTAGCCCCATTGCAGTTGGTTTCTGTTTGTCTCGACAGCCTTCTAAACTATTTCACGGAGTAATCTTGTTACAATCAAATTAGAACAAGTCAAAAAATGGGTTGGGCTCGTTTTCCCTAATTTCAAAATCCCGACGCTCAAAATCCCGAATTTCAAAATCCCGGCTTTCAAAATCCCGATTTTCGTAATCCCGATTTTCAAAATCCCGATTTTCAAAAGCACGATTTTTTTAAAAAAATTGAATTCGGGCGCCCGCGGACCGGCCGGCCGACCCGCGGGCGCCCGAATTCATATTCTTTTTAAAAAAATCGGACTTCTTACTAAAAATCGGTTCTTAATAAAAGTGAAGGTAAAAATAAAATTTAATGTTTAAGTAATACTTTTTAAAAAAATCTCGACTTTTGTCAGGATTTTTAAAGTTTCAGCAAAGTCGGGATTTTGAAAGGTGGGATTTTGAAAATCAGGATTTTGAAAGTCGGGATTTTAAGCCGATCCCCAAAAAAATTGTTTTCCGAATTCGAATCGAATGATTGCAAAGGCAACTCAAAGTGAGGGAGGATAGCCAGCACCTGAGTTTTTTTTTTTTAGAAAAATGGATCTGCTACGTTTTTAGAACGCCTAGTAATGCATTATAAATTAAAAAAAATCGTTGATATTACTCTCTTTCCTAGAAAAATATAGTAAACAACAAGCCTCACCACGGAGTAAGTACTTTCCCTTTCATCTTCTGAGAATAATTAAAAGGAACCAGCTATTTGTGGCCCAGTAATAGGTGTATAATATTCTCGTATTATGCACCTCCCCAAAGCGAAATTCCATATTGAGTTTCGAATTATGTACCATGGGCAAAATGTATTATATTTAAAAGGGTAATTGGTAGAGTTCACGTAAAAGATAATTTATTTATGGAAGAACGAATGTGCAATCAGAGTGACCATATACGCGAGATGAAGGAAAGATTTAAGTCCACTGTAACGCCCATATATTTGAAATTGGATGGTTTTTCAATCTGAAGGCACATACAGTGGTAATCATATCATTATACGCATGTTTTTCCGCCGTAAAATGTAAAATAATTGGAAATTTCCATTTTTTGTATATTTGTGTTTTTTGTTTTTATTTAAATATATGCACCATCTGGTTGTAATTTGTTTGTTTTTGCGATTTTAGCTGAAACAAAAAGGATTTTAGATAAATATTTCATTATGCGCACGTTAATATTCGTATATATATATATCTGCGATCCACACGTTTTTTTTCTTTCAAAACTAAATTGATTTTCAATTGTTTTGGACGACCCAGCATAAATAAGTTAGTTAAAGTTATTTGTTTTAAAATTTAAAATCATGGGTAAGGCTAAGACACTAACTCACGAAGAACGTGACCAAATTTCTGTTTTGAAGCAGAATGGATTTTCGAATCGAAAATTCCAAAGCAAATTGGTAGATCTGAGGGAATCATTAGAAATTTTTTTTAAAAATACGACAAAATATGGCCAAAAATCTCCAAAAGGGAATAAAAAACTAAGCACTCTGGATATTGAAAGGATAAAGTATGAAGCAACCAAAAACCACCTAAATTCACAACAAATTAAAGATAAGTTAAACTTACCCGTCACAAAAATAACACATTGCATGACTATTAAGAAATGATTCAAATATTAAATGGAAGAAACCATTATGTAAACCAAGGCTCGCGAAGCGCCATATAGAAGTTTGCCTTAAATGGGCTCGAGAACATATGGTTTTCAAAAAAGAATGGAACTCAGTGATATTCTCGGATGAAAAAAAATTCAATCTCGATGGGCCAGATTGTTTTAGCTGCTATTGGCATAAATTAAATTCTACCGATGATCCAAGAACAAAACGAAATTTTGGTGGGGATACAGTCATGGTATGGGGAGCATTCCCATCTAAAGGTAAGCTTACCTTGTGCTTCCCATCGTCCAGAATCAACTCCGACGAGTACATAGAAATGTTGGAAAGTGTACTCGTCCCTTACAGTGAAGAAAATTTTGAAGATAGTTTCATATTCCAACACGCTATACACGTTTCCAAGAAGTGTAAGAAGTGGTTTGCGTCCAGAGGGATTACTTTAATGGAGTGGCCCGCTTATAGTTCAGATTGCAATCCAATGAAAAACCTGTGGGCAATACTTGCAAGAAAAGTTTACAGAAATGGAAGACAGTTTAACACCATTCAATAATTAAGGACTACTATTGCAAGTTGCTGGGACGAAATTGATGACCAAGTTTTGCATAATCTCATACAATCCATGCCAAATCGTGTGTTTGATGTCATTAACCAAAATGGCAACCAAATATGAAACGTTTCGAAATGCAAATGAAATGTTTCGCTAAATTCTTGTTAAATTTGAATATTTTTAATAAATTTTACGGATTAATGAATTCCAGCAACTTTTTATAATTTTTTAACGTAAACGTATTAAAATAATTGACAAAATTATTTATAAATAAATAAATTAAAGTATCCAAGTATTTTTGAATGTGTATAATGATTTGTTTACTACTGTATCGTTGCCGTTGCTTAATGAGCAATTCGTAGAGTGGACAGTTATAATATTAGGAGGTCTAGTTAATTTAGTTTGAAGGAGGCGAACATCGGGATTTTTCACTTAGTACACTAAAAAATTTCGTCAGAATTAGCAAGTACATAGGTCATTCTCCACTCGCAGTTGCTTAACAGGTAATTCGCAGAATGAACAGTGTTATCGGAAGATCCAGTTGATCCAGCAATGTGAACCGCAAAAAACCGGGTTTTAAAACTTAGTATCTTGTGATGTCTCCAATGCCCACTGTTTTTTCATCCAATCACAACCGTGTATAGTTGAATATTTGAGGTATTTTAATGCAAAAAGGTAATAAGGCAACTATTAGACACAGGCTTATATAGTGGATACCGTAAAAAGATTGTTTAGTCCAAAAGCCATGAGCATCAAGTAATCATTTTCACCTATTTCTTGATCTGTTTTGGTCACATTCGAAATTCTAAAATAAATTTTATAATTTTTTGGAATACATATTGCCATTTTGCAAAAAGCTAATAATGGACCGATTTTAACCAAGTTGAATGAAACTATTAAATATTTTTGATCAAGGTTTTCATCGATAAGAAATTGAGTTCCAAATTTAAGTTTGGGTTTTAAAGCTCAATGTTCCACTATTTGTTTACTTAGAATCTTCTTTTCACACCAAAAATGGTTAGGATCGAACCTTCTAGCTAAATTCAATACTACCCGGCATATGACTGTTAAGTTTCTGTATATTTACCATCTGCCGAAGGTTAACTTACACTAATCTAATTTTGTGATTAGTAGGTGACTGGTAGACAAATTTTGTTAATTCGGCCTTAGATGTTTATTCTGGATTGTTCTTGAACGTATTAAATTGCAGCTCTAATTAGGCTCTGTAGAGCATTCATGTTAAGCGGATATTCGTTCCAAGTTATGTTCGTGATTCTAAATCTCTTCAGTATACGGCACCTGTTGTTAAAATAATTCAAATAACGTTAAAATAAAAATTGCCCTTAACATTTTAATGATAACGAATCGTATAATTTTAATTTCTAAGTAAAAAAGACTGCGATAAATAGTATAGTTGTAAATTTATTATTGACTAAATTACTAACTACTATTATTGGCTAAATAAATTTTGGTAACCCCAGAAAAAAAAAATCACCTTTATTTATTACGGTCTGCTTTTTATTATTGACTTGAGCCGCAATTGTGGCCGCGATGCCGGATTCGAAGGTATCGATTTTGTTTGATCAGAATATGATGATAAATTTGCTTATCTGCTTGCGAAAAACTTAGTCGGGTATTTAGCTCATTATCATATAAAATTTTGAATAAAAACTTTTTATACTTATCGTTGTTGTGTATCGTTTTGTCTTCATTTTTTAAATGTTATCTACGAGGGTATATCAAAAAGTCTTGCAATATCATATGAAAAAAACGAGTGAGTGAGACAACAATATATTTTTCAAAACCATTTTTTGTCACGATGAAACTTCTAGAAGAACATTTCGATGTAAATTTTACGGTTCGTTTGTTTTTGTCAATTTAGTAACATGTGTTTTGAATTTTTCTTAAAATGAATGAAATTGAATATCGCGCCGTTACTAAATTTTTCTATAAAGATGGACGAAATGCAATTTATATATTCAACTATATATCAAAAGTTTACGGCGAATCTGCACCATCATATGCCACAGTAACAAAGTGGGTAAAATTATTCAAAAGTGGTTGGGAGTCATTATAAGACGATAACCGCTCGGGTCGGCCAGCAGATGCTATTAGCCATGAAAACGTAATTTTGGCTGATTCTATTGTATTGGAGGACCGGCGTATTTCTGTTCCGCGGTTAGCGTGGAGACTTTCTCTTTCATACGGTACCACATATACTATATTACATGACCACCTTCACATGTCGAAAGTAAGTGCGCGATGGGTTCCCCGTTTGTTGAATGCTGAACAAAAAAAAATGCGTGTTTAAACTTCAAAGGCGATTTTAGATATGTACAAAGCAGATCCAGAAAATTTCTTGGGTAACATAATAACAGGCGATGAAACATGGCTTCATCTCTGGGATCCGGAATCCAAATAAGAATCGATGCAATGGATTAAACGTAGTGAACCACCACCAAAGAAATTCAAAACTCAACCGTCTGCTGGTAAGGTTTTGGCAACAATTTTTTGGGATGCTGAAGGAATTTTGATAATCGATTATATGCCACCGAAAACCACAATCACAGGCATATATTACGCAGAGGTTTTGCGAAAATTGAAAAAAGCGATCCGGGAAAAACGGCCAAGGAAAGTTAGGAAAAAAATCTTGCTTCTTCACGACAATACACCAGTGCGCAAGGCTAATATTGCTCAAGCTGCATTAAAGGACTGCGGCTTCGTGGAAATTCCGCATCCACCGTACAGTCTAGACTTGGCACCCAGTGACTACTTCTCTTTCCCAATTTGAAAAAAACACTAAGGGGCCGGAAATTTTCCAGTGACTATGAAGTACAGTCTGTTGTAAATGAATATTTTATGGAGCAAAAGAAATCTTTTTTTTTAGAGGGTTTAGGTAAGTTAATTGATCGATGTGACAAATGTATAAACCTTAAAGGAGATTATGTCGAAAAATAAAAATATTGCTGTCTCTCTCACTCTTTTTTTTCATATGATATTGCAAGACTTTTTGATTTGCCCTCGTAGATGACGGACGTGTTTATGCGTTTATCTTAAATTCTTTTAATTATTACTCATTAACAAAATAATGAGACGTTTTCTCTTGTGTGAAGTAATTTTCAAAATCATCTTAAGCATAGAAATAATTTTTTTTTTATAGATACACAAATTTAAACATATTATCATTATACTGAGTGATACACTTATATACGAGTATGTATGTATAAAATAAATTAATTTAAAATGAAAATATTTTTATTGTTTTTATTGCATCTGTAGAATTTACGTAGACAACATATGTACAAACTTTGTATACGAATATATTAAGCTCTTTCTTTTGAATGTGAAAGATCGTTAAACAACTGTCTGAATTGACTGAATTTTGGTCAATATAGCAAAATGTTGTTTTGATTTAATTTTAAAATATTATTACTTCCTTAAGTTCGGCAGCTAAGGGTTAAATTTGCCACCCACTCCCCACGGTAAGGGTTACATTTGTTGGAATTTAAATTTGTAATATGTCATATAAGTTAAATGGTCTCCGACGCATGTAAATTGTAGAATAATCTGTTTTGTCGGTAGAATAATCTGAGAATTCGTCCCAGTTACTCATCATAACGCGAGACTATGGTAGCCATGACGGAAGTAAGGTAATTATCAAAAACAATAAATCTCGCGTTAAGTACATTCTAAGCAGTACATTCTAAACTGGAATGCTCCAGTAACTTTAGCACCATCGAGAGTCGAACAGATTGGTGTAAAAATTAAAATCAACCAAACCAATCTAATCATCTACGCAGCACAAGTATATACCATCTCAATCAAATAGTGATCATTATGCAACTTGCATCGATGCGATTGATGAAGTTATTAATATAACAAACTCGTCAGATTTAGTTCTTTTGCTTGGTGATTTTAATCTTCCAAATATAACTTGGAATTTGGACCCGGAACTAACTGTATTTTACCATGCAATATAACAACAAATGCAGAATCTTTATTTGTGGATGCCATGCTTGGTTATAATTTGAACCAAATAAACACAATTGCTAATAATCGTGATAGATTGTTGGATCTTGTCTTCAACAACGACATTGACACGTTTAAAATGTCTGAATCCCTATTACCTTTTGTCATAAATGATGTCAATCACAAATCTTTGGATATTGTATTTGACTTAACTAAAATGGCGAGATCAGAACACCTACAACCAATCAAATACAACTTTAGAAAAACTAACCGTGTGGGGCTACAAAGTTACCTAGAATCCATCAACTGGCAAATAACTCTCAATTCCAATGATATAAACGAAAATGTGGACAAATTTATTGACATTATGCTTCAAGGCTTCGAATTTTATATATCTATGTGCTGTAAACCATAAAATGCTTACCCTAATTGGTTTGATGATAGACTAGTTAACTTAAAAAATCGGAAGTCGAAAGCGTATGCCAAAATGTTGAAAAGCGGGTTAGAAGCGGACAAAATATCGTTTCTACAACATAGTAATGAATTTGAAATTTATTTCAAATCAAAATACAGGTCGTATTTTAGATCAAATTCAAGACAATATCAAAGTAAATCCAAAATAATTTGGAAACACTTTAGGAATAAACGTGAAATTGAAGGATTCCCTGCTAATCTGACCTACAACAATACCTGTTCCTCAAACGCCAAAAATATAGCTAACATGTTCGCGTCGTTTTTTCAATCAGTCTATATAGACCAAGCGTTACAAGTGAATTGTACGAATAACCTAGCAACAACAACACATCAATAACTCCCCCTATTATTTTTGAGGACAACATTTTATCGGCTTTAAGGGGGTTTGGAGATGGTTGCGGTCTTGACGATATACCCTCTTCTATTCTGAAGGAGTACGCTGAAATTTTAACAATTCCATTATGTTATCTATTCAATCATTCCTTAAACACCGGCGTGTTTCCCGAAAAATGGAAAATTTCAAAAATTACTCCAATTTTTAAATCGTGTAAACGTGATGATATCACATGCTACAGAGGAATATCAACTACATCATCAGTTCCGAAATTATTTGAATTAGTATTATGCAACAGTTTTGAATCCACAATTGCACGTCATATATCAATAAACCAGCATGGTTTTATGCCTGGCCGATTCACATCGACTAATCTGGTTGAATTCACCAGTAAATTAATTAACGAGATAGAAAAACACCGTCAAGTTGATGTAGCGTACACGGATTTTAGTAAAGCAGTTGATTCTATCTGTCATCATAAAGCACTCAAGAGTTTATTCAATTTGGGGTTTTCTCTCGATTATGTAAATTTGGATTAAGTCATATCTATCAAACCGGCGAAAATTTGTAATAATCGGAAATGATAAATCAAACGTTATTAAAGTTACAGCTGGTGTTCCCCAAGGATCACACCTCGGGCCTTGGATTTTTATTGTTTTCATAGACCGAATAACCGAGATAATCAAAAACTCAGACGTGCTCATATTTGCAGATGATGTGAAAATTTTTCGTACTATTAATGGAATGTTAGATACGGAGAAACTTCAAGAAGACATAGGTAGATTAAGGGAGTGGTGTGATCGAAACTCACTATACTTAAATATTAAGAAATGCAAAATCATGTCTTTCCATCGTAAAAGAAATCCGGTAATTACTTCATACAAAGTCAACAACGAAGTATTGCAAAGAGTCCATGAAATTATAGACTTATAATTATAGACTTAGGCAGACACAAAAGGTACAAAATAGTCACAAATAAATAACAACTATGTGCATGTAAATTCAATGCAATAAATTACTAACATACCTCGTGATGAATTGTTCGAGGATTACAGGCAAACAAATTGCCTTATTTTACTATTGCAATTTATTGTAACTTTGTGTAAGATCAGAATGACAAAATTCTGTAGATCTCGCAAACTCATACAAACTAAAGCCAATACTAGACAGCACTTAAAAACCTAACTGTACACTACGATCGTATCAAATCATCATTTTAGATATTTCTCATTTAGTTTTGATGAGAAGTCATTGAGTCAAGCTTATTTTCTTTTTTAAGTAACCTCTTTTCCGTTATAAGCCGCGAATTGTCGAGAGTCTAAAAAAGTTTATTTTTAGAAAATATAAGCTTATTAAAGAAGTGCCTTATTAAAGAAATTAACAATAATAATTAACTAAAGAAAAATTTCTCTCTTATTAGCCGTAACTTAAAAAGAGAAAAATTAATTTACTGACCATTACGGAAGATTGCCGATACATTAACAAGACAAAGCAATTTATAAAGTGCACTCCAACAATAAGTGTGTTCCTAACTTATTGTTGGAGTGCACTTTATTCTAGGGGTACGGCTAATCTGAGACAACTAGAAACGTTTGTCGTAAATATCGGACAAATAAGTCACACTACACCTTATTAGAGCGGCTAATAGTGGCAAAAGAGGGATTATTTTTCTTTTTATTTAATTGTAAGGATTTTTTTCGGACGGCATTACACGATTTTCACCAATACTGGATTATTACATTTATGAAATGAGACTATCAATAGGGACACTATAAATGAGAAATGTCATGGTCAGGAAACGATCTTCCAATAAGAACTTAATAATTTATGTTTTTCTTTATTGAAATTTAGTGTAGACACTTGACCATTTATTGATGAAAAAAATGGATGAAATCTTTGATCGAGATTTGCGACCACATTTCTACATAATTGCTCTATCTCACGAATCACGCGTTCTATATTGGCTTTGTTGAGGCCTTCGATTAAATGTGGGTTATTACTCATAAACCTTATCATTCACATACATCGCACGTTATTGGTGACCAACTATTATCTTCCTCCGCGAAATTAACCGTCACTCAAATCTTTCTCAATAATGAACTTCATCAGAAAAATATTTTTTTTTGTTGAAAAACCTACACTTTGTTCAATGATCCAATCTGCAGATTGTCGACGTTGAGAATGATCTTGCGGTTTTAATTCTTGGACTAATTAGACCTTATATTATACGGATAAATCCTTGCTTAAAATTCATTCGTCATGTGGTCGTTGGGGACAAGTTTAATTCTACCAAAAATAATATAATAAGCGTATTTTAATTCATTTTACTAACTGGTCAACCCTCTACTGTTAATTTGTAAAAAAACTGAATAACGGAACTTTTACAATAGCTACTTCATACTCTATTGAAAAAATGTTCTTAATGGAAGACCCTTAGAGTAAATCGATTAATTTATACTATCTAGTTTAAATTAAATTATCGTAAATGATTCAATGTAACCAAAATGGGCATATCCAGATAAAAATTGTATTGCTTCAATAAATAAATATGGATTTGCACGTTTGGCATAGTTACAAAATTGGTTTTTGTGTATGTCGCCATAATTTTTAAATCTCGATTTTTTTTTTTGTGTCTGCCTATTTTGTAAGTGTTTCGGGTCCTGGAAACCAGCTAATATGAATGAAGTTTACGGTTTCCAGAATTGCATAAAACTGGAAAACGAAATGAACTACCCTAGAAAATGACAAATTTGAGTAGTACTTGGAATATTTTTCGACCGAATAGGATGAAACTCAATTTGTATATTAAAAACTGAATTCCAACAAAAAATCCAAATTATCCGTTTGAATGAACCTAACAAACTCTGAGCAATTTGAAAAGAACTAAGCTATTTCTTAAAATATGATAGAACTTAGTTTGTAAGAAAGTTATTTTCAAAGTCAGTCGAATTTTGATGAGAAATATGGGTCGTGAAAGAGCGCCAAGCGGAATCGCTGTAGTGAAATTGGTGAAGAAAATTCTTGAAAAAGGCTTGTTATTGAATGACAGAAGTGGTCCCCGAGCTCGGACGCCAGAATATTGCGGCTTTAAAATGCCATCAGAAGGTTCAGTTATACTCCCGTTCCATGAAATTGAGCGCGCTTAAGCCATTTTTTATAAAATTAAAGTAAAGAGACGCGAAATTTTCTTATTACATATATTGAGCAAAAGTTTTGAAGTAAGCAAAGCAAGAATACTAGGCAAAATAATACGAGTAAAATAAAGAGAACGGACAATTAATATTATGCCAACAAACAAAAACTTTGAGCCTATTTACAGTCGTATGTAAAATGCATTTCCTCTAGAAGTCAGGCATGTCAAATATAATAAAATTTGATGTAGATACCACGTTTAAGGTTACAATATGTCAAGTGTCGGCGTCCTTATAGGACGGTTTATTAGGATAATCATAGAACGTGCTGCCTAGTGCCGTTTCAAATCACGAAGCGCACTACAATTTGATTCTCTCCAAATATATTTTTAAACAGTGAAAATCATTAACTCATTTCAATATTTGATAACTAAATCATTAATACCTCATTAAAGATGGAAATTCCCATAAATATTAATATCTTTATTACAAGACTTGTACGATTTGTCAGAGCACGGATTTTAGTCGGAAATTGAAACTGAAAGTTGTGAATTTTACTGTTGTTTTATGTACGTACTAGATGTACAACATTTAATCGTAATGTTGTTTGAAACAAACCGCGTGAAATTCCTAACTTCCGTTTCCGTTTTTGACCAAAAGTAGGCGGCCGAGGTACGAACGAAAACTTATTCCTCCATGTAAAAATTTCTAGAACTTTTCGGATGTTAGTTTGTCTACTGACAAAATGTATCTGTGTTTTAAAATGCAATTTTATAGCCGACCAGGTTGTTTACTGACCTGGGCGCATATTGTTGAAATCGGTGGATATTTCTGCATGCGGATTATAATTTGCATTAAAATTCTTTATATTATTCGAATTTTTCGCCGACTACTTTAATCGTTTTTTTTTTCAAATTTGCTTGCAAGTTTTCTATTGTTTGGGGGAATAAATCCGCATAATTTACCAGTCGAAAATTTCCACCGATTTTTTTTAGTAGTGAAATAATAATAGAAGACTTGCAAGCAAATTTGAAAAACGATTAAAACCCAGCAGTGACATATGGTTCAAAAACGCACCAAAAGAAATGAGATTGTTTTTTTAATTTTTACAGAATACTAAAAACATCTGTGTATCGAAGTATAAAACGGATATTGTCCCGTTAGATTTTCTTGATAGAGAATACGTTTTGATTTTCTTATTATGTTGACTAAAATTAATAAAAAAACTTAAACAAAATAATAAAAAACAATAAAAAAAATCTCATGTCACTGCTGGGTTAAAGTAGCCGGCGAAAAATTCAAATAGTATGTATAAAGAATTTTAAAGCAAATTATAATCCGCAGACGGAAATATCCACCGATTTCAAGAATACGCGCCCAGGTTCGAATCCCGATAGAACTAGAATGTAAGGGAATTTTTCATTCAACTTACACCAGTAGCCAAAGAACTTCAAAGGCTAAGAAACAAAATAAATTCGTTTCCTCACAGCACTTAGGTTACCAGAGAGAAAGTAACCAAAAATCTAGCGGAGCAAAAGCCACTAGGGCGGAAAACCTATCCGCAAATTGTACATCAATCATCTAATGCTATTACTGATGACGCAATCCAAAGGATATGTAGAAGCATATGAGCCATACATTTTAGGCTAACAAAGCAAGAACGTAGTCTAGAAACCACTATCGGGGCAGCAGCCCTCCTATACTAAAATGAGCAGAACTTTAAGAATTGTCACCTGGAACGCGAACGGACTAGCGCAGCATGTTCCAGAGCTAGAAATTTTTCTAGATTTAGGGAAAATAGATATATGCCTTATATCGGAAAGCCATTTGACAGAAACATTATTTATTAAAATACATGATTATGAATGTTATCATGCTGTTCACTCAGGGGGAAACGCGAGGGAAGGATCATCAGTAATAGTGAAAAAGAATGTCATACACTATGAGGAACCTGGTATCGAAGAAGAAAGTATGCAAGTTAAAACCGTAAAAGACGAAACTAATAATAATAATGAATACAGTATTTCCTCTATCTACTTTCCTCCACGCTATAATATAAACAAAGAAGATTATAACAGACTCTAGATCACTAGGATCCAATTTTATTATTGGTGGTGACTTTAATGCAAAAAACACCTATTGGGGATCAAGACTTACAACCCGTAAAGGTAAAAAGCTTTTTTCGAAACAGGTCGAGTAAACAACTGCGAGTTCCATTCTGGAGGTAAACCAACATATTGGCCTGCTGATATAAATAAAATACAACATCACATTGATTTCTATGTAACGAAAGAGATTATCGAGGACTTGCCTCGAAAATAGCGAGAGGATATATTCTGACCATTTCCCTGTTATCATGACACTAAGCATAATGATAATTAACAACGATAACTTGCCTAAGCTAGCAAATAATAAAACTGACTGGGACCTATTCCAAGAACTAATTGGAGAGCAAATAGACCTTCAAGTGCCAATTAAAACAATGGTACAATTGGAAGATGAACTGGAGATACTTAACAGTACTATTCAATAAGTAGCATGGGAAAGTTCTCCTACTAATCATACCGAAAAATTACCCTTTTGAAGTCAGTGAATTAGTTAGAGAGAAACGGAAAGCACGAAAGACCTAGCAAAGGACACGTGCTCCGAAAAACAAAAAAATCCTCAATTATCTGTGGAATAGACTGAAACAACTTATAAAAGAAATTAAGAACGAAATTATTAACAAGTACTTAAGTGGTCTCACCGAACATAAAGACACTGATTACTCTCTTTGGAAAGCAACAAAGGGATTAAAAAGGATCAAAATGCATGTGCCGCCTATTTAAAATGAGGAAGGAACTTGGGCCAAAAGTGACAAGCAAAAAGCTACTTTATTTGCGGCTCACTTGGAAGGCTCACCTTTCAACCGTTACCCTGGCAAACTGCCGATGAAAACCCAACAAAAATTAGCAAAATTGATGACCATAATATACGATCTGTAACATTACAGGAATTGAAAGAGGAGATCAAGTACAATTTAAATGCGAAAAAAGCTCCAGGTTATGATCTATGTAATTACTGACCAAGTCGTAAAAGCCATTCCCGAGAAAGGATTATGAAAACTAGTTCAAATAATCAATGCTGCCTTCAGACTAAAATATGTCGCACGGCAATGAAAGGTAGCTGAAATAATTATGATTCCTAAACCAGGCAAACCAGCAAACGACAAAAAGTCGTACAGACCGATTTCACTACTTCCTGTCATTTCAAAATTACATATTTGAAAAATTACTGCTCAATGGCTGATGACACACGAGAGTTTTTTGAGTTTTGGCATTTTTTTTCTACCAATGTTTTGTTCTGCTCTCTCTTATATAAAATTTTAACTAAAATGAATCAAAAATGTCCTTGAAATATTTTTTATTTCATTTATGTTTGAGTTGTGTGGTTGAACAGAAAATTTGTTTAAGTCGCAATTAAAACTTTTATCATAGGTAAACGGGGAAAGAAACGAAGAAAAATGCGGCATTTTTTTTTACGTGTGGCATGGGCCAATAGGCTCAAGTCAATAATAGAAGAACAAAATTTAATTCCACCCCACCAATTTGGATTTAGGGAAAATCACTCTACGATAGAACAAGTTCACAGAATAACGGACATAGTAGAAGAGGCACTTAAGAAAAAGAAAATATGTGCCAGTATATTCTTAGATGTAGCAGAAGCTTACGACAAAGTTTGTCTCCAAGAACTTGAATTTAAATTGCATCGAGATCTACCTAAACAGTTCTATCAAATTTTTAAATCGTACATCGCAGATCGACATTTCCGTGTAAAATATAACGGAGAGTACTCTGAACTAAAGAGAATAGCAGCAGGCATACCACAAAGGTAGCGTACTGGGTCCTATACTGTATGTCCTATACATCAGAGATATGCCAAATACAGAAGGTGCTACCATAGCAACATTTGCGGACGATACAGCTTTCCTGGCAACTGGAAAGTGTATATCAGAAGCAACGATAAAACTTCAACAAGCAACCAACTCAGTGAGCAACTGGACAAAGAAATGGCGCATTAGCCTAAACGAAGCAAGATCGATTCATGTAAACTTCACAAACCAGAAAGTTAACTGGATTCCAGAGGAACTCAATTCCAGGCAGGTCCAAATGCAAATACAGCCAAATACCTCGGCATGACTCTCGATTGCAAGCTTAGATGGAAGAAGCATGTTAAAAAGAAGAAAGGAAAAATTGAACATCAAATATAGGAAAATGTATTGGGTAATAGGTAGAAATTCACAATAAATTGCTATTATATCGGCAAATACTTAAACCAATATGGACCTATGGTATTTAACTTTGGGGTTCTACCAAGAAAACAAATACACAAATGATACAATGTTTTCAAAACAAATTGCTGCATGGCATTGTAAACGCACCATGGTACATCAGAAATGATAACCTTCATAGGGAGTTAAACATGGAATATGTCAGTGAAGAAATAAAAAATCATGCAAAGAAGCACATTCAGCGGATATCTCGGCACCAAAATGCAGACATACAAAGTTTGTTGTTCACCACCAATGCAGTAAGAAGTCTTCAAAGTCCGAAACCTTTAGAACTGGGCAGTTGGATTTAGTTAGGACAGAAAAATATAATAAATTTTTTTAATTCAAACGGGAGTAACCATTGGGTTACTGCCCGTCAAATGTGAATATTTATTTAAGAAAGATAAATTACTAATATCGTTTTCTTTGACAAAAAAAACTTGATCCTGGGTCAACAATTTGACGTAAATTTTGATCCAACATGGCGTTGTTTACATTTTTTATCTTTTTATTTTTTGATCCCGGATCAAAAATAAAATCCAAAAAATTTGTTGGATTTATTTTGACGTTTACTCACACATATAAAAAAAACTAAACGTCATGTGAAATTGTCAAAAAGACTTCGCACCATTTCTATTTTATTATATTTCTGATTGTTTTTTTATGTCTGAGTAAACGTCAACAAAAATCCAACAATTGTGTTCTGTGGCACAAAAAAATCTTGATCCAAGTGGGATCAAGTTTTTTTTTGTCAAAGAAAACGATATAAATGATTTGTAATGAATGTTGATCTTATCATTGCCAGCTTTCAATTGTGAAGTTTACGAATCTAATACCGCTGTTATCACAAATATGAAAATATTGTTGAATTTTGAGTGCATTTCTGAGACTGCTAAGGGAATTTAATAAACGAGTAATAATGGAATTTCTCGAGTTTTGAAATGCACCCAGCATAATACTTATAGTGTAGACTGTAGCATAATGACAAAATTATTTGTGTTCAACTAAAACTAATTTACTATGTACACAATACAACGTATCTGCAAAAAACATCACATTAACACTAAATTATTGGCACTTAAAATATGAACTGATCTGTTATTTAACATATTTAACCAACACAAATTTCTCTAATCTACGAGTACCATATATATCTGTAATTTAGTACCTACCAATAAATATTCGATTAATAAATCCACTTGTGCACAAAATTCCAGCTCTAAGCTATTTTATGGATAAAAGAATTTTTATTGTGCCGTCTTCTTTTTTAATGAAATATCTTAGCTATATTAGGATATTCGACATTTTTTTCTGTTCTGTAAATACTCATCTTTAAAAATTTATTTAAATATGGAAATAAGCTTAAGAGGAAAAAAAGATCATCGACGAAAGCCAATCAGAGCCGGTTATTAAATTGTGCAATTGAATACCTAAAAACCACATTTCTTCTTGTATATTCTTGTAGTTTGCTAATAAACAAAATGAAAAGTCACATGCAAAACTATATACATAAATGAGAAATGCTAACCACATATGCAGTTTTAACTATATACATATACATATATAAAACTAATGCCTAACGATATACTTTGGCGTTGCTCTTTAAGAAAGAAATTTGTTTTAAGTTCTTTTAGCTTTGTTTTACATTTGCCTATAACTACATTAAACAGATTGAAGGAAGACACAGTACATTTACACTGACCTCGACATTTCGTGTTGAATATAAACGTACTACTCGTATTTTAATAAATTTCGAACGACTTAACTATATAAAATTATTTTGTGCAATACAAATTTGTAACATATCTTAGTATGTCTAAGAAATCTTTGGAATTTTGGGTAGTAAACACCTTTGTTTATTCTTACATTTTATATAAGTGTATTGAATGTTTTTTGTAAAAATGACCTTGTGCTTTATCATAAGAAACCCGGGCACTATACTGTAGTGAAATTCTTTCCATCATTACAATACGCATACAAATATCTGGTTAAATGTGTATACCGTTTATTTAAAGATGTTATTGTAAACCACAAAAGGTCATTTGTAGTTTATTATATTGCCAACTGACGTAATAACGTTTCACCTTTTATTTCGTGTTTTTATGTTAGTGCTTTACTACGTAAAGCTTCTTTGAAAATGATTTTTGCAGGACGGTCAAAGTTCAAATGATTAATTTGATTTTTTTTTGTTTCTATTTCAGGTATGCCAGGTAAATTTTTGGTTTGGATAATATGATAGTGACTAGTGAGTAAATGAAAACTTTAAACATTCTTGGGAATTTCAACTGTTTTGCATTTTTTAGTGCACTCAAATCAATTATTTTACTTATTATACAATAATTGCTTAATTCTCAATCAATTTTATTATTTAAAAAAAACATTCGGTTTAGAGACATAAATCCCTAACATGTTAATGCACATTTTTTTTATAAATTTTGAACATGTACGAGCACATATGCAATTATTTTTGTCCCAGCGAAACTGGAATTCTATCACATTTCTTAAATATTGGCGTGTTCACGAGTATATTCTGCAATATTATTTGACTAAAAATGATTTAATTTTTCAATTTTTTAATAACAAAATTCTAAATTCTAGAAATACTAATTCATAAAAAGAAACAGAAACTTCTCTGGTTTGGTATTAAAGGCCGTATTATTTCTACATGCCAAATGTTACAATAGCAAGTGTTTATTTCAACTTTACAAATCAAAATATTTTGAAAAATACGTTTATTACGAAAAAATAATTAAGAACAAGGTTTGACGTATAAAAATGGAGAGGGTTGATGGCACTATATTTATTGGAAATACATATTAATAATAGCATTTGTTAAAATAGTTTATTTAATAGGAATTATAATTTTGTATAGAAGAATAAGATTCTACATTATATTCTCAAAATAGACAAACTTTTCGTTGTCTTGTTTTTTTAAGCTCACTTGCCAAAAGTTTTAAAGTACATATTTGAAGTTTTTAGTGCATTCCATACACCGGCAAAATGAATAGCCCGAACGAATGAACGAATAACATAATAATAGTTTCCAAAATGCATTTAATAATAATAATAAACACTATTATTAAACTAGCATTTGTTGTTTAAAGAATTAATAAAAAATATATTAATTAAAAGCGCATTCATAACAAATGTGTTAATATACAGTGTATCAAAAAATTGTCCGTACAGTACTCGAATAACGAAATATCATTGAAAAAACAATTAATCCTTTAACTGTTTAATTTCGTTTAGAAAAGCTTTTCTTCCTGCTTAATAATTTTTCAGCGTGTACAAGCTATTGTGAATTAAAATAAATAAAGTTGCAAGATTAACGAATATTCTAAAATGTACAGTTAAAAAGTCTACATACACCACTAAAATTTGCAAAATCGAGATAAATGAAACGAACTAAATATTGTAATATTAATTAAATAATATATTTAAGCAAAGAAAATTATTATTGGACAAAAAAAAACAAATAATAGTTTTCAAAAAATTTAAAGAATTCATAAATTCAATACAGTAAAAATCCACTTATTGCATATTCAAATTACGCAATAATTCGCATAATGCAACTACACACATAACGCATTTTTTCTTTAAAACCTAATCCACACGCAATATTTTTGTTTTATCCTTTGTTTCTCTTCTCTACGAATAAGATATAACAATGCCTCCTAAACTACAGGACGCATTGGATATAATAACCAAACATATAAAAATATGCATATGTATTTGTGACGTGAGAATCAGTTTACTATGCATACATGCATACTATTTGTCCAAAATTTAAGTTAAAACAAAATATTTAAAATGACATACCAAATTCACAAAATGCATAGTTCTTCAGTTACCTCATAATATTTTAGAAAATTGATTCAGAAAAAATGCGATATGTGAATATTTACTGTATCACAAAAGTCTACATACAGTAAATAAAACCAAAAGGATCATGTTCAGACACACTTAAGAACTAAAATTAATATTTAGTTGGGCCACCATTAGACTCAATAGCAGCGTTTAGTCGCCTGGGCATTGATTAAACCAAAGGCCCTATTCCTGAATACGATACGAAAAGTACATGATTAATTTTTGAATTGAATCAGATTCGTACGATTCTTATTTAAAATTGAATAGGAATCTTGTAAAGGGCTTTTTTATAGAGATTTACATGTTTAAGTTGGCAATACTGTTTTGTTTGACAACCGATTTGACAGCTGTTATTTGCTTTGTTATAGTTTGATTTGCCATTTCATAATGAATAGACTCACGTCAGAGTAACGCTTGCAAATCGTTGAAATTTTTTTTATCAAAATAATGGTTCCGTTCGCCAAACTCATCGTCGTCATAATCGTTATCAGAGCGGGTAATTCGGTTAATTATAGATCGTTTTCGCACCACGTCGGACAGTGTGTACCAAGCAAGCGATATACGCTGTACAGTGTAGCATTGAGGAAGACCCAAATCAATCAATTCGACGTCGTTCTCAGCAACTGAAGATGTGTCCATCCAATTTATGGAAGATTTTATCTAAGGATCGTGGCTTACGTGCTTACAAAATTCAACTTGTGCAGGAATTAAAGCCATCCGAACATCGCGCACACCACCAATTCGGCCAATGGGCTGAAGCCAAAATTGATATTGATGTTGATTTTCCAAACAAAATTTTATTCAGCGGTGAAGCTCATTTTTGGTTGAATGGGGTTAATAAACGTTAATAAACGTTAATAAACATAATTGTCAAATTTGGAGTGAAAATTATCCTCAAGCCTTTGCCGAAACACCATTACATCCAGAGAAAATCAGTGTTTGGTGCACTTTATGGGCTCAAAAACGATGATGGGCGGAATGTTACAGTCAACGGTGAACGGTATAGTGACAAGCTTTATAATTTTTTTGTACCCCAATTGGCTGGCATAAATCTTGCTGATATGTGGTTCCAACAGGACGGTTCCACATGCCACACAGCACGGGATACAATTAATTTACTCAAAAAAACATTTGATGCAAGACCAATTTCACGTAACGGTCCTGATAATTAGCCACCGAAATCGTGCGATCTAACTCCATTAGATTATTTTCTTTGGGAATATGTTAAGTTACTTGTCTACGCTGCTAAACATGAGACGATTAGACATCCAGGTTGCGCAATCTACGTGCTAGCCGCGGCGGCCACATGGACGAAATCATATTCAAGCATTAATCCGCGGTTCCACACTTTAATTCTTTTGTCGTGGTTCTTTTCTCGTTTCCTTCCCCTTCACCAACAAACTAATTTTTTGGCGGGGAAATGTTTGATTCTTTTTTCAGCAATATCCCTTTTTCTACTAAGAAAATTTTTTTTGGCTCAAATAAAGTCCAAACCACACAAATGTGTGAGTAAAAAAACATAATATGTAATGGCGTTGTTGATAAAAAACCCACACTATTGTGGGCTGGTAGGTAATGGGATATTTTTTTTTTTGATTCAACTGATTCTCGCACTACTACAAAGATAAATATTTCAAGAACACCTTGTTTATTTGTCGTTTTTGGGTTAATTTTAGTATAATGTTTGCTTCAAGTGCAAAAAATATATTTTTGCAACCGAGGAAGCAGTTTCCCAGCATATAATAAATTTTTTTTACTATACGAATAAAACAGAAAACATAATTTTACGCACATACATAAAAAAGAAATGCGCAAAGAAATCAAATGTGGACGTCGATTGATTTTTTGAAATCATAGAATCACGACGAAAGAATTAAAGTGTGGCGAGGCTCAATGGCATAAAATTATCTCTAATAAAGCTAGTTTCACAGATATTCAAAATGTTTTTCTTTGTTCTATTTTAATTTAAACCTGTGAACCTCTAAAAAACATACTTTACTTTCGTTCTCGTATCGTATTCAGGACCTCGGGTTCTCAATAACCGCTGACGAAATTTCAGCCCATGCACTCGAAATGGCACTTTTGCCCAAAGAATCCCTATTGGTAATCATATATTTTCGGACCCTTTGTTCTAGTTCATACCAGCTATGCTCTATTGCATTCAGATCCGATGACTGGGAAGGCGGATGAAGTTGTTTCGGCACATTATATAGAAGCCATTGTCTTACTGACATCGCCGTATGTCTTGGATCACTATTTTGATATAAGATCCACTGGTTGCCTACATAGTCCTAAGCATTCGACGGACGGTTGTAAATTGCTACGCAATATGTTCAAATACATTCGATGATTCATATTACTTGATTCATATTACCTATACGTGTCAATTTTTTGACACCAGCCGCAGCCATAGATCCCCAAACCATTACATTGCCACCGTTGTGTTTAACGTTGGGAAGTAAATTTTTTGGAGCCATATCTTGGTTATATTGTCGCCAAATTTTTCTCCCTCCAGCGGATCCGAATATATTGAATTTACTTACTTTCGTCACTGAAAAGCACTTTGCTCCAAAATTCAGTGCCCTTATGAACGTATTTTTTCCAAATTCAAGCCTTTTCTGCTTATTTACTAGGCTTATATTTTTTTTCCTTGGCATTCTTCCATTAAATCCTTTGTTTCGTAAAATACGATGAACTGTTTCGGGATGAACATCATTACCCTACTATTGTTTGTGTGATTGGTTGACTTTTACCAATAAGTTTATATATTTCATTGTAAATGTTATCTGTTTCCGTAACTTTATTATTAAATTTCGTATTTCGATTGAAACTTCCCGTCGACGCACCATTATTTAAGATGAATGCAAAGTTAATACTGAAAGTGTGGATAGACGTGCCTATTTATTTATAAAAAAAAATATTATTTTTTCTTGGTTCAATAATAATTTTATTTGTTTAAATATATTATTTAATTAATATTACAAATATTTAATTTGTTTCATTTATCTCGATTTTGCAAATTTTAGTGGTGTATGTAGACTTTTGTGATTGACTGTATATTTTTTAAATGATCTTTATTTGCTCTTCTTTAGGAAAAAAAATTACAGTATTTTTGTTTTATTGTTAACTATGCGATCTGTTTTGGGGCTCAAGGCTAACCCTGCTCTTACGCGGTTATGCTTTTATACGTCCTTACTTTACGCATCCCGGCCAATTCGAGGATGTACGGCTATAGGACCGATTTAAGACCATTTGCACATTGCAAACTCCATGCCAGGAGGACATTTCACCTCAGATCGTAATGAAAAATTACTGTTGATTCGTTGAATAATAATACAAATTAAATTTTTTTTATCTTTATGACGAGTATGCTCGACATTATGTGAAAAATATTCGTTTCGTTCTGATGAGTATAACAGTTAAAGGATTAAAAAGTAGTAAATAATTCAACTAACGTTTAAAAAAGAAAATAATAGTTAACATGTTATAGATTCATTTAGTTGTTAAAAACGATTTTGTATGAACACAACCAAAAATTACATCAATTAATTTCCCGTACAATAAAGCAAATTGATGGAATTTAGTAAAAAAAAAAAAAAAAAAATAGTATTTGGTGTGATGGTCCTTTGCTGCAGTGACACTCCTTAACCTCTATTTCATTGATATAGCTAGCGTCTGTGTCATGTCGGGGTTAATTTTTTGCCATTTATTTGGTATGATGCGTTTTAATTGCTCCTTACTACTGCCTAAAACAATTAAAATAGTTTTAAATATACGGAAAATGTGAATTTTATTCAAAAATGTTGGATTCTTTACGGTACACTATTTTCGCTGTGAATTTTAGATATTCTGATTGAACGCCAAAATTTTATAATTTGATTTTCTAATATAGTATTTTAAAGATTGATATTGATAATTAATGTTTTATAATTTTATAACATTTATTAATAATTCTTTTAGTACTTTTTTAATATCGCGTATTATAATTTTCATTTTGTTTATGAACAATAATGATTCATAAAATAATGTTTTAGTTAAAATTTCTGCATTTATTCTATTTTGAATTTATCCTAAATACCAAAATCATTTCTACACCATTAAAATAGCATTATGTATTATAGATAATTATTAAAAATTACAATCATTCTTTTCATTCATCAATAACACTCAACGAAGAGAAATTAATTCATGAACGGATAATTCTTAGGCGAAAACGGATTGCGCGATAAGGGTAATTTTCGTTCGTTTCATTGTTATTCGTTTTTCGTTATTTTGTGAGGTTTGGTTAGATCAATACGTTTTCGGGTTAACAAAAACTGATCGTTCTTAAAAGTCTTTCGTTTATTCAAATTCGAATTCCCAAGCAAACGGGGCCCGAAAACGAATGTTCCTTTGATAACCTGTTTTTAAGGTGATTTTTTAATCGACTGTGTCTGTGTTTCCAATTTATCATAATTTAATGATAATTATGATTTAGCGTTAATTTGAATAAACAAAAAATTAAGCGCCATTGAGTTTTAATACCTTACATTTAAAAACTACTTTTACGTTATAAAATCGACGGGCTAGATTAAAATAAGGAATTTTAGATTCGTTTAAAATAGCATTCACACAGCAATGCCTAAGGAATTATTTCTAACCAGAATCAGAGAAACTTGAAATTATCTTATACAATAATGTAGGCTTATCAAATTGGGAAATTGCTGGAAAAATCCGAACAGTCAAAGTTTGAGAACGCACCAAAGAAATCAAAATAAGCAATATGTTATTGGGCTAAGATGACAGGAAGCTGCAAGAAACCGGTTATCGGTTGCCACGATCTACGCAAAAATTCACCACCGCAAATGTCTTAGAATGTTGATGGTGGTAGCGTTATATTTTGGACAACATTTCCTTGCCCTGGTAGGACCAGTGATAAGTAGTCAGTCAACAGATAAACAAACGCTTCATCAATCCAATCCACCAATGAAAAATCAGTTATTGTTATTGACATGGAATTACAACAGATTGAGATCTTAGGTAGGCTCTTGTTATACATTACATAATATATCCACTTATTTTATTTAGATTAGAAATTATAAATGATAAAATTTAGATGTATGCTCTTATATATTGTTTTATTTAAATTAAATATCATAAAACCAACTTAAAAATATTCTCTCTCAACTTATCATCATACATCGATGATAAGTTGAGAGAGAATATTGGTCGAAAATAAAAGCGAGAGCATGTGTCCATTCGTATAGCGCAAAATCATTATTTATCGCTTTTAGCTAAAAGTCGCTCAAAAATGGCAACTCGTTGTGAGTTAAATCAGAATCCTGAAGACACTATTGTTTTAGTCGATCTTTTTCTAGTACGAGCGCTTCCTAAATTAAGTGAAGGAAGGATGAAAAAAGTAGAGTAGCTATTTGAAATTTATTTTTCGGATCTTCCTTTGCTTCTATAGACGAAAGCGAAACCATAGTAAGGCCTCCGGTTTTTAGCCCGGTTTTAGAGAATAATATTTTTACCTTACTTGCTCATATTGACTATACAATTCGGTCTAAACGGCTAAAAGTTACAGCTGTAAAATATTTTAATATTTAAAAGTTTGATATACTATCTACTTGCAATAATAGTTTCAGTAATGGTACTCGACTCTGTGATTAACATTTTGTGAAATTTTGCGTGTTCACAGGTGTAATTGTGACAAAAGGTGAATTAGTGATTTTGAGTCAGTTGTTCACCGATATGGTGGAATACATTACGGATACAATCAGCGCATAGACATCATATTTATTTATTTATTTATTTATTTGTTCATTGACATTACAATTTTGGTAAAGGAAAAGCACATATGGAAGCAATATAAATGAAGAACAACAACCACAAAAAAAAAAAATACTTCCATTAGGCATAAAAACCTCCGATTTTTTCAAAAAACAAATCCACTCCATGCTAGTACCCTCCGTATTGAGCTCAAGCTCATTTGTTACAGAGAACACTGCAAGAAGTGAATACTTACATACTACATACAAAAATAATACAAATGAAAAAAATTATTACAAAAATAGTACTACATGTATTATCATTCAAGCGCGCCACGCTAAATAATCCGCTTTAAAAGATTTAGGCGACGCTGACCTCTTAATTTCTAGTGGAATAGAATTCCAAAGAGAAATACCCCTAACAGAAAAGGATGTATTTAAAGACCTACACAGATTTATAGGGGGAAGTAAACGTAAATTTGAAGAATGGGACCTACTGAACAATAACTTGTTAAATAAATAGGGAGGTTGCTTCGATCTGAGAAGCTTAAAAATAAAAATATAAATGGAGTGCTCAAATTTCTCTTCAAATTGATGCACCTAGTTAAAAAAGTCCATACAAAATACGAGGAAAATTATTTGTTTTCTCGCTTCGACGTATCAATTTCATTCTGCTATCCACGTTTGTATTGCTTATGCTAGTTTCTCGGAACAGCCACTCTAACCTACTTATATTATATTGGTTGAAAATTAATTTAACTCATTGAATGACTTCTTTAGTGTATTAATTAGATTAAATCAATGTATACAATGGCGCCGCCATTAATTCAATTAAATTAATGGCGGTGGTATATATTACCGAACCTTGTGTAAAAATGAAAAAATTGAATAATATTGAATTTGCTTACTAAATAAATTATTTTTTAAACATTTTAATAAATTTAATTATGTTCATTAATTATTTTTAAATTATTTTCTTAAGCCGATATAAGGGCGAAAACACAGAGTATAAAGAAGCGAAATAACTTCATTTTTGTATGAATTTCTTCCGACTCGAATATTTGTCCTTCTACATAAAAATACGAGTGGTAAAAATAGTTTAGATACCTAGATAATAGATAGTGCTAAAGTTTTCAAAAAATTAAATTTGATTATAAAATCTTCGCAGTGTACAACTAAAATTTCCACTCAATTGGCTCTCTCAATTTAAATGGGTTTTTGATTTTGGCTGCATCAACCGTATTGCTGTTACTGGTAAAATTAAAGACTGCTATATTTTTAAATCTGATACTTTTATAGATAAACTGGATGTAATTGTGTCGGAATGGATGGGATATTTTGTACTGTTCGAAGTGATGCTCGACAACGTAATTGATACACGAAAACGGCATTTAAAAAAAGAAATAGATGCTGCTGAATAAATGTAACATTAGTATTTTTGTGGGATACAGTGATACAAATTGAATTTATCGATTATTGGTACAATGTTTACTCCTTTGATACGTCAGAATGTGTTCTTATTTTATCGAATGTAATAGCAGATTTTGATTTAATGACGATGGTTACAAACTGCCCTAAAATTTCAGATACAATTTTAAATTAAATGTTACAAAGGGTGGAAAATTAACCGCAATCATGGAATATTTTGATACATTTTTTGTGTTACCGAATCCGCAAACCAACACATTGGAAACAAATCGTATTCTATATGAAGGAACTGATTGAGGTGAACGAAGAGGATTCCATCACTGGGAAGTTTATATGCCAGCGAAATATTAATGATGCTCGGTCACTTGCAATTACTATTGGCGCGTTTTAAAATATAGTGTAAATTAAAAGTTTATTTGTTTGGTGCATGAAAATCACTTCTTTATTTTTTATATAAAATACATAAATTGAAATCTTTACATTTTTATTTATTATTTAATAGTCGTAACATGTAATTATAGTTTTGTATGTATATATTTACATTTCCAAAAATTGTAAATATTTATAGATTTTAGAGCATATGGGAATTTGGTAGAATTCGTTGTGATGTGGGATGAGATGGTGCTAGGATAAGTGGCGTATTATGAA
Source organism: Nephrotoma appendiculata (assembly GCA_947310385.1). Lineage (NCBI taxonomy): Eukaryota > Metazoa > Arthropoda > Insecta > Diptera > Tipulidae > Nephrotoma > Nephrotoma appendiculata. The sequence continues at coordinate 244,864,757 of OX371223.1, read as the reverse complement.
AGTTGGGATTTTGGTGAATGTATATCATCCATATGTCAGTGAGACATCCGTGAGTTCATTTGATGCTCTTGTTATTGCATTAAGCTTGGTGAAATCGACTCTATATTGATGGATGGCGATGGTGCGCTATACTCAGATAAATTTTTTATATTTGGTATGGAACGTCTTGATATTATTGGCTTTCACCCCTATTGTCTTAGTCGTGTCGTATCATACGACGCGACAATTGTCGTGTCATTTCGTCTATAAAACTTTATTCTCTTGGTCGACCGAAGTGTCGTGACAAAAAAAAAATCAAATCGTATCAAAATAAATAATCTTAAACCTACACTTTTCCTTCTCCATCTTGTATCACCTAAAAAATTTGATAAACGACTAGCGGAATACCATTGTTGTCACTTCAATCGATGATTGTCGCTTCAATCGGCTAAGGGAATATGAAAAGATAATTGTCGTAAGAAACGACAGGTGACAAGACCAAGAGAATAGGGGTGTTTATCACGGAAATGTAGTCGATGCCGTTTCTCTTTTGCCGATTTTGATTTCTTATCGCCGGGTTCTAATTATAACGTAGACGATATTGTTGAACGCTTTATTTTTTTGGCCGAATGAATTTTCTCGTTATGCAAATTGTAACTCTATTGCCACATAAATTTAAATGTACCCAAACTGCATGGTGTATTGTTTCAGTTTATTATTACTTTGGCGTTTGAAGTGACAATTAGAAGCCATTCCGTTGGAAATTTCCGTCCACGATCAATACAAAAAAAAATAGATTTTTATATTCATTGTGTTCAATTTCTAAATGTAAATTTAATTAATATGATCGAGCGATGTATCTAATCAGTAATCACACTTAGGACATTGATGTTGTGTATGGTTCGTTCGGTCAACCATACTCATTTCATTTATATCTTCGGCTTCAGAGTCAGAGTCAGAATCAGATAAATTATATTTGTGCTCATTTGGATTTTTGATTTGATAACAACGTGATAAAGTAATGCATTTGATATCATTAATAACGGGAAGATTCGCGGGAAGATTCACATTTTGAAACGAATTTTCATCCGTATGACTCTGCAAATGTATTTGAAGTGGGCTGATTTGTGTAAAAGTTGTATCACATATTTCACATAATGCGTATTTTTCGGATGAATAAGCATTAATGCCATTTTCCCGGCCGTCAGTGATACTGGATTAGTGGATTCGCTGTTCGTTCACTGTTTGTGACAAACAATTTGACAGATAATCGAAGAGAGTATTAGTTTTAAACTTCTAAAAAGTTTTAATGTTTACAACTTGAATTTTTGTAAATTAGAGCCATCTATTGGCGTAAGTATAGGTACTACTTGTAGTATTCTGTGTTGATAATATGTATACTTTAAAGGAAATTGTAATATTCCGTGTTTTTTTATTCAGTCTGCAGAAAGAATAGAACTCCCTATAGTTTGTGATTCAATAAATTTAATTTCTTAATTTTTAAGCATTTTTTTTTTTAAGTATCCCTGCAATCTGTTCTGGGGACTGTTCACGGCTCTCCCTGCTCTTTCGTGGTTTGCTTATTCCGTCCTTACTTTTACGCCAGTGTCAGCCAATTCGAGGATGTACGGCTATAGGACCGATTTAAGACCATCTGCACATTGCAAGCTCCATGCCAGCCTGTACTGACATGTAAGATGGGTCGACCCATGAGTTTTGCACTCCGACAGGGGGTCATAGATGTGTTACATTTCATCACAGATCGTAATCTGTTGATGAAATTTCACTTTGCATCCTGCCCCTATCGGGATTCGAACCCCGTACCTCCCGATCCAAATGCCAAAGCTTTAATCACTGTGCCATTTGGTCGGTCAATTAACACTTTGATTGCGGTCAAATTTGTGACTTATTTTTTTGACTGACTTATTTAAGAGTCTATAATAAGCCTCCTGTCGCCTAGTCTTATTGTAAACTTGTTTGATTTTAATCGGGGACTTTCGCCCAAACTGGTAACTCATCAAAATAATTCAAGCAAATATCCAATAAGTCTATTCAACAGGACACTTATTGTAGACTTTTAAATAAGTCAGTCTCCACAAAATAAGTCACGAGTTTGAACTGCAGTTTTTAAATATTTACACCCCAATTATCGAAGTCGTCTCACTTCAAGTGACGTGACTACAGTCGTGTCACGTCGCGCCAAAATTGGTATTGTTGAAGTCGTTTTAAACGACACGCATACTACAATAGAAATATCGGGCAGCACTAATAATTTGCTCAAATTTGACAAGCCATTCAATGTCAAAAATAGGTAAGTAGAATCTAATTATTTAATGATTGAATTAATTTCCAGGAACCGTGCCATAATTTATTGTGAAGACAAAATATCGTTCACGTAAAAAATTTGTAATTTTCACCATAATTAAAAATTCCGAATGGATGCTTTGGGCCACCCAAATTTTCAACAAAACCCTTCGATTATTGAATGATAAATTTAACTTATATATTTACTAAAGCAGTAAAATATTTGCAAAATGAATATAAATTGTATTACAAAAAAAATCATAAATGTGTTTCATTAATGAACGTCGCATAAAATATTCTTGTCACTTGAAAAAATTAGGTGACTGTTGTCGTATTCATGTGACTAGAGTCGTAGCAGACGACTTCGATAATAGCAAAAATGAAGTGACGTGACTATAGTCGTCTAAAATGACGTGAGACGACTTCGATAATTGGGGTGTAACACGGGGTGTAACAGTTAACGGCTTGGGCATTTCAATAGAAACCCCTCACAAAACTGTTTATTGAAAGTTTAGTAATACCTACCGAAATGTTACTTTTATCTTTACATTTGAGAGTGTTGCATAAGTTCGATAAATTTATTTAATATACCTTTGCCCCTCCCCCCTCCCTTCCCCTAGATTCCAAGGTTCTGGGAAACATCATTGTAGCATAAAAGTCCTTTCGTAACATCATTGGTAGTTTGTCTTTTTGTATTAGCACGTAATATGAGCGTATGATCGTGACGAATAACTAATGTTGCATCCGGCCACAGTGATTGTGAATCCGAAATAGAAAAATCCGAATTATAAAAAATTATTTTTATAAAATTTTTGACCAGCTTGTTCAGAACTCTGTTCTAAGTCCGGTGTTTATCGGTGAAAAACTAATCGATAATGTCAAAAATTGTGTAATTAAGGTTTTTCCGAATAAATTTGCACAAAGTAAAATAATATAGATTTCTTGTTATCATATGTATGGTGTATTGAAGACTAGCTGTTGCATATTGTTATTAGAACAGCCGCAAATCGGTTCATCGAAGTTAAATTTTAATTCTGTTTAATGAGTTCAATTAATTCTCCAACGTACGTATGTGCATTCGAAATGCAATAATTAACACAACAATTTATACAATACATACATACTCGTATTACGTATAATGAAAATGAAATTATTTTTCTTGTCTACGACGAACATTTCATACAGGGTGGCCCATTGAAAACCAAACAAATCTGTTATCTCGCTAATCACCAACTTATACCTTAAAAACATAAAGCTACGTTAATTTTGTTATCTACGGGGAACTAAGTAAAATTTGAATACAGCCTAATTACATCAGTTACGTGTCCTTATTACAATAGGTACATTTTTATGTTCTACTCTGTATAAAATGTGTTGCATGTATGCGTATTTCAATTAAAACAAATTAAGCATGTGTATCTTGTATAATTCTTTGGTTTAATTTCTTATTTTTATATGCACACATAAGAACTAAGAATACAATTTAATCCAATTAATAAATTCAAAACGGTTTGTTGTAAATTATATTTAGATTATTTCTTTTATTTTCACGGAAGTATATCTATGGACTATTAGTCTAGGATTAGTTTGAGCCGAAATTCATAAGATATTTTTAGAAAGTTTTTTTTTTTGTTTAGATCTTAAATGTTCTGGAATTCACTTTCGTTTTTTTCGTGTTCGACAGCTTAAAATTAGGATTAACGGGTTCAGCTATTCGAGTTGATTGGTGCGGATTATGGGTCGTTTCTGTGTTTTATTTGTTTTTTTTTGCTATAAAAATTCGAATTTGAAAATTTTGATATAAATATCGATTTGATAAAAAAAATAGAAGATGTAGAAAGAATCGGGGCCAATAAAGTCAATCAAATCGTACGAGAACTTTTGCCATTCGGTTTCAAAGATACAATACTTTTGATTAAATTTGGCGACTAAAGAAACATAAAAAATATAAATATAAATTATAAATAAGAAAATACAACTGTTTTATTGCGAATTAAATAAAATAAAATCTTATCATAAACCCAATAAAAATAGACAACACTAATCTTTCAAGACGATATCAATATCGTATGAGAAGTTTTAAAGAAACAAAAACGTAATAAACATACTTCCATTATAACACACACACTGTTTTCACTTCTTAATGATATAACGCATACAGCGACAATAATATATCCAAAGAAATTCTCAGACTTAAGTACATGTTTATACGAAATTAACTTCGACGAACTTTTTATTTTTAGTTTTATTCATTAACAAGTTTTTTTTATTTTTTCTGAAATTGATAAAAGTTAATCGAAATAATGTGACTCATAAGAAAGATACACAAATCAATAAGCTAACCTTCCTACATGATGTTTCAGTTGTAGGCACATATACTGATATACATTTTTATTTTGCTTTATAAGAACATGATAATTTAGCTTTGCGTCTTAATCTTAAGGTATTTTAATTTAACGCGGTATTGGAAATCAGTTTTAAATTTTGATATCCTTGATAAATCTATACGTAAAGGACGTCACGTTACTGTACGAAACGGTTTAAAGGGATTAAAAAAATAGACTCACATTCTTATCTGCTCCTTTCTTCATTGGTGATTTATACTTGTATCTGTTCTGTGTGTATAATAAATACTAAACTGGGCTGTTCCATAGTAAATTTGCTCGTCAACATCTCGCAAGTTGGTTATTGTTGTACTTTTTGATAAATGATATTGGGTACCACGTATAATCGTTTTTGAAGGCCTCAATTGTGTTTTGAATTTAACGAATATTTTATATGTAAAGCTACTATTGCGACAACTTGGTACTTTCAGTCATAATTCAGTTTGTTTAGTGTTGTAAAAATATGTCCATTTTATATTTTCTCAAAAGTAGCGGTTTTTTTGAACTATTATAACTAGAAATTTTGATATTTATGCCGCATGCATAAAGAAAATAAACAATCAGCAAATGATATAGGTTTTGTTTAATTAGTGATTTTGTGGCTTATGTAATATAAAAAACACGAATCTATGTATATCCTTGAGTTTTCTGCATATCGATCACACGTGTCATTATTTGTAGCTAAGTTAGTTTCAATCTAATCCACCAGCGGCGCTTTTCCAACTTTTACAATCGTCAATAGGAATAAATTTCCTCTGTTTCCGAAGTTGTGTGTAAACGGTACCAAAACAATTTTTTCGTTCATATTTTGCCTCTAGTTCACCTTAAGGCAACAACACTACCACTATTGATTTGATGACTGTAAACATCGCTGATCTTTTTATGATTTATTGACTGTAGCTGTCTGATTTTCTTTTAATATACTTTAATCAATAAACATTATAGAGAAAGGTGCAGTAATATTGTATAAATAATTTTTCTGAAATTATAAAATTAAAAAATTTCTCTATTAATAAACCATTAATCTAAAAAATTCTATTTTTCTTTTTAGGTAAGATGACACAAATAGTTGAGTGACATAAACGAACTTCTTATAAAGAAATGTATGTAACCGATTTAACTAATTAAATCTTAAATTATAAATGTTCTTCTAAGTTATGTCATAAATAAAATAAAATTCAATTATAAATTATTTATTATGATTATATCAAACTCAATGATTGAAATGTTTAGTCATTGATTGATTAAAAATGGAAAATGCCTCGTGTACCGTATATATTTTCTAATATAATTTCTCAAGTTTTTTCTTCTTCACGTCTGTTCGCACTTCTATTATTTACTCGAAATCGTATTGTTTGGTAATAAATGTTTAAAAAATATATTTTAATGGTTTTATAAATTTAGAAAAAATTTTTGTTTACTTTAATTTTGAATCAATATTTATAGCTACTGAAATAATATTGTACTATTTATTTGTATCACGTGATAATAAGTTCTGTTTCTGAACGTTTTGTTAATACAGGGTCTTTCAATAGAGTATAAAGTAGCTATTTTAAAAGTTACGTTCATTACTCTTTTTACAAATTAACAATAGAAAATGAAAAAATGTGAATTGAATACGATTTTGAAGCGAATCTGAATTCATTTTACTAAATAGTCATTTAATAATATGAATTCTGTTTCGCTTCAAAATTATATTCAAATAATTAAAATCCATTGTGAAAAAGGTACATCTGTAAAAACAACATTTCGTAAAATTCGCCATTTTTTTGATAGACAAAATCGGTTATCTGAGCCCGCTATTAAAAATTTAGCAATTTGAGTCCGCTGGTTCAGTATCAAACATACCGACAGTAACACGTGCTCGTTTAGATCGTTGAACCGAAAATATTGCTATAGTGGAAGAAAGTGTTACAGAATGCTGTTATTATTGTTATATTGAGACATGGTAGCACATTTTATTTTTTATACCCAGATTAATTTTTTGTGAAAGATAAGGTTTATGAAAATGGCCCACAATCAAACGAAGGTCTCAAAACCAATATCGAACGAGTCGTGAGATATTGCCCCAATTATGTGGAAATGTGATCAAACATTTCGACCAAAGGATGCACTTCTACAAATGTGCTTGTGCTGTATACATATTTGCTAGATATTATCACCCCAATTATCGAAGTCGTCTCACTTCAAGTGACGTGACTACAGTCGTGTCACGTCGCGCCAAAATTGGTATTATTGAAGTCGTTTTAAACGACACGCATACTACAATAGAAATATCGGGCAGCCCTAAAAATTTGCTCAAATTTGACAAGCCATTCAATGTCAAAAATCAAAATATTTACGAATATTTTATTGTAAAATACACGTAAATTGAAAATAGGTAAGTAAAATCTAATTATTTAATGATTAAATTAACTTCCAGGAACCGTACCATAATTTATTGTGAAGACAAAATATCTTTCACGTAAAAATTTGTTATTTTCCATCGTAATTAAAAATTAAGAAGAGGTGGTTTGAGGCATCCAAATTTTCAACAAAACTTCGATTATTGAATGATAAATTTATCTTATATATTTACGACAGTAAAATATTTGCAAAATAAAAATAAATTGTATTACAAAAAAAATCATAAATGTGTTTCATTAATGAACGTCGCATACAATATTCTTGTCACTTGAAAAAATTAAGTGACTGTTGTCGTATCATGTGACTAGAGTCGCAACAAACGACTTCGATAATAGCAAAAATGAAGTGACGTGACTATAGTCGTCTAAAATGACGTGAGATGACTTCGATAATTGGGGTGTATATTTCATCCATAAACGGTTAAGTGTCTACACTAAATTTCAAAAAGAATGACATATACACCCCAATTATCGAAGTCGTCTCACTTCAAGTGACGTGACTATAGTCGTCTCACGTCACGTCAAAATTGGTATTGTCGAAGTCGTTCCAATCGCCACAACGGCAATAATAATAATATCCGGCAACACTAATAATTGCCTCATATTTTGACAGAATATTATTTGTCAAAATCATTTTGAATTTGAATTGTTAACAATAAAACAGATTTTTAACCAATCATTTTCGTATAATAAATTGTTTTAATTTAATAAAAATTGTTCAGTATAAAATAATGAGTAGTGTGGCATTATTTTACGACACAGACAGTGAAGATGAGGAAACAACCCGGGAAATGGCTGTAGAACGGAAAATTCTTCGTGATCGATCTGATCCTTTACAAATACCGGATGATTTGTAAGTACGATAATTGATATATGTATTCGTATTGTTTAATAATTCATATTTTCTTGTAGATTTGTGAAGTATTTTCGGTTGAACAAAGAGGCATTTCAATATCTATTGAACGTCGTCAGCCCCAAATTAAAAAAAACAGTACGTTCATCTTCCGTAAAACCCGTGCTTAAATTAGCAGCTGCATTGCGGTTCTTTGCGGAAGGTGGATATCAAACTGGTATTGGTAACGAGCACTTAGCAGGAGTTGCACAATCAACCTACTCCATACATTTGCAACAAATAATAGATGTTTTGGAAACGGAGCTATGTGCAGAACTCATACAATTTCCATCTAGTGACGACGAAATCAGAAAAATCAAACAAGCGTTTTTTGAAAAATACGGTTTTCCAGGCGTAATCGGATGTGTGGATGGCACGCATGTCCCAACTAACAATTTTGAAATTTATGAGCGTCATATAAGAGTTAAAATACATCTTATATTAAACTTTTAAGAGTCTTCTGGCGAACTTTTTGGGCATATAAGGTTAAAATAAGTGACATATAAGGTGTATATAAGTATCATATAAGCCTTATCTTTCTTGTGAAAGAATGATATAAGTTATAAGAATAGTCAGAGAGTAGTCTTTCGTGAGTTTGTTATCAGAATATATAAATTCTTTTGTATGAGCGTTTTAAGACTGACGTTGTATTCCTATATTGTTATAATCTTTGGAAATTATGTTATAGGATTATACAACTTTAATAATTCTTAATTCAGTTTTATAACAAACTTGTTATTATCATTGACAATTACAACAGATAAATTAAATTAAAACAGATAATGCATGAAAAATTAATTGCTTTTTATATAATTAAAATTTACATTGAAATTAGCATAGAATTTAGCTGCGAATTCAAATTTTTCAATTAAAAATAATAGCTACCAGATCTAATTTTTTTGCGCTCTTAAAAATTCGAATAATAAAATAAAGAATTATTATTATTTAAAAAATAAAAATTATAAAAAAAAACAAATATCATAAAATGGACTAATTAAAATAGTACATAGTACTTGTTATGAGAGGAAACTCTATAAAAGCACTTGCTATGTTCTTAAAATTGCCAAAATATACAAAAATATTCCATTTGAAAAAAAAATTTCTAAAAAATTATAAAATGGATGCTTTTTCCATAATGGAAATTCCTAAACCAATATGCACGAAATGACATTCTACGTGAAATATCTTATAAGTGTCTTATAAGAAAACGTTTAAATTAGTTTCCAGGGTCGGCTTGAGTTTATATACTTCGGTAAAATTGAAGAAATAAATATAAATTAACCAGCAAAATATGTAAAAAATTCTACACCATGTCCTGGACTTGGCCAGATTCACCTGATACAACAACTCGGTTATACTGTTGCAATACTGTGTATTTGTATACTTTATCACCAAATAATTAAATGCGTTTACCCTGAGCTCGCCACTGACAGAAATGTCACCTAAAATAATATTTTTAATTATTTTCTTATGTAAGAATATAGTAAGTATGTAATAAGGGAAAAGTATGAGTTTTTCTTAAGAGAACTTATCCAAGACTATTAGGAGAATATTTTGCCACTGGCTTATATTTAGAGACATATTTACTATATTATTGAAATAAAAAAACTGAATAAAACAGTAATATGTATATCTAACAATCGATTTATAACATTAATTAGTTTTAGAGTTAAGTCGATCATTAATGTTTTGTGTTCTGCGGTACTCAAACAAATGTCATATTTTCTAAAAGAAACACACTTTAAAGGCTCTTGTTAAAGAATTTAAACAATAAATCTTATAGCGTTCCCCATAAAGATTTGTTTATGTTTTAATCTTATAAAACTCTTGTTCAATAGAAATCCTACAGAACACTTATAAAGAAAGAAATTAAGAGCACTGTAAGACTAAATATGTCTTGGCTAAGAAAAATTTCCACTAAAAACAATAAGAGTATACTAAGTGAGGTGTAAGAAACAGCTTTACAACAGAATCTGGCAAGGTGTAAAAATGACATGTAAGAATATAATATAGTTTATAAATCGACATTTCTTTGACAAGAAGCTAATAAGTATTCAGTTTTAAACATTCTTGGAGAATGTTATTCTAGGGCTCTTTTAAGTGAAAAATATTCTTAAAAGACATTTTATAAGGCAAAATGTTAGTTGGGGTCCGAATTGTTGGACCAGAAAAAAATGAAAGACATTTGTACTACAACAGAAAAGGATACTATAGCCTTAATGTGATGCTAGTAAGTTTATTTAACATACAATTTTAATTACATAATATATTTACCATATAAAATTCATAATTTAACCATACAGGTATGCGATGACAAACTTCGAATCCGATATGTTGATGGAAATCATCCAGGATCATGCCACGACTCGTTTATTTTCAACTCAAGCGAGCTGGACACAGAACTTGAACGGAGGTTTGAAAATGGCGAAGGAAATACATGGCTTCTAGGTAATTTTTACCAATATAGTATTTATATTTCAAATTTAATCATTTTTTAATTAAAGGTGATGCTGGATACAGCTTAAAACCATATGTAATTGTACCATTTCGGTCTACAAGAGATGAAAGTGACCCGAGAAAAAAAATGTTCAACATAAAGCACACAAAAACTAGGAATGTGATAGAAAGGACTATAGGGGTCTTAAAAAATCGCTTCCGTTGTTTATTAGGGGAAAGGCAGCTACATTACTCTCCGAATAAAGCACGGCAGATTGTTAATGTTTGCTGCGCTCTGCACAATCTATGCCTTCAGTACAACATACATTTAGAGGAACCGATAAATATAGCCGATGAAGAGCAAGAGCATTTAGCACCACTGGAAGGAGACAGACACGAGAATGCAGGAGAGCGCCTTAGACTTAACATAATGAATTCCATTTGTTGATATAAAAAATTTAATTTTATTGTTTGATAATATATTATTATTACTGTTTGACAAAAAATTCCATTTTATAATTAAAAATAAAATAAAATAAAAATAAAGTTTATAAAAATAAATTCAATTCATTACATTAATCCTAAAATTTAATTTTATTGCTTGATAACATATTATTATCGTTTGACAAAAAAAAATCCATTTCATAATTAATAATAAAATAACAAAAAAATAAAGTTTATAAAAATAAACTCAATAACAAATAAATTTAATTTTTTTACATTAATTCTAAAATTCAGGCTTTGATTAACTTAACTAATCACATATTTTTCATCACAATGGACTAATTTAAAGATTTCTAGTCGTAATTATTTTCATTACGCTCCAAGAAAGCTAATTTTTTTTCTTTATATTCTATTTGTCGAATTTTCAATTCGAGTAAATTAGACCGCTTTCTTTTTTTATCCAAGAGGTCTTCTTGCCATAATTTAAATTTTTTTGTTTTCAAATCATACATTTTTCTATAATACCGAGCAATTTCTTTAGTGTGCCTCTCAGTATTCTTTATATATTTAGTTTGTTCATCTAAAAGACGACTCCGTTCTTCTTGGCGTCGTTCCTTTGGTTTTTTAGAAGCTAAGCTTCTTGGTTGTGAAACACTGGGTTCAGGAAATCTATTAGTAGAATTTGAAACAGGAATAGGATCGTCCAATTGTAGAAAATCGTTTTCGGGTTGTGGAATATCTTCGATTTCTCTGTTATAAATATGGTCGTTATAGATCGGTTCAATAGTTACGTTTTCTATTTTCTCTGTTGCGGTCGAGGTACTCGGGTTCAAACCAAAAGTTTTCCGGTTTGTCTGCGATACTTCTCTGAGAAGCAGCAAGTCGATAACACTTTCTTCTAATGCTGAAAAGGTGTATAATTTATTACAGCCTCCCCCTGTTGCTGTAAGTTCCTTTTTATTATGGCCTAATTTCGCCTTGATTTTGGCCTTGTAATCGTTCCATACCTAAAATAATACAACCAATTTTATTTCTTCTGAATACTTGTTCGAAACATTTATGTATACACTACTTTTTGCCATTCTGAGGGTTTCCGTACTGGAGGACCTAGACTATTTAACGTGTCACTGAAGCCATTCCAAATATTTCCAAATTCCTCTTTCGTGCTTCCAAAACTCGTAAAACCTCTTGCTATATTAGTATTTTTTTCCATCAATTTTACAAGCATTTCAAACTGTTTACAGTTTGTAATTTTCAAACTAAAAAAAATTATGTTCAAATTATTAACCATATTTATACATCAACAAAATATTAAAAACATTAAAATGAACAATAATTATTTAAAAAAAAAAATAATTACCTTTTACGTTCCATTTTAAATACAACTACTAATACTAGTCACTTCCTCTCACTTATAAAATTGATGCGACAAGAATGTCATTTCAAGTGACATTTGTCGTTTGAAATGACTATAGGCGTAAGAAACGACTATGATAATAGCAAAAATGAAGTGACGTGACTATAGTCGTCTAAAATGACGTGAGACGACTTCGACAATTGGGGTGATATTTTTAACAAAACAGGTGCTAAATTTCAAATTAGAACTTTTATTTTTCTTATTGATAGACCCTGTAGAATATTTTAACTTAATTATCTAATGTCGGACATTTTGCAATTTAAACGTCAATAATGTTTTATGGCATTGTTTTGAGAAAACATCTGTTGTTGATAATAATATCTGGAAATATCAGAGGTAAATTTATGTAATTATTTTTTTAATTACTGTTATTTATTGCGACTGATTTTATCTTGTAATTTATTTTAATAATAATTTAAATTCTTGTTTGGAGGGTTGTCATTGTGCCCTTTGTCAGAGTCCTTTACATTTTTATTATATGTTTAGCCTATCCCATACGATCGATGTACTTCATAACTAATCTGTTGACTACTTTTTCGACATTATTTTCTATCCCGAATTTACCATATCATTGAAATTCACATACATATTTGACAGATCTACGAGCGACTGTGGATGAGGCTTGTACTCGTATCGCCGTATTTAGTTCGGATTTTGTAACCGAATAAACATGTGCATGAAATGGCATTTTAAATGCATGTTTCTTAACTTTCGTGGTTTTCGAGTGTGCGTTTCGGCGTTTTCGATTTATCTGTGTATTTTGTTAACATGTATTTGTTCTCTGATTGTACGATTGTTTCTTATTACATCGTTTTATGCTCGTTCACGTTCTTGCACCACTTAAAATACTTCTTTGAAAGCCACGTCCCTCATGGTTTCTATTTCCACCTCGGAAGCGTTTCTGATAATACGTGTTGTTTTCATATCTGGTCAGCGTTATCTTAGTTCAATTTCGGCATTTTCGCCATGGCGAATGTCCTTTGCAAAACGACCGCGTAACTTCCGATCGAGATTTTCAAAAGCACAGTCACGACTAATTTCTCGTAACTCTTTTCCTTCCGTATACAGTTCCAAAATGGTGATGATGCCTTAAATCGAGTGATTTTGTGGGTAAATAAATAAATTGAATCGATCGTTTCGATTATCGTTATTTGTACGAATTTTCTTCCAATGGCGTGGTCGCCTTCGTAAAACACATTTTCATGATATGTAAATCTCACTTAAAGTTCCATGTTGTTCTGGTTTAGTTTAAATTAATCTTGATTAAACTTGTTACTATCCTCGTCGCTTAATTTAATTTAAATATTACGTACATAAAATGCGTGTTTGACAGTACATAGGGAACTTGTGTATGTGTAATGATAATTTTAAAAATCATATTGATCATAGTGCTATGATTACATTCCTTGAAAATGAAAATAAAACTGTTTAAATGTTTATGAAAAATGTTTATGGAGAATCTAGTCCTTCTTATAAAATAGTAATGAAGTGGTGCAGTCTAAACAAACAAAGTAGAGAGTCATTGGAAGACGACCCTACAGCGGAAGACCGACAGACTCTGTTGCTCTTTGGTAATTTTAACCGAACATCTGATATTGTGAGACAGACGAATCACCATTTAAAAATTAAATGTGATTTTAAATAAATCTACTGGCGAGGTTAGCACTATTTTACACAATTATTTTAAGCTGTCAAAAGTTAGTGCAAAATCGGGAACCACAAAGATAAATTTTAGAAATGAGTGAAGACGACCAAGGCTAATTTATAAACCGGATAGTTACCGATGAGGTTCGAAACGGAAATCCACGCAATGAATAGACCAGGGATGGATTTCCCGAAATCGACCGAAAAAGTTGAAGGTTCAACCTTCTGCGATTAAGATAATTTCAACATTTTGTTGGATGCTGATGGAATTTTGATGATTTTTTGGGGTTTAAATAAATTGCTGTCAAAGAAAAACGATGAGGTGAATGCAAACAAAAAATAATGCTTTTATGTGACAACGCACCTGTAAAAAAACGAACGTTACACAACAAGCAGTACGAGATTGTGGGTTTCATGAAATACCGCATCCACCTTAAGGTCTAGATATGGCTCCAAGTGAAGTTCAATAATGACCGTTAAGTAACATAAGCTGTAGAATAGTATTTTGGAACAGGGGAAATCATTTTATTTTGGTCGTTTGCGCAATTAAGTGACAGGTGTAAAAAAGTGCATTGGATGAAAATAAAAAAAGTTGAAAGTTTAAAAAAAATAAAAATTAAAAATTAAAAAACTAGTCGATCGATATTTTAATGCGTTGATTGGAACAACACGGTTTTCTGCCTTGGACGATTTGGTCTTCTTATTGGTGTCTCAAATTGTAAAGAGTAACTGCAAAATTCGCCCGTTTTTGCGTAGTCTGTAGCAAGAACGGGGAAGGTCGTACAGATGTCCCCGTGGGCTTAAATTGACCGTCATAAAAAATGTGGGTGAGCATAACTCGATTTATTCAATATTGAGTCCATTTACCCTTACTTGAGGGGTGGAAACCACCCCCAGAAGAAAGAAATGGGAAAACGGTGTGGAAGTTTTCGGCAATAGGGTGGTTTCCTCCTCATCCAGGGGGTGTGTTTCACCCTGAGGATATTTGGAAGACCATTTCTGATGTCACTCTTGCCATGAAATTCCAAGCATTTTTATCAAGAACTTCCCGACCGTTTTCCCATTTCTTTCTTCTGGGGGGTGGTTTCCGCCCCTCAAGTAGGGATAAATTGACTCATTATTGAAAAAATCGAGTTATGCTCACCCACATTTTTTATGACGGTCAATTTAAGCCCACGGGGACCTCTGTATGACCTTCCCCGTTCTTGCTACAGATTACGCAAAAACGGGCGAAAAAATGGTGTTTTTTGCCGTTACTCTTTGGATTTTCATTGTGTTGTGTTCTTGAAAGTGTTGTTGTTTGTGCCGTATCGTTGTTTACAATCTCTTGTGGAGATTCCCAGTTTTCATTATCACACACGGGTGCTACCGCAGGTGATCCATTTCGTAAAATACTAAGAAGATTACTCCTTGATATTGGAGAATTTTGTTTTTGTACACTTACAGGTGCTTGTTGTGATTATACGTCATTTTGCAATTCTTCTTGCACGTCATCTGGCATACGATTCTCATTGAACAACTTCATTGGTTGATGAAAATTTTGTTCTGTAGAGAAAGAAAAATTAGAAAAATGTACGTTTTTACTCGCCTTGTTTTTCAATTGTTTTTTATATGACGATTTTTCATAGTACATGTACATAAGGTACATTCTTCTCCCGAACGATTTGATGATGTATGCTTTTCTCTATTTGTGTAGACTTCTCGTTGAAAAATCTTTAGTGTAAACTTTGTCATCGACGTTGTATTTGGTCGATATGGTGCAATATTCTCTTCGGTAGAAATACGGATTCATTGATGACGGTACAGTGCGAGTCTGTCGACCGTGTAACAGTTCCGCGGGTGATTTGTCTACGTTTGTTAACGGTGTAGAACGATAAAACGATAAAAACTTCAATAGTACTTTGTCACCATTGGTGTCGTCATGACAAATTTTCTTGATTGCTGTTTTCGACGTAGTCGATATGAACTCTTTGCCATGGTTCATCTGGTGTTGACCATTCGGAAAATTATTTTTTCGATAACGATGCGTTGAGTTGACAGTTGTCACATTCTTTGACGACGATGTCACGGTCTATGTTGGGCACCAGCAATGTCATCGAGCCAATTTCTTCATACGGGTGACACCCCAATGTCCATCATGTAGTAACTTCAGTGTTTATTTTCATTGTAGGCTATAGGGAACGATAATTCGGAGATGTTCTGTCTGTAAGAAAAGGATATCATTAAACTTATTCAAGCTATGACGATGCTTAAAATAATCTGAGTAAGATGATTCAGAAACATTTAATTTTTCCGGCTACCCATTTATTACATAGGCCTTCACTTTACGAAGTAGAGGGTCGGAGCAAGGGTGTTGTGCTTTAGTAGCACATTGTAATCGATTGGATAATCGAGAATGCGTTCTTTGTAAATTTCATTAGCTTGAAAACAGGCTTCTTCGCTTTTGTCAAAATTTTTTTCAGGCCCACAAGGTAAACGTGATAGTGCGTCGGCGTTGCCGTGGTATTTCGTAGATTTATACGTTATTGTGAATGTGTAGCTCATTAGGATGATTGCCTATCGCTGTAGGCGGTTGATTGAGTGAATCGGTAATTTGTTGCTGGGGTTAAAGATGAGACCAATGGCTTATGGTCGGTAATCAATTCGAATTTACGACCTTGCAGCTACTGATCGATTTTTGTAACGCCGTAGATAATCGAAAATGCCTCTTTCGATTTGCGAATACCCTTCTTGTGCACTGTTGTGTGTTTTCGAAGCAAACGCAATTGGGTGTTCAGTCGCGTCAGGGTAACGATGAGAAATTGCGGGACCGATACTGTACGAAGAAGCATCCGTTGCTAAAATGATTGGATAGTCGCTGTGGAAATGTACCAATTGAGGACGATGAAACGATTGAAATGTTTTTTCTTGCGCTTCACCCCAGTAAAATTGCACATCCCGTCTATTTAAGTAGTTGATTAAGCGGTGCAGCTACCTGAGAAAAATTATTAATAAAACGATTATAATAGTTCATTTTACCAATAAAACCACCTCTTTCACGTTTCTTGATCGTCGTATTTTATCGCTTCGACGTTGGACGAATTCCGTTTCGGTCCACGATATGACCCAAGTATTCGATTTCATGCTTCGCAAATTCGCATTTGTTCAATTGTAGTTTGAATCCGTTGGGCTATAATCGTGATAATAACACTGTGCTTGAATTTTAAACTTTTTTTGCAATGACAAGCTGGGCACCCGGGGGGTAAACCTAATTCGACTATGCTGAATTCATTGGTGCTAGTCCCATTTCAAAGTTAGTCCCCATTTTTGAAATATCGCTTTCGACATATTTAGCCTCTGAGACAAATATTTGTCAAAATATACACTCATATTCACGTTGATAGCTCCTGAACCATTAAGATTTTCGTTATGCTTTCTTCAGCAAAGTTGTTGGGCAAGCCAAGACCGTTCAAAAATTAAAATAACACAAAAATGTGATTGTAGATGTGTTTTTCGCCCTTGATATGTTCAGCAAAGTTGTTGGTCTTGGCTTGCGCAACAACTTTGCTGAAGAAAGCATAACGAAAATCTTAATGGTTCAGGAGCTATCAACGTGAATATGAGTGTATATTTTGACAAATATTTGTCTCAGAGGCAAAATATGTCGAAAGCGATATCTCAAAAATGGGGACTAACTTTGAAATGGGACTAGCACCAATGAATTCAGCATAGTCGAATTAGGTTTACCCCCGGGTGCCCAGCTTGCCACATTTTTCAACTAGCACAGTGCAATTGTTCAACATTTTTCAAATATTCTGCATTGTTAGCGCCAGATATAACGTTATCGTCTAAATATATACTGCACAAAATTGGCCGAAGGGCCTGTGTTGATATTCATATAATCCGAACGCAGTGTTTATTACAATGGATTTTTTTTTGATTTAACAGTAAGTTCAAGTTGTAGATAGGCATCTTTCAAATTCAATTTTGTAAACAATTGACCATTTTGTAACTTGTAAAATATGATGAGGTTTGGATTGGTTTTAAAACGTTTTGCGAGACCAATCGTTGCAATTCATTTTTTACCGCTTTTCTTATGGTGAACGGTAAAACTCGGGGCTTGAAAAATTTAGGTTTTGCGTTTTCTCTCAAACTAATGTATGCTTTGTACGTCGTAATGATTCAGGGTTGATGAATCAAATAATTTTGGATGACGGTTACAAATTTCATGCACTTGATTCTCTAGATTTTCGTGAGAGGAGATTGAATTCACGTTGATAGGTGACATCTCTATTTGTCCGTTGTCATGGACAACCTGGAAACCCAATGCTTGAAACCAGTTCATGCCAAGAATATCCGTGGTTTGAGTTTACGACGATCACAGGTAAGTTGAGTTTTTTATTACGATATGATACTTCAACATCGACGGTTCCCTTTATTGGAATGTGTTGACCCACATATGCTACAAATCGAGTCGCTGATGGTTGACATATGGGATAATTGATTGGCTTGTACGTATTTAAACCGATCAATGATGACGATGCCCCAGTGTCCAGTTGAATTCGAACCGGTTCCGAATTAATGCGAACAACAATCCACATTTTCTTTTTCATAGCACCGCATGATGATTTGAAAAATTGTTGAAACATCAACTTCATTAACCATATGCGTTGTCGACGTAGAGCGTTGTCGAAAATTTGAACGACCTTGCCGGCGACCTCTATTATTACCACGTTGTTGTCTTGATGATTGACCACCTTGTGGTGATATACATACGGTGACAATATGGCCAAATTTTTTGCATCGATCACACGTAGCTTTGTAATATGAACAATTTGGACGATCGTGATCAATTTCACATTGCGAACATGAGCAACGATCTACGAGAACGATGATCTCTTCTTGGATGATGATTAACCACCTTGAATACTTGCGATGCCGCTGAACTTTCACCCATAAACGTTGCATTTGTTCACACCGTTGCTTCATACGCTTTACCTATTTTGAGTACATCCTCAAGCGTTGGATTTGTTTTCTGTAGACACATGTTTCATACTTGTTCAGGAGGAGATACAAAACGTTAACGTTGCGGATTAGCAAATCTACATATTATGATTGAGCGCAACCGCTTTTTGTGCAAACAAATTTACAATTTTTTGCAATACCACGCAAATCAGTCACCCACTCAGAATAAGTTTGGTTAGGTTTCATACCTGTTTTGTGAAACACATACCTTGCCGATAACAAATGAGCTTTCGACTCAAAATGGGTCGTGAGACCAGCCTATCGAACAGTTTGTTTAATATATCAAACAAGTACGATTCGGCGGTTGACGGAAAAACGCCTTTTTTGTCGTCGTCCTCCACGCTATTTGCCAAAAAGTGCTGATTGAGCTGCACCCGATACGTGCCCCATGAAGATTTCACGTGCTCATAAGGAAAATACTGCGACACGTGAGTCTTCTTCAGTGTTGTTGCCCATTATTGTATCTTCGTCGCCACTTTTATAATTGGTACCCAAATAAAATTAAAATGGTTACATCGAATTTTAGATTTTATTAAATATTTTAATTACACAACACAACTCGCAAGAATGACAAGAATTACTTTTCTCAATTGACTCAGCAGTTTTTTATACATCAAAAAAGTAACGAAAAATTGACAGTTATATAAAATAACGAATCTGCTAGAAATTGATATGCGTGAAGTTATAACAAAAATCAATAAAATTTACTATTATTTCATATACGAGGGTATATCAAAAAGTCTTGCAATATCATATGAAAAAAAAGAGTGAGTGAGACAACAATATATTTTTCAAAACCATTTTTTGTCGCGATGAAACTTCTAGAAGAACATTTCGATGTAAATTTTACAGTTCGTTTGTTTTTGTCAATTTAGTAACACGTGTTTTGAATTTTTCTTAAAATGAATGAAATTGAATATCGCGCCCTTATTAAATTTTTCTATAAAGATGGACGAAATGCAATTTATATATTCAACTATATATCAAAAGTTTACGGCGAATCTGCACCATCATATGCCACAGTAACAAGGTGGGTAAAATTATTCAAAAGTGGCCGGGAGTCATTTGAAGACGACAACCGCTCGGATCGGCCAGCAGATGCCATTATCCATGAAAACGTAATTTTGGCCGAATCTATTGTATTGGAGGACCGGCGTATTTCTGTTCCGCAGTTAGCGTGGAGACTTTCTCTTTCATACGGTACCACATATACTATATTACATGACCACCTTCACATGTCGAAAGTAAGTGCGCGATGGGTTCCTCGTTTGTTGAATGCAGAACAAAAAAAAAATGCGTGTTCAAACTTCAAAGGCGATTTTAGATATGTACAAAGAAGATCCAGAAAATTTCTTGGATAACATAATAACAGGCGATGACACATGGCTTTATCACTGGGATCCGGAATTCAAACAAGAATCGATGCAATGGATTAAACGTAGTGGACCACCACCAAAGAAATTCAAAACTCAACCGTCTGCTGGTAAGGTTTTGGCAACAATTTTTTGGGATGCTGAAGGAATTTTGATAATCGATTATATGCCATCGAAAACCACAATCACAGGCATATATTACGCAGAGGTTTTGCGAAAATTGAAAAAGCGATCCGGAAAAAACGACCAAGGAAAGTTAGGAAAAAAATCTTGCTTCTTCACGACAATGCAACAGTGCACAAGGCTAATATTGCTCAAGCTGCATTAATGGACTGCGGCTTCGTGGAAATTTCGCATCCACCGTACAGTCCAGACTTGGCACCCAGTGACTACTTTTGTTTCCCAATTTGAAAAAAACACTAAGGGTCCGGAAATTTTCCAGTGACTATAAAGTACAGTCTGTTGCAAATGAATATTTTATGGAGCAAAAGAAATCTTTTTTTTTAGAGGGTTTAGGCAAGTTAATTGATCGATGTGGCAAATGTATAAACCTTAAAGGAGATTATGTCGAAAAATAAAAATATTGCTGTCTCACTCACTCTTTTTTTTCATATGATATTGCAAGACTTTTTGATTTGCCCTCGTAGATTTACCGAACTTATTGAATTCCTCGTACATAAAACCGCGAACCACCAACTGACGTGCTACATCATACTACATATTTGCAAATAGTTTTTTCTGGTTGTTGTGCAGCATGCATATTAAGGTTGTATTGCCATCCTTCTTTGGTTATATGACAAGACATAGTTCTCTAAAAATGTTTAGTTTCCTCCAGTTTTCATTTTATATATTCTATTGTGGAAAACGAAAAGAGAAATAGAAAAGCTATTTCAATTACATCAACAATTCTAAACCGGGCAACTCAAAATATTGTTATTGGATAGGATTTATAAAAATATCGATTGCGTAGATTTGCTCTAAATTTGATCAAATCCGCTAAATTTGATTAAGTCTAATATTTCATATAAATCAACAAAGCACATAATTAGCACAGTTTTTATATTTTCATTTATCCAATTTATTAACTTAAAAAATGAGTTATAACAAGTTTAGATTTAATTTAATTATTATTTATATAAAATTAAAAAAATAAATAACGACAAACCAAAAATGATGATGCTATGTAATTTCTTTTGTATGATTGATCCATTTTATAAATAACATTAAGTGGCTGATCGATGTGTGATTTATTCAGTCAAACCTAATAAGTATTAATTTATGTAAGCCTAAATTTTTTGTTTTCAAATCGATTTGTATTCCAATCAAATACAGGGAATATGAATATTCTTTGTCTTTTTGTCATAAACTCGTACTTATGCAATTTAGAATAATTTTATATAATTATTACAAATTATCATAAATTTTAATTAGCTCCTAACTTTGTGGAAGTGTCTGTTGATTTCATTGTTTCTGTATTCTTTTAATATATCTTCAGCGTAGTGTAACTACGCTTTATATAGATTTTAATTAAACGTACGATGGGATAAAAAAACGAACTTGCATTCCATATTTTCATAGTATACTAACTGCTTAGTCACGTCAAAATCATATGACAGGTCTTGCTTCTTTTCGTATAACTGTATTCTTTGCTTTGTTAATGGTATTATAGAATTTTAAAGCTATCCGAGCTCACGATAACAATTAAATTTATTTATCAATATAATTGTCATATAAAGTACAGGCATTTATATCGATCAATATCAAGAGAGTTATCAATAATATCAAATTAGTTGAGTCGCTCTAGTATCTTACCTCGACACAGTTTAGGAATCAATGCCTCATTTCTGTTTATTATCATCTGCACTCTTGCTATGTGAAATAATCAAAGATAATAGCCTTTTGTACTTTAATTGAAAATATTTTGGTATTATATTGTTCATTCAAATTATCATAAGCGCCTTTTTATTTTTTTGCGTTATACAAATTATATTGTGTTACAATTTAAACATATTTAGCTCTAATTTTACTACCTAAATAATTCGATTGCCTCTGTACTTTGCAAATATTTTTTAAATTTTTATATCTTGAAAGTGCCAAACTTTGATTGGTATATTGTGATTCATTTCCATTCCGATGACGTATTTTACTACTACTTGAATTCCAGACACCACCTACTATAATTAACGCCTGTATATCGATTGCATAGGCGATATAGTAATTAGTAAATTCGATGTGCATTTTGAGATGGCAATAACCGTTAATTACTGTGACTAAAAGTTACTATAAATCAAAAACAAATCCAACCTTGATTCATATTCTATAATATTTCTATATATATGTACTCGTATATCTGATTATTGTCTTTTACTATACTGTGCACTAGTATATTACCTTAGTATCAAGTTACACGTATTTTGATAACGGATTGTTTGTTATTGTTTCGATATGTGGTACAAACTAGTAAAAAATCAAATGTATTCTGCAGTCGAATGACATGTGTTAATCTAACCACTTTAAGGATTCAGCATATGCCAAAAATTAGATTTCATAATCTTCAAGATATTCGAAGGGGAGAGCATATTGTTTTGTATACTGAAAGTTCTTGTTTCAAATAAGATGCTAACAATGATTCATATATGGAAAGAAATTTTTTGTAGTTTTGTGACATGTGGTATTTATTTAATTGTTATATGTCGTCACGATATATTTCGAGTTAATCAACGTAACGAATTAAAAGACTATGTGTTAAGTTTTCTTAGATGTAATAAGATGAAAGTTTTAAGATGCTACTTTCAAAAATTATACGCAGTGTTCATCATGTTTGAAGGGAGATTTAATTGTATCCATCCATATATGAACAATTGACTATCGATTTAAGTGCGCAATATTTTGAATTTAAGCACTGCCCTTGGCTATACATTCGAAAATATTTACCGTGTCTCGCTAATTGCAAGAAGTAACAATCAGTTTGCGACATTTTTTGAATCTACATTTTGTATTTCAGCAATTTTCACGACACGATTGTAGAGGTTTTGACAATTAACGCTATCTTCATGTTGAGGCTCACATTATCTCACTGATTTTTTAAATATTCTTTATTTATTTACTTTCCTTACGGCAAATACGATAAATTTATAACATCAACATTTTAATATTCGCATTTATTTTATTGACGTCTCCATGTCGAATGTAAAATTTTGATTCGGTTGTTTCTCGAATGGATTCGGACTGAATTTTGCAAATAAAACCGCCGCCCTCTAAAATTGCTTTTGTTATTCCCTTCAATATAGAATGCCATTCTATAACCTAATTGCAATTCCTTATCAGTTTTGGAAGAATACTTGATCCGGCAACATCGATCAACTTCGAACTCGTCACTTTTGGGTTGATAACACTTAGTGGTGTACAGCTTAACGACTCTACTACCACTAAGCGTTATAAAAGGTGTTTTTGTTCGTAAAACATTTCGTGAAAATTCGCGAAATTGTTGAACGTTTTAAAGAAACTGAATCAGTTCTGTTCGTGGAGCACATGAACACCGTTGTTGGTACTCGTGAAACAGTAACAGCTGTAAATGAAATGTTCGTGAAGGGCCAAGCATCTCTTTGAGCTGTAGTTCACAACAATTAAACGTGTCGAATTTTACACATTGATTTACACATGCGTCCTTACAAAATTCAAATAACGTCGTCGTTTTGTTGACTGGATGCTCGAACAGAACGGCCGTTTTTCATCAAAAATTATCTTTTCAGACGAAGCTAATTTTCACCTCAATGGATATGTTAACCTTCATGTTATTCCAATGATGTGGTATCATTGGATCTTATTCTTCGAAAATTAACGTGAAGATGCAGTCATAAATACATAAATGTATGGAATACAACTTCATAAAAAACAGATGGAACACCATTTACATGTGTAGAGAAGAATTCGTAACAATACACTGAAACTTAATAAAGACATTTTACTAAACACTTGTTTTTTATTTGGCAAAAATTAAATTTTTAAATATTCTAATTAAAAAATTGGTCCAAAAAGTTTAAAAAATCACTCGATCGATTTCGACTTGTTAGGTCATCATCAGGAGTATCTATTCAAAGCGAGAGTAGATCTCTGTAGATACTCTTGATGATGACCTAACAAGTCGAAATCGATCAAGTGATTTTTTCAACTTTTTGGACAATTTTTTTATTTTAATTTTTACGAAATGAAAAACAAGTGTTTAGTAAAGTGTGTTTATTAAGTGTTAGTGTGTTTCGTCAAGTGTCTACGGAAAATAGTGTTAAAAATAATATACTGAAAATCAAAATATTGAAGTAAAAAATCCCGAAAATTTATTCGTAGAAGCGGGGATAATATAGGACTAGCGCTGTTTCGTAATTTCATAAGCTATACCTAATTATCGCTAATTTGAAGTTTTTAAATTTAATTATGACTAATAAGAAATAATACATTAAAGTAATTTTAGTATTTTAAACGTTGGGGTCATTATTTCACAAATTATTGTTTTAGGATTTTTATTTTTGTACGTTTTCAGGAATTTAAGGTTCGTTTTTTTTCGATACGAAATCTCTATTAGCCGATTAGCTCGGTGGCCAGAAGCCAAAAGTGCTAAAGTCGACTTAAGCACAAACTCATATTTTATACTTTCCTAAACTTATCACGAAAATTTCATTTAAATTTTTTAAAATTTGGAATTATAACAGTACGACAACTCCAAATTTTACAGAGTTTTAAATGATCTTTTCGTGATAAGTTTAGGAAAACATAAAATACGAGTCTGTACTTAAGTCGACTTTACCACTTTCGACTTGTGACCACAGAAATACTATTTTTTCTATTTAATAATTTAAATCAGCAATGTCTGGATAATCGATAGTTTGGATCTCGTGGTACCGGATTTGAATCCTGAAGCAGGATGAACAATTAAATTTTTCATCATCTGATTCAATTTTTTTTATGTGTAAAAGTTAAATTATCTTTTACCAACTTTCAAAGTCAATTTTCAAACGTCTTTGATCGAAAGAAACATTTGTTTTGCTAAATGGGTAATTTGAAAATAATAAACTCATTTTTGTACAGATTAGGGTAAATATTATAATTAATAATGATTAATATGGGATTGTAGAGGGTAGTCCTAGAAGTACCCGGTCTGATAAAACAAACACAAAAGATTTTTTAGGCCACCATGTTCAATAGCTGTCATACCCTTTTTATAGTGACAAACGTTGAGCTTCTCAAAATAGCCATCAAGCGCAGACTTCGTCAGAGACAGTTCTTGACATCTCGGAAACGTGAATGCATTGTATAATCATTATATAGTAATGTAATGGTAGGTTCGTGAGTGAAATGTTAGATACCACTACTGGTATCGTTTTAAACTTTTTAAAGAATTTCTGTAATTACCTATCCGCCTAAATAGCATAACCTTCTCCTAAATGTAGCTAGAATATTTTATAATGCAACATGCAGAAAACAAAAAAAAATTCTATACATATACTTACAATGCGATTCATTACTATTTATGATACGAAAAAAATTTAGTTCCCATTTCTGTTTCTTTTCATATCAAATTGACAAATAAAATAACATATATAATAATAATTAACAAATACATAATTAACAAATAAAATAGTAATAAAAATAATAATTTTATATGAAAACAAACAGAAATGGGAACTAAATTTTTTTCTTATCATAAATAGTAATGAATCGCATTGTATTACTCATATAATGACGATCTCATTATAACTCAAAACAGTTTTTACGCTCAAAAGTAAATAGAAAATGTACAAAGATGATGAAGAGAAAATACCGATCGCAACTAAGTTGGTTTTGTTTTGAATTGCAACAATGTTTTCTAAGTTATAGACAAATAATTTTGAACGTTAAAATATTCGTTGAAAATTATAAAAAGCTAAAATAATTGGAGATTGTCCATAAAAACGATCTACATTTAAATCCAATTAAAGATTATTTTAAATGATTTTGTAGGTACAACACATACACATTATTTGTTCGTTTCGATAACTATATAGATAGACCACCGATGATATACATACTTATTTACACGCACACACTCAGCAATTCAATGTATGTAAAAGGAAAT
Source organism: Nephrotoma appendiculata (assembly GCA_947310385.1). NCBI lineage: Eukaryota > Metazoa > Arthropoda > Insecta > Diptera > Tipulidae > Nephrotoma > Nephrotoma appendiculata. Next base: position 244,838,366 of record OX371223.1, on the reverse strand, counting down.
CGTACATCTACACACTACAAAGATTTAAAAATTGTTTGCAGGTTAATTTCGTAAATTTGTTCGTTTAAAATTTTATTGCTTGTCGTCTAATCGTAACGCATGTAGCTTTGTGTTTTCTTATTTTTAAACGTTATAAAAAGTTCATTTTGAAAATTTGTGTATTAAAACTTTTGTGAATTTGCGTGATAAAATGGTGTGTGCTTACAAAAACTGCTTAAATAAAAATGACTGTAAATCCACCAGAACATTTTTTACGGTGCTGCATGACCATCGTCGTGTGTTCGACAAGAATAAAGTTACTTCCAAACGCATAACTATTATGAAGAACTTTAATTTTAATAATTTCAAAATAAGTAGTTTTAGAACAAAAAATATTTAAAAAGCGGTCTTTCCCCAGCCAATTAATAATCTTGTTTGTAAGTGTAAGGTCAATGACATAGATGCACGATGCAAGCGTTTATTAAAATTCGATTTTTTTTTAAATAAAAAAAAATTGATTCCAAAAGTTTCGCGTACGATTTCCAACCAGACACACAACACTGAGAGTCAAACAACAAGAATATTGAAAACACCTGACTTCCCACCTATAACATTGAAATATGAAAAAGGGCCTCCAAGAACTTATTTAAAGAATTATCAAGTTCCACAAATTCCTCATGAATGTCCCATCTCACCATCGCAATTTCCTAGGCCGCAACATCAAATTGAAGACAAAAATAAAGAACCCGTTCAACCTTTAAACAAAATTCTCAGGTTTATATTAAATACCCCTCAGAAAAGTAAAATGCAAACAGAAGAAAACACAATAAAATATTAATTGATAATACACTTGACGATCGACCACAAGTAAAGACATTTTGTACTTGCACAAATATTTCATAAATTAAAATTATCTTGGACCCAAGTGGAACAAAAAATGTATTTGGAATTTGATTTTAAATCACCTTCATGTTACAAGCATTTATTAAAGAAAGGTTTTAATTTGCCAGATAAGGATAAAAAATTGTATTATTCAGTACAAAAAAACTAGTACATGTTTTAAAATTTTTGTATGGGTTAAATTTTAATTTTATTTTTATGTGACTTAGAAGGGTCTTAGACGGGTATTATGAAAATTGTAAAGAGATTAAAACTCTAATAAGCAAGTTAAAAACTACCATTGGCGATTGCTTTCCTATTTAAAATACAATTTAGATAAAAATATTTTGTTTAATCTTATGAGAGATTAATTTGTTTTTTAAGATAAAATAAATTACAACAATTTAAGCTATTGTAGGAACAAGAACTTTCAAGAGCCCAACTGAAATCCCATTTAATTAACCTAATTAAGGTTAATTAAATGGGAGCTTTTATGAAAGTAATGCTCCCATTTAATTAACCTTAATTTTTAATTAGCTGTTTGGTTCTGTTCAAAACACAACAATACTCAAATGTCATCCAAATTTCAATATTTTATAAGTACACATAATAATAGTAATGTGAGCAATATAGCTGACTTGCAATCCAAAGACAACCCGAGCTAAGTTAGTTTGTATCGCTCAAAACAGAAAAACATAGCTCGCATAGTTTAGCTCAAATGTGCATCGTTCCATTAGGTCCGTTGCACATTTGAGCTAAGCTAAGCTAAGTGATGTCAGCTAAGTTCATCGCTCTTGGTTGAAAATAAAGAGTTTTAATGAAACGATGCACGCTTGAGCTAAGCTATGCGAGCTATGTTTTTCTGTTTTGAGCGATGAAACTAACTTAGCTCGCGTTGTCTTTGGATTGCAAAAGTCAGCTATATCGTTCACACATACATTGCTATTATTGTGTACATATTCGCCTATGTGACTATGTGATTCTAATAATATTTTGGCAGACATATAGCATTTTACTTGAATTGAAATGTATGTGTGAGCGATGTAATTAACTCAAATGTGCAGTGGAATGAGCTGTGGATGCCAAACTATGCTAATAGCTGCGTTTCTCGCTAAGGCCCCTTGCACACTTAAGTTATGTTCTTTTAGCAAAGTGAGCATGTTTTGAGATCACAGCTTTCGATTTACTTTGCAAAGCCTAAATAAGTGAAACCGAATTAGCGAAGCTTAACTCAACACACTCGTACGTCCCGATTTATTTAATTTCTTTATTTAAAGCTGTGGGATAGAAACATAGCTGATTGTGAGCTGATAATTAGGGCAAAATCAAAAAGTCGTAATTAGGGCAAATCAAAAAGTCTTGCAATGTTATATGAAAAAAAAGAGTGAGTGAGACAGCAATATTTTTATTTTTCGACATAATCTCCTTTAAGGTTTATACATTTGTCACATCGATCAATTAACTTGCCTAAACCCTCTAAAAAAAAGATTTCTTTTGCTCCTTAAAATATTCATTTACAACAGACTGTACTTCATAGTCACTGGAAAATTTCCGGCCCCTTAGTGTTTTTTTTTTCAAATTTGGAAACAGAAAGTAGTCACAGGGTGCCAAGTCTGGACTGTACGGTGGATGCGGAATTTCCACGAAGCCACAGTCCTTTAATGCAGCTTGAGCAATATTAGCCTTGTGCATTGGTGCATTGTCGTTAAGAAGCAAGATTTTTTTCCTAACTTTCCTTGGCCGTTTTTCCCGGATCGCTTTTTTCAATTTTCGCAAAACTTCTGCGTAATATATGCCTGTGATTGTGGTTTTCGGTGGCATATAATCGATTATCAAAATTCCTTCAGCATCCCAAAAAACTGTTGCCACAACCTTACCAGCAGACGGTTTTGAATTTCTTTGGTGGTGGTTCACTACGTTTAATCCATTGCATCGATTCTTGTTTGGATTCCGGATCCCAGTGATAAAGCCATGTTTCATCGCCTGTTATTATGTTATCCAAGAAATTTTCTGGATGTTCTTTGTACATATCTAAAATCGCCTTTGAAGTTTGAACACGCAATTTTTTTTTGTTCTGCATTCAACAAACGGGGAACCCATCGCGCACTTACTTTCGACATGTGAAGGTGGTCATGTAATATAGTATATGTGGTACCGTATGAAAGAGAAAGTCTCCACGCTAACCGCGGAACAGAAATACGCCGGTCCTCCAATACAATAGATTCGGCCAAAATTACGTTTTCATGGCTAATAGCATCTGCTGGCCGACCCGAGCGGTTGTCGTCTTCTAATGACTCCCAACCATTTTTGAATAATTTTACCCACCTTGTTACTGTGGCATATGATGGTGCAGATTCGCCGTAAACTTTTGATATATAGTTGAATATATAAATTGCATTTCGTCCATCTTTATAGAAAAATTTAATAACGGCGCGATATTCAATTTCATTCATTTTAAGAAAAATTCAAAACACGTGTTACTAAATTGACAAAAACAAACGAACTGTAAAATTTACATCGAAATGATCTTCTAGAAGTTTCATCGCGACAAAAAATGGTTTTGAAAAATATATTGTTGTCTCACTCACTCTTTTTTTCCATATGATATTGCAAGACTTTTTGATATACCCTCGTATCTCCAAGGTGAAAATAAAAATTTAAATACATTGCTTTACAGATTGGGTAGACCCTGAGATTTATCTACAATGTTTCTCTTATTTGACTTTGGAAAGAAACCAAAACGTGAAGCTGTTAAATGAAAACATAGCTCATATCAGTCAAAATACTTAGCTCAAGTGGGCAACGGGGCTTATAAAAGTTTTTTATATACAACCAAGAACGATGAACATAGGTCAGTTCGCTTGACTGAGTTCAGCTGAAACAGGCCTTATTGTCTTATTAGTAGCCATCGTTCATGAGTATGCAAAATCATCCGAATTGATTCAAAGCGATTCAAGATGGCTGACTTTTAACCAACAAGCGCGCATAATTTTTATGCCTTAAAGGGAAAATCTGTTCATGTATCATCACCTTAAGAGAGCTCTCACAATAGACAATTTTTTCTCTAAAGTAAATTTTTTTTCTAAAGTTTGATTTTCAAACAAACTTCTAAGGCAAAATAAAAATTGTTTTATTGTGAAAGCTGTTTAAAGTCTCCACAAATAAATATTCGTTTCGGAAAGGTAATTAAGTATTAAAACAGTGTAAGACTAAATACAAATTAAGGTTAATTAATTAAATTAAGACATAAAAATAAAATTTTACAATTTAGAGGAAAATAAAAACTGATTTTTTTTATTCAAAATAAAATACACAACGCATTTTTTATTTAAAAAAAATAATTTGTATGGTACATCAAACTAAACAATTTAAAATTAGCGTTCGAATAAAGACGGAACTTAAAAGTAAGCCATTATTTATCCTGCCATAAAGAACTGAAACGTTTTCTTTCAGACAATGCTGACCAATCTCTAGCTTAACTACTATTTAAAAATAGTTTTAATTACAAAATAGTGAGCGGCAACCTAAACTCGTAAGCTATTCACTTGTATATTGAATTTATAAAAAATATCTTATATACTTCCTTATATCCCTTTTTCAACTAAGAAAAATAAAAAATCTTCTCAATTTTAGTCCAACCCACATAAATGTGTGAGTAAAAAATTAACGTATGTAACGGCGTTGTTCATTAAAAATTTCGCTTGATTTGAAGTAAAACCAACACAACTGTGTGTATAGATAGTGTTTTTTCGGACGGAAAATAAGTTAAAAAAGAATTCACAAATGTGTAAATTGGTTCAAAAAACATACAAAACTACATATACATGGTACTTTAGCCCTACCCGCACAATTGTGTTAGTAAAACACAAAAGGGATATGTAATTCATTTGAGATGGATTAATTCAGCCCCAATTTAAACAATAAAATTTATTAGAGATAGATTAACAGATTAGATTAACAGAAAAATGAATTTAAGTTTTGTTAGCGAACCTTAAATGCTCATAATTAGATTATAATTATACGCTCTAGATTTGCACACGGTAAACATCACATGACTCTCATTGGATTCTGTGACAAAACAGATCAAGTCAGACATGCTTTGGTTGAAATTATAATCTTTATAATGACATCCTCGTTTTTTCTATTCCAATGAGGAACAATCCCTTAATAAATAGTTGATTGAAAGACAATAATGAAAAACGACATACTATTGTAGTATGTTCAAGTGACAATTTTCCTATTTTTACGTACTTCTCTTACGTAATATTTTTTATGATAAAATCGAATTAATAAATTTTATTTTAATTTTGAAACAAATATTGGGTTCAATGTCCCTGAACTTTCACACAGATTTGGATAAATAGAAAATCTGCCTTTCCATAACAATACATTGTTCTTAATGTATGCATATATAAGAAAATTACTCGTTCATATTTTCAATTATAAATTACCATACTGTAACAGTGCAATCAACGGCATCCTTTTAAAAAATTGTATTTAGTTGTTCTATATAGATTTCTACATCGTTTTCATTTTTAATCTTTATTCGTTTGTGTTTGTGAGAACAGATGTATTTAAAATAAACAATAATAATACACAGCTAAGTATGTACTCAATATATTAATATACATATGTATATATCCTATCGTTCATATCTCCTTTCCAATAATGGATTTATTTGATTGAACAATTCATATTCTTTTGCATTTCTATCATAGAAAAAAAATTATTTATGCTATTTTTTATAAAAAGAAAATTGAAGTAAGGTATTCATGATTTGTTTTATTGTTTATCACAAAAAATATTAAACACATTTTCTACATGACCTTGACAATTGTAAAACAATACGAGTTGAAATAAATATATTCTGTGTTAATATGTAGTATAATAAGTTAGAGTGAAGCAATACTATACTGGTTAATGGTATACAAAAATACGCCGTGTGTACTGTAAGTGTATTTAATCTTGCAAACATTTAGGCGAACTAGTAAAATTATTGCATAACTTAATTTCGATTAACGCGCTACCTGGATTTTCACCCTCTAAAGATTTTTTTCGAATGATGGTACTACTATATATGTATTGCTATGGTGAATGTTTACATTGGATCACGTCTCCACGACGTCATTGTATGCGAAGTAGTTAATATGTCTAAGCAATTTATCAACCGTTTGTAATGAAACTGAGATGGTATGCACAAAAAGATATTTCAATGTAAGTTACGGAAGTGGTTCTATAAGCCGACTATTTTTCATAGAACTTAGCCAGAGAATATGAGTTTCGGATGGTTTTCTGAAAATGGTAAGGAACCATTATTCCAATTCGTTTATGAAATGGTGTTCCATTTGCTACCGTCTCAAATATATAATAATCTTAATAATTCGCTTACCACAATTTTTTAATATTAACCCTCATGTGAGTGATGAAAAATATCTTAATTTGAGTGACTAAGGTACCCGGGTACCCTACATGCAATTTTTCTTAAAACTAATTTTTTTTTAAATTTTTTTTGCAATTTCGAAATCTATAACGGATTTTGCTAAAATTACATAAATTGAAAACAATTTTGCATTAGCTGCAACATGTCAGTTTTCGAAGAACATTCTGTAAAAAAACGTAAATAATCCAACATATCACATCAGTGAAAAAAATGATCGATTGTAATAAAAAAAAATTGGTTAGTTTTTTTGAAATAAATAAAAATATAAACATAAATTAAATGAAATAAATAAACAGAAATACAAACAATGAAATACAACGACATATAACATAAAAATATAAAATATTTGCATACTATTTCTTTCAAATATAATGTAAAATATATAAAGGTACCCGGGTACCTTTGTTACTCTAATTCGTACAACTAAACTACTTTTTGCTCTCACGTGCGTCCAAGTTGTATAATATTTCTTATTTTTAAGTGTGATCGTAATCTATCAATTGAACTAGAAGTTCTCATAAAATTAAAACTTTTTATTATGACTGGAACATACAAAGCTAGACGTTTAAAAATGCAAAAGTACCCGGGTACCTTGTCACTCACATAAGGGTTAATATGCAGCAATATTTACCATTTCTTAACCAAATAGGTATAATCCGAACTCTTGGGAAATCAATTCCCATCATCCCGAGTTTTTTAAACTATATCTACGATGTAAAACCTGGGACACCGATAAAACGAGACCTATGTACAAACAGTGGACCTCCTAAATGATTTTCTTAAAATTGGGACGCTTCTTAGCACTCAAACGAGCTTTTCTAAACTTATCAATATAAACGTCTATCTATAAACAGAATAATATGCTCCAAAATGCCAACCCTGAATTTTCATTGAATTGTTGACCTCGATGAATTATCTATCGTTTCCAGTGAATTTCGTTTTCAATTCATCCAATTGTCAACATGTAAGTAAATAATTTTTGACGAAAAACTTACCTTTGTATTGTTTATGTTTTTTCTAAATATGTATGAAAATTGACACGTGTGAGACATGTCATCAGCATTTCTTTTTTCAGGGCAGTGTCATATATAAAACATATATGACAAGTCTTTGATGTTTCTCATTCGCGTGCTTTTTTATATGGCGTAGTTAAACAATCGAGAGGAATAATAAAAATTGCATTTCATTTCATGTTTACTATTGATCGCAACGCCAATGAGATTACATATTATTATTTTTTATATCAATGTCTAGATTTTGTTTGTTGACTTGATAAGTAAATATTTTGTAATTGTTGAGTTAGCAAAATTTTAATATAATCAAAATGTTTTATTTGTCTTATTTACTTGTCTTGAAAAAAGTTGTAAGTTTCAACCATTTAGAATAACAACAAAGGCCGAAAAGATAAATGTAATATTTTTTAAGGAAGAAGCAAAGCCTCTTGACGCCATGGTTTAGTCCTGAAGTAAAATAGTGAATGAACTAGTACCTTACTTCGTTTATTTAGATTTGTCCTCTTATGTAAAAGCACCACAAAATCAGATATGGGGGAAATACGGACGTATACTATTTTTTCCAAAAATGTTCAATAGTTTGAAAAGTTAGCAGTTACCAAGAAATCAACTAAGAGCAAAAAGAAACTAAAATTTACAACAAATTTGGTCCCGATCGATTATCAAAAATCAAGTGGAAATGACGTTTTTTAATGAAAACTTTTTTATCAACAAAATTCAGTCCTTCCAACCTTTTTCCATAAAGTGTTAGATCCTAATAAATTTGGGCGTAATTTTACTTTACGTATACATCGAGAAAATCAGGTAAGAAGTATAAATTTTGGAAATTTATAAATGCAGGATTGTTTACTATCAGTTTTTAGGAGGGGTAAGCTAAACTTTTCCTTAACATTTTTTGATTTTCCGGAAAAATTTACACTTTTTTTTTTTTTCAATATTTATTTTTATTTTTATTAATAATAATTGCTTCATCAACCTTGCAGACACAGATCAAAAGTTTATATCGCTCTTATCGCTTCTTCTGATAGTGCCACAAATGTTAAAAAAATAAACTTTTGTAAATATAATTTTTCTTTAATGTAATTTTAATTCGTTGTACACCTTAGAGAGGATGGGGCTGCCCCCAAACCCCCAACTTTCCAGAATTTAAATAATTCTTCAAGTGTCAAATTTTATTTATAATTTTAAACTAATTAGAAAAAAAAAATTCAAAATTTTTCTGGAAAAATTGCAATATTTTCCCGGAAAAACTACTTGTACTGTCGAAAAACATTTAAGACACAATCCTAATATCAAAATTTTTATACAAATTTCACATTTGTAGTATTTTGAATAAAATAATACGCAATTTTTTTAAGTGAAAATTTTTCCGGAAACATTTAACTTTCCCCTCCTAAGAACTTGACAGACTTGTTGATAAACAATCCCGCATTTACAAATTTTAAAAATTTATACTCCTTATCTGATTTTCTCGATATACGTAAAGTAAACTTTAGCCGAAATTTGTCATAATCGATGTATCGTGTGATTGGTAAGTGGTAGTAGAGACATTTTCATTATTTTGATTTTTCAAAATATAAAACGACATAAATTTTTTTGTCTTGAATTTTGGTATGCGAGCCTCGGAAATAGAATGAATTGCTGGGAGTCATAGAATTTTATAGTTATCTTTTACTCACTACGTCAAGTACCGTGTAATGTGCCGAGGTTTCGCAATTTATGTTAATTTGTGATTAAAGAAAGGCAGGTGTTGGCAACATATACAATGTTTCGGTTACAGTCTTACAAAAGAATCAGATGGAAGCAGTCGCAATCAGCTTAACGTAAACTTTAATGAGAGCCATTTTAAACTTCAAAGAACTAACCCATACAAATTAAAAATGTCGAAGTAAATTCGAAATCAATCACCTATAACAGAAATTTTATTCAGAACTGATTACACACCATATTTTGAGCTTTAAAGCTCATTTATAATGTGGTATCCAGCCCATCTAGTAATTCCAAATTTGACCTCTTTCAGAATTGAAAGTTATTCATAGACCATATGAATATATATCTGTTATCACAGCTTTAGTCTGCCTGTATATTTTTCAACTATGGAAGGCACCCTGCGAGGTTTGTTACTCTCGTACAGTTATTATGGCATATCTTTAATTTCAATACTGCTTTCCGATCTTGATTCGCGAAGAAATTGTAACTAATTTTGAAAAATGTATTTAGTTATTTTAAATATCGAGACACATCACGTCGCGGTTAAAATTAAAATCGCAAAATTTGAAATGTTATTTCAATCGATAGTTTTCGCTATTCCTATACATATTCAGCTACCTGTACATGGAATTATTATTAATTATTATTAAATTATGAAGGGAAAAAACGCGGCAAGAAGTTAATTAAAATACTAGCTTATTCGCTTGTGTATTGATTTAAAAGCTCAGTTTGAGTATAAATACAAGTATATCCAATAAAACAAATCAAACATTTATAAATTTTAAAAATTTAAATTTGCAGTAAATATGTTGATCTAAGTTGCACCTTCCGCGTCATTATTATAGTATAAAGTTATAAGATCGCCCCCCCCCCCCCCCTTCATCATCAAAAAACTGTTCTTCGTGTTGTACAAATTCCCCATATAATTTAACGTTAAATTAGCCTTATGTGGATTCATAAAATTTTACAGATGAAGAGAAACGAAGTAAGATGGATGGTTATGTGTTTGAGGTATGAATTATTAGGGTAGAGTCTCCGGTTGCGAGTGCAGTTTTGTTGTTGACCCATAGTTTTTTCGTTCAGTACATATTATGCGGAGATGTGAATATCAGTGAAAGCTAGAGGCGTTATGGCTGAACCATCGAATCAGTAATATACAACTTGTCAAACCTTTACGGAAAACGACGAAAGTTACGGAAAATTTGACTAGTTGGCTAGTGCGGCTGTAACATAACTTGTCAAATGCTTTACGCATACAAATGGTCGGCAAATTTTTGTTTGTTTAATTTTCATTACGGGAACAAGCTTTTACAGGATAGATATAATTAAATCATTAAGTTACTTTGCGATTTTAAAATCGTGATTGTTTAAAAATTGAGGGCGCTTTTATTTGGTACATATTTGACGTTTCCTTTGCATGTAATTTTTGGCTCTGTCTAGTGAAGACATATTTCAACGAAACTGAACGAAAAGAAGTTAACGTTTCGCTGGCCAGTAACCAACGAAACCAATTTATAGCATTTTTACGTTAAGTTGTTACTGATTCGCTGGTTCTGCCATTAGTTAACTGTTTGCTAAAGTGACTACTTTGATTCCGTCAACTAGAAAAATTTTACGACCAATTTTGTGAAGTTATTTTTTTATCTTTTTTGGCAAAAAAATAATCGTAACCGGGGGGCACCCTTCGAAAATTCGCTGAAAATGTTAATAGTTGAAGGAAAACGCACCTAATTCGAAAGAATTTCGAGGTTTATAAATTTTAAAGGCCTTCAGTGGCAAAAATAACGAAAAAGGCTTTTTTTAAATTATTTATCGTCTTCCTCATCTTCCAAGTCAGAAACACAATGTTTGTATGTGAAATAGCTGGAATGCATGGCAGCGCACTTCAAATGCACGGGTCGATAACACGTGTTGCACTCGATGGAGTTTGCAGCAGTCAATTTCGATGGCTTTTTTTACTTTTATTCGGATGAGAGACGGCCGTTCGGTCTTTAAAGCAACAACACTACCTGGCTTTGCATCGGTTTACGACCACGATTTGAAGGCTTTTTTGGTGGAGCTGCTTGCAGGAGACTAATTTCGCCCAAGACTGATAAGAGGCTCTTTGGAGACGCTGTAGATGTGGAAGGTTTTGGTGTGGTGACCACTTCCACTTCATGTGCTACATCTGTCCCAAGGAAGGTGATTTCGATGCTGCTCTTCTTCATCAATGCGATCCTCGGAGCCAGCTTCTTTCACATTCCACTCGACCACTTCAATAAAATCAACGTCAGAGTAGATGTCTGGGTCGTATGGATGAATTCGATTCGTATGCTCTGAAGCCGAATTCGTTAAAATTTTAATAGAACATGTTATGTTAGCATAAACGATGATACCTTACAGTTTTCCAGCAAACAGACGCTTTAAATGAAAAAGGATGGAGCCCACAACTGGAAATCACGACCATTCTCGGTGCAACCAAAAAAATGTGATGATGCGTCATGATTTTAATATAAATCGAAAAATATGTACTATAGAAATATCGATAACACTTACTTGTTTGAGATTATTGACTTTGATTTATCGTACTTTTAAAACATAGGAACATTACAATTGGGTTGATTTTTACAAGATTAGTACAAAATAGTTATTTTTAAAAAAAATATATGACAGCTCTCGACCCCGTGTGCTTATCATTCTCAAATATTCGAGTGTGCAGAGTTTCCATAAAATCGGGTTTTAGGGATGAATCAAAATTGTTTATAAGATTTGGTCGCCAACCTCAAATAAAAACATTGATTTAGTCACGAAATTCAAATAGATAGTTTCACTTCGCAACATTAGGCATTAACAGCTAAATCTGATGACAACACAAATCGTAACAAGATTTTTTTAAATTTCACTGTTGGAAGCGCTCCAAGTGATAGTAGCTGATTATGAAAAGTGCTTTAATAAGACGAAGAAGAGTGTTGTTTTCTTCATTTTGGGCGCAAGTAGATTTGCCTCTGGAGAAAGTAGCTACATAGCTATTATGATTATTATTTTATATAAAACAGACATTAGAAAAAAATATTTATTACTAAACGCACAAAATCATGTTTGATTGTCATCACCAAGCAACATTAGAAGTTGAATAATTACTTTCTCCATGGACGGTTTTGTTTGCCTACTTTATGAATAATGTTAGAATGTAGAAGAATATTTTACTGATGGAATGATGTCGCCATTTGGATCAGTCGAAACAATACACAAACCTTAAAGTATAAAAATTTTCAAGACTTAAGTTGTTTTACAAAAGATTAATTAAGATATTTTAAAAACCACTTGCTAATCCTGCTACCTTAGGAAATACCATAAGTATCGCAATTATTCTTGGAAATGTGATTTCTACCTGAAACTTTTATTTTCATAATATTTTTTATTCTTTCGAGTTTGTAAATACATTAAGTGTATTTGTATTTTCTACTTATCGTTGCTAATTTTTATTTTATTCAAACATTTATTCTTTTCCTATACATAATAACAAATAAATAAATTAAGAATATTATACTTTTATGTAAAATACAATAATAACAAACACGTTCAATTTTACTTTCTGTTAAATTATTGTTTGAAGATTAAATCGATTTTTTTTTTATATTTTGTATTGTCTTTAAGATATTAGACGCGATATCAAGCAGTAATTAAAGGTAATTTGTTGAGTGGAATATTTCCCGTTTTACAATATTATTGCATATATTGAAAATGTTTAAAATAAGCTATAAATAAATTGGCTGAATATACAAACAACATAATGCATGCAATAAATAAAATATCAAAGTACAATGATATCGCTAAACTGGACTCATATGCATTGAACGGTTTTGAATCGGGAAAACCCGATTAATTGCACAATAACGTAAACCTCAGCCAGATTTGTTTGCATGTCAAAAGAAAAAACAAAACATTCAGAATTAAAAAGATACACAAAACATAAACTAAATACACAATAATAAATTTTCCAGATAAAAGCATTTTGTACATAGCAAAACTAAAACAAATCTTGACAATGAAAAATTAATATGTATACCATAATAAGACGATGACTTAATACTTCTAATCAGTTTTAATCTAGAGATGCCATAAACGACAATGTCATGAATCGATATAGGAATAAAATTTAGAGGCCCGTGTTCAAATTTATCGTGCAAATAGAAAAAAAATTGATATTTTATGCTGACCGTCTGACCAAATGCCTTACAGTTTCATTTAATTTTGTATTTCGTTTTGTATCAAATACCTGTTTTCGTAAATCTTTAAGACATAATAAAACTTTAAAAAAAATGTTATGTTGATTCGAATACCAAGGCAAAAAATTAAATATGCAATATAAAACCATTGACGTAATTTATTCGTTTATAAAATATCTACGCATATACCATAGTAAATAATGTATATACAAGAAATATAATATACTCGTAGTTGTAAATCATATTATTATTTTTCTAGTGTCGAACTTCGTACTTGTTCCGCAAACTTTATAATGTAATGGTAATGCTGATGACAGAGATAATTTATTAGAGAAATGTCTAATGGTGCATGTGTATTTGCTATTTAGGCTAACCGCACGTCGTTCATGTGAGCTTATTAAATTCGACATGTTATTGAACGTTTATAGCACAATGATGTAAAAAGTGATAATAAGGTAATTAAATAAAGACACAAATAAAAACAAAGACTGTTGGTTGTTGCTGTAAATACGTTTGACTTGTATACAAATTGAAATGGAAAATGAACTTTGAGAGCGCGTGCGGCAAAAGTGTGACGTCTGACATCTTTTAAAATTAAAATGTATATGAAAGCATTATAAATTAACAAAACCAAACCTTATGTTTGAGAACTGGCAAAACTAACACAAATAAATGAAATTAATTTGAAAAAGGTTTTTGAGTAAACTGAGGTCGCGACCTTGAAAGGGATCACAAGGTTGGTATACTTTGGAATCACAAAGTATCATCATACATTTTCAAAAATTTATTTATTTAAATCTTATGGTACTTTACCGCTCCGATTCGTTTGTTGGAAGAAACCATCTATTTCCAAGTCGGAAGTGTGGGAAGATTGACAGTCGAGGATAAACTTCCGGAGACCTCCGAATTTACATTGAGAGCGCTGACGCTAATGTCATTTATACATCGTTTCCATAAGTTTTCATACTTGTGAGAAGATTTAGGGTCGAGCGGTGGTGGTATCTAAGCATAATGTGGTTTGCGAAGATCGAGCATTCTCCGCCAAAATTAAGTTCTTCCTCGTGCGCCTTCCGATATATTTGCGCAAATTCAAACTGGAATATTTGTTATACGCTTGTTGTCAACTTATTAAAATATTCTCGAGAATAATTTGCAATACATGAAAATTTCGTTCATTCACAATTTCAGTTCATCGCTCAATTCTTCAAGGCGTAAGTGTAGATGACGTATACATCGCCGAAATCGAGTAAAATGAAAATTTTTTAAAAATTTTTCTTTATAGGATTGTATACTATCATTTTTAGGAAGTGCAAGCCAAAATTTCGGAGAAAATTTTCAGTTTTTCCAAAAATATTTTTTTTTTATTCAAAAATTAAAAATTTGCGGTTTTTATTTTAATTTTAATTATAAAAATTCTAATTACATTAGAGGATGGGAGCTGCCGCCTCCAAACCCCCGCTTCTCTAGACAAATTAAAAACAAAACAGCAAATACTAAGATTACAAAATATTATCAAAAATATATATGTTTTTATGTAGGTATATCATATACTAAAATTGGGAACTCCTCAAAGCCGCTTAGCATTCATCTCCTCTGCGCAAGAATAACACTTAAGCGCCAAACTTCTCGAAATTTGTTATTATTTTTTAAACATCATTATTTATTATTTTTTAACTTGTCAGCAAAAAAAATGAAAATGTCAAAATTTTCCTTGAAAATGTGATAATTTTGCCCGAAGTTTTTACACAATGCTACAAAGAAAATTTTTTGAAAACTTTTAGCCTCGCTATTTTGAAATGAAAAATATTTGTTTGTGAAAATTTTTAAACACTTTTAGCCTGCTTGTATGCCGCTACTGATCTTTATTTTATTGCCTTTGGCTACTTTGACGACAATAGAGAAATCATCCGGCTCGGAGTGGACTATAGGCGGTTTAAGCATATGTATTTAAAATCCATTACACAACTACGTTGTCAATACCAAAGCGACAAGCATTTGAAATCGTAATAAAAGAAATGCAATCGAAAGCACCCTCATTATCAAAAAAGATATTCATCAGAATTTTTTGTTATTAAGTAAGTGTTGTTTGACCAGACAAGTGGTGGTTAAAGCTTCGGCACTTGGACCGGGAGGTACTGGATTCGAATCCCATCAAAGGCTATATGCAAATCGAATTTTGATGCAAAATTAAGCGCCGACTCCCCGTTCATGTCAATGTACAAGTTGACATGGAGCTTGCAATGTGCAAGTGGTATACTGTAGTTGTGTGAGTAGAGGAATAGGTGAATGGGTTAATTATGTGGCGTGAATGCGTGGTATCACAATGGGCCAAAAATGGCCTAAGTGTCAAGCACTGAAACCTAACCTAAGTGTTGCTTGAATCCTAGTAACGAGCTTGTAGCGGCCCTGTCTTTCTTCTTTAAAATAATTTCTTCTTATTACAACAATAAAATCATTTTTTATGATAGATTGAACTAAAACCATTTTCATGTTCTGTCGAACCACCTTTTAAAAGACAAATCAAAATCTGCCAACATTACAGATTGCACAAAAAAAATGTTAATATTTTTATTTTTATATAATATATTTTTTTTAAGAAATCTTTATTTAAGAACCACTAATTCTACAGGCTTTGTTCTTTTTATGTGCTTCGGTCCATTGGTGCGATCCAGTATGTTCCGCAGCTCCTCGTTGTCATGTTGCTGCAGTCGCAGTACGTGACTCTTTCCTAACTTTTGTACTTCATCGCTAACGTACTCCAAGTTTAAATCTCCATGGAGATTGTCATTTCTTATGTACCAAGGAGCATTCACATTGCTACGCAGTATTTGGTTTTGAAATGTTTGAATGATCTTCACTGTAGTTCTCCTTGCGCAGTCCCAAAACTGAATACCATACGTCCAGATAGGTTTTACGATTTGTTTATATAACAGCAGTTTTTTGTGCGTTGTCAGTTCGGAGTTTCTTCCAATAAGCCAGTGCATTTTTATGAAGTTTAAATTCAGTTCTTGCCTTTTCTTTTTAACATGCGCTTTCCACCTGAGTTTAGAGTCAGTCTAGCGTCATGCTGAGGTACTTAGCATTGTCAGAATATGGTATTTGTTGTGAATTCAGTCTAATAGGAATATATTCTAATTTCCTATTTGTGAAGTTGATATGTGTTGATTTCGATTCGTTAATTGTTATTCGGATCGAAATGGATGGAGGGCCTTAGTGCAGGCGACGAAATCCCTTCATGAGATGTGAAAGCCAGAGAGAGAGAAATTGTTATTATCCACTGTTTTGTCCAGTTATTCACTATATTAATAGCATTTTGTAATTTCCTTATGGACTCAACAGTACTAGCATCGGTGGTCATAACAGCTGTGTCATCAGCAAACGTTTCTATTCTACTTTCTTGTGTTTGATAGATCATTTGTAGACAAGAGGTATAATAAGGGGCCTAGTCTTGTGGAACGCCTGCCTATATTTTCTTTAGTTTTGAGTATTCCCCTTCCTGTCTCAACCGGAAGTAACGGTCGTTGATGTAAGACTTTAACAATTCGAAACGTTGTTTTGGCAAATCTCGTTGGAGCTTAAATGTTAGACCACGGTGCCAAACCTTATCAAATGCTTGGGCTACGTCTAAGAATATTGCTCAGCATACTTCCTTTTTTCCAGCGCCTCCTCAATTGTATCAGTAATCCTATGTACCTGGTCTATCGTTGAGTGCCTTTCTCGAAACCCAAATTGATTTGTTGGTATACGATTTCTGCTTTGTATAATTGGCGTTCTTTACATTGATATCCCAATTATCTGTGACGTTATTTTCAAAAGTTGATTGGACGGTTAAATTTGTTTCCAATAGATCTGGTTTATTGAAAGAGGCAGCATAATCGAAGAAAATTTCAGGTGTAAAAATTATTATCCATATTTTTTCGTAAAGGTTACCAAATAATATCGTATGATCATAAAAATGAATTATTGGTTATATACCTTATTTCACAATCCTCCTTTGAAATTATCAAAATATATTAGCCTAAACTTGTAATATAGAAACATGAAACTGAGATTGCGATATGTGCAAATTTAAATCAACAATGAATGCTTGTAGTCAATAAATTCTTGAGCACCACCGATAATTTCCTAAATGAGTATCTTTAAAAGTTCTTCGAAAAAGTAAATATAATTAATACAGTCGTATCCCGGTATTGGACCTTAATTCGTTCCGCCGTATACCGAATTGTTCGTATACCGAAGCAACTTTTCCCATAAGAAACCATGTAAAAAAGAATTATTCCGCAAAATTTCTAAGCATGCACACATTATGTTTTTATGATAAAAAAGCAAATTTTGCTTCGTATAAAAATAGGGACGGGTACCGAATCTCGCGCCGTATCCCGAGCAAACTTCCTCAGCCAAAAAGGTCGTATACCGAGTTTGTCGTATACCGGGGTGGCCGTATACTGCTGGGTTTCACTGTATACATTTCTTAATCGAAATTTTAAAATAATAACAAAATATGTTAGGAACCCGATCATCGATTGAAATAAATTTGCTCAAAACTGTCTTAGAAACCAAATTTAACTTTTTATATAAATTCGATCGAAATCCATTTTTTAGAAACATCGAAAATCAATAAATAAATAATATGTCGTTGGTCCTTCTTTGCTTTCTGCTATTGCCAAAATCCTGTTAAGCATAGTCCTAATCAATGAATTTACGGTCTCTGATGATATTTCCTCCCAGGCGTGTATAACGGCTAATTTTAAAACATTTATTATCTCGAACTGCTTGCTACGCTCCTATATTTTCCGAACTAATAGTCCCCAATAGTTTTTAATTTGGTTTTGGTTTGGCGGACAATCGGGCCAATCTAATAGTTAGTAATATGTAATGTTCTGCAAACCATGATTTTGCCCTTCGGTTTGTGTGTTCTGGAGCGATATCTTGCTGGGAAATCCAGCTTTCTTCTTGATTTCTGTTCAAAAAGGTATATTAGATAGTTTTCTAGGACGCCAATATACTCCACGTTGTTCATTTTAGTGAATGAAGAGAAAGCCTCCATACCATTAAACTATCACTACTAAAATTTCACTTAGAAAAGTATTTTGGCTCTTTTCTGAAATTCCTCCAATAATATGAATACCATCTGGCCGATCTAAATTAAATTTTGTTTCATCGGAAAAAATCTAGTATTATTAAATAATGGTTATGGTATTTATCATAAAAGCAGAACAATATGTTTTTCAATTACCTTTAACAAATCACGACGCATGTTTGCCCTAATAAATTCAAGACGCGTGGCTTTGTGTCGCGCCATTAGCTTTGGTACTGACATCATTTTGCTGTTTTTTCGATGTTCAACATTTCTTATAGCTCGGCTAGAGGGTCTCTATTACCGAGATTATTTTTTTTTCCCGGGAAACGGGAATATTGAAATCTTTTTCCCGAGATATGTAATGGCCAATGTTATTTTTAATGAAATAATCGTTTTTATTTGATTTCAGTGAGCAAGTTTTATATCACCTTCCAGCGCTTTAATTGCCAATTTGACGGGTTCCAAAGCAATGTGGAAATACATACGACTTTGATATCATATTCAATTAGTAGATTAGACCCCAAATCAATTACTGCCGCACGAACCCTGTCGATGATGTTCAAAACCCGTTCTAGCATTGCGTCCATACTATTCCGTCAGGTTTTGCAAACCATGGGCAAATTCAACTCTTTTCTATGTTTCTGTTTTACATGATGTTTCAAAATAGTGTTTCGCATTGGTGAAAACTTAAAAAACTTTACAATGTTTCGAACTGTTTCAATTGTCGAACTCAAGTCACTTCGAATGCGCATTTTGGCGTGATATGATTGTTCAACAATGAGATCATTCGGATTCTTCATATCGTCATCACTTTCAGGGCAATTTTCATTAAGGGATTTCTGTACATGATCACTATCACTAATATCCTTTCCCTCTGGTTCTGGTTCCTCTGTTATATTGCTACGTTTCTTGTAAATGACATCCATAATTGCCAAATTAATGTCATGATTATAGCAGAATTGATGTTGATATTTTGTCATCACTGCCGCTCGAGCGGTATGACATTTGTCGGAGTAATCCCAAAATCATGGAGCTTGGCATCAATAAGCTCAATAGTTTTTGCAGATGCACAGCTTCCAAATACTCTGACTAGTTCCAAGTTGATGTAACACTGGTTAAAATATACATTCACGTTTAGGTAACGTTGATTTATTATTATAACGTTGATTTATTACGCTCGTCCGTTCATCTAAAGTTAGACTGAACTTTCCACTCATTTTTTTTTTGTGAGACATTATGGTTTAAATTATTTTCCTTTTTTGTCAAATCTTAAAACTCATATATAAGAATCATCACACGATGCTCGCCACTTTTACAAATTCCGTGAATCGAAAAACCAGCAGCCGCAGCAAGTCTCGCAACAATTTCCGATATGGATTGGTGTTTCGTAAAACATATAACAGGCCCAGACGGCTACTCAACTTTAGCAAATTTCGTTACCGCAATGATTTGGGGATTCCACTACAGCTTGCAATATTGCTGTCGTCTTTAAGTTTGTTTGGATTGATGTTGTGTACATTTTCTAGATGCTGTCTCAATCTGCTAGTAGAAGATCCTTTGTAAACTTTATTTGAGCATAGCAGGCATTTAGCATTTTCTACTTTTCTATCTTTTTTAAATGTTTCCAGACTTCCAGAGGTGGTTCTTCTTGTGATGGGGATCGCTTTTTAGTTTAATATTTTAATTAAAAATCAATCAAGGTTATTACTAGGTAATCTTATATTACTATTACTACTACTATTAGTAATACTTACTTACAATTATAATTAAATATCAATGATAATTTTTCAAAATTGCACATTCGCAGGGTGTGATGCGAGCAAAACGATATTCAACAAATACAAATATGTATGAAGAAGTGAACGGTAAAACATGTTATATGACAATTCTCAACTAATTTCTATATTTGCCAATTCACAATTGATACGTTAAAAGACTCAGTGTTGTCAACGAATTTGGGTGAACTTCAACTCAAAATTATTCAAATATGTATATAAAAAATTGTAAGTTTTTGGTTTTCGCATTACATCTACAAGGTTTCACTTTTTGTGTTTTGATAGTTGTTTAAATGAAACTAGCCCTTAAAACAAATCCCCCAATTAATACAAAAAAAATTCCCGGGAAACGGGAAATAGAAAACCAACCAAATTCCCGGGAGTCACCCCTCTAAGCTCGGCAGATTGTGTTTCGAGTGACATTTATTTTAAGCTCGCTTATCAGGCGCTTAATACTTTTACAAGAATTACTCACGGTCTTAATCAACCCGTGTGTTTCGCGTAAAATTATCGTTGATTTGTCCTCAGGTTTTGTTGCAGCTATAATTAATTGGATTGTTTAAAAAATTAGCAATGGTATTATGATAGTGTTTTAACCTTCTCCCGATTTATCTAAAAGAAAGACCTTCGAAAAAGGCTTGAATTTGGCTATTTTCCATTTCTGATAAGTGCTTTTTCTGCTACTGCGGTTCTCAAATAGTCGTATATAGTACATAGTTATGAAACAAAAGTATCCGTTTTTATCGATAAATAATAGAAGTAAGTAATGGCTTTTGTTTCATAATTCGGTATGTCCGAACTTAGTTAATCAGTTATAGTTTTTAATCAATTATTTAAAAAAAAAAAATAAAAAAACCATTGGGCATGTAGTTATGAAACGTACTGTATGTACCATTCTATCCTAATGAGATTTTTGTTCCTTGCTTGGAGCATTCGAAGAATATGCCCAAAAAAAAGTTTTGTCTTTTCATGAATTTAACCTAATTGAGTTTCTAAAGAATTTGATACTTACTATTCCCTCGAATCATTAGCTCGTGTTTATATTTCAGTAATAAAATATGTACCCGTTGTGCAAAAAGACAATCTGCAGGTGAATAAAAACATTTCTAATTAGACAGAACGTAACTTGTATATTATAACTAACAACAGACAAAATTTTGTAATTTTCAACGTGCGTATACCCCATTGATGTACAAAATATGTAAAACAGCACAAACACAATCAACCTTTCCATCTAATTAAATCTAATTATTCTAATCTAATAAATGAACTTGAGTTTAATTAACATAACGTAATAAACTATTCCATAAAATAGTTTTAAGGTATAATGTACGTGTGTTTTTAGTACAACAACATAACTATGTACGTGTATATGTATATTTGTATTGTGAAAGTTTTCGTTTATAAACCCATAATTTCTAATGGCAATAGAAGCATTACATACACACACTATGCAACAATAGTAAAAAAATGGTATTTTATGTTTAATCAACGAACGACAGATTTTATTTTATTTGTTCACAAAAATGTTGGGAGTTTTCACAGTCAAATATACAAGAGTGTAAATCAAATTTAATCGAAAAATTTATAGTTTTTTTTAATAAACTAAAAAAAAATTAATTATAAACATTAAATTTAAACCGTAAAAAAGCGAAACCTTTCACTTTCATTTTCTTTATAAAAAGAAATTTCCAAAATCTTAAGACATCATCCCAAAAACGAGCTGTAGATTTAGTAATCGTATATCATAACGGTAGCGATAAGTTTCTTTTTATATTCGTCTAAAGAACAGACGAATAGTGAGACAGACAACATACACGATATTATTACATAACTCGATATATATTATTATGGCATTATTCAAATAGTTTTTGGAAAGTTTCAATTTTATGATTTCATGTATAGTTTACACGTGAATGAAGATTAATAGACATACTCTCGGTATATAAAGAGGTTATTTTAGAACTAGTGGTGATCGCCGCATGCCGAGATTATTTCGAACCGTAATACCCAAATTGATCAGATTCACTTTTTATTGTTGTATGTAGACGTGTAATTAGACTAAATGGCTGCGGTTTTTTTTTACAACATGTGTTGCGTGCTTGTCTCATTGTCGTCTATGGGGAGTTTAGTTGCTAACAAATGATTGACAATTTGATAATCTGTTTTTAGTCGACCGATTAATTATGCGTCCATTTAAATTTACTAATGTTTCCAATATATTCAGAAAATTGAAATTTGATATCAAGTTTTTTTATGAACGGCTACTGCTGCTCTCAAGCTCTTATTTCACATAGATAATATTGTGACACTGCAATTTTAATCACAGTTTTATAATAAATACAATACTTTACAATTTTTTAAGTCAATGTTACTGGATTTAAGATATCAACTTGTGCGTGTATTAACTTTTGAAGTTCAGAGAACACACTACCTAAATACTAAATACGTTCAGTAAATTCATTAATACGATTGATACAGCAGTGATCCTTGATGAAAGATAACATGACGTTAAATATATACCAATTTGCAGTAGGAGGTGATCCTATTTAAATAAAGTACTCAAAACCTTGTAAAATAAGCAATTTTCAGCCTTCTGAAGCGTTCGCTAGTCGAATCGTTTGTCGTTTTGGCTACAAAAATCTGTTATTTGTATGAAAAATTAGCCAGTTGCCATGCCAGTTAGTGACTTGATATGACGCGTGAAATTTTGAGGTGACTGGAATAGGCAAAAAATACGCCGTTTTTCGTTGGAAGTGTCTAGAATAATACAACCTACTATAGTTTCGAAGTAAATGAGTCATTTGGAACGGCAAACGGTTCGACTAGCACAATAAGGCTGTTTAAATATTAAGATCTGAAATTGAGTAAAAACTTAGAAATCCCAAATTTTTAAAAAATAAATTTGGTTCATTAAAGTCTCTGTAAAATTGTTTACCCAAAATGATAGTCCTGTTCTGTAGAGTGTTTCTAAACTGGATATATACGAATTTTTGCGCACTATTCAGTATTTTTTCACCATTACACGATCTCTATATATGTATATTAAAGAAAGGTGTTGGTTCGTAAGCGATAAACTCAAGAACTACTGCATCGCTTTTAATAAATTAATATTATATATATGTTCTATGGCTCGTGAGAATGGTTTTTGTAAAGTTTGGTCAAAATCGGTCCACCGGAAGTATCAGCTTCCATAACAGATTTCCGATCGGTTAACTCAAAAACTACTGCACCGATTTTGATAAAAATTTAAATATATGTTCTATGGGAAGTGAGGAGTGTGTTTGTAAGGTTTAGCTGAAATCTGTCCCCTAAAAGTGGCAGCATTCATAGAAGAATCTTATCTTAAGAACTGATTTGATTTTAATAACATTTTACACTTATGATGAAAATTAGGTCCAAATCGTTCCACTGAAAATGATAGCTTCCATAGAAGATTTTCGATCGGGAAACTCGAAAAATACGGCACTTATTTTAATAAAAATGCATGTATGTGTTCTATGGGTCGTAAAGACTATTTCTGTAAGTCTTGGTCGAAATATATCCACTGGAAGTTGCACCATCTGTAGAAAACTTGCCATTTAAGAACTTTTGCACTGTTTTTGGGTCATGAGAAGTATTTTTGTTACGTTTGATCGAAATCGGTCCATATTTTCTGAGTAATAATTATCACCAAGTCTACACAAGATGTGCAATTACTTCGGGAGTACACCACGACAATGAATAGTAAAATTATTTGAAACTGCAATTGACCAAATGCCCTCCGACAGTCACAAAATAGTTGGTGAGTATTTTAGACGATTCGATGCTCCAACAATAAATGAAGTCACTATTGTCATTATTGGCGATCAATTCGAATCTAGAGACATCATTTTACAATGTCGAAATGATCAATTGCAACGTGTATCAGAAACTCACAGATCTCATGTTGCCGAACGAGCAGCTAGCCACCAGAGGCAACATTGACTGCCTTTTTTGGTTTGTGACGAAAAGTAGAATTTGCTAAAACATTACTGTATTCCGAAATTTCACGTTATTACACTTGGAACACCTCCCAAAAACAATTTGAATGTCGAAAAATAGGTCAAGTAGTACTTGGACATCCAAATTTTTTTTCAAGCGATGCATTAGGCAGAATATACTCAGTGCATCCAAATAATGTAGAATACTATTATTTGCGTTTGCTTTTGATAACTTCGTGGTTCAACATCGTTTCAGCATTTGAGAACCGTAAATAATGTATTATCTTCATCGATTTGAGGTTACCAAGACGTTGGAAGCTTGGTTTCAAACTAATGGACCCTTGGTAACCTCACCTATTGAAAATGCCGAGATTTGAGCCGAACAAGCGTCATTTGCGGGAACGCTGCACTTACATTAAGTGTGACTCAACAAGCAATTTCACATCGTTTAAAATCATTGGAAATGATTCAAAAGCAAGGAAATTGGTTTCCATATGAACTGAAGCCAAGAGATGTTAAGCGCCGCTTTTTTTTCATGTGAAATGCTACTTGTCAGGCATAAACGTAAGGTTTTTTTTGCATCAGACAGTCACTGGATAAATGGATTCATTACGATAACCCTAAAAAGAAAAAATCGTGGGGACCACCTGGCCTTACTTTACCATCGGCAGCCAAGCCGAATGTTCATGGAGAAAAACTGATGTTGTGTATTTGGCGGAATCAGCTTTGTGGTCGTGTATTATGAGAATTGTTAAATCCGACTCTAGACACGACAAAATTATTTTCCTGCTTGACAATGCTCGTCCACATGTTGTGGCGCCGGTCAAAACCTACTTGGAAACACTCAATTGGGAAGTTTTACTCCACCCACCGTATTCATCAGACATTGCTCCGTCTGATTGTCACTTGTTTCGATCGTATGGCCCGTGTGAAAATTAGGTTGATTTATGGATGGCCTCAAAATTCGAAGCGTTCTTCCGACGTGATATTCGTATGTCGCCACAAAAATGGGAAAAGTGGTGGCTAGTGATGGATAATACTTTAAATAAAACATAACCTACCGTGCTTTTACAATAAATGCCCAATTTCTGATAAAAGCGACGGAGACTTATTTGTTTATCCAATAATTAATAAACGATGATAAATTAAAATTAATTGGAATTGAGACACCTTCTCGCTAGTTGAACTAACGTATATTTTTTCCCAATATGGGTAAATTCTTATAAGGCACCTAGTATTCTGGGTAATACACTGGCAATTCACTGTACTTTGATCTGTTCATGAAACTTAGTTTATGCTGGTTGTTTTTAACGTGCCATTCTAATTTTCAATCTATGTTATATCGGATTTTATTCCTAATATTTGTCGAAAGAGCATTTTATTTCGAGACTGTAATAACCAAGCCTTAGAACGTCTTTACATATTCCATTTATCACTTCTAAACAATTCGTGCAAAAAGGTGATTAACCTTTTCGAACGAAACAGTTACCAAAAGCTCGAGCTTGACTAGTTTGAAAAATATAGCAAGAATTTGTGTTTGCGTTTTGTAGGGTGTGTTAGTTGTATTTTCGTTCAATTTTTACGATCAATCCAACTTGATTTTAATTGTTCTTACTAGTTAATAAATTTTGTGGGATAACATTTTAATTTAATTTGTTTTTATTTTTTTTTTTAGGTAAGATTTCAAAAATTCTGCAAAGATGAATCGGATACCATGGGATTACATGCCTTTAGAACACTGAATTCTCATACTATACGAAACAATTTGGTTTATAATTTAATAAATTCTAATACGAAACTACAACCACAATGAAATGAATCTACCATGAACGACGTTAACTTCCGACCTACGCGCAATAGTTTATCGCGATGCGCGCGACATTACGCATTTTTAATTATATTACAATAAAAGTAAGTAAAAAAAATTGTTGTCTCTTTAGACTTCGAATGATAACAATAATTTCATGAATAATAAACAATTAATTAAAAATATTAAGAAAACAATCCATATCTAGGTCAATTTTAAATAATTTAAATAAATGATTATTTAACATAATTGAATTTTGAAGGTTAGAGTGTAGAGTACGGTACAACTGACAGTCGATATATTCATTCAAATTATGTAATCAAATAAAATACTGATAATTTTATTTATCGAGTGTAGTACTCGTATACGTGCCAGCTAATAATTTCGTTTATACGTAAAGGCTTATAACTTTGAGGAATTTACTGTCTGGACACGTCACACTAGACACGAATTATCGCTACCGTTGAAATTAAACATTAATAACTGTTAAGTACGTCAATCTAAAATTTAATTTAAAATAAGTGGCCATTAAAAATGCGAGCATGGAATTAAAGAGCATGGAACCACCGTGCCAATTTCGGAGGGTAACAATCATTTCCATGCTAGGGTTATGTTAAAAATGTGGAGGTACTGTGGCTGGTAAAGGTTAATCTATTAAACAAATTTATATTTTATCTAAGTAAAATGCATCTACGTGCCGTGGAAACATCAAATCTTTCGGCAATGATGATTCCTCATACTATAAATTTTAGTTAAATAAAGTTTTGCCGAAAGGTAGGCTCTAGTAATGATATAATTTAGTCAACTGCAATAAAATATTTTGTTTAAATTGGTATTTAAAAGACATTACGGCCCACCGCTATTTGGCACAATAATTTATCTTACTTATATTTGTAGGAAAGTATGTAAGTTCTTCAAAAATGAGGCTATTCTAGAGTCCCCTGTGAACTGTTAATTATTTGCTGATGCTTTTCCTTGACGGTGTCACGTGTGAATATATTTTTATTGCATTTCGATGGTAGTGATGTAAAATGTTATTTCATGAAATTTAATTAGTTAAGCTTTTAAAAAATTTAGCCGATACAATTTGTTTATTTTAAGACATTAATTTTTAACTTCTGCGATTTTCCTAATTTCGATTTGATGTAGCATACACATAATATAAAGCCACTTGAAATGCAATGCGCTGTTCTTAGAATATTTATACAGAAGTATAATCGTAAGCATAATTTCGACATGTATGCTTTTGCAACAGCAAATATTAATTTATAGTTTATAATAGCGCATCTGTAAATTAGGTTACCAAACAATTTAATTAAAAATATTTTTCGTATTAAATTTTAGTTTTTACTGAAACTACTTTACTGCAGTGTACAATACACAATTTATCATAAACGTTGTCTGTCATAAATAATCTTGTTGAGTTGAAAGATGTTATGTTATTAATATTTTTAAACAAACAACTTTATTGTAATTGCTAATAAACGCAAGATATATTTTAAACACAGTGCTTATGATGTGTATTATTCTATTCAATGAAAATTATGCTATAAAAATTTAATTATTGATATTTAAAAATTTTGTAATCATTCGCTAATGAATCGACGATAGAAAATTACAAAATATATTACGCGGTGTCGTACATCGCAAAGTGCTAAATCAACCGCATCTTGAAAATATTGTATTTTCTCAGCTTGTATTAAATATTTATTATTTACGTTATCAAATTGCACTAATCGGCCACGATCCGTAGTTATGCATAATGGTAAACAATATTTCATAAAGACATGCTTAAATAATATTTGTATAAATACACAAGCAAGTTCAATGATGTTATATGCCTCTAGAATATGTAAGATTTATTAATAAATATTAAAATACAACAACGTCAAAAAATTTACTGTTTAGTTGAACATATAGTTGCCAACCTGGAAAGCAAAGCAGATCCATTGTGAACATGAAAAATTAAAATAGGATAATTAAATGTAGTGACCTAATTATGCAGATAACTCCATGACTCTCACAGGAAACAGTCTCCATCGTTTTCCTAGCCGAAGGAACAGCCTTTGCCTTTTTTGGAGACGATTCCCCCCCCCCCCCCCTGCATTCTACTATTTTGACGGCATTTTTGATTCTGGAGTCTAATGACGTATCCAAGTTTCATCAACCGGCGCTGATTTATTGCGTCTAAACTGCGCCAATAGAGCGTTGTAAAAACAAATAAGAAAGAACAATGTTTTTGATACAAAGTGAGCAAACGCGGCACCCAAAGCGCGATTGGCTTTCTCCTGCCTAAATATTGATTCAATATGTGACAAACACGTTTTTGGGCATATCCATAGCCTCTTCTATCTCTCTGACTTTAATTCGACGGTTGTTTCCCACCATTTGGTGAACTTGTGCGATGTTTTCGTTAGTGGTTGCAGCTTTTGGATGTCCCGAGCGTTCATCGTCACTCAAGCTAGTACGGCCACGTTCAAATCATTTACCCAAAATTTCACAGTGGTAAATGATAGTGTATAGAGTTCCCGTTGTAGTGTACAGCGTCCAACTCGTATTTGATTTGCGTAGGTATATTGCCTTTCAAAAATAAAAATTAATGACAGCTCGATAATCAATTTTTTCCATTTTCACAAAAACACGCACATCGACTCACCCAAACGTTTTTCAAACTACAACTGCGCATCAAAAATGGCTTTTATTGGTGAGTACCTTTCAACGCATGCGCAAACACACCCCCTTTCAAATGAATAAGCCGCGTGTAGGAGAACTTTCAATCCCAAGTTCAAGAGGGTATAATGAGTCACGCGAGCAACGTGAGGTCGAGCGTTGTCATGCAGCAGTATGACTTGCCTGCTTCCTTGCTCAGTAAATGGCCTTTTCTGATCAAGTTCTTTGCTCAGTTTGTTTAATAGCCGACTGTAGCGTTCTGCAGTTACCGTCTGATCAGTTTTCAGGAGTTTCTAATAAAGCACATCCTACATGTCCCACCAGAGAACCTTCTTTAAGTGGATGTTCTGTTTCGGTATCGGTGTACTGGGTTTCCCGCGATTTATCCATGACTTTTTACGTTTGGGATTCCCGTAAAAAATATATATTTTTCATCATCCGTCACAATTTTCCACAAGAAATCCTTTTTTTGTTGCCGGGCAATCAGTGGAAGGTGCGTGTTTATACATTGACCTTATAGGTTGTGTTCGGTCAACACATGTGGGACACATCTTCCAAGTTTTGGGATTTCGCTTGGAAATAGATTTTTAGATGACTCCTAGCTCAGCTGCAAGCTCTTTTTGCGTTTTCGCTGAATCTTCATCCAGTAGAGCTTGCAATTCCGCATATTCAGGATTTCGCGACGTCCTTGGCGCGGCTGGTCACTAAGATAGAAATCACCACTTTTAAAACGTTTGTAACAATAATTACATGTTTCATAAGGGACAACGTCGGCACCAAGAACACTACAAATTGATTCCCGTGCTTTAGAAGCATTTTTTCCTTGTTGGAATTCCTATACAATGCAGTGTCGAATGTTATGACTTGTCGTTCGGTGTTCTAAAACCTTGCGTCTGATCCTGTAAAAACCACAAAATACCGTGAAAATATTTCTATTTTAATATGATTTTAAGCTCGAGGAAAAAATCTGTAAAAATAAAGTTATACATCTAATAAATAGGTCATAGAAAAAGTCTCCACGTTTTTTACCACTAGGTGGTGTTGATTCCTATATTGAGCAATATTCACACGATGGTCTCTAAAATATATGTGCTTAAAAGGTGATATTTCAGCTTACATTTTTTGTGAAGATCCAATTCGTTGCTTGTGTAAAAAGATATGATTTGCAAATAAGTGAAATATCTGAAGAAATACGCTATGCGATGCGTTTTTACTATGGACGAAGAACCCAGGAGTGTTTTC
Organism: Nephrotoma appendiculata; assembly: GCA_947310385.1. Lineage (NCBI taxonomy): Eukaryota > Metazoa > Arthropoda > Insecta > Diptera > Tipulidae > Nephrotoma > Nephrotoma appendiculata. The sequence goes on along the minus strand of OX371223.1, from coordinate 244,808,601 downwards.
CTCGATTTCGTTCCGGAAATTTGGATGTCAAAGATGCACCTCGCTCTGGTCGCCAGTCACTGAAAAAGTCGATGAAATTTTGCAACTGGTGGAGCAAGACCGGCAAGCTGTCAGGAAATAGCGGAGGCACTAAACATCAACCACATGATAGTTTGGAGTAATTTGAAAAGAGCAGGCTACAAAAAGAAGCTCGATGTTTGGGTCCCACATTAATTAACGCACATGAAATTTGATTGACCGAATTACCATCAGTGAAATGCTGTTGAAAGCAACGAAATCGAACCATTTTTGAAGCGGATCATTACAGGCGATGAAAAATGGGTGAAATATGAGAATATCAAACGCAAACCGTCAAGCCTGGATTGACGGTAAACAAGGTTATGTTGAGTGTTTGGTGGGATTGGAAGGGAGTTTTGGCCATTATGAGCTGCTGGCCATCAATTCGATCATATATTGTGCCCAACTCAACCGTTTAAACGAAGCAATCCAGAAAGAGCGACCAGGATTGGCCAACAGAAAGGGAGCTGTGTTCCACCATGACAATGCCACAGAAGTTCTACACCGATGGAAATATGAAGCTACCCGAAAAATAGCAACAGGTCATAGATAATAATATGTACTTGATTCTAGTTTATTTTCAATAAAGAAAATTTTTGTTCAAAAATGTATGAAAAAACCTCGGAGACTTTTTTTATATGGCCCTATATTATCAATTTCCAATTCCGGCCCAGAAACTTCTTGGCTGTAGAACCATGAGTTCTTCGTTTTAGAATCTAATACACATGGGACTACTAGGTGGAACATTGTGCCTAGGAACAGAGTTTGATAATTTTCCGATAATTTGCGAAAAATTTAAACGATGATCTGCCGTTACTATTGGCAATACAAAATATAGGAAACTATTTCCGGCCTACTGAGATTTTAAAAGTTCACCATTTGCTCTAATTAGAACATACGCCTGGTGCTGGCCACTTTGTCAGCATTTTTCCGATCACGTACCATCTCAAAACATCAACTGGCTTTGTCAAGTTCTTGGAAGTTATTATTCCGAATCTTATATTAAGAAATGACTATGTAGTGTCAAATATCCCACCTATAAAGCCAAATACGACAGTGAAAAATTATATAATTTGTGAGCAGTATGACACGTTAGCTAAACTCGCGAAAGCTCGAATTCCAATTTATTTTAGAATATTATGTATTTCGGGTTATTAGTTTCCGTTTGATAAAATGACCATTTCTTCTTCAGTTCCTTTTTATAACTAATGATTAGTTGTAAAAATAAACTGAAGAAGAAATTTATTTTTCGAAATCGATATCCCTAAAAATAAATAAATATTGTCACTCTAAGGAAATTTTACAAGTGTTTTCAATAAAGCAATTTAATTCAATTTTATAAGTGGCAAAAGTTAACAGTAAGACTACTAAATGGATTTCAACGATTATAGCACAAATTGATGATTTCTGGTTATGAACACTGTTTATTTTACAAGTAGTGGATTTCTTTGTTTTAATGATTTTGAAAAATAAAATAACCCGATTTTGTTTCCAATTTTAAATATTGGTCGAATCTCAGCCTTTGAATTTCTGATTACAGTGCTAACAAGAAATCAATTATGAAAGTATTAAATTAAAAATTGCTACGAATCGCAATAAATAAGCACCGTAACTGGTTCGTAAACTAAAGAATACGCATAAACGCAAACTATATTGATTATTATATATGAATAGTGTTGATTTTATTGACAGAGCACATTCCAAGAAATATTACTAATTATAAAAATTCAAATTTCACAATCATTAAGTGAAGGAAAAAAAATTCCCCAAGCTAAAAGAATTTCGCAGAATATCAAAATTAAACATCTGATTCATTCGTAAACCACATATATCAATCAACTGTTACTGCACCCAGTCAAAATATGGACGAGCCGTCCCGGAAATAACCCCCGATTTGTTTTTTGTCTCGTGATGATTGTTTACTCTTTTCGTAAAGAGGTCACTCATCAAAAACGAATGATAACGGAGTTTAAGTAAGCTTAAGCTAAGCGCACGTACATGAAATTAAACCGTCATCGAAATTTGTAAATGCGGTTTGTATAGTAGATAACGTTTAGACCTTTAGTCATAGTCAATTTGAAACTTATCATCTAAAACTAATGATGAGATTAATAATTTTATATTAGCAAGTATTTATTTTGTAAATCTGTGTTATTCAGAGAAATTGCAATATCACACTAGATTACTTACTTATAGCGTAATTCATCAAATCTAAGCGAGGTTAATGACTTAATAAATATATTTTATATAATTTGCATGTCGTATTATTGAGTTTACACCTTGATTAATAATTTAATATCCGTAAGCTGACATTGATTTTAGATATTAAAACTAATTTTCCGCCCACAATTTACACTTTTGATAAAACGTGCAAGTCGTAAACAGTAGAGTAACTAGACGTAGAGTTTAATTGATTAGTAATATAATTTGATTGTGTTCATATTTTACGATGTTATATGAATATACGCGAATACATGTCGGAAGTCAATTGAAGTTTGTTTATTTTGTAGCCTTGAAATGTGTGAACTTAGTGTTGCGGTTTTGTTAGATTTTGTTTTAGACTTTCACACATTATACACATTTTTAAAAACATTTGCAGGAAGTTGTTATAATTTGAATTAATAGTTTTGGAGACCGAGCTAAGATTACATTGTTTCAGAGCGATAATATTTTATCCCCTACTATACACATATATTATATTATGTATACATACATGTATGTTTGTAATAGTGGTATGTGTTTAAAATAAATATTTTATTGGAAATAAACGATAAAAAATTTAATATATGGACCAAATTAATATTGATATCTAGGTGATAGGTTAAACAGTTACCACGACTTCAATAAAATTGAATGACAGTGATGATTGATTATAATATCTGTGTGCGGTTATTTTCAGTTTCAATTGATATACTGTATAGTGATTCACTAAAATATTAATTTTGTATTTAATAGATCATCACTAAGTTCAGTGTTAATTTATAATGGTTCTTTTATCTATAATACGTGGCGATACGTGCTCGTCATTCAAGAAACAGTGAACGATTGTGTTGCGTGACCTGTCAAAATAAATGAGAAGCGAAGTATTAGAAGCATCAAGCATTGAAATGTTACTAAAATTTTATATGGTTAAGCAACAACAAGTCACTTAATTTATTTGAACACATTCAGAAAAGTCTCAGTTAGCATTTTGAATTTCATAATCTATGATCAGATCATCAATGAATCAAAACAGAAACAAAGTTTATTGAAATAAAATTTTAGGTAGCAGGTATTTGCTAGAATAAAACTCAATAGCTCATTGGCAGTTTGGAAGGTTCACAGACGTGATGCCATGTTTTTTTCGGGAACAAAATTAAAAACCAACAGATTATATACATATGTAGATAACTTATTTATAAATATACAATTATCCCTCGGTTTACACGGTAGATACGTTCCGCGGATAATCGTGTAAGTCGAAATCGTGTAAAATGAGACAAAAAAGTAATATTAAAAAAATAGCTAGCGATATAAAAAAAATGCACCTTGTTGTTGTTTCACAGAATTGAATATAGTAAAATTTTCCCACACCTCATGAATAGTAAGGAGTGCATTATCATCTAATTTTCCTAAAATATCGGCAAAAGTTCATCTATACTATAATATGCCTTAAAAGTAGAAATATTATACCCTGGTCTTGGGGTTGGATCATTGATATTGTGTTGGACGGTAAAAACTCAATTTTGAAAACTGGAAATTAGAGCACGTTAAACTCAAGATTTTTTTTCCAAATAGCTTTTCACTTCGGGAACGAAGCACTGGTGAAACCAACCTTTTTTATTTACCCGCCAATGAACTGGTAAATTATTCATTTTAACGCCTTTCACCGCTCGTGGTTTTTGAGCTCGATTAATAAAGAGAGGCTTTAACATTCGATCCCTGATGTATTGCTACAAATTAGCAACGTGAGTATCTTTTGCTACCTTAAATCCCCAGGCAGATGTTTCATTTTTTGATAAATAAGTTCTTTTAGGCATTTTATTTCGAAATAGTCCGGTTTCATCGGCATTAAATACTTGATCAGACTCGTAAGAATTATCTTGATATTCCTTGCTTTATTTCATCACGGGACGAAGTTTCATCTTTTAGTTGAAGTTATGCCGTTTTGAATTTTTCTATAGAAGAGAATGACCTATTCATTACTGGCGGAAAATTCGGTTGTCGAAGTAACGGGTGTCCTTTTTTTATTTGGTTGAAAGTTGAAGCGCTTTGTGTTTAATAGAATTACTATCTATCATTTTTCTCTTTTTACCGTTATCCTAAATCCAAATAATGCATTTTCAATGGCTTCCATAATATGATCCCGTTTATCCCTGCCCCGATCTCATTCTATTCAAAATCTTGATTTTGGTTTCTAATGAAATTGCATGCCGTTTGTTTGGTAAGATTCGTTTTGTTTCCTGTTGTTGACATGGTAGGTCTATGAAACGTGTATATTAATGAAGTTAATACTAAATTTACGAATTGTAACATTGCTAATATAAATTAAAACGATTTCTTACCTTTTCTTGTGATAATTATATTAAGAAATAAAGAAATTTCGTTTTCAAACAACCCAACTAAAGGGATCCATTCCAACCATTTTCGATTTTGACATTTCCTGAGTGCGTCTTATGGAGTAAAATACAAAAATGAAATGGCAGCGTTTAAAGCACATTGTGCATTAAAATATTAGTACTTTTTTAACATTAGAACCGCGTAAACTCGAAATCTCATAATTCGAGTATCGTGTAAACCGAGGGATGGGGATGAAAATGTATATGTGAAAGAAAATTTATGTGAAATGGCCTGCTAAAATTTGAGAAAGCATTACAAAAATAAAAAAAATATATTTTCGGCTTTTGGTATTGGATGATCGTTAATTTTTTTACGAAAAATTGGGTAAACTGATTCTCAATTTATGTATCGTTCAGCATCAATTTGTTTGCAAAATAAGCGCTGTTTGAGCACCCTATCTCTTTTTCAACCAAGAAAAACAAAAAATCGGCTCAATTTTAGTCCAACCCACACAAATATGTGAGTAAAAAACCATCGTATGTAATGGCGTTGTTGATAAAAAATTTCGCTTGATTTGAAGTAAATCAACACAATTGTGTGTATAGACATAGTGTTTTTTTCGGACGAAAATAAGTTAAAAAGGAATTCACAAATGTGGAAGTTGGTTCAAAAAACATACAAAACTAAATTTTTGACATGGTACTTTTGCCCGGCCCGCACAATTGTGTTAGTAAATCACAAAACGGCTATAGTACAAGAAGGATGAGAACTAAGAGAAATGTAGTTCTTACTTAAGTGACGTGCTGATTCTCGTATAGGCGTATAAGATCAATAGAGAAGCTGCAAATTTCAAAGCTTTGGATAAGTGTAAGCCATAGCCATAGTGTTAGACATAGAACCCGCAATCTCCGAAGTTATAACAATTTACAATAGTTTTCTGTTAAATATGGGTTCAATTTAAACGTTTTAGTTCTTGTAAATAAAAAAGTGGGAATAATCTTAAACATTTTCTCTTTCGTGACACTTGCCATGTCTCCTAAATCAGAAAATTGGTGTGCTCTGAAAGTTCTCTGTACAATGTATGACTGTTTGTGTTTTATCTATAGGCCAGAAATATTAATTGTAAGTTATTAATTTGGTAGATCCCAGTGAAATTTGACGGAAAATGTTCAGTTTCAAGTAAGCAATTTGTTGGAGAATATTGCCAAATAATTTAAATTAAATTTGCTAAAAAATTTCTTCAAATTTTCTCAATATTTTGTGCACTATATTGTTTTGTTGATTAATTGCACTGTGCTTGAATCGCAAACTTCTTTTTTGTGACAAGCTGTGCACCCAGGGGAATAAGACGACACGAACGAATCATAAAATTAAAAGTTAAGAAAAATACTAATTTTTTAGGGAAAAATTAAGAAAAATCACCATAAAATCAACTCTGATTGTTCAACTATTGTATCTATATTTGTCGATGCGATGTTTATTCGACCGATTTCAATCGATTTAAATTCAATAAAACGACAAAAAATGATAAAAAAGTGTTTTTAGTCGAAATGAAAAGCAAAAATAAAATCATCACACAAAAATGTGAATGTACATGAGGTTTTTCGGTGTTGATATGTTTGGCAAAGTAGATTGTCTTGGCTTGCGCAACAACTTTGCTGAAGAAAGCAAAACGAATATCTCGATGGTTCAAGAGCTATAAACATGAATATGAATGTATGTTTTGACAAATTTTTGACTCAGAGCCAAAACATGTCGAAAGCAATATCTCAAAAATGGAGACTAACTTTAAAATGGGACTAGCACCATTGAATTCAGCGTACTCGAATTAGGTTTAACCCCTGGGTGCCCAGCTTTTCATATTTTTCAACTAGCACAGTGTTATTGGTTAGTGTGATATTAATTCTCGGAAAATTACTGAAAAAATAAATAATTAAAAATACTTAATAACAAAATACCGGACAAGTGGTGCAGTGGTTAAAGCTTCGGCACTTGGACCGGGAGGTACTGGGTTCGAATCCCACCAGAGACTAGATGCAAATCGAATTTTCATCATCGATTACAATCGGTGATGTTAGTTAATCAACACAACTAAAACCCTCTTATGGAGTGCTGAATTCAGCGCCGACCCCACCGTCCGATCCGTCCAGGTTGACATGGAGCTTGCAATGTGCAGGTGGTATACTGTAGTTGTGTGAGTAGGTGGATAGGTTAATGATGTGGCGTGAATGCGTGGTATCACAATGGGTCAAAAATGGCCTAAGTATCAAGCACTGAAACCTAACCTAATAACAAAATCCTTAAAAATTTGGAAAAACTGAAAATATTTTAAAAGATATTATAATTAAAATTGGTTAAAATAACTGGCATAAACTGTAACACATAAAATTTACAGTTTATTTTTCAACTAATACTGGATACCTCATGTCGTTTTTTTTATCTAAAAGTTATATACGATTTACATACATATAACTAAAATTTGCAAATTATTAGAAAAAATTGAAAATTAATGCTACAAATGATGGCTTTATGTTTACAAAATGATTAAACAATTTAAAATATTGGCCTTAATAAGGTGTATTCTTATATATGCTTTAAAATGTCTAATTTCTGAATTATGTATGATCCACATTATGACCAAGCGAAAAATTATTATTTTTTGCATTATTTGTTTGTTTTTAATGAATTTTAATGAAACTCATCACATTCCGTTTATTTGGAATATTCCCATTTTGAATTGTTTAATAAATTTGAAATTGTTTTCAATGATTTTGGTTTTGTTTTATTCGGTTTAAAGGCTGTTTAACACGCTTATTGCCACCATAGGATAAAATATGTATTAGAAGTTACAATAAATAACGGTTAAATGTAATTGTTTCTCCTAAATAAAACTTACAAAGAGGCGAACGCGAGGCTAATCATGACTATGTTAAGAGTGTTTCAATCAAGTATCGAAGAAATATTTGACTTTAAACAGATATGCATGTGACCCACTGGTGGGTCACATGGCAGTAAACGTGTTAATAGAAATTGCTGCGTACATATTTACCTTTTCTAGATCTAGGGCAGCAGTCTCCACAACTAATTGTTTTTAGTTTAGTTTGTTTTATTTTTATGAAGTCGAGCAGAAGGTAGCAAGCACAGCCTGTGAAATTATTTTACTTTTTCAACATAGCTAAAAAGTATTAACGGTATTAAAATGAGATCGCTCCTTAAACTGTACGATTGATTGAAACGTGCTAGACATTTAAAAATTTCTTACAGCTTCGATTACATTGAATTTAAATATATGTACACTTGGAAACGGGAAACTATAATAACGATTTTCTCTAATATTTATTCGTTATAGTGGAGCAAATAAAAAAAATATGTCAAAAAATAAAGTAAAAAACACGATTTTTTTGGCAATGTTGTTGTTACATAATGATAAAATCGGTCCAAGAGCAAGTGTAACATTAAACCTATTTTGTTAGGCATTCAAAACGGTACAATTCAATACCGTATAATTCGATTTACGCATTGTTATCTGCCCGAAGACTTCAAATAATGCCGGCTTTAATGCATGTAAATATTTGGCTACTTGAGAATAGCGGCTAACAACTTCTCACTATCTTTTGAATGCTTACGACTGAGAGACCAATAACAATACAATATTAGATCAGTTCAGGATCAGAAGGCAGGTCGTTGCGCCCTACAGGCTAGAAAATTGGTTTGCGTAAGTGGTTTGGAAAATCAATTGAACGAGGTCTGCGAGAGTTTGAAGTGAACTCCAAGGGTTGGATGACCGTAACATAATTAGAAGTTAATTGTAATTTTAATTAATTAAGTCTCTTTCCAGGCTATTTCTGGTTCTGCGGTCTCAGATAAATTTTATTCTATTTAGTAGTATACTAAATTGTAAACACAAAACACCTTCATTACTCATCATTTATATAATAGCCGTATTTCTTGATGCTTGATCTACTACGGTTCAGTTCAAATTTCAGGAAAGAACGCTATGGCGCTTACTAGAATTCATTTCAAAATTAGTGATCCAAAATAAAATTTGGATCAAGTTTTCCATATAAAATTTGAACTAATCTGGATCAATGGGTGTCATGAAATACAGTTAAAATATTGGTTTAATCTTAATGTTTAATTCACGATTGTACGATTTATGTATTTAAATTTGAATTTTGCACAAATGATTGATAAATACAGTCAAACCTGTTTTTGTGCGGTCGTTTTTCCCGCGATTTTTTTATGCGGTATGAAAAAAATTAAATTCAATACAATCTACTTAAGTCCTTTCAAAATTTCAATCAAACTAGAACATAATTGAATGTGATTAATCGAATTAGTTAATTATCGTTGGCCATTTTGTTTTTTCGTCGTGTTTTTTACTCGTTTAGTTTTGGAAGATTTGTATGCGTTTCTTTACTGTCCCTATTACCGCACAAAAATAGGTTTGACTGTACTTAAATTTTTTCTTCAATAAATGGCAACATTATTTTACTGATAACGAGCGTTCGCTCTTTATCATGAAGCAATTTTAAAGGTAGTCCCCGTCTATTAAGTGTGAATACGCATTATAAATGGGAAAATACGATAATACATTGTTTCAGCCATATGGTCAAAACTAAAATATAATTTATATTTGTATATCCCTTCCTTGAAATTATAAAAAAAATTGTCTGTATCCGATAAAATTTTAGTGGTTATGTCTAATTCGCGTCTTAATCTTTATACCACATTCTGGTAGTACGCGCGTACATATATGCAAAACCAAACTGCAACGCGCAGATAAGATAAAAAATTTAATATTTTATTTGACATTGATCGAGGAGACGAAGGCGAACGCCGCATTTCACAACATGATGTCATTTGCTAATCAGTTGCCAAATTTAAACATTTCGATATAATATGAGTAGTAGTCACCAAAACAAGATGTAACATTACAAATTTTGAATGGTGCCCTACGAAATTTTAAATAAAGAAAAATTGATTAAATGATTATTTCAAAACTTTTTCTACTTTACATCAAAACAAAACGCTTATAAACACATATTACCTCTCTTCCTCTCTCTGACACCCTCATACCTTATTGAAAATGAAAATATTTATTAGTTTCCGGTTCATTAAGTATTTTATGCGGATCGGATGGTACAATAAATAAACAAATTTCGATTCGTTTTGTTTGTGTTACACAAAAAATAAACAGAGATAACTTTGTTCTGTTTGTTTTTGTTGTTATCATTATGCATTATGTATATGATAATGGTGAACATTATATAAACATTATAGAGCAAAAGCGAATCATTATTTGATAAAGTTTTAGTTATATGTGTATTTAGATTTTTTGTTATCAAAATTATTGATTCTTCCGGTGGACATGTACACGCGATTATCTTTCAATGATCATCGTTTTGTATAATCTAAATCTATTGTAGGTAGGTGTATTGTTCTAGTATGTAGAAGAGATTGCATCACATTATGTAAATATAGATTAAAAATAAAAGCTACGTGCGGGTATTGATTTTTATCCGAACCCTTAAAACGAACCAACCAAGCATTGACGGGCAAGCATATTTAAATTTAATTGTCAATTTATAAAATTGTTTAGAAAATTTTCGATTCGAATACCGACCATTTATAAGAAATAATTCCCGAAAATTCCGAGGCAAAAAAATCATCGAAATATATAATTCATCTGAAATGTTTCTGTTGAATGAATTTCAGTATTTCCAAATAAAATCTGATAATCTTATCAAAATATTCAATTTCTTTAATAATTCCATCATTTCAGGAACGGATTTATTGTTCAAATATAGCTGATTACCTCGGTGAATATAAAAACAAACTATTTCCGTGATTTACGTGGGTTTGGTCGTAAAATTAATAAAAACAAGGAGAAAAATGACAAACAAATTGTCGGAGACAAAATTTTCGAATCTTATTTTAATTTGTTTTTTCAGCGGATTCAAGTTCAGTTGGAAAAGCTGAATCTAAAACTATATGTCATAAAATGTTCCGACATATGTTGCAAATTATTGTAAATCTGTGTTAAATTTCATTCTCTAAATTAAAATTATTTGCCAAGCGGTGGTTCAGGTGCCCATCCGAAAGGGATCATTTCGATTGTTCAAGTTTCGAGAGTATTTCAGTTTTCGGTAACACTTCACAAGAAAACCATATCTCATTAACCTTCACCACTCTGTGTATGGTACAGTAGAAAATTAGCAGTGTATGGGGTAAAATAATACCCCAATATATTTTGTACTTAAAAATTATTTTCTATAATAAACATTATTATTTTAACTTTACTTCTTATTTATTAAAAATACAAAAAATCAGTATGTATAAGATTCCGATTCAATAATTTGTATTTGCATTTTTGTTGGTCTGGGGTAATTTTTTACCCCTATACACAGAGTGAAGGTTAAAAGTATTATTAAATGGTTTACTGTTTTAAATAGAAAAGTTTCAAAGCACGTCTATTTTAAATAATAAATATGTTTATGTAAGTTACCTGGAAATTACACTGATTTTAAAAAATGGGCAACCGAACCAACCTTTGGCAGATAATTTGAATTTAGGGAAATTTTTGCCGGAATTTTTTCGACATATAGTTTTAGATTCAGCTTTTCCAGTTGAACTCGAATCCATCGTAATAAAAAATTAAAACGTAAAATTTAACTACGTTTAAATTTAAATTGCGTTCCATCTTTATTAATAGTGATTATGTCCTATTAGTGGCGTTGCTGGTGATCGCACTTATGAGAGTACGATTTGTTATCAGTTGTTCTAGTCCGATGATTAAGAAATTAATTGTATAATTTTTAATAATGGTACATTTAAAATGGTATGCAATAGTTCTTAGAAATTTCGATAGTTGAATATGAAAATCCTAAAAAAATCGCTCATTATTTCTTTATAGCCCAAATAAATTCCCAAAATAAATTAATAATTTATAGAGGTTTGAGGACTATGAGTGTCGGATACTAATCGATTTGTACTCATAAGTTATATGTGTGAAGGCAAAAAGTCATATTTTTCGGACGATCCGAAAATTGCAGTTGGCGTGACAGGCGCATTATGAATGGCCCAGATTATTATTACTTAATAAATCGATGTAATTGTCGTTTGAATACGTTATTATCCGATATAATCTACGATATATAGTGATTTTTAATAGAAATATTTACCTTTAGTTTGTCGTTCTATATTCTCCAAAAAGTTAATTCTAAGCATTATTATTATTGGATCCTTGAGAAAGTTTAGTAGATCAAAACAGCAAAATTTCAAATCATTTTTAATAGATCTTAAATATAATGGTTTAGCGACGAAGCTCAGGCAAATGTGTTCCTAACTTGCTCGCTACTCAATAATTGCCTGTAAATGGTGTTTCAATTAGAGGTCAATTTTTAAATTCTTATAAGGTAATCAGAACTCGGCCTGCTAATTGCCAAAACTCCAAAATTCACGGAAAATTGAGTAGGAAATTTCCAGTAAGAAAATTGGTCGCAAACCAAGTGACATGCTAAGTATAAAACAGATATTTTAATTAAATAATGCAGTAAAAAAATTATTTATTTCACAAAATGATCGAATGTTAAGAGTTAGCTTAAACTAGCGGACATTTTATTTGGGATACTAATATAAATACATAGTAGATTAGTAACTTTTAATTTGTCACCCTTCCCAAATAATAATAATACCAAACCAATTTTTATCACAATAAAATATTTTTCTAAATACCAATTGATAATTGAATTGTTCGTATTAGCACATTTGTTTGTAATGACTTGTTATTAATGGCGTGGCATATAATTTATCAGTTTTTGAATCGTGTCCTTTCAACAATTTTAACCCATTTGGTCTTCATAGCTCCTTTTAGTTGTCGAGCAGAGTCAAACTGACGACCATTTTTGCAACTGGGGGTCTATTTTGAAATTTTCGACTGCGTTTGTTTTTCGACAACGTCGGCCAATCTGATAACGTCGAAAACACCTATTATGAGTTTTTCAATTGTATCGAAAATATAAACATCTCAAAATCTTATTACGAATTTTTTTTATGATTAAGCTAATTAAATTTTAAAACTAAATGTTTGTTGTAGAACCTTGTCGAAACCACAAATTAATTTGTGGTTTCGAGAAGGTTCTATAACAAACATTTAGTTATAAATGGAAACTACGGCGGGTTTGAAGTGCAATAATTTGTAATTAAATTTTAGTAATTAAAATTATTAAATCCAATATTTAATATTTTATGTATAATTTTATAAATATTTTATGTATTCGCAGCGATGTTCGACTCCTAGTTACAGTGCTTCCAAAATCTGTGGAACCCATGTTATATTTATTTTGAATTTAAGAGAACTCTGAATTTCAGCAGATCTATTCCATTTGTAAACCTGCAAATCGTTTACCTCCCGCAAACCTCTAGTAGAGATAACTAATTTTATTTCTATAGAGGTTTCTTTTGACTATACTGTTCTATCAATTTCAGTAAATTAATAACCACCGTCTTACTGCTACCATTACGAGCAACTATTTCTCGGAATGTCATACCATATGCACAGTAGCCCAAAAATTTGTCCTTGTTCGTTGTCCGTCCACTCTTTACCTTTTAGTTTTTATTGTAATATATTATTTTTTAAGTATTTAGAAGCTTCTTACTCAAATAATCCACACTTGCTGTGTTTTTTATTCGATATCCGGGGTGGGCGATTGCTGAACGGGAAATTATCTAACTGAAATTCCGCTACTACCCGTATTGTCATTGTCGCTTTACTATTCAATTAAAAAATAAATTTATCCATAAAACAAAGTTTATTATGGTTTAAGGATTGTACAAAACAAAGGCCTTTTCAAATTTCCTATTGAAATGGACAGTGGCTCCGGATAGCGGCGCCAGACAAAGAGGTAGAGCAAAATATATTTATACCGATTTTTAACTAAAAAGTTGAATGGATAAAATTAGTTTGGAGTTAAATAAATTAGCTATATGGAAAAAAGAGAGCTAAATATAATTTTTGACATAGAAAATTGGGTGCTCCGGATACAATCTATCGGGCACAAATAAAAAAAATATGGCAGCCAATGAAACGACAAGAATTTAAATTAAATAGTCAGCGTGGTTTGGTGCTATGTTTATTTCGCACTGCGATTTTGTTCAACCCGAAAAATTCAGAAACATCGAAAGAGATTTTTCATTAAAAAATTCGTCACAAGACGATTCAGAATAACATTCTGATTTTTCATTGATTTTGGTTTTAAAAATATTATATCATATTATTATATATTATATATTCTATACCAAAGGATCAATTTATCACTAGCGCCAAAACAGTGAATTTGTGAACTAAAGTACTACTATCAAAATTGTTGCTTGGTTCAAGGCATTTCAAATGATAATATGGCATTCTGATTAATTTCGAAAGAGCGAAATTTAACTGATTCCAGCGCCACAACGATGGATTTGTGAAATAAATTGGTGAAAAAATGTTTGATTCGTCCCAACCCTTTAAAACGATATGTCACAAGATTATACCAGCGACACAATTTGTAATTTGGAATGCTAACGTGCTTCAGTTTAATTTGTGATATTCCTCAAAACCTATTCGATGATGTCTCCCTTAACGGTGGACCCAAAACGGTGGAATTATTAACTAAAGAGCTAATAACAAAATTGTTGCTTTTTCCAAAACCTTTCAGACGATATACCACATGATCATATGGGAATGAGATTAATGCAACTACTACCAGCGCCACAACTGTACTTTTGAGTACTATAATGCATTATCTAAATTTGTGGCATTCTTCGAGAATGCCTTTTTAATGACATGCAACACGTATCTAGTATATTTTACAATAACTAAAGGCTAATTACAAAAATGTCGCTTTTTCTAAACTTCTCAAATGATACGCTACTTGGTTATATGGGAATTAGAAAAATTATAACTGTAACTAGCGCCACAACGGTAGTTTTGAGTACTAAGATGCTTCATCAAAATAAACTTCATTCTCCAGGACCTTTTAATGATATACGCCAAGTATATGTTATATAATAAACGAAAAAAATTGATACCGGCGCCAAACCGGTGGTTTAAGAACCATAGTGTTACCGTTAAAATTGTACACGGGTGGTATAATGTAAATCAATGTCGTCGTATTGGATGGTTTTCCATGGCGGTATCCGACCACTTTAAAGTAAAGATCCCAAAATCGTTTCAATTTTCCAAATTAAAAATAAAAGAAGATTGCCGAAGAAACTTCGAATCGCATAGACATTCTTGAAATGTCATCCAGGACAGACATCCATTCAACTAGACGGACGAACAAACTTTTTTTTTAAACTAATAATACTAATACTGGCTACCATATTTTTCCCCCTTTTTTATAAAACATGTTATAATTCCTATCATTCCGCATGAAAACGTGATTAGTTTTACATGCGGAATAGATTCGAATCATATAATTCTATTCGTTGAAAGTAGAAAAATAATGGGGTTAGGAATAAATGTAATTATGCAACACGTGCATTTAAATGTTGCTGATAACGCGTATATTTTTATCGATGTCTGGATTAAATTTTGTAATAATATTAAAGAAAGTCTGCTGGTATAGTGCTAGTCAATACAAATTAACATAAAAAAGATAAAAATAAATCCCCTTCCCCGACCCTGTATTCAATGAAAGGTAAATTGAATGTTAAAATTGATTGGAATCAATCTGAATTTTTTTATTGTTTCTTTTATTTTGTTAATCTACGCATAAATACTAAAATAGAATAAATAGATAAAAAATTATCGAAGCTTGTAAACTTTTATCGATTATAATCACGATAATTAAAATAAAACTAATAGTGATTTGGTTGAACATTTTATTAATTCATATGAAATTTAACTTCTTGTGTGCACGGTTTGATCGACGTTGTTTACGTTTTAGTAATTAAATTACAATTATCGATTTTTAAGGCTATTTCAATTGTTTCTGCAAACTAACTAATGGTAGATTCATGAAAATTTGAACCTCGCAAGAAATTTTGACTCGGCTAAATTAAATATTTTCTTCTTTTTTCAGGTGGGTTGAGATAAAAGTAATACATACTTTGTAGCTAGCTTGTAAGCAACTGACGTGAAAATATGGCAGTATGACAGACAGTTTCAACGGTTTGGTGATTTACAAAATTAAAGTGTATTCTGTATACGTATATCTGTTCAGAAGAAGTAAATTATGCTCATAATTAGATCGTTCGCAGTATTATAAATATTTACCATGTGGATCCATAATTAACATCGTTGAAAAATACTAAAAACTAAATGCATAAATCAAATTGTAAGGTAACATTAAAATTTTCGAGTTACGCAGCTTGAAAATGACCGGTACTACATAGTAATAGTGAATTTTTTTAAACAAATGCAAAAATGGAACTTAAATTAAAAATGAGTTCTTTCGAATTGCTCACCCAACTTAATTTTGTGAAATCTAAATTCTATGCTAATAATATATTTTGATGTAGTTTGATATTTTTGAACTAGGCGGATATTGCTGGCCGAAGGGGCGTTGTGTTAGAGGAGTATCCCAATCTTTATAAGATTTGAATTCGGGATGAAAACTTAGTGATAGGAAGCTAAACAAACGCTTAATAAATTTAGAAAAATTAAACGTACAAAGAAAGCGTGTACTTTTACTCTAGGTATTTGCATATGGGTTGATGCTAGGTTTCATTCTTGTTTTAATTATTAACTTTAGGCTTTAAATTGTTGTTGTCTGGTCACAATCAAAGGAAATCTTACAATCAAAGATCTTAGAATCAAAGATTTATCTGAAAATTAAAATGCAATGAATATATCTTTAAAAAAAACTACCTAGTGAATCATCGTATTGCATAACATTTTCTGAATCATCTGGGTGGCAGTACCAGTAATTGTTTGAACGATGAGTTTGCCTTATTCGGAAATATTGTAAAATTTACACTTCTACCCCTCAAATATGTGAGGCCATAAAAGCTAAAGTTTGACACGATTTTATACAAATTGCAATTGGAATTGTTAAATTTGAGAATGTACGGTGAAATAGCTACATTTTACGGGCGGCTATGCGTGTTATAAAGGATAGAAATGTGTCGATAGTTAATTTTTGGGACAGGATTTGAAGAGTTTTTTATAGTCATTTCAACCACTTCTTTCAGTTCAAATTAGCGTGAATATAGAGTACGAATTCAGACTAAACTTTACCATTATTTCCTATTTCAATGCGGATATTAACATTGTTTTTTAACTTATTGTAGAAATGTATTTTTAGGCGTGTACAGACAGGTGGCTCGGAGATATCTCGAATCATTGCCTAATTTAGACTTTGATTAATCGGTCAAAAGAAAGGTTAAGGTTGTCCGTATTTACAACAATAATTTAAGGATTTCTTTTCATTAGAATAATGGAGATATGTATTACCATGTAAAATTGTCCATGGCCTTCATTATTTCTTAAGTTACATCTCATCAAATGTACTAAAAGTGTCATTATACCGTATGTATAAACAAACTGGATAATTGCGAATTTTTGATTATTACGTTACTTTTCGGTCTATCATTACACGATTATCGTCAAAAGAGGATTATTACGTTTATAAAACTTGATTAGCACAATCGGGTATAAAGAATAGGAATATAATTTTCTAAATGCCATATTATAATTGAAAAGTATAGGAAAATATTCGATTTTCGATTATAATTAAAAATATTGTAAAATGTGACAAGAGTTATTTATAGAAATGAATTACACGTAATTAACTCGACGTAATTCAAAATTGGCAAATATTGTTTATTTTAATAATTTGTTTTGAATGTTTTGCAAAGTAATAAAATCGTGTTTTTTTTTTTATAATTTTTAAATCGCGGTTTTATGTAATAGATGTGTACTCGCGATTTGAAATAATTAAGATAGATTTTGCTGTCCACGGCATTAAATATGCCTCGGGGTGTTACCTAATTATTTTAGCCTACATTATTCAGATTTTCTACTGTTCTACGCATTTTGGCAGACTGTTTCTAATTTTTTTTAACGATTTTATTTATTCATTGAATCTTTCAAACATTGAAAACATCAATAAGTTTTCAAAATTTTAATAACTAAGGTTATTATGTAAATTTGCGGGAGCAGAATCTACTTCTTATCTACTTCTAATTCACTTCTAATTCGAGTTTGTGTAGGCTTATATCGTTTCCGTTCCAGTGGCATATCTTCAGATAATTTATCGAAGACATTCTAGTTTCTGGATGATAATGGCCTAATTTTGTAGCATATTTTGCATTGTTGTCATTAACTGCATCATCAGTTGCGTGTAGTTATTCAGGGTACGTTCAACATTTAAATATTCACCCTGAAGAACGTTTACGTATGTTGGTTTGCTGGTTGGTGTTCTAACGAGGTAGTTTGTAGTGTGGTTTCCACCGCAAATGCTGCATTTCTTTTCAGGTGAGGAGTTCTTTCGTTTTGGGCAACTTTCGGTTTGGTGTAGTTCCCCGCATATGACGTACATTGATATCAGATTGCAATATGTCCTTCAGTGACCATATTCTTAGAAGTAACACTGTATTGGTCCGGTCCCTTTAGGTACTTTAATTTATATATTGGACGAACTTCCCCTTTTTTCAAAATGCTTTCGGATCAATCCAGTTCATCTTTGACCATTGGTTGTGGTTGCTTCAAACGGTTCATGATCTTTTATACATTCTGTATCTTAAATCTATCTTCAACAAGCGCAGCCCGGATTTTGGTTGTTTCAATATGGACATCAATGCCTTTAATAACCACAGAAAACCCTTTGAAGACTTCAATTGGTATGTATAATAGTTTCTGTTGTGAGCATCGTAATAATTAATGACTTTTCTATATTCATTGACCTCTTGTGTTTGAATTTTTACCTCATGTATTTTGCCTCGAAGTAAATTTGTAACCTGAAATGTTTTTCCGTTCGTTAGCGTTCTTGCACCACCTTGTGTGTATCGACTTCGCGCAAGTAGATTGGAAGTGGTTTGTATTTTCGATTAGCTTGTTCTTGAGTATTTGCATTTACAGTTTGGCTCTCTTCCGCATCCTTTTCGGTGAATGCTTCAAATCGGTTGTTTAGCAGTATTTTGAATTTTTCGACGTTCGATTTCTTACTTATCAGTAGTTTTTCCGTTTTTGGGCTATCCCTTTTCCGTTTTACAGTATAATAGTGATCGATGCCAGTTCGTGTCATATGAACTTTGCATTTAGTGATCTCTTTAAGGCTTGTGGCGCTACTGTGCTTTTCGTGGAGTTTATTCATCGGGTCATCTATTACTTCTGGCTTCATATTCAACATTAAAGTTGTAATTGATCGTTTGACAGTACTTGCGGCAGAGGGTTTTATAGGCGATCTTGTCACCATACCTCTTTTTAAGAAAGGATTGTTCACTTCTGTAAAGGTGTTTGTACTGTAAAGGTGTTTGTTTCTGTAAAGGTGTTTGTTTCCGTCAGCCTTACCGGATGGACCATCCATTAGACTGACACTTTAGTGGTATTGCTTGTAGCTGTATATGGTGTAGTAATTAAGCATTGAATCATTACATCACTGCGGTCGCTATATCTCGACGACTGGGAGCCCGTTTGCTCACTCCCGAGAGCCGCCGGTACTGGGCATCCGATTCCTTGCACCGTTTCTTGGTTTTCCATGTTTTAGTGATATTTCTGTGAAAGTGGCCTACACATTTTCTATTCCTAAGGATGCCACGCCATGACAGAAACTCGTTTAATCACGGAATTTTTCCGAATAAAAAGTTCTGCCTACTTCGTCTATTTGTCGTGCTTAACTTAAATTAAGACATTTAAATATGTATGTTGCTTCGTGGATGGGGTTGTTCCCGGGATTTGATCGCGAAGATGTGAAACGAAAACATAGCTTAGGTGTGCAACGGACCTAAAATCTTGTTTCAAATTTGAATGCACGTAGCGGAACTCAATTCTATTCACGATTTCAAACAAATTAGTACTATTCTCAACAAAATGTGCACGTTGGTGTATTGGTGAACAGAGGGGCATCAAAACTGCCAACAATGCAAATAGCTGTCAAAACAAAGAATTGGCAGCTCAGTGTAAAACACTTGTAATAATTATTTTTCACAATAATTTAAATTCATATTTTGAAATTTCTATTTACATCCAGGCAAATCAATGTTAGATCGTTAATCAAAATTATTTTTCTTTTCAAAAATTGTTTCCCCCTCTAAATTAAGCATTGATATAAAACCCGAAAACACTTGAGACTAGTAATAATTACGTCACTTTTAGTATATCTACTTCCTCAATGGCTTTTATATATAAACCGATATTATTTCAGGCAGCGTGGACAACAATATCAATTCAACCGGCTGTTAAATATTTTTTAATCGTAGTCGTAAAAATTTGTTTATTCAACAATAGAAAATGAAACTTCATTCATAATTTTTCGTCAAAATAAATTTCATAACGTTTTTGACCTCGTTGCATTTAATCATTTAACGGCTCACACATTTTATATGGAAAAATTAAACATTTTTTGTGACATAATTATATACGGTTTTAAATTTTTTAGATCATAGATCCGCGACATTTTTTAACTACCTAATTGGTGAACGCCCAATTAAACATTAAAAATGTCTAAAATTTAAAACGAAGAACCCTAAAACCATTTTAAGAATTTTATTTACAAAACTGAAGTAATTTAATCATATGCAAATTGTGTGTTATTTTTATCTCTTAATAAATTTTTGTTGTGCCATAGTCGATATGGTGGAAGTAATAATTTTTATTTTTTTTATAAAATTACATTATTTATAGAAAAGAAGCCTCAACAACAAAAGTATAGTGTTCTCTTTTGTGTATAAGCGACAATCTAGTAACACAAAGTAATTGTTTGTGCTGTGGTGCATAACAAAAAACTTGGTTGTAATGCTATAAATTGTAATATACGTTACACACTATTTTTGGATTTCTAAAGATTTTTGTTTTTTAAACCTTGTCAACGTGAAGATTTTGTTAGATTATTTTGAGAAAGGTTTATAGAAAATAAAACCGAATGCTACCTTCGGAAACAAGATATCGAATTATTATTGTTTGCAATTTGATGTTACTCATGCTTAACCGTAATTGTCATGATTTGATTTAGGTTTGAAAATAATATCAGTGTCACAATATATGTACGTTTTAGTAATATACTGCTTCTTACAATAATAATTTTTTTAAAAGTATAATTCGGGCTATCTGCTTGCCTAGTATAAAAGAGTGTACCAATACCTGGAATAGGAAAGAGCGTACAAATCCGAAACTTTTACGACAAATAGCAAAGATTTGTCATTAGATAAGGCTTCAGGATGTTTTTGAAAATTTAATTTAGATGTCAAGTAACGAAATAATATTTCAGAATTCAATCAAAGTTATTTTATAAGAAGATGGTTAACAACGGTAGTTAGAGGAAATTAGCCGCTAATGCGCTTCAGCTATAAACTTTTCTTACCAAATCCACTTTGTCTTTATTGCCAACCATTATTTAACCCAATCAAAAACCTAACAAAACTTAACTGTTTAACAACCCCATCCCTAGGACACTATTACATCCTAAAGCTATTAAACATTTATAAAAAAGCTAAAAAATTTGAATAAAATTAAATTTAACTTATGAAATATCTCATCTTCCCATGATCTCATTTCTGTAATTCCAGCTAAAATTGTCCATAATCCATAATTGTCCATCTTAAAATTAGATACATAAATTTTTGATGATATGATTACCGTCTATCTAGATTCTAGTTCAAAATATATTTAAAACTAAAGTTCCGCAATCTACATAATGTATTAAATTAAACCGAAATTTGAAACATAATGCGAACTGGCTACTAATAAAAAATAATAATAATAATTGTACCCTATAAAATTATTACTGGTACATGTTAATATGCAAATATGTATACATAATATAATAAATGTATAATTTTGAATATTTCACATAATAACCAATTATTATCAATAATAAATGAGCAAGTTTAGCATCAAAGCAATACGAAATTAAATTAAAGGTAACATCTTGTTGCGAGCAAAGAAACATTGATTTTAATAACATCAAATTAAACTACAAAACGATTACCTCGTATCTAATAAATGGAAATCGGTTCTACGATACAGTTTTTATTGATGAGTACATGATGGTGCATGCAAGGTTATTCTCAGTAAATGTTCTAAAATATATCTTCTAGATAATAAAAACCAAATATCATATATTGACAGATTACATCATGTTAACATGCATTTTTCCGATGCAAGCGCATTCGTAACAAAAACGGAATACTTGAATGTGACGTATAAATGCCCAGCTGATGTTACTTCTGCTCTAATGGAATACTACCCTAACATCAGTAGTATGAATGAATACCGTGCAATTTTCAACCACATTTATAAACCTGCCGTCAACATCGTCGTCGATAGTTGGATAATTAATCTCCCAGCTTAAGATACCAGAATCTAGTAAAGGTTTACCAGAAATCATCGACGACCTATTTGACTTTAATTTATCAAAAGACAACATCAAAAATATCCTGAATTATTTTTAAAATTTTAAATAAAAATTTGATATGTTTTTGTCTTAAAGTTTTGATTGAATTTTTTATATAATTTTTGTTTTAAACTAAATAATCTGAAATCATACATGTAAATCACAGAATAGATTTCTTTAAATAAATAAATAAACACATATCTCTACAACATTTTGCTGTGCAAATTTCAAACGTAATTTATTAAATTTTTCGAGTACTATTCTTCGTTGCTAGAAACGGTTATTACCTACATGAGGTTGCGATTTAAAATTTATCATTTAGGCAGTATTCACATCAAACGCGAATTGCGAACGCGATTAATTTTATTCTCTGAAAAAATGGCGACAGTTAAACAGACGAATACTTTATGCATTAAGGCGAATAACACGATCCGTATACATGAGCACATATATTTACTGATACTGCATACAATTGGCACCTAATTATTCAAAGAAATAAAATGTTTAAGCCAAGATTCGGGAACCGAATTACCTAGCAGTGGGAAGGTGTCTAATACAACTATTGTCCGCCTATCCACAGAGGTATAGATTCCAGCTTTTGAATTACATTGTTAAATACATAGTTGAAATTAGACGTGCCGACTAAAGCCATAGTTACCAGAGCCAGTTGTGTTCGTGATTTGGATGTAATTTGTGACAGCGAATTGAATTTTAGACATCACATCGATCGTATTATCAATAAAGTAAACCCTGCGCTCGGTTTGGTCGCCTTATCATGAGATTTACATAAACAGGATTAAAACAATTAAATGTAGATTTCTTTGCTTTGCTTTACGCGGGCTATCGTTGTTGGAGATGTCCAACCTGGCTCCACGCAGTAAACACCGGGTTATTGCAGGCGTGATTTTCATCCATCAATCCATCCGGCTGTATCGATTCTCCTGTTCTATTAGAAAAGATTAACCTAAATGTAAATTTGCCAGATTTGAGAACGGTACCTTACTGCCTTTTTATAATCAAATTTATGTTTTATCAATCAGTGATTCGTTTCCTTCCCATTTACATTGTGATCAAAATTTCTGTTAATAATAGTGCCAGTAATTTGAATAATTTCAAGATATTGTATTGTTTATTGATTAAGGCATGTGTTAAAAACTTTGTAACGTGTTCTCTATTGACATTAGCCTAGCCTATCACAACCACTTTTCAGAACGGATATCATTGATTTCTTCTGGGTCACCATTGCTTTCGCTGTTTACGCAGCTTATGAGAAAGGAAAAGTTTGTTTTTTTATAATTCTGGTGAATTATTTCAATATTGGAAAAAAATCAAATTTTTTAAATATATGTAGGTTTAAATTATTTAGAAATATCTAGCATTTTTTGGTAGTAGTATTTATAAAGAAATAAACTAATAACTATAATTAATTTTGATTGCCAAAATATTCTAAATAAATTTTACTAATTACAAAATATTTTTTAGGGTATAAGCATTGTGACAGTCGTTAGATAGAATATTGAATTAATAAATAAATAAATATTAAATATTTATTTTCTAAATTTATATTCTACCTTGTTTGTTTGTGTGTTTAACTAGGTGTTGTTTGTAGAAGAAAATATTTGTGTTTTCAATTTCTAGACGTCTTTATGAATATTATTAGAAATTATGTGTTCGTAGAAAACCAACACTGAAATTGGCATTTGGTAGTATTGTATATTGCATAAATAATAATCATATTATCTAATTTTACTCATTTCAAATTAGTTATCCTAGATATCCTAAATCTACGTTTTGGTAGTACATACATTGATTCTCAAAGGTATGTAATAAGGCCTCCTGATTAGATCAAAATCGATAATCTACTTTTTATTGCAAGTTTTTTAATTTATCGATAACCAAAGGGACGCTAAAAAATCATCCAGGGCGATCTCGACAGTGAGAGAGTTAGGCGTTTAAAGTAACAATAGTTTAACCAATACCAAACACCCAAATCATGGTACAGGTATTGGCAATTTTAGAAAACGAGTTAATCACCTGTGATAACTAGGAAAGTATCCACAAGAAATTGTTTATTATTTACTACGTTTTACTTAGCTCGTGTTTGTTTGTCTGCCCGCGGTATTTGGCAATCGAATTTTTACCAAATGCATGACTTGTAGAGCGCTCGAACATACAGAACAGTTTAGTGCCCGAGGACAATGCAATACACAATTATTTAGACCACGCTGTGGGCAGTATTTGACGCCATTTTGAATAAATTACTTTTCCACAGTTGGAAATTTGTGAGTTATTTCCTAAATGTGAATGATAAAGAAAAACCGTATTTTTTGCCGTTTTTTTGATGGTATGTCATTTGTCAACGACTAATTTATGTGAAGCCACATATCCGTTTTCCGGCCCGCGATCACGATTGTGTATGAAATAATAGTTTTTTCAAATTAATAATAGTTTTTTTCATCATCTCAAACACTTGTAGTACAATAGATTTTAGACATGTCACATAATATATGTCCATGAACTGTCTAGCATTGTCACACATAATTTCTCACATACGATTCATCTGAGACATGTCAAACATGATTAATCTCAGACATGCCATATGCAATTCACCTCAGTCATGTCATGTAGGATTCGTCTCAGGCATGTCACACATGAAAATTAGTCCCATTTGCTGATAAATGTCTGTACGTGTCGACCAATAAATTATTTTAAAGTGATGAAGTGATGCTTCAATTCTAGTGACAATGTAGGGCGGCTTGACAAAATTTACTACTCTAAGCAGCTGCTGTTGTTAATGTTACTTAGTGAGGTAGCGGATAAACAAACATCTTTAATAAATCAGTCGACGATTCTTCCTTATGGTTTAAGAAAGGTAGAGGATGGGCTTATTAAACGGAAAGCTTTTTGGTTTGTATATTCTGATGTTCCAGTTTTCAGTATAACAAACGCTCTGCATTTACTCACTTTCTGTATGAAAAGGAAACCCATGCTGAAGTTCAGTGGGAAATATCCCATATGAACCACAATGTAAGGTACAAATAAAAACAAGCTTCGCAGTGAACATCGAGAGACATAAACCTAAAAACAGCAAAGCTGACATAAATGTTAGAGTGCGTGTGAGCGACAAGGTCAAACTCGTATGTCTAGGTTCATTTATTAGCTTAAATTGAAAACACTAGTCCTGATAAAAATTTAAACAATATTTTTTTTTTATCTATTCTCCGCCTGTCAAAATGCAATGCATCAGTGAAATCCGGTTTTTTTTTTGAGGAAGCCCTTACCAATATTGAAACGAAAAAGTGATGCTGTTTCAATAAAATACTTGTGGATTTTCTTTTCCAATCCCTGTTCAATATCACAAAATTGATTAATGTCAGAATTTTTTCCTGCGTGAGAATATCTTTAAAATGTGTTACGAAATAGTTCAATTATTTGACCCGATAAAATTCATTTATATTTTAATTTTAAATAGCGGCTTTTCAAATAACCAATGTAGTGTCCGAGTAGAAGAGAATCTTGAATTAAATATTTTTAGTTCACATAATTTAACATCAAATTTCTATGAATTTCTTCCATTTATGCAATTTTTCATCTCTAAAATTCTAATTGACAAATATCTTTGGATAATTTTCATTGCAAAATATTAAAATACTGTTGATCTTAACAAAACTACTCTTAACAAACGTGTGTTATACCAAAAATTTGGTGTAAGCTTAACGATGACCTTATATTACCAACGCGTATTCCAAATTATTTTATAAGTTTTTAAAGTTTTAAAATCCCCTAAACTACACTGTTCGCCAACAAATTCCGGACACTACATTTTTCCAATAAATGTTTGTGTTTGCGATAACTATTCGCATTGTTCGAGTTATGGTTATACGAAATACACTAAAACTTCGTTTAATGATGTCAATGTCTACATCGTAAATTCGTAAATCGAGGTATTCCGTTAAGCGAGGAATCGTTAAACGAGGTTTATCTGTAATATAATATGTGCCAAAAGGCACTAACGGGGCAAGTTTCTGTATAAAAGTATAAATACAGGATCAAAACAAATGAAATAATAAAATTACCGAAAAGCGGATATTGATAACATCTTCATCATTATTTAAATAAAAATCAACAATCATTCTAAGCAGTCGGTACTCCAATATCGAGTATTTCCTCCACGAGCTCTGAGCACATCTACCATTCTTTTTGGCATACTGTGCATCAGGTTTGTAATGTACTCCTGTATACGAATTTTATTCGGAAACCACGATTTGACAGTTAGGAGTTTTTATGTTGTTTCATCAGTACACTAGATGTAAATATAAAATTTAATTATTATTTACATCAATCAACAATAATGTGCATCTAGTAGGTTAGTGAAACAGCAATAAAACTCCCTATTCTCAAGTCTCAGTTTTTGGACAAAATCTCTGTACTCTGGGGTATCATTTCCTATTCTTAATATTTCTGAAACGACTTCCCTTTACCTTAAAGGACGCCTTTGCATATCCACACGTATTCAATGGGATTAAAGTCAGGACTGCGAAACGGGCCACACAATTCGATCAATTCCCACCTGATCTAAATAACGTGGGGCCTGGTGTTGTCATGCATTAATAATTCAAGTGTCCGGGATTTTTGATGAGCAGTGTAGTTAATTTTGTTGCAATCAAAATAAACAGCTAATGTTTTTTCTCGATCAATTTCAAAACAACTTAGTTGTAATTGTTATTTCTTTAAATTTAATTGGACTGGTTGATTCTGCATAATTATAATTTTCGATGGCACTTTGGTTACAGAAATAAGCTTGACAACTGAAAACGATTACGATGCAATTAAGGTGATACACATATTGAGATCTTTATATTTCTAGCTATTCTTATCTGTTCTATACAGAAATGCCATCATTCTGCATAGAAATGTCACCAACCTACCTTGACATTTCAGATTGTTTTTTTACAAACCGTGGTTTAGAGAAAAATTATATTACATAGCTCATCTTATTTAGTAGAACCCAAACCATATTTTTTTGCTTGTATGCATATTGTGATGATGACAAATTTTACTTTCGAAATTTTATTTCATATAATTAGTGCCCAGAAATCATGTCATCTGTACGAGTATATGATTCCCCAACATCAATATAAATTACTATACAGGGTGAGTCACGAAATCATATCTACATTTGAATTAACGAAAACAAGTTATTTAATTTACACGAGTATGTGTTCTCTTCCATATACCAGTTTTTAAATGTATTCTTTCTTTTAAATTTACATGTTTTTATTCGTTCACATTAAACTTAATCCGGCTTGTTCATTTTGGCTGGGTCACTCTGTAGTACAGACGTAATCATCGTACGGCGGGAAAAATTATTTTTTAACAATTACAATTCCAATCATTTAGCTGTTGCATAGTCAAATTATCTGTAATATGACAACGGCGATGAAAAACATTAAATTTGTTATGTATGGCTTCTGTTTCTGAGTGGAATACGCGTAATATGATTATAAAATTATGTATGTACAGAATATGCTTTATTATTAATCAATATATGATATAGAGGCAAGCATTTTATACGGGTGAGATTAAACCAGATAATGGAAATATAAATTAAGCCAATTTAATATACCATGCCACTTATAGGAAATATGTTGCTATAATAATGTGGAATGCTACTTGTTAACACCAAACAGATTATACACCAACCTATATTTAGTTGTGCTTGTACGTGAGACTTTCCGCGATATAAACGTAATTCTAACCTTGGAATGATGCAAAGTAATTCATCAATTTTATAAACACAGATTATAAAGAAATTTAAGATGATGTGTGATGTGCGGAAACTGATACGGAGGCGACAACGATATATAAATTTATAATTGTAATAATTGTTACAATAAATAGATCAAATAACAACGTGATGGATATTTTGTATTGTTCTAGCTAGGCTACACATACCGTTATTATGTTGTTGTTGATATGCATACCTAGTTAATGCACAGAGATTTGATTGATTTCAATGAAAACATTTTTTCTTTTTTGCTAGTTGGAAAATTAATGACATATAGTAGGATGTTAATGAAATATAATACTGATAATAATATGTAAATCTTAATAGAAAAGTCAAGGAAAATTTACTATTTTTATATTTTTGTGATTGAAATGTTCTGAAAAGATGTCATTTTGCCACAAAAACGAGATTGGGTTGGAAAGATTCGGTAATTTTGCAAAATAGTTGCTTTGAGTTAAATGATGATAAATTTGCTTTCATCAAGTTTATTTCATAATACTTTCACAACCCTAACAAAACCAAAAAAAATTATATACTTAGTACCAAAACTGCACCGAAAGGAATTAAAATAATTGTGTATGGTACGGCTGACACCTTACGGTGTTGGCCAAAACGTGATATTCTATTTTTTGAAAAATGAAACCATTTTTTAGGGGAACGGACCTTAAACGTTTAAGAAATATCGTGTTGGCTGAAACTAAAGTAAAAGAACTAATTTACATCCTGATTGAGAAGAATTCCTAGTTGCTCATAAGAATTATAAACAATCTTATAGTCGGCCTTTCCGCCTTATAGAAGTTCTTCGATACATTCCTGTGAGCAAAATTGATAGTCTGTGACGATGTTTATAGACTTAAATGTCAAATTTAATTGTCAAATTTATTAATTACAAATGAACTCTCTAAAATTATGGAAGAGATAAATAAACCCGGTCTACCATCGTAGGTTGTGCGAAAAACAAAAATATTATGTTTTTTTATTTTTTCCATTATTATTAAAAAAACACAAAAAAGCACAAGTCAATATTGAATTTAATTTATATGTTCATTTTTAAAAATAAAGCCTTAGCAAGTGTATAAATTTTAAAAAGTTGTGAAAATTTATTTAGTGTGAATATCAAAGATAAATAAAGGTAGTCACCTTTAGAACCAGTACAAAACGAGATCAGGACACACAGAGTGAAAATATAAATAGTGGGTCTAGGGATAAACAATCTACCCACAAGTCAATCTATGACCGCTACACTTTCCATTATTATACCTAGGAACCTTTGTTTTTGGTTTATTTTCGAGAATATCAATTTGGAATTTTTTTTTTCTTTCGTTTCCCTTTGCTCTCTTCAAATCTGGACGTCCAGTGGCACTATTCTGGTTTTCCCTGGGAATTGGGAATTGTGAAAAATATTTTCATATTATTTTTGTCGAAATTGTATTTTTCAGGCCTACTAAGGGAATAAGTTTGGTGTAAATATTTTCGAAACAAAGTTAAATGGGAAAATACTTTTCCCTATAAAAATTTTGTGGAACAAAATTTTCCCAATTAACTTTGTTTTGAAAATGTGTGCACTAAAGTTATTTCTTCAGTAGGCCAGAAAAATACAATTTAGATAAAAATACTATGAAAATATTTTTCCCTATTCACAGGGGAAACCAGAATAGTGCCACAGGTGGTATTTTTACGCTGAACATTTCAACTTTAGTAGGGCCTATATTTTCTATATTTATTTCATGTGTGCTATGTATTTAGCATTGTTCCTCTATACTGTTGCAGGTGATGGTAGTTTGTATTCAAATTGCCGGGATACCAGATTATACTGTCCGATGGTTTTCCCGCTGGGCACACATCTTTGATATTATAACGGAAGCCCGTACCAATTTTGATGTCGTTTGGTTCTGTGCTCAAATCTCATATTGTTGAACTGGATCGCTCTACAATTTCTGTTAGAACTGTCAGTTTTCCTGTTTGTCAAAACTGTTAGGGGTTTTGACAATTGACATACTCATATTAAGAAGTCGGAGGTGTGCTGGCGAACTTGTTTTAACAGGTCCAGGTAAACATCTGAATATCTTACCATGTAATGCAGCGCTTTGTCTTCATAATATGGATGTGTTGTCTATAGAAAAGTATTTGTGCGTGAATTCCTCTTAGACAGATTGTGTTGTCTTTATTAGTAATATGAACGACTTCCCTGTGTCCGTTTGGGAGATTAATTGCCAGACCACCATGTTAAGCATCTGGGCGTTTTATCTTGCATTCTAAGCTCATCAGCATTCTTCTGATACTTTTCTGTTCTATATGCGGGTTCAATTAGTAGTGTCAATATATAAACTAGACCCCATACAAGTTACACTTGTTTCAGCCGTTACGGGCAATGTCATTCACAGATGAGGAGGAGGAGGTTGGAGTTCTTTTGGCTTAGCCTGATAAGCTACAGAATGAAACTAGCTTAGCGATTCTTTCTTAATCAAGGAGAAAAAAAACTTGAAAACTATGAAATTTTTATTAGAATCAATAAATCAATGTTTGCGCCATTTACTTTTTAAATATCAAATTATGGCCATGGCTACGTTTTAAGTGGTCCATGCGAGATGTCCAATTTTTCACCACTTGACTTCACGAAGCCCCATAACAAATAGTCAAAGAGCGTCAAATCGCACGATCTAGGCAGCCAATTTTCCGGACCGAAACGTGAGATAAATTGCGCACCGAACTCATTTTTCGATAAATCCATGGTTTCGCGTAACGTGTGACATGTGGCGCCGTCTTTCTGAAACCATATATCGACCACATTCATTTCATGCATTTTGGGCAAAAAAAGTTCGAAATAACGATAGCGATCGTCATTGACGTTAAAGTTCGGCCATCGTCATCTTTGAAAAATAAGGACCAATGCTTCCACCGACCCATGAACCGCACCAAACAGTGGTTTTTTTCTGGGTGCATTAGCAGTTCTGGCATTGCCTGTGGCTGCTCTACTTCAGGATACGTTCACTGTATAAAATACAAATACATATTGTAGATCCTTTTTTGCGAAATGAATATACTACAAAAGGCTAGTTGAAATAATGATTGTGATTATGCACGTTTTGTTGCTGTAAATGTGATAAAGCAATCCGAAGCATTGGTCCTGCTTCGAGATAATTGTGTTGTTTGTAGTTTTTATACAGATGTTTTTGAAATTTTATCATTAAAATCATATCATTACTTTGTAGGCAGCACTATCACAAAAGAGAGTTTTGGAAAACACTTTCAATTCATTTTGTAGATCATTTTGCACAAAAGAAAACATTTCAACGCATTAAAATCTGTAGTGTTTTTTACTTTGTCAAATTGGTTGATCTCTGAAGTCTAAGGATTTGGTGTTGACCATTTCATAATAAATTATGATGCAATTTGGTTTAGAGCTGGGTGGGGATTCCAAAGTGAGTTTGAACGAATCTCCACTAAGTATTGGAATTCTAACATGTATTTAAAATGGAAGTTCTGGAAATATATCGTTATAACCAAATTTTGTTTTAAGGATTGAATTTAGATTCAAATTTTAAGATAGGTGGTTGATCCACGGTTAATGAGTAGTTGTTATGTCTGCATAAGCTTAGAAAATTATAGAGCGAATTCTAAATGTTCTAACTTCTTCCCATATTTCCCATAATTATTCAATATTACCTTTGTAACAATTCTTCCTTGTGGCCTAGCAGGACGTTAAGGGGTGCTCGTCGAATGGGCGGGTTCGTTGGCCAAAGGTACGCAGACGAATTGTTGCATATTAATTATAGTCCTTTCCTGATCTTCTATCACGATCAATTTCCACTCACTCACATCACCAACAATATTTAAGTTAATTTGCCATATATAACGATAAATTCACTTTATAACAAAAAGAAGAAAGGAAGCAGATATTTGGTGAGAGAGGGCCTCACTGTCAAAAGATTTCAGAAAGTGTTCTTATGTTTTGCTTGTACATTACAATAGCAAATACAATTATTATCAATTTTAATTATCAAAATAAATTACGAAATTCGAATTAACTAATCTTATTATGAAAGGTAATTTTAAAATTAGTTTTAGATTGACCCTAATTAAAATTAAAAATTAATGCACAAAGAAAATATTTTACTGATCGCGGATTTACTTAATAAATATGAAATATGATTAAAGAATTACCTATACAATGATGCACTGGTTGTAAATGAAATCCACTTTTGTTCTGGTCCTATGCGGTACTAATATTGTTGATGCAGGTCATTAAATTCCGTTGTACCAAAATACTAGCGTAATATATTCTTCTTTGTACTCGTTTGGTATACGAGTTCGTTGAACTCAATGATATTGTAAACAAGAGAATCCCAAATTGACGTCACTTCTTCCATTTGATAGGATAATCCAGATGATATTGTTTTTTTATTTTATTTTAAGTTAGCAGCAATGAATCATTCAACAAAAGTATTGTTGGATGAAAACCATACGTTGTTAGCAGGGTGTGGTCATTTAAAATGTTTGCATTAATACCGTAAACTCGATATTAGGCTGCATATGCAAATTGCTTTAGCCTTAGCCGATGTAATACACTGACCTTTAACGTCTTTAAACTGCGATTTGATGTTTAGTTGAAATGGAGGCGATGTTTTATTTTAGCTAGGTATATAACTATAACGTGTCTCAGAGTTTAATTAATTTGGTCAAATTGTTATTTAAAATATAACATAATTTTATTTTTTTTTATTTCACGATCACCCATTTTATGTATACAAAAATTTATATAATGTTATTTTATAATAAGTACATTGATTTTTATAACTTATAATTTTCAATTAGAAATTGTATTTTAATTTTACTTATGCATGTACACTAATATATATCTGAGTTTGTACAATAATATCACATTTATCAATTGGTACACCAACTTTTTTCAAATTTTAATTTAAAATTAACTATTTCACTTCTCAGAGTTATCTTTATGGTCTTAAATTATAATTATTGTATAAACAAAACATAGGAATCTTTTTTTTTTTATATAATTCCTATCTAAGGCTTATCCTCGACTGACTGTTGCTTTTCGCAACAAAAACCACCCAACTATCTTCTTTCCCCTCCCTTCTTTTTCATTCCCCTATACTTATCGATTATCGATAAGTATAGAAAAAAAAACAAAACAAAGGGTGATCCTGCATAATCGTTACAGGACAGATTCGAATAAGCAGGCCTGTTAAACAGCGAGCAAAATTTCGAATCTGAGTCTAGGGTTTTTTTCATTTTTATATACATCCTTAAACTTTGATATCCTTTGCATGGAAAGTTCCCAAAATTTTACCACTCTCATCTTTGCACACGTAAGTCACACTTCCAGTTTTCTGGTGAATCAATGCTTTTATATATTTAGGACAGAATTTTGCACAGATATTTTTCGCAGCGTCACTTTGGGGATGTTGCAATAGGTAAACAGTCTGTCCAGGAGTGAATTTAATATGTCGCGTGCGAAGGTTATAATGCTTTGAGTATTTTTCGTATGCAGATTTTAGAAGCTTGACTATTGTAGAATGCAATATCGAGATTCGATCAGAGGTTGGTAACACGTCTATGTCATCTCCTAACGATCTCATGTTACGTAGTAGTTCGTACGATTTTCCATTTTTAATCATGTGATATCCAAAGAGCAAAAAGAAGGGCGAATGTTGAGTCGTTTGGTGAATTGCAGTACGAAGGGCGCAAGCGATTTCAGCTAAATATTTATCCCAGGTTTTATGATCTGTTTCGACGTATGCCCTAATCGCAGCTAATACCGATCTGTTGACCCGCTCAGAAGCATTTGCCTGAGGCGAATACACAGCTGTTCTACTGTGTATTATGCTAAAGTCACTTAGAAGCTCCTGGAATGCCTTACTGATGAATTGCTGGCCGTTATCAGTACGCACTTGTCTAGGGACACCAAAGACCAGAAAAACGTCATTCTTAAGATAATTTATAATTTTATTTGTGGTACTCGAGCTTAAAGGTTTCAATAAAACAAATTTAGTGAACTGATCTAAAATTACTAAAATATATGAGTTTCCTGATTTTGAGCGTGGATACGGTCCCATAAGATCAATAAACAGGTTTTCAAACGGTCGAGATGGAAATAATGTTTCGCCTAAAGGTGGTTTAGTGATTGCGTTAGAGGTTTTCGTCGTTTTACAAATTTCGCAAGTGTTTACATAATCGTACACCTGTCTACGAATTCCAGGCCAATAAAACTGTTCACGTATGCGCGATAATGTCTTGCTAATACCCCCATGCGCAGCTAGAGGTACGTCATGAAATTGTTGAATAAGGGATTGGGTCATACTCTGCGGTATCCAGAGCTTCCAGTTAGTAAGATCTGATAAAACAGCATCAAACTTTGATCCGATTTGAATGTAAATTCTGTCCGACAAAATTTTAAAAGATGGATATTTGTGTGGTGATTGTTGAATATTGTCCCTTAGCTGTCTGTACTCGAGATCGTTGAAGCCCACTGACGAAAGATCGATTGCTGAGTTTAGGGTTACACTATCGCAAAACATTCGTGACAAAGAATCTGGCACTATATTTTCCGAGCCTCGCTGATGCTGAATATTGAAATCAAAGGCTTGCAACTTCAGGCTCCAACGCGCCAATCTACCATTCAAATCATTCTGCGCCATCAACCATTTGAGACTCGAATGGTCAGTTATGATAGTAAAATGGTAGCCTTCAATGTACGGCCGAAATTTTTTTACGCTTAATACTGCAGCTAGACATTCAAGTTCTGTCGTACTGTAGTTTGTTTGTGCTTGATTTAGCTTCTTAGACATAAATGCAATCGGTCTTTCATTGCCTTCGAGGTCCTTTTGGAATAATACGCTTCCCACACCGGTTTTCGATGCATCACAACGAATCCAAAAAGGTTTAGAATAGTCCGGGTTTATTAACAAGGGAGCCGAAGTTAATAATACTTTCAATTTCTCTAGAGCCACCTGAGCGTCGTTTGTCCAAACAAATTTAATCGTTTTCTTTAATAAATTGGTTATAGGAGTCGTTAACTGAGCATAATTTGGTATAAACCTTTGATACCACCCTGTCATGCCAAGCAGTCTACGGGTCTGTTTAACCGTGGATGGAGTAGGGAAATTTCTGATTGCTTCTACCTTTTCTTCATCGGTTTTGATCCCGTCTTCTCCAACTACGTAGCCAAGATATTTTATTTCTTTCATAAAGAAGTGGCTCTTGGTAACGTTTATTGTTAGACCGGCCTCAGAAAGGCGATTTGCAACGAGTTGGAGTAATTTAAAATGTTCATCGATTGTGGAAGAAGTGATCAATAGATCGTCCAGATACACAAATATTTGGTGGTGATAGCAATGCGGAATGACTTTATCCATAAGACGACACATCGTCTGAGGGGAATTGCAAAGACCGAAGGGCATTACACAAAACTGGTACAGCGGACGACCAGGAACCGTGAATGCCGTTTTGTCTCTCGAGTTGGGAGCTAGAGGTATTTGCCAGAAGGCATCTTTAAGGTCAATGCTGGAGATGTACCTTGTGTTACTTAATCTGCTTAATAAGCCATTAATTAAGGGTAACGGATACGCGTCTTTTTTCGTCACAGCATTGACCTTTCGAGAATCCAGGCACAACCGAATTTTATTCGGCTTGCGAATGAGTACAACGGGCGAAGACCACGAACTCGAGCTTTCTTCGATTACCCCAAGTGATAACATCCTATCTAGTTCGCTGTACATTAGTTCCTGGATCGCCGGTGACACTGCATAATGCCGCTGTTTAATAGGCTGGCTATCACCAACATCTATTTGATGTTCAATTAATTTCGTTCGCCCCAACCCGTTCTTCTCAAAGGACGGAAAGGAATCCCGGATTTTCTCAAAATCAATGGATTGAGCTGGTGTTAGAATATGTTTATTACTCTCGCTAACCTTTGACGACGGAGGAGTAAGAGACTCTATTATATACGGCATGATTTTGAAAGTATTCCAAAAGTCTATTCCTAAATAAACTTGACCTTGTAAGGAGGGTACTATATAAAATCGAACCGATTTGGTTTTATTATTAAATTTCACAGGTAAATCGACAAAACCAATAATTTTATTTTTGGAGCCATCCGCGGTGGACACTTCGGCAGAGATACATTTATGATGTGAATTTATTTTATTTAGAAACTCTAGTGCTCCTTGACCTAAAATGCTGATTGAAGCTCCACTATCCATTAGACCACGCGTCGGCAAACCATTAATTTCAACTAACGCGTAAGGCCTAAAATCTTGGTCCCCTGCGATGCAAGTTTCAGCACAAGCACGAATAAAGTTACGCCGATCGTGCCAATATTTAATGTTTCTGTTGAGTTCCTTTATTAGCGTAAGTGGCGGAGAGTGAGCTTTAGAAAAGGCGTCTACGGCAGATAAGTGACTATATGGCTTTATTGGTAATGTTATCAGCGGTAACGTGGCGGTTCGGTATTTGAAGCGACTGAGGCAGTGGTCGTTTGAGGGCGGGTTAAAATTTTCACCGGTCGTGTCATTCCCGATCTGCTCACTCCCGGTGTAAAGTTTTCCGAAATGCGTTGACAGTTACCACATTGGGGTTTTAAAGTATCCCTTGCTCCGCAACCGTAACAAAATATTCCTTGTGGTGGTACATTACATTCTTGGTATCGATGCTCCGGCATATGGCAGTTCCAGCAAATTAAATTTTGTCTCACGCGATTATTGTCAGTTTGAGGATTCCGGTTTGAGTTAGCCGGTGCCTTATAAATTGCGTCCAAATGATATTCTGTCTCTTCCAATTGAACAGGTTCTTGATTGGGTCTTCGGACATAGCTCGATGCCATAGAGTTTACGTCATCGAAATTAGTTTGCGTCGGAAATACAAGCTCATTTACATTTACGAATCTACTCTTTGGCGGCACGGGTGTAAATCTATCCAGTCGTTTTCTGTCCCACAGGCGTTCATAACGATGACAAATTATTCTCAATTCCTCAATAGAAGCTACCGTTAAATGAAGAGTCATTTGTTGTAGGTCGAAACTCATATTTTCTCTAATGACGTCTAATAATTCAAGTTCATGAAATGGACGGTTCAATCTGTGATTCAAGCTTTCGATTTCGAGAATGAAGTCACTAAGCGATTCGTTAATTTTTTGTTTACGCGTTTCTATTACTCGTCGGATGGCACGATCCGAGTCAATACTACTGAACCTTTGAATTAATGCATTGCGCAATTCTGAGTATGCTGCTGTTGGATATTTTTGAGTAAAAACCCAGTACCATTTTTCGGCAGTATCGGTTAGAAATTTAGGTATTAAGGCATGCAACTGATTCACGGGAACTTGTTCACGCCACGCAAACGACTCTAGTCTAAAAATGAAGTCGTGGACGTCTAGTCCGTTTGGGTGACCAGAAAAACTTATATTCCACTTTGGTTCGGATGTGTACTTATGGGGAGTACGCATCGGGGAAGTTATGCTAGTTGGGGTGGTATGGTAATCCTTCGTTACATTAACGGTCGGATCAGTGTAACTATTCGGAGTAGGATAAGGAAAACTTCGATTAGAGGGTATGGAATTCTTGTAGTAATTTGGTGGTACCACTAAATTAATATTAGGTTTGCAAGAGGTTTCATCACTATACGAGATTTGATCATGATTGTAAGGAATGTTCTGGGTAGTTGAACTCACAATAGGGTTAGAGAACCGAACTTTTTTTCTCCATGTTACATTTGTCACATCGTGAGTAACCGGGTATAATGCAAATTCCTTCGAAGTATAACCAGAGGTAGATACCGGAACAATATTTAACGGTAAACTATAAGTCCCAGGTATTTCCGAAGATTTAGTAGCAATATTCAATCTATCTAGCGTTTCTATTACCGTAGACATTGGAGTATCAACATGAGGATTCTTTAGGTTGGATTCAGACTCAATAAATTTTTCTAAACATACTTCATGTAGTCTTTCTAGACGTCGCCAGTGATTTATTAGTCGGTCAACTTCGTTGTCTTGATGGAAACATCCCTTGAGCCTATACGTTCTTTCTCTCCAATGTTTTATCCTAACTTTTATATCCGATAATGTATCAATTGAATTTATGACACATTCGTCTTCCAAAATTTTACTTATTATGGGAACTTGGTCTGCGCAAAATTTTAGTTCCTTTTTATAGTCCGCAGCATGCGTACGAGAAGGTTTGGTTGATGGATCATTCTCTTCAGATCGAAGTACAGACAGTAACTGTTCTTCCCACCCCAATTCAGTCGTACAAATATCCCTTACCATGCATTCTACGTCAATCTCTTCTTCGGTGAGACCTTTAAGAGGGTCCCAACTTGTAGGTGGACTCATAGTAAGGAAATTATTTATTTATAGTGTTAGCCCTTAGGTAAAGGTAGGTATTAACCTTATAAAAAAAAATGTTTTAAACGAGTTGTAAATGTTATAAAAAACTATTTTAATAATTTTTTTTTTTTTTTTATTATTTTTTTTTTTTTTCTGTAATTTAATTTTAAATTCACTTTTTCAAGAGTAACGCAAAAAAAATATGTCTGTGCAAAAGATGTAGAAATTACTATTTTGCAATCCGTGTTCAATAATAATTTCTACTGAGGAAAACCAAATCAATTTCAAATACTGGAAATGAGCGACTATATGTGCAACGCGAATATCCAGAACGCAAATAAAATTTTACGAATTTGCAAAAGAAAATATAATAATATAATATTTGGTGTATTGGTGTATAGCCAATTAAATCCAAAAAAAAATTCCAAAGTTAATATAATAATATAATATAATAATGTTAGGTGTATATAAAAATAAATTCCAAGAAAATAAATTTGTCAAAATTTTACTATTAGATAAACAGATATGAATTATTATGGTGATGTTTATGAGTGGGCGAATTAAACGTGCGACGTGTGACTGATATTTTAATTTGCGAAATTATAAAAACAAGATTGTGCTGTGATGTGATGCAAAAAGTTTAAGTTAATTTTAGTTGGTAGGGCATTAAGAAAAGCAAACAGTCCTAAATGCGATTGCTGATTTACTCAGATATGCCAACCATTGAAGTCTGTTTACCACATCAGATAATGCCGACCAAAAATATTTAAAAATGAAAGTATATGTAACTATCAGTATGTATCCAGCAAGAATTCTAAATAATCGAACAATCAATTGATGAAACACATACCGACGCCCATATATGATAGTAATTACGGAAATTTAATGTGGTACGTTAATTGATTGTTTATTGGTAGGGCATTGATAGAATTAACCATCCATCCAAGCGATAACTGCTTTATGCAGAGCGTCAAACCCTGATAAATGCTTATTTAACCCATAAATGCCGATCAACATTATAATAAAAAAAGATTTTGGTATTCAGTGTGAGCCCAGCAAGAATTCTTAATAATTGAACAGTCAATTGCTGATGATCATTCTGATCCCATTTTATTGTAGGAATTATTACGGAACGGAAATTTAATCATTAAAATATGAAAAGCAAAAAAAAATAAAAATTTTAGAAAGCTACTATTACAACTGTAACATTTAAGATGCTCGATGAAACGGAATTCAAAATTTAACGAACCATCTACGGTTCATCGAGAATAATAAAAATCACAGTTTAAGCACGTTTTCAGATTGAAATTTACACGCGGACACATTCAGGTCCCTGTTTCGGCGCCATTTTGTAACAATTCTTCCTTGTGGCCTAGCAGGACGTTAAGGGGTGCTCGTCGAATGGGCGGGTTCGTTGGCCAAAGGTACGCAGACGAATTGTTGCATATTAATTATAGTCCTTTCCTGATCTTCTATCACGACCAATTTCCACTCACTCACATCACCAACAATATTTAAGTTAATTTGCCATATATAACGATAAATTCACTTTATAACAAAAAGAAGAAAGGAAGCAGATATTTGGTGAGAGAGGGCCTCACTGTCAAAAGATTTCAGAAAGTGTTCTTATGTTTTGCTTGTACATTACAATAGCAAATACAATTATTATCAATTTTAATTATCAAAATAAATTACGAAATTCGAATTAACTAATCTTATTATGAAAGGTAATTTTAAAATTAGTTTTAGATTGACCCTAATTAAAATTAAAAATTAATGCACAAAGAAAATATTTTACTGATCGCGGATTTACTTAATAAATATGAAATATGATTAAAGAATTACCTATACAATGATGCACTGGTTGTAAATGAAATCCACTTTTGTTCTGGTCCTATGCGGTACTAATATTGTTGATGCAGGTCATTAAATTCCGTTGTACCAAAATACTAGCGTAATATATTCTTCTTTGTACTCGTTTGGTATACGAGTTCGTTGAACTCAATGATATTGTAAACAAGAGAATCCCAAATTGACGTCACTTCTTCCATTTGATAGGATAATCCAGATGATATTGTTTTTTTATTTTATTTTAAGTTAGCAGCAATGAATCATTCAACAAAAGTATTGTTGGATGAAAACCATACGTTGTTAGCAGGGTGTGGTCATTTAAAATGTTTGCATTAATACCGTAAACTCGATATTAGGCTGCATATGCAAATTGCTTTAGCCTTAGCCGATGTAATACACTGATCTTTAACGTCTTTAAACTGCGATTTGATGTTTAGTTGAAATGGAGGCGATGTTTTATTTTAGCTAGGTATATAACTATAACGTGTCTCAGAGTTTAATTAATTTGGTCAAATTGTTATTTAAAATATAACATAATTTTATTTTTTTTTATTTCACGATCACCCATTTTATGTATACAAAAATTTATATAATGTTATTTTATAATAAGTACATTGATTTTTATAACTTATAATTTTCAATTAGAAATTGTATTTTAATTTTACTTATGCATGTACACTAATATATATCTGAGTTTGTACAATAATATCACATTTATCAATTGGTACACCAAC
Source organism: Nephrotoma appendiculata (assembly GCA_947310385.1). Taxonomy (NCBI): domain Eukaryota; kingdom Metazoa; phylum Arthropoda; class Insecta; order Diptera; family Tipulidae; genus Nephrotoma; species Nephrotoma appendiculata. The sequence continues at coordinate 244,767,750 of OX371223.1, read as the reverse complement.
TTTTTTCAAATTTTAATTTAAAATTAACTATTTCACTTCTCAGAGTTATCTTTATGGTCTTAAATTATAATTATTGTATAAACAAAACATAGGAATCTTTTTTTTTTTATATAATTCCTATCTAAGGCTTATCCTCGACTGACTGTTGCTTTTCGCAACAAAAACCACCCAACTATCTTCTTTCCCCTCCCTTCTTTTTCATTCCCCTATACTTATCGATTATCGATAAGTATAGAAAAAAAAACAAAACAAAGGGTGATCCTGCATAATCGTTACACCTTAGCTATTAGAAAAAGAGGCGTACATATTTGTAATCTGTGGGTATTTTTGAGGTATTGACCAGTGGCACTATTCTGGTTTTCCCTGGGAAAAGGGAATTAGGAAAAATATTTTCATAGTATTTTTCTCTAAATTATATTTTTCTGGCCTACTGTTGGAATTAGTTTGGTGTAAATATTTTTGAAATAAAGATATATTGGGAATTATTTTTCCCTGTAAAAATTTTGTGGAACAAAAGTTTCCCAATCAACTTTGTTTCGAAAATATTTACACCAAACTAGTTCCAACAGTAGGCCAGAAAAATATATTTTATACAAAAATGCTATGAATACATTTTTCCCAATTCCCTATTCCGAGGGAAAACCAGAATAGTGCCACAGAAGCGGAAAATAATTTATTTGGCCCATCAGATTACGATCTGTGACAAAAGTGAACACAACTAGGACCCCCTGTCGCCGTGCATAATTCATGGGCCGACCTATCTTCCAAACCAGTACTATAGGCTGGCATGAAAATGTGCAATGTACAGATCGTTGTACGTAAATCGGACCTACATATGTACGACCTCCAACTGGCTGATAACGAAACTACGAAACAGTTGGGAGTGCTCCGGTCGCAGAACAGAATGCAAAGATTATAAAATAAAATAGGCTAACTTTTGTTTAGCCGCAAAAACTCGAAATAAAATTTTCAGAAAATTTTAATCGATAAATCACTCCACAAACTCATTCCAGCAAGTTTTCCTTAAATTAATTTTTTTAGTTTTGTTATTTCGATTATAATGGTTTTATTGTGATGGTTTTATTTGTTATATGCAAAAATTCGAAAACACGAAAAGTTAATTGTGAGAATGAAATACCCGATAGATTTATCCGGAGCACCCAATTTTCTATGTCAAAATTTATATTTATCCCGCTATTTTTGCATGTAATTAATTTATTTAGCTCTAAACTAAGATTTTTCATTCAACTTTTTGTTAAATATCGATATACAAATATTTTGCTCTACCTATATATCGGGAGCGCTATCCATCTCAATGGAAAATTTGAAAAGGCTTTTATTTTGTAAAACCATTAGAAACTTAATCTAACAATAAAAATTCAAAACGCACCAAGATGAATTCTTGTTATAACGTTATGTCAAAATAAATGTCAGTATATATCAGGTGATAAATGTTTGTTTTATTGATCCATATATTTTTCATTTTTATGGTATAGCGACACCAGTGAATAATAGCTGCAGGTTCCGGATAGTGCTCGAATAATAAAACTCGGCTACAGATGAAAAATTTGCAAGAATCGAATTTCGTAGGCTAAGCAGTAATTCGCTAGTACTACAGCTACATGGTATAGTTCTATATAGACAATATTCCAATGTAAATATACAACATCAGGCGTCGCGACCTGATGAGAAGACTGATTTTTTCAAATCAATAATCTCATTCGCTTGAAACAGATTGTTATTATTCTTACAACTTTTTCATCTATGAGTCAAAAAAAAAAATTAAAATTAAAATTTATGTTTAACTCCAAATTTAATCCTCCAAATAAAATCTCACTATCTTTTATTAGGAGTTTGTGTCCAGATTGACATATTCTAGAATGTCATCTTTATGTTAGAATCACAATAAAACCTTGTAAACAAAATTTCGCGCTACAAAATGTCCGCTGGTTGCGAAATATCAACAGATGGTGCATTTGCGATGGCGAATAGCGTAACCTTTTATTTTCCGTTGTTCCGTTTTCCACTACTCTTTTTTCTCACTAATTAATCCGATTTTGGTTCAGCTGGCTTTCAAACCTAAACCCGAATGTATTATCAAAATCGATTGGATCCTGCAAACTTTGTATAGAATATAATTGGCTTTAAATATTCCTTTAAGTTTTAAATCTTTTTTGATAAGAGTTCGACTATCTTTTTCTAGCGTTATCAAAACTAATGGGTAAAGCCTAAATTTTTTAAATGGTACATTTAATTAGTGTATTGTAATATTCTACTGGTTTCGTTCTGCTAACTTTATTGTCGTCTCAAAACGGAAGAAGAATACCTGATAATAAAATGCTTTTTTCCTGAATAATTTTAAATAAATACTCGGTCTAGTTTTTATTTTCACAAAATCGATGAACCTTTTGAAAATGTAATGAATATTATTAGATTTAATGGGAAGAAAACCTTCCGATAATAATTTGTTATGCAATATTCCAATATTAAGCAAAAATTTTGTCTGCTGAGCAATTAGAAATCCGTTTATATTTTATCTTGAGGGTTTGGTTGTCTGCCAAAATCACAAAGCTGCATTTCGATTTAGGGTTTTACTCGGTAATTTTTTATGTACAAATACTTAAGAAACTCAACATTCATCCATGATACTATTATGTGTGACTCTGGTCTGGTTTAAATTATGTAGTTTAAATTGCAAAATATTTATTATTTATTGGCATTATGGTATAACATATTTTGTTCCCACCGACAAAAATCAAACCAATTTATTTTATCGATTTCGTTGGAAATTGAATGTGTGTATTTTATTGTTAAATTATCCATGAGTTAAGTAATCATTGGACATAATAATGTCTATTATTTATTTGCAGAATTATAACATAAACAGAATATTTTATTTGCTTTACCTTTTCTGTATAAAACAATTTTATTGATTTTATTTAAAATACACTTCTCAGATTTTTCTTGTTCACTATTTTTTTTACTATATGAATGTTGAGTTTGGTTGCATAGCCATAGGAAATACAATTTTCTCGAGAGTAGAATTATTTGTTTACAATTTGTTTTAATTATAGCTAAGTCGAATTAGATAAACATAAATAGTTTGTTTTAATTACAAAAATGATCGGGTGATGAATTCAAATATTTGAATCAGAATCGTATTTTAATTTTTAATTTTAGCGAAGGTGTACTAATATAAAATATAATATAAAGTAGTCTACCTACCTTATTTAGATTTGCGACAACTTTAAATGAAATAGTAGAGTAAGATAATTTACAATTTCTAGTTAAATCTATAGACTATGAGCATAAAAATGTTGCCTCGTTTTATCTCATCAAATCTTAAATTAGGTTTTTTTTATACTAACTTATATTACTTCTCAAGACGTTTTTTTATATTTATTCCAAATAAGTTTACGATTATTTTAATTTAAACATTCCATTTTGTCGAGATCAGATATTTCTCAAGAGTTATGCTATTAAAATAAAAAATTAATGCTATATATAAATCAAATATTAGGATGAGTGGGATTCATCCACTATAAGTAATGATGAATGGTGATTAAAACTTACGAAATTTGACCGATTGCCTAACGCTTTTCGCATTACTAATAACATTTTTATTTATTTTTCTTTTCAGATGTAGGATATGAAACATATATAGTCGACTCGTATTTACCACAATTAGAAAATTTAGATTCACAATCAATAGTACGTCGAAGTAAGCGTGAAACAACTCTAGTATCATCAACAATAGCTACAACAGTACAACCTGAAACTACAACTACAAATGCAACTAACATACCAGTAACAGCTGGTCCAATCGTGCCGACATCAGCACCGCCACAACAAAGAACGAATTCACGGGCCCTCGACAATATAAGTTTAAGTGATAATGGGCGGCCGCTACTTGGTGTCAACGGAACTGGTCAACGAAAAAATGTAACAGCAAGACCAATTAATGTATCAGAACCAATAGTTCCAGATCAGGCAGTACAAATTAAACCAGTACCTGTATTTACAACAACAAGTAAACTATTGACTGCATTAAACCCGAGTCCGCCACTAGGAGAATTTCCCGAATTAACTATTGATGATATTGATCAATATGATGCGGACACAAATAAAACTCTATTACAGAATAATCTGACACGTTTCCAGGAGGTATTATAAAATCCATAAATAGTTTTATATATAGATTGGACACATACAAATCCATTATATGTGTATAATCTTCAATTTACATTTATTTTATTTTAGGACTATCATGTCTATTACAACAGCACCACCCGCGTCGATGAGGTAGAAATAGATAAATACTGGAAAGATTTTAAAAATTTCACAATAAGTGGCTTACTATCCGGCTCGTATCGTCGCGCAATGACCGTCCAGCTATCGTTTGATTTCCCATTTTATGGGCATGCAATTCGAAATGTTACAGTGGCAACGGGAGGATTCCTTTATACTGGTGAATATGTACATTCATGGCTCGCTGCTACACAATACATAGCCCCCTTAATGGCTAATTTTGATACAAGCTTATCGAATGATTCGTACGTGAAGTACAAGGATAATGGTACCGCGTTTACAGTTATCTGGGAAAATGTAACATTACAAGAACATCCGGAAATTGGAAAATTCACATTTAGTGCTTCACTGTTTAATACTGGTGATATAATGTTTGCCTATTATTCGGTGCCAGTGCTGATCGAATCGATTCAAGATGATAAACATCCCGTTAAAGTGGGTCTTTCGGATGCGTATATCATTGATAAAACAATATTCTTTGCACGACGAAAGACAATCTATGAATATCATCGGGTTAATTTCGGCAACGAGGATATTCGCAATGGAACAATAATCTATTTGAATGCTTTGGAAACGTGCCTGAGTGCGACCGATTGTGAAGCTTGTGTTACCAATTTTTCACAGTTGTCGGTAAGTTTTCAAATTATTTGAGTATAATAATAAAATTTTAATAATTAAATTTCAATATTTTTAGTGTACATGGTGTCCAGCACTAAACCGCTGTTCATCCGGTATGGATCGGCGCCGTCAAGAATGGATACAAAAATCGTGTGATAAAATTTTCTTAACCGATAAACTAACATGTCCGGCACTCGGCGAAAAGGGTAATAACGCGGCACAAGAAAATCAGGACAGTGAAACTCATATAACAACTCGAGACGGATATTGGTATCCGAACGGTACAATTATGCAACCAGAAGATGTTGATGACAGTGTAAAATCGTTACCGTCACAGTCAACGCGTATGGGTGGGAATCCCGATGATGTAATTGCTCAAGGAAATACAAGTGATTTTGGCATGGTGGCAGGCGTAATGGTACCAATCTGTTTGATTTGTATCATTGCTATTTGGGTGTTTTATGCGTACCGGAATCCACATACCAAGAGTGGGCAATTCCTTATACAGGTGAGTCATACGAAGTTGTTTACTATTAAATTCGATTTATGTTAATTAATCAAACATATTTTAAATATGAAATTTGTCTTCATTTTTTGCATGCAGCATGCAAGAAGTACGAAGGTTAGAAGAACTACTGGTTATCTAATTAGAAACAATAGCTTTAAGAAGAATAACGCACTTCATTTGAATAGGGCTTTATTGGGCTGACATTAAAAAAAAAATTAAATGTATCTGAATAAAAACCAGATTTAAAGAAATTTTTTATTCATTAAAACGACGGCTCGTTTCGATTTCATTTCAAAATTTGTATTTCATAACACCATTGATTCAGATCAGTTCAAATTTTATATGAAAACCTTGATCCAAGTTTTGACATGAAATCTAGTAACCACCATATGGTTGTTTTGTTTTATGAAGCTTGAATTGAACCGGATGAAATCGAGCGTCAAGAAAGACGGCTAATACCTCTGTTGCTTTGATGAAATAAAAAAATTCTTTAAATCTGGTTTTAATTGAATCGCCGAATTATTTAACGAGTCGTAATATTTTAATATAGTCTTTATCGCTCGTCGTTGTTTACTGTAATCTAGTGCACAATTAAATATTTACTACTTAAGTTTGTTTATTTGAAACCCTACAAAATTTAAATCACTTTAGAAAAGACTCCTAAAATTTCTTATCAGGCTTTTTTTAGAGGACGCTGATACATCTTCCTACAGTAAAGCACTAACAGTGGCGCCAAAATGATTTAAAAAACCAGGTCGAAATGGTTTAGATTCGGAATTTTGTGTCACAACTAAAGCATTGCCAATATGTTTTATTTTTATTAAATTTGTTGGAACCCAGAATTCTCAGTTAGTCCTAGGAGTACAAGAGTATTTAGGTAGATTGATTTTAGGTGCCTTCAAATATTTAATATTGCGACAGTTAAATGGACCCCACCACAACTGCCTTAACGCGTTTTTTATTGCATTTTTCCACTTTTTGAAAACCAATTTTACGCCGCGTTCTACATAGTGAATCAACTTGGAATGACGTGTGACTTGTTGTGCTGTGTCTTTCGGCAATAATTCTTCAGCCAATTGAATTTTGTTAGTATGGAAACATCCTCAGATCAAATTTTAAAATGCATCATAGCGATGTCCTGGAGGTGCCCAATTGAACAGCATGTCAACATGTAGACCCAGATGGATCATCGGTCACACTTTCAAGTACAGCCTCGACAGCTTGTTCATCGTGCACACTCAAACAAAAAATTTTAAAAATACGAAATTCATTAAATCAGTCATGATGCATTGTTAGTTTACTTTCATCATACATTGACAACACACCAATGACTTATTAGCGATAGTTGATCTTTTCCATAGTAAATATTTTCTGACTTATAAGCTTTAGATATAAAAACAACCCAGCATCAGCTCCACGGCATCGAAGCACAGCCAAAGTCACTTATTATAGATAAACAATGTTTGTAATTTTGCCGGAACTATTTCGTTAGAACCATTTAATTTATATGTAACTACATATATGCACTGTTCGCTTATATCTTAAAGTCTTACGTGTTCGCTGCTTGAAGCCTAACTCAAAGCACCTAAAGTACCAGGCAATAGTATTTGATACGTCATGAAATGTATGTCAACAGTTTCTTTCTTGAGCTGTAGATGGCAGTAATGTTCGTAATAAGTTATCGTGATTTAGAGGTTTAACGAAACATCGAATCCATAATTGAATAATAATCTCTCTCTCTCTGGCCTTCACATCCCATGAAGGGATTTCGCCGCCTGCACTAAGGCCCTCCATCCATCTCGATCCACCGCTCTCGTCCTCCAGTTTCGACATCCTAATGTTCGTAGATCTTGTTCGATGTCGTCGCGCCAGCGTAGTCGGGGTCTTCCTCTACGACGTACTCCGGCTGGTTGTTGGTGGAACACTTTATTTATCATCCGTTGTTGGGGAGACCTTGTAACGTGGCCGAGCCATCTCACTCGATTGGATTTGATGAATCCGATAATATCGCTGCCTCCGAGGAGTTGCTTTATTTCGTGATTCATACGAATCCGATATTCGTTGTTCGCAACTTTAATTGGACCAAAGATTGAACGGGCAACCCTCCTTTCGAAGGTAGATAATAATCTACAATCGTTAGTGGTCATGGTCCAGCTCTCGCTTCCGAAAGCCAGCACAGGTCTTATAAGTGCTTTATAAAGTGCGAGCTTGCACGACTGCGATAGATGTTTCGATCGCAATAATTTTGATTTGGCGTAGAAAACTCGTTGTCCGGCAGCGATTCGGGCTTTTATTTCTGCCTGCATATCATTCGACGATGTTATAACTGACCCGAGGTATTTAAAGCTTTCGACGCTATCAAAGTTGTGGTCGCCAATTCCGAGATTTGCCGTAGAGATGTTCCTAGGTGTTACTAAATATTTGGTTTTACTGCTGTTCACCTCCAAACCAAGTCTTCTTGCGCAGCGATCGAGCGGTATGAAACTGTCTTTGATATCGCTAGGTCTTCGGCCAAGAAGCACGATATCATCTGCATATCCAAGAATTTGGCCTGACTTATTAAATATACAGCGCGAGGTTTCGATGTTGCTTTTCCTCACTACGTACTCAAGCGCCAGATTGATCAGCACAGGCGCGAGTGCATCACCCTGTCGAACACCAGATGTTATTTCAAAGGGGTCTGACACAGATCCTTCAATTACGATTCTACATACAGATCCGGATGTTGTTAATTTACACAGAGAAACGAGTTTCTCTGGGATTCCCAGGCATATGAGCGCGGCCCATAGGTTGTCGCGGTTTATACTGTCATACGCCTGTCTGAAGTCTATATATAGCTGATGTATGGTTATGTTGTACTCCCAACATTTTTCCAAGATCATCCTCATGGTGAAACACTGGTCAGTGGTCGATCGGTTGGGACGAAAACCACACTGATAGTCGCCAATGATGTTTTCGGCGAAAGGGATGAGTCTGGCAAGTACAACATTAGCCAACACTTTGTAAGCAGTGTTCAATAGAGCTATGCCACGAAAGTTTTCACATTTAAGACGGTCGCCTTTTTTATGCAACGGACATATCAGTGCGGTCTTCCAGTTCTCCGGCAACTCTTCTTGGTCCCAAATACAAACGACGAGATCGTATAAACTTGTTGCAAGAGTAGCGCCTCCGAGTTTAATTAGTTCTGCGGGGATTCCATCGAGACCGGGTGCCTTGCCGTTTTTCAATCGACTAATAGCTGCGTCTACTTCCTCTACTGTGGGATATTCGACAAAGAACTCTTCACCTGGCGGAGCTATTGCTCTAATGGGGGTAACTTCGTCATTCCGATTTAGCAGATTTTGAAAGTAGGTTTGCCATACTGAGAGAACACCAGCCACGTTTGTTCTCAGCTCTCCATTCCCGTCTTTGATGGCTGTACTTCTTGGATGGAAGTCTTTAGTGAGATTCCTGGCGTTGGCAAAACAGTCCCTTGAGTTTCCTACTTCCGCTTGGAAGCTGATGTTTTCGATGCATAATCTCATATGTTCGCGCTTCTTTTGTCGAAGGAATTTAATCGTGGCTTTCCTAGCGCGGAGATATTCTGCTAGAGTGCTTCTGGTATTGCGAGCCAACCATTTTTCACGAAGCGTTCGTTTATTTTCGACGACCCTTCGGCATTGATCATCGAACCAATCGTTGCGGGGCCTCGGAGGTCTTCTTCCGATGGTGTTTTGCGCCGCGGTTGTTATGGCTGACTGTATAGCGTGCCACTGCTCCTGGATGTTAGGAGGAGCTTCTTCATTGTTATGGGGCCGATCTAAATAATTAGTGACAGCTGATTGGTAACTCTGCAGTGACGCTTGGTCTTTTAGAGCATCGATATTCCATCGAACGGTCTTTTGTGCTTGTCTCTTAAACGTAGATGACAGTTTGCACTTATACTTAAATATGACAAGCATGTGATCGCTGTCCATGTCTGCACCTCTGTAGGATCTAACGTCAGATATGCTGGTGGAGTGTCTCTTGGACACCATGACGTGATCGATTTGGATTTCAGTTCTTCCATCATTCGATCTCCACGTTACTTTGTGGATTCTCTTATGTGGGAAAAACGTACTTGATACAACTAAGTTGTACGTTATTGCCAGGTCGGTGACGCGTTGGCCGTTGTTGTTACTAGTTAGATGCAGGCTGTTGGGACCGATGTGCGATGTATTTTCTGCACTCCTACCGATTTTTGCATTAAAGTCGCCCACGATGATTTTAATGTCGTGGTGCGGTATGTTGTTGATGACTTCCTCGAGCTCGACAAAGAAGAGATCTTTGATGTCATCTGGTTTATCTTCGGTGGGTGCATGCACATTAACGATCGTGATGTTAAATTTCTTAGTGCGAAGTCTGACCGTGCATATCCGCATGTTGATAGGGCGGAAATCGATGATATGGTGCTTCATGCGCCGATGGATGAGGAAGCCAACTCCAAATTCTCCTCCGTTCTGATGGCCGCTGTAGTGAAGAGTGTAACCATTGGTGGTGTCATGGATCCCACTCCCAGACCATCTAAGCTCTTGTAATGCAAGTACGTCTAATGTGTAACTCTTTGCTTGGTTCGAAAGGTTCCGGAGATCTCCAGGTCTTAAGAGGCTAAGCACGTTCCATGTTCCCATTTTTAAAGCGTTGTCCGTGTACAATTTCCGAGGTCGAGTTTGTGATGAATCCGATATGGTAATCCGAGGCCTTTGTTTTGGGTTCATAATTTAAATGTTTTTATGAGAGAAGGTTGTTGGCCTGCCGCTCAACCCGCTTATTACGTGTGTGGGTCACGTACTGGTGAGAATCTTAAGGCATCCAGTCCTACCTTGAAACACATTTATATAGCGAGCCGCTTGATACAAGACAGACGCCCGCTTCAGCCGCTCCTAACCTGGAGATCAGACGCTGGTTTGGTATTGGTTTTGAGGCACCAATGGCCCGCCTTGACATGTAGTGTCCATGACTATAAACAGGATTTAGTCTGCTCGTCTCCACTACACCGCCTGATTCATTTAGCGTTACCCAGGGAGCACCGGCGAGGAGGTATGAATCTAGGACTTTGCCCCCCTGAATCTAGGACTTTGCCCCCTGAATAATACAATAAATTAATTCGTACCAATAGTTCGTAATATAAAATTTTTAATTGATATTATTGTAGTTTTTTGGTTTTTTCACCGCGATTAACGTTTCATGAAAAAACATTATAGATAAAAATCAGATGGTTTATTTGATTAGACTACCACCTATAGTCAAATATTAGAACCGTCGATATAAAATGACGTCATAAAGCAAAATTGTTAAAGCATTGAGGCCATTAGTATTCTAGGTGTACTGCCTACCCAAGAATGTATTTCGATGAGCAATTTAACAATATTAGTTTTAGAAAGCTGCTCATTATCATATAACCCATTAGGTGCACAAAGTGGTTTCGGTTTACAATTATCATTTTTACCAATGATTAGATGAGTCTAACGAAAGCGGGTATCATCTGTTAATTTCATCTTAGCCGTGAAAGACATTTTAATGTTTTAAAGGTTTCTGTTGAATTTTTTATGATTAGTGATAAATTGGCAAGAATTTTCGAAGGCAGTTGAGATTGCGTTGATCAGTGAGGATATCATAGAATTGATGTCTTCCATCGATTGAATTTTCCTCGATGTATGTGAGAACTAGATAGTTCAGTGAAAAATCACTTAATCGTTGTTCAATCCTCTATACCAGTTTGGTCGAATATTTGGCCTCCAAAAATTGAGATTGAAAAATACACTTATTATCAGAGAGACAGGTTAGAGTGCAGCTCCTTACCTCCAAATAAGAATTAAATCGACGCTGGACATATAAGGTAAACTAATGTAAATAACTTTGCGATGGGCGGAATTAACAAAATTTATTTCCGAGCCAGGGTAAACAATTTCTAGTTTCGAGCGGTTTCGGGAAACTTAAAAGTGAGATTTCCCTGCTGTTAATATGATGTATATTGAGGTATCACATCTAATTTAAGAGGCATATTTTATTTGACCGCCAATTTATTGGGCCAGCAAGTTCCTTTGACGAGAAATATAGAGTTAAACGTGATAATTACAGTCATACGATTAGCTGTTTTTGGTTTTGACATTATCTGTTTGCGGCACGGCTGCTGTGCTTAGGCCAAGCAGACTAGTTCTGTTGCAGGTTAATCTGTTTCATTTTGAGCTACGTTGAGCACGTTGAACGGTACGCAGAAAATCTATGAAATTTTGCAATCAGAAGTTTCTGGTCAATTCTGTTTTTCCGACATTCGGTTAATGTCCATTCAGCACTCTTTAACCGTTGTAGCCTGATTACTAAACCACTTGTATGCCTCGTTGTTTACACACTTACAAATGATGACATTATGGCTATGATATTAGTGTAGCAATTGCGGGGTAAAATTATGAATTTTTTTAGTACATCTTAAGTTTCGCCTCTTCTAAGATAATATAACTTTTTAACCGATGAGCCAACGACTGCAATAGACTGCGCTTTTTCTTGTAACATTTGAGTAACACCAGAAACAATTCGAGTTCGCTTAGTAGTGGCGTTGATTGAATACATTAAGATATTACTACTCGGTTTTGCCGCTACGTTTGGTTAATGTCTCTACTAGTCACATATAGATAGAGGCATTGTTGTGCGAGAGTGGTTTTTTCTTTCTAGCAACATAAAAACTGAATAATTTAATTGCTGTTGTTTTCTCCCATATAAAAATTGCATTTGTATTGTGTATCAACTTTTTATTACATAAAAAAATATCATTCTGAAATGTTACGACTGCTATTTCACTTACTCTTACATACAATTGTACCATCAGTAACAAAATAAATATATAGTTGAACGGAGTAACCTTAGTTTTAATTTGTTTCGAAAAATATCAACAACAAAAAAATAATAACAAACAAATTGTGTCGCAGCGCAGTGCAAATAATAAAAATTCTCATCGCCATATCTGTAAAATCTGTAAAAACGTCATGAACAACCTCCACTCACATGGTTGGAATACGACTGAAAAAATGAAAACAGAATGAAGACATAAATACAATTTCATTGTTTTTGTCTATTTATTTTTGTCATCATATATATTTCATATATTCAGTTGAGAGAGAGGAAAATACATTTGATTCAATTTTTTTTTAATTTTGTTAAAATATTTAGTGGTGTGGGTAAAAATAAATTAAAAATATGTTTTGCTTCTTTCTAGCTGCTTTGAATTAATTAGGTCTATCTTTGTTCTTCTTAAACCTACATGAAGTGAGTTGTGTTCTTCTTTTACAATGTGTAAGAAGCAACAAAAAATAAAAATTGTTGTTGTAATTCGCAGTAGTATTATCTGAAGTCATAATTAATCAATAGTAGTGGCCATAATCTCAAGATTTTGTTTTTTTCTGGGACAGTACTCAGGATTAAAGTCAGCCGTTTCCTTTGTAAAAGCCACATTCATTACTGGTGCACAGCTGAGACCATTGACACTGTCTGAGGATATGGTTTACAAACGGCCTCGAACTCCTCACTTTATGATTTATAATATTTATTTATTTATAAATGGTCAAACATAAATCTATTGTGTAAGCCCAAAGTTGCAGCACATATATTTTTGGATACAAACCAGGGACTGAAACCGAAATATTTTTCGTTTCGTTGGATTTCGATTCGGTTCTCTTTCGGCCCAAAAACCGTGCAACTACTCGGTTCTAATATTCGTTAATAAAACAGTATCATCGACGTACATATTGGTAATTGTTTATTCAGTTTTTACAATTTTGTGTGCTAATAAAAAAAACATACATTCTTGGAATGATATATAAAATAAAAGGCCCAGTAAGCAGTGTAATCAAAAATAGGTGCTCATATATGCAAGCAATGAAAAAAATTAACCATGTGTAATTCGCTTATTCGCTTCTTCCTTGTACACGGTTCCTACGAATCGTAGAATTGGCTTCCTTGATCAAATTGAAGGACACTTTATTTGTATTACTTCGCACGCGTTCACCGGACATCAATGTTATTGAAGACTTATGGTCTAAACTTGAAAGTGAAATCAGAAAACATGAGATTAATAATGTAGCGGTCTTAAAAAAGGCATTGTTAGAAGAGTGGAGTAAAATAACTCTAGAGTACACGTAAAAATTCGTAGATCCGATGGCAAAAACATTCAAAGCGGTTCTGAAACAAAATGGATATCCTACCAAATATTAATAAATTAATTATACAATGTGATAATATTAGTTACAAACATTGAATTAATTTTTTAAAGAATTTTTAAAACTGCATCATTTTTGATGTGACATGTTTTTGCGTAAAACTTCGATTTTTGTTACTAATCTGTTATTAATTGAAATATTTTACATACAAAACTCTTTTATCCGGAATAACATCTAATATCCGGAAATGTATTTGTTTTGTTTTATGAAATTAACAATTAATACTGAAGCTTAGAATAAATGTAAATTCTAAATAAATATTTATTTGTGTGTTTTGAATATTTACTTTAACCTTCGCTTGAACGGAAATTTTATTTTACTTACATGAACCTACCATACCTATGATCAGAATTTGCTAATATTTCCAAGCCCACGAATATGTTATTTTTTGTTTGAACTCTCATGTCGAGGTTGCCAGGATGCTTCGCTTTAAGGGCTTTTCATACCGTTGCGTTGACTTTGTAGAAATAAAAATTCGTTATTTATCTTTTTATAAAAAGTAAATTCATTTTATTTCGATTAGAAATGTTAAATTTTACAGAAATAACTTGAAATAGTTATAAAATTTAAGTTATAAATTCAAACAGATAGAAATACTCTGCAATGACTGACTCTGTAAAGCACAATTACATGCATTACTTTCCACACCCGTTTGTAACTGATTGAAGAGCATTGCAAATTTTCAACATAATCTGCAAAACTAATTTTAGATCAAAAAAATATTAACAGATATTTTTTATTCTACAGTACATACTTTTTACCAAAAGTGAAGAATACTTGTATGTTAAAGTCGAGGTAATTGGTATGAACAAAGCAGGGCTTTATATCAGTGGAATTTATTTATTTTGCCCAAAGTCCACGGGGTGGAAAAACCCTTTTTGTGCTTGAAAAAGGTGTGGAATGCGATTGTGTTTTTTTTTCATTCGAACTTTGTATTTTGAACAAATTTTAACTCTTAATTTTTATATTAAGATTTTATTTTAATTAATTTTGTTTTTTATATCTTTAGCGTTCGGAATCCTTTCGATTCCATTTTCAAAAGAATAATGAACAAATTTACAATAATTTTTTTCTAAAAGATTAGATAACGACGTCAAATCCATCTGAATGTTAGCTATTTTTCAATAGGGCAGGTAGCTATGCGAACAGGATTTATAGCTGGGTTGCATTTCCCAAGTAAACTTTTTATCTCTTTGAAAAAATAACTTTACAAATAAAACTCGACTCAAAAGACCACCAGACCATTTATAAAAATTAAGTTATTAAAATAAATGTGAGTGTAATCACTAACAACATTGACCGAAGTGGTACGGGGTTTTATATGCTATATCTCCAAAATAGATCGTTGTAGAATTTTGTTATCCAAAATTTTAACATTGAAACTGATTGTGTGTTTTGTATTTTTGATGCGTTCCGAAACTGCGCTAATACCTTCGACAGACACAAAAATTTTCGCGATATTCACTGATTACGATTTAAATTTTAATTTTTGTGATCGCGATCTTCAAAGTTTAGTGACACACCGCAAACGCGATTTATAAATTTCAATAAACTTCATTCGACATAACATTTGCATACAACATTTGCATGGTTTCACTTATTTGAAATCGTATCACTCACAGTATTTGGAAGGTGGAACAGGAAGTTTACTAAAAATTGTAAAACTTATAAAGGGGTGGGGCTCGTTTGCCCGAATTTCAAAATCCCGAAATCAAAATCTCGCGTTTTAAAATCCCGACGCTCAAAATCCCGACTTTCAAAATTCCGATTTTTTAAATTTTTTATGAATTCGGGCGTCCGCGGGCCGGCATTTTGAAATGCAATAATTGTAGAGGCTAACGGCTTCAATAACTCCCACGGGCACGCAGCAGATTGCTCCGCCCCCCCCCCCCCCCCCGCTTAGCCCTCCGAGGGGCTTTAGATTTAATTTCGGGGGACGTAGAAGCCGGGATCAGCAAACATGTCGCACTGCGTGCCGCACGTAGAAGCGGATTATATAGAATCTATTAATGACACCTACTCTAGTAGGTAGATAGTTATAAAAATATCAAATATTAAATTTTGATTTTTTAGCTATAAAAAAACAAAACATTTTTTTTGTCGAGATTTTGATAAATCGGGATTTTGGGATTCGGGATTTTGAACCGATCCCTTAGAAATATATCTGAAATAAAATTCCTGACACACATACACATTCGTTGTCTCTTTTTTTGCATTTTATAGTTATTGAATTTTTACAACTAAATTGCGATTACCAAGTTATGGAACGCAATAATCCTGTTTGCCAAAATTGTGTGCTGACAGACGCTGCTACTAAACAAATTATTATTTAAGTTGGAAGAAGCACGACCAATAATTTTGAAATTATATTTCTGAAATAAATGTTTCGAATTTTCAATAAAATTTTTATTATAAAGTAATCCTCGATCATTGTTGATCGATATTCCGAAAAAAAATTTTTGTTGCCAAATTACATGTTTAATTAATTCAATTGGGTACTGATTAATTACTAAAGTATTTTTCAAAAGTTTTGAATTTTTAAAATGGTCAAAAATTTAAAATTTTTAGGGTGCGAATTTTGTTTTATTATAGGTGGGAAGCCAAGCTATAAAATTTAAGTACCTTTCAGATCAATTATTTTTAAGAAACCAATCAAATAAAATACTATCGTCTAGGACATGAATTGATAGCCGTCTTCTTCATTAGAGAGTGAATTTGAGTGAAAATAAAATTGAAACATTTTAGGGAGAAATACATTGAGTTGTATTTTTTTATAAAATTATTAGATTCATACCTATCTCGACCGACGAGTTGATTACAGGATAGATGTACCATTTTCATTGTTTAACCTTATAAATTATTATCAAAATTTAATTCGGTAGATTTATTTTTGAATCAAGAACGCATAATTTGTGTTAGGCTTCGTGTCTTGGTACACATGACACGAGTAATATAGTGAAGTAGCGAAATAATTTAGAGCGTTGACAGTAACATTTTATTATGTAATTTGGAGCTTACTCAACAAACAGTTTAATTAATCTCTATTTGATTTATCTTAGCCCAAAATTTAAGCCAAATTATTTAAATAAAAACCTAATAAACTTATCTACTTTTCGTTATTTTAGTATCGCCCAAGTCAATGGTCGTGGAAGCGAGGAGAAGCCCGATATACAGCCGCCACAATACACATGTAGTAAGCTTAACGCTTATAATCATGTGCAGCTTATTTCTAATATTTTATCATTTTAGTAGTTTCTTTTATAACAAATTCTTTTTTATTATTTTGATAAATATTTTGTTTTAAATTTTAGATACAAAGTGCATATTTATAAAATATATATTTAACAAAAATAAAAAGCAAAAACAAAAAAAATATACTTTCGGATTAATGATATACATAATTTTATTAAAATTCTATTTGTAAATTATTATTGATTAAATTTATTGTTATTATTTTATATATATATAGAAAATTAAAATAATACTAATTAAAATAAGATCAGTGCAGCTGTGACAAAAATATGAAATAGTTTTAAAAAAATAGTATTAAGATCAGTAGTTTTAAGATTTAGTAAACGGAGAATTTTATATTAGTTTTTCTCTTAAAATCATTCCATTTAATTTACGTAACATAGTATAATAATAATATAAGCATAAATAAATAAGCATATTTTTTTTCGTTTTTAAAAATATTTTGATTTTGTATTATGCTTTTGTAATTTCCTATTTTAATTAGCCTAATGATCCATTAATTTGGTTTTGGTTCGTAGTCATCTTGAAAGTATGCTTATATACCGATAATTAATGATTGTTGAAAGAAGTACATTATCCCATTATATTATTAAACCGGTTTACCTGTCATGAATGGTTGGGCGTAGGCCCCTGTAAATATTTATCTTTCGCTTAGCTGTGTTGCTTCACTATAATACTACATACTTATATAACCCGGTCATCATTCCACATCACATTTTTTTTAATAATCATTTACCAACTCGCAAATTGCCTCTCTCCATTGCGCAAAAGAATAACCTTAATAAGACAGTTTAGATTATACAAAATAAAAAATTATTGTGCCTTTAGAATATTTTGTTCTGTTAATGTTGTGTAAAAGAAAAAATTAAAACTATTTTTTTTTTATTTAAAAAATTGTGATTAGAAGACATTTTGTTTGTAATGTTACCAAGAAACAAAAACCAGAAAATTATAAATTTAATATATAAAATTACTTAAATATTATAAAATGATAACTTATTTTTTAATTTAAAATGTAATAAATTACTTCAGTTATATTCCTTTTCCCAATTATTAATTACAAACACAATTTTATCAAAAAAATAATATTTTGGCTTTTATTAGTAATTTTTATTTTCCTCATTTATTAAAAAAAAATCTTTTTGTTAATAAAATGAACAAATAAAAATGGTCAGTGCAAATAAATATTTAATGTAATTGTAACAAAAGTAATAAAATTGTACATCCCTATTTTGGTAAATTAGTCTTATAAATAAAATACTATACATTTAAAAGAAAAAATATGTAGGTAGTCGTTTTATACTCGTATGATACAAGATTTTTTATTAAATAAAATTGCAAAATGACTATTTATAAATTGACACTTATACATAATTAATTATATTTACAAAATGAGAATAAAATTATTATACAACAAAAATAAATAAAAAGATTAAAAAAAAAAATCCAAAACGATATATTTTTAAAAATTTTGTAAATAATATTAACTTAATAAATGATTACATTTTAATGTTTTTGTATTAAAAAATAAATAAATAAAATCACCAACAATGTTTTTTATACCCCTGTAGAACATGACATTTTTTCCAATTTATTTTTATTGTCATGTCATTTTAAAACACAATTAGCACAACAATTATAAAACAACCAAATACTTGCTTATATTTTTTTTTACTAATAATAATAATAATTCCATTTGGTAATAATTCCATTTCGTTATATCCCTTTTTCAACCAAGAAAACAAAACAATTGGCTCAATTTTAGTCCAACCCACACAAATGTGTGAGAGTAAACTCATAGTATGTAATGGCGTTGTTGATAACAAATTTCGCTTCATTTGAAGTAAAACCAACACAATTGTGTGTATAGATAGTGTTTTTTTCGGACGAAAATAAGTTAAAAAGGAATTCACAAGTGTGTAAGTTGGTTCAAAAAACATACAAAACTAAATTATTGACATGGTATTTATGCCCTACTCGCACAATTGTGTTAAAAGAACACAACAGGGATATCTATGTAAGAAACGTTATTCTGGGCCATTTTGTTTCAAATATTTACAAATACTACATGTAAAAGGCTGTCCCAAGTTCAACGGTTGACCGGAAATAACGTGATTCCGCCACATACCTCCCTTTCTAGTGGAATATGAGACTAATCGACTGGATATGAAGATCTCTTCATTACTCGAACTGTTTAAAATTATATTTGCTCTCCTCGTTTCTGCCATGTTAGCGGTTGTGTTGGCTTGTCGATTAGTTGTTTGAAGATGTTTTGATTAATTCAAGACCAACGACGGTTAAATTTGTATTATAATGATGGTAAAGTGATCAACCGTAAACAATTTATAGAGTTTCAATTTAACGTGAACATTTATTTATCCGTATAACAGTTTATTGGACATAATTTACCGTGGTCACTATTTATCGTGTTTGGACAATTTATTGTACTTTGTAAAATTGGCCGTATAACAAAATCTAGTGTAAAAGAAAAAATTAAAGTGTCGGTTTTATAAAGGTTTATTGAATTCGGCCACTCATTAATCGATAAAGATGGGATTGGGTATGTTGGATGGAAATGGGATTCTTAAATAATTTTTAGAAACTTTGGAATATGGCTACATGAGACTCATTTCTTAACCGATTATAATGGGAATGGGTATATTGAATGGAAATGGGATTCTTAAATGATTTTTGGAAGACGTACTAGAATATGACCACCTGAAACGGAATTCGGCCATTTGTTCAACGATTATGATAGTATTTGGTATGTCGGATGTAAATGGGATTCTAGAATGATTTTTGGAAGAAGTTTTGGGAATATGGCTGCCTGGGAAATAACGGCCATTTCTTAACCGATTATGATGAGATTGGGTTTGTTGGATAGAAACGGGATATGGAAAAATGATTTCCAGAGAAGTTCTGGAATATAGCCACTTGGCTGGGAACTTGGTCATTACTTATCCGATTTTTATGTTGGATGGAAACAGTTCTGGAATATGGCCACCTATGACGGAACTTGTTCATTTTTAACCGATTATGATGGGATCTGGGGTCTATTATGAAATTTTCGACCGCATTTTTTTCCGACATTGTCAAATTTTTGTATTATGAAATAGTCGACGGGTTTTTCTTTTTAGATAACGTCGACTATTTTACGACAGCTCTTGGGGTGTCGGGTACATAAAAGAAAAGTTTTAAGTGTTGAGAAATAAAAAAAGTTGTTAGGCTGCGGGCCAATAGTCGGGTAATAGTCAACTTTTAGCAAATTTTTCGGTAAATTCATTTATTTTTCAAAAACTCTATGGCAAACTGATCGAATAATCTGTTCTAAATCCGATTTTTACCGTAGTAAATGATTTACCCGACTATTGGCCCGCAGCCTTAGTACAAATAAATTAATAATTTAAACTTATAAAATTTTAATTAATAAAAATTAATTAATTTAAATTTAATATTTTTGATAATTTCCAACAATAAATATTAAATTTAATAATAAATTATATTTTTTTTATTATTATATATTTTTATAATTTATAATTACCTATATATTTTTATTATATTATTATTTTTTTTTATTATTGGAAATAGGATTCTCAAGATTTTCAGAAGAATTTCTGGAATATATCGACCTGGAACGGAACTTAGTTATTTCTTAATGATTGTGGTGGTATTGGGTATGTTGAATGGAAATGGAACTCTTAAATGAATTTCAGAAGAAGTTCTGGAATATGACCACCTGGGACGGTGCTCCGCCATTTCTTAACCAATTATATGATGGGATGGCACGGGCTGTGAGCGTTCAAGACTATAAATCAAAGATAATGCCTGGTCGTATCAGCGCCTTTTAAATTTCCAAATTATTTTTAAGCGATATTTGGCGAGATTTTAACCCTCTAAACTGGACTCCAATCCTCGATGACTTCATAAACTCATTTGTTCAGTTATCTCTGATCCGTGATATTTGTCATCCACCGAAAGATCTCCGTTTTTTGCTTCCTTACTGTAACCATATATTTAGTTTTTGCTTCCTTAATCTGAAGCTTAAATATGTTGAGCTGATAGTTCTAATGGAAGGATAAATATTTTATGGGAAATTGTATTTAGACCAATTACAGGAAACCCTCTAAGAACACGATTAATTCGTTCCGTGCTCTTTAAAACCGTGTTGTTCGACACTACAAAAAAGAAAATAAAAAAAGGTTACGTTTTATTTTTTATTTTTTGTTATGATATACAAAAAATAAAATAAAAGAGAATAACGAAAATCGTGTTGTTTGAAACCGTGTAATGTGAGGTAATGGGTATCTGTGTTCTTCGGAACCGTGTTCTTTGAATACCGTGCTCTTGGAGGATTACCTGTTATATTCTCAATGCGAGCTAATAGCTAACTCTATTTATGATATAAACAACTGCACTAAGCTCCGTTTAGCTGTGGGTTAAACGAAATGACGTTCGTTCATAAGTGGGTGGTGCTAAATGTCTGTAGAGAAGTTTTGAAAAATAATTTCGCCATATTTTGAGGACGGTTCTATTATCCATCGGTGATACTCCAAAGTCATTGCGAATTACGCTGATACGTGGGTGGTGGTAGCCTAAGACTATTTCATGATACAACAATATCGATTTCTAATGTTCACTTTTTCGATGTTAAGTGCTTGTTGCTTGTATCATTTACAATTTTTCTACCTATATAATTGGTAGGACAATATCCTCGCGCTCATGCAATCTTGGTGAAGTTATTTTGTCTTTTGTTACGGGTTTCTCTGACAAAATTTATCACAAAAGGCTTCCTAGATTCTTCATCCTACCAGTTATTATTCTCTTGTAGTGGATTCCGCCCTAAAATAAACACCGAGGCATCAGTTAACCCTGTTAACTCAGTTCAGTTAACTAATCTTACACTGATCCTTGATGGACTCAAGAAATGGCTGAATTAGTATTATTGAAATATTCTCAGTTAAAATGATTGTTAAGCGCTTCAGTAAATTCACGGGCGGTTGGAACGTTACATGATGGTGAAACGTTTGTTGTATGTTGTATATAGATGGAAGCAATATTTCGTTATGTATGTGATATGGTAAATACGACCACGTTTCACATAAAATACATTCCATTACTGGCCTCAAAAACACAAAGACATACCAGGCCGAATCCCTTTGGATATTATATGAACACGATACCATATACTGACCCAAACCATCATAGCTCTGTTCACAACATGCAGATAGTTAATACAAGAAATAAGAACTAACTGTGCTGGAGCTTATGTATACATGCTTCTTTCTATGCTGGAGATAGATTACATTCAGTCAATTGCCTTTTATTGATCATGTTTTTATAGCACAATAGATGGCTTTTCGTTATTTTATAAAATCCCAGAATTATAATTTTTACTTAATTTTTTATTTTGATTTAAATATTTAAAATAAGAAAAAAAAATTCTGGGCTAGAATAATATTTCGACATTGAACGAAATTACTTTAATAAATTCTGTGCTGGAATATCATTGCAATTTTAGTGTTATCCGATGAAATTTTTTTATTTTCCTGGAATGAAATTCCGGGCTAACTTCACAAGGGTTATTTCGTTTGTTTAGGAAATATTTGCTTGCAACCATCGATTTGTAGAACATGACTAGCTCAATGGTTCATGTCTCTTTGTTGTTTAAAAACAGAACGTACTGAGTTGGAATTGATGGTGCCGCGATGTACACCTTGAGCGCCTCTGTTCTAATTATTTGAATCATCCTCTAATATTTTGACGTCGTATTGTAGAATTTTGCTCAAAACGATTCCATTTTGTTGTTTGTATAGCAAGCATGCTTGGTTTAATTGAGTTTATCTTCACTTGGGGCTTGGATACTACCAAACGAATTGTCAAAGTGACACCCATGAAACCTAAATATACGCAAAATATAAGATTAACCCGATTCAAAATTCGGGCTTGTTGATGCTTTTAGTGGGTATACTCGACGATGCGGTATAATCGATGGCGGGTATAATCGACGATACTTTTACCAATTAGCGTAGTTTCCGATATTTGTAGTGCTAAAATATCAAGTTTGTATTGAGATGCTTGTTGAAAAAGTTAATTTCCGCTCGATTTAAGTTTCGTAGATAGTAGTAGTAGGTTTCTGAATTTATGGTATTCATAACAACAATGACCTCTGAAGAACTCCATATTATTAAAAGGGCTAGCACATTCCATACCTCAGTGTACAAACACGGAAATACGGAATGTACTAAGCCTTCTAATAGAAGGACTTCTCCAGAACTTTTCGAACCAGAACTTTTCGAACCAAGCGGAAAATTCCATTTTTAACGTAGGTATTTGAATTACAAACGCGTCGATAGAGTGGGAATTAGATCCACAATACAATCAATGTTTATAGTCTTCGCTAAAGCGGTTATTAGAAAAGAGAAAAAATTTGGATTCGAATTTCTCATTCACCGGCGAGTACAGCAGTGTATCATCGAACCCCGTCCAACCAACATATGGTTAATAAATGGCTGAACTTCATCCCAGGTGGTCTTATTATAGAACTTCTTCCAAAAATCATTTCGAATCCCATTTCCATTCAATATACTTGATCACTTCATAATCGGTTTAGAAAAGGCCGAGCTCCCGTGGCCATATTCCAGAACTTCTCTCAAAAATTAGTTTAGAATCCTATTTTCATCCATCATGCTTCATTCAATTATAATAGGTTAGGGTTTTATTTGCTACGTCTCAAATCAGGTTTTGTTTGTTTCGTCTTTCAGGCTTAATGTGAAATTTGAATCTTTTCCCGTTTTTCGGCTCCTGGATTAGCACTGATTTTTGCCCGTGAGCACTAATTTTCACAAACTCGGCGTAATCTAATTGGTATGCAAAGTTTCATTTTGAAATTCGAAAGTTTCCCTGCTGCTGTTACCCACTACCAACACTGTAATATTTTGATTGCTATCATCTGAATTATGGAGATCAAACCTCTTTGATTAGTCCGTCAATTTTTGATTTATCACTCCATATGAAGAGTGTGATTTGACGCCCATGTTCTGGCTTAATTTGGCCCAAATTTTGGTTCCGTTGATCGAACTTACTATGTAGTTGCTATTGCACGTGGTTTCTCAAAGTTTGACCAATACCTGATGCGGTTTAAATTGGTAATTGGCTTAGACGCCTAGACGTAATGTCTCCTGCATCAAGTCTCCTATATTCTAAGTTGGTTTCTGTTGTTCGGTAGTTGGCGTCTGCACTGATATGGTTTGCAATTTCTTTGTGTGATCCATTATCCTTTCTTTTTAATTAGGTACGTTTCAGTCCGGATGACAAGCGGTACTCCAGATGGGCCTGCCGACGGTGATGATTGTTGCTATCTACATAATATATTGCATATCACTAGGCTTTTGTAGCTCCCCATTCATAGTACTAGGCAGCCTCGACAACAACCAACGAGTTATGGTCTTTTCAAACATTTTAACTCTGCTTTAAGCGAAGTGTTTATCAGTCCATCCCATTATTATTATTACTTTTTGTAATTTCACGGTGTTTTCATTTCAAAAATAAAAAAACAGATTTGTCAAACATAAAACAATAATATTTTATTTTTAGCAAACAATTACGTTTGAAACACATAGGTTTAAGCCACGTTTTCACTGGCTATAATTCTGACTAATTATAAGAAATATTTACGCTATGGGTATTTTCCAAACACTCACTAGTTACAGACCTATTGACTTATTTAGCCCTATCTGGAATAAGTCGATCGAGTCATTCCAGTTCTATGTACCTACTTATTTTTGACGTAATAACAAAAAACCAAACACAATTTCTATTGGGGGTACAAATTAGTGTTGAGGGATTTACAAAAGATGGCGTAACTAGTATTAAATCGCATCGGGCCATCTTGTAACTATATTCATGTTAAGGCGTCATAATTCCTCTCTAAAAATCAAAATTGTGTCATTTCGGTGAAGTGTAAACAACATATTTTTTATGTTCTAACCATTTCAAACTTTGTGGTAACAAAATACAATTTGCGGAAAGCGCTGTTGTTTTGTTTTAGATTGAAGAAAATTGCTGCTGATGGGCATCGACTGCTGTGTGAAACATATGGAGAGCATGATCCATCAATAAAATCATGTAAGTACTGGTTCCGCCGTTTTAAAAGTGGCTATTTGGACATCAGAGGCAAAGAACGCAAAGGGAGACGAAAGTCAAAGTTTGAAGACGCTGAGTTGGAGGTGTTATTGGACCTTGATTCATGCCAAACTCAAAAGGAGCTGAAAATTTGTTTGGTGACTCAACAAGCGATTCAAAACCGTCTCAAGACCATAGGTATGGTGCAAAAGTAAGGAAATTGGGTTATAAAAATCCAGTAGTAAAGATGGCTTTGGTCGTGGTCACTACATTTGAAAAAAAAAAACTGCATGTATTACATTTAGTCAAGACACAATTTTGAAGACGTTTCTGTTTAGACGGATTTATTCAAATATGTCTCCTCGGATGACCTATTTGAATAATTCGGTGTCCACAAATAAGTCGGTGTTTGGAAAACAGTCTTTCATATTCATATTATTATTTCATTATTATTATTTCATATTTCTAAAAAAAATTTTATATTGCCATACAGCGGAGTGTGTGATCAATTTAGTGGTCGAGAAATCGTAAGCATCAAGCTAGCAACTAATGTGATATATTTTTGACGCGAAAAATCAAACTTCTTTCCCCTGTTCGATTGACACAAGAATCATCGCATACATTTTTCAAATCTTAAGTCAAAACAGATGGATATAATTCTATCAGCCGCGTTATAATTTTCTATATACTCTCGTTGCTTACTTAATAGAAATATACTCTCGACCACAGAATTCGATCATTCGACTAATTATCCTGATTTTTTTTTATGAATCTCAATAAATGCTTTCCAGTGAATATGCGGCTTTATTAGTAATTCCGCTAGTGGAATCATTATGACATAAAATTTTACATTTATAACATAAAAAAAATATTATTTTTGGTAATTTTTTGTTCTGTAGAAATTTAGAACCTCCAATTCTTTTGATTTCCAGTCGTTGTATAAAGTAGCGGCATGATTTTCCCCTGTGAATCATCTAAAATTGAAAATATGTTTTTTAGTTCAGAGCTATATCAAAGAATGGCTGCGATTAATACCTTGGTTTGATGTACCAGCCGATCCATTCCGTCGATGATTTCGCCATTTTATTTTGTGCCAACTATTCCAGAAAAATTTGTCACGATATCGTGGCGTTGTGAACGTGTACAATAACGGATTTATCGCCGAATTTAAAGGCAATATGAATACAATCAACCACGCATACATATCGGCTGAAATTTGTACGCTCATAAACACGAGCACTTTGTAAATTATGATCGGAATCCAGCACGACGCGTCCGTAAAGACGATAAAGAAAAATCGTATGACAAATTCACAGTCCAACATCGATAGAGGTGTGGCTTTTCGTGTTCGCCAAATTGAAAATAGTAGTGCTGAATACAAAAGTGCGATCACGACCAATAGTGTCATATTCAGTCCAATAAATACAAACGCCGAATATTGCCATCCAAGTGCGTACTTCTCTTGCAAATGTAGGGGAAAACATGTACCGGAGTACTTCCCGTAAAATAATGTGCTCGAGCGCCATACGATCACGGGTAATATGGCAAGAGTGGTTCCAAGGAGCCATATTGAGAATAGGCTAAAGAAAACATTATGCCCATTTAATTTTTGGTATCCACCAAATGGATCGGCGATTAATAAAAAACGTTCGACGGACATAAATGCCATTATCAGCATCGATACTTCGGATGATATCATCGCTAGTATTCCGGTCGCCACGCATGACCAAGACTCGATCCATTCATGCGCTCGCGTATTATATACTTCGCGATAGCGAAAATCTTGTACACCGATTATGGCCAGATAAAATCCCATCAACATATCAGCAACTACATATAAAATAAAATATTTGTTAAAAAAATATTTTAATCCTTCTGCTATTATAACTCACCTGCTAAATTTCGTATTACCATGCTAACAGTACGATTTTCGTCTCGTAATGTGGACCGGCCCCAAATGACTAGCATATTACCGAAACATGTTAGAATTGCCATTGCCCAGGCAGAGTAGCGCAATATAGGTTTGGTTAGCAAATCGGTCATCGATGAGACTCCATCACTTTTGGGTGTGCATTTTCGGACAGCCGGTGTCATCGAGCAATAAAAAAATTCAGCGTACACGACTATGTCCAGTTTGGACATATTGGTCAAGACATTAAAATTAATCTTGGGTGATCTGATTCCATCTAAATTTCTGCAATGAATTAAAAAATAAAAGAAAATGATTAAATAGATTATGGATCAAAAATAATAATGGAGGGAGGGAACAGGATCTAAAATCTACCCTGATCTCGTAAAAGCAATTACTGCGGTCAATAGCATCATTAAAGCTGGTTTTCATGCACGAGATTTATGTTACGAAAGAACCTATAAAGATATTGAATGAAAATCCGTATTGGCTGCCGAGAGGATCAGGTTGCAAATAACGACCACAAACCTTTTAATGAGGTATTACAAGAGCACCTAGTATAGAAAAATGGGGTAACGTGGAGTCCTTAGGAGCCACTGCCGCTGAGAATCATGAAGTAGGATACCAAATCGGCGTCATCCTGCCGAAGTACACCAATTTGAGAACCAAATAAAGTTGGTAGTATATGTTGACCAATGACCACTGGCCCTCTACAAGAACGCTGTCAAAGTTTAGTTGAGGATTTCTCTGAGCCCAGACTGGTGGCGGATGTAGTTAGAGAGAATATTTCGAAGAGCCGAAGCTGACTACAGATCAGGCTTTGTGCTTAACAAAAAGGTTCTGTGCAGATACGCTGAAATTGTATAAAAATACTGAACATGACAAACCGGAAGGACACATCAAGGGGTACTCAGCTCATTAATCGTGGTCTGATAGTCATTCAGGATGACTGCGATTCGTAGAGCTCGGAAATGTCAACTCAGACGAAGGGTCTGATATAACTGTGGCAGAGGCAGATAGCTGTGTTAATCCAAGAACCTTGAGTCAGTGGAGACCGAGTATGTATATGGACTTAGAATTTCAAACTATATTCTTACACAAAGAAAACAGGAAAGATTCATTCTTTCTTGTATTCTTCAATTGTATTCAGGAGATGGAATGCGGTGAAACTTCGAAACTGCTAATGGAAATTCACTTTCCCAGCTGCTCTGGACATGGGCGAATGGTCCATATGTATACAGCTTTACAATTCAACAATTAGGTCCATTTTATTATATGAGATTAGTACCTATTAGCCGGCTCCAAATGTTCTGACCAACTTAAAATCTTTGATGGAAATGCAAAGAACAGCTACCTTAGCCGGTGCGAAGTTTCTAACGTTAATTAAAAGTGTAGCATACGCAACAAATATTCTGCAGCGTATGCAACTTATCTATGCAGTGTATGCAACTTATTTAACATGTAAATAATTTATAAGAAAAACCTCAAAAACTAACATTAAATTAATAATTTCGAATAAAAACAAACGAAAAATATATGTACAAATATGTATTAAAGTTTTCAAAGTTTTATCATACACTAATATTTTCCAATTGAGGTTAAACCCATAATTAACACTTCATCCTAGGGTTTTCGCAATATAGCCACCAGTATTCTCAAATAGTAGACGTTCGAGCCTATTCAAATTTGTACAGCCCGTACATATAAAAAGGGTTGGGCTCTTCTGACAAAATTTCATATTTTGATAAAAAAATTATATGGAAGCTGTACCTACACTTCCAATTAACACTCCATCCTAGAGTTTTCGCAATATTGATATCAGAAATTTTGTGAATTGAATTCGGCTTTCGTCACTCGAACATTTATACCTCGTACAACAGACACGCCACTTTGCATACGAAAAAGTTGAAAAAAATTGAAAAATAATCTGGGATAGAAAAATCCGAGATTTTTATCCGTCGTATGTTTCTGTTATTGAATGGCGCAGTGACATTTGATGGTTGATATATTGATGCAGATGGTTCTTAATTTACGTGTATAATTTACGTGATGTAATTGGTCAAAATGATGGGATGGAAAAATCCAGGATTTTTATCCACTATCGCAACGGCACGCCATTGTTTTGTCAAAGAGAAGAAAAATGTTAATTTTTTAGGATTTTTTTTTTACGAAAAATCACCATAAAATCAACTAAATCGATTTAGCTTTCTTTTAAATAGTTTCTATTGTATCTATATTTGTCGATGCGATGTTTATTCGATCGATTCTACTCGATTTAAATTCAACAAAATGATTAAAAATGATAAAATCAGTGTTTTTCTAAAAAATTAGATGTGGTTTTTCGGTCTTGATATGTTCGGCAAAGTTGTTGGTCTTGACCTGCGCAACAACTTTTCGGATGGCAGAAGTCCAACTTCATTGGTTTGTAGAACATTTTTTGTCAGAAAATTGTTCATTCAACGGTCTTTGTTGTTCAACGGAATTGGGCCAATTCTGGATTAGCACAAATTCGGCCACTATATTTTTCGGATGGCAATGAACATGCGTGACAGGAATATGCTATCTGAAATGCTTATTCTTTGATTTTATAATAAGTTATTTTATTTTTTAATTTGTTGTTCAACAAAAATATTATTGAACGGTATACATCTGTATTTTGTATGTTCAATATAGTATCTTTTAGGGGCTAATTTGTTTTTCCTCAATTTATTAATGAAAATTTATAAAAATCATATTTCTATGATAAGCACAAATTTCGTCGGTGAAACCGCTTTTGTGAAGTTTTAAAATTAGGCTTAAATTATTTCTGGTTTTTTCTAGAAATTGGGTTTTATTTTTTTCGTCTTTCAGGCGAAATTTAAATTTTCTTTTCCCGTTTTTTCGGCTCCTGGACTAGCACTAATTTTTTCCCGTGAGCACTAATTACCACAAATTGGGCTTAATCGGTATGCCAAGTTTCATTTTGAAATTCGAAAGTTTCCCTGCTGCAGTTACCCACACCTTCATCAATGTCTTCCTTTATTTTGAATTGATTCCATGAACGTTTTATGTGTGTTTTGTTTCTTCTTAATAACCTATAGTTTTCTATTCCTGATTTTTTTCATCCATCTCTGCAGCTTTCATGTAATTTGTAATTTGCCTTTTGAATTTTATCCAATTCCATCGGCTATTTCCCGTACAAATCATCGGGCCAGGCTTATTTAAATTTACCAACTGCGCCATATTTTATATGTTTTGTTTTTACTTATGAAATAAAGACTAATAACTTTTTGTACTTATAAACTTTTATTTCTCTTTATTATTATTACCAACACGTTTGCTTCTTAGGTTTACAATGTTCTCCCTTGTTCTACTTCATTCATTCACATGTATCTTATATGCCTCAGTGTCCTCTACAATATGTTTACATGTACTCTTTTTATATAAAGGTAAGCTTATACTCATACAACAATAACAATTAAAGCAATTTGTTTTGAATAATTCTGGTTCACGTTCCAAGCCATTTTGAATATTCGCATTCAAAATAGATTTTACTTTTAATGGAAGAAAACCATCCCCATATCTTTGTGAAAGTACTTTTAACACTATTTGCCGTAGGCACTTGGCGAAATACACTAACACTTAATAGTTTATTAAGTATTTGCGAAAGTAGACAAGCTAGGGACTCGATTATGGTATTTACTTCTAATATGGAATTTTGTTCTAATTCTATTCCTTTCTGTTCACTTTCTGTAAAACAATTTCTGATGAATATTTAATATAATTTATTTCATGGAAGTTGCTCATAATTTATAGAATTTAGGATTTATTTTTTTGGCAACCATATCCACAAAGAAACTACAAAATGCTATTGATATAGTGAATAACTGGACAAAACAATGGAGAATAACACTTAACGAATTGAAATCGACACATATCAACTTTTCAAATAGGAAATTCGAATATATTCCGATTAGACTGAATTCACAACAAATACCATATTCTGACAATGCTAAATACCTCGGCATGACGCTAGATTCTAATCTCAGGTGGAAAGCGCATGTTAAAATGAAAAGGCAAGAACTGAATTTAAAATTCAGAAAAATGCACTGACTTATTGGAAGAAACTCCGAACTGACAACGCACAACAAACTGCTGTTATACACACAAATCCTAAAACCGATCTGCAGCTCGATTCTGGTTTTTCCTATAGGAAAAGGAAATAGGAAAAATATTTTCATAGTATTTTTGTCAAAAATACCATTTTCTAGCCTACTGGGAAATCATGTTTGATCTAAAATTTTATAATTTAGGAAATATTTTTTCCATATCGAAATTGGATAGGAAAAATATTCTCAATTTAATTTTGTTTTTGAAAAAATTTACACTAACTGTTTATCATAGTATGCCAGAAACAAAATGTTTGTGACCAAAATACTATGAAAATATTTTTCCTAATTCCTTTTCCTATAGGAAAAACCAGAATCGTGCTGCTGGACGTATGGCATTCAGCTTTCGAAGATTATTCAAACATTTCAAAACAAAATACTACATAGTATTGTGAATGTTCCTTGGTACATTAGAAACGACAATCCCCATCAAGACTTAAACATGGAAGACGTCAGCGATGAAATACAAAAATTTGCAAGGGGTCATGTACTGCGACTGCAGCAGCATCACAACGAGGAGCTGCGGAACCTACTGAATAGCACCAATGGACCGAAACGCCTTAAAAGAACAAAGCCTTTAGAATTAGTGGTTCCTTGAGCCGCTTAAATCAAAGGACTGGCAGAGTTGGGATGAACCGATGGGTCTCATCCCACAAGAATGGACTACTAAACTTATAAAACAATTACTAAATAATCCATATGATTAGTTGTAATATTATACAGAAATAAAGATTTCTTAATAAAAAAAAAAAAAAAAATTATTTGATGTGGACTGTTGAAGTGTCACATCTTGAAATACAACCACTAAGTTTGTCACACGGTAAAAGGTACAGTTCAACAAAAAAACAAAACGAGTAAAATAAAACTGCCTTTTCATCTTTCGAGTAAAATTAAAAGTCCTAAGATGTTAGTTTTCGAACTTGTAACTGCGGAACAATGCTATATATATTAGAATAGAGCAATCTTAGAAGGATAAATTAAATAAAGATATTAAAAAATTATGCCTTAAGAGATTTTAATTGGCCCGCGTCTCACCATAGACCGTTAAGACTAACTTATAAGTAATTAGTGAACGCTGTAAAGTGGTCAGCAATACTAACGATTATACACACAATTTTTTTATTATGTCTAACAAATTGGTTGACGGTAAATTTTATGGTATAAAAGCGGTGCGACTTTCTACATCTACGCTCTACGGACGACGACGAAACAGGAGGCGAATTATGTAAGCATTACGGGTTACGAGTTACGACAAATGACGTCAAAAGGCCTTTTTATTTAAAGCATTTTGAGTTGTCGTAATTTCGACTTTTTGTTGTTGTTTTAGTCGTTCACATTTATAAATTCGAGACAAAAGTCGTACTATCTATTTTTTTCTTGTTTTCATTGACAATTTGTCAAAATAAGTTTGAGTCGAAACTCGTAAGTCGAACTCGTAATGCTTACATAATTCGCCCCCATGTTGCAAGAGTATTAGTTCGTTACTGTATAAAAGAGAAAAATTGCTGGCTAAAAATGTAAATGAAGATATTGCTCTAACAAATTTGGACCCCCCACCTTATACCAATCCTGCGTACATCACTGATTATCCCATATGTGCTTTTCTACAACCAAAATTGTTATGTCGATAAATAAAGTAATACTTACAAATATGTAACGTCCACATTTTGCATAACACCTGATGACACCTCAATGTTGTTAAATCCAAGATACCTAAAAACATAAAAGAAATGAAAATGTCATGTATACGAGTACAAAAGTATTAAAGGTATTAAATTATGTTTTGATTTATTTTTACAAAACATGTCATCTCCCACAAAAAAACAGATAAATTCAATTATTTTATACATTTTAATCAATCAAATCATGGAACGACATACAGGACAGCAGTAATGTTATGTTTAATAGCAGCGATTTGATATACCCGAGATTATATCGGAAAACAATATAATCAACATAATAACGTAACATGCTTCATCCACAGCATAAATATTGACAAATTAAATTCGTAATAAAATTCATAAATCACGATGTAAAGCTTTACGTTAATCTTTCGACAACAGCAACCACAATAAAAAAAAATTCCAATGAATAAATAAATCTTGGGGAATCAACTAAAATTTGTTTTAATCGTAAAACGCTCGATAGTCATGAATGGATTAAAATCATCGCAATACGGATTTGCAGCATCGAGTTACGCGTCTAGTCTTTATAATCACCAAACACTATATACAGTATTTAGAAATTGAATTTACGTTTAACTATGCGACTCTACATAATCTAACACACGTGAAGATTGGCAATGATTGGGCGTAACTTAAATTTTATAAGGATAAGAAATACGATGCCATCATACAATGTATGTTGCCATTTTGTAGACAACATTATCTTACCAACCCAAGAACTATACAAAGTGAAGATTACTATTGAAAGTCATGTTGAATATTTTATTGTATGCTTATTTCACTGATCCATTATTTTCTATATTTTTGTACATCCATCCTTGATTCCAAAATATTTATATAAGTGCTCGTAATTTTATGTTACTAATAAAGCACAAAATTTATGCCGAATAGAAAATTTGAATCACCAATAAAAATTGATTTCACATAATTCACATGTTTAAAGGTAATATGGAAAAGGTGAAATTAGAACAATTCGTTTATAATTTGTCGTATTAGGGAGCAATGAACTTGAGTTGTGATACTACCAGTGAACACCTGTATCAAAAGTCAGGTCATATTTTAGATAAAAATTTAGATATAAATTGTAAGTTGGTCACATGTTGAAAAATACCATGATTGGATGAAGTAATACTGAACGCTGTACCAAAAACTAGGGCATATTTTATGTAGCATCATAGGTAATTTGGGCCGAGTGAAGTTCGACCAATTCGTAAATTGCTGGATCTCATATTTATAATTTATCGTGGTTGGGCAATGAATTTTAGTTGTGGCACTATAACTGTGAATTCATGTGGCTAAAATCTGGTTATATTTAATGTATCAACAACAAATTGATTATCCTCTAACACGAGAAACTATAAACATTCCCCACCCATATTACCTTTAAGCATGAGACCAGATTTTAAGTTTTTTTCACTATAGTGTTACATAAAATAAACCCTCATGTGTACAACAGGTGTCACTGGTAGGGCCGCAACTCAAATTGATTGCCTCCATATTGCCCCCTTTTTGGCGAATATTTTCTGTTAACTTCAGTACCATGTCTATCACTACCACCTGATATAAAATATATCGATAATGCTAATTTTTTCGTCTATCAGGAGCGTATTTTGGCAATTTTGTAGATTTTTGATTTATATTGTTACTATCTCACGTATTGGGTTGATGGACAATTAATATTGGCGAAATATTTATTCAACAAAAATTGCTCATTTAAGGATAAGAACTTACTATCATTTTTTTTGGGAGATCAGTGACATCTGAGGTTGAGTAGTAGCAATAAACGAGTTTTATAACAGTTAGAGTGTGTTTCAATTGTTTTAAATGCCGCATAAACAGTTAACATAACATAAACTACAGTCTATAACAAAAACTCTAGAATAAATCCAGGTGAGTCTAGAATGTCGATGTATTTTAGTTGGTCATTTAGGGGATTCAGGACGCAATATATTAAAAGCGAAAGAAAACGGCGCGAAATATTAAGGAAGAATGTGAATTACGAGAATTGGTGTTGTAATTGTAACCGTCACGTTCTCTAATGATGTTTGCAATAGGTGACAGCGATGGAATTTTAAATATTAGAAGACGGATGGTTACGCAGTTAAAATTCCAACTATAGCAGCGTGATTTGCCAGTGAGTGGTGGTAAAAATGAATTAAAATTGCGACTATGTGAGGCTATGGAGCAGCAAGGATTAGACCCGGATATTTATGAATTCTAAAAACCTAATGGAGGAATAACTAGATGATAGACGTGTTATGGTGGAGGCAGTTGAACTGAACTACCTTGAACCTTCGATATAGCGCCTTTATTGGCTGTTGTAACTCAAAAGTTTGATCATCAAAGTAAAAAGACAACAAACAATACAAGATTTGGCGTAACAAATGGATCAAACTTTGAGTAACAAAGTAAAGATTTGACGCGTAAAATTAATGAAATCAAAATATGCAACGAAAGATTCGAGAAGAAAATAGAGGAAAAGTGTCTAAAGGTATGCCTTGAAGTTGAAGTAGAGAAAGTACAAAGCGAACGTTCAACGACTCGAAAAAGATCTTTTTTGCCTAAAAGCAAATGGAATAACATCTTAGGTATAGTCTAGGCAGTTCACTCTAATAAGCTCAAGCCCTGATATTCAATGGAACAACTTCTTTTGGGATTTTTAAATTCCAATTTGAAACGGCTGCCAACAGAAATGCATGACAGAATTAATAGTAGCTCTGAAAGGACGACCAGCCGAAACATTGCAAACAATTTCCTAAAATGTTCACAAAAGTTATAATGAGATAATGACAGCACTGGATCAGAAATACGAAAGTGTCCACGAGCGAGAAAAAGATATACCAGAGATCAAGCTACTATAGCGCATTTAACATACTGAAATATGTCCACAGAGAGCGCCAAAATGGATGCTCTCATTAACGGCAGAGCTTGTGCTTTAATTAATTAAACCATCACTTAATATACGGCGTATTGAAATAGAGATCGCGTGGAATATTAAGCGGGCGACAGCCGGATTCCGTGAAAATAGCATTACTTGTTTGACATTTGACAAGGTGGGTCACATCTCTCGTTACTGCTGATAAAGGACGAAACTTAAAGAGGCAGAAAGTCGTTCCCGCACCTGATTGCCTCATAACATAACCTCCATCCCTATTTCCAGATTACCACGAAGTGGAGACAGCTTAACAATAAGAGGTGATATTGATGGAAAAGTTGTGTGATTACTTTAGACACAGGAGCAATACACACGATTGTTCAATATGATCAGTGAAAGCACACAACCAGCCAATGGGTTGAAATTGCAAACAGCGACTGGCGAGAGTGTATTCATCTTAGGTAAGAAAGTACTGAAGATAAGAATTCAGGATACCAGATTTCAACACGAAGTACTGGTCAAAAATGGAGAAACTGAGGAAAATTGTCACCAAATACAGAAACAATTATTTGAAGAAGAATGGAGGGAGGTTCTGGGTGGCCCAAGTTATGAGTTTTCGAACAAGTAAAAAACAAATAAGAAACAGGCACATTGGAAAATGTGAAGAGGTAAGTGCCATAGTAAAATCCGAACAGAAAAATCCGGTGAGAAAAACAACACAGCAGAACAAAAGGGAATAATAGGACAACTTATGCAGAACTGAACAGAAAATCACACTAAAGAGGAGAGGAAAAAACTGAAGCGCAGCGATTACCAGTGGTGCACATGTCCATTTTCTGTATAGTACACCAGAAAATAATAGAAGGACCACTATGGTAAAAAACAGAATTGACATCAGAATAAAGACGAATCTGAGATCGAACGATTAAGGACATGCGAGCGGCAGGAGTTATCAAGTCATCGGACAGCCCGTTCAGCTCACCGGTGTTGTTGACGAAAAAAAGGTCGGTAGCATGAGATTTTGTGTAGATTATCGAAAATTAATAATGTGACGAGGAAGGATATCCATTACCTCGAATAGGTGACACATTAGACGCATTATCGTGTGCTAGAATGTTCTCCACACTGGATCTGCAAAGTGTCTATTGGCTGGTAGAAGTTCAAGAGGAAGACCATGAGAAAACGGCAATTAGTTAAAAGGATTACATTTGAGAACGTGGCTTTATATTTATACGATATTTTTGTCATGGGAAGAACTTTCGAAGAGCATGTGAGGAACCTAGCTGAAGTCTTCGAACGAATGTAATCCGCCGGGTTAAAGTTAAGTCGTAAGAAATGTTCATTCTTCTGAACATATGTACAGTGTTTGGGCCACAAAGTAACCGTCAATGAAATTCATACAGACGAAGCAGAAATGTCAACGGTGAAATAGTCAAGACCCAAAAATGTACTTGAATTACGAAGCTTCCTCGGATTGTGTACCTACCGCCAATGTTGTGAAATGTTCACACGAATTAACGAAGAAGAACGAGCCATTTGAATGGAAGGAAGAACAAGATGAGTCGCCATAATACTTGCGGATCCTGTACCCAAAGCGAGCAAGTCATTGCGTATTACTCAAAAAACCTATCGAAACCGGGGCCTAACTGTTGTGTGACACGAAAAGAGTTATTGGCACTACAATTTGAGAATCCGAGCGGGCAGGTGGAAAACCGGATCGAACGTTCGTAAAGCTATGACTTTGATGCCGAGCGTCGAAAAGGAAGCACACATGGGAATGCTGACGCATTATCAAGGCGGTCATATCAAATTGAATGTAAAAACTGTATGCGAATGGAAGGAAAGGATTATGTAATCGATGTATGGCTTATTAAACGCTACTCGATGAGGACTGGACGAATGAATCAATTCGGAAGGAGGAATTACTAGAAGCGGATTTATCAATAACATTGCGTTATAAGGAAGAGGGTTATCGACCAGCTTGGAGTGAGATTTCAGATAGGACACCCTTAGTGACAGCCTATTGCACACAGACAGCCTTCCGGAGACAATGGCTGTTTAAAACGGATATGGGTGGGCTCGGATGGCAAAGACCAGCAATTTTTAAAAGTAGTTCCGAATAATAAATTTAATCAAATACTTGAGGAGTATCATTGCAAAGTAAGTAGAGGCAATCTTGGAATTAATAAAACACTCACAAATATTCGTAAACGATTTTATTGGTTCGGATATAGTCAGTTGGTAGTAGAATCATGTAAAAATTGTGATCAATGTGCAGCAGTGAAAGGACCTACACGAAAAAATCGAGGATCAATACAACAGTACACCGTCGACGCACGATTCGAGAGAATTTCCATGGATGTGGTAGGACTCTTTCATATTACAGAAACCGGTAATAGCCGTACACGACTCGATCGGGGTTACACCGGCCAAAATAATTTTCGGGAATAATCTACGATTACTATAGCAGATATTAAATTTGGTCTTGTTCCATCAACAGCGTTAAACGATCAAGATTAAGTCAATAAAATGCAAGAAGAACTTGATGAGAATGAGATACACTAATTTGTACGAAAAAAAACTCGATTAATAACCTATCGAATGAAGGCTCGGTATGACATACGAGCAACTTTCGAAGAAGGACAACTGGTTTGGCCGCAACAAAGGAAAGGTTTATTATCGAAGCGCCAACCAGCATGTGAGAGGCTATATACTCACAAAGATAAACGACGTATTTTATAGAATAAAGAAAGAGCAGCGAGAGAAACACAAGGTGTTTCACATTTGGAACGATTGACACTATATACAGAGGTGAAGTGGAAGTTTTTATCCTGTTTGGGACGAACAGGCTTAGGTGGGGGTAATGTTATGATGTCGCCTTTTGGTTTCATGGGCAATTAGCTCGGCATTAGCGAGACATTTATTCAACAAAAATGGTTCATTTAGGGACTATAACTTTTTGCGAGATTAGTGACATCTGGGGTGGAATAGTAGCACTAAAGAAATTTTATAACAGTTTTTTGTGTAGCGGATTATTGTTACGGTGACATCTAGATTAGAATAGAATAAGTTATTAATAATTGTTCAATTGTATTTGTGAGTTGGGTCAACATTTAGGCGTCATTTGTATACTAACATATTTGCTCAAATCTTGGAGAGCATTCAGGATTATTCTAGAAACAAATATTTTTGTATACGTACCGCTGCATTTGGCGTATTTTGACGTGGAATGCTGAGTCTTATTTCAAACGCGATATAGTGAAGGCTAAATAGAGTGATTATTAAAGCGATTATTAAAGTGATAATTAAATAGTGTGTTATAATTGGAATAATTAATTGTAAATTTTGTGTTGTGGAAATAAATTTGTGTGAGTTCAAATTTGAAGCAGTTGTATTTATTCACAATCCAGTGATTCAAACCGTGAGTGACAAGGCAAAAACGTAACAATAACTTGATACGATTAGCAAAATAAGGTAATGAGTGTAAAATTATCGAGAATACGTTTATCCTAAATTTGAAATCGTTCGGAACAGTGTAAGGGAATTACGATTAAGTTACGAAATCCATGTTGCAAATAAATGTGAAAATACGGGTCTATTTTTTAATTCAACCCGAGCAAGCAGGCTTACCCCGGGTAAAAATTGTTTTTTACTTTGCACACTCTTCGTACACGGACATTAATTTCAGAGTAAAATTTGAAGAACCGAGTAAGCTCGGTGTAAGCACAGTTCACAAATAAAAACGCAGTATGCAGAGTAAAATTACTCAGGTTGAATAAAAAAACACAGAGTATTTTCTGACAGCGCACTGCTTGCTCAGGTTGAATTAAAAAATAGGCCCATTGGCATTCCTGGTTAGTAGGTCATGCTTTTCCGATTACTTATTTTCGATAAATGCTATACAAATTTTTGAAAACAATTTTTAACTGGCAAGAAATAGGTCGGGATCTTTATCCTTTTTACTTGTATTAATTTGATAACTTGTCTATAAAGTTGCCGTTTGAGTTTTAAAATTCTGTTTTCGTTTTTGAATGACTACATATCTAGTTACATGCTATACATTTGAAATCGAAAGAGTTAATTTAATTAATTTGTCGTATAATGTTAATTTTATATACCGCACAATTTTATAGACTTCCTTGAATTTTACACCCAAAAAAGTAACAAAAAATATTTAAACAAATATTTCCTTGTTCCACTTCTGAAAACTGATAGCTATGTCGTCTTTATGAAATTGTTTATATTTTGTGTTCATAATTTATTTATTTAACAAAGCGTACGTACATAAATATCATACATTTGTATTTAATCAAAAATATTCACGTCGTTTATTACAACCGCCAAAAATTAGTGGGGTATGAAAAATTGTGTTATAAAACAATGTGAATTATGTATTGTACTTTAGCAAATACAAAGCGTTGCTGGAAAACCTATACAGAATGTTCATTCGAATTTTAAAAAAGATTTGGGATTGGCAAACTGAATTGCAACGAAATCAATATGAATTTTTTATTGCTATTTTGGTTTGGGTAAAATGAAATAGGATACAATTCGGATAAGGAATACATTTTGCGCAAACAACCCATCTAAAATTTGAAACTAGTAGAGCGTGTAGTTGATTCTGCCATGTACCAAAGCAAGAAGCACCTATCACGGCATATTATGATATCGTGGTTCCGATTTAGCTACATTCAACATGCTATTCTGTTTCTACCTATTTATGTACGCGATATGTGATTTATACTTACAATGCATCCAAACTCGTTCTGCAGAAAGTACAATCCGGGAGGGTCGTCAGAAAATTCTGAGTAAGCCGCCTGTGAATGAAAAACGAAAATATATAACTCTGAATTTAAATTGAAAATTAAAATTAAATGCAATCGAAAATTAGTGCATAAGTCTATTGTTAATTATTTATTTATTTTCATTGCATGTATCAGCAGATTATTATTACACAATATCCGTAGAGAATTGCCTTGCACACGAACTATTTAGTTTTACTACACAATATACTCGTGCGTACTAAAGAAAAATTAAGACAACATCTTTGACGTATTTCTCTGTCTTTAGTATAAAATTATTTTATTGACCGGCTAACCTAAATTTTCGTTTAAAGTTGCTCGCTTTAGTATATAAACGTACATACAGATGGATAATGTGAACAACAGGATACGTAGAGTAGTACAGATAAACTATATCTTCAGGATGTGTAATGTAATTATAAGTTATATCAAGTTATATGAAGTAACTACGAGTACATATTTCATACATGACAAATTCTGATCTGGTGGAAAACAAAATCTTAAAATTTATGTGCATCGTTGCCATCCATTTACAATGAAGGTGGGAAGGTATACGCACGACTATGTAACACTGCAGTTGGGAAATTATAAAACTATTTTTCATTTTTAAATACATATTATCGTGTTATTGTAGAGTTGAGTGGTTAGAGGAGTTGAGTTTATTGGAATTTCCCTTGCTCTAATGAGTAATCATTTAGTTGTTTCAAATAATTAGATTGCTATATTTCGATTTATCTATATAAATAAAAATCCTGCAGCACGCAGAGTCTTGCATGCTTGTAATGAAGCACGCAGTCAAGGACCAGTGTTTATCGATGGTTTACATAATTCAATCGTGGCTGAATTTCACTCGCGAATTGCATGATCGTTTGGCTATCAAAAAGATATTGGATCGCACATAATTTGACGATTACTCAAGAAAAGACTCGTGTCAGTTGGTCGAAGAAATGCTCAAAATATATGACTGCGGTGCTTCAAAACATGTCTATAATATTGTGGCAGGTGACGAATTATGAATCTAGCGTGTGAGCCCGAAACCAAAGAGCGGTCAACGGTATAGTTGTTTCAATATGAGCCAAACCCAACAAAAGTTGGTCGCACACGGAGCACTTCGAAGTCGCTTGTTTTTTCGGAGATGCTAGGAAAAATTGCAACTTATGAAAATTTTAAGTATGAAGGACACAGACAGACAGCCACCACCTCGAAAACCTTTTTTTCGGACATCGGCAGTATAGCGAATGGTAAATCTGAATGTCTCAACGTCGAGAATGTCCATGATTACTATACTAACTTTTATTAGGTAAAACAAAATAATAAATACGCCACACTTGGTTAAGCAACAGTTTAGCTCTATTCATTTTAAAAGAATCTTCGTTTTTTTCAATAAAATTGCTAATTTTTATAGTACCATACCAACTGAATCGTATACTGTCCTCTTCGTTTGGTAAAGGTCTTTGTTCCATCCTATTAACTCATTTCTCAAAATCACATCCGGAACCCATTTTTGGAATCCTATATCTTATGTTTATCATAAAACGAGAGCTTATCTCAATCTGTTAAGAAATGGTTTAGGCTTAGTGAAATTTAAAATTTTCCAGAGGCACATTTAAAGTTTATATAAGATTCCTTCAAATTTTCCAAACTCATTATTCAATGCAACCAATTCCTGACAACCGCAAATATTCTCTCTCAATTTTATTATCAAAATCAGTCGGGACCCGCATCCATTTTGAGAACCCCTAGTACTATAAAACACATCTCAGCTATTTTTATTAGTATAAAAGTCGTTCGACCCGAAACCCTCTTAACGGTTTTTTTCAAAATTAAGGCTCATCGATCATCATTCCATTCCTGGGATTAGAAAACTTTTATCACCGCAATTTTTATCTAAATCGTACGAAACATTCCCGGACTCCACCGAAGAATCTACTAAGCGAATTTTTCTGAAATTATCGGCATTTGATGCCTTTTACCAATTTTTATCAATTTTTTTTTTCCAAAAACAATTAAATACTTCAAAACATTAGATAGCGAATGTTACAAATCAATATTGTTACTCGTAACAAACAGTATTTTAAAAAAGATGTAATTAATGTGACCTACTATTGTGACCGTAACGCAATCAACATAACATGGTGCAACATTCGGCACGCAATATGATGTAACATAACGCCATATCTAATTAACGAAATACATAAGGGACAACACGAAGCAACATGATGCAATATAGTATAAAATCACGCAACATGGTGTAACATTATGCAATCATGTATATGGCGCAATATGACGCAACATGGTGCAGCATCAAGCAACACGGTGAACATTACGCAGCATACTGTAACATGACAGCCCAGGAATATTCCTTAATGAATTATCCAGAA
Source organism: Nephrotoma appendiculata (assembly GCA_947310385.1). Taxonomy (NCBI): domain Eukaryota; kingdom Metazoa; phylum Arthropoda; class Insecta; order Diptera; family Tipulidae; genus Nephrotoma; species Nephrotoma appendiculata. The sequence continues at coordinate 244,724,912 of OX371223.1, read as the reverse complement.
ATCAGAACTTATTGTAATCATTTCCTTGAATTCGAAAACCCTGTCTTGCAAAATTTTATCAAAATAGTTCCAGCGAAATAAAATTATTAAAAGAAGGCACCAAGATAACATGACGCAACCTAGTGAAATATCACAAGCCATCCCTCAACAAGAAACGTTATGCAACATCATGCAACGTGGTGTATAATGACCAACCAAGATGCAACATCTGGTGCAACATCACGAAACAGGGTGTAATATGACGGATAGCCCGGTCCTATTATATTTTGTAAGAGTCGTCTAACCCAAATAAAATGTTAAAATAATGATACAAGAATCAACGAAGATATCGTATCAATAGTACATTCAGAAGTCCAAGCACTGGATAGGACGTTATTAACTGAAGGATGCGACCACCAATACATTGCGTTTAGGCTACAGAGAAATCGGCGATAAACCTATAGCGACCAAGGCTAAGTGAGAGGATGGAACGTGCATCAAATGTGTGAAGAAAATCATTTGGAGACTATCAAACTAACGGAAAATACGCAATTAGGACGGATCTCGCAGTTCAGTTTAAGTAATGTGTAGTACAAGAAGTAAAGAATTCTAGTAAGAATCTAGAAGTTGGTAACTGACAGCAAGAACAAGATAATAGATAAGGTTGTTTGCTTTTTTAGAGAGTAAAGTATATGTCGCAAGTGGACCGAAATATCGAATGATATTAAGAATGCAGCTATTCAATGGCCGCGATATCTTAAGTCGAATTTAGTCAATTTAAAATAAAAAGGTTGTTTTTTTAAATTAAATATCTTAGATGAAATAGTCCGTTTAAAAATTCTATAGTTCTAAGTTCTTATAATATCCTTGTTCTCTATATGTCTGTAAAACAATAGAACTGTACAGAACTATAAAGAGCAGGGATATTGCAGATAAACTACCGAAAATTTTGAATTTTTTATGTTGTACATAAAGGACTGTTTTATTTTGCCGATATTTGATTTTAACATGGCGAAAGTTCGAAGCTATCGCGAACTCCAGAACTTGAAATTCAAAAAAACTCAGCTAATGTTGTAAATACAGCGGCAGTAGTCGAATCATAAACTGGTTGGTATTGCCTACTACAGCAAAAGAATATCTATCCAATTGTGAATCAATAGACTCACGTGTCATAGTCCGACATTTTCCGAACTATTGGGTTTACAGATTCGAAATACTGCTAGCTAGAACAGAATTTTGATTAAGATAGAAATTTTAGTCATCCATGTTTCAAGAATTGTGCAACATTTTAAACAAAAATACAATTACACCACCCACAGTAAGCTGCGGAAAGCAGTCAATACCACCAGGAAAACTGAAACCGATTTATAACTCTATACATGATGAAAGTGGTCTAGATTGGCAGCTTAATACGTCACAACGTGAAAAAAGTGGACGAGCCCGCTCTGAATGAATTTGGCAAAACAAGGATCACTTGGTGATCGAGTAGTTAAGTGCACACCACCAATGGTAGGAATACTGTAATAAATGTAAATGTAAATGGAATTACACATGGTCCTTCGAAGCCGAATGAGCCAAGCTAAGTAGAATTTTATCATAAGTTTAAAAACCAAATTCTATCGATTGGCTCTGTGCCACAAGTACAAAAGAATTTTATTCACATTTTCTCAAAAAGTTTATCGAGAGTGAACGAAAAAAATTAATGCGAAACACGTGTTAAAAGTGCAGTGCAAAAAAAATGAGTGAGTTAGAGGGGCTAAAGAAACAGCGGTCCACATTTAGGGTCGTATTAACAAAATTTGTAAAATTCGCGAGCGGTATCAGTGATAATTCACCAGAAACAATCGAGGAAATGCGCATTAAGGCTAGTCGCGCCAAAGAGATTTTAGACAAGGTAGTCCAAATAGAAGCATCTACGTTTACCATCGATAGTGAAGCTGAATCCAAGCTGGACGAATTCGAGGAATCATACTACGTGATAGTAGCCAATTTAAATGATTGGATCAAGAAACGGACTATGGGAGAAATAAGCAATACGAACAACGACACGAGTTTCAATATAACAGCTTTGAATGCCGGTCCAGAAGTACGGCTAGCCAAACTACAAATCCCCACCTTTTTTGGAGACTACACCGAGTGGCAAAGCTTCTTTGACTTGTTCCACTCCAGCATACATAGTAAAGAAAGCATCTCTCCAGTACAAACGTTTCAATATCTAATGGGTCAGCTCAGAGGAGATGTATTCTCATTGACCGAAGCAAATTATATTGAAGCGTTGCGAAAACTACAACAGAGATACGATCGAAAGCGCCATGCGATTAACGCCTTCATCCAAAGTTTTATTGAACAACCAAGCGTGCAAGTAGCCAGTGCTGCAAACGTTAGACGAATATCAGACACCTCCGATGAAGTAATCCGCGGTTTAAAAGCAATGGGCGATCAAGCGGAATCAAGGGACCCTTGGCTTATATACCTGCTTTTACAAAAGTTAGATGACGAGACACGCAGTTTATGGGCGCAGGAAAATACCAACAACGAGTTTCCATCGATTACTGAGTTCCTTGAGTTTTTGATCAAACGAACGGATGCCCTCAAGTCAATAAAAACTCATGCCGTCCGACCCGCAAAACCAACTACTTCGAGCAAACCTAAAATTAGCTGTACCACCATAACTAATCACAATTGTATAATATGCGAAAAAGAACACTGGTTAATTGATTGCACTCGATTTAAGGAGCTACCGACGGTAGAAAGGAGAAATCTTATTAGCAGCCACAACCGATGTTTCAACTGTCTCAATCCAGGACACGATGCTCGTAATTGCAGAATCCGAGGTAGATGCCGTCAATCTTCCTACAAGCATCATACGCTTTTAAATATTGACCCAAAGCCGATTGCTCTAACTACCAATACAGAAGAAGTAGATAATAAAACTGAAGAATGCACTACACTAACTCATCACTCACGTAATGATATCCGAAGCTTCGTACAAGATCACGTAACGTTAAGGTGTACTGTGCACGCGGTATTACCAACAGCAATAATAAACGTATTTGACGATATGGGGGTACCGAGACCATGCCGTGCATTATTAGATACCGCTTCACAAGCCTATTTTATAACAGAATCGATGGTCCAAAGATTAGGCTTATCACGAAAAAATTGTAGAACGCTAATAGCAGGGATTGGAGAAGCAACGGGCGGACATTCGCGGGGAATTACAACTGTGCGATTTTCATCAAGATTCAATGCCAGTCAGCTAAAATCACTGAATGCGCTTATCATTCAAAAAATCACATCATCATTGCCAGCTGTCGAGCTTGACCTTAACAAACTATACGATCTAATCAGTATTGATTTAGCTGATCCAAATTTTTACAAACCCGGCACAATCGATATATTGCTTGGCGCAGAAATCGTATTTAAATTGTTTGAAGATGGCAATACAAAATTAGGAAATTCAAATCTACGGGCGCATAAAACCAAGTTAGGCTGGGTCATAGGAGGCACATACCAAGGCGATATCAAAGAAACCGTACAATCGTTCGCTACCACCATCGATGTTGACGCTACGCTGCAACGATTTTGGGCAATTGAAGAGCTCAAACAAACCAGCAAATTAATCAAAGAAGAAGTAGATTGCGAAGAATGGTTCAAGATGACTACTCGGCGTACAAAAGACGGGCATTTTATAACTAAACTCCCATTTCTCGAAACCTCAAAACCTCTGGGGTCTACATACCAGCAAGCTCTGTCAAGGCTATTAGCCATGGAAAGACGATTCAAATCAGATCAACAGTTTCGACAACTATACGAGGATTTTTTAAGGGAATACCAAACCCTAGGTTATATGCAGAAAGCCCATAACATCCAAGAACTGCAACAAGCCTATATCCTGCCACCCGGTTTCGTCAGCATCCGCATGTACTAGTGGGTGATATTGAGAAAATGTACCGCCAAGTTTGGGTAGATACCGAAGACAGAAAACATCAGCTAATTCTATGGTGAGACAAGGAACAAAAACTTCACCCGTACATGTTAAATACCGTAACATATATGGCACAGCGTCTGCCTCCTTTATGGCCACTAGGTGCTTAAAGGAGTTGGCAGATATACATAACGAGCAATCCCCAAACGCTTCGCGAGCAGTGCAAAACGATACATACGTAGATGATCTTATGACTGGTTCGGCAACACTATCTGACCTGGTACAATTAAAAGGCGAAATAGTTGAAATTTTGAGCAGCGGTGGTTTCAATTTGAGGAAAATGTGCTCAAACAATCAACAAATGCAAGGTCTGTTAAATAATGTAGAGACAAACAATTTAAAAATATTTTCGAATCATCCAGAACCCGTAAAGGTATTGGGACTAGCATGGAATTCCAACACCGACAATTTTGTTTATCAAGTAAATTTAGACAACAATCAGCTGCACACAAAACGAACTTTCCTATCGCAAGCGAGTAAAATTTTTGATCCACTGGGACTCTTGTCTCCAATTACCATAAAAATAAAAATATTATTTCAAAGCTTGTGGTTGCAGAAGATTGAATGGGATGATAAGCTGCCCAAAGAAACACAGTCGTCATGGATCGAAATTAGAAATGCTCTATGCCAAGCACCTGAAATACAAATTCCACGATGTATCACGGCGTCAACCAGCATAACATTACATGGGTTTTGTGATGCTAGTAAATGGGCATACGCAGCAGCAGTATATGCACGATCGCAGAGTGATGGTGGTTTTGTGACACACTTGATTTGTGCCAAAACTAAGGTGGCACCCCTCAAGCAAATTAGCATACCAAGACTTGAGCTAATGGGTGCGGTGCTTCTTCCCCGTTTAGTAACTGAAGTAACGGAAATCTTATCCATCAACATAACCAAAATTACGTTGTGGAGCGATTCGAAAATAGTCCTAGATTGGCTGTCCAGTCAACCAAGGCGATGGACAACATTTGTAGCTAACCGAACCGCAGAGATCATAGGAGTTTACAAACGAGATTACTGGCGTCACGTTCTATCAGGACAGAATCCCGCCGATTGTGCAACCCGAGGCAAACCAATCGGAGAAATTGCTAGCAATAATCTGTGGTGGAAAGATGGCTTTCACGGAGTGAACAATGCTGGCCCGATCAACAACAAATACCAGAAACACAAGAAGAGCTCCAAATTGATGTCTACAATGCGACAACTATATGTCCAAAGATCATTCGTCAACACGATGTTATATCTTACCTGAGTCAAAAATACTCTAGCTATTCCAAGCTCAAAAAAGTACTATCATACGTGCTCAGGTATATCCACAATTTGAGGACCAGACGATATCATGAACAGAAACGAATTGGCATTTTGACATTAGGACAACTAGAAAAGGCGAACCGAAAATTTGCCATATATTGGCAAATCAAACATTTTCCTGAAGAGTACCGGAACCTTCAAAATTATACAATTATACAAAGCCATACCAATTAAAAGCAATTTACGACAACTTAATCCATTCCTCGATACCGAAGGAATTATGAGGGTTGGGGGCAGATTACAGAAATCATCGTTGCCGTACAATGCCAAGCATCCAATAGTTGTATCTTCAAAATCGCCAATTGCAACAATAATCACTTATGATGTGCACGTCCAGAATCAACACCCAGGCACACATCTATTGATGAGTTTAGAGGTAAGGATGTTGCGGGAAAGATATTTCAGAGATGTGTTAAATGTCTAAAACAAAAACCGAGAATGATGAGTCAACTAATGGGACAGCTACCCGAGGATAGGGTGCAATATACGGTGTCATTTGGTGCAGTCGGGATTGATTTTTGCGGCCCTTTTAAAGTCCATGCATTCCGGCGACGGGGTTCAATACCTGCTAAAGCGTATTTGTGCATTTTCGTGTGCTTCAGCACTCACGCCATACATGTTGAGATATGTATGAATCCCAACATAGACTCTTTCCTAGGAGCATTAAAACGTTTCGTACGCAGAAGGGGACTGTGCCACACTATATACTGCGACAATGCCACAAACTTCGTGGGCACTAAAAATTATCTCGAAGAAGTATATACATTTTTAAAAAACAATAATAACCAAATTTCTTCTAATTTATTGAAATACAAGGTACACTGGCGATTTATACCACCAGCAGCACCCAATCAAGGCGGCCTCTGGGAAAGTGCCGTCAAATCCGTAAAAACGCAAATCACGAGAACTGTCGGTGACGTCATACTTACTCTAGAAGAATTTTCAACGCTAGTGGTGCAAATCGAAGGCCTCCTCAATTCAAGACCAATCTGTTGCAATAACGACGACGAAGTGGAGTGTCTTACGCCCGCTCATTTTTTAATCGGTCGCATAATTCATCAATTGCCAGAACCAGCAGCCGAGCAAAGGATAAGTTCTCACGCGAGATGGGACATAGTCAAACACCTGTATCAACAATTTTGGAGACGCTGGCAAATAGAGTATTTGACCACGCTTCAGCAAAGAGCCAAATGGAAATCAAACCAAGGGAATATACAGTTAGATGACATTGTTTTATTACAAGACAATAATTTGCCACCCGCTCAGTGGCTTATGGGACGAATTGTAAAATTGTTTCCCGGTGATGATGGCTGTGTTAGAGTGCCCGAGGACAAAACAAAATACGGCATCCTCAAACGACCAATACAAAAGATATGCCGACTTCCAAACCTTGAATCCGATAATGATTCAACCCGGGGAGTATGTTCAATCCAGCTATAGGTAGGATCCAGACGGTCAACAGCAAATCTAAAACTAAAATTGTTGAATGTAAATATAATTAATTGTATGTAATCATATCATTTATCTTGTATCAGCATGTCAGTGTAATTCCTTTTGTTCAATATTAGCTTAATTTTGTTAAATATTGTATAATTTATTGTTTGTATACAAAAAATTTGTTGACATCTGATGACTTTGACGTCTATCTAGTTTCATTATCGACACTAAAAATTAGAGTTAATGCCATCTGTTGTTGAACTTTTTAAACAAAATTGGTTTGGTAGCTTTCAGCACTATCTTTTTTAATTTGAATATCGACCGCAAGTGATAGACGTGAAAGAAAGAAACATCAAGCTGTCTGTACGCAAAAAATTATAGAAAAAACTCATATCGATAAGTACGTAAAACATTTGTGAACAACAAAATTAAATATTTGTAGTATAAAATAAAGAATAAAAAATTATAAAGTAAAAAAAGCCGCTTTTTAGTACGAGCGCAATATAAAAAAGAAATTCCAACAATAACCATCAGAATTTGGTCAATTTTTTTCGGGCATTACATCAACGCCGCATCCACCATCTTGCTGATGTAATTTTGACGGGCTGCAAAATTACAGAGGCGTGTACAGCGGCGGTAATCGAATTATAAACTGGTGGATATTGCCTACTAAAGCAAAAGAATATCTACCCAATTGGGAATCAATAGACTCACGTGTCATAGTCCGACATTTTCCGAACTATTGGGTTTGCAGATTTGGAATACTGCTAGCTAGAACAGAATTTTGATTAAGATAGAAATTTTAGTCATCCATGTTTCAAGAATTGTGCAACATTTTAAACAAAAATACAATTACATCACCCACAGTAAGCTGCGGAAAGCAGTCAATACCACCAGGAAAACTGAAACCGATTTATAACTCTATACATGATGAAAGTGGTCTAGATTGGCAGCTTAATACGTCACAACGTGAAAAAAGTGGACGAGCCCGCTCTGAATGAATTTGGCCAAACAAGGATCACTTGGTGATCGAGTAGTTAAGTGCACACCACCAATGGTAGGAATACTGTAATAAATGTAAATGTAAATGGAATCGAGTCATCAAGGGAAATATAGAAATCAACAATTTTAATCACCATGACAGAGGTAAATCGGAAGTGTTAATGACTTGAAATTTTTTGCGAATTCAAATACACGGAGTACACGCAGGTAATTTCCAACTGTGACACACATACAGCGACGGATGCAATATTAGGAATAAATCGTGACAGTTATGCATAAGTAAATAATAATAATAATAATAAATAATAATATATTATCCCGATGACCTATTACCCCTCCCAACCGCGCGCGGGGAGTCTCCATCTGTATTATTATTATTTTTTTGAGTATAATTCAATTGAATTATAAACAAGGATATCGAGATGCTTAACCAGAGAAATTAAAAAATTGGATTTTAAAGCGGCAAAAAAAAAAATCAAATGTGATTATAAATAGATAGCTAAATGAATAGTTATGCAAGATGATACCCGTCGCAGACGGCAGGAAAACGGAAGTCGAGTCTGCTTAGTACAAACAGATTTGATAGATTAAAAAAAATTTAAATAGATAAAAGATAAAGTCAAGCAAAATAAAATGACACAAAAAAACAAATAAGTTAAATAAAATATCAAACTATAGTCAAGAAAAATAAAGACGTTTTTTCAACGTACGTTTTGTCATATTGTAATCGATAAGATGGCAGTGCTGATTAGCTTTGTACAACATTCTAGAGACGGGCTCATTCTTTCCGTAATCAGTTCGATGTTGGTCGATTCTAAACATAGGTACTGATCTTAAATCCCGAGAATTTATATTTAGATTGATTTTACCTAACAGAACAGGAGAATCGATACCCCCAGTTAGTATTTGATGGATGAAAGCCACGTCCGCAACAACTCGGCGCTTACTAAGTGATTGTAAATTAATTAGCTGCAGACGATCTTGATATGGAGGCAGGTTAAACATGTCCACCCATGGCAGTCCGCGTAAAGCAAAGCGAAGAAATCTACGCTGGACTGCTTCAATCCTCTTAATGTGAACCTCATGATAAGGCGACCACACCTGGCTAGCATATTCGAGCAGGGGACGAACGAATGTTGAATAGAGAGCCTTCGTAACATAAGGATCGTCGAATTCTTTCGACCAACGCTTGATGAAACCGAGCGCAGAATTGGCTTGGCTGATAATACGATCGATGTGATGTCTAAAATTCAATTCACTGTCGCAAATGACCCCCAAATCTCGAACAGAACTGGCTCTGGTAACGGCGTCGCTGTTAATGTAATAGTCGCGAGAAATAGACTGTGCACGTTTTCGAGAGTAGGTGATTGTTTTGCATTTACCCACGTTCAAATCGAGGTTGTTCTTAGCACACCAAGTGGAGAAGTTGTTGAGGTCGCATTGTAATAGGCTCTTATCCGTTGTGTTTGAAATCAGTTTGTAAATCTTCATGTCATCGGCGTATATAGATATGGATGAACTTTTAATCAAACATTCAACGTCGCTAATTGACAGAATGAAAAAAATTGGACCCAGATGGCTGCCTTGGGGCACTCCAGATGTTGCTGAGATACGAGCTGATACTGATGACCTGAACAGTACATGGTATATGCAACGGAGAATTTGGGGGGGGGGGGGGGGAACCAAGAGCCTTAAGCTTGAACAAGATGACTTCATGAGAAATCCTGTCGAACGCCTTGCTAAAATCCGTGAAAATGACATCAACCTCATTCCCTGCCTCCATCCTATCTAAAGTTTGTGATGTGAATTCAATAAGGTTTGTTGTCGTGGACCGTGCTTTGAGAAAGCCATGCTGATTGTCGGAAAACAACGGTTTACAATGAAAGTACAGTGAGTCATACACAATACTTTCAAACAGCTTCGGCATACTAGATAATTTCGCAATCGGTCTGTAATTACAAATGTCTGACTTACAACCGTTCTTATGAATGGGAACTATAAACGAACTTTTCCAAATAGATGGAAAAATGCCAAGTGAAAGTGACTTTTGGAAAAGTGTAGTCAGTGGCTGAGCAAGAATATCACTACAGTTTTTTAGGACGATGGATGGTAGTCCGTCAGGACCGGATGAAAAATCATCTTTAAGTTTGGAAATCTTATGTACCACGGATTCATAATCGATTTGAATAGAAGTTAAGGTTGTTTGAGTACAGTTATTCATATGTGTAAAGTAACCTTCATCGGGCTCAAAACCGCTATTTGTGAAAGCCAAACTCAAGAAGTTAGCAAAATGATTTGCTATGACTTTAGGATCATTAGAGGAATGATCCTTATATTTGAAAGTGGAAGGGTATCCGTCGGACTTTTTCTTCATATTGATAAACCGTCAGAAACACTTAGGCTCAGCGATTAGATTGGATTGCATGAGTCTGATATAATTCCCATAAAGTTCGCCAGACAAACTACTGAAATCATTATAACTATTTAAATAGTTAGAGTAATCAGAGTCAGATTTAGTTTTCAGGAATCTTTGCCAACGTTTGTTCCTAAGGTTACGTAACGTTCGTAATTCATTATTATACCACGGAGGTGATGGCGATACAGTTTTTTGGCGGGTATACGGAATGGAATGTTTAAAACATTCAAAAACTGCAGAGTAAAAATTGACAGTTTGTGTTTCTATATCGTTATGATCATTTAAAATTATGTTAAAGTCAACATTAGCCAATAATTGTTTAAGCTTCACAAAGTCGGCTTTACGAAAATTGAAACGTAATGGAGTTATAGAGTTGACATTGGGATTGTCTTGTTCCAGACCAAAAGTGATCAAAATGGGAGGGTGGTATACATCTATGGCACAGAGGATTATATTGGATTCAGAAGCGACGCTATTGTCGATAGCGGAGGAAAACACCAAATCGAGCTGCCTGTTCAAACTATTCTTAACGTTACTAATCTGAAATAGTCCAGAGTTCAACATATTGTCAGTGAATAAAGTTTCTTTGGCGGTTAGTGCATTCGAAGCAACATAATGAGTGTTATCGTCTGAATAATTCCACTTAAGCCCGGGGAGATTGAAATCACCCACAACAAAGATGTCATCTTGAGTATTCATCAGGTCAATGACAAAGTCAACAGCATTAGTATGAAGCTGATAGCTTACAATCTGACTTAGTGGGCGAATATAGCAACATAAAATAAAAATGTTATTTTTATTATTTTTAATTTTGACACACACTAGTTCGATATTATCAGTGTTGGGAATGATAACAATTTGACTATCAAAATTGATGTGCACTGCAATAAGAACCCCTCTACCTGTTAAACTCATGTCTGGACAATAAGAACCATCTTTCCGGAAGACGTTAAAATCCGAGGTAAAAAATTCATTACTGTTGAAATCATTGTTCAAATTGGTCTCAGTGAGGGCAAAAACATCAAAAGGAAGTCTTTGAATTGCTAAAAAGACTTCGCGAGATTTAGTTCTAAGTCCCCTTACGTTCTGGTGGTAGAGGGACAAGCGTTTAAGTTTTTTGGAACTGTCATGTTATTATTATTATTATTTCGAAAATCGACAAATTCTTTGAGATACGTTGTTTCGGGCCATGACTCTGGAGAAAGTAATAGGTCAAATGTAGCTTCAGGAATGGTTAATTTAAATGACGCAACTTGTCCATTGAAGCGGGATATATTTTTACATTTGACATTTTCTCCTTGGATGTTATGCGAATTTAATATAGAATTAACGTGTGATATAACATCGGCACTAGTTGTATTGTTACACAACCGGGATACAAATATGATTTTCGGTTTAGGGACAGCCCTAAGGATGCGTGGAGGATTAACATTGCTGCTGCTGCTGCTGTGTTGAGAGTTGCTGTGTTGAGAGTTGCTGGAGTTGGTATCAATGTTAGCAGGAACTACTTGAGATGATCGGGTTAGGCTGCTATTTAAATGGTTGATAGCTGTGGCAGGAAAAAGTTCCTGTTGAAGACTAAGAATATTAGCGCGATCTGTAATTGCAGCTGGTTTGTGAATTAAGAGGGAGTTTGTTAGATCATAGCAAGCATCACTTGTAGTTCTCAATTCCTGCTCAAGTCGCACGATTAGCGAGTCATCAATGGTTTTACTCGAGCTATCTGAAGTAGTACGCGCTGATATACGAGTATTGAAATCGTTGGACAACCTCAAAATTAATTCAGTATTTGATGACAGCTATTTATTTATGAGCAAATTGTTCTTAATGTTGTCAGCTGTAAGTTCATTGTTGTGTTGGATATTGGTCAGATTGTTCTTAATACTGGAAATAACTGAATCAATTTTATTACTGACCGCTTCATTAATGATCGAGTTGAAATTGTCGATAAACTTGTTAATTTTTGCAAAATATTTTTCGGTACCGAAATTGGAAAGCGCGATTGATTTGGTATTAGCGGCAATGCAATCTTCGGTACGATCTAAGGAAGAAGAAATTTCGTCAAAATTGTTGCACAACAAATTTAACTTCTTCTCCAAGTTAAACATTCGATTACAATTTTCGTTAAACCCTGTTTTATATTCAACAAAACTGCGAATTGCATCCATTGATTCGTTTAGCAATAAAAGTTGTCCGTTAACATTATTGCTTTTACAATCAATACAAATAATGTCAAATTTTTTTATAAAATTGGAGTCAACACGTAATAACGGAACGCGTTCAGATGTATGATTGGATGACGTATTACAGAAACAACATTTAATTACTGAGTTCATTGTAAATAAGTTGCGCAATAGTGCGCAGCAAAACAAATGTTAAGCGACACAAGTTTCAAAAATGAATTCAAAAATGTATATTATATGTTAAAAACACGTATATTAATATAACTCAATTCATAAATAATATTGAATTATGTACTGATTTTTACCGCTGCACATTTTACCACAAACTAATCACAAATATATAACATGTATGTGTAATAATTATAAAATATATCCGTTATTAGAAATTATTTAAAGCTACTGTTCAATACTTATCGGAATGTGCGCCTCTATGACATATATGTAAAAAAGCACAGGATAAATAAACACAGACTAAATCTTGCACCACAGAAACGATTCAAATTAAATGAACAAGCCTATAATCACAGTACTATATATTATTTGACAAAATTTGGTAAAATAATGTGCAGTTATGTAGAATGAATCACAGAACTTCATATTAACACACTCATATAAATAAAATATACACACGTAAAACTAGGAGTCACATGCGTTAAATAAAACCATATTGCCGCGAATAAGCGCAATGAAATTGTCAGCCGCAAAGAGAGTTTAATAATAGCGGCTTTCAGTATAAGTGATACAAAGTCTTTTGAAATAGTGAATATTGTGCAAGAAATATAAATTTCGAACGCTCAGATACGTAACAATACCTTGAAACCTTGGATGTTTTCAGTAGCCGGATCCCAGAATTTCATCCCAGAAAAATAAAAAGTATCATCAGCCCAGAATTTAAAATAGTAATTTCGTTCAATCTCGAAATTTTATTTTATCCCAGAAATTGAAGTCAAATTTTAAATATTAGAATATTCTTTTAATTTTACTGTCGTGAGGTTCGGACGTAAAATAAAACAAGCGAAAAGTGCAGTGTTGGTGCTTTTTATTTTGTTATATCGATTTTTTCAAGCGTGTGAATGGTTTTATAATTAAATACACACGGTGCAAAAAAACTAATATAAAAGTGAAACTTGATAAGTGATGATGTAAACATGATGGGGCTATTTTCCCCAAAAAAGACTTCTTCGAACATCGAACGCCGAACACAATCTACAACAAACTTGAACCAGTCTCATGTAAAAAATATTGCAAGTGGAAGTGTACATCAAGTGGGCAAAGTTCAACACAGCCCAAAGAAATGGCCCAAAGAACCTATGCCAATGATTAAAAGTGCTTCTTCGACAGAATTAATTATACCGCAGTTTAAAAATAAAAATCAAAACCGCGAAGAAATTAATGTATCAGGAAATTTAACAATGCTAAATGAGAACAATAGCAATGAACTCAGTGCGACGAACTCTAGTGACCGTGGTCAGTGTGAAAATAATCTAGTGCAAACGGGATTGGATAGATACATCACTGTTCAATCTAAAAGAAAACGTAGCCCGAGATCTGCCCAGTTTGCTGGCAGGAGCAAAGTATCACGGTCTGAACAAGGTGTTAATCAAATACCTCTTAACAACCGATTCTCTAGTTTAGAGGTCGTTGACCCCAATGCAGCGCCGAATTTGAAAAATGAGAAACCGTCTCCGATTTATTTAAGGGAAGCATCTAATAATGAGCTAGTTAATAACATCGCAACATTAACAGATTCTAAATTTTATATTGCCCCGCTCAAAAGAGGTAACATAAATGAAACAAAGATTCATACATTCGAAATCGCTGGCTTCAGAGCCCTAGTTAAACATTTTGATGAAGTTGGTAAAAAATATTACATATACCAGCTAAAAAGTCAAAAGGGCTGACTGTTGTGCTAAGAGGAATTGAAAGCTGTGTAGATGTTAGCGACATACAAGCTGCGCTTTCTGCGGAAGGTTTCCATGTCAAATCTATTGGTAATATAGTAAACCGTGAGAAGGTACCTCAACCAATGTTCCGTTTGGAACTAGAGTCAGAGGAAGAAAAGTCAAAAGGAGTTCACAAGATTTACAAATTAAAATATTTGTTACATCGTAAAATAGTAATTGAAGAACCTAAGAAGAGGTCTGGACCAGTCCAATGCATAAAGTGCCAAGAATACGGACACACGAAAGCATACTGCACATTAAATGAAGTTTGTGTTATTTGCGGTGAACACCGCGACTCCAAACAGTGTGAGAAGTCTCGCAATGACCCATCTGTGTTATGTTGTAATAACTGCGGCGAAAATCATACTGCAAACTATAGAGGTTGCGCAGTGTATCTGGACTTAAAACGAAAAATGAACTCTAAAATGAGAGCTGAACAACGAATGCTCAACATGCAATTTAATCAGAGGGCCGTGTTTCCAAAAAATACAATGGTCACCAAACCAACGAATGCAAACACACAAAATGATAACTTGGAGACGTTTGCCAGCAGTTTTGCACAGCCAGGTGTTTCTTACGCAAGTATCCTAAAAGGTAACAAACCGAAACCAAAAGTTCATGATAATGAGGAGGAACTAAACATTCATACCATGGTAAATAAATTAACCGAGACCATTCAAAGTTTCATGATGATGATGGAAAGACAAATGAGCATGATGATGCAAAATATGAATACGCTTATGTAAATTATAGTCAAAAATCAAAAATGACAGTTCTAAAAATAGCTATTTGGAATGCCAACGGGCTCTCGCAACATAAAGCTGAGGTACAAACCTTTCTTATCGAACAAAATATAGACATCATGTTAATATCTGAAACACACTTCACAAAACAAATTTTTTTTAATATTTTTAATAAGATTAAAGCACTACGAGCTCCAGAAATATGCTAAAGATCACATTCAAGCTACAACTATCAGTTTGGAAGAATGATCTGGGAAATTTTTAATATCAGCTATCTACTGCCCACCGAAACACGCAATTAAAAAACAGCAATTTATCGATTACTTCAATCAGTTGGGAATCAAATTTCTAGCAGGGGGTGATTACAACGCTAAACATGTGCAATGGGGTTCGAAGTTGACGTCACCCAAGGGAAAGCAACTTTACGAAGCAATAAACGGGAAAAATGATGATTATTTATCATCTGGACATCCCACATATTGGCCTACAGATAGAAAGAAAATTCCTGATTTAATAGATTTCTGTGTAATACGAGGAATAGCACGCAACAATGCTCAAGTCGTTGACTGTTATGATTTATCATTAGATCACTCACCAATAATAGTAACACTAAGTACCCAAGCATTAAAAACGGAACCACCCCAACGTTTAACAAACAAACTAACGAAATGGGTTCTCTATAGAAACATAGTAAATGTGAATTGTCTGTCATCTCAATGTTCCACTTCGCACACCAGAAGACATTGCTGCCGCGATAGAAAACTTAAGTCAAATAATGGAAATGGCTGCAAAAAAAGCTACTCCGGTGTACAAAAATTCCGAAAAAATACAAGGCTTTCAAGTAACAATCAAAAGTTATTGGCAGAGAAGCGGGCAATTCGGCGGTTATGGCAGCTTCACCGATCTCCTTTGCATAAATGGAAATTAAATAGAGCTATTAAAGCTCTGAGAGAAGCAATACGGGAAGAACAAAATTTAGGAATACAGAATTACCTAAGTGAGCTCACAGCAACAGAAAAAACCGATTACTCACTGTGAAAGGCAGCAAGAAATTTAAAAAGGCCAGAGATATCGAACCCACCGATAAGGAAACCAGATGGTCACTGGGCCAGAAGTGACTTAGAAAAGACCATAGCTTTCTCTAACCATCTACAAAAAGTGATCACCCCAAACGAATAAAATAATGATTGCGTACTACCACAGTTCACGAGGGACGAATCGAACCCAAAACCAGTAAAATTTAAATGGAAATACGTCAAAACGGTTATCAAAAACAGTATCAATACTAAGAAAGCGCCTGGTCATGATCTAATAACTGGAAAAATGATCAAAGAATTACCAGATAGATGCATAAAATATATAACATATATTTTTAACGCGATTATAAGATGTGGATACTTTCCCCAAAAATGGAAAATATCTCAAATTATCATGATTCGTAAGCCAGGTAAAGACGAAACCCAAGTCTCGTCGTACAGGCCAATAAATCTACTTCCGATAATTTCAAAGCTTTTTGAAAAGATGCTACTACAACTAATACCTATATTATGTGAAGGTCGCATTATACCAGATCACCAATTTGGATTTAGAGAGCAACACGGCACAATAGAACAGGTGCACAGAATTGTAAATACAATTAAGTTTTCCTTAGAAGAAAAGAAATATTGCTCGGCAGTTTTCTTGGATATTGCGCAAGCTCTCGACAAAGTATGGCATGAAGGATTAAATTACAAAATTAAAACTCTTCTGCCTAGACAATTTCATTCAATTCTTGAAAACTACTTAGTCCAAAGAATGTTCCAGGTGAAACAAAATACGGCCACTACTGATCTAGCCGAGATAAAGGCAGGAGTACCGCATGCAAGGTAGTGTATTGGGACCTGTGCTATACTTGCTATTCATAGCTGACTTACCAATAACTGAAAAAATTGTCAATTCAACTTTTGCTGATGACACAGCTATATTATTTTCGCACAAAAATCCTCAAACAGCATCGAGAGAATTACAAGAACATCTACACAAAATAGAAGATTGGTTAAAAACTTGGCGGATAAGGACGAATGAATGTAAATCAACACATGTAACATTCACATTGAATAAACGTACATGTCCAGGAGTGAAATTAAACAATATCACAATTCTTCAACAAACAAACGTCAAATATCTCGATCTTCATCTCGATAGAAGATTGACATGGAAAAAGCACATTGAAACAAAACGCAATCAATTAAAAATAAAATGTTCTAAAATGTACTGGATAATCCGGTAGAAAATCGAAATTCTCTCTAGACATACTGTTAAAGTTAGCCGACATTTTCCAGCCGACTGATAATGCAGATAGTGTCTTGAATACAGCAAAAATCAGTCATGAACTTAAGAATTTACGAATTTAGGATCGGGCTGTATCATTCGGGTGAAGGGAAAATTATTTCAGTTTATAGGAATTTAAAAATCGATAAGAGCGAGAGAATAAAGAGAATTTAACAAATAGTCAAGACACTATCTGCATTATCTTTCGGCTGAAAATATCGGCTAGCCTTAATAGGGTCTCTAGACTGCAAGGTTCTACTATACAAAGCGATCCTAATCCCCATATAGACATATGGTATCCAACTATGGGGCTCAACTAGTGCATCAAATATAGATATCGTACAAAGAACGCAAGCAAAGATACTTCGTAGCATTAAAAATGCCCCATGGTATATTCGAAACAGCAACATCCATAGAGATTTAGGAATCAAAACTGTTAAAGAGACAATTAAATCATGCAGTCTAAAGTACCAACTGAAACTGGAATCACAACCCTAGCGAATTAGCTAGAGAACTACTAAGGCAACCGAAATACAGACGGCTGCGCAGGGCAGATCCTCTAGATTTAATTAACTGAGAAATATAATCTAATAATATGCATAATGATATTAAGTATTAACATAGGTTAAGGCTTAATTTAAAATAAAATATAGTTTTTAAGAATTTCACACTTCTTGTTAGTTTCGTATAAAGAAAGATTCAAGAATAAAGTCTTTGGCAATAGTTAGAAAAAAAAAGAATATTCAAATCAAAGTTAAAAATTATGTAAAAATAATGAAAGTTTAAATTTAAAGCACTGAATTGATTTAGCTCTTCTTGCAGAAAAGTGGTTCAGCTCGTTGATTCCCGGTAATAACTAAAACATTTCCAATTAACATACCAGCGACTGGGTGTGTCACAAATGTCAAGTCAATTTTCATTTTAAATGTGTTCTATGTGACACTGGATCGTATTGATAAGTTCTGTCCTGGTATATCCCTTTTGTGATTTTCTAACACAATTGTGCGGGTAGGGCAAAAGTACCATGTCAAAAATTTAGTTTTGTATGTTTTTTGAACCAACTTACACATTTGTGAATTCCTTTTTAAGTTATTTTCGTCAGAAAAAAACACTATATCTATACACACAATTGTGTTAGTTTTACTTCAAATCAAGCGAATTTGTTTTCAAAAACGCCACTACATACTATGTTGTAATGGCGTTTTTGGTTTTTTACTCACACATTTCATTTGTGTGGGTTGCACTAAAATTGAGCCAATTTTTTATTTCCTTGGTTGAAAAAGGGATATCGGAGGTCAATAACGGAATATATTCTATTCAAATCTATCTCTATTGAAGAATGCACTAACTATGTAGCTCTAGTTTTTCAAACCGACTAATTGCGAACAGAGCTATGATGGTTTGGGTCACCCATAGAAATTCGATCTGGTATGTTTTGCGGCTTGCCGTATCACACGCCAGTACCGAAATGTGTTCTATATAGACATGAAGTCGTATTGACGAGCTCTAGTTTTATTTTCAAACTGGTTTGCATGTTGTAGACAGAGTTATGATGGTTTGGGTCAGTATGATATCGAGTTTATATAATATCCAAATGGATTCGGCCTCACATGGCTTGGTTTACCGGAGACCAGTAACTGAAAGTATTCTATTCAACACGGAGTCGTATTAACTAGTTCGTTTTAGTTTTAAACTGATTTGCATGTTGTGAACAGAGGACTAAGTCACAGAATATACAGAAGCGACATAACTCCATTTTTGTATGAATTTCTTTCGGCTCGAACATTTGTCCTTCTACATAAAATAGTAGTGGTTAAAATAGTTTAGATAGGTAGATAATAAATGGCACTAGTAGTTTTCAAAAAAAATTAAATCGATTATAAAATCTTCCCACAATTAAAATTTCCCCTCAATTGGCTCTCTCAATTTCAAATGTCACTTTGACTTTGGCTGCATCAACCATATTGCTGTTATTGGTAAAATCTAAATTAACTAAAGATCTAAACTATTAAGTGTGTAAAAAATTAAACTAAAATGGCAATGTTAGAATTTTGGGGCTACAAGAATGCATGTACCTACAAATTATGCGTTGCATTACATACTGTTTTTTAGATAGTCGTCAAAATAGAATTACACGAGAAAATTTGGAAAACCGGGAATAAAACGCGGTTATGGTGGACTATTCGGCGGATATTCCCTAAAGCTTAAATATGAAAAGATATGCCGGAACAGCTTTTAAATCGCAAATCGGTTGTATTAGCTACATTGAAAGAATTACAAACTGAAGTAGCCCCATTAATGAAAGCTATGGAACTCTTGAAGAATACGGTTAGTTTGAAAGATCCAAAAACGTTAATATCAGGAATTCGATTTCAAAATTGAAACTGGTCAAATATTTGTATGAGAGTGATAACTATCAGGATTCAATGCCATATTATGAGGATATTTAGCATCAGAAATCTTAGTCCTTAACTGAGGGGCTACCATTGGAATATTTAAATCGCCTACGGGAGGAATAGTATATCGACAACAGCAATTTCAATGAGGTTCAAGCTCTTCGGCAACGGACCTGATTGATGCACTGGAGTGTAGTCGTGTTAATCGATCACACTAAGGGACGAGACGATTATCGCAAAGTTTTTGTATAAACCACTTTATTTGAATGGCATTCAGAAAATGTGTCCTCGTATTTCACGGTATTTAACGTCCGTTTAATGATTTTTGGAACATTTTGCAGAATCCATCTTAATGCTGGATTATGACTTTAATTCGTGATGCTCGACTTGATGCTAAAATTGACTAGAAATTGGGACATGTTGTAATGGGAACGCAACCTTTGTCACCATATCTACAGCTAATTGAAAAAATTGATTCCCTCTCAGTACTGTAGAAACAAACGAAATCTAATGCACAAGAAAGTGGTGAAAATAATTTGAAGTACTACAAATTGTGGAACCTATAAGCATTTTTTTCTTTTTATAGTCACCCGATAAAGTTGAGAATCCATAATAATCCGAATTTATGAAAAATAAATTTATAATAAAAAGCCTGAAATTTCCATTAATCAACAGTCGTTTTATTTTTAAAAAATTCAGGTAAACTAGATCCGACATAAGTGTTGTTCTGAATATAATGACGTACATCATCGATGATGTACATCATCGAAAAATCCAATAGCGTTTTGCTGGTCCTTAATCGCCAATTGTTTCGTTGAGCGTACGGTTGAAATGAGTATAATCTGTCTTTCTTGTCCGTGGAATTCTTCGAGTGACCCAACTTTTAGGGCTCCCATGTCACACTCTTCTAACGCGACACAGTTGACTAAGGGGTAATTAAGATGATGTCCAATGAATTAAATCCATTCTGATATAGCTTGATGATGAATTCAAATAATTGGGTTGCCTCGGCTGAACTGAACCACGATGGACTGTCGGTGTGGTAGATTCTGATCACGTAGTCCGTGGAAAGATGACAATTTTTTTTTACTCGACAGGGGTGGAGTGTTGTAACGTCACATATTTCGAAAATTGAAAAAAATTTTACTATCGAAATTTACATCTCTTTCATCACCAATTAAATTCATCGTTTTTCCATTTTTCAAATAGGTTGCTTCTATTACGATCTCTATCTATTCGAATAAAACATTATGTCATGTTATATATTCTAAGAGTGATACTTTATCGAAAAACATTAAAGAATTAATAAACAATTAATTCTAGTAGTGCGCGATCGCAATATAGGAAGTAAAATTGAAAAGTGAAACGAAAACCAATTTTATTTTAGGAAAAAGTGATGCCATCCTTTGTAGGGATTCTGGACATATTCGATCAAAAATATTTGGTACCAGTGCCACCGAATATAGTATATTCTGTGAACGTGCCAAATTTTTAGCCTCAATCAAATCGTTTTCATTAAAAATAATACTCACTGTTTAACAAATGATTACGAACAATTTCACTGAAGTCGAAGAGAGAGAATTTATTTTTACACTTCTAAAAACTAATGTTTACAAATGTTTACAAAATGATGTGTTTTTCGAATGAATTTAGAGCTATCTATTGGCCTACGTAGGAACAATTTTAGGAGTACTGTAAAAAAAAATGGTTTCTAATTGTCGTTTATGTAGTACATTCTGAAATTAAGTCATTGATTGATTGATTGATTGATTGATTCTGAATGCACGACCAAGTTCTTACACAGGAGCTCCCGGGTGACGCCGGGCCCACCGTACACTCTTTTTTACATATAACAAAACCGAAGGATTGGATGGGTTAGTTAAGTGGGACAGAATCGGCCCGGTTACAGACACCTAGGTATAGCCGATAGTTAGTAACACAAAGACAGCACAATACTAATCTACTAAGGAAGGATAAAGGTTTAATAGGTTTAATGGATAACGATGGTATTGGTCTTCAACAATTGCTTCTATAAATCAGTAATCTGTGAAAAAAATTGTATTATTTCACGTACATCTGGAAATTTCCTGAAATGTAATTGTAAATTAATGCAAAATTTAATTGATTAAATCGGCCCAGTTGCAGACCCCTAAATAAAGTCGATACTTAGTTATTAATGCAATGACAACACCGTTCTAATCTACACAATCAACAATTAATATTCAAAGAAATATAAATAATTCAAAGAAATATTATTTCACGTCTGTAGATTTCCTGAAATTTAATTATAAATTAATAATTTCCGGCTTCCTAAATAATATAAACATTTATTAGTTTAATCCTCCTGCAATTCCACGACTTACAATAGGATTTCCTGAAACAATAATTATTTAAATTATATCAAACTTAGTCTAAAATTCATTAGTATTTAACCCTTAAATCGAAAAAAAAATAAATTTCATATGTAAGGCATCCCAAAGGCAATGGTTCCCGGAAAAATATCAATGTTATTCAATACCAGATTAACTACCGGATAGGATATTTAAAACAATTTTAATTTAATTCGCAAAAATTTCAAATATTTTATTAATTTTGTTCATCAAAGAAGAGAATATTCGATTAATTACCAAGTATAATTATAGTGCACAGGATATTTATATCATGCTCAATGGAACTTTACTATTCCTCAACCAATAACTGTTAAATATGGTACGCAGAATTGGATTGGCACTCTAGCATGTTCAATGGAACTAAGCAAACTCAAAACAAATGATGATCAAATTCGGGGTGCAAAGCCGAATTTGACGAAATATTCGGATTCAGCTATAATGAATGAAACAGGCCGTTTCCAACCGAAATTTTCCAGTTCAGATTGTAGAGCTGGGCTAGGATTCTAATAAATTAGGATCAACTTGTATTGGGATTTTAATGTGTCTTTTTGATAAAGTTCTAAAATTCGATAATTCTTAATGGAACTTGGCCATACCCCGACCAATTATTGTCAAATCAGGTAAGCAGAATTAAATGTGAATGTAAAAATGGATTTTAGAGAAGTTCTGGAGTTCGGCCGTGCTAAGCAATGTCTTAACTAATCATGAGCTGAATCGGGATTTCAACATAAATCCCGGGTGAAGTACTGGATTTTTCAACAAAATAAATCCGAAAATAATCGGCCAAGGAATTTTGCTATTCCTCCATTTACCCGTCAAAACAACCAGTTGGCAGATGACCCAGCCGAACTAAGCCTCTCCCAAATTAATGCTAATTGCTAGAATTGCGATTTGCTAGAATTCCAATTAAGCCCAAAAATGATTTTATGCATCTTCCGCAGTATACTGTCTCAATCAAACAAAAATGATCATGATTTATGTGAGGTGATGACCCGAACGGAAGATAGAACCACGCGGAAGGCTTTTTACACAATTGGTGCATGAGCAGGTCGTTGATTAGGATTTAGAATTCAAATCAATCGATATTCGTATATATCATTCCCATGCAAAGACGAACCTGTTTCGAGAAATATTATTGAGCCAGAAATTCTTTTAGATAAAATAGTGCCAGCAGTAAGCAATATAAAAAAAACAGTCAACATAAAAAGGCCGAAGGATATCACATCAAAGATTTAATTGTCATTACAAATGGAAATAAAACATTAAAAACCATTTTCCCGTTGCCATGCCGTAACACATATGAGGTCTCATCCCTTTAAATCAATCTACAAAAAATACAAAAAAGTCATGAATATTTATATATATACACATATACATATGTATATACACATACATATACATACACACATTTAAAATATTAATATTTTAAAATATTAAAATGATAATAAAAAGGTAAAAACATTCAATCATATTATATAAATATACACATGCGTATATATAACTAAACATATACATAAGCATAAATACATATGAACCTACACACACACGCATAAACATACACACATGCATATGCACACAAATCCACACGGCACACATACGCCTAAATCAGGGTTTAAAAAAGTCGCTCGTTAAAATGTATTGTTCACTTTACACCGATCGAACAGTGTCATGTTCCTATTCCATAGGAAAAATCTACTGTCAGTAAAAATAAAAGCGAGGAAAAAAAAAAATATAGATTTTACTGGTTGTGTACGAAACAAAACATGTTGTCAGTAAAATTTTACTGAGAGAATAGTTGTGATGGTGGTAGTTTACTGGCATAATACTGCCATAAAAATGTAAATTGGCCTTTTTTTATGGCAGTATTTTTCACATATGTACAAAAAATGTATGTAAAGATAAGAAATTTTTGTCACACTCATACAAAATAAGTCGTCCGTCATTTTTATACTCAGATGTCGATTTGCTTTTTTTATGTTGAAATTTGTTAACGGTAGAGGTTTTTTGTGGTATAGGATATTAAAACTAAAATATATAAAAACAAAAATCGAATTGTACGAAATAACATACAAATTAAAAATTTTAAAAAATTTGTAGGTTATGCGAAAATGTAAAACCATAAAATTTTACTATAAAATGAAATAAAAAAAATTTCTTTACAAAGAATGTCACTTTTATGAAATTTTAAAGTTTTTTTTTTTTGCGTATTAGCAGAAAAAAAATTGCTGTCAGCAAATCTTTCCACGGAATTAATGCATTATTTGTAAAACTGATCAACATGAAATATGTAAAGGAACAACAAATATTTTGTTTTACTATTCACTTTTCAAGAATAAAGTAGAAAAAAATGATATGTATTCTCTATTCGATCGTTCAATACAGGCAACAATACATTTTATCCAATCAGTACTACAATGAATTTTCACTTTCTTATTAGAATAGAAAAGTAAAACCAAAAGAGCAGTAGATCCCGTTCGCTAACATAAAAACAAGATCAACTTCTTTAGTTTCTCATTATTCGCTCACTAGACACTATTCGTTTTTTACTGCATAATATTTCTGAAATTTCATTGTACTATTCAAGAGCGAAGAGAAATTAGCATAAAAAAATTCATATGAAAATGAACGGAAAATGAATGATAAGCAACTGAAGAGTATTTTTATTTTCATCCTTTTTGTCTTATTTGTCTTTAAACTAGACTGCGTTATATTTGACTGCGTGAATGTATGTACATATACATCCTTTTTTCTACCAAAAGAATTAAAAATTTCGCTTGATTTGAAGTACAACCAATACAATTGTGTGTTTAGTTATAGTGTTTTTTCAGAACAAAAATAAGTTTGAAAGGAATGCACAAATGTGTAGGTTGGTTCAAAACACATACAAAAATAAATTTTTGACATGGTTTTCTTGCCTTACCGACAGAGTTGTGTGGGCAGGCAGGAAAAGGGATATAAAAACTAATGTTGCTGTGCACACACACACATACACACACACACACACCGTAAACCATATCACACATTACTACGACACATATTACAAATGCAAATAGTAAAACATATTTATATTAATAAAATTAAAATTTAGATAGATTTTTTATAAAAAATATAAATTAAACAAAATATAAATTAAACAAAATATAAATTAAACAAAATATAAATTAAACAAAATATAAATAAAGAATATGAAACACAAAAAACACTTAGCTTATGATTTTCATCATTGCTGCGTCACACAAATTATTTTATTTACATATACATATGTATATTAACATATTTTCACGTTAATTTTAATTTTAATTCACTAATATTTATTTAATAATACTTTATATTATATATTTTATTTAATTAATAACTTTTATATATAACATATTATTTATTTATTTATTTATTTAAATCACATAAAAATTTAAGTTTTAATTTTTCTATACAGAGAAAGACAAAAACGCATCTTTCTCGTACGACGATCGATCGCCGACCAGTACATTCTGAAATTAAGTCATGACGAAATATTGGAATTGTTCAGACTTTGCTGCGGAGATGAACGATTAGACTTTAAAATCTGTGGTTCAGCTGAAGATGAGCAAATGAAGCATTAGTTTTTGCTTCGGCCGATGGGATCCCATTTATATCTATTCCAGATACTGTACTCATTGAAAACATACAGTTCAGTGGCAAAAGTGAAATTCAGTGGAGACGAAAAGAGTTTTATATATACTAAATTATATATTTGAAAAAAAAAAATGCATTTCATACTAACCAGTATGCCCAGCAAATCGATGTGACGGCATTCAAACTGACCAACTCGATTGAGATCAAACATATCCTATGAGTTGTATGAAATTTCCACGTTTGGGACTATATTGGGCGCCAGTGTTAAATTTAGAAATATTCAAAAACAGCATGACAAAAAGCGACTCAGTCACCTGAGACAGAATTTACGCACATCGTGAATAATTTGGATCGACTTAAAAATTGCCCTGACAAATTTTATAAGACTCGACCACTATTAGATACCACTATTAGATGTTCTCATTGTTATGACGATCCCAGTGGAAGAAAATGTTTCGATGTTTATAATGCATGGCAAAAGCGGTGTACCTTATGGTTTAATTCTGTATCAGAGTGCTAGCACAGGTTTGCCATCAGTAAACCTTCGCCGTTAAATTATATTTTGATAATTTTTTTAGTTCATACTATTTGAAATTAAAAAAAAAACTTTAAAAACAAAGGAATCAACACAGCTGGTACGTTACGCATCAATCGCTTTGTCAAACCATCAATCATGTCAGATAAAGAAATGTCTAACAAAAATCGAGGATTTTCGGATTCTGTCACATGTCGTGATGGTATAGTAATTGCAAAAGGAAAAGACAATAAACCGATAAATCTTGGATCGAAACTTATTGGAGTTAGATAAACCAATATTGCTCAAAGATGGAGATATAGTACGATTCAATAATTCAAGCATGGGTGGCGTAGATTTGCTAGACCAACTAATAAGCTATTATCGAATTTTTATACAGTCCAAAAAATGGTCATTATGAGTAACCACACACTTCGTCGATTTTGCAATTTGCTCAAACTGGCCAGACAACAGACATAATTGATAAATAACATTCCAAAACATTTTCTACTGGAAGTTGGTATTTGTTTGGCACTTGCGGGTAATTCAAACAATTTGAAGAAGCGTGGTCGTCTGGGTTCTTCAACTCTTTTTATCTGCTGAGATATCTCTACATCGAAAACAAAACCGGAAAAAGGCCAGTCTGAGACATACAGTACGATGAAATTGGTCAGATGCCAGCACATGACCAAAAGTCAGAACCAACTCCATGTAAAAGCTTCAACTGTGTAAGGGCATGATAAAAAGTGCATCTTTGCAGTAGCAAATATAAAAAAACTGCTTTGAAAAATATTTGATAGCACATTTCTTATAAATGAAGAAAATCTCAAAAATATGGTACGTGTAATACTGAAATCTATATCTATATATATAAAACAAAGTCGGGTTAGTTACACCATTTATAACTCAAGAACGGCTGGACCGATTTTTATGATCTTTGTTTTGTTGGATTTGACTCCGTTCCGAATAGCATAATAACTATTAAAACATTGGAAAAATTCACCAAAAAAAATTTATCAAGAAAATTCATTTTCTCATGCATTTCGTACATTTTGTTTTTTTTTATTTTGTTCGTCTCAATACAGTGGTGGTTTAGGAAAAAAGAAAAGTCGTAAAAACTCAAAAGGGAAGCCCCAAAAATCTAATAAAAAAATCTTTTTTTTTATATGAATTTTGTAGGTGTAGTTTGTATGTGACGAGTGGTGCAGTGGTTAAAGCTTCGGCGCTAGGACCGCAAGGTACTGGATACGAATCCGACTGGAGGCTGCATGTACATTTCTATTTTATTTTTTATCCAATTTTTTTTATTTCATCTACTTATCTATTATATAGATAAAATCTTCGTCCGAATTATGATTTCAGTGCGAATAGTAGATTTTGACAGCTCCAAAAAAAGTTTTTTTTCCTTTTTGATTTTAATATTAAATTTAATTTATTTTTGGTTTTGTTTATTTCATATTAGTTAAGTGGTTTAGCATATAATAATAAAATAAGTGGTGGAATTTAGTGAAATAAAAGATTGTGTGGTGTATGCCAACAACATCAAGAAAACAGTACTTTTTTGCGTACAATTGCACGTAATTTGTTTAGTGGTACAGAGTGTCCCAACACCGAACACCAGATTTTTTTTTGGTTTTTTTCATTTTTTTTTCTACGGAATTCTATTTTCGATCGGGATTTTTAAACGGTAAGTTCCCTTCGAAGATGTTCACTTTGTGAGGTTATCACATTTGTGATTGTGCGCACATCGATAATTGATTATGTAATTTTGGATTGTGTGATTAATTTTCCAGTATTATTTACAATGCCGCGAGCCAGAAGATCTAATCTTTCACCACGATGCCGTAATGCAATTAGACTTCAGACTATAGTGATAGATAGTGTCTTGAATACAGCAAAAATCAGTCATAAACTCGAATTTAGAATGAATTTAGGATCGGATTATATTCTTCGGGTGAAGGAGAAATTATTTCAGTTTATAGAAATTTAAAAATCAGTAGGAGCGAGAGTATAACAAATAGTCAAGACACTATCTGCATTATCTTTCGGCTGGCAATTTTCGGCTAAGTTTAACAAGGTGATCAAAAATCTATAATTCTGACTTCGTCTTCGACTTTACAGATTCAAGGCCAAATTCACCAACGAATTGGGTCATTGCAACCGATTGAAGATGGACAGCATAAATTCATCCAAATCTACTTTATGGGCAATAGGGAGGATCAACTTGATCGGCGCCAAACGATCAATACGACAATGAAAAGGATAGTTCTGCAAGATTTGCAACAACTACTCCACGAGCATCATGCATTGGTTCGGTTGTTTAAAACTGCGTTGGATCGCATGCCAAGTGACGACTGCAAAGTCGTGATCAGAGCAGATAAACGACCCGCTGGAACACACGAACGCCAATTTAATGCTCCAACAATAGATGAAGTCGCAATTGTGATTGTTGTTGAAAACGTGGAACCGCGCGATTTTGTGCTTACACGTCGCGACACTGGACAACTGCAACGAATAAACGAAACACACCGTTCATACGATTCATTGCAATACCCGCTGATGTTTTGGCAAGGAGACGATGAATATCACTTCAATATCAACATGATAAATCCATTGAGCGGTGAGTACTGATATCATAATTTAGATTATGACACTAATTTTACTGATTTCATTTCAGGTGAGGAAACAAACAAGAAGGTTAGCTCGATGAATTATTATGCATATCTTTTGATGATTCGTCAAAATGCTGACAACTATTTGCTGCGATTTCGTCGTTTGCTTCAGCAATATATCGTCGACATGTACGTCAAAATCGAAACGGAGCACCTCATTTTCATTCGGTTGAACCAAGCTAAACTGTGTTCGGAGGAGTATATCCATTTACGCGATGCAATCAGCACCGAAGGAGATGCAGCTAATGTTGGTCGATTGACTATTCTACCGGTGACGTACATTGGCAGCCCGCGTCATATGCATGAATATGCGCAAGATGCAATGACATATGTTCGTCATTACGTTTGTCCAGATTTATTCATCACTTTTACTTGCAATCCGAAATGGATAGAAATTGTTTAACTGCTGCTACCCGGGCAAATAACAAGCGATCGGTACGACATCATCGCACGTGTCTTCAAACAAAAAATCCGGTCGCTGATGAACTACATTGTTAGGCATTGCATCTTTGGAGATACTCGATGTTGGATGTATTCAATTGAATGGCAGAAACGAGGCTTGCCGCATGCTCACATTCTTATTTGGTTAGTCGAAAAAATTCGATCAGACCAAATAGATGACATCATATGCGCCGAGATTCCTGATCCCGAAACCGATCCAGACCTGCATGATGTTGTAATTACGAAAATGATTCACGGTCCGTGTGGCTCCATCAATCCCCAATCACCGTGCATGGTCGACCACAAGTGTTCCAAGCGCTATCCATGAAATTTAACCGCAGAGACTATCACTGGCAATGATGATTATTCACTGTACCGGGGTCGATCACCCGATGATAACGGTAGAACAACGATAGTGAGAGGAAATGAGTTCGTGATCGACAACACTTGGATTGTTCCGTATTCGCCACTTAATTCCAAAACATTCAAGGCGCATTGCAACGTGGAGTACTGCAATTCAGTGAAGTCCATAAAATACATTTGTAAATATGTCACGAAAGGCAGCGATATGGCGGTTTTTGGTGTTCAAAATCCCAATACAAACGATGAAATCACGCATTATCAAGTTGGTCGATATGTGAACTGCAATGAGGCGATTTGGCGTATATTCTCATTCCCTATTCATGAACGTCATCCCACTGTTGTACATTTGGCGGTGCATCTGGAGAATGGTCAACGAGTTTATTTCAACACATCGAATGTTGCTCAACGTGCTGAGACACCTCCAGCTACAACATTGACCAGTTTCTTTTCGATTTGTCAAAGTGATCTGTTTGCACAAACATTGCTCTACTCTGAGATGCCACGTTATTACACTTGGACCGCCTCATCAAAAAAATTTCAACGTCGGAAGCAAGGCGTTGAGATTCCTGATCATCCAAATGTGCATTCTACTGATGCTCTTGGTCGCATTTACACAGTTCATCCGAAGAATGACGAATGCTTCTACTTGCGGCTGTTGCTGGTGAATATTCGTGGGCCGACATCATTTGAATCACTTTGAACTGTCAATGGTGTAGTGTGCCCAACATTTCGTGCTGCATGTCAACAGCTCAACTTGCTTGAAAACGATACTCATTGGGACATGACAATCGCTGAATCAATTATTTCTGCAACTCCAAACCAGATACGCACATTATTTCGACATGCTTCCCATCAAATCCACGTGAACTATGGAGCAAGTACAAGAATGACATGTCAGAAGACATTCTACATCGAATTCGTGTCAGTTTCGGAAATCCCGATCTCGAGGTGAATGAGGAGATACATAACCAGGCTGTGCTTTTGATCGAAGACATGTGTTTTCGCATGTGCGGCAGTTTGTTAGTCAAATTAAGAATGCCAACGCCATGTCGTGGAATGAACGACGTTTTTAATCGAGAATTGGAACGTGAACATGAATATGATCGATATGCATTGAACCAATCAGTTCAAACCAATGTACCACTGTTGAACCCCCAACAGAAAGGAGTGTACGATACGTTAATGAAGGCAATTCATGATGGAAATGGTGGATTATTTTCCCTCGATGCGCCCGTTGGAACTAGGAAGACATTCCTCATGTCATTGATTTTGGCCACTGTTCGTGTGAGATCCGATATTGCTGTAGCAGTTGCTTCTTCTGAGATAGCGGCCACATTGCTAGAAGGATGCCGAACAACTCATTTAGCGATGAAATTGCCGCAATCGGCTGAAAACCCGACATGCAACATTGCAAAACACTCAGCAATGGCGAAAGTTTTGGTAGCAAGTAAAATCATCATCTGGGATGAATGTATAATGGCGCACAAACGCGCATTGGAAGCACTCGATCGAACTATGAAAGATTACGCAATGACTCAAGATGTTTTGGAGGCGCAATGATTCTACTTTCTGGCGATTTCCGTCAAACAGTACCAGTCATTCCAAGATCGACCGCTGCTGATGAAATAAACGCTTGCCTCAAATCATCGACTCTGTGGTGTTATGTGAAGAAACTTCAGCTGACGACAAACATGCGAGTTGCATTGTTAAACGATCCATCTGCCGAAGAATTCTCTACGCAATTGCTGACTATCGGTAATGGCCGTGTTCCGGTCGACAAATCGAAAGGATTGATTTCGTTTCCTCAGAACTTTTGCTTTTTTGTCGCAACGAAGGACGAGCTCATCAACAAAGTGTTCCCGAACATCATTACTAACCACAAAAATCACAATTGGGTGAGTGAACGAGTAATTCTTGCGGCAAAGAACAAAGATGTGGACTTAAATTTTACAATTCAAAATCTAATTTCCATTTCATTCCTTCAAATCTATCGACTGTGTGACAAACGAATGCGAAGCAACCAACTATCCAACTGAATTTTTAAATTCATTGGGTCTGCCTGGCTTGCCACCGCACAAATTACAACTGAAAGTTGGCTCGGTAATCATCATGCTACGAAACCTGAATCAACCAAAACTATGTAACTTAACGCGTTTGGTGGTGAGAAAACTCATGGGCAATGTGATTCACGCAACGATACTCCAAGGAAAGTTCAAAGGTGAGGAAGTGCTCATTCCGAGAATTCCGATGATCCCAACCGAGATATGCCATTCGAGTTTAAACGAATTTAATTTCCGATTCGTCTTGAATTCGCCATGACGATCAACAAATCACGAGGTCAATCCTTGAGTGTAGCCTGAATCTAGAAAATGAATGTTTCTCTCACGGCCAATTGTACGTAGCATGTTCACGTGTCGATAAACCATCCGCTTTATTCGTTCTCGCACCTGACAATAAAATAAAAAATGTCGTATATCACAAGGTGCTACAATGAAGGGAATCGACCCAATTGCAACCCACCCAGCAAATAGTTTAAAAGAAAGTAGTGCAACAATGTTACGCGAACCATTTCGATTCAATTAAATAAAACGAAAGCCTTGCTGCTACGTGAATTACATTCATTTCAATGTAATTAAAATATATTTCATTTTAATTTTTGTAATTTCATTGAATTTAATTAATTTGGAGTATTCATTTAATTTATTTAATCTTAATAAAAAACTCAATCTAATTAAGCTAATAACTTTAAACAACATTTATTAATTTTGAGGCGGTACGAAGTTCGCCGGGTCAGCTAGTATATAAATATACAAAAACACTAAAGTGATAAAAAATTATTTTGTGACTTCGTGTACAATGTGTATTGTACATTTTGGGTTCTAGAAACCGGGCCTAGAGAAACAAATTTAAGGTAAAAGGTGTTCGTTTGCATTAGAATGACGCTCGAAAGGGTTAATATTCAAACTTTAACTTCAATTTCTTGGACAGAATAAAATTTCGAGATTGAACGAAATTATACTAATTAAATTCTGGGCTAATGATATTTTTCATTTTTCTGGGATGATTCTGGATTAATTTCACAAGAGTGAGGTTTTGATACTCGAGACTTTTACTTTCAAATATTTCGATTTCCGAAAGTATTTTAAATTGCCGAGATTTTAAAATTCGAAATATCAAACCATTCATTAGTCATTACAATGTGCCAGAAAGATCCACCAATGTCATGTTTGGCCCCAATAATTTAAAACACGCACCTTTATTTGATGGCAACATGTTACGATGTACCTTATTGTATTAATTAACCAAGAAAGAGAATTAGAATAGCTATAGGTCAAGAAACTGTAATAGAAAAATCAGTTGAAGTGAAATCGGATTACTAACATCTTCTTAACACTATCCAAATCCTATCGTCCATATACGAGCATCTAATCATTAAAAATGATGTTGCGTGCCAAAAATTAAAACAAATCACTTACTATAAATATAAGCCAAATCTAATTAAATTTAATTTATATTTATTGTATTTTTCGTTGGGACAAATAGACTTGCCGTAGATGTGAAAGTGAATAGTTTACAAGTAATTTTATTTTTATAGCCATCATCATTTCGGTAGAGGTCTTTGCTTACGAGTATATCCCCCTCATTGCGATGAAATATTATTTTTCCTCTTTCGAGATCTTTTTTGTATATTGTACCAAACTTTATTTTAGTTCTTTATCGAATTGACGTATACACTGTTATTGTTGTAAGATGGAAAATAAAACCGAAAAGTATGTCAGTTAATAAATTATTAGGTTGTTCGCATTTTCCAGTTTCCTATGTACCCGTTTACTCGTCTATCGATTCTGTTTGCGATACATATTTTTTAATATCATTTGTGTATAATAATTAAGTTTATCACATCGTATATCTTCTCGACGATGTTATTTATATTTTCTTATACAATAATCCCGATAATCGAAAATATTTTCCAACAAAAAGCTCAATAGCCTCATTATTATACCCTTTACAATATATTGATGGCACTAAAGTCCATTAAAACACGCTTTATGTACTTACAGCTCTTTAAGTTCAGTCAATTGTTGAAAGGCCGACGGCCGGATGGTATGAATTTTATTATTTTCCAAATTCCTGCAAGGCAAATATAATAATTATGTTGATGGTTATGAATTGAAATATTTAAGGATTACTCACAAGTATCTTAAGCTGTTCAAATTGCAAAATAAAAATTCATCAATCACTTCGATCCGATTAAAACTTAATAACCTGCAATAAGATAACAAGAAAATATTCAGCTAAGTTGTGATTTCAATCAATCAATGTAAAAATATATGATTTATGTTTATTTAAGTTATTTACGTATAGGTTTTTCAATTAATATGACGTATTAATAAGGGAGAAGCTCCCATAGTTGTATTAAGAAGAGAAGTAGTAAGATATCAATCATTTGTTATAACGCGTGCCCTTACACTACTGTTGCGTTCGTGTATTACCTAAATAAAGGAACGTGTTACTTCAGCACCGGTGTCAAGTACTTAACGTTAATAAAAATTGTAGCTACACATTTTAACGAAAGGTGTAGCCTCAAAAAGTGTAGATACACAAATTATCAAAAAGTGTAACTGCAAAAGAAAAAAGTTTGGAATTCGAAATACGTTCTTTAAAAAAAAAAATGTTGAAGTCTTTTTAATTCAGAAAATCTTCGGAACGGCAAGTAACGAGTGTGGAATTTAGTGTTCTCAACTTGGCATGGTGTCTGAAATTTGTACAAAAATGTTCATGATAATTTGCATGTGTGACTGGCGATATGGCCCTACACGTGGAAGCGTCTTTGGCCAAATTCATTGATTTATTTAATAATTCAAAAAATCATCGGAGCCACAAGTACCCAGTGTACATAACATGCAAATTGTCTTGAAGTTTTTTGTACAAATTTCAGACACCATGCCAATTTGAGAACACTAAATTCCACACTCGGTACTTGCCGTTCCGAAGATTTTCTGAATTAAAAAGACTTCAACATTTTTTTTTTTAAAGAACGTATTTCGAATTCCAAACTTTTTTCTTTTGCAGTTACACTTTTTGATAATTTGTGTATCTACACTTTTTGAGGCTACACTTTTCGTGGAAATGAGTATCTACGCTTTTTGTTAACGATACGTGTCTAACTTCACACCGGTTATTTCAACTTTCCACGAGGTGAATATCGGAATAAATATACAGTGGTGTGCGTGTTGCTTTTTTTGGTGGAAGGAGGAGATCTTCTAAAGAGTTTACATGTGATCCATTAACTGACATGTATAATACTGTTCCATTTTTACCAACTTAAACATAACTCCGATATTCAGTACCATACAGCCCCGCGGAACTATCGCTAGATATTACGTCGATGAATAAACGCCTAGCAAAAGCTGCACTTCTACCCCTCGATGGGTATAGCTCGGATGGATTGCTGAACCTTTCCCTTTCGAGCGTCCTAAGCTGTTTAATCACGTAGCAGATGCTTCCACTCACATCGTCTCACGTTTCCTCACAATTTAACATCTTCAGTAGTATATGTTCAGGCGTAACATGCTCTCCAATATTTCACTCAAACATGTGTCTTGCTTCTCAAACCAGAGACATTCGAAAAATGCTCGACATTTCCCAGTACTTCAGTGCAAGTTGGATTATTGTCGTGTTTGTACTTAAATAAACACTTATAAACACTTTCGGAAGCAGTCATACCCCGTTAAAAATTGAAAATGATATAGTAGTCGGCTTCTCCATATCTATGATTCATGCAAATTTTAATTTGAGGAATCAGGCGCTGAAACCACTCAGTTGTAGTTTCCTCCCGGGTAAGCTTCCTACTTTCTGCAACACTTACGTCGCTGTCGCATTCTTTATACAAGTTTTGACTCTCTCCAGCTAAGAGGTCCAGCGGTAGCATTCCAGCTGTGGCACACACATTTCATCGTCTGAAATTGTCCGAAATGCGTAGATCACCCTTAAAAAGCGGTAAGTCAATAAATAGAGTTTATGTTACGCCTATATGAGATTTTCATTTTGTCAGCCCTAATTGGAGATCCATATAACATTATTGATAATATATCATTGACAAATGTAGGCCTTTATAGCAGCATTATTCATATGCTCCTTAAAGTTTAATTTGCTACCAATAGTGGTATCTAGATACTCAATCACTCGTTATGAGGTAATAGTGCATTCGCCAAGTTAATGGCATCAATTGTTGATTGTTCCTTTCTGAAATAACAGTACTAACCTTCACTTCTTCCACCTCTCGGGAAGTACACCTTCTCTTAAGTAGGAATCGAAAACATTTGCAATTAGTTCAGCTTCGAAAAATTTAGCCTTATCGTCAAATTCGATGTGTTGTGAAGCCCGGGTGCTTAAAACAAACTTTAATGATAACCTTGATCACTTTATCGATCGTAATGACTGGTATTCGTTCTTCTTCATCAGTTACTGCTATTCTGCTGAACGAAACACGGTTTTGTTGCGGGGACTACGAAGTTACTATATTGCACATCATATCTTAGCAAGTAGAAGGCGTAAAAGGACTACTTTTCGAAACTTTACGAACCATTTTCACTTACTCAAGATTGTCGAAAATGTTCAGTTTCTCTACATCTTGAAGTGAGTGGTGTGATCGGAACTCACTATACTTAAATATTAAGAAATGCAAAATCATGTCTTTCCATCGTAAACGAAATCCAATAATTACTTCATACAAAGTCAACAACGAAGTAGTGCAAAGAGTCAATGAGATTATAGACTTAGGTGTTACATTTGTCGAAAACGCCAGTTTCAATAGGCATATTGAAAATTGTATTGCGAAAGCGAATGCCATGTTCGGATTTGTTAAAAGATGGACAGGTGAATTTAAGGATATCCAAACCTTATGTTCACTCTATTTCGCTTATGTTCGATCTCAACTGGAATACGCTGTAACGGTCTGGAATCCATACTATGCTGCACACATAAAAAGAATTGAAAGCATTCAAAAGAAGTTCCTGATTTTTTTGTTAAAGAAAAGTGACTGGGATTACGACCACAACTTACCATTCCATGAAAATGTGGCTCGCTTACCTCCATACACAACAAGATGCACAGATTACAAAATATGCACGCTTGAAAATAGACGACTTCTCTTGGGAGCAGCTTTTATTGGTAACGTTTTGCTTGGTCACGTAGATTCAGCTTACATCTTGGAAAACATATCAATTCACGTGCCATGCACAACATTTAGAAACCATAAATTTTTAGCACTTGAACACCATTCCACCAACTATGGAGAAAACAACCCAATTAATAGGATGTCTAAATCCTTCAACTTAATTGACGATGTATTTGACTTCAACTTATCAAAGGACAACTTTAAAAATATCCTTAAAGACTTTTTTCTAAATTTTTAATTGTTTAAACCAAAATTTGGTTTATATTTTTTTTTTTACTCTGTTTTAAAGTTTTTTGTTGTTTTAATATAATTTTAACTATAAATGTAAATAATCTGAAATCATACATGTATATTACAAAATAGATTTCTTTAAATAAATAAATAAAAAATAAATAAATAAAAATAAGAACGCTGATACTTCCACCTTGCCTTGAAGCATTTCCGACGTAAAGCCGCGATTATCTCATTCTATCAATAATAGCATTACAACATTTGTATATTACTCTTCTCGGTATTACCTTCGAAATTTGAGATGACTCATTGTCAGCCATTCCGAAGACGTTTCTGCTTTCTAACATATACCATATGGTACAAGAACAAATTCCCGTCGAAAAGTTTGGATCTCTAAACGACATTTCTGATATAGTTCGGCTGCCTCCTATTAGGAGTTACACCGTGTAGTTCGAAGATTATAACTTGGTCGTCGCTATATGTTTATCGCTTAAACACTTTCCATGAGGCTACCCTTGCAGAAATTCTGCCACTAATCCACGTTATATCAATTATTGATGTGGCATTAACTCTGCGGAATGTTAGTGTATTGCTGATATTTAACAGTACAAACTGTAGTGTGGGAAAAGCTTCTAATAAATCGTCTCTTCGATCATTTGATACTGTGCTGCCCTATTCAGTAGACCGACTATTAAAGTCCCCTGGCCTAAGCACAGAATGACGATCTCGAGCGTCTTTCACCAATCGATGTAACAAAATTTCATACTCCTCCAAGGACGTGCTTGGCTGAGCGTAGAAACTATACATATAAATACCGTCGAATTTCACTCTTATGAAACCAGGCTCACTCCAGCTGGTGCTTTCGAATGCCCGTTGATCGCAAGCCCAGTTTGCAATCCTACAGACGTCGTGTACGCAAATAGATACCTCGCCATTTTTTGCACAAAGCAACGTCTTCTTAACATCTGAAACCAAACGTGAAATGGGTGGTGGCTTCAGTGTTGTCATCATCCTCAAGAAGAATCTTATCATGCACCTCGGCCCATCTCCGCATGTCTCCGCATTGTACCCATCACCACCGCTCCTATATCAGAGTTTTGAACGGTCGATGTTATTGGGATATTTCCAGGCAACGCGTCCATAGTCGAAGCAATCCGGTTGAAAAACTGAATGCGCGTAGATTTGAAGTGCTTTGAGGTGGCAAATAGAGTCAAATGCTTTGCTAAAATCTGTATACGCTACATCTACTTGATGATGATTTTCCATCTCATTTAACACTTTATAGGTAAATTCAACCGATGGTAGATGTCGATGTTCCAGGCATGAACTCATGTTGGTAGATAGAGATATGACGTATAAATGTAGATTTAAAAGCATTGCACACATAGCAGATGAAATAATTAAGCTGTACTTTGAGTCTGATTTCAATAGAGCGAAACGATCGAGAGAAAATCAAGACTGGTATAGAAGTCCCAAGTATAGAGTACCTCCAGATAATACCAGAGGGAAACAAGGAAGGCGCAAGGGAATTCGTGGAGGCTCTTCTGTGATAGCATGGAAGCAGTCTCGGAAACCTCGCGCTTAAGAAAGATTCTCTCTACCAGACCAGCTGTTCGCTCTATCTGATTAAATCGCGAGTCAATGAATGACTACAGGGCCCAACTGTTATGTAGAGTATATTCTGAATATATGGAAGATAAAAGTCACCTGGCCCGGATGGGATTGTACCAGCAGAAATTCAGAAGAACTGGGAGGTCTTGCTCCCTTGGCTGGAGGGTATTTTCAAAGGGTGTCTGAAGCTGGGGTGCATCCCGAAGAAATGGAGGGAGGCTAGGGTGATTATCATTCCGAAAGCGAGTAGAAGCTCGCACACAACCCTAAGGACTTAAGACCCTTTCTGCTGAAAATCATGGAAAGGCTGCTAGATGTATATATTCGTTCATTGAGAAGCCACTGGATTTTCAGGAATTCTCATTGGTAACGTTTCTTGATAGCTCTTTCACCAACGTGAAGGTGGAGCCAATTAGGGAAGGATTGTTACTACTTGCTTGGAAGCATAAAGGTTATAGCGGGGATGAGAGAAGTCTCCGTCAGAAGACGGGTTGTTCGGACAACACCTGAGGGAAGCGTGTTTTCTCCCCTTCTTTGGAATATAGTAATCAATAAACTACTATTAGAACTGGAGGGGGAAGGAACTGGTGTGGTTGCTTATGCCGATGACGTAGTGAAAATTGTCTCGGAAAATCACCTGGGTACATCCAGGGATGTGATGCAGAATGCGTTATCAATCACTGCGGGTTGGACCAGCAGATGTGGATTGAGAATCAACCCATCTAAAATAGAGCTGGTCCTTTTCACTAGGAGATATACAATTCCGGAAGTGGTTCCACCAAGTTTGAATGGTACCATGCTGACCTTTAATCATAATGCGATATTCTTAGGGATTCTTCTGGATAGTAAGCTCAGTTGGAAACCAAAT
Organism: Nephrotoma appendiculata; assembly: GCA_947310385.1. NCBI lineage: Eukaryota > Metazoa > Arthropoda > Insecta > Diptera > Tipulidae > Nephrotoma > Nephrotoma appendiculata. Next base: position 244,685,319 of record OX371223.1, on the reverse strand, counting down.
ACGATAGAAAGAATGAAGAAGGCCACTGTGGCACTCTACTCCGATTCTCCCCTCTATTGAGGATTGGAAGAGTGATCTCATTTTGGAGCTGGGACAGTTAATTTTTTAACCGACGGCTCCAAGCTCGATGGTAGAATGGGAGCTGGTGTGTTCTGTGGGGCATTAAATGTGAGTCTATCCTTTCGTCTCCCTGATTAGTGCAGTGTGTACTCGGCTGAAGTTATAGCGATTGAAGAGATCATGAACTGGTTGAAACTTAGTGTAATATCATTGACAGATATCACTATTTATGTGGACAGTCGAGCGGCCATTCTTTTCCTGGATTCAGTTTCCCTGGCATCAAGGATGGCGTTGGATTGTCACACATCTCTTAACGAGATGAGTAAACTTTTCAAAATCCAGTTGGTCTGGGTTGCGGGCCATTCTAATGTTGAGCGAACTTGCAGGGCAGACGAATTAGCAAGGTATGGTACGACTCTCCAACTGGAACCCACTAGTTATAGGAAAGCAGCTTCCTTGGCAAATGCTAAGGAACCGTGAATTAGGTAGATTTGTAAGAGTACTTACCGAAAAGTGTCTTTCCGGAGATCATGCGAGAAGACTGGGTCTGGATGCAAATGACTTCTACAGATGCTGCAAGGACAAGGAGGAGGGGGAGGTTGTTGTTCATGATCAAAAGACATGATGCAGAAGATATGATCACTTGGCCAAATACACTATGGACAGCCTTTCTGATCTCGTAAGCTGTAATATGTGAGATCTTTTACGCTATGTCAATAGCACTAGATGGTTTTAAAGGAAGTTTAATGATGTCGGATCGTGTGGTATCACAATGGGCCAGAATTGGCCTAAGTGTGTGAGTTTTGAACTAATGCGGTGCTGCTTTAGTCGAAAGAATGGAAAAAATACATTTTAGTTCAATAGACTGACCGACCAAATAAAATAGAATTCTCTAAATAAAGTACACCTTTTAGTATTACAGCTCTTTAGATCGTAGATGGCTCTGAAGTAACCACTATATAGGTCTTTAGTTTCAACTACAACATGGAAAAGTACACCATTTATCTTATATCCCTGAGTAACAGGGTTGGCTTTTCGATAAAAGGATAGAGATTTACATTTTTCAATGTAGGGACTCATAGAATTAAACTCGCACCACTTCTCTAGCTTAACACATCAGATTTGAATTGATAAAATATGTTTGAATTTTATTGTCCAAAACCCTAATGAACTTGTCAATTTCATTTTCATAAACTACGAATAAAAATGAATCAATAATATCCAATCGACAACTTTACTTACATTTCTTCTACCATTGGCAAAGGTGGAAATTTTTGATCCTTCAGCGATAGTTGATTGTGCGAAAGATTTATCCATATTAGAGAACTTAAATCCGATAAATCATTCAAATCAAAATCTTCTAGTTGATTCGAGTCGGCAAATAACCAATCCAATTTTGTCAAATTTTTAAACAACCTCGGGGGAAACGTTCTGATATTGTTTACATTCAAATATCTGGAATAACAGATTAAAATATACATTTGGTGACAAAATTCATGACGTAGTTTATTACAATTTTGTTAATTTTTTTAATCCTGAGAATAGATTTCGATTTAATGTTGATATGTTGGTCTTCTTTAAATTTCTGTAAAAATTTAGTAAAATTTAAGTCATTTTATTAAATCCTAGTTTAGGGTACACACTTACAAGTACACTAAGTCTGGATAATCTAATATTTCATATGGTATAAAATTTATATAATTATTAGCTAAATATAAATATGTTAATTTTTTAGGTAAATTGGTTGGAAATCCCTGTAAAGTATTGTTACGGCACAGGAGACGCGTTTTAAAAACACAAACGCATGCTGGTTTTGGATAATTGATGAGATCACATTCCGAAATATTTGGACCTTTGCTACCCGATGAACTAAGCGCCACCGTTTTACCGAAAATGTTATCCATTGTACGGCGGTTGCCGGCTAAATTACCACATTCCACTTCATCCTCGTCTGTACCATCTTTACAATCGTCACGATTGTTGCAGAGTGATCGATATGGAACACATGTAGTACCGTTGTCGCATGTAAATGAACCAGATGGACATGAACCTAAAATTAAAATAAGCAATAAAAAAAAATTGTTAGAATCGCGAATTCTTCTCGTGCATGTAAAGTTTTATCTCCACGATCAACTTTATCGTGGGCAATAAAATAGAAAAAAGTTTTTTTTTTGTGGCGCACCAAAAATCTATATACTGTGTACAAATTAACTTTCAAAAGAAAAAACAATTTTCTTTCAATCTAACGGATTTCGGAATAGGTATATACGAGTATCTAATATTTTAGTTCTATGAAAACTGAAACTTCAATCTAAAATTGTAAAGATTTTTTTGCTATTGTTCTATTAAAAATATTCGTAAACCAATTCTTAAAACTCACGTTTTATTGTCCCCCTAAAAAATTCAGCCGAAAATTTCTTATTTTTATCCACTTCCTTTGAATGGGGGATGCTAGATAATATAGATATACAGTTTTCTTATCGAACATGATGATAAATCATTTGCCATTTAATTTTATTTAAAAAGATGAAATTTTAATATTTGTACAGATATAAAAATATTTCAGAACTTTTAGGAAATTCTATAATATGTCGGTAAATCAGAGCAGAAAGAATGGTTTATATGTTATCATTATAAATTATAAGATAAAATTAGTTTATGCGGATTTTATATTTCAGTTTGGGGGGACACTTTATTTTATACAATACTACAATAGTTAATTTAAGATTTTTCATTTCATTTATTCATTGGCATTACAATTTTGGTAAAGAGAAAAGCACATATGGAAGCAATATAAACGAACAACAACCACCAAAAAAATACTTCCATTAGACATAAAAACCTCAGATTTTTTCAAAAAACAAATCCACTCTATGCTAGTACCCTCCGTATTGAGCTCAAGCTCATTTTTTTACAGAGGACACTGCAAGAAGTGAATAATTACAGATTACATACAAAAATAATACAAATGAAAATATTATTACAAAAATAGTACTACATGTATTGTCATTCAAGCGCGCCACGGTAAATAACACATTCTAAAAGATTTAGGTGACGCTGACCTCTTAATATCTAATGGAATAGAATTCCAAAGAGAAATACTGCTAACAGAAAAGGATGAATTTAAAGTTCTACACAGGTTTATAGGGGAAGTAAACGTAAATTTAAAGAATGGGAAAAGCTTAAAAATAAAAAGACATACACGAAGTTCATAAAAGTCAACCAAATTACAGCCAAGGATCAAATTTAAAAAGGGAGAAATGTGATCATATTTCTTAATACTAAAAATGAAACGAGTACAAGCATCGAAACATCTTTGGAGAACATTCATATTATCCTGAAGCACTCCAAACAAAACAACGTCACCATAAAGAAAATGTGGAAGAAGGTGCGAGAGGAACATACGCTTTTTAAAATTACTATCAGTGAACCCTACATCTTTATAAATACAACTAAGCATTCCAAAAACCGTTTTACTAACCTTAATCAAATGATCACCCCAAGTAAGAGTTTTATTAAAAATTAACCCTAAATTTCTAACTGTATTAGAGAATGGAATTAAAGAATCACCGATAAAAATTCCAGGAAAGAGGAAGTATGTATTTATAGATGCAGTATGTGCAGAATGCCAAAGTATATATGAGGAATTCAACAAAATTAACAAGTTCGTTGAAGAATTAAAACAACATTTATGCGTAAATCATTTGAAGCTTAATGAGCAGTTAGGAATATTTAAAACCCAAGAAATCCATAAACCTGATGAGACGAAATCCTTTCCTGCAGTCGTCAAAACCAATCCAACCAAATTAGTGCTGTTACAGCCAAAGAAACCACAAGAGAATAAAAAAATCAAAGAAGACATCGTAAGCCAGATTGATTCGAAAAGCATTCCCCTAATGGGATACCGAAACGTTGCGAATGGGGGAATTATAGTACAGTGCGATTCAAATGAAGCAAAGGAAAAACTGAAGCAAATCACCACAGATAAATTAGGAGCTCAATATGAGGTGAAATTGCCTACAGAGCTAAGGACTAGAGTGAAAATTTTAGGAATGTCAGAACAACTAGAAAGTGGTGAAATTATGTCATCGTTGAAGCAACAAAATTCGTTTTTAGCTGCTAAGCGACATAAAAGTAGTAACAACCTATCGAAGAAGAAATACACAGAAAGTCGATACAATCATTGAAGTTGATGCCACTTGCTTTAAGAAAATAATGGAGGCTGAGAAACTCAATATCAATTTTGATAGATGCCACGTAGTATAGAGTCAATAGGCTTAACAAGATGTTACAAGTGCAATGGTTATTCACATCACGGCGATAAGTGTACCAGCAAGCTAACGTATCCTGTTACAATATGAATATTGTTCCTAATTTTGGTGTTTGTTTGGAGTCTAAAACTAATACTGTGCAAAATTCTACTTTAGTTTCTTTTAGCAAAACGTAGTTAACAAAATTTTCGGTTTAATATTTTTGGAATCTCTTAGCCTGCGAAAATTTTAAAAATTTGTTTGTTGGAAAAAAAAAAAGTGGAGTCTGAAAATTAAAGTAAAACGAACGATACCGATTCTGAAGAATAGTGTTTTAAAAGAAAATAATTTTTTTTGTTGACTAATTGTGGTAAATGTGCCAGTATTTTTTTTTGATTTCCAAACAAATATAGAAATAATAATAAAAATAACTATAAGTGACTGAATAGTGTTATATGCTAAATAGTTATATATTATAAATAGTTATATATACTATCGGGAATATCGTGAAATTTTTTTAACAGGTATACATATATATATATATACGTAAATATATGCATATATCTTATAAAGGAGCATATAAAAGAACAATACATAATATACATTTATATAAATATTTATAAACAAAAAAAAAATTGTGATTTTTTTTTTAATTTTGTGATTGCTGAAATAAAAATGTTTAAAATATAAATATGTAAAGATTGTATTATAAAAAAAACATATTTAATTAATAAAAAATAATTGCATAAATATAAAATTATTAAAAACAAAAAAAAAAAAAAACAAAAAAAAAATTTGCGAAAATTGCGTGTTCAATCATTTAATTTTGGTGGCAGTGTGGTTATGTGTGACTACAATGATGTTTTGCTGAGCAAGAGGAGGGATGTATAAAAAAAACACCTATTTCTCAACGTAGAGTGGTTTTATGTGGCAGTATATGGTTGGTAAAGGAATAGTGTACCAGCCAAATTTTGATTGCATGCACCTGATGCTACGGTTTTGGCTGAACAGGAGGAGGACCGTACAATCAATTACGTAATTACAAGTAATATTTTTTTTTTATATTGTCAATTTTTTTTTGTTTTAAAAATAATTTTTTTTGTTTAATTATACTTAATTTTAATAATATTTATTTAAATTAAAAAAGGGAATTTGTAAGACAATTTTTTTTTGTGTATTAATATATAATATATAATGTATATTTTTGTTTTTGGTTGTCTGATATAAATGTTCAAATAAATCTTTAAAATTATTTGTGTGGTTGTTGCTGAGTTATTGTGTTAGTTTCACAGGATCAAAATTTTCTAAATTTTATTGTTAAATTCAACACAACTCCACACCTTGATCCCTGAGCTACCGGAGTGGTAAACTAGTTGTAGCATGTAACAATCCAAAATGTGGCGGAGGGCACAAATATAATGAGTGTAAGAGCACAGAAATCAAATATAGCAACTGCGTTGAAACAAATAAGAAGCTAAATCGAAACATTGATGTAATCCATGCTACGCGGGATAATAACTGCACAGTATATCAGCGCAATTTGAAAATACTAAGAAACCAAATCAATTACCAATAGCAATTTCGAAAACAAGACGCCCTATAGACCAACATCCGAAGTCTATCGTCAAATTTCATGGAGTTACAGGAAATTGTGTTCAATTAGTACTAGTATTACTCAGCCTTAGTATTACTCAGTGAAACTAGAACAACTGAAGAAATGTACGATTCGGAGTTTCATATTGATAACTATAAATTTATACGCTGCGACTCGGATAGTCGACATACAGGAGGAGTTGCTATGTACATTCATGAAAACGTAAATTTCAACATAATTTCCAACTGTGAGAAGGATCGCACTTGGTGTTTTGCAATACAAATCATAAAAGGATATCATACGATTAGGATATTTGGAGTAGTATACAGATCATTTCAAACAACGAGAGCAGTTTTCTTAGATAAATTTGACGAATGGATGGAAAATATCATAAACCATAACAAAAATAATTTCATATTCGGTGATTTTAATATTGATGTCAAATTCAATGAATATTACAGTGTAAAACTAAATCAATTGATAAGTGATCATAGACTAATTCAGGTGGTTAAAGAATATATTAGAGTTACAGCAACCAGCGAGAGTTTAATAGATTTAGTGATAACTAATTCAAAAAATGTGCAATGTGAAGTAGTTAAAGAGCAACAAATTAGTGACCATTGTATGTTAAGCATTAATTTAAATTGTGGGAAGATAAAAGCAACAAGAAATTGTGACCCGATAGAAATACGTTCGTGAAAAAATTATTCTCATGAAATACTCAACTATGCTTTAAATCAACAATTTGTGAGATACCAAGATGCTAACTTAAACGAAATAGACCAAGAATTAAACGAAGAAGCTGAAGAGTTACTGTTAAAGCTAAAAACTTGTCTGAAAAAGTTGACATGTACAAAATTGATTCATAAAACTAGTAAACTACCATGGTTCTCGGAGAATTTGAAATTACTAAACTACGATCTTATGAAATTAAGAAAATTATAAACTCAAATGAGAGCTGGGATAATTATAAAACAGCCAAAAATATATATAAACAATCTTTAAGGAAGAAGCAGTCCACTTATTTCAAAAACAAATTCGATGTATAAAACTAAAACCACAACACAGTGGAATATTCAGTTTAACAATAAAGTAGTAACCGATAAACTAGAATTTACCGAATCTCTTAATAATACATTTGTATCCAGTGTGATTGACATCCATAACAATATGCCAAAAGTAAAAAATTTTAATGAATCGAATGCGTATCCTTACACAGTTCCATTCTGTTTTCAAAATATTACAAGTCAAGAGATAACTAAACCTATTAATAGTTTGAAGTCGAACGCTGGAATTGATAGTATAAACCGTACTATCATATGTTAGATGCTATGAAGAATGAAATTTTCTCATTAAAATTTACGAACTTAATCAATAAAAGTTTATATGAAGCTAAAGTTCCGAGATCATGGAAAATATCAACGGTTATTCCAATTCCGAAAACTTCTAAGCCAACAACACCAGAAGAACTACGCCCGATAAATATGCTACCAACCTACGAAGCTGTGTTAGAACGAGTAGTTAAAACGAGTAGTTAAACCAACTAATAAACCACATTAACAACAATAATATACTAGTCGACCAACAATCTGGATTTTGCGAACACCGCGAGAGAGAAAGAGAGAGAGAGAGAGAGAGAGAGAGAGAGAGAGAGAGAGAGAGAGAGAGAGAGGTTCAATAATTATCTTCAAGAAAGGCAACAATATATAAAAGTTGATAACTGTTTCTCTAAGCCAGTACCAAATAATAATCAATACTGAAGTCATTGAACGTGTGAAACAATATAGATTCCTTGGTGTTATCATAGATGAAAAGTTAAATTTTAAGGATCATTTGAATTATGTTGCTAAAAAAATTAATAAAAAGTTAGGTTTATTTAATAGAATTAAGGATAAAATGCCACGTGAAACAAAAATTATATTTTACGAATCAATTGTTGGACCACATATTGATTATTGTTCATCAGTGTTATTCATAATGAATCAATCACAAATATATCGTCTCCAAAAAATTCAGAACAGATTCATGCGAGGTATTTTAGGAGCAGATATTAGGACACATATAAGTGAAATGCTTACAGTACTAGGATGGAAGTCTATTTACCAAAGAATACACTACACCGTTTTGAAGTTGATGTTTCGCCTTGCAAACGGAGCTCTACCAAAATACTTGGACTTAATGTTATGCTCTAATAGAGACGTTCATAACTATCATACTAGAAACACACATTATCGATTACCAATGTATAGTAAATCTTTTTCGCAGCGATCATTAGGGCATATTGGAGTCAAATTATATAATTCTCTGAGCAATTTCTATACGTTGGGAGAATTACGAGAGTTACAATACAATCAGTTTTTGGGACTATTGAGTGTATTTATTAAAGATAGAATTAGTATTTAGCTAGTAATAAGTATAATAATTATGTTCTATTTAATTAATTCAAGATAATAATAAGATTAAAAAGCAATGTCATTATTGATAAATAAATAAACAAAATAAAAAAAATAAAATAAAAAAAGAAATAGATTTTTTATAAATTATAATGGACTAGGATTTACTAGCATTAAGAGCGAGTCGGTTAGATAATGACCAATTATAAATTCCTACCAAATTATCGTTAATAAGAGAAATGTAAGAGTGAATGGAATCATTATCAAAGCGACTACTCCTATATATTTGGGCATCATCAGCAAATATATGAAAAGAAGAATGACGAATGGAACATGAAAAGAAATGATATAAATAAATCAGTTTCGTCGATATATGTATCACTTAATCAATAAATGAAATAATTTAAGATTTATATTTCTGTGGCAATTCAACATAACCACTTAATATCAGTTAAGTGGTTTTGTCAAATTTTATTTCTATCTGTTCCTTTTTGCATCATTTATGACCCAAGCCAACTTTGGACGATTTTGTATGATTTTTGACCATGTTGTGGCTATAAAACAAAACCACTTAAGTGCACTGAATTGCTATATGTTACTTTATTATTTTCGAAAAAACACTCTGAATATTCACTGAATTTCAGTTAAGTGATTATGTTGAATTGCCACAGATTTATTCACAATGTTCTTTTAATTTTATAAAATCCAATTTATAATTTTATTTATAGTCGCAAAGTTTATTTGTTGAATCACAGAGTTATAATTTTTATATATAATCACAAAATTATCTATCCTCTAGTTTTTAATTACCCTTTTATTGTTGTGTCCAGATGTGTTCAGTACACTCGCAAAAATTGGAATGAACGAGAAAAATCATTTTTTATTACGAACTCCGTTAAAATTCATTAGGTAGCGATAAATTCTTGTTTTCTAGTAGTTTTATCGATGACAGTGTAATTTGTTTTGAATATCGGATAACGATCGATAATTGGTACTAAACAAATGGGTAATTAAGTTACGTGAGGTAATACATAAAGGCCTTTATAAATTCAATAAATTCTAATAATAATATCATGATGTCAATAAACTGTCAACTACAAAATGTCAATATAATGTAAGTATTTGAATTAAATTTAAATTAATTACAATTTCTTTTACAGATACATATTACATGAAATGATTAAAAATGAAGTTATATAATTCAAAAGGTATATAGTATATATGAAATGTATTCTAGGCTATAGGAATCTATTTTACTTTTATAGATATTCATCTACTTCAACAGAACATGCAATGTCATTAATATATATTAAGAATAGTAAAGGGCCAAGGACCGACCCCTGAGGAACGCCAGAAGAGACAGGTCAGAAATTAATTGTCATAAAAGACTACCTGAAAGCGACCCGAAATATAGTCTAAAATCAATTTAGCAGCAGAGAGAGAAAAATTAAAGTTCGAAATAAGCTTATTAAACAAAATTTGGTGATTAATTGAAACAAACGCTTTAGAAAAATCTAACAGAGTAAGGCAAGTCATTTCTCTTTTACTCATACTACGACGAATATCATCACAAACATTCAGTAAAGCAGTGGTAGTACCGTGGAACCTTATAAAACACGATTGAAAAAGACTAAGCAAATTAAAGCTATCGATATGAGATTGAATTTGGCTTTTTACTACCAATTCAAATGCCTTGGACAGAGAACTTAAAATGCTAATAGGGCGGAAATGGGAAAGCTCAAATCAATAGTAGATATAGTTGTAAACGAAAAAGAATTAAGGGGTTCGACGGACACTAAATCAATAATAGAAATATAATGGGTGTGACTAGGGTTAATTAGATAAAGGTTAAAATCATTAGCTTTAAAATCAACAGAAGCAGCCCCTTTGCAACTATCAAGGCCCAAGTTGCATACGTTACGCCAAAATATCTTAGAGGGAAGTAAGGGATCTAACTTATTCTTGAATACATTTTGCTTAGCGATACGAATTAAACCTACCTCTCTATTTCGAGATTGCTTATAAGCTAGATAAGACCAAGAATTAGGGCTAATTTTCCAAAGACGATATTTGGAAACGAACAGAAATAGCACTCAAAATCTATTGCGTCATCCAAAGGGGGGATCTAGGTCTAAAATAAACAGTAGTGAGAAGAACGTAATTATTAAATACATAATTAATAGAGGAATTAAAATAGTCAATTTGATCGGTAGAAGTATACAAAGAGAAAAAATATTGTCCCAACAAATACAGCCACAAGTTGATGAAAGGTGAGATTCATCAATTTTATAAAAATCCCTAAAGCTGAAACTTTTAGATTTAGGTCGAAAGTAATAATTAGCAGAAAAAACAAGAAGATCATGATGAGAGCCAATACCAAGAGACAATTGATTGAAAAAAATAAATGGAATTATCAGCAGTAGCACCATGTGATCAATGAGCGAGAGTAAGTGGGCGCTTCAGTATTATAAACCGAACGTTTAATGCTACTTAAGATATTTAATTAGCTTCGAGAAAATAAAGTCTCTTGAGAAATATCAAAATTAAAATCACCCGAAATAAAAATCTCATCATACCGACAGGAAAAATAACTAAAAACACACTCACCTCTTGTTCGTTTTAGGAGGATTATAAACCACACCTATAAAAGAAATTTCCGCTTGTTCACGAAGACATTTAAAAAAAGAGACTCAAGGTCAGAAACGAACCTTTGAGAAATTGACGGGGGTACCGATACAACACTACATTTAATATGCTCGTTAACATATATGCATACCCCACCATAATTAACCGGTGGATTAACCCTATCTCGCCTGAACAAATTATAGCCATTAATGCTCAACGCTAAATTGGAAATACTGGATGTCAAAAATTTTTCCTGGCTTAGTACACATACATAGTGAGAATTTCCAGAAGATTCTGATTTAATGATATAATTCGCCAAATCAATAAGTTCTTGTTATGTATAATACTATAGGTGCAAAGCACGAGATGAATTTTTTCAAAATTTTGACGTTGCAACCAGATGAATAGATAAACAAGTAGATAAACAAGTTTACAAGTAACAAGTACCCTAGGGTTAAAAATGGAGGGAGAGCATTATGCTACTTTTTGTGCGGTAGATACATTGTGAGGTGGCCTCTTAGTTTTCTATGACTAGAAAAGTCGTAAACATTGTATAAATGCCAATTAAAACGATATTTTGTTGGAAAAGCTGAAAAAATCCTAAATAAATTAATATCACGGACGATTTTAAAAAACTTCTTAATTTACAATAGTTGAATGTAATGGATTTCGCAGATAAAACACTCAGCCTTTGAGTAGCTCTTTATTTACCAACAATTTTAACTTCTTCAGCAAATTCACTGTTTTACTGTTTATCGCTGATCATTAGAGGGGTCGACACTCGAAGTGTTACCAATAATAATTGCTGTAAGTTTGTCAATTTTTATTTCTAAACTTCAGTATATCGTAAAAACGTTGCAGATTTAGCAAAAAATATGATATTGTTTAATGTAGCCAACTTTAGCACGGATAATAGCATCGAGTCTGTCCGCTTGTATTTTGTCCCATTCTCATCGAAGAGCAATCTTTAAGGCGTCGACTCTCCCATTTTTTTTAGTTAATACTTTGGCCTCCAGAATGGATCATATTAAAAAATCCAATGGGTTTAAGTCCGGGGAATATGTTGGCCACTGATGTGGAGACATGATGCTGGGAACTTTTCTTGTAAAAAACGTTTCACGGGCTTTATGGGAGGGTGCTGAGTCTTGTTGAAACGTTTAATTGTTTCTACCGAATTGTTTACGTGTCCAAGATAACACAGCTTCGTTTAAAATCTTTTCATCTTAGATTTGTTGATTTATCTTTACGCACTGGTCTTTGAAACGAGTGGTGATCGTCCTGTGACAGTTACCGTGGCCCAAACCATCACTGATGCAGGCGCTTGCTTTCGCAGGGCATTTATCTCTCTCTCTCTCTCTCTCTGGCTTTTACATCCCATGAACTGATTTTGCCACCCGCAAAATGCAGGGCATTTCGCTGGTCTAAATTATCTTTTGATTTGCACTCTTCCCAAATACAATCGTTATGTTTGTTTACATATTGCTGAACCGTAAATTTTTTTCAACAGAAAAGACGAAATTCTCAAGCAGTTTTTAGAATTGCCATCTCACAATCTTTTTAGAAATGTATTATGTTTGTTACCTCTTTCGTTTAATATAGGTTACTAACGTTGATTTCGATTGATATTTTCCATACTCTAAAAATAGTACTCTCATGTTATACCCTCATTTTGTATCACTGGAACAGAAATGAACTACACCGCTTTAAAATGTCAAAACAATATATTTGTTTCATCTTTGCTGTCATGTCATGTCGATGATTGACAATTGTTTGTTTTCTTAATGTAATACTAGAATTAAAGTTATTATCTTTCTCTCTCTCTGGCACTATATCCTATCAAGGGATTTGACCGCCTCAAATGAAGTTTCATAATCATATTTTCATTTCGGATAATGCGTGATTAATTCATTGATCCTAAACCAGCCGTACAATTTTTTCCTTGTCACCACAGGGAATCGAACCCGGGACCTCCGGTCGCTGGAGCAAGCCTGCTCACCACTTTGCCACCAAGTTATTATCCCGATTATTAAACACGTATGTTTTGACAAGTATAGAAAAAGGCGGGGAAGGTTTGGAGCCGAACCCTATAAGCGTTTTTGTTGACTATATATAGAGCTAAGTGGATATAATATTAAGAGAAATAAAATTATCTTGATACCAATTAAAAGTATTTAATTTAGCACCACACATCCACCAAATCCCAAATTCCCACACCAAATCCAAAACACCTAATCCCAACCCCTACACCTCTTATACCACCTCTCCATAACCATACCACCCACACAAACCCAGATCCACACAAGATATATTTTTATTCCACATTCACATGCTCTATGAAACCAAAATAGAATAGAAAATAAAAAAAAAATCCCCATTTTAAGGAAGGGGTTTACAAAACCTTACATATCTCCGAACACTCTAAACACAGAAATGTCCAAATCAATAGGGCTCTATCCCATAAATTGCTTGAACTTTTAGTGAAGAAATAAGATTGATATCTCCATCCGTTCTCAAGTTATGGTGGAGCTGGAGACAGGCGAACACTCGGCAAACCAAAACCAAATAGAATTTTTTTAAACAAAAATGCTTAAAAATAGCGTATGACAACAACAAAAAATGGTTTACTCAACCAAAAAAACTAAAGTAGAGAAAATTACTTTGGGTGTAGCAATACCCTTGTGGTATTTTTTTTCCAATCGAACATTTTGTCAGCAGTTGGAGTATCATTTTTTCCCTCAGTGTAATATTTTTCCTTCAATCGAAATCAACATAAGTTTATTAAAACACTAATGCCCGGTTGCACACTGTTAAATGTTTTATATGAAATAAGATTTCGCTATCAGAAAAAAATCAATGCAAACTTGATTAAATATATTTTATTCCATGGAAATACTTAGCCATTGGCCATTTAAATATTTATACGCGACTACAGATTTCTACGAAAGGAAATATATTTAAACAAGTTTGCGTTGATTTTTTTTCTGATTGCGAATCATATTTCATATAAAACATTTAAATGGCGCATAACTAACCGGCCATTAGTCATTTTTCTGTGCAACCGGCCATACTATGATTTAGAAATTTTTGAATTATATTTAATGTTTTCGTTGCTCGCTAGATGATTCTCGTTTTCTCGTTTTAGGATACTGCGTTTACATAATAAGTTGAATTACCATTCGCTGCCCAATACCTCCCCCTTTGACGTTGTGGTACAGCTTCCACAGAATTGTTCAGTTGTTATGGGTAATGGGCACATCAGAATGGAATTCCGCAAAATTGGAGGATGAACAGAGCGCGCTGTATTGAATGATGTTATCACATCAACTGCTGATATCATCGTCTTTCGCTCTTTTTAGTTTTTTTTTAATATAACGACAAACCGTTCAGCTCAGCCGTTCGACATCGGCAATAGGGCGGCGTTAAGATGTGATTAGTCCCTCGACCACCCCCCAATTAAGTCACGATGTCGGTTACCAATGTTTCCGCATTGCCATAATGTGAGAACAATCAGCTCATCTGCTCGATGCAACGTTGACGTGATATTAGTGCATTCCTGAACGTCGGGAAACATTCAATGAGAATCAACACTGACAAGTTGATATTAATGTATACTGTTGAATTCGATTTGCGGTGTGGGATCTTGTTTTTCGAAGCGAAAATGCTGAGAAGAGATTTGTGTACGGTTACCAGCGTAAATCTTTCCCCGCAGAGGTGCATTAGAACTTCTTCAATAAGTTGGCAATGCACGCAAAATCATTTTCTTTTCAGCGGATAACTTTGACAGGAAGTATTGGGTCGTACTGAATGAGGAGTATTTCGGATGTGAGAATGCGTTTGAGTTCGTCAAATGATTGTTTACATTCACTTGACCATCCCTTGTATTCAAGAGTCGGTCCAATGGAGATCACAACTCATGCATTTGTCGGAAAAACTTTCCATACAAATGCATTGCTCCTAAAAACGATCAAAGTTGTGTGACGTTTTTTCAAAGGCTGGGATCGAAGTTATCGCAGAAGCTTTCGATGGACTTCTGGCAATACCCTGGCTGTATAATTGACTGCATTGCGTAAAAAAGTTACATTTAACTTCACTCGGATTAACTTCACTCGGAAACCATATTCCTCCAGCCGTTGAAAACATCGTTTTACGACTGCTTTTTGCGTCTGCTCATCCTTGGAGTGTACAAGAGTATCGTCGAAATAAGCAATAGATCTATCAAGGCCGGCCAGTACAGCATCTAAGATTTGCTGTAAAATTCCGGCGGGCAGAATTCACAACGAAAGGTTAACGATTGAATGTGAAAAGTCCATTGTGTGAGTTGCTGAACATTTTACGGCCGGTGAGTTGTGCGAATTTTTCCTCAGGAATTGAAAGTGGATGAGCGTTGGCCTCGATACATGAATTCAGCCCTGTTCTCTAAGTACTCAGTTGGGGAAATAACTTCGATTTTTCGAAGGCGATCTAGTTCGCATTCAACTTCTTCTAAAGCAGCGATAGATAGACCCTTCGGCCACTATAATAGGCGGACGGCCGGCTTCAGGTGGACGGTCGATTTGGCCTTTAATCACTTTCCGGGTGTGTCGTTGACGATAAATTGAAATTGGTTTTTCGATTCCGTAACGAAGGCATCATGATCCGACTTTGTCGTACGAATGACATTATAAATTGTGTTTGGATGATCTCAAACGCCAAAACGGCCGATCCAATCTTTCGCAATAAAATCGGTTCAGATCAGTATTTCAAAATATAAGCGCAAATTTGTTTTTGACGAAAGACTGTTTTTCAACAAAAATGCGACGCGATGGATTGAAAGATTGATATGCAATTTTATACTTAATCTTTTTCCACAATTTGGGAGATCTTAGTGAATTTTGGCCGAGATCGGTCCACCGGAAGTGGCAGTTGCAGGCGCCTATAGGAGCTTTATCGGTTTTTCAGAATATTTTGGAAGATACGAACAAAAATTCGGCCCCAATACAGCCGAGACGGATGGATTGATCGGAAAGAAACTTCATAATTAAGCTGTTTTTATAAATTTAGATCTCGGCGATATTTGGCTAAAATCGGCTCAATCAAAATATTTGGAAAATAATGTATCATTTACGAAGAAAACGATTAAAAATAAAAAAAAAATTAATAAATTTCAGACAAAATTAGTTCAGAACTTTATTTCACCAAAATTCAGCACTTCTACCAAGCGAATTGACTATTCGGAATAAAACTTTAAACTAAAGCTTTTACATAATTTGGAAGATCCATGCGAAATGTGGTGGACATCTGTGTGTGTACCAGAAGTGGCAGCTTCCGTAGGACCTTTTTTAATTTTTGCAATGAAGTTTATATTTTTTAGTAATTTGTAAATTGAAAGTAGCACAATAGTGATTGTGGGTTGGGCAGAATACGGCAAATTGCTAATGAGATACAGTTAGATAGAAAAAATAACAATTAAATACATAATTTCAATATTACATAACAGTGACGAATGAATAAAGTATGCCCTAGCATTTCAAAGTCTCCATATTGTTTCTGAGTTCCTCGATAGATTAACAGCATTCAAAAACGTGTTAAATGTGAAATCTAATCGTCTCGCGTATCGTAAGGATGAATTTAATTCGTGTGGTAAAACATTAAGAGATAGTTGTCGGATTTTT
This sequence comes from Nephrotoma appendiculata, assembly GCA_947310385.1. Classification (NCBI taxonomy): domain Eukaryota; kingdom Metazoa; phylum Arthropoda; class Insecta; order Diptera; family Tipulidae; genus Nephrotoma; species Nephrotoma appendiculata. The sequence goes on along the minus strand of OX371223.1, from coordinate 244,668,746 downwards.
TGATGTATGTAACTCTATAAACCTAAAATAGTTTATATAGTTTCTGTCGTTTGGAAGAAGCATTATGAGATAGGTTGTCTGAAAAAGCATGAAAAGTTCGAATATACATAGTTAATTTGTATTAATGGGATTTATAATATTAGAACTTTTGTAGATGAAGGTTCAGACTGTGCAACTATCAGAGAGTCAATGGAGGTAGTATATCAGCTACTCTAGGTGATGCTGTTTGTATTAGAAAACATACCCGTCTTATTCCAGCGGTTAATGAGCAACATTATCCCGGATGGAATAATTTTACGCGACAAGGTTTTACGCAAACTAAAAGAATATGGTCTTACGTTAAATATAGTTAAATGCAGATTTATGGTAGAAAACGTTTGAGTTTCTAGGACATGGAATTGATGTCGATGGGATTAGGCCCAGTAAAAGTAAAATTGTTCGTGATCAAAAGTCGGCTATACCTCTACGAACGATCACCAAATACGAAAATTTATTGGTCTAGCGTCGTATTTTAGGAAGTTTGTTTCAAAGTTATCATTATTGGCCAAACCCATGACCAGATTAACGAGGAAACACGTCAAATTCGATTTGAAGTCAAAAACACTAAAACCAGACCGAAGCAAGTGTCAAGGGTTTAATTAACGTTTTATTGTAGGATGTCACGAATGGAGATCTGCGTCATGTATCGTACTATATTACAGTAGACAAACTTCCAATTCGGAGAGCTAATAGTAGCTGATTACTCGAATCGAAACTGAACATTAGATGTACTCAACATTCAGATTATTTGTAAAGATTGGATTCAAAGCCTATAGAAAATTAGGCCTGAAGTAAATGAGATAAAGTTCCCGTATAAATGACCCGCATTACAAAGATTTTGATGGCAGTGAAGTATGTCCCAAATAACAAAAATAAACCTGTATTAGTATATACACTGTTAAAAAAATTCTTATAAGAATTTTGAGTGAAAACTAGAAAATAAACTCAAAAAAATTATTTGACATTCTTCATAATACCCCGGAAAATCATTTCCATTTCTCTTCATTTGTAAGTAGTTTGCAGAAGATAATTTATTTCAATATATCTTAATGCCGGGTATAAAAACCGCAGTACTCTCCAAATTTCTGGTCAAAAAAAAATTTGTGTAGGAAGCCACTATGTGGAATAAAAGAGGATATCCAGACAGAGAAGAAAATCAAGTGAGCTAAAGGACATTTCCAAAAAACAGGATATTTCGAAATTTTGTTCTGGTAAATGGAGCCGTTTCGTTAGGTATAAGTAGTTTTAGTTTAGATATATTACTAAAATCGTGGAGTTTGTCGGCAAATGACTATAAGACAACACAATGAAATGAACCTAGTTTCCAAATATAAATAAAATAAATTCTGGTTATCGTAAACTTTGTCGAAAAAATCACCCATGTAAAAATAAGAGCCTTTGTTGACAAAAATAAATTAATTAGGTGTAGTTTCCAAACGATACCGAGAATAAGATATCATTTTTAGTTGTGGAAAATGAAGACGAGTTTATTGGATTGAATAAAATTTGTTTAGATAAATTCTGAATATCCTAAAGTTTGTCGGAAAATTTCACTTTATCCAAATGTTAGCTTTATATACTAGCCCAAATGTTAATCTCACCTGCACGTGGTGCTCCCTGCAAATCAACCAACGAGGCTCTGGCGACCGAAGAACGGCGGGATAACGGAACACTGAGAACCTAACAAATGATTTTAGCTCTATTGAACCATTACAAATTGCAACATCTGCAATAGTCTGTTCTTACAATGAAGTTACAGCAAAAATTTTTTTACAAAGATGGAACTGAAACTGCTCGCTTGGCTTAACAACCCTTTAACGATGCCGGCTCAAACGATGCTTTATTCTGCTCTAAACAAAACTGCTTAAACCAATAAAATCATTTTGATGAAGAAAATCAAATCGGATAATCCTGTACTCAATTTTGATACGGCTGTTGTCTGTTATCTTAAAGCTATCATTTCCAAGTAATGGAATTTTTCGACCAACTCTACGACATTTAGAATTTATCTCGAAATCGATTTGATTAGTCAGAGCAAAAAACGATACCTATCCCCTAGATATAGAAATGACTTCAGATTTATGTGATTGTGTCAACCTGAAGCTAACATTTGAACATAGTGAAATTTTCCGACAAACTCCAGGATACTCAGAATTTAACTAAATTATAATTACTCAAAACTATAAAATCGATTAGATTTGCGAGAGCAAAAAATGACACCTATCCCCTAGATATGGAAATGGCTCTAGGTTTATTTGATTGTGTCAACCTGACGCTGACATTTGGACATAGTGAAATTTTCCGAAAAACTCTAGGATATTCAAAATTTATCAAAGAAGGTTAAATACTGAACAATAGGTGGCAATATTTTACCCATATAAAATTAGCTATTTCATCTGTCACAAGCCAGAATAGGATGGTTATATAAAAAATCCATATGGTTTACTCATATTTCGCTATAAGAACCCGTCAAACCAGTTGTTGTTGTTGTTCGAAGTGACTTTTTAATTTTGCGCGTTAAAATTACAAATTATAAATTTTTAAAATTGTTATTTAAAATACATAAAAACAATAAAAACTTTATCAAATAGTTATTTGTTTATGTAGTGGTGCATTATATGATAACAAAAATTACAAACTTTTGTGCTAAATGAAGTGTATCGTGAAAAAATGCCAAAATGCGCCTAAAAAATACAAGAAGGTATATCTTACCATCAGTAAGTTTACCAAGTGTTTAAATAAAATAAAATGTAAATTGTGTTAGTTAAGAAGCTAGTGATTTGTGGTAAATTTATCCTTAATTTAAGTTATATATCAGAAAAAATTAAAGAAACAATTTTGGTTGGTGATTTAGATGCTTTTTCTTTTATTCTCCGAATTTCTGACACTTGACAGTTGCTTAGGCTCATTCTGTACCTTTAACTTCTTTGGAATTTATCTAAATTAAAACTACTTAAAGCTATAACATCGATTAGATTTGCGAGAGCCTGATGTGTTTTATTTATTCTCGATTATTTCTCACTCTTTCTTTCATCTTTGCAAAATACATAAATCGAATATGAAAAAATGTGACGCCTATTTCCGTCTCTTTCTATTACAGTCTATTCCGCTTAATCGGGACATATCGGGACTAGTACAATTTGTCCCGATTAAGCGGCTGGCCCAATTATCCGAAGTTCCACAAAAATTCTAGGATTAGTAATTTTTAATGTATTTTATTTCATAAATTGCACAAAATTGAAAAAAAAAATGTTAAAACTATACGTATCCATACATATGTATTAAAAAATTATATAAAATGGATGTATGTACCATGTACATGTATATGTACATATATGTATACGTATACATATGTACATAATAAATATGTATGTCAAGAAAAATAAGGTTTACACTTTAATTAAACTTTTTGAACAAATTCGTCCAAAGAGGTTTGCCTTTTGTTTTTGCTGGATTGTAGCTGAACAAAATCAGAGCACACATTTAATGCTGACATGGGACTCCCGTCATTTACATCTTGCATAAAATAACGCTGTAATCTGTCAACACATTGTTTTGCCTCACGGTTAGTTACGAGCACAGGTTCTTCATCATCACTGTCATCGGATTTCACCAATGTTTGATATTTTGATTTAATTTTTGCTACAATTGCGTCCTCACAATCCTCATTCTCATCATAACACGGTAAATTGTTGTCAATTGATTATTTTTGTTCTATTTTTTTATTTTTTTTCTATGTTTACTATGATTAGTACATTTTTTTTGTATGATCTGTCCCGATTAAACGAAATATTGTCCCGAAAAAGCGAAGTAAATTTGTGTTATTTGCTTGGTTTTGTTTCCGTTCTTTAGGATTTGTCCCAAATAAGCGGCTGTCCCGATTAACCGGTGTCCCAATTAAGCGGAATCGACGTATAATATAGTTATTTCGCAAATATTTTATTTTAACAGTGTATATACTAATACCAAAGCAATCTTAATAAATCATGCCTGCCTATTAAATAGCACTTTCAAATACGGGATATAAAACATAAACAAAAAACTAACTTTTCATAGGTTTTGTATGGGAGATAGCATTACGTTTGATAAATAAAACATGAAAAAAAAATAAATTAAAATTGATTTCTTTTCACATAAATCGATAACATATATAATAGATTTCAACTCATTCGAATGATGCAATCAGTAGGCTTCTCGTTTTCTTCAAATTAATAAAGAAAATATAAGGAATTATTGTTGTACAACAACAATTAAAAAATACGGGCAATTGATGACGTCGTAATATCGTCATTTTAAACTAATTATTAGAGAGAAATAGTAAATTAAAATTTATATGGAAATAAGAAAGACAATATGTTTTAAAAAAAAGAAATCAAATAGAAACGACAATATGAACTATGAAATCAAAAACAATGAAGAGTGCAATCATCGTAATTCAATGGTGAAGACAAAGTAAACCGTGTTATAATATCCGAAATAAAATCCGAAGCTAAAATCCGAAAATAAAATAGTTTGCTGTTTGTTGTTTACTTTAATTTAAAATAGTAGCCATAAGCAGTTTGTCATGAATACATGGCGTTTTTGTCCCGATTTCAGATACGAATAAAAATCGTAAATATTTGAATCGTAATATTATCCTTTATGGATTGATTAACGTTTTTATAATGTTTAAGTGGTTTATTAACTTTTATGGAACCATCCTTCAATTTTCAATTAGGCTTCCGTATCATTCTACAAGCAACAAAGTATTAATAAAAGGTTTGTTACATACTTTTGTCTATGTGGAACAGTTGTTGGAAAAGTATGTTTGTTCGATTTTCGGTTTTGAGTAGTATTGTTCTTCTATTTCGATATGCTCATGCATGTATCAATATCCCCCAGATTCCAAAACGTATTAAATTTTGTTCCCGTTCTTGGTGTCTGTTATAACAATTTAGAGAACGTTAACCGTAACCGGAGCGCAATTTTCAAACGTTCAATTCATCCTTCTATTTCGTTTCGGTTCCCTCTTTAAATTTGTGTTATAACACTTAAATCGTCTAATTATGTTTTTAAATATTTAAAATGAAAATGTAATATCATTTCAAAATTGGCAGAGATTGATTATGAATTGGAATTAATCACTCCATCTGTAATCAAACTATAAATTATCATACGATAATACTATTATGTTATATGGATCACCTAATGGATCCGTCAAAGGTTCACTAGATTCCATTGTTGTCGTAAAATCGTCATAGAAAGTGTAATTTCAATCATTTAAATATGCAGTATGAAGCCTCGCTAAATTTTTAGTTGTGGACCATTCTGCTGATATAAGTTTGCAAAGAAATCTAATTTTATAATGTAAATTGTTTAACTTATAATTTGTGATTTTATTTCATAAATGCAATAATGAACCATGTGCACGTTGAACATGGACTATAGTATAACCATAATGCGAATCGTTTGATGTTTCAAGATTGTCGCAAGAATTGTTGGTGGCTTCAACGAGAATAACGGCTGTGAATACTTAATTAATGATGAAGTGTGTTAGACAAAATTATTATTATTGGTTTAAATTGTATTACCTCTCTGATTTTCAGAAACTGAGTGACATTTATACCTGCTGAACAAACCGGGATCATAAAACAAAATTGTATATGGGGTTGGTTAGGCATTTATAATAAATTTCAACATCAATAAACATGTAGTTAGTCCATGTTTTTACACATTTGATAAATACTTGACCAAATCAGATGTTTTTAGGATAATCTTTATACTGTTTACACTATTTGCTGTAGGTACTTGGCAAACCACACTTACATTTAATAAACATATTTTGTTAAACACTTGTTTTTCTATTTCACAAAAAATTAGATTTTTGAATATTTTAATTAAAGAATTTGTTCAAAAAGTTTAAAAAATCATTCGATCGATTGCGACTTTAATCTTTATCTCGCGTTTCAACTCTAGGGATACTATTTTTATCATCAACCAAGCTCCACCTCCAATGAGATTCTTTTAATATAATTATTATTATTATATAAAGCTTTATAAGTTTAAATTTATCGAACACTTTTAGTATCACTCACCACTTAGTAAGAGATGCCATTTCTGGGACGATCTTGATGACAGCTTCAAGAACCGATCTTTTGAACGATTGTTGCACTAAGCTTCAGCGAAAATCTGTTCTAAAAATATCGAAAGGCTTCTTTGCAAGCAGTCGTTTCAAAAATGCTCCCCCAAATATTTTGTTTTAAAACTCAATGTCCCCACAGAAGCATTGATTATAATATTAGCAAAATAATAATATTACAAATTTTATCTTCCAGATCTTCTTAGCCTTAATTTAGACATGGTTGAGGTATACCAACCGTGTAGCTGCGTCACTATAAGTGTTTTGTTTGTTTGTTCATCGTTTTTTGCTTCGCTAACATATAACTCCACTGGGCTAAAAATATTTGAAATCTCCATTTTGCCATCGAATCATCAAATTTTACAGTGCAAGAAGCAACATAATAGGAAAAATGTATGGCTACGACCATTCACCGATCCGCACTACTGAGCCCGAATACGGTCACTATTAAAACCGAAAACAATGTATTACGCTTCGAAACAAATCCAATCGAGTGTTCAAAATATTGAACTGTTGGCGCTATGATAAATATGCTACTTGAATATTACAAGACTGATGTTGTACTACCAAAATGTTGTTCAAAAAATAAGGTACAAATTGTTAAATCTGGCAGGAATTAGGTGACAAAGATGACTATCTACCTTACCAGATCACGGTTATATTTTGGAGGTCAAAATTAGTTTAATGTACAAAAAAAACGTTTATACTGATTATTACCACATTATCACTATGGTTCATTGCTTATGCATGTATATTATTTACACATTCGTTCACACTAATTAAATGTTAGAATAAGGTACGCAACGTGGTGTATATAACGCCGAATAGTTACGAAATTTGTGAAAAGTTTATTCGAGATTTAGTTGAATGGAAGTACACAGATAAATAGAACATTCAATTGAAATCATTTTAAAATGCATTGCAATGAATGATAGTCGGAGAGGAATGATAAATGACCAACGACAGTGATTTGAAAATGAAGGAGTGTCCTGAATGAGCTTTTGAATTCGATGGCGTACATAACACATGAGAACCGAAGAAAATCAATGTTTGGCACTTTTGGTGAAAGAATGACTTACAACATTAAAAGACATCGCGACTTATCACACATACGTAGGACAAATACGCAAGCATTTAACGTTCATTGCTTGTATGCTTTTGAAAACATTGTTGCTACTTTAAACAAGTTATAATTCCTCAACTGAATGAGGCACAAAATCAACCCGTTTGGTAGTACATAATCCATAACTTATCGAAGAGCTGCTATTGAAACGGCCACTATCTGAGTTTTTCATCATTTAGCTATCACCGCTGAAAATATCACCGCGCGAAATAATCACCGTAAAGAAAAAATTATTTTGGAAAATAACTAAGAAAATCTTTATTCTGCGTAATTTTCTTAAGAATAAAATATTTTTAAATTGCATACAAGTATTATGTCTTTTCGGTGGCAGCTATAGTGTTCGAACGATGTTACAAAATGAAGTACATACTGTAAATGAAAATTTTACAGGTTTTATTACGCGCTAGGAAGGAAATATTGTTCTATAACTTTTTAATCACGTATTTTTACATATCTGTGATTCAAATACATTGTCACTCGCATGCTTTCACAACCACATTGTAGTGGTGACTGGTGACTGACGGCAGTCGGCATGTCGTTATTTATAAATAATAAAAATAAAAAAACAAAAATAAGTTTTTGTTTCCATGGCAATCGTGTTTTTAGAAAGAGAATGGAAAGAGACCATATTGTGATTTGAAATGATGACGCCATACAACAACAACATTAATAAAAGCTCATTATTTATTTATATTCCAAGTCAATTTTCACACAGATTAAAAGGTTTTCTTGAATCCTTTTTTGAACTGATTAAAGTTTGATCTTTTCTGCATTTACCCGTACAAAAATATTAAAAAAGCTTATGGTTTAAATATACTTAAAAAGAAAAAAAAATTAGTCGTTTTCCATACATTCCTATAGGAAACTAACATTTATTATATCCCGTATTTTAAGTTTTGTGAAAAAAAAGCTAGGGAGGCTCTATTTATCTAGTTGGCTCTGCTAATACTGTTTTGCATTAAAAATTTCTAATTGGATTTGTATATGTACACGAGATTTTTTTTGGGACAAACTTCACAACCGTAGATTTTGTAATAAAAGTTTCCGTTTGTACAGAGAGAGAATAAATAAATCTAAAAAGAACTACGTCATTATACAGTGTAGAGAAAGCGTTATCTGCCTCCGTCAAATTTATTGGTGACCAACATATGTTAAAAGATATATATGTATTTCCACCAAAAGATGCTCATTCCATGCCACACTTAGCATTTATAGATTACGGATTCCCTATTTGTAATCTAGTATTTACCAGGACCAGGAATAAAGCACAAGGACAATCAATGCCAATATGTGGGTTGGTTATTGAAAATTTATGTTTCTCAAGATTTATTCATTTATGCAGAAAATATGATTAAACTAAAAATATTGTTCACAAATTAGCATTGAAATAATATGAATGCTCAAATATTGTTATCATTTAAATTACAATACCAACACAAATTCTATTTCGCTTTATTCACAACTTATTTTTATTTCAAAAAACTTTTATATCGTAAGACATTTAAATTTCACTAAACCCACAAATTGTGTTACATTTCATTTTACATAAATCAAATAAATATTTATGTTATATACATAATATTTCAAATACATAAAATAAATGTTTTTCTTAATTAAAGCTAAAAAATGGAGGAGAGTATATGTTGTGGCCAATATCAGACTTTCTTTTACGAAGAACGTAAATAAATTTCGAATCCACCATCATTTCTAATGTGAAATATACAACTTGAACTACTTTTGGTAAAACTGTCTTGTATATAGTCAAAAACATTATCCCTCCATAAATTTCAGAAAACCAACAAGGTCGACCTTTGTTGGTTGAAAGTTTAATGCTTAAAATCGTACATTTCCTTGTCGTTTTCTGTAAATGCTAAACTTTTCAACATCATTGCAAAAACTGTAAAACTAAAATTGAAGCTACCACTTCCGGTACTTAGATTTCCATCAAATTTCGCAAGGAATTCCCAATTAATGGAAAAAAATTCAGTATGAAGTTATATTCCGATAGTTAATCTGTCAGCGGGTCGATTCTGGTTTTCCTATAGGAATAGGAAATATGAAAGAATTTTAAATTTTTATAGCAGTTTTGTATTTTTCCCCTATAAGCTTATTCTGGTCTGTCCTATGGTAATTTTTCTTTTCTTTTCTTCTTAATTGTTTCTACGTTTATCTTTTCGCACAAAAAAATGGAGGGGTGAATATATTGTGGCCAATGCCCGACTTTCTTTTACCATGAATAACATACATAAATCTTAGATACACCGTATTTAATTTCTAAATTGAACAATTAAACTTACACTACTTTTTGTGAAAATGTCTTGTATAGTCGAAGAATTAAAGGGACGCACAACGTATATAAATTGTAAAAATCCACTATCGAAATGGTGAGATTTTTGAAGAGTCGATTCGAAATGTCGTGCATTTTTCGGTCACTATAACGCACCTTCTCGCCGTTCAGAAGTTCGATTAATTGAGAAATTTGACGCGATTAGGTCAGTTCAAACCTAGAAGACACCTTTCCGTGTAAGTGCGTTATGATCCTCAACACATAATACAACAACAATATAATACAATGTAGGATCTACTTTTCAATTGCACAAAAAAAATCAATAAGTATGGTCAAGCCCCCATCCACGACAAGAGCATTAAAAACATTTCTCCTTCGAGCCACCACAACAACCGGCGACCAATAAGATTTACAAATATAAATTGAAGGCCAAGCAAATATATTACTATAGGCCAAGATATATTGAAACTGCGATCCCAAAACAACAGGTATCGAAACTCAACAGCCAAACAACAACCGGCAAACAAACCAGAGTCTACGCGAAACAACAACAGTTGAACACACCAGTCAATAAAAACACAGACATGGAGCAGTTATTGCAGCAGCAAAAGGAGAAGGCAGAAGAGATAAAGAACATCATCTCGAACTACAGAAAAGATGGCACAGCTCGGAAAACTAAGAAATATCTTGAATTGAAAATAGCAACTCTTAGAAAGGCGTACAACGAGTACCTTGATATAGCCAACAAAATTTGAGAATTCCAACCACAAGTAGAATCAACACACCAATACTATAAAGATAGGCAAATAGTATGGGAGAGTTTTACAAAATATGTTGACGATATGTGTCAACGTTGGTTCTTGCCATCAACACCAACTCCAGATGCATCCTCAAAAATGTGATTTTGGGCTAAGTTTATGAGACGGGATTTTTAACAATTTATTTGGCAGAGGAAACTTGCTAATTTTATTTTAACTAAAAAATATTAGGGTTATGCTTTGCCATCATGTATGGCGGACCGTTAGATGAATCGAGTATCGAACATAGTGTTGACCACTATGTGTTGTTATTCACTACTAACAAGTTAATCATCCAGTTCAATTTATTTCTAACTTTCTGGCTCGCCTAATTCTTTATCCTCGAAAATAATGACCATCATTTTATTTTGATACGAAATTAAAAGAAGAACCTTTAAATAAAATAAAGATTATTTAAGAAGAAATATTAAAGACGTCCGTGAATTTAATTTGTTTTAAGATTTTTTCGGCTTTTTCGGACAAAATATCATTTTAATGGACCCATACAATGTTTTACGACAATTTTTGTCGCATAAAAACAAAGAGGCCATTTATTAACAATATTTCTACCACAAAAGTAGAAAAAATGCATTCCCCTCCCCCACGTTTAACCCCAGGGCACTTGTGTACACAAAGATACACAAACCCTTACAAAACCCTTGTATTATCGGTACAAAGCAAGATTTTGATTTTTGCAGTTTGGTCGTTGCAACCTGATGAGTAGACCAACTTTTTATCAGTACGAAACCAAGCTGCCAAGAAGCTACCTAAGGGCGTTCTCGTTTTTGTAAGGGTTTGTGTATCTTTGTGTACACAAGTGCCCTGGGGTTAAACGTGGGGGAGGGGAATGCATTTTTTCTACTTTTGTGGTAGAAATATTGTTAATAAATGGCCTCTTTGTTTTTATGCGACAAAAATTGTCGTAAAACATTGTATGGGTGTCCATTAAAATGATATTTTGTCCGAAAAAGCCGAAAAAATCTTAAAACAAAGATTATTTCGTTTTTCTGATCCTTATCTTCAATAAAGTGAAAAAATTCAAGAAAATGAAGCTCCATCATTCAGCAAATCTACACAATCATCCGAAAAGTCACGTTACATTAGCAAATATAGATGTAATTAAATCGCTTTTGGGAAGCCGAAGAACTACATCCGGAAAGAAACCTAACTGCTGAGGAGGAAAAACGTGAAAGACGCTATATGAGCAGACCTACAAGAGGTCAAAGAACGGACGATTCGAAGTTCGGATACAGTTAAACAACCATAAACTGAGAGAAGTGGCAATGAGAGACTATAAAGCCTAAGAATCAGCAGCTAGATTGCTTCAAACGTACTTTCTGCAAAACAACAATAAGCACGTCCCTAAACCTAACCACAATATTGATGAGATGGAAGAAGCATCGTTAAGTAATCGCAAATCAATGTAGCTGGAGAAGATCAAGACTTTCAACGAAACCTTTGGCGATCATATCCAAATAAACTAGTGAGAAGTTATAGATTAACAACTGTCATATATGGTACGGGCATCTGCAACTTATTTAACTACGAAAACATTACAAGAATTAACCATAGATGAAGCTTTAATATATCCAATTGGTTCGAAGATTGTGCAAACAGATTTTTATTTAGATGGCCTCTTATCTGGAGCCAATACAATAACAGAATTACTGAACCTCCATTCCAGTGGAGGATTTAATCTCAGAAAATGGACAAGCAATGACAAGGCAATTTTTAAAGAACTTCCGGAAAAACTAAAAGAAACGGGGCTACACAAGATATAATTTAATGAACTTAATGACACAGCCAATACATTTGGGCTACTCTAGAACGCCACAGTAGATACGTGTCAATTTAAAGTTTCTATGCTAGATACAAACACAACCTTATCTAAAAGAACAGTTTTATCAGGAGCGTCTAGGCTCTTAGACCCGCAAGGATGGTTGTGGCACCAGTAGTGATCCAGGCAAAAATCCTACTTCAAGACTTAAGGTGTAGGATGTGACTACCAACTCCAATTGAGTTTTGAAAGTAGATGGCTAAACTGCAAACTAGAATTGTAACAGTTAGAGAATATTAGAATTCATAGATGGATGAACTACAACAACGACTCAAAAATTGAAATTCGTTCGACAGTAGTTCTAGGTTGAGTAAAAAGAGATACAATCCAGCACCAATCCTGCGCATCACGAGGATTAAACCCTGTGCAATTATTAAACCACATGTTTTGGTGGGAAGTGGCTGAAAATTTGAACCTACCCAGCAACAAACATTGAAGCTCAAGCACTCAAAGAAGCAGGCAGCATAGAACGCAAATCAATAAGCACATCAATCAAATCTGAATATTCTACACAATGTTTTATGTAAAAAAAATTTAATAGAACCGATAAAAAGATAAATAAAATATTTTAGGGTTAATTATTATTTTTCTTCTTTTGTCGGTTTACCAAAGCGACATCGCCGGCAGGCAAATGTATTTTGTCGATGTATCTTGTCGCTGTATCTCTGGTTCTGTTTATACCTTAAAACTAAAAATTCATCCCAGCGCTAAGAGTAATAACCAAAATCGCACAGAAACAAGCCCTTGAAACAGAATTAAGGTAATTAAAATCAAACCAAAATTTACCAAAGGGCAGTACAATACTAACATTGAATCTCTTCATCGACACAAATGATCTACTACGAGAAGGTGGAAGACTAACCAATTATAACCTCTTGTTTGACGAAAAACATCCAGTAATAATGCCCAAAGACCACAAGTTGTCAAGATTGCTCATCAAAGAAGTTCATTTAAAAATTCTAGAAGGAGGCAACCAAGCAACGTTATCAAATCTGAGAGTGCAATATAAATGCCATAGAATCAATTCGTAACGCTATACATAAGTGTATAATCTGCATTAGAGCAAAAAAAATTGCATCAACTCAGCTAATGGGTATGTTACCAAAGGAGCGAGTAACACCACTTTCACCGTTCACAAACTGCGAAGTAGAATATGCCGGCCCAATTAGTATAAATTTGTGAAAAGGACTCCGTAGTAAAATAACAAAGGCCAATATTGTTATTTTTATATGCCTATAGCCACAAAGGCAAACTATCTAGAACTTGTAAGCAACTTGTCAACCGATGCTTTCTTAGCGCGCATATCGGCGATTCATTTGAAGAAGAAGAATTTGTCTGAAAATATTCAGTGATTGTGGGGCTAACTTCGTTGGTGTAGATAAACAACTACCAATTAATTAGTTCTGTTTTCACGCTCACATTTATTTAGAAATAGTGGTCAAGCCCCCGTCTGTGGTAAGCGCACTATTCCCTACATAAACAATATGCGGAAGTGCGTATTTATGCATTTGTGCACGTTTTGATATCGGGTAGTTTGGATAGTTGTTAAGCTAGCGTCTAAGGTGAAATAAGTAAAACAAATTATTTAACATTAAACTAATTAAATAAATATAAATTAAATTAAATTAATAATAAATAATAAATATACTCTGAACTAAAATATATGGTACACTATTAGAGTGGGAGTTCATAAAAGACAATCCACCCTGATAAACATATACCGAAACAAATTTGGTGAAGGACTTATACAGCACCTCACAAGACTACGAACGATGTAAATATTCTTTGCTCAAATAATTGATATCCAAAGCACGATTATAAATCATATCAAGTTCAATGAAACCAATGCCATTGTGATAAGAGCGAAACGAGATTTAGACCAGGAAATATGTCTTAACACAATCTTGGTGGATGTTAGAGAATCTAAAGGTTCTATAGTACGTGTTAAGCAGCCCAATAATCTTACGGAGACATTTCCAAATTGCCTCAAACAACAAGAATGGGCCTACATGAAAAAGGGACTAATATTAATCTTGTACCTATTCCACATAGAGCAGTATACCAGAAATACTGAACGGAAATTCTTCACGGAATAGCGGCCCGCCAATATTTCAACAAAGGATGGCTCTATCTATAAATACCGACTCATACCACAAAACTATAATCATAGGCCATTCAGAAAACAAAACTCATACATTATGCCTCTATTACACCAAAAAAATGTACTGTCAGTAAAAAATACTGAAAAACCAAAAAAAGAAAACATGATATAAAATTGCATTGGAGTGAAGAAGACAAATGTTTTAGTTGTTGTTGTTACAGCAAGATTTTATAGCTAAATTTTGACAGATACAAAACAAAAAACATAACCAAACAAATTTATTTTTTGATGTGGCTTGTTGTGTGGGTTGATAATTTTAAAATTAGTGGTTTTTAAAACAAAATAAAAAATGAATATTAATAAAATTAAAATGAATACACTTAAATATGATATTCTAAATATTGTATTCACGAGCAGCGATGAAGAGGAGGAAATTAATATCCCTCGTAAAAAAAAGAAAATGTTGCGTACGACCGTACTATTTGGAGCGAGAATCAACTGGTGGATTTAACTTTGTTTTCAAACAGCTACAAGACGACCCGCAACTGTTTTATAATTATTTTAAAAATGTACTATATACCCAAAACAGTTAATTAAAAGAAATTTTATTTTAATTAAAACAAACCAAATTGTTAATTATGTTTTATTTTTTAAGCGATTTAAAATTGTTTTCCACTGTTTTTGCTCACTTTGAAAAATAATATAATCAAAAATGACAGAAAGAGCGTTATACCATAATTATAACTATAACAAATTTGATGATACATGTGTGAGAAAAATATTTTCCATCGCTACACAATATTTCTTCATATGTATTGAACTGTTGCCATAAAAAGTACTCACGATACATATTTTTAAAATTATTATGGCAACATCACAAACACATACACAAATATTTTGTCAGTAAATTTTACTGATTTTGTTTTTTGTTTCATTCCAGTATAAAGAATATCTATATTTTTATCTCGTTTCGTTTTTACTGGCAGTACAACTTTTTTGGTGTAATAGGCATAAAGGAAATGGTCATACCAACAACAGGTTTACTTTTAAACCACCAACAGATCCACCTAGAAGAGCAGAACCGATGGACACCTTATCAATAATAACGAATATAAACAATATTCGAGTGTTAACCCAAAAAATAATTATCAATTCCAGCCAATGGGTCCTACAAAGGGTATGATATCAAAGGGCCGAATGTCGAAGGGCCGAATGTCGAAGGGTCGAATTTCAAAGGGCCGAATGTGTCGAAGGGCCGAATATCGAAGGGCCGAATGTGTCAAAGGGCCGAATGTCGAAGGGCCGAATGTGTCGAAGGGCCGAATGTCGAAGGGCCGAATGTCGAAGGTCCGATTGTGTCGAAAGGCCGAATGGGTCGAATGGCCGATTTTTTTTGTATTGTGTTTTGTTTTTAGAATTTTTTTTTTAATTTTTTTTTATGTTTTTGATTAATTTAATTATTTTTTTTATTTTATGTACCATATACCTATTATCAGAAGGCTGACATAGGGCCGAATGTCTCAGGTAGCGAATGACCAAATTTTGCTTCACCAAAATATATCGCTGACTGGATACGTATAATTTCATGAATATCCAAAGATGAAAAATAGTAAAATACATAAGAAATAAGAAATTCATTTATGCTTATATTTATTAAAAATTTACAAATTATTCCATAAAACAACAAATTTAAAAAATTATATTTTAAAAAACAAAAAAGAAATTCGGCCCTTCGACTCATTCGGCCCTTCGACATTCGGCCCTTCGAATTCGGTCCTTCGACATTCGGCCCTTCGACATTCAGCCCTTCGACATTCGGCCCTTTGTACCCTTTCCCTACAAAGACCCAGTCTTAAGAATTATGTACATGTGAAGATCAGCATTAAGTGACAGACGATCTAGACGAAGGTAAGGCTCCATACCCTTCCGTTCCATATATACATATCACGTAAGCAAAACCAACATTTTTTAACATCTATTAAAATATTTTAATAGATACGGGATCAAATAAATTTTTGTTGAACTCAGAGTTCGTTCGTTCTTCTCTGATACGTTCCACGTCTCCAATTAACGTTAAAACTATGTTTAACGATCATCAGATAAACCAAAACGTCATTGCCCAGGACTTACGGAATTTAAAACAAAAGAACCTATTGAAATCTTTCTGTTTAAATTCCATAAACACTTTGATGGTTTAATAGGATTGGAGACGATGAAACAACAAGGCGTAACCTTAGATGTTGCTAAACTGTTCTTATTCCTTAAAGACTTATTCTATATTACCCAGAAGCAAGGTTACCGCTGAGCTTTTGCAAAATATGCGGCTTTCGGTAGAAAACCCGACCGCTTAATCATTCCGGAGGGAAATTGTGAATTACGGTACAAATCGAAAACTTTTGAGATCGAACAGCCGATCAGTGCCGAATTAATTAAGAAATCATATCGAGCAGAATCCAACCACAAATGGGCCACCCCAAAATGGCTATAATCTCTACATATGGATGATCAACTGAATTTTATTTTGAATAGTCGATATGATGCCGTGGTGAATTCAGAAGAGATCGGTCAAGACACTCGTATTTCCTGATAATCATTAATTTAACATTATTATAATTGATATGAGTCCATTGTACCAATCTCAAATAATGGATTGTCTTTTCATCTTTTTATCATAGATATTTGAAGAATAAACATTATTGATTTTAGATCAATTATTATCATATTTCGTGTCATTTCTGGAATGATTTTAATAATAATGGGATGGGATATAACTAGTATTGCCTGATTTACAATTTTTGTTTTTCTGGAATGAAATTCTGTGTTAACTTTACACATTTTTATTGGACCCAGCTATTGCGACATGAAATCCGTGTTATGTTACTTTCCACTACCTATTGTGGTGAAAAATCCAATTGTAAATCTTGAATAGTATTGTTACGAATTTCGGGCGTTCAATATAAATGCGTACACGATTTTGCAAATAAAATATTCACCGATTTGAGACACAAATTTTATTTTCCAACACTTTTAATTTCAACACAAATTGACTTATTATGCACTCCTTTACTGCTCACTAATTTACTTTTACTATTCACTTTAACTGTTCACTTTTTCTGGTCACTACTTTTCGCACTCTTTACTTTCTACTTTTTGATTTGCACTATTCACTGGATCATCCCAATCCATTACTGATACTAACTGCCTTGGATCCGTTCGCACACCATTGCTCAAAACAGTATGACCGAAATAGTTAATTTCTTCCATGAACAGTCTGCGTTTCGCTGCATTTAACTTCAATCCTGCCTACCGTATCGCTTGTAGTACTCGTTTCAGATTGTTGACGAGTTCGTAAAATGTGCGGTCTAGTATAATGATGTTATCCAAATAAAGCAGACAAGTTTTCCAATTTAAGCCTCTAAGAACTTGCTTCGTTAATCTCTCAAATGTAGCAGGCGCATTGCATAATCAATGCGGCATTACCACAAATTGATAAAGACCGTTTCCTGCTGAAAGCGACGTTTTCTCTCTATCATCAGGATGGATTGCTACTTGTCAATATCCGCTTTTTAGATCCAATGTACTGAAAGTCTTGGCCATGACAGCATGTTCAAGGTGCCATCAATACGTGGTAACGGATAACTGTCTTTCTTCGTAACTTCGTTTTGTTTACGGTAATCAACAAAAAATCGTGTTGTCCTGTCTTTTTCCTGAACAAAAACTACTAGCAAACTCCTGGAGCAGTTAGACTTCTCTATAACTCCATCATGCTCCATTTTTTTTTAGTAAACTCGGCAGTCTCCTGCTGCTTCGCGAACGGTACTCGTTTTAGTGCTTGCCGGATTGGAGTAGCGCTCCGCTGGGAGATGCTGGTTTGGAAATGGTTTGGTGATCGACGAAATTTTTTCGACTAGCAGTTGGCAATATAGTTGATTCCCTCAGCTATAATGGTCCACCTCTTTCTTGATAAAATTGTTGATGAGCTCACGCTCGAAACACGTATTGGTACTTTCTGTTGGAATTTCACTAAGGTTGTCACACACATGACTTTTTCACTCATCGGTAGAACCTCGACTCGGTCTTCGACTATAACTCGCAATGCATTTTGTTGACTTGTGTTTATTTGAAGGGGTACCTCAACATTTCATCATTTTAGCATACTATTGATTCTTCAAATCCACGTTGATCTGGTATTTCTTCATAACACCCATTCCAGCTTCTATAAACCGATGTTTGAACCACATTCCACCTATAATGTTGGAGTATACTCTAAATTGACTATGGCACTGTTGCATGTTAGCAAGTTATAACGGATATTACGCGACACTTTTGTAATCCACCCTTAGTTGTGTGATTTTAACGGTGCTCTTGGGGAATTTTCTCCCTTCCACCAGCTTACGCCCCTCAAAACTGGTGTTACTTAGTTTTCTGGATCCATGGTCATTAAATGAGATAAGTTGTTTCTCTCCTCGCCTCGTTCAGCGTCTAACTGCCTCATATCTTCGCGTTCCTTGCCTCCTCCGTCTTCTTCTATCGAACGCTGTGTTAAACATTACGATGAAAAACGCGATCGTTTTCTTTCGTTACCTTGAAAAGCTGGTCGTTGTTTCTTATGACCTCTTTAAGAGCATTTATTTTCGTGGTAGCCTGCACATCCAGCTTGCGCAATTTTATTGTGGTAGTGGCCAAACTTGCTCTACCTACGTCATATTCTAAAGCCAACGCCAATACTTCACTCATGGTTTTAACTCCAGTATTCTTTCTTAAATAAAGTTTCAGGTGGATGCTGGTGCATCGCCATATGCTTGTCGCGCCCATTTCATTATTTTGGATACAGTGTACTAGACATTTGCCGCTTTTCCACTAAGAACCAAAATGAGTGCGTTGGGTTGCTTTCCTATGCCTCAACAAAAATAACAGCACTGTCGTTTGAAACTGCACTATAAAATTCTTGAGCAGGATTTTGCCGTCGGATGTCGGAAGCCTTAAAATTTTTCTTACGGTCCCAGCAACTGTTTCGGCCGAAACCGTTTTAGTTAGCTGGTCATATGAAAAATTCAATTCCCAATCAGTATTGGAGGAACACCTGGTCCCATAACATCAAAGATGTGAAAAATAATAATCACTTAATAAAATTATAGTCTCCAACTTCATTCGAACTCGCGATCTTTGGGCTGATAACACTTGATGATGTACCGTGTACCTGTATACCTTAATTGCTCGACCACCAAGTGATATACGAGTGCTTGTGAAGAGTAGAATTGGTAATAGTATATAGTTATAATCCAAAATATTATTCATAATCCTTGATGTTCTCGCGTATATGCAAATACATGATGACGGATGGATCAATTTCCCACAGTACGCACTACATATACTTATTTTATTTATATACTCATACGCCCTAGAATTGTATAGAAATACGAAAACAACCCATTTGTCCATACAATTTTAACAAAAAATTCCTTTTAACTAAATTGTTAAACACTGACGAAAATTATTCATAATCGAAAAATGCTTCCTTATGCAAAAAATATGTACACTGAATTACATTTTCAAGCACAAATTCTATCGCACTTTGGCGACAGTTGTATAAATATAAATATTATGGTAAAAAGCACAAACAGCACTTGAAATCGTGAAGATTTTTATTGAATAACAAATGGGAACGTTATTGCTCTGCTGCTGATACACAAATAAATCTCGACACATTTTGTTAGTATTTCACAGGCAATTGATTGATTTATAGATGTACTGAATATATTTCTGGTGTATAAATAAAAAAAAATGTTTGAACTTTGGTGAACTTAAAATGTCCAAATAAAATACGTAACGTTATGCGTCCATCCACCCACAAAAACCTCCAATCGATAAAATCACGAAAATTTAATAAGCTCCACATCGTAACTCGTATGCCACATACCGCACTTTAAGTTGTTTTGTTCTAAATTTGACACCATTGGTGGCTGATGGTATTCAAACAATTTCGTATTCAAATGTCACAGTTTTCCAGACGAGACAATGTTTTTATACGTAAGAATTTTTCTAAATAATTTATAAAATAATTTTATAAATTGATACACATTTTCAACCCAAGAAATTGAAAGGAAAATCGGGTGAAGATTCTCGTTTTTTCTACATAGCATGTGAATTAATTGTAAACTGTGTACAGCATCAAGGAGTGATGATGTTGTTCTTTCAGCATACATAGATACATGTTATGTAAGACGAGTATAGACAATAAATGGAAAGTGAAATTAAATACTTTCGATTTACTTTTTCACTGCAGCCGGAAAATCGGTTTCATGCTTTTAAAACTTTGAGTAATTGTTCTCCAACTTTTTCATCGTAATGAAATAGAAGATATTGATTTTGATTAATTTTGTTGTTTATCTTAAAAAGAAATTCTTCTCCTTAAAATATCGCACACTTGAAATTCAATTTTATGTTATATAGTGACTCTTAACGCCTTTTTAAGTAAGTCTGATCAACAAGTACTAGACTTCAACAGTTCCTGTAGTGTGATATACCAAAATTTTTGTGATTGTTTTAGTTCGAGTAGAGAGGACAATAAAACTCTCAGCTTTAGATAGTTCGCGGTATTCACATTTTCACAGGGGGCAGGGGCCCTCTCTTTTTAGCACCCCATCTAAAGGTTTTGACTTAAATGATGATTGAAGTTGTTGGGCCATCGTTTGGTCAGGATTGGTCACTAGTTTTTATCGTTTGGTCACTTACAATCAAACGGTAAATAAATAATGAAAAATTAAAAAAAGAAATCAGGGGTAGCACCTCATTGCAAGAAATTTTAGCGTTTTCCTAAAATTTCGTTACGCTAACGATTGCGTCAACACATTTTGGCGTCAGGTCACCAATGGATCATTTTTTATTGCGAATAAATAAAATCAAAATTGTAAATAATTCAATAAAATCAGGCTCGTGCCTTTTTGGAAATTTAATTTTATAAAATTAAATAACAAGTCCAATTGGAATATACAATTAGAAAAAATTTCTTTTTGCAAACTGCAACGGTGTTGGACCAACTAATTAGTCACTAGTTGATTTCGTCTGATCATCACTACAAAACGATATATTGTCGCCCTCGTTAGCTTAGTAAGTAGTGTGCTTGCTCTGTGACTCGGGGGTCCCGGGTTCGATTCCTGGTGGTAACTAGTAAAAAAGTTGCGACTGGGTGTTTTTAACGTGTCATATGTTATTTATGTATGTTCGTCCATTTTCAGATTTTCAAATTTACAGCCATAGTAGTTACGGCTTTGTCTTTAATATTTTAATAATATTTTTTTTTTAAAAAAAAAAAAAAAATATTGCGATGATTCGTTAAAAACTCACCATTTCCACACAACTCAAAGTGTTTGGGTCTGGAAAAATTACTGACACGAATAATTTTATAAATCCAACGTTTGGAATCATTTGATCGACTGTCGTTGAGGATTGTCGTTTTTAACGATTTTTCTTAATAGTTCAGTAAGTAGGGATGACCAAACGTCATTTTTGTCAAAACGTTTAGATGGGGTGCTAAAAAGGCGGAACCTTCCACAGGACCAATTATGGTTTTCGACTAACTCTAGTCCTAATTTATAGCGTCAGGATTTACTTGTGCCGTCAAAGTGGTTAAATAGGGTTATTAAGTCTAAGGGTAAAGTTACCCAATTAAACAATAGTTCTGATAAAGGCGTATTGAATCTCAGAGATGTTTCGAAGTGTGGGTCTATGTCTTAAAACTATGGATGAATTAAGCTATTCAAAATCGTAAACCACATAAAAATAAAAAAAATTAAGATTTTTCACAAAATTGATGTAATTTTTTTCAAAATATTTCACCCAGCTAGTAATTGTAGACATTTACGTTTATTTGTCGCAAAACAAAGGTCCTTTCAGCTAAATATTAAGGACAAAACAATAACTACTTGGCTTGAAAATTTGAAAATATGAAAATGGACTTGTCTGTGATTTGCGTATGCGTATTGCCTTTCAAAAATATTCGCGCATTATGGCGCATTTTCACAAAAACATCCACATCGACTTACTCAAAGATTGTTAAACAACAACCTCGCGTCCAAAATGGCTGATATTTCGGTGAGTACCTTTCAACGCATGCGCAAACACACTCCCCCACTTTTGTTGACGAGTGCTGTCATCTTCATGTTGAGGTCGGAAACATTCAGACAACCCTGGTATAGTGAATTTCGGAACATAGTGAAATTAGGGATTTGCTGGCTTCTTGCCCGCTTCATATGGTAAGAGGGAAACACCTAAAATTGGAGACCGTATGGAGATTATCGGAGAGTTAAATCGCCTTAAATCTGTCATTCAAAATGTATAGGATCATGACTCCATTTGGCATCTTCGAATTTAAACGGATGTCATTTGATCATTGAAATGCTACACAAACATTTTTCCATGTTTTATCAACGAAGCCGTTTGAGGATTCGACTTCGAATTCACATTTATGGACGATATTCTCTTGACATAAAAAAAAATGAGGAACAACACAACCTCCACTTGGAACAACTGTTCCAATGATTCAATGAGTTTAGCGTAAAGATTAAGAATTCAAAACGCTTTTTTCGTTCCACCAATACTTTACACAATGTTTCGTATTTATAGAAATTTTTTAGTACCTTTTTTTCATATCAAAATTATTCTGCTGGTCCGCGACAAACTCCAATATGTAACATTTTTGGACATCTGCTATAGTTTCAAGTATCCCTATAACACATACTCGTATCTGAAGAAATATTTTACAAATGTTGACTGCGAACATTCTGGTCGTGAGCGTGCTTACTGAGTAGTACTTTTTGTGCAATGTTCGTTGGGGTTGTGTTTTCATGACGGTCATCGCATTTTTGGGTTGAATAGCGAATTTGAATTTTTGGTGTAAACACCGAAGTCGTTAAAGAAACCTTTAATTATAGAATGTAACATTTATTTAAGTTTAAATAGTTTGAAGCAGAATTGGTCAAATAGGAAGCCGAAAAGTATTAATTTACCACTAAGTTTTCAGAAATCTCCCACACATACTACAGAAACAAATAAAGTTAATTTAACGCATCAATATCAGCTGCAAAAATCACTTATGATACACTCATCCCCATCCAGTTTTCTTCTAAATATTTTCGAATTTCGAATTTCACTCTTAAATGAGTAATTCTCCTTCTTTGAATATTTCTACGCATAGTATTGCCATTTGGAAAATACCTTGCACTGCAACAGGTATATCTTCAATTACCCTTGCTCTTATTTGCGCCGGATTTTCCATGGTGGTGTCTCCTGCTCGCTGTTTCACGGTTGCATTTATTTTTTGGAGCACGACATTTCCTGCATTTCCCACGGTACTATACATGAATGGTCCATTCTTATAGAATGTAATAAAGAACTATCATTCATAGTAGAATATTCAAATTAGATTTGACTGGATTTCCCCTAGCAGCAGTAGTGGTATCCCCCAAATTGGGGTATTTTTCAAACGATATTTTCACTATACAAACATCAGCCAAAGATAAGGGAAACATAAACAGAGAAAAAAAGTTAATTACTACCGATCAAATCGTTTAATCAAATTTTGATATAGAATGGATAATCAAGGAAGCTGGGAAATTCGTCGATGAAAATAAAATCTACTATATATCTGTTGATGATGCAGTAGACTGGATTGGATGATTGTAGTATAATGTGAGCATGTTTTGGTTTCTTTCTGAATGCATAAAATGTAATCTAAGTATAAATAATTAAATAAAAAGATTGTGAAAAGTTACTTTGGACATTTGGATTTTCTAAAATAATATATTGTTTCTGATTTTGTGGCAAAGGAGTAAGTTTCCGAGTTTTTCAGTTTTTTTAATTAAAGTAACAGTTATTTAGGTAACAATTACAGTGAAAATCAACACATTTACGCTTAAATTCTAATTCAGTGAATCTTATGTTTTGTTAGTTCCAAAGACACCCAGCAAACGTAGAAGTACTTCCAGAAATGGTGCAGAAGTAATGAAGAAAAGAACTTCATTATTTAAGAAAAAGATAGGACAGTGGGAAAAGGTTCATCAGTTTGAAAAAAGTACTTAAAAGTAGTACTTATTTATAAGTAATGTATGTCCCAAAAGATTTATTTTAAATAAAACTCCAATATTTTGTTATTAATTTAAATTGTTTATTTATTTTTCAAGCTTTAATAATAAAATTGAATTTTTTATCCCTTTACCGGCCTGCCCACACAATTGTGTGAGTAAGGCAAACGAATCATGTGAAAAATTTATGGTTGTATGTGTTTTGAACCAACTTACACATTTGTGTATTCTTTTTAAAGTTTTTTTTGTCCGAAAAAAAACACTATAACTATACCCACAATTGTGTTAGTTTTACTTCAAATCAAGCGAAATTTTATATCAACAACGCCATAACATACTATGTTTTTTTACTTACACATTTGTGTGATTTGGACTTCAATGAACCAACTGCCAAATCTTTTTTTTCCTTGGTCGGCAAAGGGGTATGACAAAAGAAAGCTTTTATCGAATACAAATTTATTCGCTAAAATTTACATACAGATACTTGGTCAAAATCCATCTGTAAAAATTGGCAATTACGCTTATAATAATTAATTAAACATATTAATATTTTCAATTTGATTATGTAACTATAATTTATTGCATTCTAATGTTATATCTATTCCACAATAAAGCACTACTTTTAATTAAACACAGACAAACCAAACATACACACCTCGAAGATGTACAGTGATAAATATTCGTATAAGAACAAGTAAAGTCGTTCAAAAATTTATGATTAGGACAAAAATTATGTCCACTATTAAAACTAAAAGTATACTGTATTGTCGCCCTGTGTTCGAATATTATGTTCGTAAACAGGGATCAACTAACGGTACTGTATTGGGAGAAAGAAAAATCATTTAATAAAATTTAGGCCCGTAAGTTTGAACAAAGAAAATTTTTCGAAATCTCCGTGGGTAAAAAAATCCATGGATTTTTCCATGGTTTAAATTGGTAAGTTTAAACGACGATTAATCGGCGATGTTTTTTCGGACATCGCACACATGGTTACCAACAAATGCTCGAAAAAAGAAAAAGTTAGAAAGTTACTAAATTTCTGATTTCATTTTTATATACGTAAAACAAAAGTAATAATTGTAAATAATTGTGTTTTCAATAGGAAAAAGCGGATAACCTCTATTTTATGAATAATAAATAAAAAAAAAATCCTAATATAAAAACCAGTCGTCAAAATATTTGTAAAATGTGTATCGATCATTGAAACCGGATAATAACAACAGTGAAATGGAAAATAGCAGAATCATTCCGACTGTAAGCCAATGTACCAAATTAGTATTTTATATGTTTATTTTCACTGCGAGAACAGTTAAAAGATCTACCGAAAAAAATTGATAAATCAGGAAATGATTTAAAAGTGTTGGATAAATTATCGGGGAGGTATTCAAACAATTGACTGAGGATAAATGTAAGTACCTCAAATATGTCAGTGATTCAATGAAACGATAATTTATGTTTATCTATATTTTTACAGTTATTGTGAAAGCAACAAACGGGGCAGAATATGTTATTGGATGACGACATCAATTAGAGATGACAAAATTAAAGGCACGAACTAGTGTAGCTCCTGATATATGAAGTGCTCGTTTATAATACGTGAAATGTTAAATGTGTGAAAAACTACGCTCGTGATCATCAACCGTGCATCATATTTATGAATGAAATTGATGCAATTGGAGGTCGTCGTTTTTCCGAAGGCACATCACCCGATCATGAAATTCAACGGATTCGTTGGAAAAGTTTAAAATGATTATGGCTACAAACTGTCCGGATACGCTAGATCCGACATTATTAGATCCCGGACGCTTAGAACGTAAAATTGAAATTCTGCTTCCTAATGAACAGGCATGTTTTAAAAATTCATGTTCAACCTATCGTCAAACATGGTTAAATTAATTATGAAGCCATTGTTAAATTGTCGGATAATTTTAACGATGCCGCTTTAATAAATGTTCGTGCAGAGGCGGGGCGCTGTTGTTCGAGCAGAATGGAAATACCTGATTCAGGTAGACGATGCGAATCAGAATTTCGACTGGTTATAAGGTGGAATCAGATTCCATGCATTGCCTGTGTAGGATTTGTCATAATTTGATGATACGATCAAGTGGTGGTTTATGAATATAAGTAAAACCTCAACCAGTCAAAACTTAAGAGCTTAAGCTGTGCTCTATTTGGACCACTTAGGGGAGCGGTATGACCACCAAAATTTTAGAGGTCAGTTGTTTATTTGTGACGAGAAACATATATAATTTTGGTGATTGTAGCACTAACCGAAGTGGTGCAACCGGCGTGTAACTTAAGCTCTTAAGTCGTGACTGGTTTAGGTATAAGTCTTTCAATAAACAAATGGTAAAGTTTTTAACTAAACAATTTCGTTTTACTTTAGATTATTATTTATGTTGACATTCAAGCCAACCTTCATCAAAACATTTTGATCAAAATGAATTTTCGTCTCCAATATCGATGCTGGCCAAAGGATTTGCAATTTGTAAGTAAAATTGGATAATTGTCGAAACAATTTATTAATAAAATTATTTTGTGCCGCCAGTAAATTTCCATCAAGATATACCAATCTTGGTAACATTCTATTCCCGTATACCGTCTCATATCAATGCTACACGATGGTGAATTTTTCCAAGAAGACATCGAGCCAGGAGCAACCAGTAAAATAATGCCATTCACTGTTGACGAATTAATTCTGATTGCATACGCGGGATTTGCGGCGCGGTTTTTGTCCCGAAAATCATTCGACGGCACAAGGATTAAATTTACCACTAGATAAGTCAACAGATTTACATTTACAAAGAGGGGGACGATCTCCACGACTATTTCAACCTATTCAAGATTTTACTCGCGAAGTAATTGAAGATGGGCCAACATTATCGATCAAACAAATACGATCGATTACGATATTTGGACGAATCAAATAGTAAAAGTAAAATATGTATATTAAAATTTGTATTTTTTATAAAGTAAGACAATTAATAAAACTACATTGAAAGAAAAAGAACTTATTTTTCTTTGGTTATTTTATTTTGTGCTCTCTGGATGAGCAAATATCATTATATAAACAGGTATCGCACAACGGAAATCTAGGTAGACATACAATTGACCAAAACCAACAAAGCTTTGTATTAATTTTATCCCACAATTCAAAAGATAAACATTTTTGCTCTTCGAACAAATTTATCATAATCCAATTCACGGAATCTACGATTCCCGCACTCCCAATTTATATTATTGGGACATACATTTCCAATCGAACGTCGCAATGAAACGTGGCCTTCCTAAAATTATGTAAATAAAATAGTAAATTTGACATAAAGAATTGCACATCGTAAAATTTGGGTGCTTCTTCGAGAAAAACAATATCATTTTGTAAAATAAAATAAAAAAAAAATTACAGAGAGTAAATAAAATCAAGTTAATTTGACAATGACAATTCGAAAATTCGAAAAAAAATTCGGACGAAAAAATCATAGAAAAATAAAAATAATACATCGAAATCGGTGGATTTTTAAAATAACCATGGATCAAATAATCCTCGTTTAAACTTACCAAACCGAGGGTAAATCCTCGGTTGTGGATTAATCTTCATTCAAACTTACGGGCCTTAGAGTAATTAAGTTAAACATTCGTATAAGAACAGCTGACAAAAACGTTTTTTTACGCACTTAATAAATATGTATATGGTGAAAAATTCCTCAAATCACAAATTTTTGGAAGTCATGTTTGAATTTCATGTTTTTTATATTTTCAATGTATAGTCTTGATTAAAAAAAAAGTTTGTGGGAAATTTTTTTTTTGTTGTTGTTGTTAAAGATACAGGATGTCAAATTTTGATAAAAATGATGAACATGATGTGGTATATATGGCTATAAAACGAAAACTAATTATCCGGTACTTATAAACCTGGGCTCATTTTAAAGATAAATGAATAGTGATTCTAAAAAAATTATAAAATTGGTACCATGTTTCAACTCTTCCTATTCAAAATGGCCGCCAAAATAGTATTTTAGAATTTTTGTCAAAAACCTATTTTTTTTTTTTAAATTTTTCCTAATTTCCGAACACACCAAAAAATTGTATTTGTGTTATTTTTGTTTTCTTGCAAAAGGCATTTAAATAAAGAGATCTACCTATTTTTGTATTTAAAATCAAATTTTAATGGGGTATTTTTTTATTTTTTTTTTGCAAGGAAACAAAATATCGCAAGTCCAATTTTTTAGTATATATATTTTTATTATTATTATTTTTATTATTATTATTTTTATTATTTTATTAAATGTATTACAAAATAAATAAAGAAATTTAAAAGTATTTACACAACCTAAATTTACATGTTACATAATGTTCACTATTTGAATATTTTTTACATTTTAACTTATACCTTCTCCTGAAGGTATAATTGCGTGAAAATCGCGGGTTCCTTTTATTTTTTTCAAATTCCCTAGTCTAGTCTCCAGTTGAATTTGTTTTAACTTATATTCAGCATCTGACCAAAATTCAAAAATCATATTAGTTTTCAAAGTTTGAGCCCATTTGAAAAATTCTTCAGCATTAGTTATGGTATCATCATATTCTTTGGTGAGACTGGCTCTGGACGCCATTCTCTTAATAGTACCTCCTAGTCCATCACATGGTCCCTTTCCATGAGCAGTTGCATGAAAATGCCACTCACAATCGACTCCAAAATCCTCTTTGTGTTTAGTTATATTCATAAAATTTTTTTTATTTTTATAATGTGTTACTGCACCATCAGATTCAGTTACATAATAAACTTTAGATAAATCCGGAATTTTTGTTTTCAAAATTTGCGATAATTTTTCTATGAACACGTAAACTGCTACGGCGTCATGATGGAGACAATCTGATATTATAATGTAGCTGGAATGCTGCAATTTTTCTCCTTGAAACCAGTACCTCTGTGGGCTTCAGAGTTATTTTTTTATTTTTAATGAAACCAGATTGTTGCAGTGTTATAAAGCAATGGGGAATCAGATTTTTCAGCTTTATTATGAAGTAATCCAGAAAATCATCTAATGGTTTTGAAAACTTTTCCAAATTGCATCGGTTAGTTGAAATCCACTGACTGAACGATAATTCAGCATCCAGACAATCATTGTCCAAAAATGTGTTTCTCAAATATTCGCGAAAATTTTCCAATCCTAGGCAGTTCTCGCATTGCAGAAGATAATATGTTGATGTTGGATCTTTACATAATGGATGAAATGCAGTCCTGGTATTGCGAAATTTTTCCATTGATGACAGTTTCCATCCCGGTTCCATAAATAATTAATTTGACATTTTTGTGTATTATACAAACACAAACTGTATGTGTTCCGCTGCTTCCTGGTTGCACATAGTATTTAGGACGAAGCAGAGAAAATTTAGAAAAGCCAATTTTTTTGACTCATCATCCTTATATTTGATTTTGTACCCCTCATAGCACTCCTTTAATGTGCACATCATTAGACGTTTCTGAAATTTAACTTTTTCAATAGTTATATAATCGTTTTTCCCAGGCATTATACGACTAACATCATCATCATTATAATATTCTATCACAGATCTCTGAGTTCATCACTTATCCGTTTGCCAGCTTTGGGTGCTGGAGGGCTCAGTGACCCATTCTTGTTTTGAATATTTTTCGCTGTTCGTACCATATACTGCGTTGTATTAAATTCTTCCTGGATTTCTTGTATTGTTAGTGATTTCGGCAATGCAGACAGCAACTGTATTTTATCACAATTTTCGTTTCGATACCAGATACCGAAGATGTTGATGATGGCGTCAGTGAGGTAGTTAAATTTAGAAATTTTTGCTGCTCATGATATTGCCTGGATTCCAACTTACTCGGATATATAGGAGACATGCCAATGTCTGGTAATATTTTATTAAGTTTTTCACGAGCAATAGCACTTTTTATTTGGCACTCCTCACTTTCACTCCTACTCGAAATATTCTCGTCACTGCGTGTTGATAATGTCTCCGGGGTAACAGGTGAATTTGATGAATCAGTAACGGGTGACACTTCGCTTTCAATTTTCTGACACTTAGAAGATACCAGGTAAACGTTGTACAACTCGATGAATCTTCATTTACTTCAGTCGAGCGCGGCAAATGAATTTTAATATAATCAGAAACGTTTCTTAAATTTTTCGAACATTTCGTCTCAGGAAACGGCTTACAACATTTTTTGAGCCCAGACATTATTACACTTATTAATTGAACTTCTTTAAATTAATTTTTTGTTATTTAAACAAGCAAATGCTTCAAATAGAACTTCACAAGTTAAACTAACTGAAATATTATTTTAAACTCTAATTTATACAAAAATGTTAACAAAAGCCACTGGTTATGTTATTTTACAGGCCTATTCCCCCTTCTCAAAAAAATTATTTCAGGAGTACAAATAAATTTTTAAAAATTCGATTTAAAAGGTTATATTCAGGTACAGAAAATAGTGATTAAACCTAACGAAACAAATGAGTCATGGCAAAATTTTATTGTTCTACTAATTACTTTAAGGGCTTTCCATAAACTATCTCACATTTTTATGGAGGAAGGAGTATCGATTGTTGTGACGTGTGTCGCTGGAGGAGGAAGAGTTTTATAAAATGACAGATTGTGACGTGACGTCACGTGACAACGTGTCTAATTATAATTACAGCAGTCACTTTGATAGGATAAACATTCAAAGCGCAAAACGCTGAAAGGAAGTTAAACATGATCAAACCTAGGGTGATGTAATTTATGAACGATTTATGAACTGAATAATTCGAAACAGTTACTTTATCAAGTTAATCGTAAAAATATTTGAAAATAAAAAATACCACATTGACTTTGATTTTATATACAAAAAATGGGTAGACCTTCATACTCAAACGTCTTTTGCAAGAAAACAAAAAATAACACAAGTACAATTTTTTGGTGTGTTCAATAGTATTAAATTAGGAAAAATTTAAAAAAAAAAAAAAAAAAAAAATAGGGTTTTGAGAAAATTCTAAAATACTATTTTGGCGGCCATTTTGAATAGGAAGAGTTGAAACATGGTACCAATTTTATAATTTTTTTAGAATCCCTATTCATTTATCTTTAAAATGAGTCCAGGTTTATAAGTATCGGATAATTAGTTTTCGTTTTATAGCCATATATACAACATCATGTTCATCATTTTTATCAAAATTTGACACCCTATAACTTTAACAACAATAACTACAACATTTTTTTTTGTTCTACAGTTTATTTTACATAAAAAGTAAGAAATTTAAACACGACTTCCGGTTCCATATACCAAATTTGTGATTTCACGTATTTTTCGCCATATATTTGTTTTAAATTTTTGATATTCGATCTTATTCAGTAAGTATATTACGATGCTTATAAAATGGAAGTTTATTTAAATTATTATTTATTGTAATAATATTTTATTATAATGATGCCAAAGGGAAAGTTCTTAAATGAAGAAGAAAAGAATTTTTAAAGATCAAGGATTTACCATGTGTTAATCTGGTACTAGAATTGGTCGATCTTGAACTGTGGTCCATGACTTCCTAAAAAAAGCTTCAAGTCGTCTAAAAAAGGAAAGGTCTATCAACAGGAAATAGTAGGTGACCCAAATTTCAAATGGGCAAAATAAGAAAGGAAACAAATCGTAACAAGTTACCCGCCAATCAAATTAAAGCAAAATTGGGCTTACCTGTTACAAAACAACATATTGCTCTTAACACTCGAACACCAAAAAATATTAAATGATCGAAAACTAATTCTTCCTATAAACATATTGAAACGCGACTTCTGTTGGCCAAGCTACACATGCATTGGGAAGATAAATGGCAAAAAGTGATTTTCTCGGATGATACAAAATTCAACCAAGACAGCACAGGCCAGTACTCTTGCTACTGTCACGATATCCGTGATGAAAATATATTACAGTCTAAAAGAAATTCCGGTGGAGGTACAGTAATGGTGTGAGAAGCTTTTCACTATGGCGGGAAGCTACCAATTTGCTTTATTACCCACCGAATGAATTCAGACATGTAGAATGATTTGTTAGAAAATGATTTGATAACTTTTCTTGAAGACTACAACGACAATGGTTGGATTTTTAACGAAACAATGCTTTCATCCATGCATCAAAGCAATCAATGGAGTGGTTTTGTCAAATACAAATAAATGTTATTGATTGGCCTGCATGTAGTCCCGGTTGTAATCGGTAAAGCATTTATGAGGCATACTTGCAACGAAGGTTTAAGCGAATGGTCGGCGAATTTAAAACGGTCATCTGCTTAAAGTAGAGCATTAAGGGCTGTTCGGGTGAAATTGAGGCAGAAACTTCGAAAAAAAACATCAAATTCAATGCCAGAGCGCATATTTGAAGTCATTAAACAACAAGGGCATCATATACGAAATATTAATTTAAAATTTTCTTTATTATTATGTAGCTTTTTTTTGAAAAATTTGAAGTGTTCTTATACGAATATTTAAGCAATTTGGAGTATTTTTTAAACTGAATTAATATTAGAAGTATCTTAATTTTTTGCTTTGTTGAAATACCAATTAAATTAAGCGCAATTCTTTACTGTTTACGAAATAAAAAATTTTGTTTAAAAAAATCATACGTATCTGTTTTTTTTATTATTTAATAAAAAATCAATTGTTGTTCTTATACGAATATTTATCACTGTATCTACATCATATTTTATTTACACTTTGTGGCGACAAAACACAGCATTCCCGCAATTAGTCAATTACTCCCTGCAATTTAAATTTTTAAAATTTTTTCAAGTCGCCGAGTTAACCGTCACCGAGTTGTCCGTTGCCGAGTTGGTCGTCGCCGAGTTGGCCGTCGCCAAATTGTCCGTTGCCGAGTTGATCGTCGCCGAGTTGACCGTCGCTGAATTGTACGAAACCGAGTTGTCTGTCGCCGAGTTGACCGTTGTCGAGTTGACCATCGCCGAGTTGTCCGTCGCCGAGTTGACCGTCGCCGAGTTGACCGTCGCCGAGTTGGTTTCACCGAGTTGACCTGTTCCGATTTTAACTTAGGGGATCGTTCACGTATATCACACCCGTTGTGGTAAGTCCGCGTTCTGTAACTTTCCTTTTGATTTCCCTTTCGATGGATATCCGTATGACTTCCTCCTGGGGCCCTACCCTATTCTCGAAATCGGTAGAAATTTCCGCATTTGGAATATATTTGCTTTAAAATTGTATTACATATTCGAATTTTTCGCCGGCTACTTTAATCATTTTTTCAATTTTGTTTGCAAATTTTCTATTATTTATATCCCTAGTATTCCGCATCGAGTTACCCTGTCGGAATTATTCCCTTAAGCTTAGTACCCAGTTCAACATGAAGTGAAATTTTACCGCGGTCTCCAAAAATCTATTTATTTTCGCGTGAAATAGAAATGAAATTTTATTTGGAGAATTTTTAATTTTAACGTATAAATTGGTGGACAAACATAAAAGAATTTGTTTATTTTACTTAAATAAATGTAATTAAATTGACTTTAATTAAAATTTATGGATTTGTGGTATTAAAAAATTTGTTTATTGTCAAACACAAACAAATGTCAAAATTTCGCGTGAAAATAATGTGCCGAGACATTATTTTCACATGAAAATAATTTGGAGAGTTTATGCGCACCATCTTTGATTTATTAAATACACTTGGGTTTTTCGCTGATGAACTGAGTACTTCAAAATGAAAACAGAAGTGGAATTTTTCATTTCTAATTTCACTTTAGTAAAATCGTATGGAAATTTCACATGAAATCGAACTGAGTACTAGGTAGGCTTTAGTAATCGAAAATCGAATAATGTAAATAATTTTAAAGCAAATTATATTCCGAATGCGAAAATTTCCACCGATTTCAACAATAGGGCACCAGTAGCCCTAGCTACTTCATCAGCCTTATTATCTAGATTTAGTCTTTGATTCGGAATTTTTAAAACATATTTAGGTACGTCCTCGTTTTTTACATAACCAACATGAACTACTTCAATGGAGTTATTGTGTTGTTATTGTTGTTCAAGAACGTCTATACAATGTTCGAGTTTCTTACGATCCAATTTCAAAAGTTTGTTTTCTTTGATTATTTTCTCCACAAATCTCGGATCTAACCTTTTATTGTTTTCGAATGACCATTCTTTATATATTGTGAGGAATCGGGAAAGCTACGCTATGATCACTGTTTCTGTTAGCCTTGGTTGCTTGCAGACACTCATAACACTTCCAATTTTTTCCAATTTCATATTCGACATCCTAATCATTTAAGGAAATACATGCAGAATGGAAAATATTCCTGCCGATGCTGCAGCCAATTTTCTACGGTGTTAGTCAATTTACTTTGTCAATGCATTTACGACACTATATTATAAAGTTTAAATCAGACTAAACTTCTGCAAAGATTTTGTGATAATGGAGTAAGTTGGGGTTACCATTCATTTGTACCAATGTAATAACAAATAGAGGCAAACCATTAATAATACGTTCTTCCCAGCAGCGCACAACATAGCTTATGGAACACAAAAGTTCACCGAAACATGAAACATAAAATACTGTGGTGCCGTGTAGATAAATCTATAAATCGTATATTAGTAATCTTGTCACCGATTTTATTTTTCAACTATTCAACCAACTTCTTCGTGTACCAAAATTATAACATAACACTATACAACTGAAGGATTGTATTTGCCAATAACCACATGAGTTATTCATCAGATTAAATTTTGTTTTGTAGAAAGCTTCATTTATAGCCTTAAAAGCATAAATAGCATTTCACAAATCATAACAAAAAAATAAAAGTAAAATAATTTAACGAATTTCAAGTCTAGACTGTCACGGATTCTTATCTAAGGGTATATGATAAGCATAAACCACATAGTTGGAGATGAACGATTACACCATTTCGTAGCGTAATGTTTAAACCACAATGGAGCTGCAAATTTCAAATTCAGCACAAAATGTATATGCTCAAAATATTCAGAATATGTATGTATATCGTTCGCGATAAAAATTATTATTGTTTGGTAATAAAAATTTTGTACATAAAAATTCGCCATTATATAGGTGATTTGAAATTTTATTACTTGTTTTGTACGGTAAATGCGTAAAATAAAAGTTAATTTACTCATCAATGTGTATTGACCAACTAAATGTAAAGTATAATACGACAATCTGTAAAAAGTGATTCACAACTGTAAAATTTTTGCAGTTCAGTTTTCCCAGAAGCCTTTGAAGATAATACAATTTTTTGAAACCAAAACCATTACAATGGTTTTATTCTGTGCAATTGTGCAATGAAACTATTTCTATATTTCTACTATGATATTTATTTTGTTTATAGTTTATAAAATTTATGTTTTGCATTCATTGAAACAAAATTTCTAAATCTTATTATTTATCCATTAATTTTTTTTGTAAGAATTTTATTTGTTCTTGCAATAAGTCATGCCGTCGTTTTGCATGGGTCATCCGTATTCTTGCAGGAGCTAGTGTTGTTATGAGTGAGTAAAAAACAAATATCGGTATAATGATTTACGTTCAACCACACGAAGAGTACACCATTTTAATGGCGGTAGAAAACAGGATGGGTGTAGAAACAGTGGTCACATGATCTATGCACACTAAACAGTGCCAATGAAATAAATTATGATTGTGATAAACATTTTCTTAATAATAAAATCTCTTAAATGGCATTCATTGCCAAAAACTTTATATACAGCAGTTTCTCGTGTAGGTAGTGGAAAGATCCCTCTCACCTGTTAGGACCCCCCGGACTGTTATCTGAGCGGCAATATGCTGCATCCACTTAACAAAACTAACAGGAGATTCTATTAACGGACGTTGCACATCTCTAGCCCTCTCTGATTTTGTTGCAAGGGCTAAATCTCGAAGCCGTTAGTTACATCGGCGCCCAATCAGATAACGTTTTATTTGTGATGATTAAAGAATCATTTCCACTCTGTGCGATTGAATTGAATCGTTTCGGTTTCGAACGTTTGGTTGGACTCGACCTTGTTTTTAGCACTTACAAATACCACTTCCCTAGATGATACCTATAGTTTAGAATATGCTAACTTTGAATTTTATTTTTAACATTCCGCAGTAATGTGTGGATTACTGCTAACCGTGAAGACGATAAAATATTAGTTGAAATGCAGTTTCTTTGTAATTAATAAACATATTTTTCTGTTCCTTTAGCACAGTGATTCATAACAGGGGGGCCGCGGCCCCCTAGTGGTTTGTAAGAAATTTGCCGGGGGCAGCCAAAGTTTCCAAAATTTATTGAAAAGTGAAATAAGAAAGATAAAGTTAAGTTTTTTATTTATTCCTTATTTCTTGCTGTATACAACTTTGTTTAGTACAGAAGAAATAAATGTAAATATGCCAACCGTAACACCAAATTGTGAAGTATGAAAGTTAAAATAGATATTGAAATAATAAAGTTATTTTTTATATTTATTATCTCTATATAAAAATTACGTATGTGAAATATTAAAACTTAAGAACTGCTGCACCGATTTTGATAAAATTTTGTGGCAGCTCGGAAACGACGATTTTTGACAAGAAACTGTTTTTCAATAAAAAGTCCGCCCTGGATTTTGGTTTTCTCCAATGAATTTTTATTCGTTGTTTTCGGGATTGTTAATTAGGAAATATGACATCCGTTTTAAAATCCGAGATGGAGAAATTTTGTTTTGTGTGAGGCGAGATGGGGGCGGTATCATTTTTAGTACCTTCTACTAATATCTACGCCTATAATGCTGGCATGTGTCTCGTTTCCGGGGTTTCCGGGGTGCTGCTTACATTACTGACTTTTTTTTGCAAGTCGTGATGAAGGCAGAGGGCGACCGTGTTGTTTTGGTACCTAACTACTATCTACGCCCATTATGCCGATATTAGTATCATTTTCGGGGTTTTCGCGGTATTAATCAGTTATACCGACTTTTGTTTTTCTGAATTCGAGATGGGAAGCGGTGTCCTTTTTGATGCTCACCTATACTATCAACACCAATGTGGGTGTTAATTTCTGAGGTATTGATTACATTAATCACCTTTGGTTTTTCGCAAAGTGTGGGGGAGGGAGCGGTGTCAATTTTGGTACCTACCTACTATCTACGCCAATAATGCTGACATGGATGTCATTTTCAGGGTACTAATTACATAGCTGACTTTCGTTTTTCGCAAATCGAGATGGTGGATTTTATTAATTATACCTATTTATACTAATTGCGCCTATAATGTGGATATGGATGTCATTTTCGGCATACAAATTGATTGTGTTATAGATCAGTTGTCCACAGGAGTAAGTTTAGAAAAGGGTTTATATAAAATTAGTGGTATGCTAGAATTTAAGTGGTCCAACCCATGGATCAAGCCGTCTCTTCTTATAAGTCTCTACACCATTCATCCAATCGAATTCTAATATAACAAAGGTATTTTGTATCAAAACGAGCAGGTTTTTGTAATATTTCTAAAGGGGTTGGCCCCTGGGCCTAAGTGCTCAAAAAAAATGTTTTCCCAAAAATATTTGTTTGTTCCGAAAGGGTGTTTGAGCCGCTTATCATTTCGTCATGAAATTTTTACCATGTATAAGTTGCATGTACAGGATGGGAAAGGGATTATATGATGAAATTAGTGACATGCTTAAATCCGAGGGGTCCGTCCTCTGAATCAAAGAACCCTCCTAAGTGGCCACACCATTTATCTAACCTGATAAAAACTTTTCATCGCGAATTTATATTAAAATGAGCAGTACCGTACTTTTACATTTAAAATAATTTTTGGTACCCAACTTAAAGCAGATTCTATTTTGATTAATTTTAAAATTTATTATTCTGTTTACTAAAACAGAAAATTTGAATAACTCTGGATTTTGTTATGCAGCTTTTGTTTATCAGAATTTTGTATACCACCAATACAAAAAATCATAACAATATTCTATTATATTTTGGAAATATGGAAAGCGTCGGCTCAATCACCAACTGCAGACATCCAAAAAACGAAAATCTTATTTTATTGAAATAGTCATTTTTTATTAGTTTTTAAATAAAATTAAAGTATTGATGGGCTCGAAGTCGCCCAAAGCATTGCTGTCGCTGTCAAATCAATTATGTTAGCCAAACGACAAGCAATTGGTCGTTATACACCTCAAGTACGAAATAAAAGTGCATCACAAACTTCAATGCCAATTCATACGACGGATAAAAATCTCGGATTTTTCTATCCCAGATTTTTGTCATTCTTTTCATTTTTTTTGTATTGAAAGAGGCGTGTCTGTTGTATAATTTACGTGACGTAATTGGTTAAAACGATGGAATAGAAAAATCCGAGATTTTCAACCGTCGTATAAACTTACTGATAGAAACAGACAACCAACGGCTGATTCCAGCTGGTGACTAGAAAGCGGTAGTTAGAGATTGTTTGCTCTAACGTGCCAAGTGTAGTAAACACATGGAATGCATCTGCGAAAATGTTTTAACGTCGCAAACACGGTAAAGCAGTTGATTGGCATCCCAATTTATATTCAACCGACGTGTTAGGCCGTTTAAGCCATGCGTACATTACCCAAAATGTAATAAACGCACGTGAACGGACAACCTTCCAAGAATTGAGAACTCGTCAAGTATGTACCACTTATCGTGAAACGATGTAAACGATGTATACATCGATGTATAAACGATGTTTACCCACCCAATCGTGTCAAACGTGAAAAAAGACGCAATCACTATCAAAACACTGATTCAATTCAGAATGACTGGGCCGACCGGATCTACAAACGACATTTTCGATTGTGATTTGCAATAAGAAAGATATTTCCATGTCAAAGAATTGGGTATATTTGTTCAAACTAATCTACAGTACTTGGTTTCAGAACAACGCTTAGCGTATTTTAGAATTATGCATGTTATTACAAGGCAAGGTGACGGATTGAATTTCCTAGATGCGCCCGGAGTCACAAGCAGTACTTTTCTCATTTCGTTTATTTTGGCAACTATACAATCACGAAAAGATATTGCACTCTCAATCGCATAATCTAGAAATTGGTTTTATGAATGGTGGTCGAATAGCACATTCAGCACTGAAACTGCCATTGGCACACAAAAAAGCATTTGAAGCGCTTCATAGAAAAAATTATCAGCAGTGGCGCATTTATTTTATTATCTGATGATTTTCGACAAACTTTACCAGTTATAACACGTTCAACAGCCGCCGATAAACTTAATGCATATGTCAAATCGTACGATACGTATACAACTACAACATAATGCATCCACAACGTTTCGCAAAACAATTGTTAGATATTGGAAATGATAAAATAGCAATTTATGAACCTATACAATGGGCGCTTTCAGGTACCCTATCATTATCAGTGAAATCATCGCCAATTTGATTCGATAATTTCATAGTTCTAAACATTTTAATAACGTTGGCTTTTATTTTACACAACATGTTCCCATCTGTTGAGTGCCCTGAAAGCGCCCAATGTATCACATTGCCAATGAGCTTCTGTAAACTCACAGCAACCATAGACGAATTGATTCACAAAATTGTCCTAAATATCGCACTAAGTTAGGAGGCTGAAAATTGGCATGCCTATCATCCTTCTCTTATATAGATATCTATCTACCATGACTATGCTACCGTATCAGGTTTTTAGTGAAAAAGATTATGAACAATATCGTCAAAGCTACAATTTTAAATGGAAGATTTAAGCCAGAAAAAATACTGTTGCCACGAATTCCAATGATTCAGACAGATGTTTCATTAGAATTAAAACGTTTGCAATTTTCGGTACGACTCGGATTTGCAACCATCAATAAAGTACAATCACTACAAACGTGTGAACTAAATTTGAAAAATCCATTCTTCTCACGTATGTGGCATGCTCATGTGTCTGAAAACCATCTGATTTATTTGTGTACATACCTGAAGAAAAAACAAAAAATATTTTGTATCCGTCAATAAACAGAGTTATAAACAAACAGTTTCTTTCTTTGTGTGGCATTGCAATGCATGCCGGGATTTGTACTATATATATTATTGCATTCAATTGAAAAACCACGCGAACGAAGTCGCAAACAACAGCTAGTTTTATATAAAAAAAATAAAGGAATAAAAAAATAAATTTATTATAGATATTTGTTAAATTAAAATTATTATTAAACAAATGGAAGCCATAAAAAAATATGAATTATTTGGTGGGCCGCGAGTAAAAAAAGGTTAAGAACCACTGTTTAGTCAACTGCTATCAGTAACACAATTCAGATAGTGATATGTGGGAAGAGTGATATGTGGGAAGATTTCTTTTGTATGAAAGAAAGTATTCAAAATTATCTAGCGGATTTAATGTCCTTGAAGGTCAATTAATAGCCCCCTTTTTAATCACGCACACGCCACCCATTCACACAATTACAGTACACCAGCTGCGCAATGCAAGCTCCATATCAACATGTACAGTACATGGACGGTGGGTCGGCATTGAATTCTGCACTCCAACAGAGGGTCTTAGTTGTGTTTATTAACATTATCGATCGTAATCGATGACGAAAATTCGTTTTGCATCCAGCTTCTGATGGGATTCGAACCCAGTACCTGTCGGTGCAAGTGCCGAGTTTTAACCACAGCACCCCTTGTCCGGTTAACTTTTGATCTATGTTATAGTTTTTTTATTGGTAGCCTCGATATTTTATACTTGTCACAATGCATACAATAGACGAAGAATATTTCGATTGTGATGAGCTAGAAGTTGAATGCCAAATTAAAAATATTATTGGTAATATTTCAAAAAGAATGGTTTTATTGCCTGAGGCATTGGCGAACGAAAACATAGGTGAAGCGGAAACTTCACCTCAGCCTCACGCTCTAGCTACGCGATATCGAAAACGCGCAAAGTTACGACTGATAGTGCTTATATGGATACCTTACCCGACACCTTAGAGTTGTTGAAACCCGGAGTTGACGTATTGAGTCGTCTTAACAGAATATTTAAAACTAAAACTTTTCCAGCTAATAGGCAAAGTTCAATACCAAATGTTGTTTTTAAAGGAATTGGTTATACAAATTCTTGATAATAATGGAGATGACGTAGATGGAGGCCTGTTTTGGCAAATCTAAATAAAAATGAAGACGAAGATATTTGGGAAGGTATATCAGCATCCAGAAAAATGACTGATTCACTAAAACACTTTCGTCTCATCCCGAATTCGCGCAAGGAGCAAGAATATGTGGAAATTTAAATCTATAGATCAAAAACGGATCGATGCTTTGGTAGCCAAATTAAACTTGCTCAAACCAGACATGGCTATTGTATAAAAAGATTTTCAATCAGTAAGGACAGTGATTTCGCCAGGAATACATTCGTTTACGATCATACCTCCAATTCCCTATATTTGATCTGGCAAGGCCTCCGCCAAATCTCAATATTTATTTAGAACAATCTGGCATTAATCAACAACGTTACACTGCATTGTCTTTTTTTTTTGATACTCACTTTACCAAACATGGACAAATTGAAATCCACAGATGGGCTATTGCATTTAGTAGTGAAATCGGAGTAATTCCGGTTGAAAGATTTATCTACAGGACAAGGTTTATCTTCTAGTTCGGAACCTAAATGTATGTTTGTAAAGAGAGAGTGAGAGTGAGAGAGAGAGAAATGATAATTGGGATAAACTACGAGCCCTATGCTCCATTGGTTTTAGAAAATAGACAGGCGTTGGAAAGGCGTAAGCAAAAAGTCAATTAGTCATTCTTGGATTCTTGTAACGATGCAAAATCTGATGGTTGAGCTAGAAATCGTTAATCTACTTGTTAGAAATATGAGGCCTGGTTTACAATCTAACTTTGCTGGCCAAAATTTCTAGACATTTCAACTGCCGTTAATCAGTCTATTGTATTCGAGGATACATGTGCGAATACAATCGGTTAGGTTGGATTTCCGAAATATTTTTTCAATCAAAACGATAAATCAATGAGTTTGAAAGGATGTGAAATACGAAGAAGGGATAAACAACCCAATCAATTTTTCTGAGCTATTATTTATTTATTTATTTATTCAAAAAAATATAACGAATTTTGTGCCGAAAAAACGGCAGAAGCAAATTCGCGTAATACATAAAAATACAACATAATCCTAATATTTACAAAATTAAATGATTAAAATGAGAATAAAATGTGATAAAAGCTTACAATAAAATGACTAAGATACTAATACTATTACTACCATTACCATTACTACTACTTTTACTACTAAATTTCAACTTCATAATATGTGACTAAATACATCAAGTTTTATGTAATAACCCTGAATAAATAGGAGATATCAACAGTTTCAAATAGCCATTGTTTAACTCTAGGTAAAAAGGACTTCAAATGAATGTCCTTCCTAATGTAAATTGGTAGCGCATTAAAAAAGGTTGGTGCAGCGACCAGAATAGAGCGTCGGAAGTGGTCATTGAAGAATCTTGGGATGTTACAAAGAAATTGATGGTTACCGCGAAAATTGTAACGAAAATCGCTTCTCATTATTTGTTGACCACTTCGATTAAAAAAAACTCTCAATACCTTATAAACATACAAATGTTTCAACGGCAAAATATTCGTCGTAAAGAATAAATTCCATGATGGTTCAGTTCTTGGTTTCTTTAGATAAATTCTCAAAATCATTTTCTGTAGAACATATAAAGGATACGAAGTTGCAGCATAACAATCACCCCAGCACGACAATCCATATTCCAATTTAGCCATAACTAGCGCACGGTAAGCTATTTTTAGAACCGACGGAGGACAATAATCACGAAGAAGGTAGAAAATTCTAGCAGTTGATGACAGATACTGGTGGACTGAAATAACATGCGTTTTCCAATTAAGGCAAGTATCCAAGTGAACACCAAGATATTTAAACGAGTCAACTTGTTCGATATCAAAGCACTCAGAGTGGCAACCACTAGACGCACATTCATACCTGCTGTGATTAGTCACCCGCGGCAAAATAGACGTATTAAAGCTACCAGACAATTTAAACAACATGAATTTAGTTTTCCGGCTTAAGATCAGGCGATGTTTGTCGAACCATGAGAGTAAAACTTTTAAATCAGAATTGATCATCGAAATAACGTTGCTGGGAGAATTCCCACAGTAAGCCAGAGCAATGTCATCAGCAAACCCGGTTGAATAACCATGAAGATTCAATTTAAATACGGAGTTTGTATAAATGAGAAACAGCAGAGGGCCTAATACTGAACCCTGGGGAACACCAACGTCAATAAATTTCGGATCGCTTAAATTATCATTTATCTTAACTCTCACCGATCTACCATCTAAATACGATGCTAACCACTTATTTGCCACTCCTCTAAACCCTATATCATACATAATAGATAGCAGAAGCTTGTGATCAACCATATCAAAGGCTTTAGCTGTATCAATAAATAAAGCACCGCAGCTATTACCTTTATTTAAACCAGTGTTGATTGTATTTAGAAAATCTAACAAGGCCGATTCGGTACTCATACCATGACGAAAACCATGTTGATGGATACTCAGCACACCCGTTTTATCTAAAAAATTGGAAACCCTATTTTTAACTACCTTTTCAAGAACTTTTAGGATTACTGGCTGCAAGGCAATAGGTCTATAATTACCTTTATCAAGGCGATTACCATTCTTGAAAAGGGGAATTATAGTTGCTGTTTTCAGTCGATCGGGTACAACTCCCAACTCAAAGGAAAGGTTAAAAATGTGTGCAAGAACGGGACTAATATGCCCAGCAATGACTTTTAATATATAATTACTCAGGCCAACATTATCAATTGAGTATTTAGGTTCTAAA
The DNA here is from genome assembly GCA_947310385.1 of Nephrotoma appendiculata. Classification (NCBI taxonomy): domain Eukaryota; kingdom Metazoa; phylum Arthropoda; class Insecta; order Diptera; family Tipulidae; genus Nephrotoma; species Nephrotoma appendiculata. Next base: position 244,624,518 of record OX371223.1, on the reverse strand, counting down.
GCACAAATAATTGAAAAAACTTCATAACTAGATACTGGGGTCATAAAAAACGTTGTCGGACCGAAATCAAAAGGCAAATTGAAACTAGATGACGTGTTGACAGAGTCAAATTTAGCACCTAAATCTTTAGCAACACTAGAAAAATAACAATTAAACTCATTAGCAATTTCTAGATCACTCGTAAGAAGTTCTCCGTTCTGTGCTAAAATAGATTTGACTAGTGAAGTTTTAGGTTTACGAGTCAGAATCTCGTTCACTAAAATCCAGTTTTTTTTTATATCACCGCGGTTAGCAGAAAAACGCTTAGAATAATAGGTTTCCTTTTCATTTTTGATATCTACATTAATTATGGTGCACATTCTGTTATAGCTATCACGAAGTACTGCATTATCAGGACGCTTATTTAACTTGGACCGCAGTTTATTCCTTTTATTAATACGTCGCGCAAGGTCAAAGGAGATCCAAGGCTGCAGGCGTTTAATTTTAGACGAGCAATAAGTGTAGCAGCGTTCCAAGATAATAAAAATATTATCCAAAAATACCTCAAGAGCTAGAGATGGATTGTCGATGTTAAAAATGAACCCCCAGTCCATATGATTCAACCTTTCATATAACAACAACAGATTGAGTTTCTTTCTACTTCTCGTGGAATTTTGGTTCAAATTAGACCTTGGTAACAGTATCTGTGAAGCCTTAAACCGTATCTCAATCAAGTGGTGGTCAGAAATTTTTAAGTCCACAGCCGATGTTCTTATACCTGAAAGATCATTAGACCTAAGTCTAGCAAAAAAGTGGTCAATACACGTTGAAGAAGAAGCAGTAACCCGCGTGGGAGTACAAATCAATGACTCAAGCCCAAAACATGACATAAGGTTTAGATAATCAATGCTGTTGCTTGGAAACCCAAGAATATCAATGTTAATGTCTCCAAAAACAAACAGATTTTTTGACCTAATACTGCCCAAAACCTCGGCCACTTCCCGAACATAGACACTCACAGCTGTAGATTGAAGTCGATAGATGCATAAAAAGACATATAAATCAGAAGAAAATCTCCACTCAACCTTTATGATATCGGCTGATGGTAAGTTATGGGCACTAACTGAGCAATCTAAATTTGAGTCAAAAAAGACGGCAACACCACCTGCTCTATACGAATCATTGCACGCACCGAACAACGTATAACCATTTAAATTATATGAAGACAATTCATTAGTGTGAATCCAAATTTCACTTAAAAATATAAACGAGGGCCTTGTGTTATATGCATTAATATTGGCAACCAGTACGTCAAAATTCCTTCGAAGACTTCGAACATTTTGATGTACAATTAAAAAATCCGCAAAATCACAATTATCCATAAAAACTGAAAAGGTTATTGAATCGCGAGAAATGTACTGAAAAATAAATTACAAATACAATCAATACGTCTAAATAAGCAGATAATTGTAACAAATAAAGATCAGACAGCCAATTAATTTGCAAAGTTAACGTTATATTCATCTGTTGATATATCGAATTCAAAGCTATTACATCACACGAAGGTAATGCAGATATTCCAAAATGAATACACGGAAGTATCATACAAAAAGAACAGTCTGAATTAACTAATAGAATATTAGATGCGCCTAAAAGTCCTAAAAGTGTTAACAAAAAAAGACTTAAAATTACTGAGTTATGAAGTAGAAATGTAATATTTATGAAAAGCTGCCTAAATACTATACGAGTCTGACAAGTTTAACATACTGAAATGCGAGGGGCTCGGCAAACTTTCAGCGGGGTGCGAAAACATTAGGGTTCCGAGAATTCAAATTCCAGTGACGAACACAGAAGCCAAAGGATAGTGGGACATGTTATAGACTTTTAGGAGCTATTTGGACTTGTACAATTAATGGTAGACGAATTGGTTATCACAACTCTCAAACTAGACTAGAAAGATAATGAAAAACACAAATTAAATCCTTTACAAGAAGAATAATTGCTTAATGTTATCCAGAAGTTTCCCTTTTTTTGTGAAATATGGGTTGGGTAAAACTCACATTCTATCACATCGCATCGAAATTGGATTGCTTATCCCTTGCCGTTGATAGAGGGGTTACTAGGTCGACTGGAAAAAATAAGATTTATAAGTACCACCGACCTAAAGATTGCCTTTTGGCAAATACCCCTCGAACATACATCAAGGAGTAAGACAGCCTTTCCAGAACCGAGGCGTCCACTCTACCAATTTGCCGTCATGTCGTGTGGGCTGTGTGACGCAGCAAAAATGATGTGTCGGTTGATGCACAAGGTTATTCCTCCAATTGCATTATCGCGTGTTATTTTCCGTTGATGACCTCTTAGTAGTTTCTGCAACTTTTGAGGAGCATTTATCACTATTGTCTGAAGTGGCTAGGTTGTTAAAATTAATCTAACTATAAATGTAGAAATGAGTAGATTTGTGTTCAAGGAAACAAAGTCCCTAGATTACGTGATATGAGGGCTGCCTTTTATATTTCGGGATTAGAGAACAAAAACAAACATTAATCATCGAAAATCGCTTGTTTTTCAAAATATTCCCCATGAAGATCTATATACTTTTGCGTTTGGACCAATTGTCGAAGCACTTTTTCCACTCTGATTGATGTATCTCCAAAACATGCATTCTGAACGCAGCAACCGCTTCTTCAGGTGTCGAAAAACGTTGACCTCTCAGTTTGTTTTTTACGTACGGGAATAAAAAGAAGTCATTTGGTGACAAATACGGCGGGACTATACGGCGGATGACTCATCAAATCGATGTTTTGAGTGCTCAAAAATGCAGTTGTTTGACCCGATGTGTGAGAGCTAGCATTGTCGTGGTGAAGAGTGATCCGTCTTCGCCAGTTGGTTTTCCTGATTTATTGGAAGACAACTGGCAAACAAATGGTTATGTACTACTCAGAATTGACTGTTCTGCGTTGTTCTAGTGGTACGGTTGCGTCATGTCCATTTTTTCCGAAAACACAGGCAATCATTTGCTTGCAAGTGCTTCGTGCGAGAACAACTTTTGTTGGATTCGGCTCATCTTGAAACGCATACAGTCGACTGCTGTTTACTTTCAGGCTCATACGCGTAAATCCACGATTCATCACCTGTCACTATGTCATAGACGTGTTTTGAGGCACCGCGATCGTATTTTTTGAGCTTTTCTTTCGACCAAACGACACGAACCTTTTTTTGAGCGATTGACAAATTGTGTGGGATCCAACGCGAACAAATTTTTTTGACATTCAAATGTTTATGCAATATTGAATGTATGCTGGTCCCACTAATGCCTAAGGTTGTCGCAATCTCACGATAGGTCACATTTCGATCTTGCAATATCAGTTCGCGCACAGCATCAATGGTTTCCGGAACAACAACTGATTCTGGACGACCTTCACGAAATTCGTCTTGGAGTGAACTACGACCTCGATTGAATTCACCATACCATCGATAAACACTGGTCTTTGATGGAGCTTCATCGCCAAAAATTGAATTAAGTTCATCCATGCACTGTTGCTGCCTTAATCCACGTCGAAAGTTGTAAAAAATAATCGCACGAAAATGTTCACGATTTAATTCCATTTTTTCGCCGAGATGTTGAGTTAATGAGTACTGTAAACAACACAAATAGCGCTCGAATGTCAAAACGTTCTGAGTACGTATAATCTCAAAAATGTCAAACTTTACGATAGAGCTGTCAGTTGCCAGATTGCAACACTAGGGTTGTCCAATCCCGAAATATAAAAGGCAACCCTCGTACTTCAGAGTGGACCCTGGCAAGGCTCGAGCCATAGATGAATAGCCTACCCCCAAAACAGTCAACCAAATTCATGTTTCTGGGGATGATCGGCTGGTAAAGGCGTTTTGTATCTAATTACTCGAGTTTAGCTGCACTGATAACGGAATTGACGAAGAAGAACAAAATCAAGTTGTGGAATGTTGAAGCTCAAGCAGCATTCGAAAAGAGCATCACAGAACTCCAGTGTTTGGCAGCGATGATGAGTATTAAAAGGTTTGAGCCTTATGTTGACGATTACGTCTTCACAATAATCACAGATCATTCAAGTTTACGTTGGTTGATGGAGCAACGTGACTTGGCTGGAAGGCTTTAAAGTTGAATACAGGAAAGGATCGTTGAATGCTGTTCCAGATAACCTATCTAGAGTATACGTCGAAGTTTTTAATAGAAATAATACAGATGTAGGTACTTTGTGTTGTCCTAAATTCAGAAGTTTTCCAAGATGATGAATATGCTACCCGGGTAAAAACATTAGAGGATAATTCACGCGCAGATGAAAATTACAAAGTTAAAGATGGTAAGATCTATATTAATACAGATGATAGCTTGTAATTAAAGTTACAAATGTGTTTACTCGCGGTTGATGTCATGTGGCTGTTATTGTTTCCGAGTTTTCGTGTCTTAATTGACGTACATTTGAATTTTAAAGTGTAGATATTTTGCACTGTGCCCGGCAATTATAGATTACCTTGAAGTATAGGAGTAAGTTTTTGAGTTGTATTATATACTTCTACTTTAGTTAATATATTCTCTATTAATAAGTTAAGGAAGGATTTACTTTGCACTGTTAAGAACGTGGCACAATACCACACACTAACGATTAAATATATTTATCAACGATACATTTATTGAATTATTTAGATCTTTAATTTAATTTTACAATCACTTGCAAAACTCTAAAGCAAAACAATATTCAACTTTTCTATTTAGTTAATTTTACAATAATGAAAAAATTAATAGAAAATTATTTTATTTTTGTTTCACTACCTACGTTGGTAGGCCGGGTTTTTTGTCTCTTCCATAATTTTAGAGAGTTCATTGTATTTTGGATATTTGACAATTAAATTTGACATCGCCCAAACTGAAGGAAATGTCAAAATTGTATATATGAATTGGCGGTATGTTGGTCACTATGCTTGAATTGCGAACTTTTTTTTTCGTGACAAGCTGGGCACCCAGGGGGTAAACCTAATTCGAGTACGCTGACTTCAATAGTGCTAGTCCTATTTCAAAGTTAGTCCCCATTTTTGAGATATCGCATTCGACATGTTTTGGCTCTGAGTCAAAATATACCCTCATTTTCACGTTGATAGCTTTGAACCATTAAGATTTTCGTTATGCTTTCTTGAGCAAAGTTGTTGCGCAGATCAAGACCAATAACTTTGCCGGACATATCAAGACCGAAAAACCACATCTAAATTTTGTTTTGCTTTTCATTTCGATGAAAAACACTGTTTTTATCATTTTGATAAATTCAAATCGAGTAAAATCGATCGAATAAACATCGCATCGACAAATATAGATACAATACAAACTATGTATTTAAAAGAAAGTTAATTCGATTCAGTTGATTTTATGGTGATTTTTCCTAAAAAAAAATTCCTAAAAAATTAACATTTTTCTTCTCTTTGACAAAACAATGGCGTGCCGTTGCGATAGTGGATAAAAATCCTGGATTTTTCCATCCCATCGTTTTAACCAATTACATCACGTAAATTATACACGTAAATTAAGAAACATCTGCATTAATATATCAACCATCAAATGTCACTGCGCCATTCAATCACAGAAACATACGACGGATAAAAACTCGGATTTTTCTATCCCAGATTATTTTTCAATTTTTTCAACTTTTTTGTATGCAAAGTGGTGTGTCTGTTATACGAGGTAAATGTTCGAGTGATGAAAGCCGAATTCAATTCACAAAATTTCTGATATCAAATTTGTAAAGAAAAAACAATTGCATTCGATTTGTCAACGATTTTTCGGAATATTAGTGCATTCAGCGCGTTGTTCCATTCCGAAAAATCGTTGACAAATTGTTGTTTTTGACAGATAGAAAGAAAAAAGTAAAATTTCGGCACAAATTTGATATCAGAAATTTTATGAATTGAATTCGGCTTCGTCACTCGAATATTTACCTCGGTAAGAGGTTTTTTATTTGATATCAATGATTTTCGCACGGTAAATTGAAAATGAATTGAATTGCGATTCGTTTTATTGTTGTCAGTCAAAACAGTACACACACACTCGATAGCAATTCAATTTTGATTCCTTAAACAATACAATAAAATATACATATTTTGGTGTGTTAGTTGGAAACAAAATTAATGGTAGCTACTCTCTCGCTTATAGTCCATCTTTATGCAATGGGAGGGGAGATAAGATCTATTTTTTAAAGAAATCATCATAAAGATTAAAAAATATCGATGTTATGCAAAAAGACTGTCAAATGATCAATATTTTTGGTGATTTTTTCGATCACATCAATTTGCAGTTTTTTTTTTTTTTTTTTTTTATTTTTTTTTATGAAAAAAGGGTCACTGGTTAAAATTCTCTTAGCAATGATAATAATATGACGTATTTATATTTGTTTCATTGTAATACGTTGATTCACAATCATTATGAACCGCAATGGACCGATATTAGGGTGCATTTGAGCCAAAAAATGAAATTTTGCAAAAAATTATTTTTTTATATGCTATTTGATAGCTGTCAATTACCTTTCTAACGATATGCATATGTCCGGGGTATGTCAAATAAGTTAAGCGCTGTGGGCGTGGCTAAAATGGCCTTTCAGAGGCTGGCCGCGGCCAACATGGCGGCTAAATCAAAAAGTTGTAGAACAAAAGTTGCTTAGTTTTTCAAGTACTACAAACTCTGAAAATATGAGGTCAAATGAAAGAAGTACGGACAAACAAACATATATACCAAAGCCAGATTATATCGTGACGTCATAGAACAATTTCCAAATGTCATAACTTTGGTCAAACTCATCCGTTTTGGACGTTTAAGGTATCGTTGAATTGGTATTGACGTCTACAATTATAATTTGCTAGTTAAAAAATAATTGAGGCACTTTTTGGGGCAGTTATATCTGAAAAACTAATTTTTTGGAAGTCGAACTCGTATATAAGAGTTTGGACTGCCGTCCAAAGTAATAATTCACGTGATATAATTGGTTAAAACGATGGAATGGAAAAATCCAGGATTTTTATCCACTATCGCAACGGCACGCCATTGTTTTGTCAAAGCGAAGAAAAATGTTCATTTTCTAAGAATTTTTTTTTTAGTAAAAATCACCATAAAATCAACTGAATCGATTTAACTTTCTTTTAAATAGTTTGTATTGTATCTATATTTGTCGATGCGATGTTTATTCGATCGATTCTACTCGATTTAAATTCAACAAAATGTTAAAAAATGATAAAAACAGTGTTTTTCGTCGAAATGAAAAGCAAAAAAAATTAGATGTGGTTTTTCGGTCTTGATATGTTCGGCAAAGTTGTTGGTCTTGAGCTGCGTAATAACTTTGCTCAAGAAAGTATAACGAAAATCTTAATGGTTCAAGAGCTATCAACGTGAAAATGAGGGTATATTTTGACTCAGAGCCAAAAAATGTCGAATGCGATATCTCAAAAATGGGGACTAACTTTAAAATAGGACTAGCACTATTGAAATCAGCGTACTCGAATTAGATTTACCCCCTGGGTGCCCAGCTTGTCACATTTTTCAACTAGCACAGTGTAATTTATGTGTACAAATATTTAAAATAAAAAAATAAATAAATTATGTACATATACGAGGGCAAATCAAAAAGTCTTGCAATATCATATGAAAAAAAAGAGTGAGTGAGACAGCAATATTTTTATTTTTCGACATAATCTCCTTTAAGGTTTATACATTTGTCATATCGATCAATTAACTTGCTTAAACCCTCTAAAAAAAAAGATTTCTTTTGCTCCATAAAATATTAATTTACAACAGACTGTACTTCAGAGTCACTGGAAAATTTCCGGCCCCTTAGTGTTTTTTTCAAATTGGGAAACAGAAAGTAGTCACTGGGTGCCAAGTCTGGACTGTACGGTAGATGCGGAATTTCCACGAAGCCACAGTCCTTTAATGCAGCTTGAGCAATATTAGCCTTGTGCACTGGTGCATTGTCGTGAAGAAGCAAGATTTTTTTCCTAACTTTCCTTGGCCGTTTTCCCTGGATCGCTTTTTTCAATTTTCTCAAAACCTCTGCGTAATATATGCCTGTGATTGTGTTTTTCGGTGGCATATAATCGATTATCAAAATTCTTTCAGCGTCCCAAAAAATTGTTGCCAAAACCTTACCAGCAGACGGTTGAGTTTTGAATTTCTTTGGTGGTGGTTTACTACGTTTAATCCATTGCATCGATTCTTGTTTGGATTCCGGATCCCAGTGATGAAGCCATGTTTCATCGTCTGTTATTATGTTATCCAAGAAATTTTCTGGATCTTCTTTGCATATATCTAAAATCGCCTTTGAAGTTTGAACACGAATTTTTTTTTGTTCTGCATTCAACAAACGGGGAACCCATCGCGCACTTACTTTCGACATGTGAAGATGGTCATGTAATATCGTATATGTGGTACCGTATGAAAGAGAAAGTTTCCACGCTAACCGCGGAACAGAAATACGCTGGTCCTCCAATACAAGAGATTCGGCCAAAATTACGTTTTCATGGCTAATAGCACCTGCTGGCCGACCCGAGCGGTTGTCGTCTTCTAATGACTCCCCGACCACTTTTGAATAATTTTACCCACTTTGTTACTGTGGCATATGATGGTGCAGATTCGCCGTAAACTTTTGATATATAGTTGAATATATAAATTGCATTTCATCCATCTTTACAGAAAAATTTAATAACGGCGCGATATTCAATTTCATTCATTTTAAGAAAAATTCAAAACACGTGTTACTAAATTGACAAAAACAAACGAACTGTAAAATTTACATCGAAATGTTCTTCTAGAAGTTTCAACGCGACAAAAAATGGTTTTGAAAAATATATTGTTTTCTCACTCACTCTTTTTTTTCATATGATATTGCAAGACTTTTTGATATACCCTCGTACCTTTAAATACTCGTAGTTACATCTATTGTATGTCATATGTAAATACCTTGTAATATCCGAATCTGTCTCTTGTGCGATTTATTTTTCGAACCATTTTTGCCCCTTCGTCTTTTAAATAGGGTAAGAAGCTGTTCAATTTTCTCAAATAGATTCATTTTTGACGAAAATCGAGGTGTGGTTAATTTGTAATTTTGCATTGACATTTCAAAATTCAAATGAATAATAATCGTGTTACAGATTCGCTGGTCAAACTGTCAAATATTCTGTAACAAAACGTTCTCGTTAAATTCTGTAAGGTTTCGTTACTGACTCTAACAGACTAGCTTTAGTGTCAATTCAGATTTAACGAAGCTTCGTTAAATTTTTTAATTTAAATTAAATTTTCCATGGGCGACGACACAGAAACGGCATTTATTGCAAAACTAATTTTTTTAAAGTTACGTTTATATTTTTTTTTATTTTTGTATGTTACCCCTTTACTTTAGTGTGGCTCTAAGTATACAGAATTGGTGTCGTCAAAATTTGTTTATGAAAAATCGCCTTGTTTAAAGCTGAAACCACACTATGCAACTATAATGTAAATATTTTAAAATGCCCTTGTATCATATTTACTCTATACATTTATGCATTTTTCAGATACTCTTGTTCAAGATTGGTAAACTATATGCTCTTCTATAAAAGCGATGGAAAACTATAAATATACAAATACACAAGAAAAAATGAACGGATTATTCTACAAGATTAAATGCATATAACATAAATAAAGCAAACAAAAGCTGTATGCAAACATAAATCTTAAATGGTGCAAAGAATATACGTATGTATATGACGAAAGATACACATACGTTTATGGAATACTAACAATTAATTATTCAGACTCTGCATATGTGTTAAGTTGAATCCAGGGAGTATATCGATTTATTTCGTAATCCAAATTATTTTGAAGCTCGAGTCAATTCATCTGTGCAATTCCAATCAGTTTTGTCAAAATATGATTTGTAATTTATTAGTCGTCCAAGACTTCGTTATATTTTATATTTCAAGTGGGCTGAAAAATAGTGGTATAAAATTAGTATGGGTATAATAAAAGTATAATAACAATTCAACTTTAAGCGACCTGCCACACAGTAAATTATAATAACCTTTAACAATTTGTACAAAACGTCAGAAAATCTTCAGAAATATGTAAGCAAATTTAAATAAAACCACCCAAAATTAACTCCTCTATTATAAATTACGGTAATCTAAGCGGGTTACATTTACATTTGTGTATAGGTACTCCATGGTTATTTTTGTCTTTCATATAGGCCTTAAAGCAATCAATTAAAAATGTCATATTATCATGACGACATCATGGACGACTACCCAGCTCTTTTCTATAAAAACGTCTAACATTATATTTTTTGTGATAATATCAAATTTAAGTATTTTTACAATATAATGAAAAAGTTTGATAAACTGTTTTTCCAAAAATGTTAAAGATACGTAAACACTCACACATACGGACACAAAAGAAAATTATTAGATATTTGTCAATATTAAATTTCATGTTGTATACTTCGTTATCTTGAGACAAATTCCATGCTGATTTTTCCTCCTATTAATACGTTAAGGAAAATGTTTTTAATATATTTTACCATGATGGTCAATTGGCGAAACATTTTGTTTAATTTCCCGCGAGACAGGCAAAGTCAAATAAAATATATAAATTAAATAAATGATAAATTAAACAAATCCGTCGTAGAATCCAGTGTGTCACAAGGCTTGGATTTTTGCGGCCTTACTCCAGCACCATTATGATTATGACAATTTGAATTAGTTATCTTTTGCGTGCACTTTTTAAAGTTATAGCGGGGCTTAGCAATTAGAAGAACTTATCAATAAAATGTACAAAGGGCGCAGTACATACTGATATGGAGAAGGACGGGGCTAACAACTTTGACCGAAGGCGTTGATAACAAGTCGATAACCAGTTGAGAAAATACAAATGTCACAGAGATCGATCAAAACTGTAGGAGATATTTCAACAACATGACCCAATTTATTTTCATTTGATACCAATTTGAAATAGGAAACTGTTCGGAAAAAAAACGATTCAGGAACATGATTGCGTTTGCTAAGAAAAACTGTTTGTGTTTGTATTTATTTTTTTTGCTTTGGTTGAACCTTTAAGTCTAAAGTGTACATCTGTTTCAATCTGAAATATTTTGAAATTAATTTCTTACATGATTTGAATCAAAAATCGTAGTAGAGAGCGTCGATTTATATTACATATTTTTGAATGCCGTACTTCCACTTAATTTTGAGAAAATATCGTCAGGTGTTGGTATTGGGTATTGATAAGGTTCCAGTGCATCATTAAATGTAGTCGAATATTAAGCGCAAATTCGAACTCGTCCATTTTGCTTTATACAACAACGATCGGTGCCGCCTAGACGGAATATTTAACACTTGATATGCTGCGCAGTTCTTCCAAGTCTGGTGAACCCAGCTTCAACAATTGGCATACATGCGTAGGTGACCGGTTTTTTTGGACGAAACACAGGTTTGGCATCTGGTTTTAGATGAAGTTTCACTTGCAATTCCACAGACCAAATTTCTGAATTATGTCGAACCCGAAAATGTTCAGCTTTAGAATAGATGAATTGTTGAAACATACACCTGAATGACGATATTTGATATTTGCTTAGAATTCAAAATCCGCAGAGTCAACTTTTGATCAGAGGTGTTTTTGGCACCATGTAAGGTTTCCATGTGTCTGTAAAAAAGATTGTTATACCTGAAGCGGTGTCGATTTCAAGTCTCTCTGTAATATATTTCCGGGATACTTCGCCGAATCAATTTTGTTGGCGAAATGAACTGATCGTAATTCTTCTTTATGAGTCTTTCTGGTTTATCTCCCGTTGATGATTTTGGTTTTGAGTAGCAAGCACAATCACCTTCTCTATGTCCTATAAGTTTACAATTGGTATATTTATGATTTGAATCTATTTTGATACTCACAGAACTTAATAAAATTCACGGGTTTGGTTCATAATTTTGCTGTGAACTAGAGCTTTGATACCTGTTGCACTTGGTTGGCTAGGTCTTTAAATTAAATCTGCATCTTTCTTTAAATCCAAAAATAATAAACATCTGTCCCCTAGTCTGTAGTGGTGTTTTGATGTTCATCTTCTAATTTTAATAGCAGCCGAGTTCTGTGTTAATTTTACTGAGGATTTCGATTACAAATTCAACAGTTGTGCGTAGTGTATCTGTAGAAGTAACAGTTCCTCCCGGTGCTTGCATCAACTAAGCAATTGACTTCATGTAATAGTGGTGTTGTTTTGTTTGGAGTCTTGGTTGCTCAACCAGCAATTCCAATATTTTATCCACATTTGACAAGAATACTATTCTATTTTATGGTGTCGACTTCTTTCTTTGTCTGCCCTCTGGCGCTTAAAATATTGTCTCAAAACTTGTTGAATGCACTAACACTTTTTTGTATCATATGGGCCAACGTACTAGCTGGCCAGACTAAATTAGCTTTCACATTTAACTAATCTCTACTACTGTCGGTTAGTTAGATTACTCAAACAACATTTGATCAGTCATTTCCGAGCTATGGCTAAATTTAACAACCTCCCACATCAGATAGACTAATTCTATGGATGTGGACTGCAAATTTCTCATGTACGAATTACTTAGGGATAGCTTATTCTCAAGTGTCTCTGATATTTTTGCACAACGAGAAGTTCTTTCGTGTCTACAGCAACTTCAAGTTGATTAAATTATAATTTTGCAAAAATTAGTTACGTTTACTATACATATATAAGAACCCTCAGTAAACAAAGGTTTTGCACTCTCCTAGCCTCTATAAAATGCTACACATTTTAAATGAATTATAAAAGTGTTCGTTCGCCCCGCGTTTAAAATTTTGTCTAAAATTTTCTTGTATGCACTAACACTTTTTCACACTAAACTAGTTTTCATACCAAAAGTGATCTCTACCTCTGTCGGATAGATCACTCAAATAACGTTTGGTCAGCCGTTTCCGAGCTATGACCGAATCTATAAATGCATTTGCATAAACGAAGTATTTAGGGATAACTTATTCTCAAGTCTCTCTGCTATGATTGGCATACAACTATATGAGAAGTTCTGCCGGGTCCAGGGAGAGAATTTTATTTTTCCACTACCCTCATGTACTAACGTTTAATTCATATTTTAAACCACATAAACCGAACATTTCACATAATACATGGCCCAACCTATAAGCTTTCTGTTCACGTTCGTATATTATATTTGATGCGGTTCCCAGCGTTTTTACGTTCCAGTACTGTACTATTTGCAACAATGAATAAATGGCCACGAGGGAAAACTATTGTTCTAAGTAAAAACTCTAGCAGGAAAATCTATTGACGACAAACTAATACTAGAGTGTACTGAAATTTTTTGCAAATTAATTACAAATTTGTTACACATAAAATTTGTTACAGGATCCGTTATGCTGCAGTTCGTGTGTGGGCTGAATTAGACAAAGCTACACCACACTTTTCGTATTTTTGTTAATATTTATTGTATCGTGCTAAGGGGTGGTACTGGGATTTTTTACAAATTCATTACAATATATCAATATAAAGAATATATACATACAATACAAAGAAAGGTTAGTCATCGCTTCAATATATTGTCCTCCAAATAATAACGTTTCGGCAGATATCTACAAACGGTTTTTTGCAACCCTAGGTCAACGTTTTATGGTCGCCGGTGACTTTAATGCCAAACATACCTACTGGGGTTCAAGATTGACTACTCCAAGGGGACATCAATTAATGAATATTATTCAAGAAAACCACTACGTTGTTGTGTCGTGTGGCCATCCAACTTACTGGCCTACTGATCGTCGAAAAATCCCTGACGTCCTAGATTTTGCAGTCACAAGTAAAATAAACCGAGAAATAATCCAAGCTAAACCACTTTTAGAATTATTTTCTGACCACTCTCCGGTCTTACTGGGCCGACCAAAAGCCATGTTCTACAAATAACTATCTAACGAACACTTTCACTAACTCGTTGAAATGCAAGATTTACATCAGTTCACATATAGACCTAACGTCTGCAGATGACGAACGATATACACATTGCTATGGAAAACTTTAATGATCTACTAGTCAACGCAGCTATTTCGGCCTCGCCTAAACCAAAGAGCAAACATACAAGACACACCATAACATCCACTGAAATAGAAAAAATGTTAACAGAGGAACGTCGCTTAAGACGTATCTAGCAAATTAATCGATCAACAGATGTTAAACATAACTTTAATCAGGCAAAAAGAAAACTACAAAGTCTACTATAAAAAAACAAGATGGATTATATGCAAAATCATCTTAAAGAATTATCTCCCCATTCGGACACAAACTATTCATTATGGAAGGCCACTAAATACCTTAAACGGCCTCAGCAATCAAATCCGCCAATTCGTTTTTCAAACGTTGAATGGGCTAGAAGTGATGAAGAAAAAGCTATAGCCTTTGCTGATCACCTCGAAAGCGCATTCATGCCAAACCTTGGATTATCTGTGGTTCAAACAGAAAATATAACAATCAGAACTATGAGGAAATTTAAGATAAAGAAACCACTGGTAAAGTTTATTATTGCACATCAAATTCAATTAAAGAAAGCCCCTGGATATATGATCGAATTACAGGTGAAATGCTTAAACAACTGCCTGAGTATGTCTTTGGACGACTGGCTCAAATATTCAATTCAATTTACGAATCAGGATATATACCTGAGTGCTGGAAATGAGCAACTATAAAAATGATCCCGAAGCCTGGCAAGAATCCTACCAAAGTCTCGTCATATAGACCAATAAGCCTACTAGCAATCGTCTCGAAACTATTCGAAAAAACTATTATTGAAAATATTAAACCGAAACTACGAAATATCATCCCTAGTCATCAATTTGGTTTCAGAACCGAGCATCGAACCATTAAGCAAGTGCACCGAGTAGCTACAGAAATAAGGCCAGCATACGAAGATAAAAAATACTGCATTCGATAAAGTTTGGCACGATGGTCTGATTCATAAAATAAATCTTAAATTGCCAGAAATTTACCAACTTATGAAGTCGTATTTGTCAAATCGCAGATATTATGTCAAATACAACACTTCTAAATCGAACGAGAAAAATATTCTGGCTGGAGTACTTCAAGCTCAGATCTACCAACGTCTCCGCAAATTCTGACGTCTACTTTCGCAGATGATACGGCAATCGCATGTAGTCATGAAAATCTAGAAACCGCGTCCGAAATCCTGCAACAACATATTTATGACATCGAAATATGCCTAAGGAAATGGAAGATAAAGGTCAAAGAAGAGAAATCGACCCACGTAACATTCACTTTAAATAAGCTTACTTGTCCGCCTTTCACAATGAACGGAATACCAATCCCTCAATCAAATGGAGCAAAACATCCAGACGTTAATCTAGATCGACGGTTAACTTGGCGAAAACATATTGAAATGAAACGAGACCATATCAAATTAAAAATTGATAAAATTCATTGGTTGATGGGGAAAAATTCAACTATTGAGAATACAAACTTCTTCTGTATAATACAATGATTGAACTAATTTGATCGTATGGCTGTGAATTATTGCAATCAACCTTAAATTCGAATATCGACATTGTCCAACGAACACAGTCAAAAATTCTGAGAATGATTACAAGAGCACCCTGGTTCGTAAAACACAAAAATATATATAAGGACCTTAGCATCCTAAGTGTCAAAGACGAATTGAAAAAGATGCGTATCAGCTACGCAGGGAAACTGGTATCTCATCCGAATTTGCTGGCGCTAAACCTACAAGATATATGTACCTACGTTTTCGCGATTAAAGAAGAAAACGATGGCTGTAATAGCATAAATTATAAAATTATTAAGTTTACTTATTGAAAAGAAGTAGATTCTGCTCCCGCAGATTTACATAATTACATTAGTTATTAAGATTTGAAAACTTATTGTTATTTTCATGTTTGAAAGATTTTTCGTTACACCACGCGTTTTGCATTTCTGTAAATTTTTGTAGAATAGTCCTGGGGTGGTACTGTAATTTTTTTTACAAATTAATTACAATAAAATAGCATAATTAAACTCATAAAAAACTACCTCAAATGGGAACAACCGTTTAAAATCATTGTATCGTACTGGGGTGATACTAGAAAGTTTACAAAATAAATTACAATGTATTGGAATAGTTCAATTCATAAAACCTACCCCCTTAATTTTTAAGCTCTTTAAAACAATATTTCTCTGCATAGGTCATGGGCTTGCTATAATCGTAACAACCTAACCACAATTAAGATGACACAGCTCATTATGTACAAGAAATGGATACGAATGAAAATATTACAAAAGCCCATATTCACAAAAGTTAATCATATATTGCATCAAATTACCTTCTTGTGCAAAAAAAACCACCCCTGAATTTACTACGACAGTCCACACCCACAAAAATCTTGTATATTTGTAATATTTTCATTCGTGTCCATTTCTTGTACATAATGAGCTGTTTCATCTAAATTGTGTTTAGGTTGTTACTATTACAGCAAGCTTCACTTTTTAGGAGCAGTTTCTTTGAAGTGAACTATTCCAATATATTGTAATTTATTTTGTAAACCTTCTAATATCACCCCACTACGACACATTGATTTTAAACGGTTGTTCCTATTCGGGGTGGTTTTCTACGATTTTAATTATGCCATTTTATTGTAATTAATTTGTTAAAAAATACAGTGCTACCTCAGCACTATACAACAAACGGTCACACAAACGCAAAAAGCGTGGTTTGACGAAAAATCTAATGACAGGCCACATCCGAATTGCATCATAACGGGACCTGTAAAAATGTTCTAACTGTGTAACAAAATTGTAATTAATTTGTAAACAATTCCAGTACCATTTTCATTGGAATGTGCTACAAGTGCTGGTGCAGCATTAGAGTCTTCCATATTTTTGGTTACCCCACGCTTTTTGCGTTTCTGTGAATTGTTGTGTAGTACTGAGGTGGTACTGTATTTTTTAACAAATTAATTACAATAAAATGGCATAATAAAAATCCTAGAAAACTACCTCCAATGGGGAAAAAATTTAAAATTTTCCGAATAGAACAATTACAAAATGTTTACTTACGCATTCCAGACACAAAATGCTAATACTGTATGTTTTATTAAAAATAATAATAATTACAATGGCGTTACCGAACCAGTGAACATGAAATGAAATGCTATTTTTTCATCTCTCTCGAGTGTTTACTTACGTCATTTGAAAACTACTTTAGAAAACGAGAAACACGGAAGACATGTCATACATCTTTCGCTTAAGACATTTTTATGGAAGAAGTCGGTATATTGACACGTCGCACACTTGTCGTCAAACGTGGACAGTTATTGAACGAGTCATTTGGAAAACTAATGTGACTTGTCATAAATTAGTCATTTAGTCAACATACCATCAAAAATCGACAAAATTGAAACGTACGTCTTTTGCAAAAAAATATTCACATGCATGTTGACAAATTTCCAACTGTGGCACTATTCTGGTAATTCCCCGGGAATAGGGAACTGGGGAAAGAATTTACATATAAATTCTATTTAAATAATTTTTTTCTGGCATACTAAGGTAAAAAGTTAGTGGCAATTTTTTTGAAAACAAAATAAAATTGGGAATAACTTTCCCTGATAATTTCGCTATGGCAAAATTATTCCCAATTTACAAATATTTACATCAAACTTTTTTTCTCAGTAGGCCAGAAAAAATTGATTTATAGATAAAAGCTATGTAAAATCTTTCCCCAGTTCCCTATTCCCGGGGAGAATAGTGCCACTGGGATGTTTAATACTCAAAAATTGTTTGTTATTTTTTTAGGTTATGTGATTGCTATGACGTGCGTTTTTCGATGGCTCGGATATCATTACAATAAAATTCGTTGTTTTGCCCAAACTGAGATCCAGATATGAGATTTCATAAAATAAAAACAGTAAAAATTTTCTTTAATTTCTTTAACAAGCGGATATGAAAAAAAAAATTTATTAAATCAAGAAAATCCTATCCAATACCCGTCCTTCCCATTTAAAATAATAAAAACTGTGTTGCAAAATAAATGGATTATGTAGTATATTATCAAGGATTAATTAACATTATAAGAAAATTAACAAAAAATATGTATAATAAAAATTAGCACATGATGGTTCCAAAAAAAAATTATTCTTAATTATATTTATATACTAATAATAAATTTACATAGATCTATAAAATGAATAATAAAACTTGTGTATGTGGGCACCCGCTGAGAACAAAAATATGATGGAAAAAAAACTTGGGGAAAATACAAATTAAGCCCATGTTCTATTTCCCAAAACTTTGCAGTAAAAAACTGGGAATGGGAAAAAAGAAAAACGAGAATAAAAAATTAATCTTAAAATTAAATTAAAGTCACAAGGACAAAATATTAATTTTGATTTTTGACATTTTGTAGTTAAATTTTGACAGCTTGATGTAAATAGAATTCCAGAAAGATAATGTGCCAATTTAAATTGCAGAAATAGGAAAGCTGTATTTTAAATCAAAAAATATTAATACTTTCGACTGGATAGCACAATCTTCTGAACTAAACATTATTGAACAACGTTTAGGGGCGGTGGTGACATGTAGCTAGAGAAAAGCAGTGCGATGATAAAAACCGATCTAGATCTATACTTATTTCTAGTCGTTATTTACATTTTCGTCTGAAAATTAAGGATTCCCCAGTAGTGGTCCTAAAACTAAACAAGTGTCGCACTTGTAAAGTATTACATTCAGAAAACTAATCCTAAAAACCAATTAATTTGGATTATCTGAACGTGCATGCCCATCCAAATCAATAAAAAACTATTGCAACATGTGGTTTCAACAGCACACTAGCTATATACATATATAAAATTTAATTATTATTTACATCAATCAAAAATAATTTTAATTTTGTGCATAAAGCAAAAATGAAATAACAAAATTGACAAATATCATTTTGTAAAATTTACAAATAATTTCGTAAATAATACGAAATATCAGAACGCGATATTAGGGGCGCAAAAAATCTAAAACAATTTTAATGCAAAGTAAATTCGAAATAACAAAATTGACAAATCATTTTGTAAATTTAACAAATAATTTCGTAAATAATACGAAACATCAGAAAGCGGTGTTAAGTGCGCAAAAAAAGGAAAGCAAATTCGAAACAACAAACTTATTTAGTTAAATTTACTAAATCGTTTTGCACAATTCACAAAATATTTCGTAAATAATACGAAATATCAGAACGAGATATTAGGTGCGCAGAAAATCTAAAACAATTTTAATGCAAAGCAAATTCGAAATAACAAAATTGACAAATCATTTTGTAAAATTTACAAATAATTTCGTAAATAATACGAAACATCAGAAAGCGGTGTTGGGTGCGCAAAAAAAGGAAAGAAAATTCGAAACAACAAACTTATTTAGTTAAATTTACTAAATCGTTTTGTACAATTCACAAAATATTTCGTAAATAATACGAAATATCAGAACGCGATATTAGGTGCGCAAAAAATCTAAAACAATTTTAATGCAAAGTAAATTCGAAATAACAAAATTGACAAATCATTTTGTAAAATTTACAAATAATTTCGTAAATAATACGAAACATCAGAAAGCGGTGTTGGGTGCGCAAAAAAAGGAAAGCAAATTCGAAACAACAAACTTATTTAGTTAAATTTACTAAATCGTTTTGCACAATTCACAAAATATTTCGTAAATAATACGAAATATCAGAACGAGATATTAGGTGCGCAGAAAATCTAAAACAATTTTAATGCAAAGCAAATTCGAAATAACAAAATTGACAAATCATTTTGTAAAATTTACAAATAATTTCGTAAATAATACGAAACATCAGAAAGCGGTGTTAGGTGCGCAAAAAAAGGAAAGCAAATTCGAAACAACAAACTTATTTAGTTAAATTTACTAAATCGTTTTGTACAATTCACAAAATATTTCGTAAATAATACGAAATATCAGAACGCGATATTAAGTGCACAGAAAATCTAAAACAATTTTAATGCAAAGCAAATTCGAAATAACAAAATTGACAAATCATTTTGTAAAATTTACAAATAATTTCGTAAATAATACGAAACATCAGAAAGCGGTGTTAGGTGCGCAAAAAAAGGAAAGCAAATTCGAAACAACAAACTTATTTAGTTAAATTTACTAAATCGTTTTGTACAATTCACAAAATATTTCGTAAATAATACGAAATATCAGAACGCGATATTAAGTGCGCAGAAAATCTAAAACAATTTTAATGCGAAGCAAATTCGAAATAACAAAATTGACAAATCATTTTGTAAAATTTACAAATAATTTCGTAAATAATACGAAACATCAGAAAGCGGTGTTAGGTGCGCAAAAAAAGGAAAGCAAATTCGAAACAATAAACTTATTTAGTTAAATTTGCTAAATCGTTTTGTACAATTCACAAAATATTTCGTAAATAATACGAAATATCAGAACGCGATATTAAGTGCACAGAAAATCTAAAACAATTTTAATGCGAAGCAAATTCGAAATAACAAAATTGACAAATCATTTTGTAAAATTTACAAATAATTTCGTAAATAATACGAAACATCAGAAAGCGGTGTTAGGTGCGCAAAAAAAGGAAAGCAAATTCGAAACAACAAACTTATTTAGTTAAATTTACTAAATCGTTTTGTACAATTCACAAAATATTTCGTAAATAATACGAAATATCAGAACGCGATATTAAGTGCGCAGAAAATCTAAAACAATTTTAATGCAAAGCAAATTCGAAATAACAAAATTGACAAATCATTTTGTAAAATTTACAAATAATTTCGTAAATAATACGAAACATCAGAAAGCGGTGTTAGGTGCGCATAAAAAGGAAAGCAAATTCGAAACAACAAACTTATTTAGTTAAATTTACTAAATCGTTTTGTACAATTCACAAAATATTTCGTAAATAATACGAAATATCAGAACGCGATATTAAGTGCACAGAAAATCTAAAACAATTTTAATGCGAAGCAAATTCGAAATAACAAAATTGACAAATCATTTTGTAAAATTTACAAATAATTTCGTAAATAATACGAAACATCAGAAAGCGGTGTTAGGTGCGCATAAAAAGGAAAGCAAATTCGAAACAACAAACTTATTTAGTTAAATTTACTAAATCGTTTTGTACAATTCACAAAATATTTCGTAAATAATACGAAATATCAGAACGCGATATTAAGTGCACAGAAAATCTAAAACAATTTTAATGCGAAGCAAATTCGAAATAACAAAATTGACAAATCATTTTGTAAAATTTACAAATAATTTCGTAAATAATACGAAACATCAGAAAGCGGTGTTAGGTGCGCATAAAAAGGAAAGCAAATTCGAAACAACAAACTTATTTAGTTAAATTTACTAAATCGTTTTGTACAATTCACAAAATATTTCGTAAATAATACGAAATATCAGAACGCGATATTAAGTGCGCAGAAAATCTAAAACAATTTTAATGCGAAGCAAATTCGAAATAACAAAATTGACAAATCATTTTGTAAAATTTACAAATAATTTCGTAAATAATACGAAACATCAGAAAGCGGTGTTAGGTGCGCAAAAAAAGGAAAGCAAATTCGAAACAATAAACTTATTTAGTTAAATTTACTAAATCGTTTTGTACAATTCACAAAATATTTCGTAAATAATACGAAATATCAGAACGCGATATTAAGTGCACAGAAAATCTAAAACAATTTTAATGCAAAGCAAATTCGAAATAACAAAATTGACAAATCATTTTGTAAAATTTACAAATAATTTCGTAAATAATACGAAACATCAGAAAGCGGTGTTAGGTGCGCATAAAAAGGAAAGCAAATTCGAAACAACAAACTTATTTAGTTAAATTTACTAAATCGTTTTGTACAATTCACAAAATATTTCGTAAATAATACGAAATATCAGAACGCGATATTAAGTGCACAGAAAATCTAAAACAATTTTAATGCGAAGCAAATTCGAAATAACAAAATTGACAAATCATTTTGTAAAATTTACAAATAATTTCGTAAATAATACGAAACATCAGAAAGCGGTGTTAGGTGCCCAGGTTAATGAAACAGCAGCAAAACTCCAAGTCTCAGTTTTCGAACAAAATCTGTACTCTGAATTATTTTTGAACTCGCTAACCGCACAGAGTTGGTAAGCGCACTCTTTTAAAAGAGATTTTCAAACGGTTCACTACACAAGTTAATCAAAACAGCTTTGCAATTAATTGGTTATGGTATTACAAACCTTACAATACTTTCAGAAATTATAAACAAAGATGTGACGCCTGCAAGGTTGATACAAAAACCACAGCAGTTTCTGATGTCTGTCGCGCCTCAACATGTTCCAAACACTGTATTAGGCTATGCGAACACTGCTCTATGACAAGTGCAGATCCAGTGGCTGATGAAAAATAAGACTGTAATTTGAATAACTTCTCTGTGCAATACTCCTTCTCTTCTGTTAAATGTTAACCCTTTGAGTGTCAACATAATTTTTAGAGAATTTGCGCATAGAAATTTATAAATATGTATATATTTCAATATTCAAAGCATTTTATTTACGAAAAGTATTTCAACACGACATTAATATTCCACTAAAAAAATATTGGGGCAGAAGTAACTCATACATATATGTACGGCTCTAGGGACGTGGAGTTTACCTTGCTTGCTTATTTCTTCATTGTCGTGGTTGTCTAAATAATTAATAAGCGTTTCACATGCAGTTATAGCTTTGAAGATTCTGTGCTGGATCCTTAAGATAGAAATAAGAAAGAAAAAATGAAAATATCTTCCGGAAAAGAAGTCTTCAGAACTTTGGGAAAAAGGAGAAAAGCCGCGTGTGAAATAGAAATAAAATAAAATAAGAGAAAATTAAGATAATAATAAGAGTTCAATTTATTCGGTCATGAATAAAGTTAAAGATTAAAGTCCTTATGTTTACAATCGCTTACCTGGGTAAGTTTTCGTGTTTTATTGACCAAAATTTTATGAATTTAGGTGACTTATCAGCTTGAAATCTTTAGTATCTTAAAATTATTTGTTTTAAATTAGATTTTGCCAAAGTGTATTTAAAATGCAATTACAAATTATCATTCAATACTAAATGTATGAAATTATATGTACATACCCTGGTATGCTGGTTGTAAAGTTGAAGGTGAAGTTTGAATATTATTGGGATTTATCACCATTTCCACAATTTCTTGTCCGTTAATGTGGCAAATGTTGGTGCACCAATATCCGAATCCACCTACCTTTAAAAGTCTTTACTATTTATTCGATTTGTTGTGCCATTTAATTCATTCATTAATAAGTCATCGCTGTGTTCATTTCACAATTAGAACTGTTTGAACTACGTATCCTTTACATCTTCCTTATAGTTAAGTCACTCCACGGACGATAAAGGCACCATATTGAGTTTTTTATGTCGAATGATTTTGTAAAATTTGTTTTAATGGTTCCCTGATCCATTTGTTGAATCAAAGAAGTGCAATTTGGGGCAAATATTTTACGATGACTTTTTGTTGTGTGAATCTAATTTTGCAGTTAACTTCTATAGACCTAAATCTTTACTCCTTTTACTTTCTTTGTTATCAAACCACAATCCTAAAAAGATCTTAGGTTGCCATAGCTCTTTTATTAGCCTTATATAAAGAACCGGAAATTCGTTCACATTTTTGAAAGCCCGAGGGCGCGCATTTTTCAAATATTTACTAGTTTACACTTGTGTGTTCCTGAAGCATTCGAACACACAAGACCAGTTACTCGTTCTCTAGCTTTCTTAACACCTTGTATAGGAAATTCATTTCCGGAGAATAAGATATTTAGGGGTAAGGCCTTCCAAAAAATGCGATAAACCACTCTTTTACTTTGAGGCTGTGTATTCCATGACGTCATGAAACACTGGTGCCAAAATCTAGCGGAATGAATCCCGATTAATCAAATGAAATTCCGGATAAACAAGTGACTGAAAAAAATTACGGATGAAAGAGGTTTACGGATGGATAGTAGGACCCTAATAATCGAGTTTCAACTGTACACACAGAAAAATGATCACGAAATAGAGAAAAAAAATTTACGTACTTTCTCTATGGTTTTCATCCACAAAATCACGTTAAAACAAAACGTTAATTATTTAATAGGAAAACCAATGAATTTAACGTAAAATTTAATATTCACAGTACTTTAAAAAGTGAAAACCCCGTGTTTTTTCTCTTAATTTACTAGATCGATTCGTTGAATTTTTATTTGAAATCCAATTAAATTGACGAGGGAATAAATTAATAATTAATAAGACGCACATGTATTTTCAATGTGATTTTCTTTATTTACTATTTTTAATTGTAATAAAAATTTTGTTTGCTTTTTACATTTAAAATTTAACATAACTTAATATAATTATTCATTATACATATTTAGTATCATAAATAATAATAAAATATTAAAATAAAAATAAACAATCGAAGTCCCTTTCAATCTGCTAGTAAATAAATCAAATAAATTTTTGTAATATGATTCCATCTGATGACTTTACTAGTTGGCATCCAGTCTCACCATCCAGTCTCATCCTTTAGTCTCTTGGCCAGCATAACTTTCGAACTTTTAGTATTTTGAAGGGCAGGTAATCTTAATGAAGCTGTTTTTCCAGTTTTCACAGACTACTTCATATTGATTGATTGATGGTTGATTGGAATGTGTGACCAAACCTAAGTAAGATTCCCGGTTGACGCCGAACCAATATGTCAGTCAACGGTAGTGGCAATACACTATATACTGGAACATTCACCTACAAATCTTCTCACGAATGTTTGTCTTCCGGTATCGAAAATTCAAATTTGGACTCATCCGTTCATAAAACCTTGTTGTAATCTTCTATTGTCCAATGTTGGTGTTCACGGGCCCATTTAAGTCGCTTTTGCTTAATTTGTTTACATAGTACTGGTTTTTTAATAGCAACACGGCCATGGAGTCCGGCTTCCTGTCGACGACCCTTAACCTTAGAAACACTAACTAGTTTTGGATGACCAACATCTAATTCTGATGTTATTTCCGGGGCTGGTTTGCGTCTATTTATCTTGCTAGTAATCACTACTCTATGATCATCTGCAGATGTTGCCGCTCTTTGCCTTCCACTACGTCTTTTATTAAAAAAACTGTCATTTTCCCGATATTTTTTAACATTATAATCGACCGTAGCGTAGTCTAATTTTTTTTTTTTGGCAATCTGTCAATTATCTATGTCAGCTGTATGGTAACTACTAATAACTTTATAAGCACACGTGTTTCAGTATTAAATTCTCTTCTTGGAGGCATTTTAAATAATTGTCACTCGATATTTTGCTTACGATGTTAACAGTGTAAATATCAGACTGCAATTGTTCGTATTTGACGCATTTCAATGAAATATTTTCAAAAAAACAATTTAAACATCCTTACTTAGAATAAATCCGACTGATAATTTTTTCTGGAAATTCCTACAGTCTATTATTGTCTGTATCGTAATAAACAGTTTACGACAATCCAACCAAGCGCAGGCAGAGGGTAGTAAAATTAACCCTATAAAATTGGTGTTTATAAAATAAAACTGCGTTTTTATGCATTTTTATTCGTAATAGTCAATCGCCTATCTGTATATACACTTGGGTGCAAAAAAAATGCACATTGCCCAATTTTCTACAAAAGTTCAAAAATGTCTAATTTTTTTAATGCAGATCAAAGTATATTTCAATACCTAACCAGTGGTATCTTTTTGTACTTGTACCATGCCAACAGTGATTTTTGTCAAATGCATATAGCAGGCTTTCGATTTAAATTCTAAAAATAATTCAACAAGATCAATACAATAGCATGTCATGAAAGATCTCGCTCAGAATTGTGATCATTCGCATATCGACTATGCTGAACGATCCTCTATTGATTACGTCTTCCACCGGAGTAAAGAAATGGATAGCACACCAGAGGTAGCCGCACAAGTGGTTGCACTAGTTTATGCGGAGCAGCACCAAAGTGAAGTGGCTCTACAACTAAATTTGAGCCGATTCTCCGTTCGTCGAGTGTGGCAGAGATATCAGGAAACTGGTTGCTTCAGACGGCGACAAGGATCTGGTCGATCTCGAGCTACAGCACAGCGTGATGACCGCTTCCTTGTAACAACTTCGTTGCGAAATCGCCGTCTGAATGCGGTTCAACTGGGACGGCGGCTCCAAGAAGTTCGTGAAGTCGAAATTAGTCCGTGGACAATTCGAAGACGACTTCGAGAAGTTAATCTGACTGCACAGTGCACACAGGCCAGCAAACAGGCCGAAATTGACCGCAGCACACCAACAAGCCCGTCGTGAGTTCGTTCGAGAGCATTTGAATTGGCCAGTAGAAGAATGGAGAACAGTCCTGTTCTCTGACGAGTGCAGGATGTGTTTATATGGCGCCGATGGACGCGGAAGAGTATACAAAAAACTAAGAGAGCGATATGCACAATGTTGCATTAAAGAACGTCTCTCGTATGGCGGTGGATCGTGCATGTTCTGGGGAGGAATATTGCAACGGTCAGTTCCTGCAAACTCAGGAACACCGCGCAAAGCATTGCAGAGTATTTTCTGTGTTTAGGAAAATACCTTGCAATGCATTCCACAAACGAATTGCCAGCGACACGCTGATCAAAGTAGTTCGTTTGGATTTTTGTTTCAAATAAATGATATTATTTTTTTTACAACAGAATAGAAATTAAACTCAACGAGGTAACATCAAGAAAAATCAGAAAGCCTAAAAACAGTTAAAGGACAAGGTTCCAAAATTTTATCAAATAAATAAATGTGTGCGTGTTAAACGGGAAAATAAACCTATATACAAAATCAACAGAAGTTGTGTTTCATTATTTATATACATAATTGGGGATCTTTAAGTGTTGTCTTCACCTAGTTAATAAAATCGACAACCGGCAGCTAACCCCATATTGGTGACCCCGACGCTCCTTTTTAGGAATTAGGATATCTAAAATCGTAAGTTTTTACCAATTTTATTTAAATAAAAATAAATTAGTGTGTTTAAAAGCCGCAATATAAAGAGGCAGCGTTTCATTTTAATTTATTTCCCGTAGCATTATGTAATTAGTAGTACATATTAAATTCCTCTCACCAGCGGCCAGTCTGCACCAATCAAAAACGCGGTGTAAATTATTTTTATTTCTATTTTTATTTTTCTTTCGGGCGTTTCGTATTTGCGTTTTGCGTTATTCGTTTTTAAAGCGTTTCAGCATTTGTAAATGCAGTAATATTTGTGTCCGCGTATCTATAAGACACACAAGCAAATAGCACACACATAGTTTAGTGATTTTGGGGCGAAAATAAAAGCGAAATATGTCGGACAACGAGCTCGAACCCGGTTCCAGCGGCACCACGCAGCAATCTCAACATTCAAGCAAGACTACGGCACAAGGACAAGTGGCAGCAACAACAGGCCACAGCATCAAACTACCAGCATTTTGGGAGACGAATCCTGATTTTTGTCAGCAGAGATCACGTTCGACGCGAACCGCATCACTAGTGACAAAAGAAAGTTTGCTTAAGTAGTCGCATCGCTCTCGGAAACGCAAGCGGAGAAAATAAATTTTATTTTGCATGATCCGCCGATAGAAAATAAGTACGAGGCGGTTAAACGAGTTCTTATGGAGCGTTACGCCATATCTGAGGAGCGTAAATTGGAGACTATCCTCAGCAAAGTGGAGATTGGTGATCAGCGTCCTTCCGATTTCCTACATCAAATTCAATCGCTGGCAGACCGGGAATTTTCGCCCAAAATCATTAAGCAGCTATGGATCTGGCAATTACCTGATTTCATACAAGCAGCACTAGTTCCACAGCAAGATAAGCAAGAGGAGGCTCTTGCTTGCATAGCAAATAAATTACACGAATTAGTTTGCAGTAAACAAAATCGTGTAAATGCGTTACATCAAAATACTTTTCAGCAACCAACGGACGAACATTATTCCAATAGCACAAATTTCGAGCAAACCCTTAGTAAAGTAATTGACAGATTGGACAAACTGGAACATAGTATACTATTTCGTAGCACGCAAAATACACGCAGCAAGTCTCCTAGGAAAAAAACATTTTCTCCAGGTAGAAACAACATTATCGCCCGACAACAAACAATCAGAGTACTAATTACTACCAGCAGCAAGCAGCAACAACGCAACAAGCAAATACATCGTACCGACAACCACAAAACTGGTGTTGGTATCACAACAGGTTTGGCCCTAGCGCAACGAAATGCTCTAAACCATGTGGATTCAACGCTACACATGGCGAAATTGCACATAATTCCCCAAACTACTAAATCTTAAGGTCTCAGCGGCGACCTTAAGAAAAACAGCACCAAGCCGCTTATTCATCCGCGATCCAGTCAACAAACTAGATTTTTTGATTGACACTGGCGCGGATGTTAGTGTCATTCCACACACAAAATATTTCTGCTACAATACAAATCGGAGTTCCGATTTAGTATTGTCAGCAGCAAACGGTACTATTATCAACACATACGGTACCAAACTACTCGACGTAGACATCGGGCTATGTCGATCATTCAAACATTCATTTCTATTAGCAAGTGTTAATCGACCCATAATTGGCGCGGATTTTCTTACGAAATTTGGCATTCTAGTGGATCTACGCAATCGTAAACTTATCGATCCATCCACTAGTCTTACAATTCACGCCATAACAGCATGCGTGGACACACCTACTCCACTTAATTTTATAGTCAGCAACGGTTACGGGGCTATCTTAAAGAAGTATCCTTCTTTAACAGCTCCGCCGAATTACAATTTACCGGTAAAACATAACATCGTCCATCACATTGTGACGAACGGACACTTACCATTTTCTCGACCTCGTCGACTCGACTCAATTCGGCATAAATCAGCTTTCTTAGAATTCCAGCACATGGTGGACCTAGGAATCTGCAAGCCCTCTTCTTCTCCTGTATCATGTCCGCTACACATGGTAAAGAAGAAGAACATCGATTGGAGACCATGTGGGGATTATAGACTTCTCAACGCGGTCACAATTCCTGACCGCTACCCCATTCCCCACATTCAAAACTTTTCCATGCAATTACATGGATGCAAAATTTTCTCCAAAATCGATCTCGTCGGGGCATATCATCTCATTCCAATTGCTCCCGACGACATTTACAAAACAGCAATTACTACTCCATTTGGTTTATTCGAATTCACTCGAATGCCATTTGGACTTCGCAACGCTGTACAAACATTCCAGCGTTTTATCAACGAGATAGTAAAAGATCTCGACTTCGTCTTTGTGTACATAGACGATATTCTCGTCGCGTCACAAGACGAAAAACAGCACTTTGACAATTTGGAACAACTCTTTCAAAAGTTTTCAAATTTTGGCGTCAATTTTAACATCGCAAAATGTGTTTTCGGAACCAGTAGTCTGGACTTCCTCAGTCACAAGATTACCGCTAATGGCATTCTACCGTCTCAAGAACGTATTAAGGTCATTAGCGATTTCCCAGAACCGCAAACTATCCAGCAAATTCAACAATTTATCGGCATGATTAATTACTATCACCGATTTATTCCAAAGCTAGCGGAGACTTTTGCCCCAATCCACACGCATTTGGCAGAGCTCCTTAAAAAACCAAAAACACCTCAACATTTTTCTTGGACTGAAGAATGTCAAACGGCATTCCTTCAGCTCAAAAATAAGTTACAAGAAATAACACTACTAGTGCATCCGTTAGCTTATGCAAAATATAGCATTACCACGGATGCGTCTGGTACAGCAACAGGTGCGGTTTTGCAGCAACTTAACGGCAAGACCTGGGAACCTCTTGGGTTTTTCTCCAAGAAACTCACATATGAGGAAAAGAAATATTCTGCATTCGATCGTGAGTTACTTGCAATTTATCAAGCAGTCAAGCATTTCCGTTACTTTGTGGAAGGTTGTAAATTTATCATTTACACCGACCACAAACCACTTACTGTAAGAGCAATCTCCTCTAAAACGGAGCGTAATCCAAGGCAAACACGCCACTTAGATTACATCGCACAGTTCACAACTGACATACAGCACATTCACGGCAGAGATAACGTCGTCGCTGATACCTTATCTAGGACAAGTGATGACGAAATTGCCTCAGGTGAAAAGCCTTATACAATCGTTACTATCGCGGAGCAACAAGCTCGTGATATAGAACTTAAAGACATACTCTCGAGTTCTTCCACTCGTCGTACAGCTAAGTGGAAATTGGAAGGATTGCCACTTAACGACTTAACAGTTTACTGTGAAACATCATCTATAGGCCGCAATCGTCCGTACATTCCGAAACATTGCGTCGAACCATCTTCGACACTCTACACAATGTCTCACATCCAAGTGTTCGAGCTACACGCAAGCTTGTCTCAGCAAAATATTTTTGGCCCAAGATGAATCAAGATGTTACTTTTTGGGCAAAGTCTTGTTTATCTTGCCAAAAATCAAAAATACATCGGCACACCAAATCGCCTCACGAGAATTTCAAAATTCCGTCAAGTCGATTTGAGCATATCCATGTAGATATCGTTGGGCCACTCCCACCATCTAATGGATATACACATTTACTCACCTGCGTAGATCGTTTTACACGGTGGCCTGAAGTTTACTGTATTAAAGACATCTCCGCATCAACCATCGCAAAAACGTTTGTCAAAAACTACATATCTAGATTCGGCGTTCCCAGTACAATCACTACTGACCAAGGCACTCAATTCGAATCTAAACTCTTTTCTGAGCTTATGCAACTTTTAGGCTCACACAGGATTCGAACCACTGCCTATCACCCGCAAGCAAACGGTATGGTTGAGCGCTTTCACCGCCAACTTAAAGCTGCTCTTAAAGCAAGAGCAAATACCGTTAACTGGAGTTCGGAGGTACCAATAGTTTTATTGGGAATCCGAGCAACAGTCAAAGATGACCTACAATGCTCACCAGCAGAACTGGTGTACGGTCAAACACTTAAACTTTCCGGGGAATTTCTTGTGGAACATCCACTTACACCTCAAATTACCGCTGACACAGTGGTAAAGCAATTAAGGTCCACTATGAACAATCTCATACCAACGGACACTCGCAAAACTAAACAAACCGACATTTTCGTACCCAAATCACTGCAAATTTGTGATTTCGTTTTCGTTCGCACTGACAAAGTTCGAACAGGTTTCGCTACACCATACGAAGGTCCATTCAAAGTGGTACGAAGACTTCGTAAACAATTTGTTATTCAAATCAAAGATAAACTCGTTAATATCTCAATTGACAGACTCAAACCAGTTTATGGGATAATGAATACACCTGATCATTTGTCAGGAATCAAGAAAACCGTTCGATTTGCCAACAACAGTCCATACATTCGAATGATTACTTCTCAGCAAGCATAATTTTTAGTTTTTATTCCTTTCAAAGGATGGAAACTATCACGATCAGCGATCTCAACGTCCGACACGAGGAGTTGATCAAGCAAATTGAAATGGAGCTAGATGCTACGGTTCTTGAATCGGAACTAGAATCTGCTCCATCAACGTCGAAGCAAAGAAAAAGGATGCAGTTAAAATCGGTGGCAACACAAACAACACCGACGACACTACCATCTAATAACTCAAAAGCAACACGTCTTTTGGAGTTACGAATTCTTAGATTGGAAAGACGCATGAGCGCTTTTCAATCTACAAAAAATGCAAAGCAAGCAAACAACCCAGTCATATCCAACCATCCAAATAAAACAAACATTTGTTGGTTCCACACAAGGTTCGGGTTTGGAGCCCAAAAATGCATAATTCCGTGTGAATTCACCACAGATGAAATGATTGATTCGGTAAGCAATTTATCTTACAATAATCATTTAAAAGTTTTTTTTCAGCATGCAAAATAAATACAGACATTCCTCTGGTATTTATAAATACTACTTCTTCCACCAGCAATGGAACTCTTACTCCATAACATTTGGAAAAGGACGTTCGCACTGGGGAGGGAGTAATGCAACGGTCAGTTCCTGCAAACTCAGGAACACCGCGCATAGCATTACAGAGTATTTTCTGTGTTTAGGAAAATACCTTGCAATGCATTCCACAAACGAATTGCCAGCGACACGCTGATCAAAGTAGTTCGTTTGGATTTTTGTTTCAAATAAATGATATTATTTTTTTTACAACAGAATAGAAATTAAACTCAACGAGGTAACATCAAGAAAAATCAGAAAGCCTAAAAACAGTTAAAGGACAAGGTTCCAAAATTTTATCAAATAAATAAATGTGTGCGTGTTAAACGGGAAAATAAACCTATATACAAAATCAACAGAAGTTGGGTTTCATTATTTATATACATAATTGGGGATCTTTAAGTGTTGTCTTCACCTAGTTAATAAAATCGACAACCGGCAGCTAACCCCATAATATCATTAGAAGCGAAGACAGATCTTGTATTCATCACACGAGCCAATACTGACTGTCGATCAAGAGGAATGAATTCTCAATGGTACATTGAGGAAGTACTCGAGGTATGTCGTACCTTTTGCCGGGTTTAGTGGTGAAAATCTTCTGTTTATGCAGGATAATCCAAGACCGCATACGGATGGTGTAGTATACCAGTACCTTCAAGAGGTGGATGTGCCTGTTATGGATGACTAGCTCGAAGCCCGGACCTCAGTCCCATTGAACATTTATGGGACGAGTTGAAAAGAAGAGTTTGAGCCAGAGATGGTGCTCTAACGAGTCTCCAGGAGCTGCATCATGCGATCGTAGAGAAATAGAGGGACATACCTCAAGATTTTGTGAAAACTTTGGTGAAATCAATGCAGCATCGAATGGAAGTGTCATTCGGGCCAGGGGAGGGAATACTTCTTATTAATAAAATTGTTTTTTTTTGTTTATGTCCATGTTTTAATTCAATTTTTACCCATAATTTTCATGCTGACAAATTCACAAAAAAGTGTAACTTAGATGTTTACTCTCCAAAAATTAGTTTGATGGCACGTATAAATACAAAAAAGGTACCACTGGATAATTATTGAAATAGACTTTGAATCTGCATTAAACAAATTAAACAAATATTCGATTTTTTTGATATTTTTGAACTTTTGTGGAAAAATGAGCAATGTGACTTTTTTGCACCCAAGTGTATGTGTCGAATTTTGTTGGAACAAAGTTTTTTTTTTATCAAAACTCGTAATTTTCGGTAATATTTAAAATAAGATCTAAATTCAATTCACAAAATTAGTTTTTGTTTGAAATTTAATTTACAATCTTTTTATTTAACCATTTTCCTGTAAATGCTGGACAATTTTGAAAATATTTGCAAAACAATATTTGCCCCTTCCGGTAGACCGATTTCGGTACTGGGATCTTCCATTTTTTGTAAAAAGCGTAGATATTAAGTTTCACTCCGATCAGTCAATCCGTCTGGGCTATAGAGAGGACGCAGTCATGTAGCCAAATCGAACCGTTATGATTACTATACAAAAAGCAGTTTTTGCCAAACATCAACCTTTCCGCTTAAATTTTGAAAAATTGATCTGAACCGATATATTTGCACATTTAATTTAGAATCTTTTAGTGCATAGTCGATTTTCTCATAATTGAGATTGTTCAAGCACATAACATTAGCGACACAAATATGTCATCAGCATAAATAAGTATACGAAGAGGTTAATGCACTTAAATCGCATATACGCCAAATATATTACAAATCATTCTTGACGGTGTGTCAATAATTCTTATGTGTCGAATCAGCAACTATCAAGTTCGATATACGAACTATAAATTTATATTAAAATTAAGTAAACTATAATGTAAGCAATTATATTTTGTTGCTGTTATCAATATTATAAAATTTGTATATAAACCAAAGCAAAATTAATAAAAGTTAAGTAGTTAAATACACTTCAGACTGTTATTATCCCTCACCAGTGGTAAGATAATAACAACTCACTACGAAGCTAAGTTAGGAATTACAACCCGACTTAACAGAGATAATTTTCAAAATATTTGCGAAAAAAGGAAAATCTCCTATTGAAGATGCCACAAGTATGAAGTTTCATTCCGACAAACTAACCGTCTGGGATGTATGGGCCGAATTATTGTACGTACTTTTCAAAACATTTTGTAAAAACTGAAAAAGCTTATATTTAAGCTGTCACCTCCGGTGGACCGGTTTTAACCTAAATTCACTGAGATCTCCTTATTTCTGGAAAAATCCATAAGTGTGAAGTTTTATTCGGATTAATTGATCCGATTGGGAGTGCAGGGCCGGATTTTTGTTGAATTACTGGTTTTTGTCAAAAATGTAATTTACGCTTAAATTTTTGAAAAATAATTTGAGCCGATATTGCTGCAAATCTGATTTAAAATCTTTTAGGACACAATAGTTTTTCTCGCAAATACAGTAAACCCCCCAATAACACGGTAGAATAGTACCGCGTTATCGAAAAAACTTTGTACGAGAATGCTCGTACAACAAGCTCGTACGAGCCCGTATAATGCGTTCTATACAAATGATGCACGTTTTTCTCGTTAAAAATCATTATAAATTTCACAGTACAGCAATATAACGTGGGAAATCCCTGCGTTATATGGGGGAAAACACATGTTATACGAGGGATATGAAATCGCGTAATATGAAAACACGTTATAAGAGTACCGTGTTATAGCATAGCGGGGTATATTGTACTATACTACAATAGTATACTTCCATCTAGTATGTATTATGATAACACACATGCTTCAAATCAATCAGTCTACAATAATAATAACATACCAATACCGAATCCAAGCAGTTTAATTGAACGTAATAGTTCCTCGATACTAAACGATTTTTGTGTTTCTTATGAAGAAGCGTATACCAATTTGATAAATCTCAACACAAATAAGGGTTGTGCCCCAGATTCAATTTCACCACTTTTTATCAAAAATGTTTCTGGTTCTAATTTTATACCACTAACAATTATTTTCAACAAATCCTTGCCGGAAGGCATTTTTCCCAGTGAATGGAAAACAGCGAAGATTGTGCTCATCTTTAAAAGTGGAGATATCATCAATGTATAGCAAATTATAGACCAATTTGTATTTTAAATGAGTTGTCTAAAGTTTTTGAAAATCTTTTTTATACTAAATTATTCAATCATACTAAAGATACAATATCGAAATATCAGCACGGATTTTTTCGCGGTCGCTTAACTTTAACAAACCTTCTTGAATTTACTGAATTCGCTTATCAGTCCTTAGAAAACAGACAATCAGTTGATGTGATCAGTTGTGCGTGACTCAGAAGACTTTCTTGAGCTTGGGATAGGAAGTTCTTCCACACGCCGGATATTCACCAGTTTTGGCAACATCCAACTATACCATTTGTTCCGGTCAATGCAGCACGTTTTAGTGAATAAACAGTTCAAAACGCTGGATAAGGTGCGTAAATTTGTCGACGACTTTTTAGTGTCGAAGTCTTACAAAGGACTTCCGATAAAGAGAGTTTTAGCCGAAACCAATTACACAAACGCAATCAAGCTTTAACATCATCAATTCTGTGATCTAGAGTGATTTGTACAATCGTTCTTCTGGCAAAGAAGTAGTTAAATTTTTTAGGTTGGAAACTCTTATTATCTCGAGACAAACTATATCTCTGTGTTGAGCAGAGTAAGTTTCCTCTCTGTACCTTAACTGATCCGCATTACACCAACTGAACAACTCTGTCTAGTGATGTAGCAATACAACATAAAATAAACTAATACGACTATCTAAAATATCAATGTAAAGTCAAAGTGCAATAGTTTCGAATACGAATCAAATATAATTTGATGGTTGTTTGTATTGAGTTGTACTATATCTATACTGCGGATGCTGCATAACATACTATTTTGACGTTATCATAATCTCAATCGATTTTATGTAAGCACATAAGATATCACAATTTGTTTTTATCGTCTATTCATTTCTACGTACTGTGTGCCAATCAATACCATGAGAAATTCTAGATAAAGTGTGTTACTGTGCTGCGACTATGAGCAATATTTTAAGTGTGGGAATTTTTCTTATGCTCTAACCAATCGAGAACAAAATTTAGCAATAAATCTTTAAGTTTTCCGTATACATTTAGAGTTCTTGTCGTATTTTTGTTTGTACATATATATTCGTTTTATTGGCAAATTTAATAAAATGAAATAACTTTAATTTTTTGTGACGAGCCGTTTCTTTTCTAATAATAAACTTTTGAAATTACGATACAATTTAATGACGCTTTTAAGATGTGATAAAAATATTCCACGTTGCTGCCTAACTTGTTATTATCCAGTAATTACCGCTGTATATGACATAAAAAAGCTATAAAACTTATTTTATGGCTTTATAATCGGCTGCGAACAATGACGACAAATGTTGTGATTATTTTATTTTCCTAAGAAGCTTTTATATAAATTGATTCTATCCTCTTGAAAATGCAAATTTTCGGACAAAAGCGTACATTATTGATAAGATTGTTAAGCACTTTCACGGTATACGCAATAAAAATTAATTTCTGGCGTGTCTTATTCATACAAAATGCAATATTTCGTTAATATGTGAAAAAGCGATTGGGTTTATTTATTTATTATTTATAAATGGTGCCTACACAGTAACTACATCGGCACAACAAAACAATTGGTAAAAAAAGCTTATAAAGCTTTCTTAAATGAATCTCTCGACAAGTTATAATCAAAAGCTTCGTAGACCTCAATAAATACCCGCGATTCCCTCGGAATTAGATCAAAAGGACCGTAGTTTGTATAATACGAAAACCCAACTCATACAGATTTAAGATTCACCGTGAATCATTCGGGGAGGCGAAAACCATAATAGGGGTACAACTTTATTAGTTCTAAATGTTTCATTTATATAAAAAGACAAAATATTAACTACATTAACAAAATATTAAATTAACTTAGTCAGCATTTACCTAAACTTATAACATTTTATTTTATTGCTACCGAATCCGAAGTAAGATCTGTTATTTCCGATTAAATACATAAATTATACATTAGTGGCAATAATGGTTAACCTGCTCGTTGGTTTGATTATAGCGCTTGTAGTAATTAACATGTTCGCTAGTTTGAACATGCTGCCCCATGGTAGTCGGAACTTATACTTCTGTGGTTTGGATTTATAAATTTTGATATTTCGTTTTGCTTAAGATGGCTAACTTATGCTAACGATTATCACCAAGGCAAAAAGTATGTTTGTCTACTTGTGTTGTAGTTCCAAGTGGCAAAATTTTCTGTTGTTGGCAGGATGACTTGCCACGTCGTCTAATCGTTTGCTAAGGTTTCTTTGATAGATTCATTTGCTTCCTTCAGCGCCTTTTTTATTTCCTTTTCTAGTTCATAACTGGCGCCTATGCAATTGGTGCCGTTGTCACATAGACATCTGTACATAGGCCACATCTTGTTCTAAACCTTTTATATGCTACAATGAATACTTCCGTTGTTAAATCTGATATGCACTGCTTTTGTCACCCTACATATAAATTTGGCAAAGTAACCTTCATATGTTTTATAACCTGTGCATTTTGTTGTTCTTACTTGGAACGGTTCGGCATGGAAAATGATTTAGCCGGGACGGATCTAACGCCAGGTAAATAACCCATCAGTTGGTCTCTTATTTTGCTATTGAATCGATGACACCTAAAATGCATGATTTTATCTGTCGTGGAACATACCTTCGGCTTCAGTAATCCAAAAACGTTTTCGAATGTACGCTTGAGTGAGTTGTTCACATGTACATATCTAGAACCGGGTTATTCAGCCCTAAAACAATTAGGAAATTAGATCCGTTCCTCATTACCATATCTTCTCTTCCCTTACTACTTGTTATATGTAAAAAGGCTGTACGAATAGACACGGCACAATCTGGGATACTTGTCCAGTATTTCGTCCAACAGTCTAATCAATCAAGCAATACGTTTGCAACTAATTATAATAATATTAATACAACGTTTAGCTGTCTGATGGTATTGTGTGCAGTTTTAATATTTGCTGATGATCTTGAAATCTTTAAAACCATGAACATGACAACCTGCCATTTCACGTGATTCCAACCTGCATAGTCTCAACATCAGTAAGTGTAAGAACATAAAACACATAATTGTATTGTCCAACAGAATACCTAATAAATGCACCATTCTACAAAAAGTTCTGAATTTAAAGACTTGAAGGATTTCCGTTGAACATATGAGTTGCTCTAATCACCTTTAGTAGTGCATAGTTATAGTGCTTTAACTCTAGGTTAAGCTGTATTAAACGGCCAACTTAGGATATTGATGATTTAGAGACAATAAAGATATGTTTACATTTCTGAGTAGCCCAGACGGTTTTATTGAGTGGGGTGAAACTTAATATCTTAACTTTTTCCATTAATTGGGAGATCCCAGTGATTTTTGACCGAATCAGTTCCACTGGAAGTGGCAGCTTCCATAAGAGCTTTTTGTTTTTTTGCTAATATTTTGTAAAGTATATACAGCATTTACGGAAAACGATTAAAACAAAAAGATTGTAAATTAACAAAAAAAAACTTTATTTTACCAAAATTAGGCATCTCTACATATAGTATACAGACAGATAAACTAACCGCAATTCAACTTATACTTAAGCTTTTTCCTTAAATTGGGTTATCCTTACGAAATTAGGTGGACATTTGTGTACCGGAATTGGCAACATTTTTGATTATATAAGGCAGTTCTACTAATAGTTCGGTAAGTTTAATTCTTCGAGATCTATCTTTTATAAATTCATGTTAAACGGAAGTCGGTACAATGGGTTCTGCAAACAAATTTTTACAGAACCATAACGGCAAATTTAAAACTTGATGGATAATTAATTTTTAAAATCGGAATTTTTTATTAACCTGTAGAGAGAGCTTTAAATTGTACACTTTATGCATGAGATGATGTTTTCCATTCTAAAATTGGTTATCTGTATGTAAATAGCTCTTGCTTTTAATTTTTAATTTGTTTTTCAGTTTTTCGATGTGATTTCTGTAATTTACGTTTAAGCCCACTCAAATACTTATTTGTCATGAAGTCAAATATTGTTCATGAACCGTTTAGTTAGCTTATGCAGAGCCTTATGTCAATAATGAGTGGAGACCAAATTTTTTAATAGGATATTTAATAAGGGCATGAGCCTTAAGTTTTTTTATGGAAGTTTTATTTAGGCCATAATGTGTCTCGAATTTTTTGTAAGTTAGAACTGTTATTGCAGTCGAAATTGGTTTTTTACCACGTTTTTCGAAATAGGTTGTGCTATTTTTAAAATTGCAAATATACCCAATATTTTGTCAAAATCAAATAGAGCCCACAGTTTTATCATTAAGCATTTAGTAAGCCTTTAGATAACTTTTTTTATTCACATGACATAAAACCATATTTTGAGTTCTAAATTTGGTTTTTAGCAGAAGTCATGCCCAACACTTTATGATGGAGCCTTTAATTTGTTGTATGCCAATAAAACCTATTCTACATCTATATATTATACTTTTGGCTAGTTTTTCAGTTTAAAATAAATACAAATCCAGACTTTTATTTGAAATCCGTGTTATATTCTTGATGTGGGTTCTACTAACTTTTTTCAAAGCTACCAAAATTCTTAGTTGCAATGTAAATGCACGGAGTCTCAATACTAAAAAAAATATTTTAATTTTTCATATTGTAATGCCGGAAAAATACGGAGTTATGTACAGAAATCTGACTTTATTGTTAAGAGCTACGCTGACTTAATACTACGCACACTACAAATTGTGGAGATAAAGTGCCTTGAGAAAGTTATGCGCATTATTGCAGCACCAGCTAACTGGTTCCCGCTAGCCTAGATGAACAAATATCAATGAACTATTTATCTTCTCTTTTTGGTAAAACGGTTGTCAAACAAATGTGATGTTATCTAATATGAGAAAATTTATGAGAAATGAATATGAGAAAATTTATTAAAATTGCTGATGTTTTTGTTATGAAACTGTGACAAAATGAGTAGAAAATTGGTATTTGACTCTCAACTAGCAAAACAGAGAACATAAAATGATTTTACATACATTTTGGAGTTAAACGCGGGTTCACGTACGTGATCAAAAAAATTTGATCACAATATGAAGTTAGAAACAAAAGCTATTGCTCTAAATATTAAGCTATTTTACTTGACGTTTCATTTGTCATTTTGAACCATTTTAATTTGGTGTTGTGTGTGGCTGTTGTGACGACTAACAATTAAATAAAATGAAAAACATTCATTTGATTTTCATCAACATTCGTTCAAGGTTGAGTTTGCTAAATCACAAATCGAATGAATGAGTGATAAATTGATGAAAAGTTTTGAAGATGCCCGTAACAATCCGTTTCAATTTCGGCATTTGCAGTTGTGTCACAATTTGGCGGATTTAAGTAAAGTTCCGAGCCCAAAGATCGTGTTAGCTTCTACTTCCGATATTGAATGTGGATAAGCACGTGATTTGTTTGTACATTGAGCTTCAAATTCTAACAACAGCATTATTCTAACGAATCGTACCTCGCCTGGGAATTTTGCTCGCGATTTAATAGAAAACGGTTTGAATGGGCGTATAATTATTATACGAACAATATGCGATAGTATAAATATAAAATAAAATATGTATTTCATTTTTCGTAAAATAAAGACAAAAGTGGAAAAAAAATTGATTTAATTCAGTCTTGTCCGATCTAGTCAATCTAATTATTTATTACTCTACCCTTCACTCTTCTGCTTATTGTGGTAAGGGATTACAGTTGGCGCCGTGCATCGGAGTGATTATTTTATGGTGGCTAGTTAAATTCATTTGTACCAGCTGGTTGCCTATATCTGCACCTTTCGAATCCTTCGTAGTACGTCCAAATCGCTTAAATTATTGCTGTAATATTCATTCAAAAGTTAAATGGAGATAATTTAGTGATTTAAACAAACGATCTACTCACATGACTACAGCCGTCAAACGCATATTTAAAATTAAGTTTTCAAGCACATCTAATTTACGTTTATGATTATCCTGTTTTACTGTAATATTAGCGATGTGGCACAGAATCGCTTGAAATGGTAAATGATCGCGGCTGTCCTATTTCCGAATTTTATTCAATGTAATAATTCCGCAATTACACAACATTTTAGTACACAAGATATTTTGAAAATACGTCGCACAAAATTACAAATTGTTTTCACAATTTTAATACATTTATTAATATTAAAATTAATTAATTATGTAATCGCACGACAAAATTTAAAACACCAAATGCCGACAATGAAAATGGCATGTGTTTTGTTTGTTTTTGATATTGACGTGAGTCATATAGAAATGTCAGAAAAATAGCTAAATTATTTATCCCTTTCCCACTTATCCACACAATTGTGTGGGTATGACCAAATTATAACGTTTTGTATGTGTTTTGAACCAACTTACACGTTTGTACATTCCTTTCACACAATTGTGTTGATTGTACTTAAAATCAACCGAAATTTTTTATCAAAAAGCCATTACGAAGTTTTTTCACTTACACATTTGTGTGGTTTGGACTTAAATTTAGCGTATTTTTTTTTTTTTTTTTGTAGAAAAAGGGATATAATGAGCGTCATTGTTGCTCATAATTTGTTTTTTGTTTTTTCTATGTTGGATGCTTGCGATCAAAAATTTGCCCAAAGATAAAAATATTTCATCTCAGGCGGGGAAATTCCAACGATTTGATTGGCTTGATTCGCGAATCATTTTTTGATCACATACGTGAACCCGCGTTAATAGTTGAGAGTGTAAAAATACAATTTTGTCATAACACTCTATCATGACAAAATTTTGCGAGTGAAGACTAAGCTTAAGACAGTAAAATTTCCTGGAAATTTCACTTTAATTTTTTTCTAATTTATTCCAAGTTCTTAGTACTGCTTTATTAATTTTCGCCATACATTTCGACTCGACTGTGTCCGAATTGTATGATAATTTTTTTTAGCAGAAATATTTGATACTGGCTCTATTTTTTAATTCATCCCGAGCAGGCAGTGCGCTGACAAAAAATGCTCAGTATTTTTTATTCAACCTGTGCTGACATGTTCTACCATCACATTTTCGATACTTTATCGATGATTATGTCTCGCTTCTTTAGAATAAATTGCGACACTATTTCACATTTTATGTCATTTACCTGGTTGCTAGATTGAAAAATTGTGATGTTCTACTCCATTTCTATCACGAAATAATTTGTTTTCGATACTTGAACGTAATTTAGAGAAAGATAATTTGTTCGCATTTGTACTAGTAGGTTGTGATAGCAATAGAAAAGAAGTAATTCATAAATGAAACAGTTTTCCATTTTACTTTAGGAAAGCGAGACATAATCTTCGATAAAGTATCGAAAATGTGATGGTAGAACATGTCAGCACTGGGTAATTTTACTCTGCACACTGCGTTTTTATTTGTGAACTGTGCTTACACCGAGCTTACTCGGTTCTTCAAATTTTACTCTGAAATTAATGTCAGTGTACGAAGAGTGTGCAAAGTAATAAACAATTGTTTACTCTATGCGCACCGGGTAATTTAACCCAGTACAACCTTTGCTCGGTGTACACTACGAGGGGTAAGCCTGCTTCCTCGGGTTGAATTAGAAAATAGACCCACTAACGTGAAAAATTTCTACTTCGGACAACTTGTTTCCCGAATTCTCTGATTTTTTTTTTGGTAAAAAGTTCCCGCCCTTAACACTTGAAATCATAAATTCAGTTACATTTATTTAATTTTAACTTTGTATTGAATTATTTAAAAATCGAAATACAATGATATTGCTGAATATTTATCCTTAAGTCCATTTTTTTTACATATTAAACAGCTTCTTATCATAATCAATGCCCTAAAAAAGTATAAATTCCACAATTTCCATACGATTAAATTATCACTTATCGTTCAAAAATTACTATGCCCATAGTCTATAATTCGTCTCTTCGGTATTTTCACAATGTTTGTACTAAAAAAAATGTATCACACAATTCGGACACAGTCTAAACATAAATATTCTTTTACCATTAAAATTGCGGCAAGCATATTTACTATAAGCATTGCTCTATATGTTACATGACAATCATTAAATTATGGCCCAATTCTGAAAATGTGAAAAATCTATAGCTGTAACTTTATAGAAATTTCGTACAAAGGCTGCGGGCCAATAGTCGGGTAAAAGTCAATTTTAAGTACATTTTTCGGTAAATTCATTTATTTTTCAAAAACTCTATGGCAAAGTGATCGAGAAATCTGTTCTAAATCCGATTTTTACTATAATAAACGATTTATCCGACTATTGGCCCGCAGCCAAAGAAAAACATATAGTGTTCTAATGCTGTGTGCCTCAGAAGACTTTCCAAACTAAACTTTTCAAATTTTGAAGCTTCCACTACTGTCTCATAGGCAATAATTAAAAAGTCAACTCGTGAGGATACTTTTCAGACTTTTCATTTTATTGTATGACTTGACTTGTATATTAATTTTTATTTTCATAAAGTATGCCGTGCTAAAATAATAGTGTACATATTTTATTTTGACGTTTAGATAATATTATACAAAGAAAAAATGGAAAAATGGCCGTACAGTATTCGATGTAAGTTTATTTGTATTATTAATTAAATTCTATATAATGTACATTATTATGTAGATGTACTAATATTTTACATATCGAAATTTTTTTTTCATATACATTATACATATGTAGGGACACAAGACGAGACTGAGAGATTTATCCAAGCCAGAATTAAACTTGAACATTTATTTAATGGCAAAATGATTTAAAAACCAGTTGGGAGTATGATATACCTATTCATGTCATTTACGAGGATTGTGTGTAAGTTATAATGTTAATTTATTTACAGAAAAGTTGGATTAGAAGCCGATTTACAGGAACGTAATTGGAGCAAAATTAAAAAAAAATGGTGCAACTTAATGGATCGATATAAGGTAATTTTTGATAACTA
The DNA here is from genome assembly GCA_947310385.1 of Nephrotoma appendiculata. Taxonomy (NCBI): domain Eukaryota; kingdom Metazoa; phylum Arthropoda; class Insecta; order Diptera; family Tipulidae; genus Nephrotoma; species Nephrotoma appendiculata. Next base: position 244,580,465 of record OX371223.1, on the reverse strand, counting down.
AATATGCCACAGTAATTGAATTTACATAATTTTTTATTTTTAGACAATAATTGAGCCACCAACAGGCATGGAGACGGAAGATACAGGTCCCAAAGCGGGCACTTGGCCGTACTTCGAAGTGCTGCACGAGTACTGCTCGGCACGGCATAATATAAATCCGCCCCTTATGGTGGATACTGAATCCGATAACATCGCATCGGCTAGTCATATAGCACCATCAACGTCACACGGGCGTATACGAAAACGTGACGACCGACCAGACGATGCCAAACAGTTAAAGCTACTAGAGAGAGCCACCAAATTATACATAAAGTATGATATGTCGACTTTGATTGAGCTCTCTAGTAGCGATGACAGTGATGTTAACTAATGATAGTATGATTTATATAATATGAATTGTGATATGATAAATTTACCTGTTTTTATAAGGCTGAAATAATTTTATTTTTCTATAAATAATGTTTTTTATAAATAATATCGTATGAAATAAAAGAATGAATTGTTAATTAAATTAATGTTGATTTTTTATATAATATTCATTTAATAATATATCTACGGCAATCCCTGCAACAGATTCCTGTGAAACTCGAGAGCACTTTCATCATTTGGTTCACTGGTATGATCATCGCCTAACACTTCTTCGAACGGCTCCAACTCAAATGTATCGTTGATACAAATATTGTGCATTACACAACATGCTGTTATTACTTTCACACAATTTGAAATGTTCAGCTCCAGTGATTTTGGAAAAATTACCCGCCATCGTGCTTTCATTATGCCGAAAGCATTTTCGATGATGCTGCGGGCCTTGCTATGTACTTGATTAAATTTGTTCTCTAATGCTGTTAAATTACCTCTTCTAATAAACGGTGTAATAATAGCTATAGGGTTAAGAGAACACTTGTAACCACTGTCACCCAAAAGAAAATAGTCGTTTGGGGGGAATGATCTTTTCAGATATAATTGGCTATTCCGTAACACCCTCTGATCATGTACCGAACCCGGGTAGCCGCAACAGATGTTAAGAAATTTGACTGAACTATCACATACCGCCATTAAATTAATGCTGTAATCTAATTTTCTATTTATGTATTGGCTATGTAATCTAGTTGGTACAACAATTTTAATATGACAGCCATCAATAGCCCCTAGTGCTTTCGAAAATATTGATGTACCTGATCGCTGATTAAATTTTTCGCCAATTGCCCTATATGAATCCAAGCTGGACAATTTTATGACTTTGGGTGCAAGCTTGACAAACATGTCCAACAGTTTGTGAACAATTGTTCTAACTGAATATTTTGATATATTGAAGCTTACACCGGTAACCCGATAGCTCGCTCCGCTGGCAAGCCAATACAAAAACACAGAAACTCGAAATCGTAGTGTGAATTTAAAACCTTTCATGGTTTGCTGCTCTACAAGTAATTCACAAATTTTATCTAGAGAATCAGCTGATACTCTTAGGTGTTCTCGGATATACCAATTATCTTTAGAAAATATCTTTTTGTATATATCACTTTGGTAATAATTTCGTGGCCACTACAAATAAGAAAAATATATTGCTATAACCTAACCTCACAAATTATATATTTCATAAATTACTATTGATAATCGTCTCCGTTTATTTTTTTTACGGCAGCTTCTAAGTAATGTATACTTGTAATAAGTCAACAGAATGTTGGTAAACAATAAATGTGGCAATATCATTTTTTGTTATAAATATATTTAACTGTTTTTAAGATTCTTCAAACTTTATTTTTGTTTATATTTTTATAAACTTCGGATGACACTTATATTAGTTTAATTGAATGTGAGGCACATATGAAGACTTTTATGCTAGGGACATCTGTTGGTATATTGCTTGAACTATTAGTATATTGAAAAGTTTAGTTTGGAAAGTCTTCTGAGGCACACAGCATAAAACATTAATTCACAAACTGTAGACTTTCCATTCCCAAATCATATTTTATTTTAAAATATTCTATCAAATTCCATAGCGGCAATCGAATATTGACATAACTCGCGTTATAAATAAACTTTGTTTGTTTATCATAAAAAAATTGAATTTTATGTAAATTAATAAAGAATTAAATGAAAATAAAATGTATTGTATAGTTGTCCAACGACATATTAATACAGTTGGCGACATTTTTTTTATCCCTTAAAAACAATATATTTTCTTTGTACATCTCAGACAAACTATTTGTTTCAACTGTACGTGTTTGTATCGCATTATCAACATTTAGGGATATTCAAGAAAGTAATAAATTTTAAACAAATAAATTTTATTTTACTTTTGGTTTTTATCAATTGTAATGGTGTGTATTGTGATTGTTCCGTATATTGGTCTATTTCAGCACTCTCGAATTAATTACACAACCGTAGGAAATTCTTCCATTTGCGTCAATCTGTATGACAACGACTATAATAATCGACACCTACTTATACACAATCAACTCCCCAACCACCCCATACATTTTACTTTCCTTTAACGCTGGATCGCGGATAAATTTGAATTTTTGACTAATAGATGGCTAATGTGTAAGAATCACAACAATCAGTTTCGAACAGACGAGATTAATGATTTGAAAAAATCAGTCTTCTCATCAGGATTGTTAAAAATAGAATATAGATGGAAATGTGAAAGAATCAAAAAAATTTCGTACGCTACGCAGTAATTCGCTAGTAGTACAACTACATGGTATTGCTCTATATATATAGACAATATTTCAATGTAATAAACAACATCAGTCGTCGCGACCTGATGAGAAGACTGATTTTTTCAAATCATTAATCTCGTCTGTTCGAAACTGATTGTTGTGATTCTTACACATTAGCCATCTATTAGTCAAAAATTCAAATAAATTTTATCTAAAAGCTCAAAAACTACAACTGGCATAAGCTTCAGATTTTGTTGGTATATAGAAATGCTATTGGTAACAACATATTTATGTGAAAACCGTTTCAGAAAAGGACAATTTTGCCGAGTTATTCGCTATTGAAATCGTGATTTGTAATTTTTCGTCACCAAATTTGGCAACTATCGGAAATTTTACAGTTTCAGAACTTACAAACAGAGTGTGAATTAGGCCATTAAAGATATCATAGCGAAAAATGGTAAAACTCTGAATGAAAACTACCTTATAACATATGAATAATGACATATGAATAAATTAAGTCAAAACAAAAATTTATTTAGTTACATATTTTACAAACTGTATTTTGTTTTATTTGACGTCGCCTTGGCCAAACGCCATGATGTTGTTTATGAAGAATAACAAGCCACGTGTGGCGATTTCGGATTGAGCCACTAATTGCGTTGATATTGCGATATGTATTGGGAGGAAAAATTAATTCGGTCCGTTTTTTTAATTTTAAAAATGCATTTATTTTAAAATAAAAGAAATGAACAGAATAATTAAAATATTGTCTATCGCTGCTTACGACTTTTATCCACCTCTCGGACAATTTTCGAATCCCATCTCGGAAAAACGTTTCGTTCGGTAAAATATCCCATTTGAGCGTTCCCAAATATTTTTTGACTTTTTCAACGTGAGGCCAAGTGTTGTCATGCAGAAGAATAACTTTATCGTGCCTTTACTCATATTCCGATCGTTTTTCTCGTAATGCACGACCCAAACGAATTAATTGTAGTCTGTCCGGCTCGCCCGTAATGGAATCGCCAGGTTGTAGCAGCTCATAGTACACAACGCCTCTTTGGTCCCACCAGATACACAATATAACCTTCGAACCATGAATGTTCGTCTTTGGTGTTGATGTTGAGGTCGATGGCAACGATTTGCCAAAAATTGTTTGTTGGGTCGCCCTAATGTTTTCCGGAAGCCCCTCTTGCGTTTGAATCGGGTCTTCATCGAGCAATGCCTCGAATTCATACATTACGATTTTTTTTGGCTGGAGGCTTATCTTCAACACTGAAATTATCATTTATGATAATTAGAGCATTGTCACCGTAAACTTCCACAAACATTCGATGTGCTGCAGTTGCACTTTTTTCCAATTAAAACAAAAAATTAACACTTCCCGCGTTTAGTTATTACAAAATCCGACATATTATTCAACACCGTAAAAAACACGTTTTGTATGAAACTCAAAGCAATACAAACTGAATGTTAATGGCAGATGTCTAATCTGTCTGATGACAATGGAAATCAGCTGTCACTATAAAAAATTTATTATAATTAGAGTCACTTTTTGAATTTGAAAACGGACTGAATTAATTTGCATTCCCAATCCGATTGGAATATTTGGTTGCAATATTCTAACCGCAACAGCGCCAACAAACTTATTAACTATACAAATTTTCATTTCTAGTGGAACGGATAAATTCTTTATTTAATTTCTGTGTCACACACACTTAATAGATGCTCTTTGTTTGTTATCACCAGACGAGTGCTTTCGCACAACTTTGGAGTGTGTTTGTATTTATCAGTGAGGTGCGCTGAGAATATAATTGAAATATAGGGATAACTGAAGAGTTAAAATATTACGGTTGTAGGTGATTATGAATCATCAATATCAAATCCTCATGAGCCTATAATGCTGCACCAGCACTTGTAGCACAATCCAATGAAAATGGTACTGGAATTTTTTACAAATTATTTACAAATTTGTTACACAGTTAGAAAATTTTTACAGGTCCTGTTGTCCTGCAATTTGTGTGTGGGCTAGCGTTAGACAAAGCTACACCACACTTTTCGTATTTTTGTTAATATTTATTGTATCGTACTGGGGGTGGTACTGGAAGCTTTTACAAATTGATTACAGCATATCGGCATAGTTCAACCCCCAAAAAACTTCCCCTAAGGGGTGCAGTTCTTCAAAACCCATATTTTTGGTTAAACCATGCTTTTGGCATTTCAAAATGTATCGAATTACTTTCCTATGCAAGAAATAGAAACCCAAGAATTTATTACAACAGCCCACACCCACAAAAGAAAGGAAGTTCGATACTTTTTGATCGATTTTGTGGGTGTGGGCTGTTGTAATAAATTCATGAGTATCTATTTCTTGCATAGGTAGGTAATTCGATACATTTTGATCGATTTTTGGGGGTGTGGGCTATTGTTAAAAATTCATTGGTACCTATTTCTTGCATAGGAACGTAATTCGATACATTTTGATCGATTTTTGTGGGTGTGGGCTGCTGTAATAATTTCAGAGATACCTATTTCTCGCATAGGAATGTAATTCAATGCAGAATGATCGATTTTCGAGGGTATGCCCACGGCTGTTGTAATAAATCCATGGGTATCTATTTAAGGGGTTTTACCTATACATGAGAAATATGGTTTTTGTGCACAGTTTTTGGCAACTGAACTATTCTAATATATTGTAATTTATTTCGTAAAAATTTCTTGTACCAACCAGTACGATACAATGATTTTAAACGGTTGCTCCCCTTTGGGGTAGTTTTCTATAAGTTAAATTATGCGATTTTCTTGGAAAAAAATTCCAGTACTTGTAGGTAAGTAGTGAAAAATTGCAATACCGCCCCCAGTACGATATAAGAAATATTAACTGAAATGCCAATAGCATGGTTTAACCAAAAATATGGGTTTCGAAGAACTGCACCCCTTAGGGGAAGTTTTTTGGGGGTTGAACTATGCCGATATGTTGTAATTAATTTGTAAAAAATTCCAGTACCACCCCTAGTACGATACAATAAATATTAACAAAAATACGAAAAGTGTGGTGTAGCTTTGTCTAACGCTAGCCCACACACAAATTGCAGGACAACAGGACCTGTAAAAATTTTCTAACTGTGTAACAAATTTGTAAATAATTTGTAAAAAATTCCAGTACCATTTTCATTGGATTGTGCTACAAGTGCTGGTGCTCGCCATAGTTCATTGATTTATTTCTTATAACATAATGTGATAAACACACTCAAAAGAAGATATTTCTCTTCCAATGTGACCAAATTTTTGGCAATCTTACGCAATCAACTCTATTTATTTATTTGGCGTAATTTGAAATTACTTATAAGAAATATTAGATACGTGATGTTCCAGTAGTCGTAATGATTATTTAGAATTAGAAAAAAAAAATATTTTTTCAACGTCAATATAAGAGTATATACGTAGATACCTAAGTCTTGTGATTTATTCTGTTTGATTGAAATGGGCCTGCTGCATAAACAGTTCGTTGAACTTTAATTCACATTTAAATTCTGTATAAACATTATTCGCATGCCTTTGTTAAGTTATTTGCATTTTCCGATTTCTTTCTTAACCAAATTGAAAATATTGAATATCTCTTTCTCCAGACACGACTTCCTCCTTATTTTGTACGTAACTAAAAAACATAACGTAGATCAACAATTTATAGCAAAATCTATAACAAAAAAAAAAAAATTTCATCCCTTATCAATAACAGTAATGTAATATACTCTATATATTCTCAAAATATTTATAAATACATATAATTTAACATAATTTATGCAAACATCGTAAACGCAAACAAAATCAATAAATAATTGTTGCCGTTCGTAAAGTTGAGTTTTCGTACTAAAAGTCTCAGATGGTGACAGCTAAAAAATAAAATTAAAAATAATCACCGTTGCAGCTTTAATAAAACTTTTGTGAAAATTTTGGTCGAGATAAGACGTGGCTTGGGTCACATAAATGCTAGATCAAATATTTAGTAATCAAAAGTTGAGCTCGAGCCGATTTAATGATAAATTTTGGTATGCTGTATCCTTCACATTGTGTTTATACAGAATTTAATATCATAATTTTCCAATATGTTGGAAGAATATCAATACTCGTATAGAGTGTGTAGTTTTAAGTATTTTGAGAAAAACAAATTAATCTTTGGGTCATTAACCCTTCTTGTGGCTTGTGATGATATTTTTTATATTCTAAACAATATATTTGTGGCATTGCCACATCTGAAAGTATTTTTTGGTAATATTTTATAATATTCATTTGAATGTTGTTTTGTGAGGTTAATTTATTAGGGTACGACGATATTAAATTTTTTATTTGATCGGTTAAGAAAGAATATTCTACATTTGAAAAGAATTTTTTATTATGTAAAATTGTGACCAATATTTTATGTAACCATTTAAACCCAAAATTACTTAGGTAAGGTTAATTTATTGTATGTCACGCTATGTTGATTAGACCGTTGACTATAGTAACAGAAACTGAAATTAGAAAGTCCTTCATTTTCTCCATCCTTTTATGCTTACAAAAAATAACATTGTTGTGATCTTGTATTTAAAAACTGCTAAGAAAAATAAAGCGATTGTACAACGATGCTTCACAGCGACTGTTGATCGAATATTCATCATTCTTACCGATTACGGGGACGCTAAAAAAGTTCAATGTGTGAGGGCTGGGTGAGGAAAATGTATTAATCCTGTGCAATAATATCGAGTGAAAAATTAAACGTATTTGTTGACTGCTGCGTTTTTTTGAAAATGCTGCTCTACACCGCGATAAATTATTACCCCAATTACCATAGTCGCATCATTTCATGTGAAGTGACTATAGTCGTGTCACTTCACTTGAAATTTGCCATTCTCACAGTCGTTTTAAACTTACATTTATCATGCATTATATTGTTGAATAAAGTTTATATTTGTTTGTTCTCAACAACTCTGATCTACTCTTGATATTATTTAGAGTACAACAGAGTTCAACAAAAAACTTAATAATTCCTGAACTGACGAAACAGGGAAATTTTTTTAGTACATAATTTTTTGATTGTTCCTTACTTCATTTTAGAGACCGAACAGTCATTTTATTTTCAAATTTTATGTTGTATTTGCAGATATTCATGGTCGGAAAAAATATAAATAAGAAATGGACAATAATACCTAAGTAAAGTATTTTGCTTTGTACGTATTTAAAAACATTTTAAAATTAGTTATTCCGTTTACATTAGAGATACAACAACTCAGACCAATTTAATATGGGTGGAAAAAAACAAGGCTATGTTTTCATGTTCAGATGGGCCGGTTAAAACTGTACCCGATTCAAAAATTAACACGGCATGTTTGATGCTTTCGTGAAACAATTTATCGAATTGAAGATATGTCCGCTTTATTTCAAGAGTTCATTCCTGAAATGTTTGGCGTTCAGCACTTCAATTTATAACCTACGAAGAAATTAACACTCCATTATACTATATACATAGACTAAGAATGGCGGTACATCATCAATTATTGTGTTCAGAACACTTATGTACTTTATTTGAAATTTTAAAAAATAAAACAATACTGTTGATTAATGGAATTTTCGGCTTTATTTATTTATTTATTTACTACTTCTTCTTAAAACTTCTAGTGGACTCGGCTGAACGAATTTCTAAAGGAAGCCTATTCCAAAGGAGAACACCTCTAACTAATAAGGCATCACACATCACACGAGAATTATGACTAACCACAATCAATATATTGGTTCTCTTGGAAACAGAGAATTTTAATTTGCTCGTAATATAATTAGGAAAATCGTCAAAATATATGGCTTTATAAACAAACAATAAAAGTCTTAATTCAAGATAATTTTTAAGAGATAAGCCAAAAATATTATTTTTAAGATGAGAAATATGATCAAAACGACCAAGATCATAAATATATCTAATACAAGCATTAAATACTCTATTCACTTTAGTCATTAGTGAGAATTTTAAGTTGAAAAAAATAATGTCACAATACAGTAAGTGGCTATGAAGAAGTGCCTTGACTAATAAAATTCTCGTAAAATGAGGAGTCCCACATCTTTTGCTCTTTAATAGCCATAATGCAAAATACATACAAACTTCACTTATATGATGATCCCAGCTCAAATCGTTGGACAATACTAAACCTAAATTCCTAGTAGACTCCACGTAAGGAATCGGATTTGATTTCATGACTATCGGAGGAAATAAATTGTAATCAATGACTTTACCAAAAATAAGCGCATGGGATTTAGACGAATTAAGTTCCAATTTATTTTCGGCAGCTCACTGCTATATTAAAACTAGATCGTAATTAATATTCTTAATGCCATCTTTAATAGATTGAGTATTGAATTTGGAAATTCTAGTAAATATTTGCAAATCATCTGCAAATAGATGATGCCTGCAATTTAGCGCTAGCTTTGAGATATCGTTGACATATAGAGAAAATATGTATTAAGGGACCCAATATTGATCCTTGCGGGACCCCAGCGAAAAGCGGAAGAAGCATTGATTTACCATTTGACGAGATTACATATTGAAATCTATTAATTAGATAGTCAATTAATAATTTGGTGGCATCAGAGGACATATTAAATTGATTCAATAGTTTGTGTTTAAGAATTCCAAAATCAATGGAGTTAAACGCCTTCGAGAAGTCCAACAGAACCAATCCTGTTAAGTCACCTTCATCAATACTCATTCTGATAAAATCAGTGACGTCGGATAACACTGTCACTGTGCTATGGGATGGACGAAATCCCGACTGGAACTCAGATAACATATTATTAGTGCGAATATGAACCTTAATTTGATCAGACAGCAACCTCTCCAGTATTTTAGCGATACATGATAGAAGGGAAATCGGGCGCATATCAAGAGAAACCTTCGGATCTTTGACTTTTGGGATGGCGATCACTTTACTTACTTTCCATGGGTCTGGAAAGGTACATGACCTAATAATACTATTAAATAAATGGCTAAGAAATGGTAAAAAAGCCGGCATACAAGCCTTTAAGAATTTAATAGAAATTTCATCCAGCCCGCAAGAATTGGATGTAAGCGACATTAATTCTTCGAAAATATGGTCTTCTGATATCTCAATAAAGTGAAATCTAACCCTAGAGTCATGAGACGATGTTTCAAAGTTATTATAATCATGAATCCTATCTATGTTGATATCATGTGCTGGGACCATTGAAACAAAGGCCTTATTTAGATCATTACAATCAAAAAGATCATTATTATTATTATCAGATCCTTTGAGTAATCCTTCATCTTTAATATTATTCCAAAGCTCTCTAGAGCTTAGTGCTGGATCTAATTTGAATTTAATGTAACGCTTCTTAAGACCTTTAATCATCCCTTTCAGTTTTTTATCGAAAAATTTTATAGAGTACGCTTATTATCAAGAGAGCGGTCAGTCTTGTAAGTATAATATGCTAAGTTACGAATTTGGATAATGTTTTTCACATTATTATTAATCCAAGGCGGGACTCCATATTTAATTTTTTTAACAATCAACGGCACATGTCTATTCATAAGATAAGTCAGTTGGTTAGTGACCCAATCAACTTTAGCATTAACACCCATGCAGTTTTGGAGGTCGATGGTACTAAGATTATCAATATCATTGTTAAGCTCTAACAACTTTAGATTTTTAAAATTTCGTAATGAAAAAAAAATTTCGTAATGTAAAATTACATAATGAATTCAGGTTCACATAAAAACTGAATGTTAAACTGACCGACAATAAGTTCGTGATCAGCAACTCCAGGGAGCTGGGAAAATTGTTTAAGTAGCAATGCCATATTGGATACTAACAAGTCAATAAGAGAACCACCACTATCATTAATTCTCGTAGGGATAGTTTGGGGTGTTGTAAGACCATAATGCAAAAAAATATCTTTAAGGTTCCTAGAATCAACTGGATCTAAAATATTAACATTAATGTCTCCCATAAAGATAATAAATCTATAATTCTCAAATAAAAAGGAGATTAAATCTTCAAAATCGCCCAAAGGTAGATTTTTTTTTATGCATATAGCCCACACCAATGGCAAATTTATTATTATCCAAGCAAAATTCAATTTCTAAATGGTCAATATTATAATTAGTACCTTTATTGACAACTTTAATCATGGCACGCTTAATAAAATCGTTCCTAATGTAAAAAGCCACACCACCTCCACCTCTACCAAATCTATCTTGTCTAAATATTTTATAACCTTCAATTTTTACTGACGCATTCGTGTGATGAGATTTAAGCCATGTTTCAGATATGCCAATAATTATCAGGTGACTATAAAAAGAAAAAATATTTATGCGTTCCATAAATTGTTTAGTAGTAAGTACTTCCAATTTTCACCATTTGTGCTTTAGCTTTATGTTGTCTTTCAACAGTATCAGTGAGAGCTTCCGAACGAACCGAGAGGGAGTAAATTTTTTCAACTAGCTGTTGATACGGTGACAAAGGTCGCGTTCCCATTACAACATGTCTCAATTTCGAGTCAATTTAGCATCGAGTCGAGCATTACGAATGAAATTCACAATCTAGCAATCAGCTTTCTCTGATTTTATGTTTAATTTATCGACCAACATACTTATGGCAATGCATTGATGGATTCACGGTTTCAAAAATTTTCTCGTGTAATTCTTTTTTGTCATATATCTAAAAGAAAAAGTAATTCAATGCATAATTGTCGTTGTCATTCTACATACATTCTTGTTGCACAAAAACTCCAAAGGCGGAAAATTTAAGTGCCGATCCAAATATTGGGAAGTTTTTGCCGTTAATTCGAATTTTACCATTTTAGTTTAATTCTTTACACACTTAACTTCATGTATTTCACGTTTGCAATAAATATCGTAATCAAATAAAATTTCCGGGTTATTCGATTCTAGCGTATTTAGAGCAGCTCGAGTCGAACTATTCATATCGCTTAAATTAGATTTTATATCAAGAAATACGGGATCCAAGAAAGGTACCGTATCTAATTTGCAATTTATCGTTGCTTTACATTTAGTTACGCTTGAACTTTATTGGTGTCGCTTTGTTGCTTTAGCCTTGGTCTTTGCCTTTGGATACTGCACATCATTACTACCCTCAATAATTGGATCCTCCTTTTTGGTTCCCCTTCATCTACTCGTGCACAAAGAACGATATCGATTCGGTAACCATAAATTTTTCTAGATGCTTCCAATAAGAAGCCAAATACTTGGAAATTTTTGACATATTTACGATGGCCAGTAACCAAATTGGCCAATGTATCGATTAAATTTGTTTCAAATGCAATCTCTTTGTTGATTTTCTACGAATATATAAAACACAATAATTTGAAAGACTGGCCAAGCGATCTTCAACCATCACCACTTACATTATCCATGAATTGTTACAAACAAATTTTCAACTCTTCATTATCTTCGAGTACCGAAATATTTACCCCTCAGATATACTCGACGTGACTGTGACATTTCTAAATGTCAAAATGTTGTTCTCCATCGCCTGCTGAAGACTCGTAAATCGTGTGGAATGTAATCGCTATAGTTGGAAGTGATATACTTCTACTTTTGAGTCACGTCGAGTATATCTATCATTCTACAAAAAAAACACAAAACAAATTAGGACAATTAATGAAATTTACGATCAAATCTAGCTCGTTTACTGTGGGCAACGGTGTTTTGAATGTGAATGATGTTCGTGAGGACGCTTTCTTTGGAGTAAGCATTATATCACACAGCACTCAAATTTTAAACTTAAAAACTTAATCATTAGATTTATTATTGTGTATAACTAAATATTTATAAAATATTTTTGGTTGGTTAAAGTTGTTCTAAATCAACCGCCGCTCTATCAGCGTAAGAAGCAAAGTAAAGCTATGTATTAAAAGTGTGTAAAACCATTGGAAGTATGAGTTGGAAAACTGACTATAAAACTTAATTGTGGAGATTACATGAGAATAACGGATCCTGCGGAGGTCTTATATCGAAAATAATCACCTGCTTGTCATTTTCGAATATAAATACAATTTATCGGCAAAATTAATCAACTTGAAACATGTGGTTGCATTAATTGGTTCATTGGTTCATTATAGTCATTAGAACCAGAAATGGTTAATTGGGAACAAATGTGGGTAGCGTTTTACCAGTGTGGCAATAACACTTAGAAATTCTATAAAATTTCACTGATCAGTTACTCCTATTAGAGCAAAGCCACGTGACAAAATGAAGAAAGTTGAATGAATGAAAGACTCACTCCTTTTGCAATAAAATTTTCACTGTTGAAATTTTCACCAGTGAGCCTTGAGGCATCTTGCCACACATTGGATCCGGATCAGTTCAAATTTTATATGGGTAACCTGATCCAAATTTTATTTTAGATCACAAATTTTGATTTGAAATCTAGTAAGAGCATTTGTGTTGTTTCATGAAACATGAACTGAACCGGATCATATCAAACATCAAGAAACACAGCTTCTGTAAACTATGAAAAACCAATCTCAGCCCCCACCAATTATCATAAAATATAGTATTTCCATAAAATTCTAGAATTAAAAGCTATTTAAATAACTTCGATTTTTGAGTTCATCGTTAAAACCAAAAAACCTTTTAACTACCGACCAAAAGGCACAGTAGCTAAAGCTTTGGCGTTTGGATCGGGAGGTACCTTGTTCGAATTCCGATAGAGGCAGAATGCAAAAAGGAATTTTCAGTAACAGATTACGATCAGTATGATGAAATGGAACACAACTATGACCCCTCGTCGAAGTGCAAATCACATGGACCTACCCAGCTTCCATTCCAGTATAATGCTGGCATGGATCTATGCAGTGTGTGCAGATGGTGATAAATCCGGACCTATATAGCCGTACGTCGATTTGGCAGGCGACTGCGTAAGGTAAGGACGTGAAAAGCGAACTGCGAAACAGTTGGGAGTGCTTCGATGTGTTTTGACATTCAAGTCGGATAGTCGAATAATTTTTTTTTGTTATTTTTATTTTTCGAATAATCTTTTTAATTTAAAATTTTACACAAAAATAATTCAATATAGAAGGTTACTAATTTATAACTAATAATCTTCTAATGTAAATCAGAAGAAATGGAGCGGTCAAAAATTATTGTGGCCAAGACCCGACCTTCTTTTACGAAAAATTTACATAGATCTCGAAATTGAACCTTTGAGATTTGTGATAAAAATTGTCTTTAATAATCAAAAATCATTATTCCTTAAAACCACCAACGAGATCAATCCTTGGTCTGTAGAGATACCGAATGGAGAAATAATTTTTATTTTCAAAACTTGACATTTACGGTAAAATTTTAAATATTATCTGAACAAAACGAAAAGGCTCTTATGGAAGGTGCCTGAGAAAACTTTAAGTATGAAGGTTTATTCCGATAGTGTCTGGGCTGTAGAGAACCAACAGATATTTAGTGGGCTCGGCAACGTTTACACACACATGGATTTTTAAAACTACTTGTTTGGCTTCTGTTATATAGCGAGTGATAAATCCGTAAAAATCTCGAGGCCAGAATTTTTCATTCCTTTATTTCAATACGTAAAGGAAAGTAGAAAAGTGGCGAGGTCTCTAAAATCATCGAAGTGTGATGTGAGCTGTTCTAAAGAACAACGAATGTAATATCAGAGCGCTTTTATTAAAAGATATTTGCCGGATCTGTAATTTTTTTAATATGAGACATATGAGCAATTAAAACAGGCTCCATTAATAGTCCATCAGTTGATGGTGCTGATAAATTGAGTTTTCCACTAAAATCTGCCACCCCACCATCAATGTAGAGTATGCCTGTATGAAGTGAATTGGAATTGTAAAACTGCAGTATAATAAATAAATAGATAATATTTAAATATGTACATATTACAAACGACAAATTCTTTCAAAATTGTGAGAATTTAAAATTTTGATGTCGGATAAGGTGCGTATTGATTTATAAATTCACACATACGTGCGGTTTGGTTTTTAAGCTGCTACCTTTAAACACAAATACCACTCCAAACTTCTGGGGTCGATTTTGTTCAAAATTCGACAAGTTGAAGAAATAACCGCAAGTGTATAGTAGTGGCATGTGTGTTTGCGTTAGTGCGAATGTGCGCCATTTTGTTTTTTTGGATATGACATTTCTAGATATTATTTCCATTTAGAATGTAAAATTTATAAATGCAATGCAAATATGCTTCAAATAAAATTAAATTTATTTAATTATTTAATTTTAGTTTTAAAATAATTTTTAATTCGATGGCAAAATTTTTTTTTTCTTAACACATTGACGCACACTTCCTAAATGTGTGTGCTACTCAGGAACACATTTGACAACTTTCATAATTGCAATGATGTTTCGTCGTGGAAAGGAATGTATTTTGAGAATTGAAAAATATATCGCGTTATTTCTTAAAAAATGATAGATGTTTGCGCGACGTGTTAAAAAACGAAAAAGTTGTATTGCTGCTATAGCAGTCATTTGGGCGAACGTGTTAACTCACCACTCAAATACTTGGTGAGATGTCAAAAAAATGAGATGACGAAATGTCTGTGAAGTTAGCCCGTAAACGATCCCGGAAAAATGCGATGGCAACACCAACATACAAATATCACGATATTTTTGGATGTCATCCCGGAAAAAAATATGCCATGACAGTTTTTTACTATATCAATTCATAAAAATTTATAAACAATATGTATTGAAAACTGATACCAATCCGGAAAAGATTATGTCACAATAAATTTTTGAAAACAAAAAAACGTGTATAATATCAAAAAAATATGAAATGATGTACAAAGTTAATAATATAGGAAAATTAAGTACACAAGTATGAAAACAAAAAATAAACCAAAATAATAATAAAAGTGGCTAAAAAATGCTATGGTTTAGAGCTCCGCTATAATCGTCTGAATTCTAAGGAGATGTCCATTACCAGAAACCGGATTATATAGGTTTTGTAGTTCAGGGATTGGCCTGTTAAGATAATAAGAGAAAAAAAATCTATGATTTAGAGCCTTGCTATTGTAGTCTGAACTTAAATAAGAAGAGGCCAAAAAATTATTTGATTTAGAGCTCCGCTATAGCCGTCTGAATTCTTAGTTGATGTTCATTACCAGATACCGGGCTATATATAGATTTTGAAGCTTAGGGATTGTCCTGTTTAAATAATAAGAGGCAAAAAATTCTATGATTTAGAACTTCGCTGTAGTCATCTGAATTCGTAGAAGATGTCAATTACCAGAAACCGGACAATAAGGTTTTGAAGTTCAGGGATTGGCCAATAGCCTGTTTATACAACAAGTGGCAAAATAATTCTATGACTTAGAGCTTCGCTATTAAAGTCATCTGTATAGTATCATCTCTCTCGTAGTTTAGGTAAATTATTATTTTAATCACAAAATAAAATAGAAAAAAATATATATAAAAAAACTTTTTATAAAACCACGCTTATATTTAAAGGCTCTAAAAAGTAGATAATACAAGGCTTTAAAAGTAGAAAATAAAATTGTTCTTCCTTACTCCTATCAACGTATATTTATAACAAGTAGAAATTTAAAATTAACATGACTAAAAATATAAGCGTGGGGCGCTCCTTTACGGCATTAGTAATTTAAGACTACTAGACACATGAAGTAAAGTCTTTTAGTAACACTAATGGAACAGTCTATTCTGATGTATCCTAAGAATAGATTTTTTGCTGGAGCATTTCAGTATTAACGTAAAAATTATATATTGAAAGATAGTATATACATTCAGAAGAAGCGCCTCACGCTTATATTTTTAGTCATGTTAATTTTAAATTTCTACTTGTTATAAATATACGTTGATAGGAGTAAGGAAGAACAATTTTATTTTCTACTTTTAAAGCCTTTTATTATCTACTTTTTGGAGCCTTTAAATATAAGCGTGGTTTTTTAAAAAGTTTTTTTTTAATATATTTTATTATACAGTTTTTATTTTACAGTCGTAGTAGCAGCATAGTAGTAGTGTAAAATCCAAATATCCAAACATTTTTACATGCAAATTACAACAACATAAACGTCTGCGTCATATTTTTTATATGAAGAGAAACAGTAACACCGCGATAACTAAATCTTCATACAAACTGTATACGTATATGTATAAATTTATTATAAATTGATCGTTGAACTGTAATTGAAGTTTTCAAACTTTTTAGTTAGATGGAGCACTTTGAAAAAGATTTTCGGTTTTTATGTATGATAAACTTTTTATAGATTTTAAAATTTGGTTTGTGTCTTCACTACTTACAGTTTAAATAGCAACAAAGAAATATCAGCTCAATTGGACTATCGCAAGTGGTTGCAAAATTGATTACAAAATTTGATAATACAAACAGACACACAGAGTGAGTTTATATAAGCGTGGTGAAAATGTGTTTCCCTAATAAATTGTAGTTTTGCCTCTTGTTATTTAAATTCAGATGACTATAGCGAGGCTTTAAATTATAGAATTTTTTGCCTCTTATTATTTAAACAGGCCAATCCCTGTAATACAAAACCTATATAGTCTGGTTTCTGGTAATGGACATCTACTTAGAATTCAGACGATTATAGCGGAGCTCTAAATCAAAGAATTGTTTGCCTTTTGTTATTTAAATTCATACGACTATAGCGAGGCTTTAAATCATAGAATTTTTTTGCCTCTTATTATCTAAACAGGCTAATCCCTGAACTACAAAACCTATATAGTCCGGTTTCTGGTAATGGACATGTACTAAGAATTCAGACGACTATAGCGAAGCTTTAAATCATAGATTTTTTTAGCCACTTGTATTATTATTTTGGTTTATTTTTTGTTTTCATGCTTGTGTGCTTAATTTTCCTATATTATTAACTTTATACATCATTTCATATTTTTTTGGTATAATACACGTTTTTTTGTTTTCTTTATTTTTTCTATTTTTCTCGAAAAATTTATCTTCTAGAGTAATTAAGCATTTGTTATTTGATAGCAAACTACCGAATTTAATTTATTATATTTCACAAAAAAAAAACCAAAATAAATATTAATAAAATGAACCAACACAGAAAAATTAAAACGCATTAAAAAATTAAATCCAAAAGTTGTTGCTTTCACATTTCTTAGCTAAGCTAAGCGGATTTGTGAAAGCAACACTACTATAATTTCTTAAATATATAATGGTGTTGCCATACTTAACTATAATCATTTTCCGGGATGATTTTACGGGGTAACTTCACAAGGGTACGATGAAAGGACATAAGCACCAAAAAACTGAACCGATTTGTACCGATTCATAATTTTTGATGCTTAATGTTGAGTACACGGAACGGGATTATTTTTTATCCAACTCTTCAGCCAATCAAATCTTTCATATTCAACTAAACCCCGCCCAATTTAATCCAGCTTTAGTTAAAATATTTCCATCTTTTGAGCAATAATCTTAGTCGTACCAACATAGTAACAAAAATAACCGGAAGTATGAGCAACATTTTTGCTCAAATATTTGTTGTTGTTGTTTATTTATGACATTTTTGGAATGAATTTCGCCTTAAATAATTTAATTTAAAGTTAATATATAAAATAAATGGAATAAATATGCGAGATGCATTTATGTAAAACAATTAGGATGAGAACCAACAATTTTATTTTGCTGCAACTGTTGGTCTATAAATTATTTGATAATTTATAAATTGTGATGTGTGTATAAAACTGAATATTGTGTATTTGTAATCCCCAGACATACGTTCATTCGATTAAATTAAAATAAAGCCCCAACTAATCGTAAACAAAGCAGAAATTTTGAACAAAAAATACAAAACAACAGAAAACATATCGCACATCCTTTTAAAAACTGTCAACACAAAAAAACAGTTTTGAGATAAATGCATTTCAATTTTTTTTTTAATTGCTAACGCTACTGTGATGCTGAGATTATTCATTATTAGCTTTATAAAATAAATAATCTCAGTATCACAGTAGCGTTAGCAATTTAAAATGCATTTATCTCAAAACTGTTTTTTTGTGTTATGACATTTTTTTAGAGGATGTGCGATATGATTTACATAATAACGGTAGACAAATTTTTTGAGCAAAAGTTGGTAGAAAAAAGCCAGCTTTTTTTTTATCTCGTTCCGTGAACCCACACTAAATTCCCAGAAAACAAATAAACTGCATTACGCAGAAAACAAATAAAGTGCAGCATGGTTACATTTTTATATTTTCAACGCAATTGTGTTGGTATTGCACATCAATCAATGGAATTGGTGGATGATGGCATTAAAAGGGCAGCTACCATCGCCACCAATTTGAGGCACTTCCATTGCACGTGGTCTGGATATTATAATTAATTTATTTTATGCCAGTTTTTATTTACAACGAAGGCCCGATTGTCCATCTTGTGTAAAGTTCAATTGGTAATAACAGTAAATGTAACAACAAACACTTAACAAATTCTAGCGTGGAATAAAGACATAAAAAATTTGTATTTTAATAAAACAAAAACTGTCAATGAAATAAAAAAATTAAAACGGAACCCACTTAACAATGTCACTAATTTAACGGATTATAACGCTAAATTAAACCATTTTAAAAATAATTTAAAACATTTAGACAAATTAATTGGAGATAAAATTTTATTAGTTAACAATGATATTTGGAAAAGGCGTCTTTGGAAAATTAAGTCTGATTCAAATCAAATGTTCCCAAATATAAATAAACTATTCAGGCCAAAATGTAAAATAGATATAGGTAACCTTGAAATCGACAATCAAACATTAATAGTACAAGCAAATTTAAATCCTTCACAATTAAGTTCCGATAATAATAATACATTCAAGATTACAGACCCAACTCAAAAACTAGATGCAATTGGTGCCTTTTACGAACAGTTTTCCGAACATATTATAAATATAGAACATCAGGACTTTTCAATAATAGACGAAGTAAACAATTTGAACGCAGAGTTTTTGCAATTTGAACACTTTACCAATTTTAAATTTAAGTGTAAACAATTTTGATGACTATGCAAATAACAATGACGAATTAAACATTGGGAAATCATTTGTGACAACAGAAGAAGTGTTTAGCATTACTCGAACATTAAATAATAAAAAATCATTTGGTATTGATAAAATACCAAACATTGCAATAAAAAATTTGCCCGTAAAAATAATTGATGAAATTTGCAAATTATTCAATCATTTAATAAATAATCATAATTTTCCCAAAATTTGGAAAGTTGCAAAACTTTTTCCAATTTTGAAAAAAATAAGGATAAATCAAAACCAATAAACTATAGACCTATCAGTCTGTTGTCTAATTTAGGAAAATTATTTGAAATTATAATTTATGACAGATTATTTTCATTTGTAAAAGAAAATTCAGTTATACCCGACAATCAATTTGGTTTTCGTCATCAACACTCCACAGTTCATGCCATAACTAAATTTGTTTCTGATACCACCAGACAGTTAAACGGTAATAATTCAACTGGTGCAGTGTTGATAGATGTACAAAAAGCTTTCGATTCTATATGGTTAGATGGGCTGATTTATAAATTATCAAAATTAAATATAGATAAAAATTTATTAATTCTTATAAATAATATGATTAGTGGAAAAAAATTTGTTGTCACGGATGGAATAAATATATCAAATAAAGAGTTTAGACTAACAGATGGATTAATGCAAGGTACAATAACAGCTCCAATACTTTTTAATATATTTATATCTCAGACCTTCTGAAGAAAAAACAATTGAATGATACAAATAGTCAAGTATTGGCTTTTGCCGATGATTTATTGTTATATTCCCATGGTAATAAAATTATAAATATTAGAA
Source organism: Nephrotoma appendiculata (assembly GCA_947310385.1). Classification (NCBI taxonomy): domain Eukaryota; kingdom Metazoa; phylum Arthropoda; class Insecta; order Diptera; family Tipulidae; genus Nephrotoma; species Nephrotoma appendiculata. The sequence goes on along the minus strand of OX371223.1, from coordinate 244,559,955 downwards.
ATTCATTACATAAAGGATTAGCTGTTATAGAAAATTTCTTTCATAAATGGAAAATAAAATTTAATACTGAAAAATGTGAGACTACATTATTTAGAAAACCATTAATAATAATATTATTAATGGTAACCATAGAATAATATTCTAACTGTAATAGTAATATCAAAAGAAATTGGAAACAATTAGACATCCATATTAATAATGATCCTGTAGAACAAAAAAATTTAGTAAAATATTTAGGAATAAATGTAGACCACTTGTTATACATATTATAACGAACATATAAAAATTAAATTAAAGAATGCTAGCATTGCATTTCATATGTTAGCAAGATTATTTTTTAGTAAACATATTACAAGCAAAGTTAAATTATTATGTTATAAACAAATAATTAGACCAATATTAACATATGGCGCTGTGATTTGGTATAATATAAGTCCTTCATATATGGAAAAATTAAGAAAATTTGAAAGAAAATGTTTAAGGGCCTGTCTAAATCAATACAGGAGCAGCAAAAGCAATTATGTATAAACATTTTATTTCAAATAAAAAAATTTACAAATTGGCACAAATTATTAGAATTGATAATTTTATTTTGAATAATATTCGGAAACACATACATCGATCCACTTTAAATACTGAAAACTCAAATATGTTCGACCCTTTCAACACAGAAGATCATATTATTGATGAAATAGTACATAATAAGGTAACGCCGCCAGAGGCATTTGTTTATCTAGATACTAAAGGTTATATACAAAACAATGAAGCGATTCGTTTAATATATCATGTGAACAGAAGACCAAATATTAAAAATTTTAATAGAGACAGATACGAGAACGAAGCAGATATTAGATTTTCTACAGATATCTCAAAGAAGGATGTAGAGATATATAATAAAAGCATTAGACAATTTTGGTGGCATCAATAATTAGTAAAAACGTCAAAAATTACTAATAAAAACCGAACACTTCATTAATCTTAATCGTTATAAAAAAATAAACGAATTATTAACACCATGCGATATTAATTTGGTCAATTGCCCAATGCGTTTTTTTTCTATTATATTATACTGTATATAGCTAGGTTTAGGATTTTATAGGATAGTTAAATATGTCAAATAAATTTTGTTCTTATACTTTATAGTATTGTACAAAAACTGCAGTTAAATTAACTTAATTTTTGGTTAGCCACACCTTTTTATAAGTAATTGTAAATAAAAAATTAATTGTTATAATATTTATTTAATATTAACTAAACAATAGAAGAATATTAGCACTAATTATAAATAATATAAAATTATATATTTAATTAAACATAGTATCTAGGGTAGGTTTTTAGGATTACTTTAAAACTTAATAGATAAATATTGTGAATTTTAGTATTGTTTTCATAAGATTTTGTAAAATACTGTAAATATTAATTTAAATAATGGCAAATAAAATAAAAAAATCTTATTAAAAAAAAAACACTTAACAAATTGAGACAAAACTCGCTTCACAACACAACACACTTTTAGTTCATTGGAATAATTTAATCTAACTGAATGGTAGAATGAATGGCACAAAAAATGGAACTTAGCGGATGTCCAATTTTACGCGGCGGTAGAAATTCGTTTTTCAACTTTTTTTATTTATTTATTTATTCAATATTTTAAACTGTTTTAGAATCATCTAGTAATTTGTCTAACTTAAATTAGTTTTTCGGTTGATGATGATGGTTGGTTACTTATTTTATAATAATTTGTAATTCTAATTATAACTGCCCAGCTTCAGCGGTTCCCAGCTCTGGACTCTTCTCACTCCATTAGTGGTGTCCAACATACGACGGTCGTCTGTACGTGTTTCCTTGCTTGTTTCTTTCTTTAATCGGTGACATATTCCATCTTTAAGTCCCTATGAAGGTTGTCGTTTCTAGTGTAATGTGTGTTGGGTACCATAGGTTCTTACTGGTTTTAGCATTATTTTGCCTGTACAGAAGCAATTTGTTGTGTATTGAGAACTCAAAATTCCTACACATAACCGTTTTTTCTTTCTCTATGTGCTCTTTCGATCTTAGCTTAGCATCGGGGGCCAAGGTATTTAGCAGTATATACATATGGAATTTAGTTTTAAGAACCACGGGAATCTAGATTAGATAGATTAGATTTTGATTAATAAAGTTGATATGTATTGATTTGGTTTCATTTAATAAGATGCATTTAATATGATTTTTAGCCACGGGAATCTAGATTAGATAGATTAGATTTTGATTAATAAAGTTGATATGTATTGATTTGGTTTCATTTAATAAGATGCATTTAATATGATTTTTAGTCCAATTACTCATTATGTTAACAGCCTTGTGAAATATTTTCCAAATGCTATGATAGCTGTATCTGCAAATGTTGATACTATAGTACCATGAATATTCGATTAATCCCTCGTACAAGGGACCAGCTGAAGTACCCGGCTTTGCCCAGGTTATACAAAAATAATTTGTTGGGTTCCCGGAGCGAAAACATATAAATTTTTTGAAGTCCCTACTCTTCAGCATGCCACATACAACTGGCCATAAGAGATAAGAATTTGATAACATTTCTTAGGCAAGTATCGATGCAGTCTAAATTCAAGCGTTTGATGCCAAACTTTGTCGAAAGCATGAGCTAAATCTATGAAAATACTGGAGCATTCCTTCTTATTCTCAAGTGCATCCTCAATGACATCCATTATTATGTGAACTTGTTCAACTGTAGAGTGGTTCTCTAAGCCCAAATTGGTGTGGTGGAATTTAACATCTCCCTTCTATTATAGGTTTCAGCCTCTTGAGCAGCAGTTTTTCAAATATTTTTGTTATGACTGGAAGTAGTGATATCGGTCTATAATATTTTTTTATCGTTTGCCGGTTTAACTGGTTTAGGAATCATTATTACTTCTGCCACCTTCCATTGACGTGGACTAATGACGTGGATAGTTTCGAAGGCTGCATTATTTAAACTAATGCAAACCTTTCTCGGGAATGGCTTTCACAATTTGCTCAGTAATTAAATCATGCCCGAAAAATAAAACTAAAAGTGAACTTTAAAAATTTATTATTGAGCCAATAATAACTAAAAAAAATAAAGTTTTTATCGGTGTGTGGGCTCTTTAAAATAAATACAATAATTTATTTACTGACCTTTCGATGTCTAATCGACATCATTTTGCTATGAATAGGAATAATATATCGAAAATTGGTCGATGAGGCATCGAAAGCTCAGTAAATAAATTATTTTATTTTATTAAAAAGAAGCACCCTACACCAATAAAAACTTCTTTTTTTTAAGTGAACAAAAAAGTGAATTAGTGAACAGTGATAACGAGTGAAATTGGAATTACTGAACAAATTAACGATGTTGGGAGATAAAGTTTGAAACTTAAAACGCTGAATGTTTTATTTGTAAAATCCAATCCAGGCCCGAAACCCAATAACTATGTTATGTGTAAAGAGGGTATATAGTGGGACCAACAACATTCGGAAGACTAGTTTAGGCTTGGCTATGCTATATACATCCCAAACAGTCAATCAACTATTTTTGATTCTATGCAGATTTTACGGAAATTTTGTTTTTTTACATTTCTGGCCCTAGTGTATAATCGAATTCTATAATGATTAGATTATTTATAAAATCTGTAGGTGCAAACAAAAAATAAATTGCTAATTGGAAATATCGATTAATACATAAAACTATAATATATGACCATAATATACTGATAGTATCAATATTACGCAAAGTAAAATGTAGGACATTTGATAATAGTTTATTGTTATACAGTTACGAGTATGTACAACACTTATAGAGTATTTTTTCATAAATCTTCTTCTCTTTCAAAGATAAATTGTTAGTTCTTGGACTTTCTTTTGTAAATATCTTCCATATAATTTTCTATAAAACCTTGCAAATCTTCGGCATACATATTTCCACATTAGTTTACCAAGTAAATTCAACACGAAAGATAAACAAACCAACTATGATTTTAATAAAATTTATAATAGTTCCTAGAAGAAAATTGAACATCCTTACAGCACTACATACAGATGGTGTTGTGGTGTAGAAAAATTACAATAATCCTCAAATTAATTGCAATAAAAATTGTTTGTGTTTAAACGAAGAATGAAAAATCAGTGTAACAACAACAGTAAAAAAAATCAAACAAAAATACATCTTTCAAGTTTTAACTAACCACCGATCTCTCGAGAGACTACAAAACTTACAATAATGAAAAGGTTCGTTCACCTGGGCTAGATAGACATACGATAATTATGTATCGTATTGTACGTAATCGTAATTTGTTTGTTGGACAAACAAGCATAGAGACTACTGCATATTTGATTTACACAGATACATTACGATTTACAGTTATAGCAATGTAGCTAAATTTTTGCTATATTCCTGCCGGCTTTCGTGTTTTCATCTCATTACAAAATAGGAAAATTCTAATAAGTATAATAAAATCATCTTAATGTTGTTGGTGGTACAGTAAATTGAAAATAACTGTAATTAATTTTTTAATTGATTTATACAAGGTATTTATAGTAAACATAAATTAAGACTAATTTAATTATTTTAGTAGTACCACTATTAATCTAACTACTATTCTGTTGTAATGTGTAAGTTAAGTTGAAGAAATTCGCGATACAACTAATTTTCGTTTTATTAAGTTATTTCTGAAATAAAATCGAATCGTGTTTCGCATTAGTTGCAAAAGTTATACGACAGTATTTAAAAGATGCCGAAACAACATTAAACTGCACCTTTCCATCTAATTATTCTGTGTTTTTTTTTTGTTGGATCTATACAAAACTGATTTTTTGTAGAACGTTTTATCCCAAATTCAAATCGAACTTCATGAATCACGAAGTGTTTTTAAAATCCGTGACATTAATTTATTTAAGATTTTTTTCGGCTTTTCGGACAAAATATTATTTTTTTTTATGACATTTATGTTTATGGCTTTTCTAGCCATAGAAAACAAAGAGGTCATTTACTCACAATATCTTTACTACAAAAAGTAGAAAAATGCACTCTACCTCGTCCCCGTCTCTGGTTTGGTGACATAATTCACCAAATCGATAAGTTTTTGTTATGTACTATCGGTACAAAGCAAGAGTTGAATTTGTGCAGTTGCAGTTTTGCGGTCGTTGCAACCTAATGAGTAGACCAACTTTTCATCAGTACGAAACCAAGCTGCCAAGAATCAACCTAAGAAAGTTTTCATTTTTGTAAGGGTTTGTGTATCTTTGTTTACAACAAAAGTCAAAAAGTCGTAAACGTTGTATAAATGCCATTAAAAACATTATTTTGTCTGAAAAGCCGTAAAAAATCTTAAATTAATGAATCACCTTCATACTCAAACTTGCATGACTCTCAGTTGGCCACAACCAAGTACTGCAATTTTTGAAAAGTATTTAAGTGAATTTCTCTAATCGCATGAACACTGATGATATAGTACAAAAATTGGAGCAAGACAGGTACATATATTGCAACCATCACAACAGTTAGGAACTCAATATTCACCGTCAAACGGATTTAAATCGCAAAGCGTGATGAGACGCCTGAAAAAATCTGTTGATTTGACTACGGTCAACAATTAACCAAATTTCCATCATAACAAAAACCGATCATATATAGGTCTTTGAAAACTCAACAACAGTTGAAAGATGTTGGCCACTTTCAGCTCCACCAGCAAGTTCGTTTTAGTAATTGATATTACAATTCTATGATTTTACGCTGCCATCCTGATGAAATCTGGGACCCTTGCAAGTATAATAAAAGTTAAGAAAGTTTTTGAAATTCTGCGATAAACACAAACTAAAAATACCGCAAATATTTCAAAAAATAAAAAAAAATGATCTTAGATCAAGAAAATGTCTGCCAAAGCCATAAAACTTGACGATCAAAGATAAGTTTTTTTTTGCTACCATATAAACGTATAACCAGAGACAACCTAAAAGAGATATTTCATCCTATGTAAACGTAAAAATTTAAACTGCGTATTCATTTTCTGTAAATAGCAGCATACAATCAAAAATATTTTATTTTTTTTTTGCATATAAGTACACGAAGTTTAACGAAAAACCAGAGATACAAAGAAGACATTGGAATTATCAGAAATAAATTTTGTTTTATTTTTTTAGTTCAAATGTAAAATGTCTTCTGGTTATCTGTGGTATAACTATGGTAAAAGCTTTATAAGACCAAAACTGACATTTAATTTATCAGTGTTTTCTATATATTTTTTGATTTGATTTGACCGACCAAATGGCACAGTGGTTAAAGCTTTGGCGTTTGGATCGCGAGGTACCGGGTTCGAATCCCGATATAGGCTGGATGCAAAGGGAATTTCCATCTACAGATTATGATCTGTGATGAAATGGAACCCCCTGTCGGAGTGCAAAACTCATGAGCTAACCCATCTTCCATTCCGTGGGCATGGAACAATGCAATGTTCTGATGGTGATAAAAATCGGACCTATAGCCGTACGTCCACGAATTGGCTGGCAACGGCGTAAAAATTTGGACGGAAAATGCAAACCGCGATAGAATTGGAAGAGCTTTGGCTCCAGAACAGATTGCAGTGTTAATAAAAAAAAAAATATTTCATTTGCGTTTAAAGCCCTAACATTTCGTCACCTGAGTATCTTGGTGCAACCACTCACTTTTATGTTTTGTGGTATTCGGGTTTAAAATCAAAATTTTTGTAGCTTACAGTCGCATTAGTAGTAATCATTTTACTTTCGATAGAGAACTTCGTACTAGATTCCTACTAGTCGAAAGCGGAAATTTCTCTAAATTTACACAGCCCCTATTGCGTCGAAGTCCCTTGCAATTATGAAATGTCGATTATATTGCATAATTCTCTACCGACATTCATCTCATTAAAGATAAACACAATGCACTGACCGACTAGTCCTGGTGTAATATTTCTCTAAACCTGCAATGGATCGACTTACGCGACAAGCAGCAAATTTGGTGTGGGAGTTTTACAGGCAAAAATCGAACAATCTTCAATATTCTAGATGGATTATCACAGCCCGGCATCGGTGTCACGTGAAAACTTGGCCAAGAATGAATAGTGATACAAGCAACTGAGCGAAATCTTGTATCCTATGTGAAAAGTGGGGAACTGAATTTTCCCGCCACACGAAATAAAAACACATGCACATAGACTTGGTTGGACTCTATGCATGAGTGAGCGGAGTCACTCAGGAGCTGACTAGATCAAATACTTAAAAGCATGGTCGTAACGGCCAGCCTCGGTGAGTCCTTCAATAGCAGATTTGTGAATAGAGGCACACCTCAAGGTGGGGTAGTATCTCCTCTGCTTTGGAACTTGGTCATAAATGACCTGTTTTTTAACCTAACTGTGCCGCTTTAAGGTGGTTGCTTATGTGGATTATGTTGTGATTGAAGCCTTCGATAAACAGGTTAAATAGGAAGCTTGCTAAGTGTGCTTGGCATTGTCTCCAATTGGGAACCATTGCAGGTTGAATGTGAATCCACACAAAACTGAGATTCTTTACCTCCAGGAAATGTTGACTTTGTCAGATCGACCCCCTATCTTAAATGGTGTTGGATTGACTTTCACTGATAAACCGAATTATCTGGGTCTCATTCTGGACAACAAGCTAAGCTGGAAACCTAACACATTAAAAAAAGTTGAGAAAGCTACAATAGCGCTTTACTCCCGTAAAAATGCCAGTGGAAAAAGATGGCGTTTGGAGCACCACATTGAGTACATTGGCTCTAGATTTCTACTGTTAGGCCTATTTACTAATATAATAGGGTTACTGTTTGGTGGTCAGCTTTAAATATTATAAAAAACCTAAAATCTTTAGTGAAAGTGCAGCGGATAGCTATACCTTGTGGATTAGTGGGGCTCTTAGTAGCATATCCATCCGGGCACTAGAGATTCGCTTTCATTTCACACCCCTTAAGATATGCTATACAGGACACTCATCTATTCTAAGAAACAGCGACATCCCAAATACTGCCAACTATACCATCCCGTTACCATCTTTTGATCGGATGTTTAGGACTGATATTCCCACCAAAAAGGACTGATTGAGAGAAGCATTTTTGAATATTGAAGGTGTTAATTTCTTCACTGGCTTCAACTAAGATGCTCAAATCTTATGGGCCTTCCTTACGTACAAAGTAGCCCAGAATCTCATATCTTAACGAGATGACAGATCAGTTCAACATCCATCTGATATGGGTGCAAGGCATTTCAATATTACGGGAAATGGAAAGCAATTGAACTTGACAAAGCAAAACCTGCTCCATATTACCAAGCAGGGGATGTTGATATATCGTTCACTAAGTGCAAACTACTGCTTCATTAGGAAACTAGAAGAACAAAGAACTACAGATGGTGTAATAGTACCCTAAGATCCAGCAAGCTGGTATCGCTGCACCGATGGCATGTCAGTTTGTGGTATTACCTCTTACGAGGCACTGTCTCATACGCAAGCGTGGGAGAAGAATGAGAGTCTCTTCACCAAAGAATTTAAATTAAATAAAGAATGAATGATAGCATCTGTTAAACGAGTCAAATTCGGAGGGTAAAAGGGAAAGCATATAAATCAAAGGGTCGTATTTAGAATTTGTTCAATCGAAATTAAAAACTATACAAATTAACAATTATTTTTATTCCAATTTAGTACGGATTTTTTTTTTTTTATTTTCGGTAAAAAATTGTACTTATAGTAATCCAAAATAAAAAATAATTATGAAAAAATATCACGTAGAATATGAACGTAGTAATAAGAAAAATGCGATACTGTAATATAACATATGATTCTATTATGTTTACAAAAAGAAAAAGTCCAACAACAACAACCAAAATTCGTGTCTTAAATTTTTTTGATTTATAGTTTTTTGAACTTAAATTAATGATAATTTTATAACAAATCACTTTGCTTTTAACACAATTTTCATTTTATTTTATATAAACACTTATAAATGGTAATTGGTTTTCAATATTTATTCAGAAACTACACAAAATAACACGATACACAAACTGTTTTATAATATTTTATTTTTTTTAATTAATAATATCACGATTTTTTAGAACACAAAATTTAGCGCGTCACTTTTTACAACAACAACAACTTATCCCGTTAGCTTTTTCTTTGACTTCTGAGATCACCATATGCATTTTTTATATAACTGTTCCCACATGACTCAAAAGAGATAGCAAATATTAAATTGATTTTTATATGGGAAAAAATAGTTGCTGCTCTGGTTAATGTAACTCTATTATCTTCACATGATTACTGTTGTAGTTGCGAAGATGAAGAAGAGCAAGAAACTGTTCTCTATTTGCTCTATTTGCTGTGCAGTTGTCTTCTAGCGCTTAGCGGACTATAATTTATGAGAGCTGTCCTCCTAAATGACTTGGCGGATCTCAATAAAATGGACGTCAAGAATATCCTACGCTTCATTGAAAGCGCCAGATAGTTCGATGAATAGGTGAGGAGAGAAACAATATGGAACCTGATTGTGTCTATGCTAGTCTTAAAAATCGACCACTCCCAACCTCATCTAACAATAGTTGATCGATTTGCCCGTTGGTCAGAAGTTTATCAAACCAATCCGAGAATAACCATTATAACCGTAAGCAAGCTCTTCTACAATGAGTATATCGGTAGATATGGAGCCCCTCTCTTTATTGCGACAGACCAAAGAACAAAATTCGAATCACTATTATACGCCGAGCTCTCGAAGCTCCTAGGTTCCCATCGCATTCCAACAACTGCATACAGCCCAAAAGCAAATGGTCTTGCCGAACCGGTCTTCATTTAACTAAAAGTCGTATTAATAGCTGGTTAATGGTTAAAATATCAAAGTTCCCGGTGAATTCTTCATAATCAACAATCAAAATTCTAACCCAAACACAGGTACTTTGGATTTTGAGAAGCAGGTTTGTACCACCATGAAAGCTCTAGTTACTACGGTCACAAGATATCCGACCGAATAGGCAACGGACATTCTCAAAAATCTTGCAAATGTTCACAGGTATGCGCATGAATATAGTATATGTATATGGATATGTATAATACACCCAATCACACTCAAAAAATTACCGGCCTAAAGAGTAACCGCAAAAAACACCATTTTTTCTCCCGTTTTGCGTAGTCTGTAGCAAGACCGGGAAAGGTCGTACAGAAGTCCCCGTGGGCTTAAATTGACCGTCATAAAAAATGTGGGTGAGCATAACTCGATTTTTTCAATATTGAGTCAATTTACCCCTACTTGAGGGCTGGAAACCACCCCCAGAAGAAAGAAATGGGAAAACGGTCGGGAAGTTCTTGATAAAAATGCTTAAAATTTCATAGCAAGAGTGACATCAGAAATGGTCTTCCAAATATCCTCAGGGCGAAACACACCCCCTGGATGGGGGGAAACCACCCCTATTGCCGAAAACGGCAGGAAATGATATTCTCTTAATGAATAATCTTTTTGCTTTTTGGTTTCCACCCCTCAAGTAGGGGTAAATTGACTCAATGTTGAAAAAATCGAGTTATGCTCACCCACATTTTTTATGACGGACAATTTAAGCCCACGGGGACCTCTGTACGACCTTTCCCGGTCTTGCTACAGACTATGCAAAAACTGGCGAATTTTGCGGTCACTCTTTATTATTTATATAAGCATGTGTGGGCAAATGTATAAGAACTAAAACCACCTCTTCGAAATTGGTTTCGAAATCAATTTTGGAAAGAAAAAAACTTTGGATTATCCTGCTATATAAAATACAGCTTTTAAATATAGAGTCAGATGTCCTCTGGGTACATTCTATTCTGAACCATGATCAGCAAATTGCGCAAATTCTTTGTTGCAGATGTCGACGGTGATAAATTCAGTCGAAAATCGTAGTGATTGTAAAACCGCTATGTTAGATTTAATACACTACGGTTTTCGATCCAGTAGAGGGTGATGTAGCAACCAAAATCTAAAATACACTTTTCACTTCTTCCTCCTCAATTCCTCATAGAAAAATACTTCTACACCGCACTGCTTAATTAAGAGGCATTGCGCGATCTGCTGAATAGTTCTTCTGGCGAAATGTTTCTTCGCCACCTACACTCTCGAATATCGATATTTATCGGTTAACGATAAATATCGCGAATGCAAATTTGAAGGTCGAATTTTAGAAGAGAAAGACGGGTAAGGTTCGGAAACGAACTCTATAAGCATTTTTGTTGCCTGTAAAGATGTGATGTGTGATTTGCGTATTTCAAATATCACAAGCACCCCAAACCCACCTAACCCCATCTACATCCAGCCCAACCGACCACAATTTACTATAACTCAATCAACCCAATCAACCGCAGACCACTACACCTAAACATTATTATCACTCCCATCCACTATCAAATTCAAACACCTAAAACCCATCTCGCATATCATCATCCTTTAACAGCTCCATACCCACTCCCACACAAACACCACCCACACAAACCCTCATCCATCAAATCCCAATTCCTACACCAAACCCAAAACACCTCATACGACCCCCCCCCCACCTCCCATAACAACACTCCTATCACCGCCATAACCATACGACCCACACAAACCCACATCCACACGAGCAATATTTTTATTCCACATTTACATGCTCTCTCTCTCCTCTCTCTCTCTCTCCCTTTCTCTCACTCTCTCTCTATCTCTCTCTGGCACTATATCCCAATCACGGTATTTGACCGCCTCAAATGAGGTTTCATAATCTGATTTTCATTTCGGATAATGAGTGATTAAATTCACTGATCCTAAACCAGCCGTGAAATTTTTTCCTTGTCACCACCGGGAATCGAACCCGGAATCTCCGGTCGCTGGAGCAAGCACACTGACCACTTTTGCCACCGGGGCGGTTTACATGCTCTATGAAACCCAAATAGAATAAAAAATAAAAAATAAAAGTCTATCAATTTTAAGGAGGGGTGTTAACAAAACTCTTCATATCTCTGAACACCCTATAATCACAGAAATGTCCAAATCAATCGGTCTGTATCCCATGAATTGCTCAAACTTTTACTGAAGAAATTAAGTTGATATCTCCATCCGTTCTCAAGTTATGGTGGACACAGATGGACAGACGGCAAACCGAAACCATATAGCAAAATGCTTAAAAATTAAAAATTCATGTCAGTTGCATTTTAGACACAGTCTTACACATATGAAAATGGTGAAAGTGCCGAAAAATCGTTTACCCTTAAAATTATAAAACCATATTTTATAATTAAAATAATAATAAATAAATAATAGTATATACAAGATGGGCCATCTATTGGTTTGTTTTTAAATCATAGGCTATGGCAACACTTTCTTGAAAGGTTTGCTTGAAATTTTGACAGCTCGTGAGTCTGATGTTCCACGTCACATGGGTGTTTATGCTTTTAAATGGCCCAACCTTTATAAAAACTAATAAAATCTAGTGAGTAATTTAATCTTTAAACCCATTCTGCCGTACTAAACATGTTTTACATAACTGCAAAAATTGAGTTTTGAGAAAATCGATGTTAAAATTTTGAAACAATTTTTGATCATAAAACCAAAATAAAACACTTTAATTGATTTATGGAAACGTACTTTATATTGTCACATTATAATTATTGAATTTGTGATACAAATAATTAATAAACTACATTAATTTTACGCGAAAACGAGAAAATAGTTTTATGCATTAAAATGTAGATAAAAAAATTCGATCCATATTAATCAAAAATGACTTATTAATCGTTAAGTCACTTAAACTACATAACTTAATCGGTTTTTATTTTTAAATAGGATGCATTTTTACCTTATCTGCCATTTAAGGCATTTATGTTTCATTACCAATCGAGATAAAAAATAGGTTAACTATACAAACAAACCTTAACTGTTTCATCTTTCATGTTAATTATTCGATAATTTTTATGTACGACTGTAATAAAACCTAATTTTAATTTATGTAAATTTTTTTATTAAATTTTTAAAAAATTCGTCATCACAATAATAAAATTCACTTTTCATTTAAAATTAAAAATAAATCAGAAAAAATAAAAAAAAACGAAAAATAATTTAGGGGTTATCATTGACTTCTAGCGGGTCGGTAATAGAAAGATTTTGCAAAAAATCATGCCGATTTTTTGGCAATAATGGAACAATTTCTTTAAATATTTGTTCATGGTGCTTTGCAGCAGAACGTTTCCTTTACAACGTTGCCTTTTTCAGGTAGCACTTTTTAGCAACATTTTTTTGTATGGAGGTTTCTAAGAAAGACAGCTCAGTAAAATCATCTTGGTCATATTCTGTCGTTTGAATTTTACCCTCACCAAATCCTTAAGGTACCGTCGGTTTTTTATTTCATACAATATTTGTATGACTCATTCCAATACAAAAAAAAGTGTGGAGAAGTTGTTTCATTACCCTTTTAAAATTTGGACTGTCTTAATTTTGAATTCAGGTAGTTCGTATTAGGTAATTAAACATCCTTTTTTTACTATGTATTTATTACATTAATATTACATTCTTAACGAGATTAGATTTTATGTTTGTAGTTTTTCGGGGATCGACAATAACTTAAATTTTTCAATAAAGAGTGGTGACAAAATTGTTCTGAAATTATTTGTAGTATGAATCGTTAAAACAAAATTACAAAACGAATGAATGAACGAACGAACGCCACACTGATACTCCTTTATAATTTGTATGTTTAATAATTTAAATAATTATAATAATGTATTTAATATAATAATAATTTCGTAATATAATTAATTTACGAAGTTTTCGTTTTTACAGTTAAAGTGTTTTTGATTAAAAACGATCACAGTTGATGTGTTTTTTTCTAAAAACATTTTACTTTTTATTAAGATAAGGTGAAAATTCTAGTACTTAAGTTACTTTTGGTTAAACCGTCATGTTAATAATTGCAAATAAGTCATTTTCACTGGAATATAAAAATTGCTCAAGTGAAATTTCATTTAACGCAACTAAACAAATTTGACTTAACTAACATGTTTGAGAGAAAAGCACCTTATTTGTAGAGTTAATAAGGTATTTATGTTTAAAATAGAGTAGTTAAGTCATTGTTGCTTCTTACATGCTAACTTTTTCCATTAGAACGAAATTTATATTGTTTAATCACGTTTTAATTAATTAAATTTTCAGTAAATTTAGTAATTTATAACATAAATAATATGAAAAGGTATCGATTGGCATCATTAACTCAATTTGACCAAAAATGTAGTTATGTAAAACATGCTTAGTACGGCAGCATTGATCTCGTAAATCATTTATTGATTCTTCATCATTTATTGATTCTCAAGTTTCTTAGTTTGCAATGTTGTGCAACAACCTATCCATTGTCACGCAAAACCGGCGGGAGGTGTGATACGTGATTGCCGCCTCTAACAGTATCTTTTGTAACGTTAATTGAAGAGCTTCGGAGGAGTAACAGTCCTTTCTGGATCATTAATACTTAACCTATAATCCAGACTTTTGTCCAGCTAGGCAAAAGGAGGACGAACTGAAGCATATTTAAAGAAATACTATATATAAGATCGTTGTTCTTCTAGCAAAAGCTGGTTCACTTGGATGTAGCTAATTTAAATAATAAAGAATTCCTCGGCGACAGTCGAGGAACTGGACAGCAAGATAGATACGAACTGCAACCGTTAAAGTTGTTGTATTATATAGTAAAGCTCAGGAGCAAGACCTACCAGAAAGCATGTAAAAGAGCAATTAATAAAGCGAAAAGTGATAAGGGCCTTGGGATTGTAACTCATGCAAGTATTTATAACTCAAAATTTATAATAGAATTCCATAATAAAATGAAATGGCCTTCGAGACTTCTCGCTACTAATCCTGTAACTTCCAATTATTTGAATAAATCTGGTGCTTTTTATATTAAACCATATTCCCTGAAAAACTTGAGGAATCGCTGGGGCTCATTATACAACGTTGAGCTAAACTATTTAATAAAATCCCGAAATTACTTAGCCGATTGATTGTAAATTTTATTTTTTAATAAATAATAATGTCAAATATTCGATTGAAAATGTTGGTAATGTTGTCAATCAAGTCAATGGGTCTTCTCAGTTTTTTGGTAGATACTTGACACAAAATTGTGTCAAAAAATGAGAATTTAAACTTCCCTGTTTTTGGTTGAGCTAAATGCAGAATTACTAAAAACTCCTAATAATTTTTAATTTAAACAAATTCTAGTAAGTAGGATAGTTAGCATTAAGCTAACATCATCTAAGGTACACCATTAGAAGCCGAGTATAGGTATACTGGTACATCACAAGTTGGCATCACTTCTCCCTTGTATGGAACATGGTAACTGATTACTGTCAGAAGTGGAAAGAAGGTGAGTGTGAGTGGTCTATGTGCGGGCGATGTAGCGATACGATGAAAGGGGTAATGCAAAATGCCCTTTTAAATGTCTCAATAGATCAGCAGATTTAGATTGACTCTCAATTTGCTCAAGAGGGAGTTGGTAATATGTACAAGGAAATACAACATTTTTAGTTAGGTAGTTAGTTATGGTTGGAGATTACGTTCCAACTTCATCCGGTCGATATTATGTCCAATCGGAGAACGATTAATGGATGCGCGTGGGAAACAGAAATAATGCGAAAACAACTTCATCAACTAGGTCAATACTTGAGTTAGTCCAGACTTGGGTGACTGCATAGAAACAGCACAAAAACAATGAAAAATTTGGAAGGAAACGAGAACATTCCTTTCTCAATGTATTGCCAGTGAAGGAAAAAAACGCTGAAAATATGGCTGTGCAGTCAGCAGTAGATCAGTGGACATGTCTCCGAACAGGACAATTGCTGGTAAAAGATTTGCTAAAGGAGAATATAGCGATTCTTCATTAAACTAGACCATTTTGGAGTGCATGATTTACCAGAAACCGATGCAAAAATCGAAGCCATGCAACTTTTGGTCTGACGGCTTTAAGCTAGATGATAGAGTTAGAGCCGGAATTTTTGGATCAACTAAATGTGAGTATATCAGTCTCCCGTTAGTATTGTGTTGCTTATTACTGCGGCGTTTACCAACATTTGTTTGAGACAATATTTATAATATCCTCCATTCATAAAATAATTTATGTAGGCAGTTAAGCGACAATCAAATCGCTGAAATTAGTAGAACAAAAAATATTAACTTCAATGCGGAAACGAGAGTTAAGAACTGTCCTATTGATTTTTATATAGGAGACAGCCTTTTAAGGGGATCCGGATTAGCACACAAAAAACACACATATTTGGAACAATTCATATTGATTAACTTGTCAGATCTCGAAACTAGTGAAGTGGAGACATTGAGAAGCTCTAAATGGCGTATGTAGAGGTCGGAAATCAATAAGATCCTGAGGTATCAAACCGCATCGCCACCGTTACCAGTGAGCGTGATCAACCACTAAAATCTAACCTAACCTAACTATGGGCATAGATTACGGATGTTCTCGATTTTGATGATCTCAGAAACAAATTGTTTATTTTTTTTTTGATTCTATGACAAACCCGAACGTTATCAAAGAGATCATTACCATTATTTGCGCAAATGAAATGTTGATAGTTAACTTTAATGCTCCACATATAAAATTTTAAACCATACACAAAAATAAAGTTGTTGTTCATTTATATGCTGTTATGGAGACTTTTGTCAATAATTAAAAATTGAGTCTGATGTGTCAATGACTCAAGGTTAAATATGTAAGAAGCAAATTTTTATATATTAAATTATACATCACCCAAAATAAATTTTCTCGGTATGTGAAGGTCCCCGAAAAAATCTATTTTGAAGAAAAACTCCCATCAAATATGTGTCGTGTTGGTTTTTGACCAAAATTTATAATCCCATTAAAATTTAGCACCGTTACCTCCGTACTGAACAAAGTGCACCGATTACAAAATATGCACAGCTAGCAGATACCCGGCGTGCGCTGCAACGCCTTTTTGTAGCACGGGGTATTTACATTTGGGTAGGTTTGTGTGTTTTTTTTATTGAATGAACATTAAATTTCAATGATAATTATATTATTATAATGCTCTTGGATAAACAGTATTTTTGGTTTTGCCATTACATAAATAAGTTGGTGGGTTTTCCGACGCATGAACAGGCCACGTAATAGCTGTTCTTGAAGCACGGATTTTGTGGATTCAATCCAAAAAAAATTCGAATGGCATCCGGTCGGTATCATTGGTATTCGCGGTAATAAGACATGTTATCCTTTTAATTTGCCATTCAATAGTGTTGCTTCGATAATGTTATTCATCAAGGTCATGGCGGATCGATATTTCGAAGCATTATGATGGGTGCACCAATTTTCAATACCAATTCGTGTGGTGGTAATCCTGGCAAATCAAGTGAATTCGGGAGTTCCACCAGATAATTGACAACTTTTCTTGATTTATGACGCAATCAACTGACTTATACATTGTAGAATTGCTAAATATTTGATTTTGAATAGCTGTGTTAATAGCATTGACATCATTGTTCGTCAAATGTCTGTGTAATGTTACAAAAATCTAGTGGAATGGGAATGCAATTTGTGTTCTTGATTGCTTCCAAAGATTTTTTGTGGGCCATTGCGCATTCATCCCATACTATTAGTTTAAATGTGTGTAAAACTTTTCAAATTCCTGGATTCTTTCTTGTGTTTGATGTGGGTGTCTCAGTAAATTGCATGTTCAATGGCAATCAATTATCCGCCGTAGTCAACATTCCCGTAAAATTTACATTAATTCTTATACCTAGGTATAACCTTAAACTAAGAATTTTTAAATATATATCAGGTCACAAGCCTCATTTTGCAATATTTGCATTGTTAATAAATTAGCAAGCTCGCTGATAATAGTGCTAGGTACAGTTTAGCCGTTACAATTCAAAAATTGTATCGTTACCATCCCTAGTCGCTTGGAGACATGTACCGTCCGGTTACCCGGTCTACTCTAGCGCACTGTTACGTTCTTTTAAGACGTTGATCAGTTCGGCACAATATGCCCGAAACTGTGGAAGTACTTCGGCACTCAGTAATTTTGGCTGTGGTAATTCATGTATGTTTGAGTTACCAAGCCACTTTTGTTTTAATGACTTGACCGTCACCTCGTTACATTCGAAAAGTAGGTCGACATCGACAATGGTTTATTATTTTCAATCTCTGGAGGTAAGCCTTAAACTTACCATGCCCAGAGATGACTTGACTAATCGAGCTTGTTAGTTGTAGTTTCGTTTTTAGACGATCTTTTACGTCTGGAATGTATGCCTTCCATTTGCTGATTCACTCCATCTTCTTTGCCACAGGTCAATCGCCATTTGCTCGATTTCATTTTTGTTGCTATATTGAATTTGTTCACTATCTGCGACATGTATATGGTCACCTGATTCATTCATGGCGCTTCTTCTTAGGTGATACATGAGCGCTCGCTTTTTGATTAAAATATCCACCGGGAGCACGCCGGCCAGAACCACAACAGCGTCCTTAGATACCGTTTGGTAGACCTTTGTTACTACTAGCAGTATATTCCTCTGAGCACTTTCTAGTGATCAGATGTGGTAACAGTTTAACCTGTCATACCAACCAGCTGCGGCATACGTGAAAAGCGCCTCCGCCACACCTTTGTATATTATTACAAGTGTTTTATGATTCAGTCCCCATCCCTCTCTTGACACTCTCGCCAATGAGTGGAATAGTTTCTTAGCGTTTTCACAGACTCTAAGAACGTGAGATGTTACGCCCATACGTTCATCTAGGTCAACTCCTAGATATCTAACGCACTTGACCATTTTCATGTTTCGACCGTTTAGTGATATTGTTGGTGGTCGACTAGAGTCAAATTTGCCTTTTAGCTGCAGCATCACTGTTTTTTCTGCAGATAGTGACATTTTATTTGTTTCGCACCATTGTATCATGTTATTTATGGCGATTTGACCCTGGCGTTGAAGTTCAAGCCTCGAGTTGCCGTGCACCAGAATGACTTTGTCATCTGCGAATGCTATTTCGTTCAGGTTATTCGTCATACTCGTATTAAACACGATATTCCAGATTAGGGGGCCTAGGATTGAGCCCTGAGGACATCCTTTTGTAACTTGTTTTGTTACTGAACCATATTTTTGTCTAATTTCTGCGGTTCGGTTGCTGAAGTAACTCTTAAAAACATTCATGATGTTTCCAGGTAGATTGTAAACTGATAAACTTGCAATGACACTAGGCCACGATAAGTTATCAAATGCTTTAGCAATGTCCAAGAATAAACCCATAACATATTTTGAACTTTGGGTTTTGACAGTGTTTGTTAGGCGGACTATCGCGTCCTCAGGAGACATGCTACGTCGGAAGCCGAATTGCTTGTCCGAGAACAGTCCGCTCTGTTCGATTCTTGCAGAGATACGAACCGCTAGTAACCTTTCTAGGAGTTTCCCCATGAAAGGTAGCAACATGATTGGTCTATAACACTTCGGAGAAAGTGGATCTCTATCCCTAGGTTTCCTGATTATAATCATTTCACCCTTTTTCCACACCTTCAGGAAGTAGCCAAATTTTAGGCAGCTGTTTAATAATTTTACTATGGAAGTCCCTATTATGGGCCAAGCCAGTTGGATTATTTCAGCGTTCAAGTTGTCAAGTCCAGGAGACTTGTTACGCTTAAAGCAAGTAAGGGCACTGTTGACCTCCTCCCACGTAAATGGGGGGTCTTCAGCATCAGATATCCAACTATTGTTGGTGGAGATCTCGCGCATTTCTGCTTGAGGCCCAGTAACGTCAGGTGTTTCGTCCGGCAGAAGCGAGTTTAGTAACTTCAAGAGTGTGTCATGCGTCTTCCTGATGGTGTTTAAGACTTCAAGTGGTCTTGCTTTGCCGTCGGCAAATTTATATACAAGTCACCATGGGTCATTGTTGCCATGTTCCGTGACGTACCTTTGGAAACTACTTTGCTTAGCTATAAATACTTCATGGAAGTATTTATTCCTTGTCGCTCTAAAGAGAGACAATTTCAAATCTTTTGCTATTTGGTTCCTTTCTTTCTGGTATGCTCTTTTGAGCTTGTGCATCGAGGATCTAAGTTTCCTTAGATTAGAGTTCCACCAACTATTTCATCTCTTTGTCACTCTCTTCTTTGGAATTGAGTTGTTGCAGCCACTGGTTAACTGCGTTGTGATCAGCTCCACACGATCATCAATTTCGTCAATCGAGTTAATTTCAGGAAGTGCTTCTACACTGTCCCAAGAGCCGACCAGGTGTCTAGCAAATAGACCCCAATCAGCTATCTTTATGGCAAATCTCGGAGTTTTGCTACTTGCAAGAGGACCATTCTGTGGCGCGTTTGATCAAACGTGATGACTCTATGGTCAATTGGTCACTAGAGGTCCAATTTTCTCTTACACACCACCCAACTATCGAGCCCAGCAAGGCTCTGTTGACTATTGTTAGGTCAATGTTGGAGTTCCCATTAGACGAGAACGTCGTTGGGTGTCTGCAAGTTCATTATGAAGAGGTCATTTCTCGACACGAAGTCCTCTACTTTTCTTCCGTTTTCATCGGTTAAACGGTCATGCCACATTTTACTTCTGGCATTGAAGTCTCCGACGATCATTACCTTTTTTGTTGACCCGACAAAGAGCCTAGGATCGTTTCGATTTTGCACAGATGGTACTCGATCGGTTCACTATATTGGGCGTATATTGAAAGTAGGTAGAATGAACCAGCTTCCGATGATATTTCAACACATGTGCAGTGGCTATCACAAGCCTGAGTTAGCTTCATCATGTCCATGCCAACACTATGAATGCTAATTGCAGTCTTGGGATTCTCAAAGTATCCTGTTGCTAATCTGGCTGTAGAAGGCATGCCGCTGATTTGACCATTGACAGAGTGTGGCTCTTGCATACACAGAATATCTATGTCGTTCAATGGCAATTTGAATTCAGAGTACGCTGTTCTACCTCCATTCAAACGAGTTGCTGCAATGCCAATCGAATGCTATTTTGTGAGCGAATGGCCGCCAAAATTTGCCTGTTCCACCAGGTGCATCGAGGAAAAACAAACCACCAATTTGTTGTAAAATCGCATTCATAATGCGGTTATATGCATTGTGTTGTTGTCTACAGTGAGTTTTGGCAGATTTGCTTGAATTAATGTTTGCAGCTCATTGACATTAAATTACTGCTCTCTTTCTTAACAGTAGAACTACGAACCGGTCAAAATGACCGGTTGCATCATTTATTTATAACATTTCCTCTTTAATAAAAATCCTGACATTATCGTAAAATATTATAAAAGACAAAGAGGAAATGTTATAAATAAGAGTCAGGTCTTTCCGACATAAAAGCAGATGATCATAGAATAGTGATTACTAGCAAAATTAATAGACGCAAAACATTCCCGAAAATAACCGCATAATTAAATGTTGGTCGCCCAAATCCAGTTAATATTTCTACGGTTAAACGTTACTATGTAAAGAAACCATTACTATGTAAAGAAAATAAGCAAAAGCGACTTAAATGGGCCCGTGAACACCAACATTGGACTACTATAGAAGATTGGAACAAGGTTTTGTGGACGCATGAGCAAAATTTAAAGTGTCCGGTACCCGAAGGCGAATATTCGTGAGAAGATCTGTGGGCGAATGTGACAGAAAAGAGTGTATTGCCGCTACCTTAAAGCATGGAGGTGGTTCAGTGTTTATTTGGGGGTACCACTCAATACCTTCTGGAATTCGATTTTTGGGTCAAAATTTTCTGACCTCCCCAGAGCTCTGGCTTGAACCCTATTAAGTTACTGTGCAAAGAACTAAACCGGGACGTACAGCAATCAACAAGGAGACATTAGATTGATGATTTCGTATGGTCCATGGACCATATTTTTGCTGACTACTTCAAATAAGTCTGGATCGATTGCTTGGATTGCTTTCTGAAGTTATATGGAAATTATATAATTTAACTTTTTTATATTAATTTGTATTTGCTAAAATAACTAGAAAATCGAGTTAGTTGAATATTTAGTCTAAAGTATTTTTTTTTTTATTTCATTTATTTGATTTTAAGCTTAATGATTAAGCTTAAGCAATAATCTATCAAATATTTTAGATAGAAGTGTAGTAACGAACAATCAAATTATTATAAAATACAATTTCTTGGCAGCTCTGATTAATTTGCAAAATTTTTTTGCGTATTTTGAAAAATATTTGTATGGAGCACCAGTGACCCAATCTCTTCAAAAAAAAAATTATGAAACGCTGGTCATTGGTATAAAATTACTTAAGAGCCCCTTGATCTAGGGGACAGACCCCTTGAAATCAAGTATGCCGATAATTTCATATAAGCTATTTCTTTAACGCATTCCCGTCAAAGAATTAAAGAAAATAATTTTAGATACATTTGTAACGGGGCCCCTAGATCCCGACGTTCAACCGCTTCAAAGATATCGTAAGATTGGTTCTGGACATGCAACTTATACACGGGTAAAATTTCAAGTCGATCGGTTGGGCGGTTCGCAATATTTGGTAGTGCGACTCGTGCGACACCTATTGTAAAAAAAATCGCACTATGCTCATGACCACCCCTTGCCTGAGATACACATTGTATGAAAGTTGCATGTCCATCGCCCGTATAGTCTTTGAGATTTTTGGGAACAAACATAAATATATAGATTGCAAACAAACGATTTCAACTTGGCCACATAGATTCAACTCTAACCGACTAATAGCATTGCAAAATCGTTTAAATTCCTCGATGGGAAAACAAATTTGACTCCAATTACAAAGACCCGAGCCTTGAGTCAGCAGCACAAACTACTTTTAAAGGGTTTCCCCCAAAAATTGATGCAATCAAAAAATTTGATTCTGCGTTTTTTTTTTAATGGAAGCACATAAATAAATCAATTTTATTACAGTACATTAAAGTTGATAGATTTGATGTAGTACACGAGTCTGAAATTATCTGTCGAAAATTGGCTGATAATAAAACATAAAATTTAAAACTAAATGCGCTATCTGCATTTTTATTCAATCCACCAGCACAATACTACATACAAACTTGGTTATATACTCTTAAATCGCTAAGATTTAAATAAAATAAATGGTCTGTCACAAATCGACATTATTAAAATTAGCTAGATAATCAATTCTATGCTATGGGTCTACGATACTGTAAAGCACTTAATACATATTGAAAATAGCAACATATATTTTCTACTGTTTAGCTATAGCATAAATAATGTAACAACAACAAGAAAAACGGTTTTCTTTTCATCGTTTTGAAAATTGAACAAGTCAGTAACCTTTTGGGTCATGAACATTATAGATTTTTTATTACATAATATTATGGGCCTGCCATTAGAAGTAGCCCTATTTGACTTGATGGTCGAGAATATTTTCGTACAACAAAAAATATTTCGGTCATCAATTATGTGTTTATGTTATGGAAGAATTTAATTCTCCGTACATTTTCTTAATCGGTCAACATTAAATGATGCTTACCTAAACTGAAGTAGTATGTTAAAATTGATATTATAAACACAACTAATATTAAAAAACTTCCAATTAGTATATTAGTTTTATAACTCATGGTCCGCGAGAGTGCATACAATGTCCACTATTTTATTTCACTTGTAATTCATTAAACACAAACTTGCACATTTTCAACAAATTCACCAGTAATTAAATAATCTCAAAACTCAAACCCAACACTTACAGTAACAAAACCGTATAAAATTTATATTCTAATACACAATTTCAACAAATTAATGTTATTGTTTCACACGTACAAGACGAGCAAAAACCAAAATCAACTAACAATTTATTTTAACCCACATTACGCGAAATAAATAGCGCGATATCATTAAATTATGTAAATTTTGTTTACAAAATAACACAATTTTTGCAACAAAAAAACCAATAAAAAAATTTTCACGCACCCAAAATATTTTTAAATCGTAAACAATAAATTTAAATTACATACTATTTAAAATATCATAAAAAAACTATAATATATTTTGATTTGTAGTGAGATAGTTTTCCCCGGCGAAAAACTTATTGGAAAATTTTTAACTGTACTCTGCAACAGTTTGCAGACGACTGATAACATAAATGAAAATAATCCAAAATATGGTGTTTCCTTTTTCGGAATATGTTGTTGTAATTTTTCATTTATTTGGAAAACGAAAACAAAAAACATTTTCATTCAATAAAAATAAGGAGAAAATGCTGAATGGAAATGTTGTATATTGTCATTGGTGGGAAATTGTGAAATTGTTTTACACTAACGAATGTGCGATAAACGATAACAACGTGGTTTACCAAGAAATAAACGCAAAATAACCCTTTAATGCGGGAGATTAAATTTATATTATTTTAGTGGTGGTAGAATTTATTATAATATTTAAATTAGTAGAATTATGTATTTTCTAAAATATTTTAATCGTCTTCCGATTTCTCGAACAGAGTACAAACAACTCAAGAGTAATACGGAATAGTGCTGGAACTATAGACTTTATTGATTGATTGGACTGCAGGACCAAGTACTGGACAAGGTTGCCGGGTATATTCGTATGGAAAAATATTAAGGACGGGATGGCTTGGTTGTAGACACCTAGCTATCGTACGGTACAAGAAAACACAATTCCAACTACTAGGAGAAAGGATACAGGTTTAATGGTTATTAATGGTGGTTAATAATGGCATTGGCCTTCATCAATTGCTTCTAAATTAGCAAACTAAGGAAAAAATATTATTATTTCACATGCATCGGGAGATTTCCTGAAATTTAGTTCAAAATTAATACTTTGCGCTTTCCCCATCAATACAAAAATTTATTAAATTTATCTTTCCCAAACTACTAAAATTTAATCAAATTAAAGAAATGCTTATGGTACTGAAAGTTACTAATATTCACGAGCTTACAACAAACTGAATGAATTAAATTAATTTATATATGATGTAGATGGAAAGATTCCTTACACCAATCAATATTGTTAGCATATTTACTGAAATAATCTCCCATCACCAAGTGAGTTTCCTGAATTTATTTCCAATGAGATTAATGAATACACCGCAAACCAGTACAAATTGAAAAGCTTTGCTACATCCTCGTGTGAGTATTAAAGTGTCCTATACAGATACACCACTTGTAAAATTGTTGGGGAATCAATTTTTTAACTTTCACGTATGCGATCAAAAATTGATCGCGAATCAAAGGAAAATCAAATCATTGAAAACATATACAAATTTTTTCGCCCGAGATGAAATAATTTTAACTTTGGGCAAATTTTGATCGCAAGCATCCAATATAATAAAAAAAAATAACAAAGTATGAGCAATAATGACGCTCATTGATTGGCTTGATTCGCGAATCATTTTTTGATCGCATACGTGAACCTGCCGTAAAAGAAAATTTACTTGGTTGCAGATACAATTTTAGGAGGCGCTGGAAAAAAGGAAATATGCTCAGCAATATTCTTAGACGTAGCCCAAGCATTTGATAAGGTTTGGCACCGTGGTCTAGAATTTAAGCTCCAACGAGATTTGCCAAAATAACTTACTCGGATACAGTTAGGAATTTAGGACTCATTATGAATTCAACTTTGACTTGGGACGAACATATTGATAAAATGTGTAGTCAAGTGTATAGTATTTTGCGCTCTTTTTGGAAATTGACTGATTTTGCAAATTCTAGACTCCGACATAAATTATTTATGGCTTATGTTTTACCACATTTCTTGTACTGTGATGTTGTATTGTTCGGTATGTATGGGTACTGTATGGATAGAATAAAATCTCTGTTCAATGCATGCGTTAGATATACTTCTCACTTCGAAAATTTGACCATATTTCTATGGTTAGCCATCTACTACTTGGTTGTGATATTAAAAATTATTTCGATTTTCGAACCTGCGTCTATATTCATAAACTTTTGCTTATTAAGAAACCTTCTTATTTGTATAATAAAATAAAGTTTTCTAATTCTGATCGCACACAGCATATTTATATTACCGCATAATTACCATCGTATATTTCATTCTTCATTTTCTGTTCTCGGTATGAGTATGTTTAATAAATTACCCTTGTCGGTTCGCTTAAGTGATACGCAGCAAAAATTTATAGATAATTATAAAAAGTTTTTAGGATTTGAAATCCACTTATGAAGTTTTTGCATTCATTGCATTTATTGTTTTCCATAATCTAATTTTTGTTGTATTTTCCTACAAAAAAAAAAAAAAAATGCCTTATGTTTACTATTATAATATTATCATTATTTAATTTTTACATTTAAATTATTATTTTTATATTATTTTCAATGTATGTATTGTAAATATTTGTATTATATTCTTAATTTTGTATGTATTTTAATGTTTTGGGTTATTTTGTAAATAAAAGCTTCCTAGCTTAATTACATTTATAATAAATAAATAAATAAATAAAAAAAAAAAAAAAAAAATTGAATTGCTAAAGTCTTACATCAACGACCGTTACTTCTGGGTGAGACAGGAAGGGGAATACTGAAGAAAATATTGGGGGGCTTCCACAAGGCGGTGTTCTAGGCCCCGTATTGTACCTGCTGTATACAAATGATCTACCAAACATAGTAGAAGCTAGAATAGCAACGTTTGCTGATGACACAGCTGTTATGACCACCGATGCTAATATAGTTGAGTTCACAAGAAAACTACAAAATGCTATTGATATAGTGAATAACTGGACAAAACAATGGAGAATAACACTTAACGAATCAAAATCAACACATATCAACTTTTCAAATAGGAAATTAGAATATATTCCGATTAGACTGAATCCATAACAAATACCATATTCTGACAATGCTAAGTGCCTCGGCATGATGCTAGACTCTAAACTCAGGTGGAAAGCGCATGTTAAAAAGAAAAGGCAAGAACTAAATTTAAAAATCAGAAAAATGCACTGGCTTATTGGAAGAAAGTCCGAACTGACAACGCACAACAAACTGCTGTTATATAAACAAATCCTAAAACCTATCTGGACGTATGGTATTCAGCTTTGGAAGAAAACGCAAGAAAAACTACAGTGTAGATCATTCAAACATATCTTTTTTTTCTCCATGCCATCTGTTTTGGGTCCAAAGCAATCCCTGCTCTTTCGCGGTTCATTTTTCCGTCTTACTTTACGCATCATTATTTGGCAAATGAAGACGTACGGCTATAGGTCCGATTTTTATAACCATCTGCACATTGCAAGCTCCATGGCAGCCTATACAGGGGGTCATAGATGTGTTCCATTTCATCACAGGTCGTAATCTGTAGATGAAAATTCCCTTTGCATCCTGTCCCTATCGGGGTTCGAACCCGGTACCTCCCGATCCAAACGCCAAAGCTTTAATCACTGTGTCATTTGGTCGGTATTCAAACATTTCAAAACAAAGTACTACCATAGACAAATAAATGAAATAAGACTCCTAAACCAATGGAAAATTTATGTTTAAATCAAATTATCGATGTCGTTACAAATGGAAATTTTTTTCTAGTGGCTATTAAGGATGATGCATGATTTAAATTCAACAATTTTAAAACACCTAACAATTTTATAAATGATTTTATTTTTGAGAAAATGAATAAAATCAGCTTACACCGGAAAGATGTCTTTGGGAAAATATACTATGTATTTGGATTTGCCTCCAAAAAAATTGGTCAAGCATACAAATTTTGTTAACGTTTACCTCTTATTCCGTATTATCTGAAGCATGGTATAGGACTTGATTTGTTTCAACTAGCTTTTGCAAACATTTTAAGACGTCGAAAATAAAAACTAGTTTTTGATTTTAACTAAATTTGCAAAACCATTAATATTTCGATGGCGGTTGTGGTATATACTTATACAGAATTATGAGTATATACATAATATCCTTGTAATTCCATTTTTAAACTGCTAACCCCAAATAAAAATCATCCTATTGTTTTAAAATTACAATATATAAATATTTCGTTGTTCGTTGTTGTCAATTGATTTACAAGCTTACATTAAAAATACAGTGCAATTTTTCAGATACCAACCACCCCTTATCATGGAAAATACCCCAAATTTCTCTAGATAAAGGACCACTTCTTTGAAAATTTCAAAAATAGACTATTCAATATCGGATAATGGGTATCGCTTTATAATCCTCATCAGAAATGCAATTCGATTTTCAAGTTGTAACTTTAAATCAGGGATACAAATATATTGTTGGACAACGAAGCACCTGTAAATGAATGAATCTACATATTACTTATTTATCACGTAAATATATTAATGCATTATCCTTGCCTACCCTAATCCTAAGAATTAACCTCGAGTAAGGCCCGAGTACCAGGTCTATCCCACCTTAATCATACAGCAACCAATGCATCTAAAATTAAAAAATAATTTGAATTACTACTATTATTAATTATTTAACATTAAATACTTAGATACTTAGCTTTAAATTCGTATCCATAGCCTATATGTTGTTGAACGAACTCCATAAAATTATTCTGACATTTCGCAGCAAAATTGTAATAAAACCATATTTATTTATTATCGTTATAAGATTGTTAAACTTTATTATTATAAGTGTCATCTAGGGAGTAATAGTAATATTAAACAGTGTAAAACCATTGTAACATTTTGATTAAACTCCGTACTGGTTTGAAACTATGCTGCAATATTGAGCAAACTATTTTTTTTGAATTTCGTTTATTTTAGCCGCGAATGTGAAATCACCAATTAGAGGTCAACAGCGGGATACACGATTATGGATCCAATGGGAATTGAGTTCAATTTTATAGGTGATACATCGTGCGAAAAACAAAATGTAAAATCATCAGTCGTAGAAAGAAAGTTGTATAAATAACATCATATAAATAAAATAATATAAATTTAGTTGTGGAAATAAAGTTTTATTTTATATGCAAATTGTGTTCAATAACAGTCGATGGTTCTGGATAATCTTAAGTTGCGGAAATTATCATCCAGTAAACTCCATGGTCCTTCGAGCCGGATCTCCGGTATAATCAACATTGTTGCAGTACATATATGTATATCCAGTCGAGGAAAAAATATTGTAGCGGACATTTTGCTGGCGATTGCATACCACATGGTTATCTGCTGTGCCATATTCAGCTAAGTATTCAATTTAAATCTCCTGCTTTAAAGTCAATATTCTAAAATGATAAAAGAAAGATAAAAAAGTATATATGTTTTATTTGAAAAAAAAAAAGGAATAAAATTAATTTTGTTTTGGAAGTGTAATATAGTATAAGACTTAATTCACTCATTTCTGGTAAAATCTACTCCCCTCATTTTCAAGTGCGTCCGTGTCGTTCGCAAAACATAGAGGTAGGCATTTTTTTTCGTAAAAAAATCGTAGAATCGTTGTCGCAAACCAATAAAAGCCGGTAAACGTAAACTTAATACTAAACAAAATTAAAGCGAATTAGAGTGATCAAAGTGAGTGAAAACATTAATAAGTGTAATTAGTGAAGTGCCAAACATGGAGCCAGAAGTGAAATTAAAATCTCTGAAGAGCACACGTGGTTCAATTAAAGGTCAAATGACCAAGTTATATAATTACGTGCAAGCTCCAGCTGATAAGTTAGATATTGATGGGTTTCAATCCAAGTTAGCACGTGCTAAGGTACTATTAAAGCAATTCGAGGAAAATGAGACTTCAATTTTTGAGATAGAGCCAGATCACGAGAGTAGTATGATCGATTTCACTGAACTATATTACGTTGTGGAATCGCGGTTAAATCGATACATACGAGAATATAATGCGCAGTATCCAGAAGAGTCTCAGAGTGCAACAAACTCCAGCATGAATGCCACCATGAGCCAACAAATAGACGTTAAGCTCCCGAAAATTAATATTACACCGTTTTCAGGACAATATACCGAATGGCAATCGTTTTACGATTTGTACGTAAAAACGATTCATGAAAACATTAATTTGTCGCCAGCGCAGAAGCTGCAGTACCTTAAGGGTTTCTTAAAGGGTGATGCATACAATTTGTTGAAGCACATTTCCATCACCGAAACCAATTATTTTGAGGCCTTCCGAAAATTGTGCGATAGGTATGATCGGAAAAAGCATACCATAAAGGAATTTATACGAAAATTCATAGATCAACCAACCATTCACCAGCCAAATGCAGTTAACGTCCGTAAGTTGCTCGATACATCTGACGAAATAACCAGAGGCTTGAAGGCACTAGGAAAGGAAGCTGAATCACGAGATGTTTGGCTATTGTTCATCCTCGAAGAAAAGTTAGATGCAGAAACTCGTGCATTGTGGGCACAGATTTCGTGTGAGGACGAATTACCAACATTAGACAGTTTCTTCAAATTTTTATTGAATCGATCTGACGCCTTAGAGTCTCTAAAACCACCAACCAACAAACGTCCAACAAACCAAAGAACATCGAAAGTTTTTGTGACAGCTGAGAAAGATGCCTGTCCTTTGTGTGGTCTGGACCATTTGCTGCAATATTGTGAAAAATTTCTGAAGTATTCTGTCACGAACCGCAGACAATGCATCAAGGCCGATAATCGTTGCTTCAATTGTTTACGAGTCAACCATCCCGTGTTTAGATGCCTGTCAAAACAAAGATGTCGGGATTGTGGTAAAAAACATCATACGCTTTTGCATCTATCCGAATCAAATGAACAAGATAGCAAACCAGCAACGGAGGAAGCTCAAACCACAACTGCACATGCACAGGTATCGACGAACAACGTACTACCAACAGCACTTGCAACAGTAACCGATTATCGCGGGGAGGAACATGAATGCAGGGTCCTATTAGATTCTGGTTCAATGTCTAGTCTCATAACAGAAAAGCTCTGCAGGAAACTACGGTTAGCAAGACGGCGGAATCGAACAATTGTTTCCGGCATTGGTGGGTCGGTCAATCAGGTTGCAAAAGGATGTGTCACTGTCAATCTAACATCCCGGGTCAACAATCAAAACCATATTCAGGTGGAAGCGCTAGTTATGTCCAAATTATGCTCAAAACTGCCTGTCCAATCATTTGAACCTACGGTCACGAATAACATCCTATTGCTAGCTGACCCAAATTATAATTGTTCTCAAGATATTGATATCATTCTAGGTGTCCAGCAGGTATTTAATGTATTACTCGATGGTCGGATGAAACTGGAAAACAACACATTCGCTGTAGAAACCATTTTTGGCTGGATGTTAGGCGGTGAACTGGAATCCGCTAATACAGTTTTATGCAGCGTAAGCCAAATTACTACAGAAGAAACCAAAGCTGACGAAATAATCAAGAAATTTTGGGAGCTTGAGGATTTACCAACGATAAGCAGCCTGACTGACGAAGAAAATCGTTTCGAACAACTATTCGAAGATACAACTCACCGCACTCCAACAGGTAGATTCGTCGTGCAATTGCCATTTAAATCGACTAGAGTTGAACTAGGAAAATCCTTAAATGTAGCGCTGAGTCGTCAAAGGGCGATGGAACGAAAGTTTCAACGGGACGACAAATTCAAGGGACTATATAACGAGTTCATGCAAGAATATCTCCAGCTAGGGCATATGGAGGAAGTTAAGGGCAGCGAGTTCGAAACCTTGAATTACTTACCACACCACGGAATCTTAAAGCCAGAATCGTCAAAGTTTAGAGTCGTCTTTGATGCTTCTGCCAAAACCTCAAATGGTTCTTCGCTGAATGATCTGCTACTAGTCGGTCCACAAGTACAGCCAACTTTGTATGCAATCGTACTTCGTTTTCGTCTACACAGGATAGCAATCAGTTCGGATGTAGAGAAAATGTACCGACAGATTTTGGTGAAAGAAGAACAATCAAAATATCAGGCGATAGTATGGAGATCGAGTGACAAACAGCCGATGCAATATTTTAAACTTAAGACGCTAACGTATGGGACTTCAGCTGCTCCGTATCTTGCAACCCGAGTACTAAAGGAAATAGCACTCAAACACCAATCTGCTCTTCCAGCTGCAGCGAATGCTTTAAGCAGTTGCACATACGTGGACGATCTCATGGCGGGTGCACATACATTGGAGGAAGCGGAAGAATTGCGAATTAGTTTAGTAAAAATCCTTGCTGAGTCACGCATGAAATTAAGGAAATGGGTATCTAATTCAGACGAATTTTTAAGCTCAATTCCAGAGGAAGACAGAGCTGAATGTGTTAAAGAATTTTCACAAGAAGGCGTTACGGTGAAGGTTCTGGGTTTACGGTGGGATCCAAAAATCGACATGTTTTCATATCGAGTAAATATGGGAGTTCCATTTTTTACAAAACGAAAGCTATTGTCAGAATGCAGTCAGATTTTCGATCCACTGGGGTGGCTATCGCCGGTAATAATAAAAATTAAAATATTATTCCAGACACTATGGTTGACCGCGGTAGAATGGGATGATGAATTGCCGCAACACATTAGCCAAAAGTGGATGAGTATCAGAGAGCAATTACATCGATTGGAAGAAGTAAAATTGCAAAGATGGCTGCGCACACCGAGCGATAATATTGAAATTCATGGATTTTGCGATGCAAGTGAGCGAGCATACGCTACGGTGGTATATCTACGACTTCCAATTATGACATCAACTTTTCAATGTTATCTAGTGGCAGCTAAATCCAAAGTTGCTCCATTAAAGAAAATTTCTGTGGCAAGGTTAGAACTTTGTGCTGCACACCTGCTATCAAGATTAGTAAAGTCGGTCACGGAAATACTAGCCATTACGACAACAAAGACAATATGTTGGACCGACTCTACTATTGTACTAGATTGGCTCTCGGATGTACCTGTGCGCTGGCAGACATTTGTGGGAAATAGGACGTCGCAAATACTAGAGATAGTGAAACGGGATAGTTGGCGTCATGTTCCTACACGAGACAATCCAGCAGATTGCGCATCACGGGGAATTCTTCCATCGGAAATAATTAATCACAAGTTGTGGTGGAGTGGACCAACGTGGTATACTAATAATCAAGAAAACTGGCCACAACAACAATTTAATTATGGCAATAAAGAAGAAGAACGAACCAAATTCAGCATGACACTCCAATCTGAGTGCCAACCCAATTGTTTTGTATCGGAATTAATAAATAAATTCTCTTCTTTCAGAAAACTGATCAATGTAGTAGCTGTCGTACAAAGATTTATACAAAATTCACGCAAAGCTAAAGCAAAACAAAAGGGACCTATCACTGTGACAGAGATGGACGCGGCGATTAAAATGTGTTGCAAAGCTAGTCAATCCAATTGCCTGATGGAAGAGATCTTAGCCATTAAACAAAAGAGACCAATAAAGAGTTCACTTAGATTCATGAATCCATTCATTGATGAGGAAGGTGTAATGAGAGTCGGAGGAAGAATACAAAATTCACAAGCGCTGTACGCTACGAAGCATCCAATCATCATACCGGCATCAAGGTTATCAAAGCTAATCATTGAGGACATTCACGCTCGATATTACCACGCGGGTCCGCAGCTTTTATTAACAATCTTGAGGCAAAAATATTGGGTAATTAGAGCAAGAAACGAGATAAGGCAGGTCATTAGAAACTGTATGCCATGTTTTAAAGCGAACCCAGTTCCATTGGCACAACGAATGGGGAACTTACCTACATGCAGAGTTCAACACGTACGAGCGTTTTTACAAGTGGGAACTGATTTCGCTGGTCCTATGCAGGTTTTCCACAAAAGAGGCAGAGGACAGAGGCCATTCAAGGCATATATTTGTTTGTTTGTATGCACGAGTACTCGAGCAGTACATATCGAAGTGACTACCGACCTAACAACTAACGCCTTCATAGCTGCATTTAAAAGATTTGTGGCCAGACGCGGCTTATGCACCGATATTTATAGCGATTGCGGATTGAACTATATCGGAGCTAATAGATATCTGCGAGAAGTTTTCTCCGTTATAAAATCAAACACTAATAAAATTTATAATTATCTTTCAAGGGAATCCGTCACCTGGCATTTCAATCCACCAAATGCGCCTCATTTCGGAGGTCTATGGGAGGCGGCGGTGAAATCGATGAAGTATCATCTGAAACGAGTCATTGGCGAAACGATACTCACCCTTGAGGAACTGCAGACGTTGGTGACAGAGGTAGAAGCCATCTTAAATTCACGGCCTATTTGTGCGCTACCAACCGACGACACAGATCCAGATATTCTAACGCCGGCTCATTTTCTCATTGGGCATCCATTAACATTAGTCCCGGATAAGGATCATTCAGATGTAAAAATATCCAGGCTAAATAGATGGGAAATGATCCAACAGATGCGACAGCATGTATGGCAGCGGTGGCACGTCGAATACTTAACATCGATGCAGTCTAGAGCGAAGTGGACGGCAGCTAAAATAAATGTGAATACCAATGATGTAGTATTGGTCATCGATAAAAATTTACCTCCAAACAAGTGGTTACTTGGACGTATACTTGAAGTATTCACAGGAGATGATGGGTTAGTCCGAGTGGCATCAGTAAAAACGAAAACCGGCGTATTCCGGCGAGCAATCCATGCATTATGCAAACTTCCAATTGAATCGGATGATTCAATGTCGGGGAGAATGTTGGACAACGAAGCACCTGTAAATGAATGAATCTACATATTACTTATTTATCACGTAAATATATTAATGCATTATCCTTGCCTACCCTAATCCTAAGAATTAACCTCGAGTAAGGCCCGAGTACCAGGTCTATCCCACCTTAATCATACAGCAACCAATGCATCTAAAATTAAAAAATAATTTGAATTACTACTATTATTAATTATTTAACATTAAATACTTAGATACTTAGCTTTAAATTCGTATCCATAGCCTATATGTTGTTGAACGAACTCCATAAAATTATTCTGACATTTCGCAGCAAAATTGTACTTAAACCATATTTATTTATTATCGTTATAAGATTGTTAAACTTTATTATTATAAGTGTCATCTAGGGAGTAATAGTAATATTAAACAGTGTAAAACCATTGTAACATTTTGATTAAACTCCGTACTGGTTTGAAACTATGCTGCAATATTGAGCAAACTATTTTTTTTGAATTTCGTTTATTTTAGCCGCGAATGTGAAATCACCAATTAGAGGTCAACAGCGGGACACACGATTATGGATCCAATGGGAATTGAGTTCAATTTTATAGGTGATACATCGTGCGAAAAACAAAATGTAAAATCATCAGTCGTAGAAAGAAAGTTGTATAAATAACATCATATTGTTACGGTGACACCTAGATTAGAATAGAATAAGTTAATTTCATTAATTGTTCAATTACGTGTATAATTTATACTCAACATTTAGGCGTATTTCTATACTAACATATTTGCTGCGCATTTAGGATTATTCTAGAAACAAATATTTTGGTATATAAAGGCGCGCGTTGACGTGTATTGCTGAGTATTATTTTAAACGTGATACAGTGAAGGTTAAATAGAAAGATTATTAAAGTGATTATTAAAGCGATTATTAAAGTGATAATTAAAAAGTGTGTTATAATTATAATAATTAATTGTGAAAATTGTGTTGTATAATAAATTGTGTTGTGTAAATAAAATTGTGTGAGTTAAAATTGAAGCAGTGTATTTATTCACAATCCAGTGATTCGAACCTTGATTGACAAGGCAAAATCGTAACAATTGGTGACAGCGGTGGGATTGTGAATAATAAGGAAAATGATTCTCTACGGATTAAAGCTTGCGCAATTAAAGGAGCAACTGACACGGCGAGGTTTGGCCAGTGAAGGCACAAAAGCTAGTTTGGTGGAGCGACTACGTGAGGCCATGGAGAAGGAAGGTTTAGATCCAGACGTGTATGATTTCGAGGAGGAAAAAACGGATGAGATCAGTATGGATAAGAAACAAAAGGACGTACAAACGGTGGTCGAAACAACGCAAAACCCATCTGGAAGTTTCGATTTTTCGCAGTTGATGGCTGCTATGAATCAAATGATGGGACAACAGTTGGAGGGAATAAAACAATCGAACGAGGGAATGAAACAACAGATGGAGCAACAAGGAGCGGACATTAAACATCAAATGAAACAGCAGATGTTACAAGTGGAGCAACAAGGGGAGGACATTAAACAATCGAACAAGGAAATGAAACAGAAGATGGTACAAATGGAGCAACAAGGGACGGACATTAAACAATCAAACCAGGAAATGAAACAGCAGATGGAGCAGCAAGGGGCGGACATTAAAAACCAAATAGAAGATGGCCAAAAGAAAATAGACGAGAGGTTTTTGGAATTATCTTCTACACTACATGGTAAAGTGGAAAAACTGCAAACAGAAGTACACGCAGAAATTCAAAATGTTAAAGGGACGGTTCAGCAAAAATTTGAATCGGTTGAACAAGATTTTAAACGTCTCGAGAAGGAGCTCAAAGATGTCAAGGCGAATGGAACGCCACAACAAGTGATCCAGACGGTTAATGCAGTTAAGATAAAACCACCAACATTTGATGGAACAACATCCTTCAGTATTTTTAAGTTCCAGTTCGAAACGGCGATTAAGCAAAATCAGTGGACTGAAGAACAATGTGTTGCAGCGTTAATTGTGGCTCTTAAAGGCGAAGCGGCAGAAACACTACAAATCATTCCCGAGCAGGAACGGAACGTTTACATGGGAATTATGAAGGCGTTAGATCGAAAATACGGAAGTGATCACAAACGAGAAATCTATCGCATGGAATTGAAGGGTCGATACCAAAAAGGAGGAGAATCGCTACAGGAATTTTCATCGGCAATTGAGCGGCTCGCGCATTTAGCCCATTCAAATATGTCGGCCGATTACATGGAGCGAATTAAGATAGATGCATTCATTGACGGTATTCGAGATCCTGAGACGCGCAGAGCGGTGATGTTGTCACCTAAGGCAACTTTCACGGAAACCATCGCTTGTGCGTTAACAAACGAAACTGCGCAAACCATCATCAAACCAGCAATTAAAATTCGTCGAGTGGAGATTGATTCCAGAATAGACACCGCGAGGGCTACGCCAAGGTTCAGAGATGGAAGTGGCAGGATTAAATGCTGGGTATGTGATAGAATGGGTCACATCTCACGGGACTGTTGGGAGATTAAGAAGAAACGAGCAAGGTCGCCATCTCCTATGAAGCGTAGACCAAACGAAGAGTAGTTAGAATCCAGAAAGGAGCGTCAGACGACAGCGGAGTCGTTAAACTAAAAAGAGTCAGCTTGAAGGGGCAGAAGCTGGCTCCCACAACCGATTGCCCCACAACCTCCATCCATGTTTCTAGAATAGCAAGGAACGGTGACAGCTTAACAATTGAAGCCGATATTGATGGGAAGAAATGCATGATCACGCTGGATACGGGAGCAACACATACGATTGTTCGTGAGGATATTATTGATGGAATTATGGAACCAGCTAATGGCATTAAATTACGAACGGCGACTGGAGAAAATTCAGCAATAAAAGGGAAAAAGTCGTAAAAATAAGGATTGGACGAAATCACTTTCAACACGAGGTGCTGGTTGCAGATATTGTAGACGAAGTCATCTTGGGAATGGACTTCATGAGAACGAATGGCTTCGTGGTGGATGTTGGACGGGGTGTATTAACCTACGATAATATCGAGTTGCCACTTCACGTTAGCGCCGTTATAGGAGAAACGACCAGGCAAATTATAATGGATCATCGGGAGAAGCTGCCACCGAACTCGGAAACAATAGTATGGGCAAGATTGGAAGGAGGTTCTGGGTCACCCAGGTTGTGGGTTGTGGAAGCCAATGAAGCAGAGAGCGGAGCCAGAGAAATTATGATCGGGAAAGTTTTAGTGAAACCAGACAGCGATAATAGAGTACCAATTAGGACTCTAAATCTCTCGGATAAGACGAAAACCATCAAGAAAGGGACAATAATCGGAAAATGTGAAGAAATATCGGCGATAGTGAAGTGCGAGCAGAAAAATCCGATTAAGACGGCTAACTCGCAAGTGCAGAAAGAGATTATAGATCAACTTATGGAGAAATGGACCGAAGATCTTACCATGGAACAGAAAAGTTTGGCAAAACAATTGCTCGAGCGGTACATGCCAATATTCTGCAGTACATCGGACAATAATGGGAGAACCACAATGGTAAAACATCGAATAGATACAGGAGCAGAAATGCCGATTCGCCAACCACCCAGAAGATTACCATTGGCAAAGCAAGGAGAAGTGGATCGAATGGTAAAAGATATGCAAGCAGCAGGGGTAATCGAAACATCAAGCAGTCCATGGAGTTCACCAGTGGTGTTAGTCGAGAAAAAGGATGGTAGCATGAGATTCTGCGTGGATTATCGAAAATTAAATGCTGTGACGAAAAAGGATAGTTACCCATTGCCAAGGATCGATGACACGTTAGACACATTATCGGGTGCTCGAATATTTTCGACATTAGATCTGCAAAGCGGCTATTGGCAAGTGGAAGTCCAGGAGGAAGATCGCGAGAAAACGGCATTCAGTGTGGGTAACGGATTATGGCAATTTAACGTTATGCCATTCGGATTATGTAATGCCCCTGCGACTTTTGAACGGCTAATGGAGCGCGTGCTAAAGGGATTACATTGGAGGACGTGCCTCGTATATTTGGATGACATCATCGTTATGGGCAAGGATTTCGACGAGCATTTAAGGAATTTGGCAGAGGTTTTGGATCGGATACAAGCCGCCGGATTGAAGCTAAGCCCAAAGAAATGCAAACTATTTAGAACGGAAGTAAAATATTTGGGTCATAAGGTAACAACCAATGGAATCCATACCGATGAAGACAAGATCGCAGCAGTGAAGGAATGGCCACGACCTAAAAACTTACATGAATTACGGAGCTTCCTTGGATTGTGTACCTATTATAGACGATTCGTGCCAGGATTCGCCAATATTGCAAAGAGTTTACACGAGTTAACCAGGAAGAACAAGGCATTCGAATGGAAGGATGATCAGGAAGAGGCATTTGTGGAACTAAGACGTCGATTATGCGAAGCACCAATCCTCGCATACCCTATACCCAACAATAAATTCATTTTGGACACCGATGCAAGTAATGATGGTATAGGAGGAGTATTATCACAGGCAACAAATGGTGAGGAGCGAGTTATTGCATATTACTCCAAGATGTTATCAAAACCGGAACGGAATTATTGTGTAACACGGAAAGAGTTGTTGGCTATAGTGGAATGTGTTAAGCACTTCCATAAGTACCTCTATGGCCAAAAATTTCTTCTACGGACGGATCATGGAGCTTTGCGCTGGTTGTTACAATTCAAAAATCCAGAGGGACAAGTAGCACGTTGGATCGAACGTTTGCAAAGCTACGATTTCCAAATTGAACATCGGAAGGGAAACTCACATGGAAATGCCGACGCATTGTCAAGAAGGCCATGTCCCGTGGAATGCAAGCATTGTGGGCGTGTGGAGGGTAAGGAAAACATCATTGATATTCGGCTTATGCAAGTGCTACCTGATGAGGAATGGACTGATGAAATGATCAAGAAGGAGCAATTACGGGATGCTGACCTGTCATTCATCATGGAACATAAGGAAAAGGAACAGCGGCCCACATGGAGGGAGATAGCTGACAAAACTCCCATTGTAAAAGCATATTGGGCTCAATGGGATAGCCTCCACATAGAAAATGGTTGTTTAAAACGAAAGTGGGAAAGCACGGATGGTAAAGTAAAACAAATGTTGGTAGTGGTGCCAAAAGATCGGATAGCGGAAATCCTCAAGGAGTATCATGGAGGAGCAAGTGGAGGTCACCTAGGGATTAATAAAACATTAACCAAAATTCGTCAACGTTTCTACTGGTCCGGATGTAGACAGTCAGTAGTAGAATGGTGTCGAAGATGTGACCAATGTGCGGCAGTAAAGGGACCAGCACGAAAAAGCCGTGGAACCATGAAACAATATAATGTCGGGGCACCATTTGAGAGAATTGCAATGGATGTGGCGGGGCCATTTCCGACCACCGAGAGCGGAAATAAATATGTGCTAGTAATAATGGATTATTTCAGCAAATGGCCGGAAGTGTACCCTATACCCAATCAGGAGACAACTACAATAGCTGATGCCGTGGTCAACAATTGGATTAGCAGATTTGGTGTACCGATGGAAATTCACACGGATCAAGGAAGGAATTTCGAATCGGTGGTATTTCAGGAGATATGTCAGATACTTGGAATCAATAAAACAAGGACGACGCCTTTACACCCACAGTCGGACGGTATGGTGGAAAGATTCAATGGCACATTGGAGGAATATCTAGCAAAAGTTGTGGAAAGGAACCAACGTAACTGGGATCGACATATACCGATGTTCCTGATGGCCTACCGATCAGCGGTACATGACACAACAGGAGTGACACCAGCTAAAACCATATTTGGGAACAATCTGCGATTACCGGGAGATTTAAAGTTTGGAGCTGTTCCATCAGCAGCTCTATGCGGACAGGATTACGTCGACCGGATGAAAGAGGAACTCAATGAAATACATCAATTTGTACGGGAGAAAATTCGAATATCAAGTGATCGAATGAAAGCTCGATATGACATACGAGCAAATAATCAAGGCTTCGAGGAAGGGCAATTGGTATGGCTTCACAACCCGCAACGGCAGAAGGGATTATCACCGAAGTTGCAACCCACATGGGAAGGACCTTACACTGTCATTAAAAGATTGAACGACGTGGTTTATCGCATACAGAAAGGACGGAAAGGTAAACCAAAGGTGGTGCATTTAGAACGTTTGGCGCTCTACAGAGGAGGTGATCTGGATCCTGTTCGGGACGAACAGGCTTAGGTGGGGGGTAGTGTTACGGTGACACCTAGAATAGAATAGAATTAGCTAATTTCATTAATTATTCAATTACATTTATAATTTATACTCAACATTTAGGCGTATTTCTATACTAACATATTTGCTGCGCATTTAGGATTATTCTAGAAACAAATATTTTGGTATATAAAGGCGCGCGTTGACGTGTATTGCTGAGTATTATTTTAAACGTGATACAGTGAAGGTTAAATAGAAAGATTATTAAAGTGATTATTAAAGCGATTATTAAAGTGATTATTAAAGCGATTATTAAAGTGATAATTAAAAAGTGTGTTATAAGTGTAATAATTAATTGTGAATTTCGTGTTGTATAATAAATTGTGTTGTGTAAATAAATTGTGTGAGTTAAAATTTGAAGCAGTGTATTTATTCACAATCCAGTGATTCGAACCTTGATTGACAAGGCAAAATCGTAACAATATAAATAAAATAATATAAATTTAGTTGTGGAAATAAAGTTTTATTTTATATGCAAATTGTGTTCAATAACAGTCGATGGTTCTGGATAATCTTAAGTTGCGGAAATTATCATCCAGTAAACTCCATATATTTAGCCACCCACTTTATTTATTAGGTGTATAACTTAATTTCTACAGATTTTTTCTTCGAGCTTAAAATTATATTTAAAATAGAATTATTTTCACGGTATTTTGTGATTTTTACAGGATCATAAGTTACATAACCTCTCAGAATAGCAGAGTTTACAATGGCAACTGATAAACAGCACATTCGGCACTGCATTCTATACGAATTCCAATAATGAAAAAAAGCTTCTAAAGCACGTGAATCAATTTGTAGTGTTCTTGGTGTCGACTTTGTGTCTTATGAAATTTGTAATTATTGGTACAAACATTTTAGAAGTGGTGATTTCGATCTTAGCGACAGCCTCGAAAGTTTGAAGATGTGCGAGCTAACCTGTAATCTACAACAGCAACAGGCATAACTCAGAAAAAACCTAATACATACCTAAATAAAATTAATGCGTAATAATTGGATTCACAATAGTTTACAATTCCTATAAAAATCATAAACATTTTATAGTTTAAATTCTCCTAAACTTCTGAAAATTTAATTGAATTGTAAGAAATATGTACTCTGGACTTGAAGGATATACAAATTAACTAAATAGAGTAAAATATTTTCTGGACAGTTATTTTTCAGTAAGTATCTTCTCCTGTACTAAATATTAATTTATTGCATTAATATGCCCAGTACCAAGTGAATTTTCTAAAACTGGTGATGTAAATATATTTAATTAATAATCGTAATATATTTAATGAATAATAATAATAATAATTTAATAAATAATTTATAATGTAAATATATTTAATTAATAATTATCCATCACCATTAGTCATACATACTTTAATCGTATATAGTCCAATGAGTTGTCACAGATTTTAGTGAGGCCTCATTAAACCTTATATGAACATGTCTTTGTTTTCGGTAAGACTTCAGTGGGCTGAGCTTGCTCGACATGTTTCAAGAGTTCGTAGTATAAATATTTTTTGTATATAAAATCAATAAGGACTCCTGCTTGATGACATAAATCAAGGACATGGTTATGTAAATCATGATCCTGTAAAAATCACAAAATACCGTGAAAATATTTCTATTTTAAATACAATTTTTATTTATTTTTAAATTAAGTTATACACCTAATAAATAAAGTGGGTGGCTAAATAAATTTGTGTCCATGATTTAAAGTTACAACTTGAAAATCGAATTGCATTTCTGATGAGGATTATAAAGCGATACCCATTATCCGATATTGAATAGTCTATTTTTAAAATTTTCAAAGAAGTGGTCCTTTATTCTAGAGAAATTTGGGGTAGTTTCCATGATAAGGGGTGGTTGGTATCTGAAAAATTGCACTGTACTTTTAATGTAAGCTTGTAAATCAATTGACAACAACGAACAACGAAATATTTATATATTGTAATTTTAAAACAATAGGATGATTTTTATTTGGGGGGGTAAAATTTGGATTTCAAACGGAGTAGACGTGTTTTGTGTCACTTCTTAATTTAAAATTTAATTTAATATTATTAGTGTTGTGTATAAATAAAATAGTTTTGTATTAATATTAATACATAATAAATAATTTAAAAAAAATTATAATAAATAGTGAAAGTGATAATAGTGAATTTAAGTGTCTTATTTATAGTAAATAATTAAAATCAATGTGAAAAATGTGTTATAATAAATAAAAGTGAATTATAATTCAAACTTGTTTATTTATTTTTTAATATTAGTGCAATTAACGTGTATTAAAGTGTGGTGTCCAGTGAATAAAATGTTTTTATAT
Organism: Nephrotoma appendiculata; assembly: GCA_947310385.1. Taxonomy (NCBI): domain Eukaryota; kingdom Metazoa; phylum Arthropoda; class Insecta; order Diptera; family Tipulidae; genus Nephrotoma; species Nephrotoma appendiculata. The sequence continues at coordinate 244,516,794 of OX371223.1, read as the reverse complement.
ACATAAAACTGTGTTGAAATATTTATAACGGGATATATTTCGACGCGAAGTATAATGTCGTTTTAAATTTTCGATATCTGTATATGTATATGTATGCATATGTACGCAAAACCACTGCCACCTAGAATACTACTAGTACTACTAGTATTCTAGGTGGCAGTGAATAAACACAATCTTTTGTAGTTTATCGTATATTGGCATCTGCGTTTCAGACTTTGTTCAGGGCTTTTAATTGTTGTTGGTTTTGGTTATGCGTAGATGTGTGTGGGTATGTGTGTAAATACAGTGAGGCTTCTGTAAGTCAAATTATTTCTTGAATCGAATTTCGATTTGTGATCTTAGCATTTTTCGGTAAATTTCCTATTTATATAATATACATATATATATATATATATATATATATATATATATATATATATATATATATATATATATATATATATATATATATATATATATATATATATATATATATATAATATCTATGTGTACATATATGCGTTTATATGCTCGGGTAATCGAGTGAAATTGGTATTTAATTTATTTTACTCAAATTTACTCGCATATTATTTTGGCAACAAATAGCTCGACTTGTAGAAGTTTTACTGTAAGTTAACTAGGAAGAACGTAGGTGTTAGTGTGTGTATGGATGTTGTTTATATTATGTAAATTATAAATTTATTTTTCAAGCTATCTTCGCTCTCTCTCTATGCGTTTTGTATTTACACACAACGATAATTATCCTTTCGGCCCGTTCCATACGCGGCTTCAGCATCTGGCTTCAAACTGAGTCGTAAAATTTTTTTATTGCAATAATGTAAACCCTTATTTTATATTAAAACACCAAATTTTTGTGTATTGTTTTATTCTGCTCTCGAAAATAAAATTTAAACAAAAATATACATACATCTCAAAAATTGCCTTAAATTTTTTATTTTCATTTCTATTTGTGTGAATTCGGCTTCACCGAAAAATTTTATGTTGCAGTTAACATCGATTTTATAGGTAAAAAGGGAAAGAGATGAAGAGTAGCCGGTTTTCGAGGTCGCCTATTGAACGGGCTGGGATATCTACTTTTGTTTGCAAAGCATATGAATGGTATACATGGTAGAGGAAACATGGGTGAAATATTCCCATGTTTCATTATCGTGGTTTTGTGCGCATTACGTCAAATGTGGACAACAAAACGGAAATTTACATTGAATTTGGATTTTTTTTTTTTTTGGTTTTGGTAATTACAGTTTAACTAAACACTATTTATGTTGCTTATTGCATTTTATGCTTACCATTTATGTTTCTTTTTATTGTCGAAATATTTGAGAAAAATAGTCCGTTGATATATTTTTTTCAAGCCGACGAAAAAAAGGGATAGAATAATTATGAGTATATAACATAAAACTATAAAATTGTTAATACATGTGTTTACTAACAAAATATTATGGTTCTATCTGTAGCTACCCAAGTATTTGTATTTCCGAAAATTTCCCCATTTTTCTGACATTTTGATGAAATCATCACCGACTTTTGTCATCAAAAGTGTCCGAAATATTTAAATCTTTCCTATGAATGTTGTCGCGAAAAGTTGGACAAATGATGAATTTGAGTAAACAAAAACTTGTGCATGTGTGAGTGCGCACGTGCTTTCAAAAGGTGGGGCTTAGGTGGATTAATTTTATGACGCGATTATATTTTTAAGGAAATAAAACAAAACGATATTTTAGATTGATTTTCAAGATTTTTTATTCGAAACCCAAGTATTTTTATTTCCGAAAATTTCGGCATTTTCATGACATTTTGATGATATCATCACCGACTTTTGTCATCAAAAGAGTCCGAAATATTTTAATCTTTCCTATGAATGTTGTCGCGAAAAGTCGGACAAATGATGAATTTAAGTAAACAAAAACTTGTGCATGTGTGAGTTCGCAAGTCACAATACAACACAAATTTATCAACAAAAAATATTATTAACTTTCAGGACCATTTTTTTTACACTATTTAAATATTTTAATTATTCATTATATTTTAAAGTAACAATAAAATTTTCACTTTAAACAGATAATGGCGCCGCAAACAAGAATGATTTCTATATCGTGTACTTTATTTTATTCTCAGCAACACAAGAAATCCAAAATGTCCGACTTTTTCCGACAACTACGTCATATTTGCTGAAAAGATCTAGTACATTAATATTTGTTTCCGTTTTGTTTTACTTGGGTATTATGAAATAATTGATACGTCTAAATATCTGTACATAGGTATTTAAAAAAAAATCATATCCATTCATTTTTTTTTTTTCTAGGTGGTTAATTTGTTAATTAAAATGTAATTTCCTGAACAGTCAAGTTTTTTGAGTTAGAATTATTTTGAATGGATAGTGAGATTTTATTTTATCTATTTTATTTTATTTTTATTATTTTTATACAATTGTATTATATTTTAATTGTATTATACTTTAATTTTACTATATGTATTTTCAACTTTAACTTCGATATTGAAAAGCACCTACAATGTACATGTGTAACTGGTTACGTTCTTTAGTAGGTTTGAGTACCAAATTTTGCAAAATTTCTTTTTTTTGGACCTTACTTATATTATGTGTAAGTTATTTAGTAATTCTTTTAATTTTCATTACTATAATGAATTAATTATCACGTATCTGGTACACATTAACTATAAAGTATTTGCTAGGATCAGTTAAAATTGCCGAATTTAATTGTCATTGCGGCGTAAAACAAACTCTTTTCCGTATTTCTTTCTTTATCGATTAAAATTCAAATTTTTAATGATTTTAACTAAATTTTTATTTTCTGTCATTTTGCGCATGAAAATCATGTTTTAGTATCTTGTTTTTATGTTTTTTTTATAATATATTGAATAATAACTACTTTATTACTTTATCACATACTTTTTTGCTATTAAAGTATTGTACGTATCTAAAAAGTATTGGTATAATGTTATGCGGTGTGAACTATTAATATAATATTTTTTAGATACGAAATGTCATTTTAGTAAATCTTCAGATTTTTTTTTTGTTTATTGTGGTAAATTTTAACTGTTTTTGTGAAATATATAAATAACAAACTATTATAATATGTGTTCACACCACCATGGTGTAAACTGAAGGAGAAAAATACTTTATTGGTAAAATACTACATATTATACTATTAAAGTAGCTATGGTGTAAACGTGGTATAATATATGTTTACTGAGTTATTTTAACGACCAATTTGCAGTGGATTTATTAAATGCTAAGAGTTTTAGAGAAATTATTATTAATTTAATATTAATTATTAATATAATTCAAATAACTATGGTTTCAGGAAATTATATTGTAAGTTGTGAAGTTGTAGAGGATTAAATTAATAAATATTTATATTATTTAGGAAACCGGTAGATTAATTAGGAATTAATTTCAGGAATCTTTAGATGTTATGAAGAAATATTTCTTTGAAATATTAATTGCTGGTTGTGTAGATTAGAATTGATCTGTCATTATGTTACTAACTATTGGCTTTACCTAGGTATTTGCAACCGGGGAGATCTAATTAATCAATTTTGTTTAGATAGCTGAAAAGTATTAATGTAGAATTATATTACAGGAAATTTCCAGATGCAGAAATAATATTATTTTTTCTCAGGTTGTTGATTTAGTGAGGCAATTGTTGAAGATCAGAGCAATACCATCGTTATCCATTAAACCTATTAAGCCTTTATCCTTCCTAGTAGATTAGAAGTAGATTAGAATTGTGTTGTGCCGTACGATCGCTAGGTGTCTGCAACCGGATCGTTCCATCCCAAAAAAAAAAAAAAAAAAACCTTTCCTATCCTTCCTATTGTTATGTGTAAACAGGCTGTAGGAATAGGCCCGGCGTTATCCGGGACTCTTGGCTAGCACTTGGTTCTACAGTCCAATCAATCAATCAATAGGATGATTTTTATTTGGGGTTAGCAGTTTAAAAATGGAATTACAAGGATATTATGTATACTCATAATTCTGTATAAGTATATACCACAACCGCCATCGAAATATTAATGTTTTTGCAAATTTATTTAGTTAAAATCAAAAACTAGTTTTTATTTTCGACGTCTTAAAATGTTTGCAAAAGCTAGTTGAAACAAATCAAGTCCTATACCATGCTTCAGATAATACGGAATAAGAGGAAAACGTTAACAAAATTTGTATGCTTGACCAATTTTTTTGGAGGCAAATCCAAATACATAGTATATTTTCCCAAAGACATCTTTCCGGTGTAAGTTGATTTTATTCATTTTCTCAAAAATAAAATCATTTATAAAATTGTTAGGTGTTTTAAAATTGTTGAATTTAAATCATGCATCATCCTTAATAGCCACTAGAAAAAAATTTCCATTTGTAACGACATCGAGAATTTGATTTAAACATAAATTTTCCATTGGTTTAGGAGTCTTATTTCATTTATTTGTCTATGGTACTACGTAGTATTGTGAATGCTCCTTGGTACATTAGAAATGACAATCTCTATCGAGACTTAAACATGGAAAACGTCAGCGATGAAATACAAAAATTTGCAAGGGGTCATGTGCGGAACCTACTGGATCGCACCAATGGACCAAACAGCCTAAAAAGAACAAAGCCTTTAGAATTAGTGGTTCGTTGAGCCGCTTAAATCAAAGGACTGACAGAGCTGGGATGAACCGATAGGTATCATACAAGAATGGACTACTTAACTAATAAAACAATTACTAGATAATCCATACGATTAGTTGTAATATTATACGGAAATAAAGATTTCTTAGAAAAAAAAAAAGATACAAGTCGAGTTTAATCATTTCTTCATTTGAAGAAAAATTTTGAAACTAATTTTTGTAATGCCCGGTTGCACAGAAAATTGGCTGGTTAGTTGTGCGCCAGTTAAATGCTTTATATGAAATCCCTGTTTTCGCAATCAGAAAAAAATCAACGCAAACTTGATTAAATATATTTTATTCCGGATTGAATAATTTTTTAACTAATCGTTAAATATTTCCATGGAATAAACTATGTACAATCAAACCTGTTTTGAGCGATTTTTTTTATTGCGGTATGAAAAACATTTTTCAGTACAATCTACTTAAGTTCTTTCAACATTTCATTCGAATTAGAACATAATTGAATGTGATTAATCTAATTAGTTAATTGACGTTGGCCATTTTGTTTTTTCAATTTTTGATATTTCATCACATTGCGTAAGTATTGCGTCAGGTTGCGTAATGTTTTGAGTTTTTTTCTACGTGAAACTTTTTTCATTTTGCACACAGGGAGTCCCCTTTTTTGAGCAACCTCTAGCTAAAAGCGAGTAAAAGCGATTATGCACTATGCGAGTAGACACTCGCTCTCGCTTTTATTTCCGACCATGTGTATTGCATAGTGAGAAGAAAGGCGACAAGATTTTTAGGTTATATTTTCATACTAAACGTCAAACAGTGTAAAGTTTCAATTGGATATCGGTAAGATAATACACACTACAAATATATACAGTGGTGAGTAAAAATGGATACATAATGAAAATATTTTAAGTTTTTAATTTCTATATAGTTATAATTTTATTATTTAGACAATAAAAATAACTTGAGGTTACAAGTATGTAATATTACCCATAAGATATAATTAAGAAAATAACTATAATTTAATAAATTAAAAAGATATATTAAAATTCATTCTTTAGATCATAAATATGTATCCAAATATACCCGTTTTAACGTACCCTTTAAATACAGTTGTTTTTTGTTTTGCTTTAATATTTACTCAACTATTCGTAAAATAAAATTGCGTTTCAACGTCAACCTGTTCTTTTTCAAGTTTTATTCAAAATTTGAATTGTTGTTGTATTTTAATTAAAAAAAAATTAAAAATTAAAAAATATCAACTCAGTTGGAACAAAATATCATTTCTTTGCGGAAAAGGATATTCTCTTATTAAAATTGTCACGCAAATAAATGTCTGTCATAGAACAGTGCGCAATGTAAGAAACAGGAACAATCAGGGCAAATTAAATGGTTGTAAGGAACGTCCACAACTATTAAATAAAAGAGATTCTTGTGCAATTATGAGTGACTTATAAAAGAAAAAAGAGAAACCACAACAACCAACATATAAATTCACCCCACAAAGCTGCTAAGGAGTTGGGTAAGAATAGCTACGTAGGCGGGCGTTGCAAAAAACAGGTTTGCATTCATACGTAAAGAAGAAAAAACCAGCCTTGTCCAGCAAAAATATCAAGCCTCGATTTTGCAAAATATCATAAAAATTGGTCTATTGACGATTGGAAATGGGTGTTGTAGTCCGACGACCCGAAAATAAATCAATATCAGTCAGATGGAAAATGCTACTACTAGAAACGGCCACATGAATAAATAATCATCATGTTACGGAAACGATGAAGCACGGTGGCGGATCGGTAATGACCGGGAGATGCTTTACCTGGTGGAACGTTGGCCCACTAGAAAGGATCAAAGACATTATGCGATAGAAATAATATTTAAATATTATTAAAGAAAATCTAGTGGCGTTTGTGGATGAATGTGCTTATCCGGGGGAAGAAATCATTTTTTAGCAAGATGGAGACCCCAAACACGCAACCTAAATAGTGCAAAAATGGTTAAAAGATCAGAAATTTCAAACTATGAAATGGTCTGCTCAAAGTCGCGGATACGAATCCCATAGAGCATTTATGAGCCTTCATTAAGCGTCAATTAAACGAATATGTTGAGGCACCTAAAAACGTAGACGAATTATGGCGGAATGGAATAAGATTCCACAGATTCCATACAAACGCTTGCCAACAGCATGCCCCGACGTATAAAATCAGTTAAACAATGAATTTTAATACATCTTCATCAATAAAATTATAACTGTAGAAATTAAAAACTTAAAATGTTTGTTTGTTTGTTTGTTTGTTTTTTAGTTTTTTGCGGTCAGATTTCTCAATCCATATGACCTATTGTTCCTGTTTCTCCAATATACGCTTACAGAGACTTCTCATGGGAAGGGCTGAAGCATCAGATGAGTTAAGATGTTTTGTGGTTGACTTGTTGAATTTTTATTTCTAAAAATTGTAAGCCTTTTCATTAAATTTTTTCTTGGTCCTATGGTTTTGCTGTCTGTGTCAATGATATAATAAATATTTTGATAATAATTAAATTTTACAGTATAATAACAATTACTACAAACCAAACTATTGTTTTCATTGTGTATCTATTTTTGCTCGCTACGGTATATGTATTTTTATTTTTTTTTATTTTGTCATTTTTATATTTTTCAGTATTTACTGTGGTCTTACTTTGGTACAAGCTAAAACCATTCTGGAATAGAATTAATATTGTGCTCAAATGCAGTCTTACTTTGAGAAATTTACAACAACAAACCCATATATGTAATTTCAAATTGGAATTGTTTTTAACCTACTTTTTTGCTGTATCTTAATTGTAGTTTTAATCTTCACCGTCAGGACAGTTTTATTCAACACTTTTATTTTTAAATGTTGGCAATAAAAAGATAAAAGTGATTTTTGTTATTTTGACATCGCAATTTTCTAAACAAAACGAGAAATTAGTTACAATTTGTAATAATATTCAATAATGTTCTATAGCACATTACTATTTAATTGAATATATTTAGTTGCATTTTTACGTTGCTTTGAAATTCAAAATGTAATTGTTACCAACTAATAAAAATAAATTAAAAAATATCTTTGGTTGTTCCCACGCTAAATCCCACTCGATTGCGAAACCAGATTCATACATTATTTAACTGGCGCACATCTAACCGGCCGTTAGTTAATTTTCTGTGAAACCGTTTAAAAGAAAATTAATATTTGCATAAAAATGGTGAAAATGGATATATAGGACACCTCCCATATATTTGTGAAACTCTTATATTTTTTTAAAGGGTGAATTAAGATTATCAGCAGCACATATTTTAATGAATAGATGTTTGAGAACGAGAATTCCATTTAAAAGCATATGGTTACATTCATAAAATGTGGTAGAGGTTAATGCCAGTTTGGTTGAAAGGCAAAATAAGGTATCGGCATACTATTATAGGAATGCATATTAAGGGTTGCAAAGATAGGTAGTAAAGATAGACATTGGAAACTTTGATATTTATTGATCAATGAAAATGATAATAGAATTAGATGTAATTCTTTTCATTTGCGAAGATCGTTTAATAGATGTGACGTGAAACGTAAGCTTGAACAGGAAGCCGAGTCCACCTATTTTTCGGAAGGGAGTGGTACAGGTGCTAGGTCTGAGGATATGCTTGCAGGTCCCGAAATAAGGTAAACTAGGTAAGGTAGAGGGAGATTAAGGTTCCTCAAAGATTCAATGATTTTTGCATGGAATAAATAGGTTAGGTTTTAGTGTTTACGCTTAGGCCATTCTTGATCCATTTTGATACCACACATTCACGCTAAACCAATTCACCTATTCACCTACTCACACAACTACACTATACAACCTGCACATTGCAAGTTCCATGTCAACCTATACAGTGTACATTAACATGGACGGTGGGTCGGCGCTGAATTCTGCACCCCATCAGAGGATCTTAGTTGTGTTTATTAACATCACCGATTGTAATCGATGATGAAAATTCGATTTGCATTTAGCCTCTGATGGGATTCGAACCCAGTACCTCCCAGTCCAAGTGCTTTAACCACTGCATCACTTGTCCTGTATGGAATAAATAATAATAAAAATAAAAAAGAGTTTGATAAAATGAAAACAATGTATTTTAGATTAATAAGTATATGTTTTAAGTGAAATGAAATGTATTGATTAATTTTAAAAATGGGAGATGTTGTATGTAGAATTAGATTACACAAAATAGATTCCACATATAAAATATGGATTGTACATCCCTGTTGTCTGTTCTGGTTATATTTATATTCTGTGCTATAGGTAAGATTCACATTTTTGACCATTGTTGTTTATTTGGAAGTGCACCTATTTAGAATAATACAGGCCATTTTATGTCAATGGTTCCAATCTTTCACAATATAGGCAGCACTAAAATGAAATAAAATATTGTTTTGATTTTTTTGTGTTTAAGCTGATTTGTAAAGCAACCGATTTATAAATCATCCAGTAATTTATCTTTCATAATTTATATTTTTATTTGGAGGGCTGTAGCCCTTTGGCTAACCCCTTTTACAGTTTTATTATATTTTTGGTCGATTCAGATAGGATCTAGTAGAGATCATGTGGGTTGTTCCTTTGCAGCCGTCTTACAGGGTTTGACTCAACCAGCATACGAAGTATCTCAGCATTTTGGTGTCGCATGCTTGCATACTGACGAAATGCATCTTCAGATCTCTATATGGAGGTTATAAGTTATGTTAAATTTAAAGAACTAATTGGACATTTTGGTCTATCGACACCCCAGCTCCAACCCACTAGACTCCATGACAATGGGGGTGCACTATTGGATCTTATTATTACCAGCCTGCCTTTTTCGATTGAGGACTTTTCTCAGCATCCGGGTATTGCCGACCATGAAATGATCGCGGGCAAATTTAAACTTAACTTGACGTGTAATGACGAAGTATTTTCATTTCGAGATTATAACAAAATTGGCCTGGCTCAATTACACTATGATGTTGATTCTATCGGAAATGTAATCTTAAACAACGCGGATAACGTTGATTCCAATGTTTATAATTTTAGTAAGTTATTAATTGAATTATTAGATAAACACGCCCCAATTATTGTTCGGAAAGTTACTTATGGTAAACCTCCTTGGTTGTCTCGTAGAATTGAAAACATTTGAGTTTGGAAAGTTTGGAAAAATTCTCCTTCTGTTACTAGCAGGAAGGATTTAAAATACTACGATAGAAAAGTTAGAGGAATGGTTAAGGGTGCCAAGAAAAGGTATGTTAGATCTTTGCTGGATCCTGGTCTTAGTTCCAAAGATTTATGGAAAAACTTGAAAAAAGAGGGATTTGGGTCTGATAAGGGCTTATTTGATGATAATACCTTTGGGCCTGATATTCTAAATTACACGTTTCCTAATATGGTCCCGGTTTCTTCTTCATTCATTCCTGTTAATGTTACCGGCAATGCCCTTCTCGCTAGTCCTGATTCCAATGTTTGTGCTAATTCTGACGGGATTGAATTTGCATTCTCTGAAATTGACGAGGATGCAGTTTTTGAGGCGTTCTCCTCTTCAAAATCGAATGCCATGGGATCAGACGGAATACCTTTAAGATTCCTTAAGTTGTGCTCCCCAGCCATTGTGCCGATTCTCACTTATATTTTCAATTTGATTATTTTGAGTAATACTTTCCCTAGTTACTGGAAAACCAACAAAGTCATTGCCATTCCAAAAAAGGTTGACCCCAAATCTCCGTTAGATATGCGTACTATTTCGTCAAAAATTTTTGAAAAACTTATTTCTCACCAATTAAAGTTGCATATACAGGATAATAATTTGCTGTCCAGATATCAATCTGGATTTCGTCAGGGACATAGTACTACTACTGTTCTCTCCGATGTGATGGATTTTGTTAGGTCATGTTTCGACAGAGGTTCTTCCGCGGCCTTGATCCTTCTTGATTTTTCTAAAGCCTTTAATTCCATAAACTTTGAGATTCTACGTGGTAAGCTGGTTTTACAATTTGGGTTTAGCAGGGGAGCTGCTGATCTGATGTTATCTTATTTTAACAATTGGGACCAGTATGTTCATTCCTCTGCTGGAAATTCTACATGCCTACCCCTTTCATCAGGGGTCCCACAGGGTTCTATCCTAGGACCTATTATTTTTTCCTTATATATTAATGATATTTCTAAGATGCCTCTATATTGCCGGGACCATTTGTTCGCGGATGATCTACAGATTTTTAGGGAGCTGCCTAATCTGGACGCTTCTAATATGGCTTGGGATCTTATCAAGAAGGACTTGGAGGTTATAAACCAGTGGTTGGGGTGTAATGCCCTATGTATTAATGCTTCGAAGTCCCAAGCCTTAGTTTTCGACCGGTATCACGAGGGAGTCAATCTACCTGCTATTCATATTGATGGTAACATTATACCATACGTTCAATCTGTTTCCAATTTGGGGCTGACGATGACTTCGAATTTGGATTGGAATTCTCATATTGATACTATATGCCGAAGAATTTATGGGACGTTACGTATGTTAAGATGCAAACGTTTCGGAACGCCGCCTAGTACCCGGATCCTGTTAGTCCGCTCACTTGTTGTTAGCCAGTTATTATATTGTGATGTCGTGTTTTCTAGTATGAGTTCGGCTATGTGGAAAAAAGTGCTTCGTGTGCACAATTGCTGTATCCGGTATATTTTCGACTTGAAGCGCTACGATCATATATCTAGGTATTGTGATGTTATATTTGGAATGAGGATTCAGTTATTTCTTAATTTTAGATTGGTTAAATTTTTATTTAGAATTTTAAATCTGTCAGCATCCCCCTACTATTTAAAGAGCAAACTTATATTTGCTAAATTTTTACGCACTGAGGTTTTAATGATTCCAGCTCATAATTCAAATGCAATGTCGGGTGCTCTGACGGTTAGGGGTGCTCTAGAATGGAATAGGCTTCCTGTTGAGCTGAGGAGGATTGAGTCTGTCAATAATTTCAAAGTTAAATGCAAGGAGTTCTACAGTTCATCTTAATTAAAAATTGTGTATTTCGGCAGGTAGGGAGTGGGACTTGTGATGATTGATCGATGTTTTTAGTGAAATAAGCCTATTAAATTTTACATACATTATTTTTATTTTATCTTGATCTTTTGTCGGTGGATGTTTACAAGGAGGTTTGTATTGAATTATACATTGAATTATATAGAATTCTATTGGACTTTTATTATCCTATCTATTTGCATTTGACGGTTGGCCCTTGAGGTGTTGGCGGTCAGGACATACTGTTATATTATATTATATTGTTATTTTTTATTATTGTTTTACCTTTAATATTTAGAATTGTTATTAGTATGTTTATTATTTTAGTTTTAATCTAAGCTTTTGAATTTATTGTATTAGTCTTACATGAAATTTTTTATATTTGTTTTAATCTAGCACTGTTACCTAATTTGTTGTAGCCTATCCAGTTTTGTTTACTCTTGGCCTAAATTCTTGACCTTAGTTGTCACGAGGCTTATGTATGAATAATAATAAATAAATAAATAAATATAAGAAAAAATTAATTTGGTGACATTAATTTAATGACGAGTCCTTTTTATGTATTCGTATTGCAGTGCAGTCTTATTATATATTGAAATGGAATAAAGCAAAAATAATGTAATTAATGATATGTCCCTCAGGTCGATTTTTTCGATTAAATTATGAACTAAACTTTTTCATGTGACCTTATGTTACTCGCCGCCAGGTTACGAACGAAAAGTCTTCCTCGCGAGGTAACTTTTCGATTTAGTTATCAAAAATCATTGTTTGGTATTTATTGCAAATGTGTTATTGTGTACAAATTTTACGTAACACGTTTTTTTTATTTTTAAATATTTCATAGTTTATAATAACATTTGCAACTTCCTTCTCATCTTCCATTATTTTAATTAAATGTAATAGTTCCTTTGTTCACGAAAAGTCGATAATTTAGTATTTCGAATAGTCAGGCACACCTTGTTTTGTTGATGTTACTGTCACCTACCTATGAATGTTTATTGTGAATTACTGAACAATTTAGTTTAGGCCATAATTTAGTCGAAAAAATCGACCTGAGTCACACAGGACTGGGCATTTAAAATGATTAAGAGAAATTGAAACATTATTGATTGAACTTCAATTTACTTATTTTTTGATTCGATGGCCATAATAATAATGGTGCTATCGTTGACTGAAGTCTAAGAAAGCCAAGATGCTAGAGAATGACATTAGTGTTCAAAGACAACGAATAAAACTCTCATCACATTTCTAGGGCAGTGTTACTGATTATATCTATAGCTTTGTGAATATGAATGCTACTATTTGATTGTAGATCTAAAGCCTTTGTGTTACATATTACTTGTTTGTTTTATAATTAACTTCACCATCGACTTTATCTTAAATTTACTGCAATTTACGACTAAATTAATTTCGGTATATCAAATCTTTAATAATGCACGTAAATAAAAATCCAATCTAATCGAAATAATTGTCAACGATTCGATAACCCATTTTAGTACTGCTTCTTCATATAGACAAAAAAATTGTTCGTGAAGCAAATTTGTGAAATAGTATTTTTATATTACCTTCTTCCTACCTAAAAATAAAATGCGTGTTTTGCTTGTAGAAAATAATAAACATTAAAAATATATTAAAGATGTATGTCGAGGTATACCCTGAACGTTAACCTCCCTATGGAATCCGTATTTTCTGTTTTACTCGTATCTCAGTATGATGTGCTTATACAGACATTCGTAAATAGCCCCAACGGAGCATACAAATAAATCAACTTTTAACGCATAAATAGGTCTAACAAATGTTGCACACACGATTTACTACAATCATGTCTATTTGTTTTGGTTTTAATTTGGACGGATAATTAAACTTTGATGAGATCTGTATAAGTCATCCTTACTGAGAAAAATCAATTATTTTGATTTTAAGCTAATATTGCTAATAAGATGGGGTGCAAAAATCTAATTAGATTGTAGGCGTATAATAATAGTATTCGTTGTAGATGTTTACGTAAAGAGTACTTAAATTGTTTAATCAATTTCTTAGTCAATGAGATGTTATTTTTATTGCCATTAAAAGGAACACAAGACTTTAAGTTAAACTGATGAAACAAGGAAAGGTTTACTTAATTTGATTTCTTTTCAATCGGTAACAGATTTTTTAATTATATAGATTTTTCAATGTCCCAATTTATAAATCTAGTGACATAATTTATTATTTTAAGATTTACGTGAAAAATATGCAGTGAGGTATTTATTGACGTATCGGTAAAATATTGGGGGTACAAATAAGTTTTGAGTTTTTTTTTTAAACTTCGAAGTTTTTTTCAGATAAATTGGTACAATGTATTTTATTCAAAGTATTGTCCATCGATAGTTACGACTTTTTCCCATTTTTCAGGTAACATATGGATTCCGCTTGACGCGATCCAAGGATCGACCCAATTGACCGCCCCCCATCGACCCACGGAGGGTGGGGTAGGACATCCCATTGAAGCGCCGCAGCATTACCGGGCTTACCCCACGATTTTCTGCGCTTTGGGTCGTGTATTCATGTTTCATCCCCCGTCACGATTTAATGCAAAATACCCATCCGATTGGCTTGAATTCATACCTTGACTTCGGTTCATACGGAACCTAATTTCCTTGTTTTTACACCATACAAACGTTTTTGGTCCGCGTTTTTTGTCACTGGTGTCAAAAACGCCATTTTTAAAACGGCTGAACAAGGGTTCCTATTTCTGAATACGAAAACGAACAAAAATTATACGAATTAGTTTGATTGGTATTTTTGAATACGAATTCGTACCTACTTGATTCGTTCATAAATTTCGCTTGCCTGACAACACGAATTCGAACAATTGTTATGCGTTTATGAACGAATTTTTGAACGATGGATATTTAGCTAACGACTCTATAGAAAAACCAAAAATTAATTTGAGTTTTAAATAAAATACAATATTTTAATTTTAAAGAAAATCTTTTATTTTAAAACCTAAACATAACCGTATAATTTGTTTACATGAACTTATATGAGAGTTTAAATACATATGTGAATTAGTCGTACTTAGCTGTGTGCCTCAGGTCGATTTTTTCGGTTAGATTATGAACAAAACTTTTTTCAGGTGGCCTTACGCTATTTGCCACCAGGTTACAAACGATTGTGTACAATATTTTCAATTTTAGTTTTATTTATTGAAAATTATACTGTTCAATTTACAGAAATGGCAAAGAGAATATATTCTGTGAGATGTAAGTCGAACGAAAAATCGACAATTTAGTATTCCGAAGTCAGGCACAGCTTCTTTTTTTGATGTTACTGCCACCTATGAATGTCTATTGTGAACTACTGAGCAATTTAGTTTAGTTCATATTTTAGTCGAAAATATCGACTTAAGGCACACAGCATTATCACGTACTATACAGTAAATGACCGAATGTAGAACGGAATCAAAAGCAATGTTAAAAACCACGCGGCTATAATTCAAAAATGACAATTAAATATTTAAAAAAACACAATAAATTTAATTTTATTATAAAACCAATCAATTTGAATGTATAAGGTTAGAGTTGCAAGACGGCTACAGCACAACAAAATTCCGTGATTGGCTAATTTTATTTCCGTCCTAACAATTTTGTCGAAATACAAAAATACAAAATATTTTATTTACACAAAGCTAAAAATTTTAATTCACTATGTATGTATATTAAAATATATATTAATGCACAAATCATAAGTAAAACTTATTTGAAAAACTAGAACAAAAATAAAAATATTGCATACATTTCAAGTACAAACGAAAACGTCAAAACTCAAAATAGTATCAAGTTATAAAATTTTATTGCAAGTACAACCATTTAAAATAAATTTGCTCTAAAGCAAGGACACACCAAATTGTTACGTACGATTACGATCGTAGTCAGAAATAACAATTTTAATTCGTATCGTTTATTAACTTTCGTAATGTGACACGATACGATCGTATTCAGAAATAGGGGCCTTGTACTCACATGTTTTTATTGATGGAGCATGTTCTTCATATGCTTCACACAGCAATAGATCTGTGTGACCATCAGCTGCAATTTTCTTCAAATTAAAACAAAAAGCAGCACTCCCGTAAATTATGTTTTGTTGGCGTGTTGAAAATAAAAATTTAAGTGTTTTCTGATTTCACTTGCAAGTTTGGACCATAAGTTTTCAATAACATTGATGTCCAGTGATTAGGCAGGTGTTTTCATGACATGAGGAATATTTCAAATGTGCCAACTTTGAACAATTCAGGATTTGTGTTACGGATCATAGTCCTGGTAGAACCGAAAATGATCCTTAATATTAACGTTTTCAGCACTTTTCTCCAAATATCTTTTTAGTATGTCTAAATATTCATTTTTTTTCAAATTGCTTTCGATAAATTCTAAATTTCCAACTCCGGAAGACACCACACAAGCCCATAACATAACATGACTTCCAACAGTGCTTCGAATTTTTTTAGCTGTGTTAGACTTTCTCCATACGTAGTTTCTTCCGTCTGGTCCAAAAAGGTTAAATTTACTTTCATCAGCAAATAAAATCCTGTTTCAGAATTTTCATCTTTGTTTTTATGGTCTTGGGAAAATTTAATTCTAGCCTTACGATTAACTTCACTGATGTATGGCTTTTTCCGCATTGTTTTAGCATGCAAATTTAATTTTCTTAATATTCTGCGTATTGTGTCTGGATGACATTTTTTTATGTAAATGTTTTTCAGCTTCCTTGGTCAACTTTGGAGCACTTAATTTAGAGTTGTATTTTATTTTTCGACAATATTTTGCAATCGACAATATTTTGCGGAAAATATTTTATTGTTCGCTTTTCTAGGCTTAACTTCAACGCGGTGTTGATAAATCAAGCGTTCAATAATATGCTGAACAGTAAAAGAACTTGTTTTCACCATTTCTGCAATTTTTCTTTGAGTTTTGCTATCTTTAAAATGTTTAACAACTAATTCACGCGTTTCAATACTTGTGTGGCGACCCATTTTCACAATCAATACAAAATTTCACTTATTTGTCTATATTGACACACTATATTAGCTTTAATCGCACAAAAGATTGTTTCAAACTGATTCTCAAAATTGTTTTACATTGAAAATTTGGTTTTGTTTATAAAAAGTACCGCTATTTTCAAAACAAAGAGAATGCATCATTTTAGATGTGACATGTTTTTACATAGAAATTTTGCTACTATTTTACTATTTTATTAAAAATTAAATTTTTTTATTTGTTTTGTTTTATTAAATTAACAATTAGGCAATACTGAAGCTAATGATAAATGTAAATTAAAAAAGATATTTATAAATGTTTTTTTGGATAAATATAATTTAAAAAAAAAAAAATTGCAATTGCTTGCATCATTTTGGGTGTGACCCACTTTACTTTTCATTTAAATTTTACCATTTTCCGCTATGGTGTCCTAATTTGATGATCGTCATATAAAATGTATATAGCATGTTCGTGTGTATGCATGAAGAGTAGTTATTTTTCCGCTTTTCCTATTGCTGCGTTTACACCACAGCTTAAATAGCAATGCTACACGCAAATGACAACTGTAACAACGGTATAAACTCAACATACTCATAGCTACTAAAAAAGCACTGATATTTAGCATTGCTACGTAGCAACCAATGCTACGTAGCTACGGCATGACCAAAAAATATTGCTACACATGTCAAAATGGAAAATTTTATTTTATTTTTTACAAAAACGTTTGAATAAATTTACATATTTTGTACCTGAAAATGATTTAATTTTTTTGTTCTTTCAGAAAATTTAGAAAAAAACAACAAAATCCTATAATGACCATCTGTGAAAAACATCGAACGTGAAATGAAGTACAATTTACATACTGTAAGAACGCAAGCTAAATAACATTGACAACTGTAGCATTGCTATTTTAGCTGTCGTATAAATGCAGATGTCATTCACTCTATGTGCATGCACACAAATTTTGTTCTATATCCCTTTTCCGGCCCGCGATCACAATTGTGTACATAAAAGTTGTGTGCGATAGATGGTTATTTACATATACATTTGTGTATAGTGATCTTAAATTGACGTAAGAAATAAAATTTTCTTACCGGAAAAAGGATATAATATACAATATACAGTGATCATTAAATTAAAGATATCAAAGCGGAAAATGGTAAAATTCTAAATGAAAACTATCTTAACAATAAAAAACAATTTACCAAAATTAATAAAAAATGCTCAGGAGAATGAAAATTTATTTTACTGACACATTTACGAGATATAATTAAATAAAATCAAAAAATTACTTTTCAAAAAAAAAATTCCATTAGATTTCTATGAAAGTGTTTTTTCTTGTTTACGTTATTTGAGCCCACATACAAACAAACCGTATTTTTATATTTTGCTTCAACTTGGCCGTATCCATATGATAGAAACAGTGATGGTGTTATGACACTGACTAGTTTTTCAAATGGTTCATGTGATTAAAAATGAAAATAGAGTAGGACAAGTAATGCTAGTATAAATCACATGAAAGAAAGAGTGTATATAACATATAAACAAAAAATAAAAATAAATTCAGCAACAAATGATATAGCTTACTTTTGCAGCAGTTTAAATTGGGCAAATCTATAAAAAATAAATCAACTTTAATTATTTTTTTTGAGGAATAGTCATTTATTAGTAATGTGATTTTGTGTATACGTGATAGTACAAACATATTTCAAATCAAAATATTGCAGCGCACGCTGCACAGATATATTATTTTATTTTAATAACGTCAAAATGAATGCGCATTTGTCTATTGTTTAAATTAGTTGTTTTACTTTTTCGCCTTAATAGTTTTACAGCACATTACAGCACTTGAAAACTAGTCAGTATCATGAGGCGAATTATGTAAGCATTATGAGTTACGGATTACGACAAATGACGTCCAAAGGCCTTTTTATTTAAAGCATTTTGAGTTGTCGTAATTTCGACGTTTTGTTGTTGTTTTAGTCGTACACATTTATAAATTCGAGACAAAAGTCGTACTATCTATTTTTTTTTGTTTTCATTGATAATTTGTCAAAATAAGTTTGAGTCGAAACTCGTAATAATACTGTTTATGTTGGAGGTTGAACCTAGGTTCAACCTCGGTTGAACCTTCAACATAAATACCAAAAGTTAACTTGGAGCTAACTCGACTCAATCCAAAAATTTTCTTAGGTCGAGTTAACTCTGGTTAATATAAACGCCCAGAGTCAAGTCGAAAAGCAACACTAAACACTAGAAGTTAACTTCAAGGTTAACCTAAAGATAACTACAAGTTGACTCGACCTGGGTTCAACCTAAAATATAAACAGTATAAATGCTTACATAATTCGCCCCATAACACCATGATATAAACAAATCGATGCTGTCAAAAAAGTATACTGTTTGCTCAATATTCTATTCCTTCTATGCCCGGTTTACATAAGACCAACATTTTTCTTCTGCAAAATGAATAAGATATAACATTGACTTTTTGCACATGAGAGACAAGAAAAGCAATATATCCCAACAAAATTTTGCAGAAGAATTTGTGAGCAAAAATGACCATAAAAATGAAAATGTTGCCATAAAATATATTCGATCCGAGTATTTTTATGGCAACATTTTTAAAATCAACAAGAAAAAAAAAATTATTTCGCATTTATAAATGTTGAGGATTCATAATAAAAACAGACGCCATGGATAAAAATGTAAATTTCGCATTTGAATTCATTGAAAGTAAATTAATAATGATCCTATAAAAAAAATTACGCCATTACTATATATGTTTATTTCTTTCTGGCACATTGATTATTTTTATATAGCGGATTCTTTCTTATTTACCTGCAAAAATTTGCAGAAGAAAACAATTTTCTCATGTAAACCGGGCACTATTCTTTCTGTAGAATGAATTTACGAACACACCTTGGATTATCACCCAAAATCAATATTTTATTGTAGGTGAAACAATTATAATTCGTTAAATAATTTTTGTAAATTTCTTCACAAATTTTTGTGGATCAACCAAAATACGTATATTTATTAATTTTACTTTATTAAAATAAATAATGAATTAAATTTTTATTTATAAATTTTAAATTTAAAACTAATTAGGACCGGAACCATGCATATTTTGCATGTGAATCATTATACCTACAATAATTTAACTGTCAAACTTCAATAGTCTCGGTTTCTTTGGCAGGCCCTGTATAATGTCACTGATTAAAATGACATTTGTATTTTTATTTTTATTCTTTGCTAAAAATAATTATTTGAGTTTCTAATTTTCTTTGCGTATAATTTTCCGGATATTCCAATTTTTTTACATATATGTATTTAGTGTAAATAAACATATACCGCATATTGATATGATTTAAGTTATATGACATTATTTAATACGAATATCGAGACGCATTATCTGCATTACACACAAAAAATATGCCAGGCAAAGTGAAAGTGAAAATTTTATCGGGCCGCAATTTACCCGTAATGGACCGTGGAAGTGACACAACTGATGCCTACGTTGAAATTAAATTCGGTTCGATTACGCATAAAACGGATGTATGCCGGAAATCGTTGAATCCCCAGTGGAATTCGGATTGGTACCGTTTCGAGGTGGACGACGCTGAACTTCAGGATGAACCACTGCAAATACGATTAATGGATCATGATACGTATTCGGCAAATGATGCAATCGGAAAGGTTAATATTAGTTTAAATCCGTTACTATTGGCGACTGCAGATATACCCGGGCCTAATGTTGGCCATAGTGGTAAAGGAACTGTAATGTCCGGTTGGATACCAGTGTTCGATACAATGCATGGTATAAGAGGAGAAGTGAACCTCATTGTTAAAGTCGACTTGTTCTCTGATGTAAATAAGTTCCGGCAAAGTTCATGCGGTGTCCAGTTTTTTCATTGTAAGCTTGGAATATATTAAGCTAGGAGATAACACTATATAAACCGTATTTATTTTGTTTTAGCGCCTAATATTCCACACGGGTATGCAGCTCAAATTATACACGGGTTTGTTGAAGAGTTGGTGGTGAATGATGATCCAGAATACCAATGGATTGATAAAATTAGGACACCACGGGCTTCGAATGAGGCTAGACAAGTTGTGTTTTTGAAGTTATCGGGACAGGTTAGTGTTTCAATTTCATATCTTAAGTTTTTCGAAGTGCTTTTATTTCGGTAATTCAATTATCTAAAGGATCATTTAACTAAATCCTAAAATAAATGATGCACGTCAATATTTCTCGAACAGAAACAAAACACCTATGATTGACATATAAGTTGACCTCATCCTAGAAAATAATAATGTAGAAATTCTTGAATGACATCATATTAGAAACTTATATAATTTCGATTGAACTATACTGTAATGATCCTTAAAAATATTTGACAAATTGTATTGTTAGTACCCAGCTGATTTTACTGTAAAAAACACTAGGCTCTCTAGCAATAAAAAACAATTCCGTTATTTAAATTTTAATAATTCCATACATTTCAAGCAAATAATTGTTAAGATACTACTAGGACATCATCCCATCTAGAGTTCCAGGACTCCCCGACACGGGTATTCAATGGTGGACACTCTGACTGGGGCTTGCAATACCTCTAAGAGGGTACCCTACCCTTTAACAAAGCGGAGGGGGAAGCGAAAACCTGTTTGGTGGACCTCGACACTTGCGAAGGGCCGAAAAGCCTGCGGGTCTGCTTTCAATAGAGCGAAAAAATCTAGAGATAGTCAAGACTGGGACTTCTAATAAGGAATGCCGTTGACTGTACAAAAGGGAAGTAAGGAAGACGCAAAGACATTCGTAGAGGCGCTTCTGTGATCGAATGGAACGGGTGTCGGAAACCTCGCGTTTAAGGAAAATTCTCTACCAATCCAGCTGTTTCAGGCTATCTGTTAAAACCGGATGGCGAATGGACGGTTTCTAGTGAAGAGACTCTTGATCTCTTGATGGAAACTCACTTCCCGGGAAGCGAGGATGTGTCTGGATGATTGTGGGTCTAGGGCGGATCCTTTGGATGTTTGTGGGTCTAGGGATGATTGCGGGGTCCAACTGTTGTGTACAAAGGATATTCTGAACACGCGGAGAATAAAATGGGCTAGTAAAGGGTTCAAGCCTTTTAAGTCAGCTGGTCCGGATGGGATTGTACCAACAGAAATTCAGAAGAGCTCAGAGGTCTTGCTTCCCTGGCTGGAAGTTATCTTCAAAGGATGTCTGAAGCTGGGGTACATCCCCAAGAAATGGAGGGAGGCTAGGGTGATCTTCATCCCGAACCCGCAAAGAAGCTTACACAGCAACCATAACAACTTTAGACCAATATCACAGAAAAAATTTACTTTTCTCTATGCCAATATCTTTGTCTTCTTTTCTGCTGAAAATCATGGAAAGGCTGCTGGATGTCTATATTCGTTCAAAAATTGTACCCAAAAACTGGGCTCAGTCTCAACATGCGTACCATAAGGGTAAGTCTGTGTATACGGCATTACATACTGGTTCGGGAATTGAGAAGTCACTGGATTTTCACGAATTCTCGTTGGTGGCGTTTCTCGATATCGAGGGCACGTTCAATAATGTGAATGTGAAAGTAATTATGGAAGGATTGCTGCCTTTTGAGATCGAAGAACAGGCTAATTATTCATTTGCTAGGTAGCAGAAGGGTCATAGCGGGGATGGGGGAAGCTTCCGTCAGAAGACGGGTTAGGTGTGGTTGCTTATGCCGATGACGTAGCGATAGCCAGCAGATGTGGATTGGGGATTAATCCATCTAAAACCGAACTGGTCCTTTTTACTAGGAGGTATAAAACTCCGGCAATGGTTCTACCAAGCCTTAATGGTACTATGCTTGTCCTTACTGATAAGGCGAGATTCCTAGGGATTCTTCTGGACAGTGAGTTCAGTTGGAAACTTAACATGATAGAAAGAGTAAAGAATGCCACTGTGGGGCTCTACTCTTGTAAAAATGCCATTGGAAGGAGATGGGGCTTGAAACCGGAGCTGGTACACTGGCTTTACACGGCAATTGTCCATAAATCATTTTATAATCCCATTTTCATCCTACATACCCATTTCATCATTGTAGTTTGGTAAGGAAAATAAATGAATTTTCCAGAAATAAGGACTATTGACCCTCGAAAACTATCTTAAATTTTTATCACAATAGTTCAACCGAAATATGACACAAAATACAAACCTCCCAAAACATCGAAAGATAAAATATCGAATATTTTATCAAAAAAACTATAATAATCAGAAACAATTTAGAGAGACAGAAATGCCAATGACAATCAAAATGCGACATATATAGATGATTGTCGCAAGTTTTCGAGGTGGTTGGCAAATAACCGCAATAAAGTGCTCAATGATCTGGCTCTGTGACATTTGAGTAGGAAGGTATTTGGTTCGAAACGTTGGTGGGTATAAACAGGATACGAAAGGTAATGTCCAACACATAATAACGATGAATGACATTAATAAACACAACTACAATCTCCTGTTAGTGTCTGATGATATGTGATTGATATGGGAGCGAATGAAAAAGAAGAATTATTTGGGCTTAAATTGCGTGAAATTTTTTGGATACTCATTACTACTCATAAAAACAGGAAACAAAATTATTCATTTAAACGATCGTCGCCAACAACGATTTAAAGAGAGCAGTTCACTTGATGGTTGTCGAGTCCTGACCATAATTCTCTAAACTACAGCAAACTCCAATTGTCTCTTTCCTTTTTTCCAAGATATTCCTTATTTCTTGAGTAATGCATTTCTGAATCGAAATCTTGACGCATTAATGCTTCAAATCTAAAAAATATTTAAATTCTACTTTTTACGCTATTGGCCGTAGGCACTTGGCGAAACACACTAATACTTAATAAAGACATTTTTTTTAATCACTTGTTTTTTGTTTCGCAGTTATTTTGAATAATTTTCAAAAAGTTTAAAAAATCACTCGATCGATTTCGACTTGTTAGGTCATCATCAGGAGTATCTACTGATTTGTGTTAGTAAAAAATTTTGTTATATAGTAGAAAAAAGCAAAATATAAATAAAAGAAGGAGGGCAAAAAAATAAAAAATAAGCAATAAAAGCAAAATATAAATAAAAGGAGGGCAAAAAAAAATAAAAATAAGCAATAAAAATTAATCTACGGATCGCGCAGGTGTGCGATGAGTCATAGGCTGAGTAACAAAATTCAAGGTATATTATTGCGTACGTGAGTATAGAAAAGGGCGGGATCTGTAATTGGTGAGAACCGGATTTCTCTCTGTTCGTTAAGGATATTTTGGTTAAGAAATATTGATTTTCTAATTTCGTAAGATTCTAAGGTATCTAAACGTCTGCCTTTGGGTTGTATATGTAATATATCTAAATTGTTCAAGCTAGCTGTATGATTTTCTGACGTTAAATGATTATGGAAAGTTGATTGGTTGCAACCAGATAAATGTTCCTTAGCTCTAACTCCAAAATTGCGCCCAGTCTGACCAATATAGGAGAAACTACAATCATTGCAATTGATCCTATAGACACCAGATTTGGAAAGGCGATCAACTCTAGGTTTATTGTTAAAAATCATTTTCTTTATTGTGTTATTATTATAAAAAGCAAAACTAATATTGGTATAATTGGACACGATGTTGCTAATCCGTTGGCTCGTTTTTCCTATATACTCTAAGCGACGCCAATTTTCCCGCGGTGGACTATCCGGTGGATAAATACCCGTTAGAGTTTTACGCTTTAGCTTTTTATTCAATAACTTTAATATATTCCTAGTTGCATATCCGTTATTCGTTGCTATTTGAAGAATTATGTTAAGCTCAGTGTTGTAATTTGAATTTGTCAAAGGGATGTTTAATAGTCTGTCTATGAGTGAGTGGAAAGCTGACATTTTAATATTATGAGGATGGTTTGAAGAACTAGGGATGATTGGTGCGATAAAGAAAAAACTACGTGACCATGACCTGATAGCGTGTAAAGCGGATAAAGGCAATACAATTACCGTGCTCACAAAAGTCGATTACTGCAATAAAATCTCTGATTTTATTACAGAAAGCAAAGCAATAGAGCTTGGCAGAGATCCAACTAAGTCTTTTAAGACTGCGGTTAGTAAGTGTATCAACCAATGCCAGAAGTTATTTGATGGAACTGGTTGGAAGTACTCTGTCATGAATCCGTCTGCCCCGATCCTTTATGGTTTACCAAAAATCCATAAGGAAGGCATTCCGATTAGACCAATAGTAGCGTATTGTAATGCTCCCGCCTACAAGCTATGTAAGGGTTTCATAAATTTTTTCAATTGTCATACTAATTTCTTTTCAGCTTACTCGGTTAAGAACTCGGTAGAATTGATTAACAAAATTCAAGACGTCGACATTCCTTTACATTCAAAACTAGTTTCATTTGACGTTGCCAGTCTTTTCACTTCTATTCCGATTAATACTTTGTCCCAAATAGTTTGTAATTACTTAGATAGGGATGTTGTAGATGAGAGCTTACGTCGTGAACTGAAGTTAGTTTTTGAGACTTGTATTAAACAAAATTATTTCTGTTTTGATAATACATATTTCAAATTCGCTGATGGTCTACCCATGGGCTCCCCTCTGTCACCTTTGTTGGCTGAAATTTTCATGAATTTCTTCGAACAAATGATCATATCAAACAACAATCCTTATTTTCGTCATATAATCTTTTGGTATAGATATGTTGATGACATATTATGTCTATGGAATGGAACTGATAGACTGTTAGACTCTTTCCTAACTTGGTTAAATTCTCAATATCCCACCATTGATTTTACGTTAGAAAAAGAAGAAAATAAATGTATTAATTTTCTGGATATAACAATAACCAGGATTAATTCATCTTTAGACTTCAAAATTTATCGGAAACCCACGTATACAGACGCTGTTATCCCTAGTTCTTCAAACCATCCTCATAATATTAAAATGTCAGCTTTCCACTCACTCATAGACAGACTATTAAACATCCCTTTGACAAATTCAAATTACAACACTGAGCTTAACATAATTCTTCAAATAGCAACGAATAACGGATATGCAACTAGGACTATATTAAAGTTATTGAATAAAAAGCTAAAGCGTAAAACTCTAACGGGTATTTATCCACCGGATAGTCCACCGCGGGAAAATTGGCGTCGCTTAGAGTATATAGGAAAAACGAGCCAACGGATTAGCAACATCGTGTCCAATTATACCAATATTAGTTTTGCTTTTTATAATAATAACACAATAAAGAAAATGATTTTTAACAATAAACCTAGAGTTGATCGCCTTTCCAAATCTGGTGTCTATAGGATCAATTGCAATGATTGTAGTTTCTCCTATATTGGTCAGACTGGGCGCAATTTTGGAGTTAGAGCTAAGGAACATTTATCTGGTTGCAACCAATCAACTTTCCATAATCATTTAACGTCAGAAAATCATACAGCTAGCTTGAACAATTTAGATATATTACATATACAACCCAAAGGCAGACGTTTAGATACCTTAGAATCTTACGAAATTAGAAAATCAATATTTCTTAACCAAAATATCCTTAACGAACAGAGAGAAATCCGGTTCTCACCAATTACAGATCCCGCCCTTTTCTATACTCACGTACGCAATAATATACCTTGAATTTTGTTACTCAGCCTATGACTCATCGCACACCTGCGCGATCCGTAGATTAATTTTTATTGCTTATTTTTATTTTTTTTTGCCCTCCTTTTATTTATATTTTGCTTTTATTGCTTATTTTTTATTTTTTTGCCCTCCTTCTTTTATTTATATTTTGCTTTTTTCTACTATATAACAAAATTTTTTACTAACACAAATCAGTAGATACTCCTGATGATGACCTAACAAGTCGAAATCGATCGAGTGATTTTTTAAACTTTTTGAAAATTATTCAAAATAACTGCGAAACAAAAAACAAGTGATTAAAAAAAATGTCTTTATTAAGTATTTAAATTCTTTTATTTAGTTGGCAAAATTTGAAAATCTTCACTTTTTTTCAGGTTCAACGAAAAATCGGTCTAAAAGCGATAGATCTTGGCGCAAACGCAGTTATTGGCTACACGCAATGTTTTGATTTGGAAGGTGATGTTGGTGTTGTTGCACGAGGCATTGGTACGGCGGTCACTCTAATTAAGATACCGGATAATCCATTTTCAAATTCTCTACTAGAAAATACGGTGGCCGAGGAGTAAGTGAAAGAAAAAAAATTCAATCAATTTTACAAATTTTTTAAAATGAAAACCAGAAGTGGAAAATTTTTTAATTTATTTCCATTTTCTTTTTCTTTATTTTTTCCAATGTGCTTTGTTGTTTTATTTTCATTTTGTTTTGTTAATTTTCATTTGTGTCTTATTTATTTGATTTTTATTTTGTTGTTGATTTTAAATTTAACTTTTGTTGTTTTGTGGAAATTCTTAATTGTCTGTTGTTTAAACAAAAATTACTTCGTATGTAATTAGGCGTACCTTAAAATATTTCGATCATATGGCCAATAATAATAATTCTAATTCTGGTAATGCAAATAGTAATGATAATTCAGACAACATTGTTCAGGATATGTTTGGGCTTGATACAAAGATTTATAAAAATTATTATTGTGATGACAGTAATACCGATCGAAAGGATGACGACGAAGAAAGTTTAAAGAAACCGACAAATGTATTGCGCAAATTAAGTAATTTCGGACAAAAAGTTTTTTTGGGCCTACCCACCAAAATTTCTGATGCTATTAGAGATCGTAGTCCGAAAAGGAAATCGGCTGATGATGACGAAGGGCTACGAATGGGAGCTTTGCTGGTTGCTTCTATTATGTCGACCGATATAGGTACTCTGGAAAAGGATAAGTCACCTAAGTTAGTGGAAAAACAGAGGAAAGGGATTTTAAAAAAATCATGTTCAATCGAATCAACATCGACCATGAGATCGGAGGCTAATGCCTTGCAGAAGGCTGACTCAATTATTATTAATGCAGATAACTTACGTGCTTTAGTGCGCCAAATGATCGAAGAACAAAAAGGTACAGATGAACAACAACATAACTGGATTTTGCCGGAAGTGACGGAAAATAAAAGTAAAAGTTCAAGCTTTATAAAACTATATGATGAATCGTCTTCATCAAATGAAGATTCTTCGTCATCGTCAATAACCTCGTCATCCAATTCATTCGATGAAGATTTAGCTCAAAGTAATAAAAGCTTATGCCTATTACAAGCGCTGTTAAATGATGTCAAAGACGATGATGGCTACGAGGTTTGGATAAAGCCTGAAATTAAACTAACTACGGTCGATGACATCGAAGATGAAGCAACTAGCGGATCAAAAGAAACTATAATCGAACAAAAACAAGAGATTGTCATTAAAAAACTTCCAAACATATCCTTGGCCTCCCAGCCTTCAACATCTCAAAAATCCTGCCAGCCGTTAAATAATCGTCAAAATACTAAACGTAGTAACTCTGTTCAATTTGCGCCGCATTCACTTCTTAAATCTAATTCTGTTTCATTGCCTTATAATTTATCTAATTTCAATAAAATTTTAGTATCATCAACCAATAATAATAGTATTGATATTGATAATGCCAATTTTAATACTAATAATATTAGTAGTAATAATACTGATAATGCAATGCTTTTGCATGCACATTCAATTGATAATTTTATTAGAAATGAAACGTCAACGAGCCCAAATAAACAGCAACCACAATCGGCGCCCATATTGCCCCAGCATGTTCGTACGGAATCCATCGGTGGACGAGTATCAACGGCAAAAAATATTGCGCACACCGCATCGAATCAAAGGCAAGAGCTAGCTGGAAGCGTCGGGAATACAATGACAGGTGGAGGCATTGGTATTAATACGAGCATGTTTCGACGATCGAGTGATTCTGATTTGAGTGTGACACCAAAAGGTAAGCACTACATTAAATGCCTTAATTTCCCGCGCCCCGTATTCAATTATGTATTACCATATTTTTTTTTATTCTCATGTATTTAATTTATTTTCATTTTAATTTTATAAATTACGATTATTATTTAAAAAAAAAAATATAAAATTGGAATGCAGTATTAAGGCGCAAAAGTGAGTAAACGCAATGATCTAGAAACTGTGTCACTCCATAAAATACGAGACAAATATTTGTGTGTGTGTGTATTTTCGATATACGAAAATACAATGTTGCTACTTTTGATTCTAATTAATTTACCTTTAATTTATGATTAATTCAGTCTCGTGTTAGAAACTATATGTTTATTAATTGTCTATATATCTTATCGTATTAATTATTCATTATTTGTTATTATTTTTAATCTATATATTTTGTGTTCTATTTTCTCTATATACACATAACCAACAATTAAACAAATTTATCAGCTTTTCATTGTAGTTTTTTATTCTTTGGATTTTATTTACCAAGATTTATTATTGATCATACAGAAAACATAAACTTTTAAAGGTAATCAAAGTTTTGAGCAACAATTTTCCAGAATATTTTTATCGGGAGGTAAATTTGGTGTGTCAACCATTCTAGATTATTGTATGATAGGCATTCTATCGCCATTTTTGGTGCACAAATATCACTTTTTTAAATAATTAAAATATAAAACTAAACAGTTTCGCTTTCTTATGGAGATATTTTTTCTTAAAATTTACAAAAATCAGAGGGTCTTAGTTGTGTTTATTAATACTATCGATCGTAATCAGTGAGGAAAATTTGCTTTGCATCCTGCTTCTGGTGGGATTCGAATCCAGTATCTCCCGATCCAAGTTCTGAAGGTGTCCATAGCAGCATTCTGTCGTTTAAAATATTACTGACGTTTCTGTTCTACTACAGTCAGTAACGAAAATGATCATACATCATTTTACAAATAAACAAATTCAAAAATACAAAATCAAAATTCATTTACCATTTATAATAAAAAGAAAAGAAAAATCAAGGATTTTTTGCAACGAAAATGATCATACATAGTATGATCCTTAATTTTTGTTTTAATCATTTACATAAATTATGTTTTATAATTATTTTAATATAGAGTTGGTCCTCCTTTAATTTACAATCTCTTTCATATTGAATACAGGCGTATACAAACTAAAATGTAACAATTGCGAGGCGTTCGGCCGGTGTTAGAAAGGAAACTATCAACGAAGAACGCCAAATAATAATTAATGTGAAACGAACTGGTAAATCTGTGCACGAAATTGTAAAATTAGTTGGCCGAAGTTGTTCTACAGTGCCCCAAATAATATCTTGATTCAACGTCACACAATGGGTTTAAAACAGGCAGCGAACAGGGCGAAAAGTAACATTTCCAATCGGAACGAGCGAAATATTTTGGATTTGGTGAGAGAAAATTCATAAACAAGCGCTCCAAAACTAACTTCAGAAGTGGAGAAGATACTTATTAAAGCTATCGATCCCAAAATATTAGAAGGGTTTTGTGGAAACATGGATATCACGGCCGTGTGCCACGCAAGAAGCCATTAATTTTGAATGTTGTTTTTAGAGATGAAAGTAAATTCAATATTTTCGGAGCCGATGGGAGAGGTAAAATTTGGAGAAAACCTGTTACAGCGCTGGAGCCAAAACACATCACCTCAACTTTTAAACATGAAGGTGGTTCGGTGGTTTAATGTCTGCGAGTGGGTGTAGGTAAACTTGTTTTTATAAATAGAAATTTGGATCGCTGGAAATACCTAGGTATTCTAAAGGACAATTTGAAACAATCCTTGGATAAATTGGGGCCCGTGCCATCATGGATCTTCCAGCAAGACAACGATCCTAAGCATACGGTATACATTGTGAAAGAATGGATTCTGAATAACGTCCCAAACCAGTTACGTTTGCCACCCCAATTGCCTGACCTGAACCCCAATGAACATTTATGGGATCAACTGGACGCCAAATTAGAAAATACAGGACTACCACCACTTTGCAAGAAACAATAATGGAAGAATGGGATACAATTTCACAGGAAGTTAACAAAAAGTTAGTAGAATCAATGCCTAGAAGACTGAAAGAGGTTATACAAAATAAAGAAGGACCAACTCGATATTAAAATAATTATGAAACATTATTTGAGTAAATGATTTAAAAAAAAAATCTAGGATCATACTATAAGCAAATATTAAATAGTATCCATATAGGACATTGGCAGACATTAAGGCATCCAACGTACCTCTATCCAGTACCACGGTGAATTCACCATCATTAACTCATATAAAATGATTTGTAAAAACTCATACAAAAGCCATTAAAATTCTTTTTTGTTAAGTTTTTTTATTGGAACTTTATGAACTTTGTTTATTTATCTTACATTTTGATAAATTACTTTTAAATAAGGTAATTTTTATTCAGAATTTCTCAAATTCCGGTATGATGTCTTTAATTTGGCGATTGTCATATATTATAGAGCAAAGTTTGTGTGCATACATGAAGAGTAGACGCAGTGAACTTAATACTAAAACTAATGGCCCCATTGCTTTAAACATTTTGCTATAAGCTATGTCGGCGGCGCATGGCAATGTCGGCGGTTCTAATTGTTGACTATAAGTGGCAGTATAAGCAAATAAATGATATGATTTGTATGTATAATATTTTTTTTCGTGAAATGCTGATCTTGGTGGAAAAAGAAATAAACTTTTGACTTTACGCAGCCATAGTAGAAAAAAGCAAAAAATAAATAAAAGAAGAAGGGACAAAAATAGGCAATAAAAATTAATGTATTGATCGTGCAGGTGATTAGTCATCGGCTGAGTAACAAAATTCAAGGTATATTGAAGTACATTTAATAACCCGACAGTATTAGAAAAGAGCGGGGTCTGTAATTGGTGAGAAACGGATTTCTCTCTATTCGTTAAAGATATTTTCGTTAAGAATTCTAAGGTATCTAAACGTCTGCCTTTGAGTTGTATATGTAATACGTCTAAATTGTTCAAGCTAACTTTATGATTTTCTAAAGTTAAATGGTTATGGAAAGTTGATTGATTGCAACCAGATAAATGTTCTTTAGCTCTAACTCCAAAATATCGCCCAGTCTGTCCAATACAGGAGAATCTACAATCATTGCAATTAATCCTATAAACGCCAGGCTTGGAAAGTCTATCAACTCTAGGTTTATTGTTAAAACAATTTTTCTTTATTGTGTTATTATTATAAAAAGCAAAACTAATATTGGTATAATCGGACACGATGTTGCTAATCCGTTGGTTAGTTATATATAGCCTATATATTCTAATCGACGCCAATTTTCCCGCGTTGAACTATCTGATGGATAAATACCCGTTAGAGTTTTACGCTTTAGCTTTTTATTCAATAACTTTAATATAGTCCTAGTTGCATATCCGTTATTCGTTGCAATTTGTAGAATTATATTAGAAATAAAGAATTAAAAATGTATTAATTTTCTAGATATAACAATAACCAGGATTAATTCTTCTTTAGACTTCAACATTTATCGGAAACCCACGTATACAGACGCTGTTATCTCTAGTTCTTCAAACCATCCCCATAATATTAAAATGTCAGCTTTCCACTCACCCATAGTTAGCCTAATAAACATCCCTTTGACAAATTCAAATTATAACATAGAGCTTAATATAAATCTAACGAAAGAAAAAGTGCTACAAAGATATTTTTTTTTCCTAATTACCAATTCCTAATTCCCAGGGAAAGACAGAATAGACCTAGGATGTACTTTAGAATTAACTTTTTGTTGTAATATCTTCTATTAAAGAATAGATTTATTTGTTCTTTGAATCTTCTCGTGTAAGTTGAAAAAGTTTTGCACTGTTTTGGTAGATTAGTTAATTAGGTATTGTATCGCTATTTTTGGTGAACCAATTTTCCAATCAATTTTCTATGGCACCATCTTTTCTTCTACTATTCGTACACCTTCCATCACCGTTTGCAGACGAATTAAATAATTCCCCACCCTATTCAGCCGTACTTTTCCCAACGTTTGGCTGCGTATTTATAATGAGACGGTTCTGATTTCTATCTCTTGTAATTTTCTCTCGTAATTTTTTGTACATATTTTTTTTGTGAAACTACTTTTTTTATATCATTTTAAATTTGTTTTTGTTGTAACTGAACTGCCGTTAACCAGTGCACTCTATAGTACTCGTCTGTGACAGCATTCATTTTTTGCTGATGACGTCAACCTCAGTCGACAACTAGAGGGCAACATAATCAAGTAAAAATAATACACCTTGCCTCCTTATTACGATGGAAATAAATTCCACAAAGTTAACAAAAATCTAAATTATTATATAATAAATTAATAAATTACGAACGATTTAAGTGTAATTGATTTTCTTAATTCATAAATTGAATTTTTCCGATCCATGTTGATGAAGTTAGTGCGAATTTAAAGTAATGTGCCTATTTGTATAACGTAATACGAAGTTTTAGTGTATTCTTCTACAAAAATATAAATACAACCGTGAGAGCGCAGAGAATATTACCATTAAAATCATTTTGTTTACATTTTGTCATTTGTGTATTTTTTATTTAGTGTCACACAATTAATCGAAGCCATACGACGCATTTTTTCTGTATTTTACATGGTATTCGTACTTTTTTGCTATTTTTATGGAATCTACGTAATTACAACAATTTCGAATTGGATCATATTCCAAATCGACTTATGTTGGATAAAAATGACAAAAAAATGCCAAAATCTAAAATAAAAATGTACATGCATTACTAAAAAAATTAAAAAACTATATCCTTCGGCTTCAACATTTTGTTCGACACTAACAAAATTACAAAACAACTGGAGAAAGAAAGGCCCGTTCCACACTAATTTCTTTTGAAGTTACTTCTTTTTCGTCTGTTTCCCCGTTTACCAGAATAAAACAAAATGTTTGTGGCTAAATGTAAAATAAGGTTTTAAATTATCAATAAACAATCTATTACGACTTAGTTTGAAGAAAGAAGTAACTTAATAGTAAAAATAATCGCGTGTGGAACGGGCCAAATAATATTTTAAATATTTTGTAATTTTGTATGACGAGATTTATTTTGGTTTTAAGAGTACGAGGCGGAGACAAAAACTAGAAAAACACTGGAAAATGAAAATAAAAAAATTTCGATGTAATAGTTACAACTAGATATATTTTGTAATGTAATTTTCCTGTTTAAAATTTATCTGCCACCTGGATAATACACGTTGAACCGTCGACTTATTGTGTCGTCATCAGTTGGTGTAAGCGGCAAGTAGTTTAGAAGGTATTGTTATAACATATCAGTGCCTGTGCATGTAAACGACCATATAAGAATATAAGGACTTTGTATGTAGGCAGGCCTTAAAAACGTAAACACAAAGAAAAATTCTCATATAAATGCTATGGAAATTCTTTTTTGATAAGTTTTTGTTTTACTTTATTTATATCTCGTAAATGCGGTAGCAAAATAAACTTTCATGCTCGTGAGTCTGAACTTTGTTTATATTTTGATAAATCGTTTTTCATTTGTAAGGGAGTTTTTATTTAGAATTTTAACATTTTCCGTTATGGTGCCTTTATTTTGATGATCGTCGTATAAATTTGTAGATCAAAGTTTGTGTGTATGCATCAAGAGTAGTTATTTTTTCATTTTTATTCTCTATGTCATCTAGTCGTTATGCATACACACAAACTTTGCTCTCTATATATTATCAATACACCTGGAGTACCAAGCAGCTTGATGCGTCATCAAATTTATGTCTACAGATTCTTTTTTTACCAGTAGATGGCAGTAATGTTCGTAATAGATATTTAGAGGTTGAAATGTTGAATACATAATTTAGTAAGAAAATAATAAATTAATTCTTACCAATAGCTCGTAATATAATTTTTAATTGATATTATAGAATTTTTTTTGTTTTTTCACCGCGATTAACGTTTCACGAGTAAAATAGTACACACAAGCACCATATAATGCATTTGACTATATGTACTGCCATCTATAGGCGAAGGTTTTAATCGTCGACATAAAATGATGTCATATAGATTTTTTTTTAAAGCATTGAGCTCTTTAGGTGCCATTCTAGGTGCACTGATATTATATGACGATTTTGCCTAATTCTTTAAAATGAAGGCTTTTGTTTCTCTGTATGATCAATTATTTAAACAGATCCTTTATTATTTTTATGATTAATGTAATACAAATCATTACCGAACCGTTTCCATTTAGACCTTTTTTGAACAGAGTAAATGTAACGCACCAATTATTTATGTACTTGTTAAAATGGAAGTGCTGAATAAAGAGAACCGTCATCTATAATCGTATTTATGTATTTAATTTTTGTTTTTACATAGAATTCTATATAATTAACTATCATCAAGTGCTGAGCGGTGTTCATTTTGCTAAAAATTTGAATTTGCCTTATTTTTATATATACATTTAAATTGATTATGTACACGACACTAAATTTTCATAATTCTATCTTTTCATCACTAATATATGACATAAAATACATTACAATTATCTAAATGTTATTATTAGTTTCGAAAACTATATTTGATCAGTGTTTTTAAATAAAAGGATAGGATGTTCCTCATATACTTGTGTTACATATTGCTTGATGTTTGATTGTAACGATTAATTTCTCTTTCTGATGAATTATAGGGAATTCATTGACGAGTGGTGAACGAGTTGGTGGAATTATGCGTACTGGTGCGAATATTCCGCATATCAAACAACCAATGAACCAAGAGAATTTAGATATGCTGGAATATCCATTTTTAACGATATCCAAATATCCATCTGAATTTATTTTACATTTAGGTGAGTAGTACAAATTAATGAGGGTGCGTGTAATTTGCTTATTTTAATTTTATTACAAAAGGTGCAACAGTAGCAGCACGGTCCGTAAAGTTATTAGAGCGTGTACCAAATCCCGACGAACCAGAAACTCGAGATTCATGGTGGACGGAATTACGAATGGAGATACGATCACATGCTCGAGCTTTAGGTTGCAACGTTGTGATAGGATACTCAGAAGTTACGACAATATCAGAGGAAGTTTGTGTACTCTCGGCAACAGGCACAGCCGCTGTAATTAATTTTCAATATGCCGGTGATCACTCAATAACATCACTAATGACAGCATCACTAGATAGAGGTGAATTTGAACATGAGCCTAAAAATATTAAAACCGATAGTAAAAATGAAATAGATAGTGACAATAATCTACAGCCTCCAACAATTACCTTACCACCGTTGGACGCGCAGTCAGCACAGACAAACGCGAATCCAGAACCTGTGTTAAACACGTCGTTCATTTCAAAGCAGAAAATTTTAAATTGTACGATTTGCCACATACCATACAGTCAGTCTTCTGTGCCGTTTCAAGTGAACATGAAGAAATGTACAATTTGTAAAAAAGGTAAAGTACCCGATGTAATTTTAGCCACCATTGAGATGCCTGATGGGCTGCAAGTAACTGGCCGTGGGTGTTTGGTACAGGCCCAAGTATGTCGACCGAAACGCGATTTGAGATCCGAACAAAATGCAAAAGAAATATCAGATGGTTTACCATTTTTGGAATACGAATTGCACCGTTTGCTTATTAATAAGCTAAAAGTTAAAGGTATGAATGCAATATTTGGCTTAAAAGCTACCGTGGCAATTGGGGAACGAATGATTGCCTTAATGGCAACGGGTACAGGCGTTTATTTGACAAGTCTCCCGCCCGCAATTGCACCTAAAATTGTGGCAGGTAATTCATGGTCCGATATGGATAAATTAGGAGACCTTCAGAAAGCGTTAGTTGATACATATGATCGCAATCGCGATATTTATCAACTGAAGTATAATTTATTTGCCGAACCCGAGCTGAACGGAAAATTTATAACATCGGACACGGATGAATCGGATGAAGAAGTGACCGAGGTTGATTTAAATTTAGGAAATAAGGATACGTGTATCCTAGAAGTTGATGATATTGAAGATGTTGAAATTATAGCATCGCTTATGGAACGATGCCCACCCGAAGGTTTTTATGTTGTAAATACACAATTAGTGCCTGGGTTAGTGGACTTAGAACCGGTGCGTAATTTACAAATGTTTACCCAAGTATGGCGTGCCAAATTTCCAATTAATCAATGTAATATAAATTTTGCCAAACATTTTCAACGAATTTTACAATCGATTTATTATAAGCTAAGAAGGATGACCCCGTGTGCTATATGTGATTTGAAATATCGCCTCGATTTTCCGGAAAATGTAAATTAACCGTACGAATATAGTATACGAGTGGTTTTAATTATTTTTTATTATTCTAGGACGAGATTCAGTTGCTCATCACGGGCATGGCACTTGGATTAGGCGAACCCAGAGCCGTTAGAAAGCAAAGAAAAATAGCAATGCAAGCATCAAAAGTTGATGAAGAACTTATTTTCAATTTGGATGAAGAGGAACTATCAGAATTCTCATCGAAATTACACCTAACCAGCAACTTTACGTCATCAACACATCCAACACATACTCAATCACTGAAAATACGTAACACGTCACCAACCCAGAATCGATTAAACTATTCCCGAACCGCTCGACACGTGAGTATAGTCTTAAAGCGGATATAATTATTACGTTTTAAATGAATCTTATATATTTTTTAGATGCCCGTCAAGGAACGATACGGTGTCGATATATCCCCGTTAAGTTATATTCCTGGTGGAACGATAGAAAAATATTTAGGCAATTTAAATTTCTTTTTCATACGGGAGAGTACAAGTGTCCGCGAGAATGGTGGTATCAGTGGATTTGTTCATAGTTTTATAACCGAAATATTAGCAATTGTTCGATCGCACGTTTTAGCCTTAAACGGTAATGCTATGGTGGCATTCTATATGACCGAATTGATACTCGTCGATAATCCACACAAAAATCAAGGGCAATGTATTATAAGCGTTGGTGGAGATGTGGTACATGTATCATATAAAAATAATGATTGATTTTATTGAGATATCGCCCAATTGTACATTTTTGAGCTTCTTTTGACATACGTATATTATATCGTTTAATATTTTTTATGGTTTATTAAGACAGCTCTTGAAATTTTTTGCAATAACTATTAGTAGCAATTTATACTGTTATTATTACTACCGTTATACTTTGTTAATTTTTTCTTCATTTTTCTTAATTAAATTTTCACGCGCCTAAATGCGTTGAACAGTTTAAAAGTACATACAAGTATGAATAAAAAAAATATATATTTATATTTAATGGATATAAAAATAAATGTATATTTTGAAATTAAAACGATCGTTTAATTAGTTTTTATTGAGTGTCTACATCCGTATTCCATTTACTCGGAATTATTTATGTTGCAATAAGTATATTCTAAGGAAAATATTTTCGGACTTACTTATCTTCTGATTACTGCAAGGAAAATAGATCGATTATCAAAGGCCTGCGTCGTTACCAAAAATCAAACACAAATTAAATATTTAAATTGTAATTGTTGGACCTTGGTAAATTAAAATGGTTTAACGCTTTGGGATTACACTCCAATTAAAAATAATTTTGACCTATTTAAGATTTTCATTAAATGCCACAAAGGGAATGTAGCCAACTACCACTAAAACGTTTACATTATTTATAGTGAATTCTATACTGCTTCAAGCGATTATTATAACAAACTCTTCGGAAGCTTGTCCAAAGGATTCTGCGGTTAGCCTATAATTGCTTAATCCATTTGGATGTAGCTCCAAATTATTAAGATACTAGCGATTATATTCAACTGAAAATATCTTTCAGTACGCAGAAAATGATATGAAAAAAGAATTTAAAAAAGCAGTTCAAATACATGCAGCTCTTGGGACGACATCTAAACATTCAACCGATGATGCCATCGTCTTACACTGGGGAAAAATACCAATTCAGAAAAGAGAAGCTCAAGTGTCCAGAAATAGCAGAAGCTTTACCGTCAACTGCAAAAAAGTTCCTGTAAGTCAGTTAACCATCAAGAAACAACTATTTTCAGAACCATAACCAGCTAAACCAAAAGAGAAATTACCTTTACCGATTAACGTCGTTCTAATATCAAATTAATCCACTATAGAGTCGGTTATCAAATCGGTTGCGGTAGCCGAGTATAAACTCGTACCTCTAAATTATAGCGTCTGAACACTTAATGCTATACTATAGACTGAAACCTACAGAGCTTTGGATACACATCCTAATTCCGAGAGGCTTCACTGGCTTACCTACGAGGAAAGAATGATCGTCAAATCAAAGTTATAGCTAGAGGTAATGGATGTGTGAATATCCTGCACAACAAAAGGAAATTATTGAGGATCTCAAGTAAAAGGGTCATCATTAAAAAGAAAAATTGAAAATAAAGCAGGAGTTCAAATCAACAAAAGAGTGCTTCCACTATAATTTATGCTCAGACATTGAAAAAACAGCGGTCTAATACTACATTGAAAAAATATTGTTTAAATCGTACGCAAAAATATTGCCAAACAGAGACTAGATGTGTTAGACGTCCCGGAAAAAATCACGCTTAGGAGCTACAAAGATTAAGAAACAAGGCACGAAAACAAAATCCAGGAATACGAGAAAAAATTTTGTAACCAAACGTTCAGGAACCAAAACCTCAAGCAAATAAAACCGGTGAACCAAAACTATACTCGCAAGTGGCAATGTCAAAACTAGTTATTTCAAAGAGTACTGGCTGAAGATTCTACAGTGTTTCAACCATTATTTCTTTATTATAATTTGAAATTAGCAAACTACCTCATCGTTACTTGAATATTAGTTTAACCTATGGCTGCTAAGATATAGAGTTGTATTTGCCGTCGTACCCTTGTACGTTGGGTTCACTAGTGTTGATTGTGTGTGTGTGTGTATCAAACCAATTAAATCTCAAAGAGAATAACAAATAATTTTCTACATTGTGTACATTTATTTAGTAATGATTACATTTATTATTGAAACGAATATAACTTTCAGAATATTTTTTCAATGGTTACTATTTACCACCATATACGGGTTGCTCCGTAATTTACTCGGTAGAAATTATGAAATTTATATGGCCTGAAATGAATGAAACGATGAAAGTTAAGTCAATTTGGAAAGGAATTTTGTTTGTAAATAAATAATGACAAGGCTCGCTACAGATCGAGTAGCATTGTAGTAGATAATGCCATTCAGGACGAGTTCACGGTCAGAATATCCAAGAAATGAATTCTATAAAAAGTTCAAGTTCGCGTTCTAATATAAGGTACACTTGAATCTCGATTATCCGGGATGAGTGGGACTTCCCGGATAATCGAAAATCCCGGTTAATCGAATGATTTTTATTAGAACTAAAAAAAATCCCGGTTAATCAGATGAAATTCACATTAACCAAGAGAATGAAAAATCCCGGATAATCCCGGATAATCGAGGTTCACGGATAATTGGATCCCGGATAATCGAGTTTCAAGTGTATATGATTGTTAAATAATTCGCCCTGAATTCAATAAAAAAATTGAAAAATAATTTTGGCGCTTAAGAGAGTTTTCGAACTTACAGAGACAACACTTTGGTCAATATTGGGGATATTCACGCTTTTTGATAAACTCATTTTAGAATTCAAATCCAGAACTCGAAACAAATATGACCAAAATAGGATATACGATTACCGCGATTTATTTAATTTATTTTATTGCCGTGCCGTCGTTGTTGATGCTTTGTCAGGTGAAGGCCACGACTTTTTGAGTTTGGGATTCAACATTTCGCAAGTGGCTCTTCGATTTTCTCACTATCTCTCAGTCAACTCTTGTGACACCCATTTTCCCTCCTTTTGAATTTTTCCCGTAACACTTAAACGTTTGGAAATACCTTGGTGAGTCGTGTTTATTGCCTCTGCAAGTTGATTTTGAGTTTTCGTATCATCTTCAATCAATAACGCTTGCAACGCGGTATCTTCACATGTTTTTGGTATTCCGGAGCGCTTAAACCAATCTTCATAGGTAGTTTTTGATGATGCATGTTCGCCGTAGGCCTCCTCAAGCAAATGACGTGCTTCAGCTACATTTGTTTTCAAGTTGAAGCAAAAAAACAAAGTTTCCCACAAATGCTGTTTGCTTGGGAGAAAACTTGACATTTTCGTTCTTAGGCTGCGTACCAATCCAAGAGTAAAAGTCAATTTGAAGTAAATTTTTCGGTAAATTCAATTATTTTTGAAAAACTCTATGGCAAACTGAACGAAAAATCTGTACTAAAATCGATTTTTACTGTAGTAAACGATTTACCCTTGGATTGGTACGCAGCAATAGAAAAATTATTCTGCGTTGCGATATGTGCTGGTATTACAACTGGTTATCGTTAACAACTTTCCACACTATAAACAAAACACAACTTCTGGCATAAATAACAACTAGGTGTGTCGCTTGTACTATCTATGTGTGAATCCCGGAAATTTAGTTCCGCACCTGTTAAATAGAAGTTCTGAACACTACAGAAAAAATATGTTTCCCTCCAATAAAAAGGAAATTAGCAAAAATAAAATTGACAATAATCAAAATAGTCGAAATAGTATAATTTAACTATTATATACTTAATGAAACCACACAGTAATTATACATTTATTGTTAATGATATTCTACATGGTGTGCTTTATTATATAGTCCATTTTAGAATGCTGCCATGTTTATTTTATATATCTGTACAAAGGACAGAGAAGTATTGCCCGATATTTATTACAGTCGAAGGTCGGTAATCCAATACATAACAGTCTTCCCGGCGAAAGGAATTTCACCCATTATAAATCCATCCTATTAGGGGGTCGACACACTCGGCTTGACCGTCGGACTATAAGACTATCTGGTTCATCCATTCGTATATGCCCAGATTTAATTTCAACCTCTGTATACTACCCGTTGCTTGCCCTGAGGTTGACGTTGATGAAGCAACTTTCACCGGTTGCGACTCCCTTGATTGCCGATTATTAAATACTGTTAAAGTTAGCCGAAAGTTGCCAGCCGAAAGATAATGCAGATAGTGTCTTGAATACAGCAAAAATCAGTCATACACTAGAATTTAGGATGAATTTAGGATCGGGTTATATTCTTCGGGTGAAGGAGAAATTATTTCAGTTTATAGAAATTTAAAAATCGATAGGAGCGAGAGTATAAAGAGAGTTTAACTTTCTGTTGAATCAGTCAAGACACTATCTGCATTATCTTTCGGCTGGCAACTTTCGGCTAACTTTAACAAGGTGATTATTAATTCATTTGTAAGTTCTTTACTTTCCATTCCGGTTGTAGTAGTTTCATCATCGTTGTTCTTCGTAGAGTAAACGCCATCTGTTGTAACCATCGGTTCATCTGCATTTGGATACTTTTTTAATATATTCGAGTAACCTTCTGTATTTCCTTCAACCCCCGTTGCACGTACATGGTCAATATGTCGGCGATGAAATTTTCCTTCGACTTCAATCAGATAGTGTAAGAAACCCTCTTTCTGTATTACCTTACCAAATTTCCATTTGATCGTTTTATTTTGGTACCAACGGATTTGAACTGTATCGCCTATGCTCAGCTCCCGTCTTGTACACTTTGATGGGTTGATATTCGTATAATCATTTACCCTCTCTGTCGGCTTAATTAAATCGATGATCGATCGTAAATTAAATCGTAGCATTTGTTCAGCTGGGCTTTTCCCTGTTGTTGAATTAATTATTTTCCTGTATTGCAGTAAGAATCGATGTAGTTTCAAATGAAGATCTCCTGGATCATTCATTGCGGCCCGTAATGCAAATTTTAATGTTTGGACACTTCTTTCTGCCTGTCCATTGGTGGATGGGTGCGCTGGAGCCGTTCGCTTATGTGTGATACCGTTGCTTCGTAAGAAATCTTGGAATTCCTTAGACGTAAAATTAGTACCATTGTTC
Organism: Nephrotoma appendiculata; assembly: GCA_947310385.1. Lineage (NCBI taxonomy): Eukaryota > Metazoa > Arthropoda > Insecta > Diptera > Tipulidae > Nephrotoma > Nephrotoma appendiculata. The sequence goes on along the minus strand of OX371223.1, from coordinate 244,474,228 downwards.
GTTACCACTATTGGTGGCAAGCCAAAACGTGCAAAAATTTCGCGTAATGATCTAATGGTGTGGAAGCTTGTGATATTTTTCATGGGCACCACCTCTAACCATCTTGTTCTTGTATCCACTACCACCATAAAATAATGTTCCATAAATGGCCCCGCAAAATCAATATGTATTCGTTGCCAAGGCATAGTTGGAAGTTCCCACGTATGTATAGGCGCCTTCGATGGTTCTTTTGCAACTCTCGCGCATTCTCATCTACAACTCTTCACCATTGCCTCAATATCGGAGTCTATGCCTGTCCAATAACAATAGCTCCGTGCTAGTGCTTTCATTTTGACGATACCAATATGTGCCATATGTAACTCATTAAGGATTTGTTTATGTAGTGTGATTGGAATTAAGATCCGGATACCTTTATAAATGCATCCATTTTATAGTGTTAGTTCAGCTTCTTGCCCCTTAAATGGTGTACCTTCTAAACTACTTCCAATCTGTAGACGGTTGTATAGATCACATAGAATGTTATCACTTTTCATTGCCTTCGAAATTGTTCCACTCGTTATTGGTAGAATATCTTCCGACAATTGATACACTGTAAGTTCTTCTTTGTCGCTTGGTTGATAGGTTTCCACCACCGGATGCCGAGATAGAAAATCTACATTCATGTGGTTTTTTGCCTACCTGTGTACAATTTTGTATTTAAAACCGGATAGGAACTGCGCGTAACTTAGTAGTCGTTGTGATGTTAATGTCGGTAGGCTTTTATCTGGGCTCAATATCATTGCTAAAGGTTTATTATCCGTAATCAAAGTGAATTCGCGTCCATAACAATAATTGAAAAATTTTAGAAGCGCCCAGTAAATAGCTGTCGCTTCCTTATGAAGCTGGCTATAATTGGACTTACTTCTTGATAACGTTCGAGACGCATACGCAATTGGTCGTTCCCCAGTTGGTCTTTTATGTGATAATATTCCAGAAATTCCCACAGGGGAAGCATCAGTTGCCAAAATCAACGGGAGTTTTTCTTCATACAGCATCAATACTGATTCGCTTTGTGATTCCGTCTTAATGTCAGCAAATTCTCGTTGGCACCCTTCATCCCACCTGAATTCCACTTCATTTCGTAATAATTTGTAAAGCGGATTTAGACTTGTTGCCATATCGGGAATAAAATTATTATAATATGTTACCATCCCAATGAATTGACGCAATTCCGACACGTCCTTCGGTTGTGCAATTTCAGCGATTGCTTTAGTTTTATCCGAATTCTTCTGTATGCCGGCCTCACTTATTGTATAGCCCAAGTATGTAATTTCTTCTCTGAATAATTTACACTTTTCTTTATTTAGATGCATATTATACCGGCGTAATTTTTGTAATAGGGCCTGTACTCGTTCCATCGTCCCCGGCAATGTACGACCGGCGACAATAATGTCGTCAAAGAAACACTGTGTTCCACTGAAATCATTTGTTATTTTTTCATCCATAAAGCGTTGCCAGATATTGGGTGCCGTTTTTACTCCGAACATTAGTTTATGAACCTTGTAAAAGCCTTTATGCGTGCTTATTGTTTGCATTAGTGCACTTTCTTCATTCATAGCCATGTGTAAATTGGCCAACCATTGGCCAACTTGTGCATCATGTCTTCGATTTTAGGAATTGGGTATTTGTCATCCATTATTACCTTATTTAGTGTCACTTTGTAATCTGCACACAATCTGATCTGATTTTCCGACTTAATTATTGGCACAACTGGTGTTCCCCAGTCCGAATGTTCGACCTTTTCTAATGTTCCAGATTTTTCCAGTCTTTCAATTTCGTCTTCAATCAAATGACGTATAGCGTACGGAACTGGCCTTGGTTTAATGTAGATTGGAGAACCCCCTTCTCGAAGTTTCAATTGACCTTTAAACTGTGGAATTGTACCAATTGTTTTTTTGAATAAATCGTCATTGCTTTCAAAGATCTCTTTCTCCAGTTTGTTGACGTCTACGTTCACGGTTGTAATGCTTTTGACATCCGATGGGGGTAATAGTTGTAATGCTTTTATCCATTCCCGACCAAGGATACTATCGAATCTGTCATCCACAATATATAAATTTCCTCGTATAGATTTACCGTCATGGCTAACTGATACCTTTGCTACCCCCAACGCTGGGAAGATACTACCATTGTATGCCTTTAACTTCGTATTAGTTGGCCATATGTTGACCTTTGGTAGTTTACTGTGCAATAATTTCTCGCTGATTGTCGATATGGCCGATTCCGTGTCAAATTCCATTTCAAATGGTTTGCCTTCAATTGAAACCCGTATCAGGAATTTGCTCCTCTCACCAGACTCTGTAATCCGTTGCAGTGCATTTATTTCTTGACAATTATCATTATCAATGATTTTTATTGAATTCGTATAATTTTTGCTGGAACTTTTTTTGTATTTATTCATGCATACATTTGAAGCATGACCCGCTAATTTACACTGATTGCAGTATAATTTATCCTTGCTTCTGCAATCATTCGCTTTGTGCCCTGGTTTTCCACATCTATACCAAGTTAATTGTCTATTGTTGCTGTCGCCCTTGCCTGAGCCACCATCGTTAAAACTCTTCGACGTATTTTCATTTCGTTTTGGCCACCGTTCATTCTGATATATCTCGGCGCTCTCCTTGACTTGGTGTACCTGCTGCATTGATTGACTTTGAATTTTTGATGCTTCCATTGCTAATGCCGTTTTCACAATTCTATCCATACTGGGTTGAATTTCTTCTAGCAAACGCTGGCTAGTATCCGCGTCACTAATGCTCCGTATAAACTGAGATCTTAAATGAGTTTCTGCTGTACTCTTATTGCAGGATGTACATGTAAAATTGCAGAAAACACTTAAACGTTTCAACTCTGACACGTATGTTGCCACTGATTCACCTTCGTGTTGTGTTCTAAGCAGAAATTTATGCTGCTCTGTAATTTCATTTGGTTTCGGGCACAAATGATTCTACAACATTCCAGTTAACTCCTCATATGATTTTGTATTTGGTAAGTCCGGCGCAGTTAAACTACTAAGCAATTGATAATGCTTAGTGCCGATGCAATTAATTAATATTTGTACTTTGCGTTCCTCTGTTGTAACAGATCGCATTTGTAAATAATTTTCCAAACGCTGCTTGTAAATTGAAAATGTTTCCTCATTTTCATTAAATGTACCGAATTGTATATTTGTATCCCGATTGCCATTTTGTAATTCTTGTAGCAACTTTAACAACGCCGCCACATCGATTTGGTTTTCATCCGCCATATTATGTAATATGCGGTAATTAATTTTTATTATTTTATTCACTTTTATATATGCGTATATATATTTAGACACACGCGTAATTTCGCCTTCTCGTCGCCAATTATTATATACTTAATGAAACCACACATATTATAAACTTAATGAAACCACACAGTAATTATAATATACATTTATTGTTAATGATATTCTACATGGTGTGATTTATTATATAGTCCATTTTAGAATGCTGCCATGTTTATTTTATATATCTGTACAAAGGACAGAGAAGTATTGCCCGATATTTATTACAGTCGAAGGTCGGTAATCCAATACATAACATTAACAAATAACAAAAATATATAAATCAAATAAATGTGTAAATCACCTTAGTATTGCTCAATATTACTAAAATTAACGTGGTAAAAGAACGTGGAACCTACAGGGTGGTGTAAACAGATCGTTCTTCAGTGAATGCTTAATAAACTATTTTATTATTTGATATTTTTTTTAAATACAGTATATTTTATGTACATTTTTTTTGGCTTAAACGGGAAAAATGATTTCTCACAAGTAGTCAGCAGCCTTGCTCCAGAGACCGGAGGATCCGAGTTCGATTCCCGGTGGTGACAAGGAAAAAATTTCACGGCTGGTTTAGGATCAATGAATTAATCACTCATTATCCGAAATGAAAATGGGATATAGTGCCAGAGAGAGAGAGAGAGAGAAAAATGGCCATTTTCTTGTTCATACATTCGTGCTATTTCTAACACAGTTTCTATGTATGACCAGGATTTCTAATTGAATGTTGGTATTTAGTTCTGGTATCGTCGCTGGTTTCTTGTCGTAAGCTTTCTTTCCAATAAGCCCATAGAAAACAGTTAGGAGTGGTTAAATCTGGTGAAATTCCTACCTTCCTACCTTGAAATTCCTACCAATCGAAATTCCTTCTTTTCGAAATTATCGAATTTCTCGCCAAAGATGTCTCGTAACAAAGCGAATGTTTCATTTGCAGTATAAGGTATAACTCCATCTTGTTAGAACCCCAGCTCTGACGGTAGCTGTTACTCTGACCATTATTGACGGTAACTGTTGCGCCGACTTCATTTTCGATACATGTATTCAAAAATGAGGTCGACGCAACAGCCAAAGATCTTTTCAGACGATACTCCGCACCAAACAGTACACTTAATTGGGTCTAATTGTTGCTAATGAATTGATCTTGGATTTTCTGTTGCCCAAAACCTACAGTTTTGTTTGCTTACTAAGCAATCTAATTGAGAAATTGGGATTTTCTTCAATTTTTCCCCGTAGCGAAATGGCAAAATCAAGCCGTTCTTGATAGTCTTTGGTCTTCATTCTTGCACAAGCATTTTATATGGAATTTTATATGGGAGCCAAAATACATATTTTTAATGTGACTAAAATTCTCTGTACGGGCCTTCGCGATATCCCAGTTATTTCGAACGTCTCCTTGTTGACGTTTCTGGACTATTCTGCACAACTTTGAATGTTATAATCCAAACGTCGTCTTCCGGAATCTGGGAGGTTCTTTACGCAACCATGTTTCTGGAAATTTGGATAAGCACACTGTGTCAAAATAAATGGCCGTTAGTTCTCATAATAGAATTGAATTATTTTAATTCGTTGTTTACCGTTCGATTATAAATTTCCCAAGTCTTCTTTATAAAATTCTGAAAATAAGAATAAAAAAACATAATTAAAAAAAATTATTAAACATTCACACTATAGAACGGTGGTTCCGCGCCACCCTGTGCTAAATATAGTTTCGTACGTTTCATTCTTTAAGAAGCCCAGTTCGTTTAAATAACACCGTCAGAAAAACGGCACATATCTTTCCGCAGTTCAGTGACTAGTTTTTCTTTAAAGTTAGGCTTTCCATACACTCAGAGAAAAAACAACTTAAAAATAAAAAAAAAGGTTTTGTTTTAAAAAATTTCATATACGTTTTCCAAGCAACAACGAAATATTTTGATTTAAAAATGATCATTTTAAAAGCATATTTGTTTTTTTTTTTAATTGAAATATAAATTTAAAAACAAATCAACTTTAAATTAGAGATATTAATTTTTATTTTAAATGGGTTAACACATAGAAATGTATTGCTGAGGTTTTTAATTAAAAAATTTAACTTTAAAAGTGTTTTCTTTTCTTTTAAATTTAAAATGCAACATTAATGATATGAATACGTTGACCGCATACGAATCTAAATTGAAAAAATTTCAATTCAAATATGTTCAATATAATAAACTACGTTTTCACAAGCGGCTGGAAAAAAGTAGAAAATTTTGTATTTCCTCTCCTATTTAAGTCATCAAAAACCAAAGAAGTCATGTACATACTTGTAATAAATTTCTACCATAAAAAGTAGAAAATTAGCTCCCCCCCATTTTGAACCCCAAGGTCATTGTGTAAAAATACAAACAACCCTTACAAAAATGAAAAGCTTCTCAAGGTTATTCTTGTCAGTTTGGTTTTAGTAGTGTAGTGATAAAAAGTTGGTCTACTCATCAGGTTGCAACTGCCAAACTGCAAAAGGTTTATAATTTAGTATATCACCGGCTTAAGAAGTTTGAAATTTGTGTAATGTTGTTTTGCACATTTTTGAGGAAACAGCTGTTTCTATCAATGTTGACAAATATTTTGAAAAAAAAATAATCAAAATGAATTGTATATAATTTTAAAATACGTATAAGTTTTAGTTTGAATGCGATATAATTTGAAACTAAATCGTTTCTAATACATTTATTTTTTTAATATATATAGATTCATATTTAATAGGTTTCGTTTCAATTTAAATAGAGGTAGTTTTAGTTATAAAATGTTTTGCCTGTTCTTACTGATGAAGCAGTATTTTTGAATTAAAAATTGTATATTTACCTAATTTCCTGCGTATAACCCGCACCTTAAAAATATCAACTTTTTGCAAAAAAAAAAAATGTTCACGTATAACCCGCACCCTTTGTGTAACCCGCATCCTTGTATAACCCGCAATTATTTCTTAGCCGCTACGTTAGAGCGAGTTTTGACCTTTTCCTATCGACATTTACGTGCCAAGGGCAGAGGCATATACGCGGGTTATACGCAAGAAATTAGGGTAATTTTAAATATCGTTTTTTCTCTGAGTGTAGATATATAACTAAGTAATCTAGGTCCAAACCCATTAACTCCACTAGCTTGTGATGAGGGAACTAAAGCTGCGAGGATTACTAAGCGGAGGTTTTCCTGTTTCACCTTTTACAAACTAAGTATCCTTTTTTAGTTCTTATAATCATTCCATCCATAATGTGCCCGCTTCATTTGAGAGTCTAATCGAACACGTGTTTAGTGATTTAGGAGTTTACATCGCCTTACTGAGAAGCGTGAACCGTTCTGCTAGACCATCGAGAACAATTTTTTTTTAAATTGAAAAAAGGAGTTTAGATCTTTTTTAGAGCTCCGTGGGCACCAAATGTTATAGTGCTGATTACCGATGATGGTATAATGTCTAAATATGTAGGTACAATTTTATCACAGAACAAAGAAAAGGAGGAATGTGTTACGGCCTATTATATAGTCGGTCACTACTACTATTTTCATAAGTTCCTGTATGGTAAAGAAAAGTTTTTCCGAACAGACCATGAAGCAATTCACGGGGTCAGAGGAGCAGGTATCAAGAATACAAATCGGTTATAGAATAAGATTGTCATGGCACAAATCAAAAGTTCGAGTAAAATTCGATGTAACGAAGATCAGCTGAAATGACAAAGGGAAAACTGTATCCTAAAGGCGAGCAAGAGAAGTTAACATGTGTTTCGTACTTCGTGCTATGACAGTGGAACACTAAGCCTAAGACCTGAGCCAAAAGTTTAGTCCATAATGTTTAAGAATTATACGTTTCTTTGTATAGTGGTGTATTTTTCCGATGATTTTAAGAACTGCGTTTTCTCAATGTGACCCGCTCGCTCATTTCTCAAAGTTTTGTTCAATCTTTTGATCAGCACGCAGAGCTTGGTACAATTTCAGTAAGTCCACGTTTATAGGGCATTTCAATATTTAGTAGCTTCAATTACTTAAATAAGATTGAATAATACTTAGCTTAAATGTGATTGTCGCCCATTATTCTATGTAGGCCCCACCTAATAATATTTACTTACTGTGATTTTATTCAATGCACTTCACCCATCAATTCATTTCTGATCCACAGTTAATTATTTTTGACTTGTGCTGATATAAAAATCAATCAAAGACAAACAAAAAAAATATAATCAATTTAATAATTTGTTATCAAATTGCCGGTTGATGCGAAATATAAATAGCCGACGTATGGCATAGACTTTATGACGATAAAACATAACTTTTCCTGATAATGGGAAATAAATAGTTACACATTTTTTTTTAATCTGACTAAAGTACATAATTGCTAATGGATATGTAAACATTTAATTTACTATTTTTATTAATTAACCCCAAACGCAGTACATATTACACCAGTGCACACTAAAAATGAAGTCGATATTATCAAAATTAATGGACGCTGCTAATGTATGAGTCTCGTGGGATTGTACATTAAAATATAAACGAGTTCCGAAAATTTCACACCATATTGACATTTCAAATGTATAAAATAACTTTAGTTGGACCGACCAAACGGCACAGTGGTTAATGCTTTGGTGTTTGATTGGGGAAGTACTGGGTTCGAATCTCGATAGGAACAGGATGCAAAAGGGTTTCTTCATCATCAGATTACGATCTCTGATGAAAATGAATACAATTCTGACTCCCTTCGGAGTGCAGAACTCATGGGCCGACCCATCTTCCATACCTGTACTATATGCGGGACATCATAGCTTTGGAGAAACCGAAATCGCGAAAGCGTTGGGAGTGCCTAGGCTCCAGATCAGGTTACAAAATAAAAAAAAAAAAAAAAACTTTAGGTAGGGTAGTAAATATGTTAAAGAAGAGTTTTTCAAAAAAAATATCTTAGTAGATTGATTTTAATCATATTTGTAATAATTGTTACCACTTCAGCTGGTAACAGAAAACTATAAACATACATTTTCGTTATAAAGCTAGAAGTTATAAAATCAGTCAAGATAACGCTTCTTATTCATTAAAAAATATATTGGGTAGAATTAGTGGACTAGCTCCGACCCACAATATCCACATTGATCTCAATTCAATACGTTAATCTTCGAAACGAAAACCAACCAGTGACAATTTGTTATTTCAAAGCCAAGTTAATTAAATCTAATTCGGTCCAGTAACTAACTAATCTAAATAACAACGAGCGAAATTCTCAACCATAATAAGTGAAACTGAGTATCATCATTCAACAGTCACAAACCAACCGGCAATAATGGATAACTTACTTTGTCATCAAGACAGAGTCAGAGGAAAAATAGCTCAATTAGAGAGCATTACAACAACTCTATACACAGAGTTCGTAAAAACGGATGTACAAATATACAACCTTGATCCACCAATCAACAAATATCATCCATACACCAACCAAAGAGCTACATTCCGCGGTTCCACACTTTAAATCTTTCAGCGTGATTCTTTCTTCGTTTCCTTCCTCTTCACCAACAAACTAAAAACAATTTGTTGGTGAAGGGGAAGGAAACGAAGAAAGAATCACGCTGAAAGAATTAAAGTGTGGCGAGACCCATTGGCGTCAACGTACTTATAGAAGAAGAAACTTATAGAAGAAATGTGACAGCGGCTAAACTATCTGACACTGTTAACACCATCATGCCCCCTAGCCAGACGATTCGCATAAAAATTTCGTACAAAACTCAACACACCGACAGATCAAAGCAGCAATAGCACACTAAACCAAATGGTACGAAGACCGGATTTTAAAATGGAAGAACTGTACAGAGAAACAGCGAAGGTCAAAAATGTCATGGAAGAAAAAGAATGCAAGCAAGGTATGCAATTCGCCATGCAGTACACGCAGCGTGCTATATGAACCAAATAATCGATAGGCATGAAGGGCTTTGTGTCGAGGCCTTCACAAAGATGATAATTGAAATACCTGAGTACCTTAAACAATAGATACAACAATAAAAGCTTAATTATATCGGCTTACCTAAATAAGTTCCAAAGAAGGAAGTTCGCTCCAGGGCCCATCTGAATTTCAGAAAAGGAAAAATTTCTGAAGTTTCTTGAACAACGCTCTAAGTCCTTGGAAGCATCGTATAGTCGATAACCAAAACGTTCGCCACAACAACCCTATGCGAGATTTGCATCCATTGGTCTAATGAACCATACATTAGACCAATGTCCACGGTTTAGGAAGCCATCAACAACAGATAAAAACCAAATAGATCAATTACACCAGTTTTGTAGAAGATGCCTATCATCAGCAACATCAAATGTACCGTTGCGGCCGAATACATCATACTATTTTGCAAACCGCAAAGGTAAAGTACAAACCACGAGCACAGGAGAAGTAAACAATTTTTAACTAATAACCGACGTAAATCACGATAAAGAACACGTATTGTTAGCAACAGCAAAGATCAAATCCGCTAATAATAATGGAAGCCATGCTACTTTAAGAGTCCTGAATGACCCAGAATCTCAAGCAACTTTCATTACCAACATAGCAGTTCAAAAATTTAAGCTTAAGGGGTAGAAAGTATATGCCAAAAAAACTCGACTCGGTGGTCGTAACATTAGAAACGAAAATATTGAGCCTCAAAATCCAACCTGTCAGAGAATACGAATTTGAATTACACTTAGAGGCTTCAATATTCCAAAAAACTGACGACACTGCTATCAGAACAATGGATACAAACCAAAGGCTGGGAACAACCTAGAGCATGTAGCTCCAAATTATAACACACCACGCCCCATAGACATGTTGCTTGGAGCGGATTAGTATCCAAAGATCGTATTGAAGAACAGAACAACCAATAGCGCAAGAAACGGATGGATCGTGTTTGGAAAATTTAAAAGCTCAAGCGTCCAACAACAGAAAACCTTTGACATCGTATATCGAATTAGAAAATCATCTAAAGAAATTTTGGGAAGCTTATGGTCACTTAGACCGGGAACTTACCAGTGATGAACAAAGCTGCGAAGATTACTTTCAAAAGAACTTTCAACGATTAGAAAAAGATGCATACCATTAAATAAAATGCTAATAAGCATATAAGAAAAATAAAAGATACATAGTAATTACCAAGAACTTATTGAATATATTACCGGACAAGTGGCGCAGTGGTTAAAGCTTCGGCACTTGGACCTGGAGGTACTAGGTTCGAATCCCACCAGAGGGCAGGATGCAAAGCGAATTTTCGTCATCGATTACGATCGGTGATGTTAATAAACAAATATGACTCCTCTGTTGGAGTGGAGAATTCAGCGCCGACCCACCGTCCATCTCAGTGTGCAGGTTGACATGGAGCTTGCAATGTGCTGTGCGGGTGGTATACTGTAGTTGTGTGAATGGTTGGTGTGTGCGTAACATAAACAATTAATACTTTCTTAATAAAAAAAGAAAAGAAGAAGGGGAAAAATGCAGAAAGTTATGAAATATGTATTGAAATGTATGACTTAATTTTTACAGATTTTTGAGCCATCTCTCAAATAACATACGAATGCCGTCGCGACAAAAACTTGCAGATTTCGACGTGATAAAGTCATTGACGAATTTACTCCCATCAAGAATGTTCTTCTGAGCCACGCTATGACTTGTCGGCGTCCTTGCCCAGTAAATGGCCTTTTCTGATCAAGTTCTTCTCTCAGTCATAATTTTCCACAAGAAGTCCATTTTTGTTACTGGGCAATCAGTGAAAGGAACGTGTTCCTTGGACCCACCTTTTATTTTTGAATTTTTCCCATTTGGTGCAAACGCTTGAAAATAGCTGTTTTTGTGACTCCTGGCTGAGCTGCAAGCTCTTGTTGCATTTGTGTTGAGTCTTCATATAGTAGAGCTTGCAATTCCTCATCTTGAAACTTCCGAGGCTGTCTGGCTAGTCACTAAGATCGAAATCACCACTTCTAAAATGTTTGTATGTTTGTACCAATAATTACACGTTTCATAATGTTGCCACAGAGGAAGACAAACTAGTAAATTAAGTTAGGATGTACAATATGTTGAATATAAAGAACAACTGGCAATTAACATTATGACATCAAATTGAATGCTCAGATTTATTTATGACGATTCGCCAAAGTTCTTTTAGTTTCCAATTTGCTCGCCAATTAGTCCCATAATTGCTTAATGATGGAATATTTGGAAAAAATAGGACTAAACTTTTTGGATTTTCATTCTTTATTTTCGGTATGCAGATGATATTATAACGGCAATCCCGGAAGACAAAATTAATATTTTTCTGGATGCATTTAACTCATTAGATAATATGTATAATTAAATTTCCTGTTGAAAATAAATTGCCGATACTTCTAGCTGAGAAAGAGAACTTTAAAAATTAATACAATCAAAATTTTAACCCAAAGAATTTTAAAATTATCCGATACTAAATGTCATTACAATAACTTTAAACTTTTAGAAAACACTTTGTTAAATAATCATTATCCTAAAAAATTAATAAATAAAATTATTCCACGATACGATACCAGTTAGGCTGTAGGTATGGTATCTACTAAAATTGTCGAAAACACTATGTTTACTAAAAATCATTTTTTGACCATAAAATATTACCAATTGACTAATTACTTCTTTAGGATGAACCTAGTAGATGTATAATTGAGAGATTAATACATGATTATCCAAATAAAATGCTTAGTTTGTGTATAGGTATAGGTTTCAAAGTTTATCGTTATTTTGAAACGCACAAATCAATTTTTTCAATATTTTTCCGCTAAATAAAATCAAGGTATTAATTCATGATTATCAAGATTAGACTTGAAATGACGTAGAAAATGTAAAATTTCGTTTAACAATGCTAAAAATTACGCCGTTTTACGCCGCAATGACGATTAGTTTTGGTAATTTTGTCCCTAGATGGCAAATCACGTTTTAAAAAATGTGTTCATGATAAGAGGTTATCAATTTATTATAATATACAAGGTGTGCATCAGCAATTATAATGAAAAATAGTAAATTTATTAATTAATTTTACACAGTATTACGAAATTATACTACTCAAATTTAATAAAGAAACAAACCAGTTGCTTACATTTTAGGGGCACTTAAAAATCGATATTAAAAAGAAATTTATTTTCTCAGTACCATACGGCCTTAACCCTTAAATGCATAACCTCTGTGATGTTAATAAGAAAAATATTTTTTCATGTATTTTGTAATGCCAATTAAGAATCCGAACTTTTTTTCAATTAGGTATTTCCAAATTTTCAGAAAATCTGGAAAAATTGTTTGTCCGTTTAAATGGACATAATGCACTTAAGTAATGTATACATAACTTGTATTACGTCGCTTGAAAAGTTCCCGGTCTGACACATACGTGGTGCCACAAATTTAAACCCCATATTATATTTAAATTCTACCAACCTTCAAATGATAACTGTTAAAATTTCATGACATTTCGATAATTGAGTTTACATGTTACAGTTGTTTTTGTGACGTTACTTTTGTTAATTTCAAAACAATGGGAAAAAAGAATTTTTTGTGTTGATTAAACACTGTTTTTGATGGGAATAATAACGTTCAAGCAAAGCAGTAGCTTGATAAGTGTTATACGAACTCTGCACCAGGAAAACCAACATTGACTGGTATGCTGAATTTAAATGTGGTCGTACAACCGCCGATAATGCACCACGCTCTGGACGCCCAAATGAGGCTGTGACTCCAGAAACCATACAAAAAATATACGAAATTGTTTTGAAAGACCGTAAAGTGAAGTTACGTGAGATAGCTGACATTGTAATGATATCTATGGAACGTGTTGGTCATATTTTGCACGAACATTTGTCCATGTTCGAATTTTGTACCGTATTTGCTCACAATGGATCAAAAACGACAACACATTATTGCACATTGATTTGCTTTCGCATCCACCGTATTCGCCACATTTAGCCCCCAGCAACTACTTCTTGTTTGGAAACCTCAAAGAAACCTCTAGGGAAGGTGATTTGGTTCCAATAAAGAAGTGATTGCCAAAACTGAAGCTTATTTAGAAGATAAAGATAAATCGTTCTTCAAAAAAGGGATCGAAATGTGTTAGAGAGTTAGAGAGGCGTTGGACTGATTGTATCGCTCTGGAAGGAAATTATGTTGATGAATAAAATGTATTTTTCCTAAAAAATTGTGTTTTCTTTGTTAGACTGGGAACTTTTTAGGCGATGTGTTATATATGTATGCATATATGTATGCATATTGTCCGTTTAAAATGACAATCATTTTCCGTTATCAAACGTACAATTGTGCAAGCAGATTTATTAAAAAATAGCTTTATATAATATAATATATTATATATTATATATATAATATTATATTATATTATTAAAATTTTAAAAACAGAATAATTCTGTACATCGGACGCATACGACACCTTGTGAATTTTTTTTTTTCAGAGGTATATGAATTTAAGTCCACATACTGCATTCTGCCTCTATTGGAGTTGCCTTTGACTTTCATATCGACCAGACGTGTTTTTGTTTTTTCATTTACATATTTTAATTTTTGTTAATTTTTATAAAATAATTTTGAGTTATTAGTTTTCTATAATAATCACGAGTTATTAAGCGAACTGTGTGGTTTTGTTTTGAAAATATTAAAATATTAAAAATACTAAAACGTATATTTAATTGTGAATACATCAAATTTTGAGGTTATAAAAATACCAGCTGGAGAACCTAAATAATCACAATCATGAGAAGTCGTAGTAATTCTGGAGTCTGATTGGACTACTTATCCTCATGCTTGGAAAGTACGCAGACATAACCTCATTTATTGAAGGGCACGGCGAAGTGGTAATGGTGGTATTCACCCTGATAAGCAGGTAAGGGATGCATACAGCCCACGTAAAGTCTACCGAAGTTTATTATGTACACTATTTAGAGCATAAGGAAGGTACATGTGACAGTGGCTGTATGCATCAACCTCTTTTGTATTTTTCATTTTTTTTTTTTTTTTTTCAGTTGATTGTCTGGTCTGTTAATAGACTTTTGTCTTATAAATGGAATGTTTGCTACGTCATGTTTGCGGTAATAAGATTTATGCATTGTATTTGCGGTGGGCAGCGGTAACGAGGTGTATAGGCAACAAGCAGCCGTCATCTTCGGTATAAGTTGTTTCCGGAGAGGGGAACACCTGTAATATTTGATCTCATCGGCAAATTTCTCTTTTCTGACATTTGACTTTTCTGATTTTGTGAATGGATCGTGTGAGTCACGCCAGAAATCCCATTTTGGAAAACCCACCATTTTCTTATTTTGTCGAGTAGTATTTGATTGTGCAATTTTGTGCGTCTAACGGTAAAATTTGTGCATAATGTATTTTGAAAGATAATGTGGGATTTCTGGCGTGATTATCACATCAGAAATCCCATAGATCCGTTTCATGATTAGAGCCTATGTTTTGCTTTAGTTTAGTTGTGCAAAACTGTGCATGTCAAAAACAATTTAGTTCTCCTCCAGAATTGGTCAGGATTTTACCTAGAACGGCTACATCTACCAATTTACATGGGATATGTACAACGCCTATTCAAGTAGATCAACTATGGAAAAATATCGTATATTTCTAGTAACAATGTTACGATTAGATGTATATAACCTAAAAAAACAAAATTCAATAAAGTCATACTCCCCATTAGCCAGAATCGCACTTACAAGTCCCTTCCTTCAACCCTTATTTCAAAAGATCAATTTATGAAAAATTGTATATGGATGATATCTGAAAATCCCAATTTTTATTAACTAAATCACTTAAACTAGTTGACATGAACATTCAGATTAAATTTCATGATTGTGCATACTCCCCATCAGTCAGAATCGCACTTACAAGTCCCTTCCTTCAACCCTTATTTCAAAAGATCATTTTATGAAATTTTTTATATGGATGATATCTGGAAATCCCGCTTTTTATTAACTAAATCACTTAAACTAGTTGACATGAACATTCAGATTAAATTTCATGATTGTGCATACTCCCCATCAGTCAGAATCGCACTTACAAGACCCTTCCTTCAACCCTTATTTCAAAAGATCAATTTATGAAATTTTTTATATGGGTGAGATCTGGAAATCCCACTTTTTATTAACTAAATCACTTAAACTAGTTGACATGAACATTCAGATTAAATTTCAAGATTGTGCATACTCCCCATCAGTCAGAATCGCACTTATAAGTCCCTTCCTTCAACCTTTACTTCAAAAGATCAATTTATGAAATTTTTTATATAGGTGATTTCTGGAAATCCCACTTTTTATTAACTAAATCACTTAAACTAGTTGACATGAACATTCAGATTAAATTTCATGATTGTGCATACTCCCCATCAGTCAGAATCGCACTTACAAGTCCCTTCCTTCAACCCTTATTTCAAAAGATCAATTTCTGAAATTTTTTATATAGGTGATTTCTGGAAATCCCACTTTTTATTAACTAAATCACTTAAACTAGTTGACATGAACATTCAGATTAAATTTCATGATTGTGCATACTCCCCATCAGCCAGAATCGCACTTACAAGTCCCTTCCTTCAACCCTTATTTCAAAAGATCAATTTCTGAAATTTTTTTTATGGGTGATTTCTGAAAATCCCACTTTTTATTAACTAAATCACTTAAACTAGTTGACATGAACATTCAGATTAAATTTCATGATTGTGCATACTCCCCATCAGTCAGAATCCCACTTACAAGTCCTTTCCTTCAACCCTTATTTCAAAAGATCAATTTCTGAAAATTTTATATGGGTGATATCTGAAAATCCCAACAATTTTTAAAGAAATTCACTAGAACTGATTTTTTGTTTGTCTATACGTTTGTTTTCTTTTTCATCACGACAGATAAATCAATTTTTTGGTCAATTAGCTATCCCCAGGAAGCACCGCGTGGAGGCGACCAAGTTACTTCCCATTTTTTCGTAGTTCTTTTTTTTTTTTTTTATTTTATGTTTTTTTTTTTGTTTTTTAATTTTTTTTAAATTTTTTTTTAATTTTTTTATTTTTTTTATTTTTTTTGTATTTTTTTTAGTTTTAGTATATTCAATGTTTAATTTAGTTATAGTTTCATTTGTAGTTCAATTCATCGTTTAGTTTTCTAAATAAAAGAGAATTGTTGCTTTAAACTGTGCACTTGTTTCTGCGAGGACTGGTTCGCTATTTTGGTCGTCGTACAAATGGTAACGTTCGTCTGTCCTGTATATATAGGTCACAAAATGAGGAGACTCCAGTAAACGGGCTACAACTGATAAAATTTTAAATGTTTTGCCTCTGATTTTGAGTGTCTTTGAAATATCGTTGAGATCGTCTATTCTTAAATTTTTTTGAGATTCAACATCAAATACTAATAATCGATTTAATGTGACATCATTTACATGCTCGTTACCACAGGAGCACAATTTTACTTCATTAAAATGTATAGCCGTTTCTAAACGTTTTAGATCGTTTTCAATAACATCCATTAAAAGTGGGATAATTTTAAGCGTACAAATTTTCTGCTTCATTATGCAGTTATTACATGTCTGTCTTATATACCCGCTGGTTTGTGTGGTAAAAAAATATTTTACCAATATCTCCATTGGCGAGGACCAACAATCTACTCTGGACATTCGATTATTTTCTTCAAGATCGGTTTTTTGAAAATGTTTGATTAACAATTTTTCGCGCATTAATTTCACATCTTGAGTAGCACCGTTCTCACTAAATTTATTTAAAAATTTAAATAAATCCGATTGTAACAGAATATTTTCATTGAAAATTTGCTTAATAATGGGGTAATCAACAGCGGTTGCCCCAATTGAATGGGAGATACTATTGAATGCACACATGTTATACATATAAATAAATGGTGATTTTCGACGGTTACAAAATGTATTTGGTAGTATTTCGTTGCCATTATATTTTATTTGCATTGGCCGAATATTATTATTTAAAATAGAGTTTTTGCCTCTGCGATACGCTGTTTTGCTGATTTCATTTTTGGTGATCTTAGCTATGTTTGATGGATTTTTGTTACGCCAATTTTCTTCGTGGTTCTCAATTTCAATTTCCGTATTACCTGAGCCTTCGAGTATGGTTAAACATTTTTCACTTTTAAAAAATGCTTGCATTTTTTGGGAATTTGACTCTAAAATACAAGCCTCAATTTGGTTGAGATGAAAATTCATAAAACTGTCAACCCTCATCGGCTTTTTAGTGTTCTCCGTTACTATGTTTTTCAAAACATTAAATCCGCTTTCCACATCAGAAGAGGTAGCACATACATAAGGTGAATGAAAAATGGGTACCATTACTCCACTCCAAAGTGGCAAAGTGTTAAGTACTTTTTTTATTTCATTTTGTATTAACGGTTCGTAATATAAATTGTCTCTACCGCTATACGTTAATTCTAAAGTGTTCTCTAAATTATTGAGGTACGGAAATAGCCCAATTTGATCGAAGCTCTCCTCTAAATAAGATTCGGTGGAATCTTCGTTTAATTTTTCTAAGCACTCTTGAGTATCCTCGTTGAATGTTTTTATTATTTCTAACAGCATCATGCGAGCTGATTCACATGATGTATCTGGACCATCACACGGACTCAAAAGAACCGTAAACATTAGTTTTATAATAGTTTTTATTTTATTATAATTGCAGGTTTGAATTATTAATCCAAATATTTTCAAATAAAATTGACGAACTCTAATGTTTAGTTTAGTAAAACAAGACATTCTGTGCAAAATTTTAATAAAGTGTGACCTGTCCAGACGTATGAAGACTTCGGGGATTTCTCCAGATATTTGATCTAAAACATAAAAACATTGTTTTAAATATTCCTTCAAACTATTGAACGATGTAAATGATAATACTATTGCAAGAAGTAAGGCGGGAGAATCATCTACACATATTTCATTTGGCGTTCCCGCGATCCGATTACGCCAAGTTTTGAGCCAATAGGAAATAAATAAGGCAGTATGTTTTTGTGACAACATTTGACATACTGGAACGCTAACTCTAGTGCCAACTGATTTCGAGAAAATTGCATATAAAAAAATATGTTTTGCTTTTGCAGAATCTATTTTATTAAGAGGGGGTTCAATTAGAGACCCAGTACTGTCAATGCTGATAGAAGAATAGCTTCTTAAATCCGATTTAAATATATTTATTTGCAGCTCAGTAACATAAAAAACATAAAATGGATCTAAACCAATGTCATGTATAGCGTTTTTGCATTTTATTGTTTCCTTTAATAAAATAAGTGCACACAATGGATCACTATGTAACAAGTCCTTCTTTTTATTTAAATGCTTTATTTGACTAAAAGTATGGAGTTTAGGAATATTTGCTGGTTCTAGGTCCCCATCTTTCATATTAGCTCTAATCAGGTTTTGTCTCAAATTATACGGCTTGGAATGTTTTAAAAGACATTCAATTTTATGGCGTTTCTCTCCGGTAATCTTTCGTTTTGAAGAATGTTCCACCTCCATATTTAAACGAACTACTTTAAATATTATTATGCTTCGATTGTGCATAGACGAAATATTTAATTTATTGGAACAACCTGATTGCGAACAATACGCATAACACTTAATTTCAGCCCCCCCACCAAGTCCACCTTTAAAACTCCAATTGCAACCAAGTTTAATTTTTGTTTGGATTAGGCTGAACATTTCATCAGTCCAACCGATTGGTAAAACTTTTTTAATTCTATTACGATTTCCGTCTTTAACCCATCTGAATTCTGGTTCAAACAAACGTTGTTTAGGGTTATTAGAAATTTCAAAGTACTCCATTGAACTTTCATTTTCAAAACTCGATTCGACTTCTAAATTTTTACTATCGCGATTACTCTCAAATGATTCAAATAAAGTTGTATCATCATGCTCGTTTTCACAATCGACTTTTTTAGTCTCAATAGCTCGTTTTAGAGAAAGATGTGCATTTTTTGAAGAAATTTGTATTATAAATCCCATTTTTTCAAAAACTTGATCGGTCCTTGGGACAATCCTTCCATTTTTAAACCATTCTTCACGATATTCATTGAATACAGCACACCTTTTTTCCCAATTAACAGGAATTTTCTTTATTTTATCATCTGACATTACTACTAAGTGTAGTTATTTACGCTATATGATACACAAAATAGGAAAATTTAATATCTATCCAATAATAAAATGTACACACAACATATGTCCAATAACAACAAACTGTAATATTTTACGATTATTATTCGCCAATACTTCGGTTTCAAAACGTATATCAAAACGCACAGAAATTTTTGTTATTCGTTTTATTTATATTTATTTCGTTTTTAGTTTTTACCACAAAATTGAGAAACTATAATATTCTGTAAATACAGTACATAGAAATAACAATACAGAACAGAATAATAAGAATAATAAGTTAAAAACAAAATATAAAATAAATGCTTCTATTTGTATGTATTTATGTAGTAGATATCATCCAAATAAAATTTTTCAGAAATTATTCTTTTGAAATAAGGGTTGAAGGAAGGGACTTGTAAGTGCGATTCTGACTGATGGGGAGTATGCACAATCTTGAAATTTAATCTGAATGTTCATGTTAACTAGTTTAAGTGATTTAGTAAATAAAAAGTGGGATTTCCAGATATCACCCATATAAAACTTTCAGAAATTGATCTTTTGAAATAAGGGTTGAAGGAAGGGTCTTGTAAGTGCGATTCTGACTGATGGGGAGTATGCACAATCATGAAATTTAGTCTGAATGTTCCGGTCAACTGGTTTAAGTGATTTAGTTAATAAAAAGTGGGATTTCCAGATCTCACCTATATAAAAAATTTCATAAATTGATCTTTTGAAATAAGGGTTGAAGGAAGGGTCTTTTAAGTGCGATTCTGACTGATGGGGAGTATGCACAATCATGAAATTTAGTCTGAATGTTTATGTCAACTAGTTTAAGTGATTTAGTTAATAAAAAGTGGGATTTCCAGATATCATCCATATAAAAAATTTCATAAATTGATCTTTTGAAATAAGGGTTGAAGGAAGGGACTTGTAAGTGCGATTCTGACTGATGGGGAGTATGCACAATCTTGAAATTTAATCTGAATGTTCATGTCAACTAGTTTAAGTGATTTAGTTAATAAAAAGTGGAATTTCCAGATCTCACCCATATAAAATTTTCATAAATTGATCTTTTGAAATTAGGGTTGAAGGAAGGGACTTGTAAGTGCGATTCTGACTGATGGGGGGTATGCACAATCATGAAATTTAATCTGAATGTTCATGTCAACTAGTTTAAGTGATTTAGTTAATAAAAAGCGGGATTTCCAGATATCATCCATATAAAATTTTCAGAAATTGATCTTTTGAAATAAGGGTTGAAGGAAGGGACTTGTAAGTGCGATTCTGACTGATGGGGAGTATGCACAATCATGAAATTTAGTCTGAATGTTCATGTCAACTAGTTTAAGTGATTTAGTTAATAAAAAGCGGGATTTCCAGATCTCACCTATATAAAAAATTTCATAAATTGATCTTTTGAAATAAGGGTTGAAGGAAGGGTCTTTTAAGTGCGATTCTGACTGATGGGGAGTATGCACAATCATGAAATTTAGTCTGAATGTTTATGTCAACTAGTTTAAGTGATTTAGTTAATAAAAAGTGGGATTTCCAGATATCATCCATATAAAAAATTTCATAAATTGATCTTTTGAAATAAGGGTTGAAGGAAGGGACTTGTAAGTGCGATTCTGACTGATGGGGAGTATGCACAATCTTGAAATTTAATCTGAATGTTCATGTCAACTAGTTTAAGTGATTTAGTTAATAAAAAGTGGGATTTCCAGATCTCACCCATATAAAATTTTCATAAATTGATCTTTTGAAATTAGGGTTGAAGGAAGGGACTTGTAAGTGCGATTCTGACTGATGGGGGGTATGCACAATCATGAAATTTAATCTGAATGTTCATGTCAACTAGTTTAAGTGAATAAGTTAATAAAAAGTGGGATTTCCAGATATCATCCAAATAAAATTTTTCAGAAATTATTCTTTTGAAATAAGGGTTGAAGGAAGGGACTTGTAAGTGCGATTCTGACTGATGGGGAGTATGCACAATCTTGAAATTTAATCTGAATGTTCATGTTAACTAGTTTAAGTGATTTAGTAAATAAAAAGTGGGATTTCCAGATATCACCCATATAAAACTTTCAGAAATTGATCTTTTGAAATAAGGGTTGAAGGAAGGGTCTTGTAAGTGCGATTCTGACTGATGGGGAGTATGCACAATCATGAAATTTAGTCTGAATGTTCCGGTCAACTAGTTTAAGTGATTTAGTTAATAAAAAGTGGGATTTCCAGATATCATCCATATAAAAAATTTCATAAATTGACTTTTGAAATAAGGGTTGAAGGAAGGGACTTGTAAGTGCGATTCTGACTGATGGGGAGTATGCACAATCATGAAATTTAATCTGAATGTTCATGTCAACTAGTTTAAGTGATTTAGTTAATAAAAAGCGGGATTTCCAGATATCATCCATATAAAATTTTCAGAAATTGATCTTTTGAAATAAGGGTTGAAGGAAGGGACTTGTAAGTGCGATTCTGACTGATGGGGAGTATGCACAATCATGAAATTTAGTCTGAATGTTCATGTCAACTAGTTTAAGTGATTTAGTTAATAAAAAGTGGGATTTCCAGAAATCACCTATATAAAAAATTTCATAAATTGATCTTTTGAAATAAGGGTTGAAGGAAGGGTCTTTTAAGTGCGATTCTGACTGATGGGGAGTATGCACAATCATGAAATTTAGTCTGAATGTTTATGTCAACTAGTTTAAGTGATTTAGTTAATAAAAAGTGGGATTTCCAGATATCATCCATATAAAAAATTTCATAAATTGATCTTTTGAAATAAGGGTTGAAGGAAGGGACTTGTAAGTGCGATTCTGACTGATGGGGAGTATGCACAATCTTGAAATTTAATCTGAATGTTCATGTCAACTAGTTTAAGTGATTTAGTTAATAAAAAGTGGAATTTCCAGATCTCACCCATATAAAATTTTCATAAATTGATCTTTTGAAATTAGGGTTGAAGGAAGGGACTTGTAAGTGCGATTCTGTCTGATGGGGAGTATGCACAATCATGAAATTTAATCTGAATGTTCATGTCAACTAGTTTAAGTGATTTAGTAAATAAAAAGTGGGATTTCCAGATCTCACCCATATAAAATTTTCATAAATTGATCTTTTGAAATTTGGGTTGAAGGAAGGGACTTGTAAGTGCGATTCTGGCTGATGGGGAGTATGCACAGTCATGAAATTTAATCTGAATGTTCATGTCAACTAGTTTAAGTGATTTAGTTAATAAAAAGTGGGATTTCCAGATCTCACCCATATAAAATTTTCATAAATTGATCTTTTGAAATTAGGGTTGAAGGAAGGGACTTGTAAGTGCGATTCTGGCTGATGGGGAGTATGCACAGTCATGAAATTTAATCTGAATGTTCATGTCAACTAGTTTAAGTGATTTAGTTAATAAAAAGTGGGATTTCCAGATATCATCCATATAAAAAATTTCATAAATTGATCTTTTGAAATAAGGGTTGAAGGAAGGGACTTGTAAGTGCGATTTTGACTGATGGGGAGTATGCACAGTCATGAAATTTAATCTGAATGTTCATGTCAACTAGTTTAAGTGATTTAGTTAATAAAAAGTGGGATTTCCAGATCTCACCCATATAAAATTTTCATAAATTGATCTTTTGAAATTAGGGTTGAAGGAAAGGACTTGTAAGTGCGATTCTGGCTGATGGGGAGTATGCACAGTCATGAAATTTAATCCGAATGTTAATGTCAACTAGTTTAAGTGATTTAGTTAATAAAAAGTGGGATTTCCAGATATCATCCATATAAAAAATTTCATAAATTGATCTTTTGAAATAAGGGTTGAAGGAAAGGACTTGTAAGTGCGATTCTGACTGATGGGGAGTATGCACAATCTTGAAATTTAATCTGAATGTTCATGTCAACTAGTTTAAGTGATTTAGTTAATAAAAAGTGGGATTTCCAGATCTCACCCATATAAAATTTTCATAAATTGATCTTTTGAAATTAGGGTTGAAGGAAGGGACTTGTAAGTGCGATTCTGGCTGATGGGGAGTATGCACAATCATGAAATTTAATCTGAATGTTCATGTCAACTAGTTTAAGTGATTTAGTAAATAAAAAGTGGGATTTCCAGATATCATCCATATACAATTTTTCATAAATTGATCTTTTGAAATAAGGGTTGAAGGAAGGGACTTGTAAGTGCGATTCTGGCTAATGGGGAGTATGACTTTATTGAATTTTGTTTTTTTAGGTTATATACATCTAATCGTAACATTGTTACTAGAAATATACGATATTTTTCCATAGTTGATCTACTTGAATAGGCGTTGTACATATCCCATGTAAATTGGTAGATGTAGCCGTTCTAGGTAAAATCCTGACCAATTCTGGAGGAGAACTAAATTGTTTTTGACATGCACAGTTTTGCACAACTAAACTAAAGGAAAACATAGGCTCTAATCATGAAACGGATCTATGGGATTTCTGATGTGATAATCACGCCAGAAATCCCACATTATCTTTCAAAATACATTATGCACAAATTTTACCGTTAGACGCACAAAATTGCACAATCAAATACTACTCGACAAAATAAGAAAATGGTGGGTTTTCCAAAATGGGATTTCTGACGTGACTCACACAATGGATCTTTGGATATTGCAATTTTTAGCTTAGGGCAAAGGCAAGTCTTGCGGATTGAATGTTCAAAGATGTTTCATTGTATGTACATGCAGTGCTTATTATTATTATTTCGTATTGGTATGTTGGAAGAATGCAAAATTAACAATTACAAAAAAAAAAAATGTCAAATATGACGTTTCAAATAAATTACACAGAGTCCTCATTTACATGTCTTTTCTAAAAGGATACATGTAAACACAGTTTGTACACTGTACATAAAATGTTTCAATTCAAAACGAATCGAAGTTGGCGGTTATGTACAAGTTCGACAATGTATTTTTTTCCTTCTAATTTTTTATTTTTTTCATATTTTTTAATATGAAATTCGGGTACTAAATTGGTCGATTTGGTTTTGTTGACATACGAGTATAATGCTGAATCACGGGTCCACCCCTGAGCGATCATGAGATGGATCGTAATATAATTTTGCTCTGCAATAATAATTAATTTTAAATAACTAAGTGACGGAAATTTGGAAATACATATTTGAAGTGCGTAAAAAAGCTTTGTGGATGCGTCTGAGGGATTTATATCTTTAGTTAATGGACGTAAATGTGTAAGTTCATCGTAATCGCGATGGTTTCCGCAGGTGTGTATACATTAATTTGAGTTTAGTGTTTTGTGGGTGGGTAATAAATAGATACAGAAATGTATATTCATAAAATATGTTTTCAACGTTCGGACCCATGAGGTATTTTGTATTAGGATCATTCATCAGTTTATTCATATCCTTATGATTTCTTTTTTTCTTTTTTCAAATCTTCATCTCAGCCTAACGAACCATCAAAATACTTCTTGTAACCGAATGTTGTTAGCGACACCATTTTCAATTGGATTTATGTATATTATTAATAGTAATTATTAATATTGTTTTCTTTGATTGAGAATGAGTAAATGTTTATTACTTAGTTCGAGATAGTTTCGTTCTAAATTTTGAAAGAGTGAATGAATTTTTAAAGTAGCTAGTTAATTAAAGTTTATCATATTGTACTAAAATATAATTTTATAAAGATTCTACAGCCCATAAGGTCAGTATGGACTGTATAATTTTTAGTTCATCATATGTAAAAATATATGCTTTAATTAAATGGTTTTCTAGGTTGTTTCGGGAGACTGTAAATTGGTGAAGGTTTTGATTATATTGTTCTGGGTTGGATAAATAATTATCGCTGGTTGTTGGTTTTATGATTAATTCTATCATCTTACAGAATCGTGATTGCTTTAAAAGTTTTATTTAATTTGTTTAGGTGTTGGGGTTCTGGAGCTGTGCCAAACATCCATTATTGATCTTATATTGCAGATTATTTTTTTTTGAAACCATTTGGAATTAGCTACACGATAGATATGCTGTTATGATTAAAAATTAGATTCCGATTTCAGAAGCAGTTAAAAACTTTTATTGAACTATTTTGTAGTATGGTGGCTTGGCTCCTTTTTTAGTTAAGCGTTTTAGTAAGAAATTTTAACTATTAGTATTGCATCCAGTGGGTGGTATTTAATAATAATTATTAATTTTAATTTTTTATTATTTTAGATCTGTCTTTTAGATTTTATTAAAAATAGGTATTAACGAAAATTCAAGAAGATAAGTTTGCAGAGTTAAATAACTATTTTTAATTTTCAGATGACTGGAAGTTTTTGAGTTACATGATTAATAATTATTTCATAGTTAGAATTGTGCCATTGTGTTATTAACTATCGACTACTTAGGTGTCTGTAACCGGGTCGAGTCTCTCCTTACTAACATAACCTTTCCTATCCCTCCTATTTTGTTATGTGTAATACAGGTGTACGGTGGGCCCCGGCCATATCTGGGATTACTTGTCAAATGACTTGGCCGTACATCTCAATCAAATCAAATCATTCTGCCTCTATTGGAAACCTCACATGGTGTTATTTCAAACATGTGAACTGTAAGGACCTTAAGGATCACATAGTTTCATATTCCTTTAGAAAGAGAATTAAACATAATGAATAGATACATAGTGTTGTATTCCTCCGGGGTACAGATATATTATTTAGCATATTTTTACATACTTGATTTTTCTTTGCCGTTTATCTGTACTGACTAATGATTTATTGCATTTAAAAAACGCACTTTTTAATTTTAACTGCAAAAGTGAAATGACTTGTTTGCCTTTCGAGAACTAACTGGCCCTTTACTCATATAATTTCAACCGACTGTCTAGATATAGATTACACTTGTACTTAAACATACACACACATATTTGCTTAAAATTGGTTTTCTGTTTACCTTTTTTTTCGATTTTCTGGTTGTCATTTATAACGGACTACATGCATTAAAGGGTTAAATAACAAATCAAATCTTGTTTATCAAATAAAATGTAATGATTGTAATGTAATTTGCATGGGGCAAACAAACCAGTTTTTGCGGGAACGATTCTATCAACATGCACGTTAAGTTCAGATCAAATAAGTGCACTTTCGGAACACATTAGAGATACCAACCATAATATTATTTTGAAAGATGTTACCATTTTAGAAAAACAAGCAAATTTCAGAAAAAGATCTATTCTGGCAGCGTTGCATATAAAATTTGTATTAAATCATTTTTATTTTGTAACGTGTTTTTTCAGTAGGTACAATGTTAAATTTTGTTTCTTGGCTAAAATACCATTGATTTCGTTTTTTATTTTTTATAGAAAATATTGATTTTGTAAAATTAATTTATTATTCTCTTGATAATGGAACCGGAAAGGCTCCGAAAGCTAAAGAAACTATAATAAAAATAATTATTAAGCAAAAAACCGTTATTTAAATTGAATAATAAACGAGCTCATGGTCGGCACCTAGAACACTACAAATTGATTCCAGTTCTGTAGAAGCATTTGCATGCAGAATGTGCTGTTTGTCAGTTGCCATCGTAGTCTCTGCTATTCTGAGAGGTTATGTAACTCATGTAGACTTGTCCTTCGGTGTTCTGAAACCTTGCATCCGTTCCTGTAAAAACCACAATATACCATAATTAATAAATGAATAATATTACATTTTAATAAAATAATATAAAGTTTTTTATTAAAAACTTCCGATTCGTGCATAAAACACAAGTGACCAAATCGGTACACGTACAGAGTCGGAGACCGCTGATGGGAATGACACAAGGGGTCATCAATAACTAAAATAACACAAGTCCGATGAAATTGTGTATTGATTATTCTTCAAATGACACTAGAACCATTGCCTGATATACCCAAGTGGGTTTTAATGGTGGTACATTTCCCACGAACTTTAGCAATTCAGTTCCTTTAATTTTTATTTAACCAATAAAAAAGGAATAAAAATTTATATAGATAGTTTTATGTGTAATGCGAGCAGTTTTTAAATATTCAATTTATAGTATGTGAACTCTAAATTTTAGTTTTATCGGTTTTCATTAAAAATATCTATATTTCCAAAGGTGTATCAATAAATGCGGATGTGATTTGGCATTGTAATAGTAAAGAATTTTATATTAATATTTTGATGATCATATCGTAAAAGTCTTATGCCGTTACAATACGGTACGACGGTACGACGAATACGGTAAGAAGTATAATATTACCAGGAAATATAATATTTCAATATTCTTGTAAAGATTATTAATAAACGAGTGGAGCCTAAATTTTTAATCGGACATTAGGTTAGGCCATAATGAGCCTAAAATTATTTGTATGTTAATTGATCTTGTATTGCGTTCTAATTTTAGTTTTGGTACGATACTCGATTTGAGTTATGCTAGATTTGAAGTGGAAAAGCCTATGTTTTTCTTCAATTTTAATGGAGCATTTAATTCGCTTACAATTTAATCTACAATTAGCCTAGAAATTGTTTTTAAATCAATTTTTTATGTGGGTTCTGCTAGCATTTTAGCTCATGATGTACATGATATGAAATCTCCGTTAAAGACGCGGAGATAAAAATATAAGATTTATTTTAATATAAGAATCATATAAATTAACTTTGAAATATTTATTATTGTAAAATACTTATCTCGAAACCGAATCTCACGTAATCCGATTTGAATCGCCAATTTTATTTAATCTTTACAAAATTTTGACAAATAACGGTTAAACCAAGCAAATAGGGCTTGTTTAACATGTCTGGACATGGTCCACCATGGTTAATTCAACCAGAAGACTTGTGGTCAACTATAAAATAACAGGTTTTTTACGATGATAGCACTTGCGAGAAGAAAAAGCGAACTTCTTCCATAATAACATTATTTATTATCAAATGCGAAGTTAGTGAAGATGAGGTATTCCAATTAATATTAAATAAGACATTTTCTTTCACGAAGGCTATACGAAAAATGCGAGAATGGAAAAAAGACTTCGCTTGACAGCAGCATTAAATCTGCGAGACAAATCAGGGCACAGGAAAACTATTAAAATGGGCACAATACAAAGAATACAATACACAATACACCGAAACGTGATAAAACTATTAGAAAAAGGTGAGATGCTATCTAAACATGATAAACTTTCCACACTAACGCCGTTTCGAGATACAAATGGCCTGTTGTCGTTGTGAAAGGTTAGAAAATTCTTCATGTGCTTATGATGTGGAGTAGATTATGCGGGGCCTATTCTCCTAGCCAGCAAAAGAGGTCGTAAAGCGAAACTGGTTAAGGAAACATATCAATGTTTATTTGAAATAAAAATATTCAAAAATAACGAATTGCTCCTACCTTATCGCGAACCGAGGTAAAAAAATGAGTCCAAATTTTTCCATAGTAAAATAGCGTTATGTCTATTCTGCCATATATCTGTTGTAATACTAACAATCTATAAACAAAGTCGGGTTAGTTACACCATTTATAACTCAAGAACGGCTGGACCGATTTTTATGATCTTTGTTTTGTTGGATTTGTCTTCACTCCGAAATCGCTCCGACTATTAAAACATCGGAATTGACAAAAAAAAAAAAATTTATCAAGAAAATTCATTTTCTCATACATTTTGTATGGAATGGCTTTTATGATGATATCTAGAGAATGGATTCACTGATTTCGATGATTTTTTTTTATTTTGTTCGTCTCAATACAGTGGTGGTTTATGAAAAAAAGAAAAGTCGGAAAAACTTAAAAGGAAAACCCCAAAAATCTAATAAAAAACCTTTTTTTATATGAATTTTGTATGTGTAGTTTGTATGTGACGAGTGGTGCAGTGGTTAAAGCTTCGGCGTTTGGGCTGTGAAGTACTGGATTCGAATCCGACTGGAGGCTGCATGATACTGTTAAAGTTAGCCGAAAGTTTCCAGCCGAAAGATAATGCAGATAGTGTCTTGAATACAGCAAAAATCAGTCATAAACTCGAATTTAGGATGAATTTAGGATCGGGTTATATCCTTCGGGCGAAGGGGAAATTATTTCAGTTTTTAGGAATTTAAAAATCGATAGGAGCGAGAGTATAAAGAGAGTTTGACTTTCTGTTGAACAAGTCAAGCCACTATCTGCATTATCTTTCGGCTGGCAACTTTCGGCTAACTTTAACAAGGTGGCTGCATGCAAATTTGTATTTTATTTTTTATCCAATTTTTTTATTTTATCTATTTATCTATTATATAGATAAAATCTTCGTCCGAATTACGATTTCATTGCGAATAGTAGATTTTGACAGCTCCAAAAAAAGTTTTTCCCTTTGCGATTTTAATATTAAATTTAATTTATTTTTGGTTTTGGTTATTTCATATATTAGTTAAGTGGTTTGTGGTTTAGCATATAATATTAAAATAAGTGGTGGGATTTAGTGAAATAAGAGATTGCGTGGTGTGTGCCAACAACAACAAGAAAACAGTACTTTTAGTTCGTGATAATCTTCGACGCGCAAGAAGAAATTCTTCAAGTGTTGATTTGAATCGAATAGCGTTTCAATACGATTGCACAATTGACTACAACTCGCATCCTTTCATTCGAACTGGCACAATGGAGGATATTTGTGACCATTGTGGTACATTGAAGTTCGCTGGAGAAACGCCTGGATTGTGCTATCTCAGTGGCAAGTTGAGATTGCCATTATTGCCTGCGCCACCTGAACCGTTGCATTCATTGCTTCGTGGCGAGACACCAGAATCCTGACATTTTCTATCCAACACTCAAAGATACAACGGATGTTTCCACATGAGTTCATTTGGAGCAGACATTATCGAAGAACGCGGATTCAATCCAACATTCAAGGTCATTTCTGCTCGAGAGAAATAACTCAATCTAATTAAGCTAATAAATTTAAACAACATTAATTGATTTTGAGGCGGTACGACCGGGTCAGCTAGTTTATAATATAATTAATGTTTCTGAATTTAGATTTGTAAAACTTAGCAATTTAATTATAATAACGAGTAAATTGTGTGTTTTAGGTTGTATACTACTGCATGAGCTTACATAACATGTATTTGGAGGATAATACAATTCCGAAATTGCAACATAAAAGTGCAGTAAAAAGTACAATTATTTCCGCGTCAAACGAATATCGCCCGATAATTTTAATCACGCCCACGGTTATCATTCAACTGTTAAATAACTGCTGTAAGTTGCGCCACGCGTTAATCGAAAGATTTGGAGTATTGGGCGAATAAGAAAAACACGAAACAATTTAAAAACAGATCTTAGCCGATAGATTAATTTATGGGCTCAAGTTATTATTTTGTACTAAATTTTATTTAATATATTAGGTGTGTGAATATGATTCCGTCCTTTTTTGTTAATAAAACACATTTCCTTGTTTAGAAAATGAAAGAATTATTTAATGAAAGTATGCTTCATATTCAGCTACAACTTTCCTCCATTCTTCACGCATTTTACGGATTCCATCTCTGAAGAAATCCTGATCTTTGGAGGCCATCCACTCACCAAGCCAATTTTCGATCTCTGCACGAGAACTGGACCTTCGTTCAGTGATAGAGATTTCTGCATCCACCGGAATAAGTAGTAATGTGAAGGAGCTATGTTTAGTGAATACGGCGGGTGGGGTAGAACTTCCCAGTCCTGTTCTTTCAAATAATTTTAAAATACATTTTTCATCTCCAGTTACTTCGATCCGATGCAAAAATCCTTTCTTTGTTGTCTTTGAAGCAGTATTTCACAAATGGTTTTACGATATTCGAGGTCTCTTTCTTTTAATTCATGTGGAACCTAGTTGCTAGTTTCCCAGAACCATTTCCATTGTTTGTAAAGGTTTTGCAACAGTTGATCGATCAATTTTTAATGTTACAGCCAATTCTGATTGTGTTTGATAAGAACCTTCAGCATCTTCAAATTTTTTGGGTGGCTTTCTATGTTCTTCATCTTCAATGCCAAAATCATCATTTTTAAATCGACGAAACCATCTTTTGCACGTTGTATTCGATGAAGCATGCTCACCCTAAATTTTCACTGCTAAAATCAAATACTATTGAATACCAGTATTGCGCATTTATACGAGGGTCGATCAATAAGTACCCGTGTTTGAATGAAGAGGCAAAATTTTTAAAATTTTTATTTGCTTATTTTTCAATATCAGCTTCTTTTAGGTCGATACACTTGTCCCAACGTTTCTACCACCTATCTACCTTTAACCCTTCAAAAAACACGATTTCTCAAACTCTTCAAAATACGCCTTTGTCTCGGCGATAACCTACTCGTTCGGTGGGTATGGCAGTAACTCTTAGCGCAGTTGATGCAATTTGGCCGCGACAATTCCGGATGAATGAGCGGCTGGAATGAGCAACCGCGGAGCCCATCGAGCCGATATGTTTCTCACACTTATCATTTAAAATATTAATTGCCGTTCCGTCTGCCACGCGCCCTGGCCGCTCATCATTAAAAACACTGTACGACCACGTTTAAATTCGTTGAACAAATATCCCACGGTTGTTATAGATGGTTGTCCCCATAGACATCATCCAACTTCGCCTTTATTCCTTCGCATGGTTTTCCATCCAAAAATAAAAGGCGAATTAGGATGACTATTGCTCTTTTTCCATTTTGTTGAGAAACACGAAACACGAGTGATACAACCACCGACCTGTCGTTTGACAGGCAACGGTACACGATGGTAATGTCAGCTTCTTTCAGTAACGCCCCCTGTTTTCAAAGACGGGTAATTAATGGTCGACCTTCGTAGTAGACGTAAGCAGTACTAGTAACGATACCTATTGGGACAGGGCGGAGTCGCATATTCACACACCCGCAATAGTTTAAAATGCCCAATCCTTAAACCACCCACAGCTGACATTGTAGCGGTTCCGGAACCATATGATTATGTTGCACAACCATAAAGTACATTGTGTTCATTGCGCAATCAGCAGCAGATAAAACTCTGGTTTCGGCTGGCTTTAAATTCTCCCTGCTGGTTTAATATTGACTCCGGGTGAAAAATAAGATAATGCACAAAGATGCACAGGTGCATTGTGCTACTTGTGTTATAGTTGGTTTGATTGCCGCTGGCTTCATATAGTTCCGACTGAATGCTTATAAATCCTATATATTGCACAACCACCTAAAACACATTTTCTTCATTGTGCATGCTTTTAATAGGCCGGCTTAAATTAGTTCCTGTTGGTAAAAGCGTGGTTTCGGATGGCTTTAAATGGTCTGATTGGCTTAATATTAATTTCACCTGGTTGACCTTGTTATGGTCCCGCCTGAAGGCTATGTTTATTACACAAGCATCTAAAACATGTTGTGCTCATTGTGCAAGTTCCTAATGGTTCCAGCTGATAAAAGTTGGGTTCCAAATAGTTCCAAATTGTTCCGGCTGACTAATTGGTTTCGTTCCAGCGGGTTTATATGGTTCCGGCTACCATTATAAGGTTTCGAGTGTGAAACAGTTTGCTGTCGGCAAACAGTTTCAAAAATAATATCCCTGTTCACATTACCTCCAAGCGGCATTAGCCCGTAGCTCAAAGGGTAGAGGTATGTATGGTCGTGGGGGATGGAGGTGTGAACAGAGCCTAGTATACCGCTAACATTTTTGATGTTGAAAGAAAGACGTCTCGCCCAATCGCGAGGGAGCTAAGGAGGGGGAACCGTGAGTACCATCACTAGCAGATGGCTTACCCATTCGGCATGAGCCACACAAGATCCGCTGATTATTTGGCCCTTACCACATTATTATTGGCAAGGTGTCCGATTAATCAAAACAAAAAAAAAAATATCTATATTTAAGTAACGGCGCGTGGCCGCGGGTTAGTAATAAGAAAGGTGCTTGGCCATGCACCTTGTTACTATACTAGTCAACAGCGGGAATTTCCGACGAAAAACGTCACACGAAATTCCTTGTTCACTAGTACAGCCTGGACCAGTTATATGTTAGTTCCTTTTTTTTTTACTTATACCTGTGAATAAAAATATTGTTTAGTACATACTCACCACGTTAATACAACTCCCAAAAATAAAAATAAACGGATTTTTCTTAAAATTTTGCGCCTTTATTGTCCTCCCAAATTAAACTTTTTTTATGTTCAAATACAATACGACTTAGTCCAACAATGATCTCAAACGATTTTATGAAGACTGCCACCGTCTGCCTTCCAAAACATCATCCCTTTCTCAAACAAAAATCAGACTATTTAAATGATTGAAATCACCTCTAAATAGCCCCCCCCCCCCCATTTCCATTAATAAACCACATAGAAATTCAGGGTTTCGGATATCACCAATAATCGCATACATATATTTTGTTGATTAAGCAACATGTGCCAAAAATCAGAAATTTCCATGCGATTATTAGTTGAACGACATTACCATTATATTTACTGCAAACGTGGGAAATTGAGTGCAGTGTACTTACTTATAAGCAATATTTACGAACAACGACCTTCAACGTTGTTGTAATAGACACACTGAATAAACTCATATAAAAATGGTTTATTCAGGTAAAATGTAAATACATTTATTATGTTATTTGAGTAACATAAACAATTTGTATACATTTAGAAAATTACATTAGAATTT
Organism: Nephrotoma appendiculata; assembly: GCA_947310385.1. Classification (NCBI taxonomy): domain Eukaryota; kingdom Metazoa; phylum Arthropoda; class Insecta; order Diptera; family Tipulidae; genus Nephrotoma; species Nephrotoma appendiculata. The sequence goes on along the minus strand of OX371223.1, from coordinate 244,440,175 downwards.
AAGGAATATTGTGCAGGTCATGATTAACACTGCAAATATGTATACAATTGTATCGGGTAAGTTTAGATAGGTTGAAAGTGGTAACGAGATTTCGATCTGTCTAAAGACAATTCGTTACACCGTGGGGAAACCCATCCTGAGATTAAAAGAGATCTCATGCTCTTATGAAAAGTAGATAGAGTCGAGAACTGATTGAAAGGCGATCAACGTGGCGGACGCCCCACACCCTGAGTAAGTCTCAGCCGGGCAAACTAATCTAATTTTTATAACCTAAATACACATTTCTTGATAATATTATTAAGTAATTTTAACTATTTCTTATATTTTAACTATATATTAAAACTTATTACAGCTTATTATGTATTTATTCATGTTTTTTTTTTTTTTTTTTTTTTTAAACGCTCAATTAAGATTAACTTTATTCCCCTTTTTTTTTTTTTCTTTTTTTTTTATTTTTAAACTTAATATCTTATAAAGTTATAAACATTAACGTATATCCATTCATCATTGAGGTACGAGTATCTGGTCAGTGACTGTGACGCCGGCGAGGTTGTGTGAAGGTTGGTAGTTGGTTCTCGCTACGTCGCTGCTTAGTAGTGGCTTTCCAGACTCTCCTGATGTTACGGCGCCGCCTCCAACTAATGACTAGTATTCCCCCTATGATGAGTACTATCCCTGAACTTGCATAGTGGTGGAGGTCATGTACATTAACTCGTCGCCAATGTTGTTTTTCGTGAATTGAGTTTACTGCAACGGCCAAATCTTCCAGCTCCGGGTCTAAATTCCCTAGTACCTCCGGGGTCCGAATTATTTTTTTTTGTCCAACCAAACTTGGCTTACATTGAAACTAGGCAAGAGGTTAATTGTAGCCCTCTGGCAACCTGCATTTAACTGAAGTATACCACTGCCTTGGATTTTTTTGGTACTCCGGGGTATTGTTGAATATGACTGTAATTCTTTCGGGTTATGCATTGATAATCAGCCACTGATTTTCCTGGCTTAGTTGTGTTCCCCCATGCTTGTTCTTCTCTTTGTAATATATGGTCCTTGCATGACCTATTATCCACCTAAGCATTAAACAACGTGCGTTGCTGTCTTCATAGTTGAACCCCGGACTCCCACTGCGTGCACTCGGCTAACACCGCAACTGACATCTTTTGGCATCATCGCTTGTAGTTTTTGGAGTTGTTCACTCAGTTATGTCGGGGTAACTAGTTTGGTATTAATATGCTCCTCCTATTTCCTCCATGAATATGCCTGGGTTGTTTGGAAACTCTTTGTACACACTACCACCCAGCGATTTCACGAAAACCAACACTACTCCTATTTCTACCATCCATGGATAACCTTTTGTGAATGTCCTCATTATGATTGTTTCCCTTGTTGTTTGTTGGCCACATAATATGGAAAATAATGTTAACTTTGTGTCTTATATGCGGTTCTTATTACTTAATTAATAATATTAATTGCTAATTATTACCATATTCCTATACTATTCTTTAACCTATCCTATATAGCCTATCCTATTCTCTTAACTCTACTTGCAATGGTATTCGATATACCATTCTTCATTCTGTCTTTACATCATCTATTCAGATATCTAATTCTACGTAGATGGTGTAACGACAGAATGGTCCGCGACAACGAGCTCTGTATTACCCGCGCTACCATCAGCCGTCACCTCCTTCTTCTTTATTTCTCTCTCCTCCCGTCACATTTTCGTTCCTTCTCCAACTCCTTCCTCTTACGCTTAAGTGCATCCAAGTGTTCCACCATAAGATGGAGTATTTTACAGAATCAGTGGGGTTACTACACTCGAATATCTTTAGCGTGGAAAATTCCGAGTGGGTTGCCATTCCTCGTGACTAGCTCATAGGCTACTGTCCCAACTCGGCGTTGTACTGTGGCGGGTACAAATTTGTTTGCTAACTTAGCTGTATATTTGGAACTAGCGTTGCTCTGGGTAAAATTTCGCACCCAGACCTCTTGTCCGACTGCTAATTCCCTCCTTGCTGATCTCAAGTTGTACTGGGATGCATTCCGCTTGTACGCTTGATCAAGGTGGTATAATACAAGTTCTCGAGCTAACGCTAAACGGTCATCTTTTCCTTGAACTGAATGGTTCATCAAAGCTCCTCCTCCCAATAACCGCAATAGGGGGTACTGAGAGCCATGTTGAACGGAATGTTGTCCGAAGACCAGATATGCCGGCGAATAAGATGTAGAGGAATGCACGGTATTGCGCAGTGCACTAGCAATCTGCGGGATATGGAGATCCCAATTCCGGTGATCTTCCTCTAGGTATGCTCTAATGGCAGCTAATATTGAGCGATTGACGCGCTCTGAAGCATTAGCCTGGGGTGAGTAAACTGGAGTAAAAACATGTTTTACTCCGTGTCTATCCAAGAGGCTCTGAAATAGTTTGGACTTGAATTGTTGTCCATTGTCCGTCAAGATGGTCTCTGGCACGGAAAATACCGGGAATATTTCTTCCTCCAGGTATTGTACGACCCTACTGGCCACTGCATTTTGCAGAGGTTTTAATAGCACGAATCGCGAGTAGTGATCCAGTACTATTAGCAGGTGGGTGTTACCACTCTTAGACCTGGGATATGGCCCCAGGAAGTCAAGATACAACTTCTGGAAAGGACGTTCGAACTCTTTGTATTTGCCCATTTGGGGTCTCAAAGTGGTGTTTGGGGCTTTGGTTTGCTTACAAACCTGACATTGTTGTACATATCTTTGCACGTCTTTTACTAGCGTTGGCCAGTAGAAACTTCTGCGTATGACCTCAATCATCTTAGCCATACCCATGTGGGCTGCATTAGGTGGTTCATGCGCTTGACTGAGAATTGTTGGGACTAGGCTGACTGGGAGCCATAGTTTCCAATCTGGGATGTCTGTCTGATGATCAAGGTTCCTACTCGGTAGGTGAATCAAAATTTTCCCATCTGAGATTTTAATATTTTCTGGTTTGTGGCCTTGAAAATTTTTCAGTAGGTCCAAGTATACTGGTCGTGTAAATTCAGCAGACTGTAGGTCTAATTGTAAATTCGTTCCATGCATGGTAAGAGCAGCTACTTCCTCCTCGGGTATTCGAGAAAGAGCGTCCGGCACTACATTTTGTGACCCCTTACGATACTCGATTTTAAAGTTGTAACCTTGTAGCTTTAGACTCCAACGAGCTAACCGCCCAGACAGATCAGTCTGGTTCATCAGCCATTGCAGACTGGCATGGTCCGTAATAATGACAAATTCATATCCCTCAACATAGGCTCGGAATTTCTTTACGCTAAGAACTGCGGCCAGGCATTCCAACTCTGTGATGCTATAATTCTTTTGCGCTCCGTTCAGCTTATGAGAATAGAAAGCGATGGGATGTTCCACATTTTTACTATCTTTCTGGAAGAGGACGCCCCCTACACCTGTCTTTGACGCATCTACCTGAATAAAGAAGGTACGAGTGTAGTCTGGATGCGTTAACACTGGTGCAGTTGTAAGACATTCCTTTAATTTAATGAATGCCTCTTGTGCCTTCTCATTCCACTGGATAATGCCTTTGCATTTTAGGAGCTCGGTGAGTGGGGTCGCTACTTCCGAGAATCTTGGTATAAACTTGCGGTACCACCCACTCATTCCCAGAAATTGCCGAATATGCTTGACAGTTTTAGGAACGGGGAAATCTTGTATCGCCTTAACCTTATCTGGGTCTACCCTAATACACCCTTCACCGATTATATGGCCCAAATATTTTAAATGGGTCAGGACGAACTTAGATTTCTCAATATTGATAGTTAGATTGGCCAATGTCAGATGTTTTGCTACAACCCTGAGTAACTGCATGTGACCTTCGAAGGTAGGTGAAGTAATGAGGAGATCATCTAGGTAGACGAATACTCTATCATGCAGTTCGTGTGGTATTACCTTGTGCATTAGTCTACACATCGTCTGAGCCGCATTGCATAAACCGAACGGCATCACGGTAAACTGATAGAGGGGTCTGCCAGGCACTGTAAAGGCGGTTTTGCATCTTGAAGATTGTTCTAATGGGATTTGCCAAAATGCATCCTTCAAATCTAAACTGGAAATATATTTAGTGTTTTCCAGGCGACTGAGCAAACCGTCAATTATTGGCAGTGGATATGCCTCTGGCACCGTGACCGAGTTCAGTTTTCGTGCATCTAAACACAACCTAACCTTACCATTGCTCTTGGGAACCACAGTAACTGGTGAACTCCACGAGCTTGAAGACTCCTCAATCACTCCCAAGGACAGCATTCGTTCCAATTCTTTATCCATTTCACGTTGCTTAGCAGGAGAAATGGCATAATAACGTTGCTTGATTGGTTTGGCATCACCAGTGTCTATCTCATGCTGCACTAAGTGTGTTTTTCCCAAACCTAGCTTTTCAGACGATGGAAATTCCGATTTAATTCTATCTAATTCTTCTAGCTGTGCTGATGTTAACACATGCTGGCTATTGTCTGCATTTACTTTGGAGGCTACATCACTGATATCACCTGGTAAACTGAGCTCGGATACTGTTATCTGAAGATTGAATGTGGTCCAGAAATCAGTACCAAGGTATAACCTTTGCTCTAGTGAGGGCGCGATGTAGAGACGCATACTTTTAGTTTGTCCTCCAAAAGTAATCGGTATAGTGACGTATCCGAGTATTGATTCAGGTGCACCACTGGCAGTAAGCACCTGAGTTTTTCGGGGGAAGTATTTTAAACCATGGTCTTGTAGAAATTGTTCGCTTCCTTTACCCAAAACACTTATGTTGGCTCCGGAATCGAGAAGACCACGAATATTTTCTCCGTCTAAAGTTATATTGACATATGGTCGATGATCTAACCCTTGGTGAATTATTGATGATAATATTTGCTTGCGCCACCATCGTCGCAAACGAAAATATCTTAACGCTCGAATCCTTTGTCTGTTGTCTGTTTGACAAGATATCGAACGGTGTGTATTATTATTTTTAATATTTAAGCTCGGTGCAGCCGGTACAATTCGGGGTCCGTATTGCTGGCTGCCTCTTCTGTGGCATTCTTTGGCCTCGGAGGTGTGTTCTGGAGACGAGTTTGGCGAGGCTCCCTCATCTCCGATCTCCAGTTTTCCGTTGATGGGGTACAGCGAGTACAATCTGGCTTGAATACATCTCTTGTTCCACAACCAAAACAGAAAACATGAGAGACAGGTTTGCGACAACCCATGAATGTGTGGTTAGGATCCCCACAGTTCCAACACTTAAACCTTGCACCACTCATCAGGGGCTGAGAGTGAATTCTCTGAACTGCTGTGGCTTGTTGGAAGTTTTGCTGACCCACAGGGTCAAAGATGGGGTTTCCCCTGATGGACTGGGCTCTATTCTGTTGATTGATGGCACATATTTGTGGCTGGGAATTGGCTAAGTAGTATGGGGTCGTATCGGGCATTTCATACTGTCCCATATCCCCTTCTTGCTCATCCATCAGACGTGGTCGGATTATTGGACTTGAGTGACCACTTGACTTCAGAGTCCTTGTGGGGTATTCTCCGGGATCGATATTGTAGCCTTGAAAACCAGAAGTTGCTTTAAGCATGGATAAGGGTTCGTCCACTTCCCCTTGCTCCAACATAAACTCATGTACCTTAGGAGTTTGTGTGTTGAACGCAACTCTTCGCCTAAAAGGTTGGTTGCCGTACTTGCTAGGTGTCAAGTCATTGGGTGGTGCGAAGGTGGCTTCCGGAACATGTCCAAATCTTCGCCACACTTGCTCCAGCGTGCTACACCTACGAATGAAGTCGGCCAGGGTTGCAAATCTTGGTTCGTTGTGCATCGCCATTTGCAATCCTGGACGCATGTTTCTTCTTATAAAAGTGTACATAACGCCTTCAGAAATGGTTCTTGTGGATTGTAATGCGATTTTTTGCATTGCCTGATAGTACTCCTGGACAGTTTCGCGGGGGTATTTTTGCTTTCTATCACTTAGCATTCGGTGTATATCATCCTCTGTGATATTAGGAGCAAAGCGTAACGCCATTTCTTGTTTCACGCTGCTCCAGTCTATCTCTGGGTTGCGGTCAACTGAATTCCAGAACCACTCTAGAGCTTCCTCAACTAAGCACAAGTCAAGAGCTCCCACCACACTATCAAGTGGTATCTGGGATCGTTTAGCATGCCATTCAATCCTGGTTAGAAAACGTTGCACTGTCAATTCGCTACTATTCCCAGAGAAACTGATTTTCCATGTTTTTACCTCCTGTCGTAGTTTTGCCTCATTAATTTTACTTGTCCGATGCGTAGAATTCGGCATAAGTTGGTATTCATCACTATCATACTCGAAGGATTCCTCCCTTTGGATATCATCATCGAGTCGTATTTGGTCTAATTTTTGGTGAAATAGCTCAGTATCCTTTCGAGCCGCCATTTGTACTGGATTCTTGAGTTTAGATACTGCACCTTTACCTTGGCCGTCATCATTGATTTCTGTTTGCTTTGGTGCTTCTTCTGGGACCTTTAAACTGCCCAACTGCGTACGGGCATCTTCAGTAGTTAACTCACCTGCCAACAGTCGGGACACTAATTCCCCACCAAACTCGACAGCATCTCTAAGGGGTCCTACTAATGCTGCAAACTTAGGCGTCCTACCAATTCGTGCAACTCTTCCTTGAAGGTGCACGAACTTGGTGGCCAGTTTTGGTAACCATTCAGCTGTTGGTTTTAAACTAATAACTCCATCCAGCATGCACTGACGTAGATGGCTCAATTTCTTTAAGCACAACGTAATCTCCCTTGCGGGTTGTTTACGCGCCGCTTCATGTGCTATTTTAGGGACCAAAAACGAATTATTGGACTCATTCTCTATTTTGCGCGTTAACTCCAATTTTAGAGTCTCGGTTACGTTCCCTGGAGTGATTTTGTCCACCAGGTTACGCACTTCAAACTCGATGCGCAACTCATCCTCATCCAGATGGTCTACCTTAAACAATTTCTTCTCCGACATTCTATTATTTAGCAAACCCTAAAAATCTACTAACTACCTAATAACTGCTTATTCCTAAATTGTAAATTCACTTATCTTCCGTAATACTTATAACCTATTTAATTTTCGTCCTCTCATTAACCCAACTTATATCGCTATCAAACTCCTACACCCTCTACTTTTTACTATCGCTTTTAAGCTGGTAATTCAAAATAAATACGCCTTATGTCTTAATTCACTTCTTCTAATCTTCTGATGGGTTGGTACACTATATTCAATTTTTGTTTATAAACTTTCTAATAACTTTGGTGTGGCGGATCCTGTGCAGCCCCCGCCGAGCGAGGTCCAGGTGCTCTGGTGATGGTTGAAAAAGGAATGGGATAGGTTAAAATATGAATGAAAATTTTTTTGGCGAAAGTGCACATCCAATTTAAATCATGCAGTGAGAGTCCTAACTCGGTATGTACACCTGAGTGATTCTCACTGCTATTTTTGGATTGGATTAGCAATCCCACAAATTGTACCTACTGGCCAAGCATATTCCAATTGCCCTCATCCTCACAGTTGATAGTCAAGCTTCGCGAGCGAAGGATCACGACTGTGCGAGTAGCTAACCTAAGATATGCTTGTAAATCACCTGTGGTTTTTGAGTTCTATAACTGTATATACCACAATGGACTACCAGAAGGAACGGTAACTCGCCGGCTATCGTTAAGAATTTCCACAATGCGTATCGTAACCTTACTCAGTTTATGTCCAGGCCTGCAGTCATACTCGCCTAATAGCAGAGCAAAGATATCTGAACAACTGAATAGGTTTAAATCTAGACGTGATTAACTAAATGTAGACGATATACGACCTACACCCCAAAGGGTGATGATTAAAATTTTAAATATACAAAGCGGATTTGAACGCGAAACCTAACTATGCACTGTGTGGTTTGACCACCAGGAAATTCATATTTTTAGTCGAATTTCTTTGGAGAATCTGTTTTGAAGAACTCAAAACAAATTACAATTATTTTTGGGGAAATGTGAAACTTGGGTGTTTGTACCAGTTTAATGTAGTGTTACGGCTAAGCCGATAGAATGTCAAGTCCTTTATACCCCCTGCATTTGCAGGCAAGAAAGGAATGATTGACATTACTACCGCGAGCGCATAACACTCTCCCTCACTGGGTCATAAACAACTCAAGTTGAGAAAGCTGTATGAAGACAACAATCTTAATGGATGATTTTGTTTGGGAAAATTTTATTCTCCCATATATATGGAAAAACTGTACTTAGAGTAAGAAATATCATTTTGCGCTGATGGGGAACTAAACAACCCAAATGGGTTCGAAAGAATTCTACTAATCACTATGAACCTCTTCTGGTTGGCACAAATAATTGAGTGTGCATCCACTGGTTTCAACTAACTAGCTTTAATAGCTAGATTAAGTTAATCAAAACACGGATCATTCAGAAAAACTATATAGACTAAAAGCAAGATGATAGCGTCTGATATTTCTAACCAAGCACAGCCTGTATTTAACAAATACGATTATTTTCGGGCTTCTAGTTTGGGCGCCATAATGAAACAGTTTGCTGTCGGCAAACAGTTTCAAAAATAATATCCCTGTTCACATTACCTCCAAGCGGCATTAGCCCGTAGCTCAAAGGGTAGAGGTATGTATGGTCGTGGGGGATGGAGGTGTGAACAGAGCCTAGTATACCGCTAACATTTTTGATGTTGAAAGAAAGACGTCTCGCCCAATCGCGAGGGAGCTAAGGAGGGGGAACCGTGAGTACCATCACTAGCAGATGGCTTACCCATTCGGCATGAGCCACACAAGATCCGCTGATTATTTGGCCCTTACCACATTATTATTGGCAAGGTGTCCGATTAATCAAAACAAAAAAAAAAATATCTATATTTAAGTAACGGCGCGTGGCCGCGGGTTAGTAATAAGAAAGGTGCTTGGCCATGCACCTTGTTACTATACTAGTCAACAGCGGGAATTTCCGACGAAAAACGTCACACGAAATTCCTTGTTCACTAGTACAGCCTGGACCAGTTATATGTTAGTTCCTTTTTTTTTTACTTATACCTGTGAATAAAAATATTGTTTAGTACATACTCACCACGTTAATACAACTCCCAAAAATAAAAATAAACGGATTTTTCTTAAAATTTTGCGCCTTTATTGTCCTCCCAAATTAAACTTTTTTTATGTTCAAATACAATACGACTTAGTCCAACAATGATCTCAAACGATTTTATGAAGACTGCCACCGTCTGCCTTCCAAAACATCATCCCTTTCTCAAACAAAAATCAGACTATTTAAATGATTGAAATCACCTCTAAATAGCCCCCCCCCCCCCCCATTTCCATTAATAAACCACATAGAAATTCAGGGTTTCGGATATCACCAATAATCGCATACATATATTTTGTTGATTAAGCAACATGTGCCAAAAATCAGAAATTTCCATGCGATTATTAGTTGAACGACATTACCATTATATTTACTGCAAACGTGGGAAATTGAGTGCAGTGTACTTACTTATAAGCAATATTTACGAACAACGACCTTCAACGTTGTTGTAATAGACACACTGAATAAACTCATATAAAAATGGTTTATTCAGGTAAAATGTAAATACATTTATTATGTTATTTGAGTAACATAAACAATTTGTATACATTTAGAAAATTACATTAGAATTTAAGGAATATTGTGCAGGTCATGATTAACACTGCAAATATGTATACAATTGTATCGGGTAAGTTTAGATAGGTTGAAAGTGGTAACGAGATTTCGATCTGTCTAAAGACAATTCGTTACAAGTGATAAATAAGATAGTGAGCAATGATGCACAAAGCATATGTGCTTCTTGTGTCATAGTTGATTTGATTACGGCTGGCATGGTTCTGGTTGGCTTCATATGGTTCTGACTGACATTTTAGTGGTTTCGGTTGACCTCTGCAGAAGCCTTATATGTTACACAACCGTCTAAAGTGCATTGTGTGAGTTCCTAATGGTTCCGGCTGCTAAAACTTTGGTTCTGGTGGACTTTAAATTGTTCCGGCTGATGCTTTAACCACTTGGCTTTTTTCGAAAAAGTGTGTCCATAAATTGTCAGTTTTTTTACATTTTTTTAGAAAATAATTACCAAGTAACCTGAATTCAATGTTTTTTTACAATTTTTTTCAATTCATTGTCGACAAAACAAGCTTTGCCCTAGCATGACTCGGGCAAATCAAAAGAACAATCGAACTACGCCCCGAGTCACGCTCGGGAAAATCACTTAAGTGGTTAATGTAAGTTCAGATCAGACACTGCACAATAATACGCAATGCATAATAATTATTTTTAGAAAGATAGACAATTTTTATTTTCGCAGCTTCCTTGTATTGTAATTTTCATTATTTCATTGTGATTTCACAGATTATAACGGTGGTATGGTATGTTTTGTTTACCCATGGTTTTTGAGTAGGGTAATCAAAATTATTCGAAATTATTACATTTTGCGGTGGTTTATTCACCAACCTCGGGCATGATTAATTACGCTCAGAGTTTCTCACTTTCCAAACCCTGTATCATTCAAATCGATTGGAAAATACAGCCTTGGCCAAAAGTATTGAGCACCCTATAAATTTGGGCGTACACGATACATATAACAGAAAACAACCCCTTTTGTTTGTTTATTATTTTTCGACATCTAAAACTAAAAAGGACTAAAAACAGTGACTCACACCGCAAGTTTGGTAATAAACCATCTGGTGCAATAAAATTTGTTATTTTTCCATATTGTATTTATTCGTCAGTTCGCTAGTTTCGCTCAATGTGTACACATCCAGTGATTTAGTCCGCTTTTGGTGTTTGGATTTGTTAAATTTAGTGATATTATTGCAATATGGCGAAACAAAAAGAGTTAAGTTTAGAACAACGTGTGCTTCTGCATGAGCAAGGGAAATCACAAGTAGAGATTTCTAAAACTGTGAAATGTTCACGCCGATCTGTGCAATATACTATTGAGCGATTCACCGCTAGTGGATCACACAGTAATAGGTACAGAACCAGGCGCAAACGCATCACCACATACCGTAGGTTTCAGTAGTTGACACTTAGGCCAATTTTGGCCCAGTGTGATACTACACATTTCCGCCACATCATTAACCCATTCACCTATTCACCTACTCACACAACTACAGTTTTACCACCTACACATTGCAAGCTCCATGTCAACCTGTACATTGACGTGGACGGTGGGTCGGCGCTGAATTCTGCACTCCATCAGAAGGTCTAGGTTGTGTTTATTAACATCGCCGATTGTAATCGATGATGTAAATTCGTTTTGCATCTAGCCTCTGATGGGATTCGAACCCAGTACCTCCCAGTCCAAGTGCCGAAGCTTTAACCACTGCATCACTTGTCCGGTACCACCTACCATAACGACCGAACGTTAGTGAGAGGAGCATTAACAAATAGGAAAAAACTTCTTCAAACCTCGTTGGTGAGCTGTCAGTAGAAATTAAGAAACCAATCTCTGCTCGCACCAGTCGCAGAAAGCTTCAGGAAGCTGGTTTGAAACGCTGTAAAGCCAGGAAGAAACCCTGGCTCTCCGAAAAAACAAGAAGGCTTGGTATAAATTGGCCTTAAAATACCAAAGTTTCACCGAAGAAGATTGGTCAAATATCGTGTGGTCAGACGAATCAAACGTTGAAGTAAGTTGACAATTCTATGCCCTAATAATATTAAATAATATGATTTTAAAATAAAATTCATCGATACAAATATTTTAGTTTTCCGAAGTCTCTACATTTTCTTTATTTCAGATTTTTGGTACACCTGGTGTTCCTTTTGTGTGTCGCCGTGTAGGCGAAGCATTTAATCCAGAGTTTGTGGTACCAACTGTAAAACACGGCAATATAATGGTCTGGGGCTGCATGACTAATTCTGGAGTTTGAAAAATGTTCGTGCGTGAAGGCCACATGAACTCTTCAAAATACATAAACGTCCTAGAACATCCTTTTTGGTGATACAAACATAGATAGCGTTAAACTCCAGCAGGATAACGCGCCATGTCATAAATCTGCCCGCACAATGGCATGGTTTTGAGAAAATGGCATTGAGGTTCTGGAGTGGCCTGCCCAGTCCCCGGGCCTGAACCCCATAGAATATTTATTGAGTTTATTAAAACGCAGAGTTAGGCGCTACACAATAAATAATAAAGAAGACTGGACCCACAAAATATTAATTTTATATAAAGAAATAGTAATGTGAACCTATAAAAATTGTTTCAATTTATTTCAAATTGATACTCCCCAAAAAATTGTAAGATATCATGGATGCTCAATACTTTTGGCCAAGACTGTAATTTAGAATTAGCTTTCGAGAACCACTCGACTCGGTATCAGATCTCTACCAATTTGAATATTTTATATTCGATTAAATTTTACAATACCATTTACATGTTCATATGTAATCGCGAGCAACTAAAACGACTCAAACCTTCAAACGGCTTAATCGTCTTTCAGTATTTTTTGAAAGCCTGATATTTTTACTTTTTATATGTATATATATATATATATAGCGATTCCACACGAAAACGACCGGATTCTGTCCTCACCCCCTTCGATTTTTATGAAACTTGCTGAAGATGTTCCCTATGGTGTAGAAACACAAAAAATTATTTCTGTTTTTGTCTTCGGCTCTGTACTTTTGAACAGGGGCGCACGCCGTTTTAAGGATTTCGCAAAAATGCAAATTTTTAAATGCATATAGCTCAAAAACTACTTACCGGATTTTAATAAATAAGATCTCATATGAAAGGGATTTAATGGTAGTTTTATAAATAGTTGTTATTAAATTTTTCAATTAATTGGTTGTGTGAGAAAAATGACGATTTTTCAAAAAAATTGATTTTTCAGTACTTTCGACAACAACAACAACCAATTTTTTTATCATTTTTTGCAAGTTTAATCATTTCCCGAATAGGTACAAAAATAAAAAAATAGGTGTTATTTTTCGTTTTTATGATATAATTTTTTAAAAATTTCATGCTACACTTACTTTAATGTAAAAAAGAGAGATTTAATCATAAAAATGGTTCTATCATAAAAGAAAACACCGATAACTGCAATTTTTAAACTTTTATAAAACATGGGTTAACTTATAACTAAAAAAACTATTTTTATTAGAATAAATTTTATCAAATTAATACTTTTTAACTCATTTTAAGTGTCTATTTTATTTTTATTTATTTATACTTATTTTTTTTTTTATTTATGAGATACAGAATATTAAATTATTCCCAATAAAGTTAAACGGGAAATGGTTATGCAAATTTCTATTACCAATTGTCCATTTGTTTTAATAATAAAATAAAACAAGTACTATTTTTAATTTCATATAAACAATATTTTTATTAAGTAAACATATTTAAAATACAATTTTAACGGTTTATTATATTAATAATATAATATTTATATTACTTATTTAAAACAATGTTGATCTTCACAAAACGAAATTTTTTTAATGTGTAGAGATCTCTTATCAATTGGAACAAAACTATGATATTGACGAGTATCTGGTATTTGTTTTATTGAGTTATACCGATTTTTTATTTTCTTTCCATGATATATAATCTTTGGTACTATAAAACTGATAATTCACTTTTGACTCATTTTGAATAGCCCAAGAATACAGTTCATATGGTGTGGTTATTTGATTTTCAAACGGCCTTTGCAAACTTGCTCTAGTGGCATTTCCCTTAAGAACACCTCCTAATGCATCGCCCTTGAACTGCATCTTGAACTATGAATGAGTTTTTTTCCGAAAAATCACATATAACAACAGATTCATCGTTTTCTAAATTAGACTTCCTATGTTTTAGATACGCTGATTGTTGTTCTGCAATAAACGAATGTGGTAATATGTTTTGTAGTTGCTCACAAAATTTATCAGTAGATTCCAATGTTGATAAAATTGTTGTTTCTATTGTACACCGATCTGTTTGCTGCCATTGTTTATAAGTAATCTCATCTATATCATTTTCTAGTAATTTTGTTGATATTTCCTGATGTAAATTTGTAGTTCCTGGGCAAGATGTACACTCGTTTAAATTGCACGATGTTGTTGAATTTCCGCAAACAATCTGAGATATAAGATCACGATAACTTTCTAAAGAATGAGAAAGAAGATTTTTTGTTTTTATGACGTTAAACATCAGTTTAATGTTTTGATGGTATATGCATACGCATATACAATGTGTGCCACTTGAATTTGCTAGAACGCAGTGTTTTGAACGCAATGAAGCAAATGTAGGAAATCCAACTTTTATTAATGGATATGTTCTTTTAAATAGTTGATGCGCTTCCTTTAAATTACGGAGCACTAATCTACGTTGTTTTGTTATCTTAACTCCATCTGTTGTTATTGTTTCAAAATCTAGTTTTACAGCACACACTCTACTTATTACATCGTCCTCATAGAAATTCTGCACGAATTCGGCTATTTCAGGATTAATGGTTCTCGATCCACATTTAATGTTCGGTGTTGACATTATGCCGTGGTCCTCCTGAATCTGCTTTGCTCTATTTGCTGTTTAATGTGACACGTTAAACTCGCGCAGACCAGCTTTTTGGTAGCGTTGTTAAAACCATGTACCTTTCATTTTGATTCGTACAATTTCCAAACTTGTTTTTCAATTGTTGGATCATTTCATTTATGACAGCACTAGTTGCGGCATCGGAACTGGAAGGCAGATGAAATATATCCTCTGCTATTTTCGTTGAAACTTCTTGAATTTTTTTTGTCTTGTAACATTCAACTCTCATTTTTTTTCGATTTATCGGTGAACTGCCAATGAGCAACAACGTATCGTTGAATAATGGAATATCTGGATAAATGTATTTCTCCTCTTCGGTTGCTATTGATGAACTTGATGATCTGCTGTCAGGTGTACAGTCTACATTTGAGTTAATCGTTTGTATTCCAGAGAGCCCTGGATCATTAACACTTAATTTACTTGCACTATAAATGTTTAAGTAACAACCACTGCATATGTATTCACCCATATTAATGATAATTCCTTTCAAGCTAGCTAACTAAATTAAACTATTATGAGCTTGTCGACAGTTGGATTGTTTTTTGAATTTTTGGCACTTAACACACTTAATATTCATACTGAATTCTTATTGTTTTAAAATTTTACTTGATTTAACTTTAAACTCTGGCTTACGAATGACATAGTTCATACAAATTTCTCTTATTTATACAAAATTATTTTTAGGATTTTTGAAATCAAAATTGTCATTAGCAAGTTTTTACTGCCCGGATAATAAAGATTTATTATCACACTTACTTACGTGGTGAGTCAGTTGGTAATAATAAGTATCCCCTTCTTTCAAAAAAGGGATCCCGCCCAGTTCTATTCTACTTAGTTCACTAATAAGTTGAGATAATAACAAAAACGTAATAAATATATGTATACCTAAAAACAATACCCAAAACCTAATCATACACGTGCAGCTTACGCCTATAAGCAACACGGACGATCATTCGATCAGTGATTACTAATATGCCTGCCTTTGTTGCTTGTCTCCCTCTTTTTATATTTATTTCTTGAAGGATATGTAACTACTTTTTCATACTATAATAACCGACATTCTTATTTTTAGAAATTAGAAGATACTCCTAATGATGATTTTAATCCAACAAATGAATGAAGTACTAAATTGATAAAATTTATTGTAATAAAAATATTTTTTTTTAGTTATAAGTTAACCCATGTTTTATAAAAGTTTAAAAATTGCAGTTATCGGTGTTTTCTTTTATGATAGAACCATTTTTATGATTAAATCCCTCTTTTTTGCATTAAAGTAAGTGTAGCATGGAATTTTTAAAAAACTATATCATAAAAACGAAACATAACACCTATTTTTTTATTTTTGTACCTATTCGGGAAATGATTAAACTTGCAAAAAATGATAAACAATTGGTTGTTGTTGTTGTCAAAAGTACTGAAAAATCAATTTTTTTGAAAAATCGTAATTTTTCTCACACAACCAATTAATTGAAAAATTTAATAACAACTATTTATAAAACTACCATTAAATCCCTTTCATATGAGATCTTATTTATTAAAATCCGGTAAGTAGTTTTTGAGCTATATGCATTTAAAAATTTGCATTTTTGCGAAATCCTTAAAACGGCGTGCGCCCCTGTTCAAAAGTACAGAGCCGAAGACAAAAACAGAAATAATTTTTTGTGTTTCTACACCATAGGGAACATCTTCAGCAAGTTTCATAAAAATCGAAGGGGGTGAGGACAGAATCCGGTCGTTTTCGTGTGGAATCGCTGTATATATATATATATATATATATATATATATATATATATATATATATATATATATATATATATATATATATATATATATATATGTATACATATATATATATATATCTATATCTATATCTATATATATATATATATATATATATATATATATATATATATATATATATATATATATATGTATATATATATATATATATACATATATATATATATATATATATATATATATATATATATATATATATATATATATATATATATCCATGCAGTAGTTGAATAAATGTAAACCATAATAATAGAATGCAACATTATCCATTTGTTTTTGCATCAATATATTTGGAGGTAAATAGCATGAGAATGAATTCTGCTAATGAAAATACCTACAATTGCATATTTCGATCAATTTACATTTTCGGATGTAAGAAGATTTCTGCGCGTGCATCGAGTAAGCAAAAATCGAGGTCATCTTGTTATACATTTTTGCTTTCGTACATTTCTGATGAATGTTAAATATTTTTTTTTCTATATTGGGTAAAAATGTGCAACAATTTGCAGTTAGGGGTCAGTTTTTTTTAAGTTTTGGTAGTATCGTGTTTTAAGAAAAATAGTAATAAAAACGTGGGGATAGTTTAAAATTTATAGTCGTGTTGGGTTTTTTTTGGTTTAATTTTAGTAATATTTTTTAACAGAAGTTAGTTTTTAACAGAAAATAAACGTGGTAATAGTTTAAAAATTATATTCGTGTGAGTTTTTTTTGGTTTAACTGGTGAAACAAGAAGATTCTGTTCGGTTATAGGAACTATATACTTTTTTCGGGTGAGTATGGTGTTGAAGGTGTGCTACTAACTTTTTTTTGCATGGCGAGGTCCCTTAGTTGCTTCTCCCTGCCCATAGGCAGGTCACTCTCTGGTCTCCGAGTTTCCTGAAAACTCTGGATACTCTTGAGGCAGTAGATTGGTTCATGTTTAGCATTTCACTCGCATTACTAAGCTGAAGTGGCCGAATACCATCATAGAATGGAGCGCCAACGGTAACGTAAGTAAGGAAATATTAGAGGAGATGAGTAGCATACGCCTGTGGACATTGGCAACAGGGGTTCCAATTTTTAGGATAACGAGTAGTTACGACACGAGTAAAATCGTTTAAATTTAGGAAAAAAATCAAATTTCACAAAGACCACATTTTAAAGACCTAAATAATTTTTTTTTCAAATTTTAAATCTTTTATTTATAGATTATTTTTTATGACTTAATTATTATACAATTATTTTAATAATAAATATATATTTCTTTATTTATTTTAATTTATTTGGTTGATGTTGTTCATTTTTGAGTTTCCGCATATTTGCGAAAATATTTTTTGCTTTTGGTTGTTTTTCTTTTTATAAAATATTAAATAATAATTAATTAAATATAATTTGTTGTTTTTGTTATAATAGTGCGATTTATATAATAACTATAATATAATTATTATATACACTTAGTTATTTAGAAATTTGCTAATTAAACAAATTTAATATGTAAATCTTATACAATGGGATGAAGATTTTGAAATGATAAGAAATTTGTATTTATATTAGATTCTGTATATGATTAACATTTTTTTTTTTTTTATTAAACTTAAACTTTATTATGTCTAACGTCTGCGTCCGAAGCGGAGGAATAAGTGGTCGACATCACTACGTTTTCGGTGCATTTCATCGTTGTTGTTGCTCTCGGGTAGGATGGAGAAATCATAATTTCTGTAGTCTGTGAAATAAATAAAAATTTTGTTTTTTATAAAAAATATTTAATAGGCTAAGGAGTTCGAGGTGGCGTGCTCACTTGGTTCTTGGCTTTTAAGGAATGCATTAATTTGATTTGTTAAATCGTGCGAGTTCTCTAGGGCGAGACAAACTTTTTTGATGTGATTTGGGCGGGATTCTAGTAGTGCTGGTTCACATAGGTATGGCGTTTCGTAACCGTTTGTACCTGCAGTTATGGAGAGGACGCATAGCAATGCAATAACAGTTAGTACAATTTGTGATACCATGTTTGTGTGTTGTTTTCTTGGGAATCTGTAATTAAAAGTAAACATAAAATATATAGTGTTAACCTTCAATTAAAACATAAAGAAATATGTATAATTTGTCGTAATTTTGTTTATGTAATAAATCTAATAAACCGTAAAAACTTCACAATTTTATATCTTAGGTACGAAACATTAATTAAACTTTTTTTATTTTAAATTTCTTATAAAGTTGTTTGATGTAAACAAAACAATTAGACGTGATCAATACCTTAAATATTTTAATTAGGTTTATGTTTTTGTTTTTCGATTAAATAATAAGAAATATTTGCCCCACATCCAAAAGTTTATGAAATCAATAATTTACAACATTGATTTGAAATAATAAAATATTTTGGTTTAATTTTTGAGGGACTTTAACATTACGGTACGGTTTTTAAATACAGTTTATACCATCTTATATCGGGAAATCACCTTCAATGCAGAATATACACAATCAACATAAGATGTCCATGTTTGGTAGGAGCAAATTTCAAAGTTTATAGTAATTAAAATGATTTGATGTACCATTTTATGTTTGATCACTAAATCGAGTTAGTTCTGGCAAATTCGTTCCTCAGTACAGTGTTAATTTTTGCGGTGTATATTTGTGCAATATTAGATTTTTTTCGGAATGGCACCACACAAAGGTGAGTGTTAATATTATCATCCTTGTTTTCTAAAATAACTTTATTATAATTATGTGGATGGCAAACGTATAATAAACAAATTGGGTTTTGATCAAACTTTATCGCAAAAATAATATACGAAGTTTAGCAGAATGTGCACCATATGCCATCAAAATAAAAGTTCTTTGTTTTTTTTTTTTTTTTTTTTGTAATGGCACGATATTAAAAGTGATATGCATGTCGTATACACACGTAAATGAATATGTGGGTGGTTAATATAGGAAACATTTAAATTTTATTCTAGATCAATATACATACTTGTGAACTTTTCGAAATTTAATTTAATTTTCAGATGTTTTATTTGTATTTACAACGAAATCCACATTGGCACATTGGAATTGAATCGAAAATTAATATTTTATCGAGTCTCAATTCGAAAGTAATGTAATTTTTAATTTTCTCAACAATTGATTCTGAATTCCCTCGGTGGCATAGAAAGCACACAATATTAAATGTTACCTACTTATGGATATATCAAACAAACAACAAACACACGAGAAATAACGTAAAATATTTGTACGTAACTTGTTGCTGATTTATGGTATACAGTGGCATAATTAAGTCAACGTACACCCGCAAATTATATCGGAAGCGAGCTAAAGTTGCGTTTTTGAGGTAAAATATGATATACATGTGATTAATAGTGTTTATCAGATAGAGGAAATGTTTAAAGCACGACCTTGCGATAGAATTTCGAGTGTGAACGTTATTACTTAGTCCAACCGCCCCCTCGCCGCACCGTGTACTTCGGTCCTTCCGGAATGATGCATTTACACTCTCATAGTAATTTTTTTTGTTATTTTAAATTTGTTGGAAAAATCCTGAACTTAGCAGAAGCAAACAGAATTATGCTGTTTTAGTGTCCTTTTGAATTCCTGACATTTTAAAATTGAGCAAGTGTAGTGTTGCTCTAATAGTAATAATTGGAAGATGCACCCATCTCATCTACGACTAGTAACGGTATTTCTTCTGCTCCTATAGACAATAACTACTTGTCAAATTGCAGTGTGTAGTTCGTTCCAAAAAAATTTCTCACAATTTTAGTCTAATCAATTTATTTCAAAACTTCAAAAACTTTTATGCAACCGCAATACCTAACTGTATAGTTTTAATGTTCCGAACAAGATATTTAACTTGGCCGGGATTATGAAAACATTCCTGGAACGAAATCACTATAAATTTTCGATTCTTCTTGAAATAATAATTTATAGTGCCAAATTTTCCTAATGAGAGTTAAGGCTTACGGTCTAATAACATATTTAACCAAAACCAATCTTACCATGAATCTATAAAAATTGCTACAAACGATAAGGTAAGTTTTTAGTTTTACACCGTAATGGCGATTAAATTTGTTTGCCGCTTTTTGGCATTTTTGAATGTGTATTATTGTAAATCAAATTACGTGAAATGTGTAAAAGCTTTGCAAACCAATTTATCAGAGAAACAAACCACTGTGGGCATATTATTTGAGAATTTGATACCTAGTCTGAAATTTGTTTTCTAATGACAACCAGCGTCAAGTAAAAATTTCAATGTGGCTTGTTTTTGTAGCAAATTCATATTGTATTGACCATTTACTTTGTAATAATTTATATTAAATTTATTTTGAAACAACTGCGTTGAGGTTGGATTACACTAACCGCAGTCATGTATGAATAATTATTAAGATGGCGAACCATCACTGCTTTTTATTTGTCGTATACTTTAATCTTTCTTGATTATTAATTGGTGACTTGTGAATCTGCGGTAATATTTATTGGGCAGTAGTTACACGTTATTCTTTCATTGTTTCTTGCACTCTTGCATTTTAAGAGCCACTAGCAATATTGTTTTCGACCAAGTGCTTTGAAGAAGAAACACAAGTTTGGCTATTGGACATACACAAATCTTTGAAGGGGTGAGCCGCTTGACTTAGCCTTCTCTTCTGTTTTGGTGATCATATGGTCATACTATACGATGTTTAGTGTCTTTTAATGAAATTGCTAACTGTATTGGATATGCAAACTGCTTTTGTACGGTATGATGAAAAAAATAATAACCTGAATCGATTTTAAAAATATTTAAATTATTTTCTTTTATAGTCAAGTCGGAGATCTGATTTTAAGTTTTAAATACCAGGCGTGTTGAAACATTGGGTAAAGATGAAGCTGCGCAAATATCTGGCCAGAAAATGTGTTTCTTATGATAGCCAAGCAGCTTAATGAATCATGTTACAAAGATTTTTAAATTTGACGTTTCCCAACGTTGGGGTTAATAAAAATTGTAAGTGAATATACCACGAGAGATTCCAGTTAAAATATTTTATGAGTCACTTGTTCTTTAACAAACATTGTATCAGGTGTCGAGAATAAAATTTTTGAGAAGACAAGGAAAGCTAAGCATTCAAATCGATATTTATAATTTGAATTTACACAAACTGCATTAATTTTAAAAAATTTCTACAACATCTTTGAAACTCCCATTTAAAGTTTGAACCTCTGACAATAAGACAACGGGACCAGCTTACAAGGAGCTTGCATGGTGGAAATGGTGTGTAGATACAGTTTTTTTAATGGAATCAGGTCGATTAATTGATTTGTCTCAAAGCGACATTATTTTCCTTTTAATTTTGCTGCTTTAGTACCGGTTTATTGATCAAGAAATTGCTAGTATAGTTCAAAGAATTGCAATCATTCCACATAAAAATGAAAATTAATTAACCCCCCTGATCCAAATATTGTAAAAGCAATGAAAACTAAAGTGTGACAACAAATGGGATTATTGCCCAGAAGACTATTTTAAAAAATTATCAAAGTCAAATCGTTAATTGCATTGATTTAATTTTCGTAAAGCTTACGACATATCCTAATATCTATTTCATGTAATAAACCGTTCGGCCAAAAGGAGTGAACGACACCACAAAATTAACTTTTATAACGTGCTTTTCGTGCATTCAATTTAAAATATTTGACTGGCTGTCACATTTTGATTGCATTTTTAATCCAACTGAGTATCCTAAACTTAAAAACAATAAGGTGGACGAGAGCACGGTCGAGAGCACCCTGCTACTTGTTGGGAAATTTCAAAAAGAAAATTGTTTCTTTCTTTAATTGTTGAAAACGCAGAAACTTAAATTACATTAACTAAATGTCATGCATCTGTCTAATTTCTTTACATGTATTGTAATCTATATTAATAAAAATCAATTAGCGCATGTATGACTGATCATCACTTGAGAACGCCTTGACCGATTTAGCTATTTTTTTGTTGTGTTCGTAATTATCAGGACAAAGTTTGTATGAAAGAAAATTTTGGGAAAATCTACCGAGAAAGTCGAAAAATTTGGGAAATCGAAAAATGATGTTTTGTACGGGATTTTGCACGTATCCGATCCTGATGAACTTTTAAAAGAGAAAATTGGAAAATCTGAGTGGAAAACTCGGAAACTTCCCGGAAAACCCGAATAAAATATTTTTTTTTCTAGCGCATCAGTTGAGAACGGTTAGATTCGGCTCAATCTTTTTACAATCGAGAATTTAACGAGAGCGGCAATACGATGTTAGAAGGAGGACGGATAGCTCATTCTGCACTCAAAGTGCCACTGAATTTGCAAACGATAGCAATAGCGAAAGTACTATAGACTTGCAAAATATACATTTGGGATGAGTGAACGATGGCGCACAAAGGAGCATTAGAGGCGCTCGATCGAACGTTGAAAGATTTACGCAATAATCAGGACCTCTTTGAAAGTACGATGATTCTGCTGGCCAGTGATTTTCACCAAACGCTGCCATTCATTCCAAGATCAACAGCTGCTGATGAAATAAATGCTTGCTAGAAGACAACGAATTTGTGGAGATATGTGGAAACTCTCAAAATAACAACGACTATGCGAGTCGCATTACAAAATGATGAATCAGCGGACGTATTTTCAAAACAATTAGTAGACATTGGCAATGAAAAAAGTCAGGTTGACGTTTCGACTGGCCTCATTTCGTTACCACCTAATTTATGTCAATTCACAACTTCTAAAGAAGAATTGACCACGAAAGTGTTCCCGAATATTGGTACAAATCACAAAAACCATGTTTGGTTGGGCGAACGAGCCATTTTGGAAGCGAGAAATAAGGACGTAGATGATTTGAATATAAAAATTCAAAGTTAAATCGCTGGCCAATTGCATTCATTTAACTCGATCGATTCCAATACAGATCCAAATGATGTCGTTAATTATCCAATTGAATTCCTGAATTCATTGGATTTGCCAGGAATGCCGCCGTACAATTTGTAGATCAAGGTTGGATCGGTGATAATCAATTTACGCAACCTGAACCAACCAAAACTATGCAATGGAACAAGACTCACAGTTCAAGAGGCTGATGAACAACGTGATTGACCAAGATTATCATAGAAAAGTTCAAAGGCGGGTTGTTCTGATTAGTTTTCGGTTCGTCTTGCTTTCGCAATAACGATTAATAAATCAAAAGGCCAATCGTTGGAAGGGTGTGGAATAAACCTTGGATTGCCGTGTTTTTCCCGTGGGCAGTTGTACGTGGTGTGTCCGAGAGTAGGTAAACCATCAGTGCTATTCGTTTTCTCTCCGGACAGAAAGGCAAAAAATATCGTTCATCAGCAAGCGTTACGATGAACGCATTATTAATTGGCTGCCGAGGTCGTGCGATTTGACAACTCTCAATTCCTTTCAGAAGGGTTATTTAAAGTCACTAGATTATGCTGATAAACCAGCAAGAATAGACGCTTTGCGGATTAATTATAGCTATTGATTTAAAAAAATAATAAATTAAATAACATAATCTGGCAAATGAAATGCTCTTTCGTAATCCTAAATCAAAATTATTTATAACAAAATTTGCAGAAAAATGTTCTATGTATGCACGCTCGCGAAGATTTCTGCGTTTAAAAAGTCAGAGCTGGACTCCGTTGTCTAAGGGCTCAGTACAAATTTTTCGTAAAATTTCAATTTTGGTTATATTTTCCTGGGAATGAGTTTAGAAAAGGGATTATATGAAATTAGTGAAATGTTTGAATCCGAGGGATGCATCCTTTGAATCAATACTGGATACTAAATTCAGTACCTGATGAATTCCTGTCATATACGATTGCAACTACAGGGACGTCGAGAAATTGCCTGCAAAATATCCGCAATTCAAAGTAATTTTAATTTCTCCCATGCAACGCTGAGTAATTCAGCTAGTTATGTATATAACTAAAAGCTAGTGAATAAAAAAGAGCATTTATTTATATAAACTCCTATGTGTACAGCTGCGTTTTTTAATCACTCTCCGGAGCATGCTATAGTAAGAGCCGACTGGGAAATTATCTATTGGAGCTTTCTCTATTACTCGTATTGTCGCTTTAATGAAATGATGAAAAATATCAAGCAGCAGCCGCAAGAAATGTATATATTGGTTTATTCGGCGGTGATTCAAAATCATAATTTATGCATACATATATTGGCATTTCCAATAAAACAAATCAAATATTTTATAATTTTAATAGAAATATGTATTTTAATTAAAAGAAAATAAATATCGAATGAATTTGCATCTGCCGCGACACCAATATGATCCACACCTAGCAAAACTAGAAAACTTATAACCTCAATAAAATGGATACAATTCGATTTTCCAACTATAAAACGCTTAAACACATCTGTTGGTGTGGATTGTTTGGAACATTCTGTTATATCAACATATTGCTTGTTGGGTATGTCAAAATGGATGCGTATGGTTAAAAATATATTGTATTTTTAAAATACAACTAAATAATTAATAAATATATTTTAATAAGAAATAATTAAATTTTAACGATATAATGATATTTAATAGTAATATAATATTGAAAAAACAATTTACGGGATGTTAAAAAATAACTGCTTCACGCTTCAAAATAAGTCGTAATAGATTTTTTATTGCTAATATAAAACCTTATTTTATATTTAAATACAAAATTTTTGTGTATTGTTTTATTCTGCTCTCTCGAAAATAAAATTTAAACTAACATCTACATCTCAAAAGTGGCCTTAAATTTTTTTATTTCATTTCTATTTGTGTTAGAGCTGCTTCACCGAAAATTTTTTTGTTGAAAAATGAGTCGCAATTAAAACCGGTTTCATAGCTAAACGGGGGAAAGAGGCGGAAAAGAAGCTGCTTCATTGACATCCCGTGCGGACTTAATCTTTTACGGTCTAACAACCATTTTTAGACCATGTTTTGCGCTTTTTGTCTCCAATATTTAAAAACGTCACAAGGGCGATATCAATTTTTTAATTTTTGCATTTTTTATTCATTCTGTCCAACACGGTCATTCATCTCCAACAATTAAAACACAAAAATCACAAACGTAAATGAATATGAGGTAGTTCGTTGGATCGTGTAGATGCAACGCCTGATTAGGTCGGTCCGACCGGCGGCCGGTTCTACAAAGAAACATTTAGGTTGTGGGATTTTGCAAACAGTGAGTTGCATTTTTTAAACGTCTTTTAGATAAAAGCGAGTTAAACTGGGTCTTTACCTTTACTGGGTCTTTAAAATGTGGAAAAACAAATGAATATTTCTTCTATAAATAAGGGCTTGAAACAATTTTATACGTATTTGTCTAAGATTTTACATACATTTTTATCAATATTTTTATTATTTTTGCAAGTAATTGACAGTTGATCAATTTTATCGCCTTCAATTTTTGTCTATTTGTGCAAACTCGAAACCGTGCAACTTTGGAACAAAATTGAAAGGCGAGTAATCGAAATAAAATTCGCTGCTCGTCTTTTGTGCAAAATCCGGGCCCTGATAGTGGCTCCATATAAATATGTGGATCTAACTAATTTTCAACCATTTTTTTTTTTTTTTCTAAATTTCTGAAACTTAGTTGAATTTAAAAAATGCAGTTTTGTCGAAATAATAGTACTGTACCTATAAATTGCAAGTTGCATTTAAATTTTGTTGAAAATTCACTATTTTAGATACATATATCGGGTGCTAATAAAAAAAAAAAACGCTACAATGTGTTAGAATAGAACGCGAAATCGCAATTTGTTTTAGGTTTGAACAAAGACTGCAGTAATCTTCAGATCGTTCAGACCTAATAATAGCCTTGTAATTACTTTCGATATACTATCGATTTATGGTTATGTTGAAACATATACATAAAAAAATGAACAATACGCGATATGAAATGGAACTAAGGTAATCTGCGAACTTTTGTCGGGTAAACATAACCAAAACACCTTCAATTTTATATGGAAAATTGGAAACTTGATGATTAAATTATTAAATAAAGTATTTAAATAAAAACAAATTGTAAAATTTGTGTAGAAATACAAAAATTAAATATGAATTTTCAGAATTTGTCAGAAATTTTTATACTTAACATATTAAAATATTTAAAATATGGATGTGTCGAGTGGATTGATTTTTCAGTGTTAATGGAAATTATGTACTGAAATGCGGCGGTGGTAATTTTATGTTCAACCATTACCACTTGTGCAATATTAATTGTACAATTAAATTTTTGGTCAAGTATTAAACTAAGATGTTTATGAAACAGATTTGTTTTATTTATAAAAAAAGAAACGTTAATTATTGCAAATTTAAATGTATGCCTAATTGTCCATCATACATGATAGACAACTAGACATACATTTAATTGGGCGACTGTATATTGATTTAGGTAAAATACTAAAATTCACCTGTTGAACGCTTATTTTAGTTTTTGTTATTGTTCGCATACGTAACGCTCTTTTTATTATCAGTTTGATAACATAACAAAAATGTAATATAAATTGTAAACACCAATTGTTATGATAATCACACATATAAAACATACAAAAGATGTGTATACCAAATGAAAAACAAATAAAATGTGCAATTTCCTCCTTTGAGGATGGCTTATCTACAAAGATGATAATAAATAATAGTTTACAATAGATTCTCTTTTTATCCGACCGATTTTCATTTATTTCCATTATCACCTGTTTTGCATAAATTTATATAAAATTCAATTATGTATATATCGAAGTGTTTTCTTTATAGCGCGCCGCGAAATACGACAGATTCAAAGACATAAAAATTAATCACGATTATCCTTGTGACTACCTGTATATAGTATATATAATTGATAAGATACATCGAAAAAACAAATAAGGAAATATGCATAAAAAATCGTAAAGGATTTGATTATTTTCCGCTTTTCTTTCATCGATGTCTTTCGATTTGTGTTAATGTTGTCTTTATCTCCAGATAATATGTAGGTTTTAGCATTTACACGGGTACTAACTATAATACTTTTACGTTTATATATTATTTTCCAATTAAATAAAACTTAATTACACCAATCTATAACAAATTAATTAACACAATTTTCCAATCTGGTCTATAGAGTACGATAGAGTATATATAGAGGGAGTCTACCATCAAATGAATTCTACATAATTACAAAAATATAAAACGTAAATTAATTTCTCCTTATCAAAATTAATTATATAAAACATGTTTGATGAAAACCACTAAAAATAGCAGCCATACGAAAAAGGACATTTGATATTCCCAAAAATAACCCACAGATGATTAAAATATTATAAAGGATCAATCAAAATCAATTTTAAAGGTGTGCTGATTTTTGGTGGGTAAATAAACATGTTTTATGTAATTTAATATATACATACATTAAAATGAAGGATCCACTTATAAAGCAAAAAAATATTATTTGATAAATCCTTTATTTATACGACACAAAGACGTAATCAAATTGTGCAAACAAATCTTTTCCTTTTCGTATTTTATATAATACGAATATAAGTTTAACATATAGTTTGTCAAAAAGATTATTTTATAATATATAATATCTATATATTTATAGTTTTAAAACAATGTAAATTATGTATAAAAGGATGTCCTAAATATGATATATGTTTATTAATCTTATTAATTCACATTTTATTTTATAAATATTATAAGATAAAGAATGGATTGTGGGCCCCACGCTGGGCGCCATTTTTTGCTGTTTCCATCATATGCCAAGTGAAATTTAATTTAAATTTATGTCAATTGCATTTTGATGCAGTGTTCTTTGAATTGCATTAAACGTTTAAATATTTATTTTACTTGCGATAAGAAAATAGAATTTTACGCAGCACAAAACTTTTTCATAATAGAACGGTGGGAAAATATTCGGTAAAGGCTTTTTCGCTAATGGTTTCTATATATGGCTTTCTAAAACTGTTGAAAGAGGTACTGACAATTCGCGCGGTTGTACCGTATGACAATTTGTTACTCTACATTTTAACAGGTAAGCCGTTTTTTCGCGGCTTATGCTGCTACGCCTGAAACTGAATTTCGGTGAATTGAATATTACGAAGAAACTTTATTCTTAAACCACCTGTCAATAATAATATATTTAGTGCTACTTGTATTCCAGATCTAATAAATAATTAAACGTGGTCGAGAATATTAATATTGTGTTAACTTGCTGCTGCCTGATCTCTGCTATGCAAGAATGCATTAATTAAAATTTCGAAAGCGTTTATTTTTATGACTATCAGACTTTAATTCATTTGCCTTGAAGTTTGCTTGTAAAATTACTGAAATATTGGTAGAGCAGGTAAAGGTGCAGAAAGTATATCAAAAAATCAGTACTTCTGATGGCCTGCCAATGTTATCCCTGACAGATATAAATATTAGTAGAATATTTGTTTTGCGCGCCATCTCTTATCAAGTAGATTTATTTATTGCGATGGAAAATTTCTGTCGACCATCAAGTGCACAATTTTGTTATTTTTTTTTGTTTTTTTGGTGCAGCGTTTAAATAAATATGCCAATGGAAGTTTAAATATTGAGAATATCGTTCTAAAAATGTCTTCACCAATTAAAATAACATATTTTAATATTTCGTCTTTGAGAACGAATTCGTGCTACGAAGTACAATTTCCTCATCACATCATGCCGACAAAGTTGAAAGCAGTAGACCACCAATTCGACAGCAGCAGCGAGTTATGATGTAGAAATCTACAGTAAAAGAGGCGAGATTTGTAAGAAGGATTTAGCTATACATCGAAAATATTGTTTTTCGTGTTAATTTTACTTGTGTATTTTATCTAATTTTTCTTAAGTTGCTCACCTCCGTAAGTTGACCAATGAACTCTCATTTGTGTGGTCAACTTAGCCAGGTTTTACTGTATATTTTAAAATTATATTAATTTGCATTAACTAAACGTTTTACGTGTTTCAATTCATACATTAGGTACGTTAGATGTTCCAAGAATATTTTTGTTATTTTGCATTGAAAACAATACATTTTGAATATTCCGAATTAATAAAAAAAACAGAACAGAAAAAATGGACTACATATTCGCAATATTTGGAAATAGAAACTATTCCTAATAAATGGTTTGCATATATGTACATTCTGTCAAAAATGTGACGGTAAATGATCATTTAAAAAGCTCGCTTAAAGGGAATGTAAAACTTGTTTTGTCGCTAAGTTGGCACAACTGTTATCTATTTTAACGTGAAGTTTGAGTGCGATCTGTCATGTAGCTTGTTTACAGTACTGTGTTTTGCGAATTTTTTTATGAATAAAAAAATCGAACAAAGAATTTGTCCCAAATGTATTGTATTGCAAATGAAATTTCGTGTGCCGAATCACTGAAAGTGTTACAGAGGGCTTACGGTGAATCAACTTTACCAAAAATATGTGCATACAGTTATACAGTGCATTCAAATCGGTCGAGATATGGTAAAAGTCGCTGAAGACATGCTAGAACTAGTCAATTTCGGCCCGACATTCATAAAACATATCATGACAAGGGCTTACGAGTTTAACAATCAAACCAGTCAACTAGCTTCGGAATGGTGTTTTCCTAATGTTGAATGTAATGTTGAATGTTTTCTTTAATTATTGCGGTGTTGTGAACTTGGAATTCTTGCCAGAAGGTCACACGGTAAATAAAAAATATTATCTGGACGTTATGCGGCGTTTGAGAGAGAGCAAATTCGTCAGAAAAGGCCAGGTTGGTGGAAAAAAACTCATGAATATTGCACCACGACAACGCACCATCTCACAAGACTATCATTGTGAACGAATTTCTGGCCAAAAACTCAACAATTATCATCGAACAACCACCGGATTCTCCTGGTATGGCTCCGACTGGTTTTTTTCTCTTTCCCACTTTCCAAAACTCAAATTACCACTTCGAGGCACCCGTTTTCAGTCGATATCTCGTTTGAAAAATGTTTTGATCATTAGATTATTCGTTGTCATAAGTATATTATTTGGAAAGGGACTTCCGAACTTTTAAGGCGACACAATACTTTTGAACGTATAATAAATATTTTATGTTTTATTGACCAATTCCCGTTATTTTTTGGCAGAATGTATGTATTTCAATCAGTAGATAAGGTTTCTCTTTTAGGTAGTCTCTGGTGGCCTATTATGAAATTTATCCAACATCCTGGCGGCTATTCATATTATGAAACACGTATTTAAACAGTCAAAAGTGGACCAATGAAATTAGTACTAATAACCAAATATAGGAGAGTGAAGTCATTTTTTTTTGTTTTCTATAGTTTTGTTGTTGCTGTCAAAGTAAATACTCGGGTTTTATATCTAATTTCGTGCGAATTGTGATCTGTAATTTCCTTGTGATTTCTTGCCATAAATTAATTGAGGTCTGCTTGAACTGTGGTGAATTGAAACGATTTGTCAGCCTTGATTACTTTCCAAAAATCAAACTAGAAACTCAAATTGTTGTCCGTTTGTTGAGCCCCTATAACAATAAAATGTAGATTAAGTATTCCTATTTACACCACATATATTTAATAAAATTAAATGGATATCCGCCACCTAAATACCAATCGGATATGATATTTGTATTTTCGTAAAATCCGCGGATCAATCACGTGCAGATTTTTTATTTTCATAATAGCAATATCCGCTTCGGATCGGATTTTTTTTTAATTTCATAATATGAGTTAGTTTGACATTCATAATTTCTTTGAAGATACAATAGTTTCAAAGACCCTTCCGTTTTTTGTAGAATCCCAGTTACATACATATATGTAAAACAATATAAATTTCTTTAATAAAAATGAAAATATATTCAAATATATCCAATCATTATTTTATCCGGTTTATCAATTACACAAAAACGTACAAAATATATTTCTACGTATTAATGCATTTCTTTAAACTAGATCTCTAGATCTTCGTGTCACTAAATTCTTCTTTCAACTCAAACACTTTCATATCCGTCTGCCCCAAGAGACTTACATAAATCACAACAAGGGAATTGCGAAATATACAAAAACATCCATTAAAAAAGTGACCTCGAAAGTACATCGTCCATCTAGCCATGAAGATAAATCTTATGTCATGAAGATAATTAAACATTTGATAGAGTAATTAAAATACGTCGTTTGCTAAACGAAGTTATCATTATCCAACTTAAGAACGTAACATACGTAAATGCATTAAGAGTGCCAAACAATATTAAAAGACACTGGGATAATTGAGTGTTTCACAATATATATTCCAAATAACTATGCCATTAAAAAATTATAGGCTCGCTCGTTTTTGATATATGTAATTGGGATATGCTAGAATAAGTTAGCAAAACTGAAACCAAAACTAATATAAATCGAGTTGTATGCAAATCAACATCTAACGTCATATGAATAATTAACGGTCTTTTAAAGTCTAAACTAATGCCTCATTAAAACATATGCACTCATAACAGTTGTAGTTCAAAGTCAAACATTGATAGTTATCTATCCGTTTCCACGTTTTTATGGTATAAAAAAATTTAATATTGTAGTTGTATGTGTCCTTGCTTTCATTTGTTTACTTGAACTAAAGTAAGAGTACCACCTCGCGGGATGTTTACCAATTTTACTCGGCCCATCTTTGATCAAAATCAGAAAAATTACGATGGATTTTATTCGTTACTGCATCTATAGTACATCGCCGCTACCGCTTACCTCCCATTTATCCATAAAATGAAGCTTTCCCGACGTATTTAATTTTCCCATTTATAAATAAAACTTTTGAAGTGAAACTTCTTCAATCGAGAAAAAAGTGAGTCAAAATTTTTAATAATAAATTCACAGTAAAACGGAAAAATTGTATAATAAAAAGTATCAAAAGTTTGGAAAGCATTCAAGCATCCAAACAAGTTGGTGCATTTAGCAAAGTAGACATTACGCGAACAATAATTCATATTTTAAATTTACACGAGAGGGGCGGAATCATGAAATACGACCGGAAAATTTAACGGATTCAAAATTATTTTGAAACATATTCGATTTAAAGTATTCAAGTTTACCATAGTGGATGTAGACTCATGTATAAAGGCTAATTCTTTGATATTTTAAGAGCAATGGTTAACCTGCTAGAAAATTTTCGAAATTCATTATTGCTATCGGTAGAGCATTGCCGTTTAAAATTGCTCAATTATGAAATAGCTGTGTTTTCATCCAAAATATCTAAGGCAACTCTGATTATTTTTTGAAGTTTTTGTGCTTGTCCATTGAAACATTTGGAAACAAATGATTTTTCCGGTCGGATTTTACGATCTCGCTTCAGGTTCGACGAAAAATCGGATACTCGAAAGTGGTAGTTAGCATAGAGGATTTTCTGATTGATGTATATGAATCGAAAATAAAAAGATTACATTTTTATAATACATACATAAGCTTTTCAGAGCAAATCATGGAACCGGAAGTAGTGGTTTCCATAGAAGATTTTTGTAATTTTCCTAATTTTTTTAACTCATTGTGTAGAAACACTAGGTTGTTTATAAACTATAAGGCGTGGGAGATGAAATTATCCAATTATCACATAAATTTGAATACATTTTATAAATGCAGAAGTGCTAGTGTATTCAGGAGATTATTTAATTTTTTTGCATTTGGTTAGACAAGTTCGGCATTTCGAAAAAAAACGAATCAGTTTCTACAAATTTTTATGTCCATCTTGTTGCTTTTTCAAAACTTTGTGCGTTCACTATGTTTAGCATTCCGTTGAATACTAGGTGCTTGGAACGTGTACATTTAAAGTTGAATTTCCAATTTTGTCAAAAAAAATCTTTTACAAATTCAACCATCTCATACGGGTGTGGGAAGTTAGGCTTGTGGCAAACTTTGTTAATACGCAATACAGGTTTCAAATATTTTAGGTCGCTAGTCTTAGAATCATTTAGTTATTAATTGGATTGGTTCTATTTTTTTACCTTAAAGTTGAAACTTGTAAATTCATTTATATAGTTGGTTTTTGTAATAATAAAATTAAAATTTAATTTTCCGTTTTACTATAAAATCCTTTAGATGCCATTTTGAATAGTTATTTTCTACGTTTTGACAGATGGAAACTCCCCTAATAATTTTACTACTTTCGTTGAGTTATACTAAATTGTAAAGCGTAATGAAAATTCTAAAATTAGAAACTTACTCAATTACCATGTTTATACATGCATTTGGATTGGAAAATAATTGCACTTGGAATTTCATTCGCAATAATAAAGTTAAATCCATAATCTCGTTTATTTGTTTTAAATACTTAATTTAATATGATAAAAAAAATTTAAAAAAAACAGATTACCAATAATTTCCAAACAAAATTATGAAAACTAACTCAAAAAAATGCCGATAGACAAAGCCAGGGATTGTTTGGTAACTCGGGGCTTTTTTATTAGGTAGATTCGAATAGTAAAATAAAAATGTATAAAATAACCACACAGAAATTATATTTTTAGGCTAGGTTCAACAACAAATTTAATTTAGTAAGGAAAGCTCTTAAATTGTTGCTAATCAAGCTATTTAAAAAAAATATTTTCTTATGCAGCCATTTTCTTACTATTAAAGTTAGCCGATATGCCAATACTTTCTAGTCGAGGATTAAAAATATCGATAAAATATATGGTGTTTTGTTTTGCTATCGCAGACATAATTTAAAGTCTGATGTCATTTATTGTATACTTTAGTCAAAAATTATCAACCGATATTTTTCAGTCCAAACAGAAAAATAGTCAGTTGAAACCATTATAAAACTAAAATACTAGACTGAAAAGGATTCAAATGAAGAGTAAATTTTTATTTGGGGGAGCCGCCGGAAAATATCGTTTGAATATATTACATGATGCATATCATTTTTCTGGACATCCAAAGTGTCATGCTGCGGAAAGTGATTTAAATGAAGGGGTTAGTGAAAGTTAGTTTTAGGTCAATTATGGTGTTATGAGCCTGGGAAAACTTGTTTGTACTCGTGTATTCATTTACCAATTTCGTGTTTGCGATATAATCAAATTCGTTTTCCTCGACTCCCCCACATAGCTATTTGTTCCTCCCAATCATGTAGAGTCTACCGCAGTGAGATTTAAAATTTTAGTTGATATTTTGTTAGCGTACATCCTTTTTGGTTTAATATTATTCTACATTCTTTATAATCTCAGTTGTAGATTCTTCATGCCCTGCAGAACTAACTTTAACAATACAATTTTAAATCACGACATGATTTTCAACCGCGACCATTTTGATTTGTATATTACTTCAAAGCACTTTCACGTTTGCTTTCATTATTTCAGTTGTTCATTCCGAGTTTAATCAATTTTGTTTTTATGATTTCATAGTTGACGACAAATTGTCGGAACGATTTTGCTACCATCTCGTCCGTAATTATTGAATTATTTGACAAATTTCCGGCTCGTATACACAATAAAATGTCAAATTTGGTTTCTTTTCATTTCAAAATTTGTTCCATTTTTCAAATTTCAATGAAAAAAAATGAAACACAATTTTGCTTGAAAGATTACTACTAGCTCTTTTTAACTGATATTGTGCCGTCTCTTTCGCACATTGTTCATTCCGACAAAAAGATAAAGTTAATCCAACGTGATGGAAAAAACTCCGAACAAAAATAACGTCATTTCGACGATTATGGATTGGCTTAAAATATATATGTTACAACAGATTGTCGGAACGAACGCAACCGTGAACAGCCGTCGCACATCAAAGTTATCCATCTATTTACGAACGAAGAGAACAACATCAGGCTAACTTTAAATGCCAATATTATTGTTCATTTTACTTTCTTGTAATGTCTGCCTTTTATGTTGTTTTATTAAATAAATATTTAATCTTGTTAAAAAACTTTGACACTCCTATTTTATGTTGACTTTTAAATAATGGACGCACTGGAAACGTATGTTAATTTTTTGGATGGAGAGGATAACTTGGATAATTTTTTTGAATAAAAATTCAAAGCTAGCCTAAAGGTATCCGGGTTCTGTTTCCGAAAACCCGTACTGTTGTTTTACTTATAACATTAAAAAACATTTCGAATCGGGCTGTCTCTGACATTCGATTTTTTGTTGGTCGGATTTTGTACTCAGTTTGCATTTATATGATCTAAATACAAATGTTGCGCGGTGTAAAATTATCCAGTGTGTACGGACTCGGAGTAAAACTGAATAAATTGTTTTTATAAAAATGAGTGAACTGTGTTTTTACAAAAACAATTTTTTGGCATTTAACAATAATATCTTTTAATTCAACATTAATATCCATTATTGAATTATTTTTATGTTTAAATTGGTAAATAAATTAATTATAAACTTTTGTTTAATTATAAAACAAATTACGTTTGTGGATGTTTAGAGGTTATGATATTTGACTCTGCTACACACTTACATTCATTTCGGAGTAAAATGAGAAGAACCTAGTATACACGATAAAAACAGGGGTTGAATTAAAAATAAACCTACACTATGTAAGCAATGTAAACAGAAATGCTCCTTTACGGCAGAATTCCACAGTGAAACAACTTTTTCAGTAAAAAATACTGGGAAAACCGAAAAGAGGAGAGTATACATATTAAAATTAACTTGAGTGATAAAGACAAACAATGTTGCCATAAAAAGTATTGAGTTTCATACTTTTTATGGCAACATTTTCCCCAGTAAATTCTACTGAAATTTTTTTTGTTTCTTTCTAACTAGTAAACGATTTATATTTTTATCTCGTATTAACTTTACTGAAAAAATTGTTTCACTGTGGAATACTCGCTTTAAATGTTTTACCAAATTAAAGTTTATAATTAGAATTATTAAAATCAAATTGATGAATAAAATTGATTGATTTGCCACCTATAGCCTTAACAGGATTAAGTATAAAACAAGTATTTCGCGTAAGCTTATAAAAATGATAGAAATCAAAAAGAGTCATAATCTTTGGTAAATACGAGTTGATTGGTAATAATTGGTTTAATGATCCGATCCGTTATTATTCAAACGGTATCAGATCGGGTTAACAGCCAGGCGGACAATTTTCCAAATTCGAAATTACAATTTTAATTAATTAGTTACATAGTTAGTTTCACACAACAATTTTTAGACTGCCACCCACCCCAATGTGAGCTTAAAAGCTCTTTTATTTGGTGGTGTGTATTCCATGGAATACAAAAAAATGAGGCTTTCGACTACGTTTGTGTTTTCCGTGTTGAATTCTTTTTTCTTCTGTAATTCTTCTCGCCTAGATTTCCTACGGCGATTACTTAAACTCAGAAAAATGCATTACAAAAAAGGAACATGCTTATCGCGTTCTACCGAGCATTTGGATGGCTTTAGGACTCACAATTAAAAAAGGATAGCTAAGCTGCGCTGGATTCTTTCCTTTCTTTGCCAGGATTCTAACAATTATTTATATTAATTATTTTTATATTATTGAAAACAAAGTAAAATTTCCAAAATACAAAACACAAACATGTGTCACGACATGAAAGTCAAAGGCCCATTACTTTACCTCATACGTAACAATGCTCGCCAATCATGTATATCTTGCAGCATAATATTAGGGGAAAATGCAATAATGAAATTAGTGAAGCCAGTCACGTATATTTAAATTTGAACATCTTTGAAACAAATTTGAACAATTGTTTAGAATTTCATTTAACTTTATAATATTTTAGACGACTTGTTGGATGATTAAATAATTTAATGTACAAAACGAAATATGAAATGTACTTCACTTTAATATTTATGGTCATCGCGAGTATTCTGATTATATTTTATGTCGAATTAAACTAATAAATGGGACAAAAGGTCCTAAACTAGATATAAATGGTTCAATTCTTATATTAACACCAAACCAAACAAGCATTTTTTAATCCATCATTTAATCGTTTTAATCGGTTTATTACTAGTAGTAGCCACTACAGCTTGATGGTTGCTTGAAGTTTGATGTTAGTAAGCTCAATGTAACATATGGAAGACCATTTTATTACAAATTTAATTTTTAACCTTCCTTGTAGATCTTACTTGTTTTTCTTCTAATTGATATTTTGCAATGTACTTTTCAGAATCACTGCGTAATGAAATGCGCAGATGGTTCTACGTAAATTGACCATACGTCCTCGATTATGTTTACATTACTGAATGTTCTTTGATGTCAATCAAAAATTATAGTAATGGTGCCAACAATCGGTTTTAAATTTTACTTCAAATTGAGGTAAGGTCATAAATCATGCCAGCTTAGCATAAGCTAAGTTAATTTTAATATTACACTTGCTTCTGAATATTTATAATATTCTCAAAGGAGACTCTATCTATAAGATAAGAAATAAATAAAAGAAAATTTGGTATGGGAAAAGGTAGATCGATCACTTTCTACAAATATACAATACGTACCAAATATAACCCTATGCATAACATACTGCTTATGTAGTGTGAAATGCAAATAATAATTCTAATAATCTAATATATATTATGATATTCTAATATCTCTAGAGTAATTTTAAACTTTAAACCATTTTTTCTATTTTATTCGTAACCACAAACAACAAGCATGCACCTTTTTTCTTGTTAATCTTATCCGAAATACTAAGCAGTAAGCATCATTTGTTTATTTGAGAATTATTTTGGTCATTTGCATTCGTATCGTTTTGAAAAGAAAAACAAATTTTCAACAAAATTTCATGGAATACTTGACTTTTCATTAATGTTGTTTATATTATGTAGAACATGAATGGTTTCCCACTGGTAGCTAGAACTGAAATTTATTCATAGTACGAAAAATAGCATTCAGTTAATGAAAATACATTATAAACTTGGCGAAAAGTTATTAAAAGGAAAATATTTTAATTACTTCGAAATTGAGAAACTTAAAAAAAATTCCAAGAACTCTGCTTAGCTTAAAAGTACATATATTTGCATTACGATCAATTTTGAATTAATTTTCTCCAAAAACACCAATATTTAATTTATTCACCATTTACTGTTAAATGCTTTATTAATTATGCAGGAAGAATGGAATATACATCTTATGTAATTTGGATAATACGTATGCGTGTGGGAATGCACCACAAAAAAACAATATGTAGAAATTTTTTAAATGAGATTTCACGATTCACTTAATTTTTGGTGGATATGAAAATATTAGCATGCATCGGTAAAGGGCTTTTTATCATCTTGTTAAACGTAATGCTTTAGGCAAAACGATATATAAAATGAAATGCGATGAGAAAAGCACATAAGTTCATCCGAAAAGTAAACATTAAGAATACATTTAAATTTAGGAGATGTGGTGAATTCTTAAAACTTAATTAAACTTCGTCTTAATTATCACTAATTTTTCACGCAATATGGTTTTAGTTAAAATTCCAGACAGGACACTATAAAATTTTGAAACTTTTTCAACAAAAAAAAAACGTAACAAGTGGTTTTTAAAAAAAAAAACTTACGTTTTTATGGTTTTAAAAGGAAAATCACTAAAATGCACACTGTTTATTAAAATTATCACTTAAATTGTATATTTTATTTTCGTTAGAACAATAGAACTAGTACTGTTATCAGATCGAACTTTGAATTGTGTATGGACTAGAAAAGAAATTACCGGTACTTTTATAGTCGAAGAATTTTCCATTTGTTTGTTGTTGGCTGAATGATGAAGAATTGATGACGTGATAACATTTTTTTTTAAGATAACATTTCCAACGTGAAAAGCAACAAGCAGCACGTAGAAAAGCGCAGCCGCATAAAATTATGTTTTAGTGCGATAACATGTAACCGAAAATTTGTTATTTTGTATACATAATATCGCTTTGATTTTTAATTTTGTTCTGAAAACATTTTTTTTAACGTTTCTTGTGGGAATTCTAGTAAGTAAAGTATTTATCATATGATTTTTTTTTAAATTTTAGGAATTTTAGATATATTTTTAGGTTACATTGTATTATATTTTATCTAAGATTACGTTGATTTTGGCAATACAGCAAAAATTTGATAGAATAAAAGATTTCAAATTTCTCTAAGCTTTGTATGTAAATAAAAATTTATGGTAATCTAAAAACAAGATTTTATAGCACCAGCTAAAATATTCTTAATCTAGCGTAAAACACCATTAACTGATTGTATTTTCAATATTTTAATAGATTTAGAGATTTGAGATACTCGAATAAAAATTTATCTTTATCTTAATGGTTACCTGGCTTTAAGTGCAAAGAGCCAGCCTACAATAGACTTGTTCTAAGAAATTAAAACACTTAGTTACATCTAAGTTCATAGAACCTTAAAGTTGTGTAATTTTTATTCATTCGAGTCGGTAGTGAAGCCTTTTAAATGCAAAATCAACCCAGGTTTTCTTTATCAACAGCTAGGTATAAAATCTCGCGCCTACATATGAGATAAGTACTCAGAAAAACAACAGCGCGGAAAATTGCAGTAAGATGATTTTATTTGTTTCTAAATTTGGGAACATATGTCAACATTTTCAAATCAAATATTTATCAGACGAATAATATTTTGTAACATCCAATGTTCCGGGTATTTCGATCGGATTAAACAGCAACAGGAGTATTGTTTTAATCTGTGTCAACACGGACACGGTAACGGAGTTTACGTTAAACAATAATATTATTTTTTAGTGACATCCTGTAATGAAATGATATTTTTGAGTAGATTTAAGTACTTGAGGCAATTCAAGAAATTTCAATCTCAATTCGTTTCGAGATAAATTTTTTAGAAGAAAAGTATGCCAAGAAGAAATTCATTCAATTTCATTTAGAAACCTAGATGAACATAAATGCTTTAAAGCTGATTAATCCATTTTAATAAAATATAGAAAACGTAAGCTTTTTGTTAGTTTAAATGTTTGGTCTAAAATCTAGACAACAGATCTAAAATTAAAATGTTAATTATTTACTGCAAATTTGTTTTTCGAGTGATTCAATGTATAATGCTTATACCTTGAGCCTAGTATAGGAGGTCTTAAATTGTCTTTCGATTATTGTAATCCCATTTTGATAAAAGGACAGGACAAGTACAACCCTATCTCATTTTATATTTTTTCTTCTAATTTGGGCA
This sequence comes from Nephrotoma appendiculata, assembly GCA_947310385.1. NCBI lineage: Eukaryota > Metazoa > Arthropoda > Insecta > Diptera > Tipulidae > Nephrotoma > Nephrotoma appendiculata. Next base: position 244,399,776 of record OX371223.1, on the reverse strand, counting down.
TCAGCACTATTGTATCAATACGGAATTACCAAAAACCCTCTTTATTTTATACCAGTTTTGAGTATTTTCATTAAAAGTTAGGTATGTTACCCGTAAAACAATTTTCTAAGTATTGCCCTATAAATGGCCAGTAAATGGCTTATTAGTGGTGAGGCAAAAATTAGTCTGATGACTTACAAATGTTCAGTTATTTTGGCGTCTAGTACTTGCCGGATATTAATCGGAAATCATTGTCAGTTATGTCTGGGCAAGTCCGACCAACTTCGCTAGGCCAAATATACAAATCATTTGTTGGTCAAATTGGACTGCATAAAATTTAGTTGTTCAGACCAAATTGGCCAACATATGCAAGACCATTCCTGATGGTAATTTATAGGTGAAAATTGTCCGATAATAGTAAGTCAACGTTGACCAACAGATGGGAACCAATTCCGACCGTCATTTGCCAATACTGCAGAAATGCACCAATAGTACATCGATATTGACCAATGAATCTGACTCGCATCTGGCGCCGCTAGCTGATGATCAAGTTTATTATGTATATACAAATTTATGAGTGCTCTATACCTGCACCGACGAAACTAGCTCGCCTCAATGAAACCTACGTATACTATAATTTGTTACACATTTCTGCAATTTATTACAACAAATCTCGATTTTATTACAGTTACCGTTTTCGAGGAATGAGTGGTTGGTTTAGGTTATAATTAAACCTGCACCGCCAAAATTTTATCTTTTGATGTAGCTGTGATATCTGGATGGTTCTTGAACCATAATTTATTACTAATTAATTACATTGATTAATTAGTATAACTTGACTAAGGGTAAATTTCAACCCAGACGATTAACCGGTGTGAAGTATTTAACGTTAATAAAAAGTGTAGCTACACATTTTAACGAAAAGTGTAGACTTAAAATGTGTCGCTAAACAAATTATCAAAAGGTGCAAGCTGGAAAAGCAAAAAAAAAAACAGTTTGGAATTCGAAACACGTATAGTTTAATTAAAATTTTGTATTAAAAATAAACAATAAATATTGGGAATCAAAGTACTACAAAAATAAGTTTGAAATTTTGAGTCTACACATTCCGTTAAAATATGTAGCTACACTTTTTATTAACGTTAAATACTTCACACCGGTTAATCGTCTGGGTTGAAATTTACCCCTGTCCAGACGATTATTTATAACAAAACCATTGATTTTACCACCTTTAATCATTTATTACACCAGACTGCTACCAGACATCGAGTCAAATGCTGCTCCTTGGACCTTGTGGAGGGGAGGTCAATCTTATCCAGGTGTGTAATAAATTAAGGTGGTAAAATCGAGCTTAAATTGAAAAATGTATGCCTTTACCGTTTGAACCAAATTCCGTGTAACCTGACACAAAAATAATTTATTACACACCTTGATAAGGTTGACCTGCCCAGCAAAAGGTCCAAGGAGTAACATTTGACTCAATATCTGGTGGCGGTCTGGTGTAATAATATATTAAAGATGGTAAAAACAATGTTTTTGTTATAAATAATCGTTTGGGGTGAAATTTACTCTTAGTCAAGTTATAGGGTTGACCTTGAACTAGTCAATCAATGTAATTAATGTGTAGCAAATTCTGGTCCAAGAACCAGCTGAAAAGAGCACTCATTCCTCGAAAACGGTAACAGTAATAAACTTGGGATTTGTTCTAATAAATTGTAGAAATGTGTAACAAATTATAGTATACGTAGGTTTCATTGAGGCGGGCTAATTTGGTCGGTGGAGGTATAGAACACTAAATTTACGTTTATTGAATTTTCTCTGAATATCGTGATTCGGTGGTTGGCTAATGCGACTTTTTTATCTCAAATGTTTTGTTTGCCTAAATGAATGCCCTAGAAAGAGACGGCATGAAATAAAAATATAAAATACAATTTATATATTAATTTTACTTCGTATGTAGGGAATGCAAAACTGAAAGGAATTATGAAAACCGGTATTTCAGTTGCTACGGAACCAAAACTAGGATCCCGGGTTTCATACCGAAAATTTGATACTTCAAAGAATTCAAAGGAATTAACTATTGAACTTTATTTCATATTTTATTTCAATATAACAAATTTATTTCATTTTTATTAGCAAATAGTGTATTGTAATAGAAAACTACAAAAACTACATAGCACTACAAATTAAATAAGCGTTTTACTTCATATATATTTTTAATTGCTTTAAAATATGATCGCAGGAAACACAAAGCTTCAATTGACTCATCGTTCAAGTTTGTTCGAAGTTTCGTATAGATTTTCACCTGCAGTCGAAAATAATCTTTCAGCCTCAACACTTGTAGGCTGGATTGTCAATAAAATTGTCATAAATTTGCTAAATATATTTGACCCGTGTTCCATCTTCTTCAAACAAGGCCATTTCTTTTTTCAAAAGATCAGAATTATCTTTCGGTTTCTTTCTTTTCTTTCCGGAAATTACATAATTTACTTATTTCGATATAGAAAGAACAAGTAGTTCCTCATACTAAGATTTCCAAATTCGTTCTACGGTTCCTTAATTTCTTGAACTTCACAATTATTAACCCATGGGCCGCCCCACCTTCCATATAGGCTAGCATGCAGCTTGAAATGTGCAGGTGGTCTTAAATTGGTCCTATAGCCGTACGTCCTCGAGTTGGCTGAGTAGGCGTAAAGTAAGGACGTGAAAAGCACAACCAAGAAAGAGCAGGATTCATACTTTTATTACTTCGTTCATTCATTCATTCATTGAAACAATTTGTTCGACCAGTCATATTGCTCCAAAATGACGATTTTTTTTCTTCTGCATTTTTTCACAAGAGATGGTTGGTCGAAAAAATGGTTTTTACAGTTTTGGTGAGTTTTGGAATCTGCTGTGCATGCTTCTTTATTTACTGCAAATGCATGATGTAAATATTGAATAATGCCCCAGATTTCGGCGCGACACTCATAAATACGTTTCTTTATTGCATTTAATAATTCAGTACCTATAGTGGTGCATATACCTTTTGTAGTTCTTGGAATAAGAATTTAAATGTTGGATCAGCCATAATCAAATTAGCATCATTGCGACACAATGCCTCAATCGCTATTTTAACAGAAATTAAAGAAAAAATAGCTGATGAAACGATGTTATATTCAGTTAAATCAATTTTAGAGTTCGATAATGGGGTTTTTCATTTTCATTTTATAAACATTGAACTTCCTGTGTATTCTTCAACCAAAATTTGGGCCTTCTACAGACCACCATGTCAGATGTCGACTTATTTTTCAGTTTTTTGGGCGGCTTAGATTTAAATAATACTGACACAATTATTGTCGGTGACATAAATATCTCTGTAAATAAAAATTTAGACATAGTTGTGGGTTACAAATATATTTTAATTATAGTTCTGCGATGATAGTCACCATTTGCTACAAGATCTGCCAGTACAAATATGCTGGACCATTTAGAGTGCAGTTTCTTTAACATTAAGGCTGTTCATAAATGAGTCATAACAGAGTTGTTTCTAAAAAATTCATTCGACAAAAATTAGAACAAAAAATTATACATTCTGGTAAAGTTGATACAAAATTTGTTGACTTCCTTAAAATCACTGAATTTGATTTGGCCTACCCAGAATCTTCGTTAAAATTGGTTAATGAATAACTCTTGCCCCTGGATGACATTTAACATATGGAAGCTTATTCGGAAATGGAACAGAATTTAAAAAAAGTATAAATTGCACCCTCATAGTATTGAAACTAAAAACCTACTACATTTCATTAACAAAAAAAAAATATCGTCTGAGAAGTATTTCGCAATTTAATTGCGAGAAATGCAATTGGAAATGATAGGGACATTACAAATTTAATCCAATATATTCTAATCCGAATTCAATATTCCTATCATCCGCTACTCCTGTTGAAATTTTAAATATTATCTGCGGTCTGAGCAGTAGTAAGGGCGGTTCGGATAATATTCGAAATTTTTTTAAAACGTAATCTTTCCCTTTTATCGAGCCTTCTTGCTGCAATGATTAAAAAAGCATTTGAGACTGGTGTATATCCGGATATTTCAAGAATTGCCAAGGTCGTTCCAGTTTTTAAAAGCAGTGATAAAGATTTAATTTCTAATTAACGGCCCATCTCAACAATATCTGTATTTGATAAGATTTTTAAATACGTTATTTGCACTCGCGCTTCAGGAGTTTCTTAAATGATTCAAAAAATTTCTATGCGTATCAATATAGTTTTAGTGTAGATTTCAAACAACGCATTTCACAGTCAAAAATATATAGGAGCATTATTTCTAGATCTTAAAAAAGTATTTGATATGTCGACCACAAGTTGCTTCTTGATAAATTATACTGCTACGGATTTAGGGCGGAGTACTACAAATTAATTGAAAGTTACTTAAATAACCGTCAGCAATATGTCAAAATTAAGGACCACTCTGACTGTGACCAGTCCCTCAAGGCAGCGTTTTCAAACGAATATTGTTCCTTATTTTTATTAATGATTTCTCAAATTTGCCCTTGTTTGGCCATGTACGTATTTTTGCTGATGATAATGCCGTCTTCTATGAGACTGTGCGACCCACTCTCAATAACTAGTAATATGAGACAAGACATAAATATTTTATTTGAATACTTTAAATCAAATGTTATTTCGTTAAATTTAACCAAAACAAAATTCATATTAAAACAAAAGAAATATGCTATTCTAAAACTTCCTTCACTTTTTCTTTCGTTGCGTCTATATGAAACGGAGTCCAATGGTATTCTGCCCATAGATGCGTTGCATGATTATCAGGTGACGCTTTTTATGTACAAGACATTAAAAGTATCTTCTTTTCTATCTATTTTAGAAATTTGTAGTTCTAGTCATAATTACCATACCAGAACTGCCAATAACATATGTGGATGGACCTATCACAAATGAATTCGGGCGGAAGTCGAAAAGGTTGTGTGGCCCAGCAACATATAATAAACTGCCAGGATCATTAAAGAATTCAATGAATTTCCATCATTTTACAATCTAGTATTAGAATCAACTCTTTTCCAAACTCTGCTTTTACATATTTTTGTAAAATTTCATCCTTCTTTTCGTTCACTTACGAAAGATTTTGATGATTTTTCTGAATTAATTACTGGTGTATCCGCCCTTTCTTCTTCGATTGTGAAAATACTGTTTCCATCATTAACATCATATTCATCTTCAGATTTGCCCTCGGATATTATGGGTTCTGACAACTCTTCATAATATTCTTTAATAGGTACAACTTCAGTCTGTTTTGAGTACAACACATTTATAACAGCTAGCTGTATGCCATGAGCAAAACACATCTGTTGATTTGTTTGTATTAGTTGATACATTTTTATCATCACAGACGCGCCATCCGTTGTTAAGCATATCTTTGTCTAATGATAAATCAAATTCTAGAAGTTTTCGTTTAATAATTTTAACACATTTCGTTGCCGGCATACTCCCATAAATCCGTATGTATCATTCAATACCTTTGTAATTAAAAACTGTGATTTAACTAACAAAAACCGGTTTTGAAAACCGGCTCAAAATGGTCCGGGATCCCGGTTTAGGAATTCCGTGATCCCGGTTTTGCAATCCCTATAGATAGTATGTAATGGTAATTTTTATAAATTTATAAATTATGATATTAAATTAATTATTAGTATTAACCTCCGGTTGCTTTTTCTTCCGTATATCTGAATCGCTCGGCGGATCGCCTTGAAAATTCGGTATGATATCAAAGGGCCGAATGTCGTAGGACCGAATTTCAAAGGGCCGAATGTGTCGAAGGGCCGAATGTCGAAGGACCGAATGTCGAAGGGCCGAATGTGTCGAAGGGCCGAATGTCGAAGGGCCGAATATGTCGAAGGGCCGAATGTGTCGAAGGACCTAATGGGTCGAAGGGCCGAATTTTTTTGATTTTTTTTTTGTTTTTAGAAATATATTTTTTTTATTTTTTTATTTAATTTAATTATTTAATTTAATTATTTTTTGTAACCTATTATCAGAAAGCTGACAAATAGGGCCGAATGTCTCTGGTGGTGCATGATAAAATTTTCCTTCACCAAAATGTATCGCTGACCGGATACGTGGAATTTCATAAATATTCAAACATGAAAAATATTAATATACATAAATTCATAAGAAATTCATTTGTGTTTAATAAAAAAAAATTTACAAAATATTCTATAAAAAAAAAATATGAAAAATATAAAAATATTCAAATATTTTATTTTGTTATAAAACAACAAATTTAAAAAATTATATTTCTAAAAACAAAAAAAAAAATAGGCCCTTCGACCCATTCGGCCCTTCGACACATTCGGCCCTTCGACATTCGGCCCTTCGACACATTAGGCCCTTCGACGCATTCGGCCCTTCGACATTCGGCCCTTCGACACATTCGGCCTTTCGACACATTCGCCCTTTGAAATTCGGCTCTTCGACATTCGGCCCTTCGACATTCGGCCCTTTGTACCTATTCCGAAAATTCGACAAAACTTTTTCAAACTTCCATTTTACTAATTTTAGCGTATTTTAATTCGCTGAATCTGTAGATCGTATCCTCAACCAGGGTAATTATGTTCGTTAACTCTAAAAACGATGATTTCTCCTTTTCTGAAATGTAGTAATAAATAAATAAATTTATTAAATTACTTAATTACAAATAAATATAATATACATTTTATTTATTTATTTAGATAATATCGAGAAATTCTAACTTTTTGAACCAATTTATAAAGACTTCTCCTTTGAAAAGATTGTTAATGTTATTTTTTAAATAGGATGTAATCGTACTAATGGCTATTATTTCGACTATATTTTAGAGGAAATATAACCTTTTATAGCTAATAATTTCTTACCATGTAACAAAGAAACATAGAAACTTAAATAGTTTGTGGTGTGTGTTATGACTCATTTGGAAATAATGGCCGTTGTGATAAAACTACATTCCCCTACTTATTCTAAATTAACGTTTACTTGTGAACGATCACAGAGTCTTAGTTGTGTTTATTATGCAATAATTCATACAAAATAGATTCCGACGGCCTTCAGCTGAGATGTATATAAGTGAAAGATCAATTCGTGGGCGGCACAGGACTTATGTTAGAGAAGATTAAACGGTATGATATCAAAGGGCCGAATGTCGAAGGGCCGAATGTCGAAGGGGCAAATTTCAAAGGGCCGAATGTGTCGAAGGGCCGAATGTCGAAGGGCCGAATGTCGAAGGGCCGAATGTCGAAGGGCCGAATGTGTCGAAGGGCCGAATGTCGAAGGGCCGAATGTCGAAGGGCCGAATGGGTCGAAGGGCCGAATGTGTCGAAGGGCCGAATGTGTCGAAGAGTCGAATGGGTCGAAGGGCCGAATTTTTTTTGTTTTTTTTTTTGTTTTTAGAAATATATTATTTTATTTAATTTAATTATTTTTTTTATTTTTTGTACTATATATCTAATATCAGAAATATTACGCATGACAAAATTTTCCTTCACCAAAATATATCGCTGACCGGATACGTGGAATTTCATAAATATTCAAAGATGAAAAATATTAATATACAAAAATTCATAAGATTCATTTATTTTTAATAAAAAAAGATTACAAAATATTCTATAAAAAAAAAAATATCAAAAATAAAAAATTATAAAAATATTCTAATACTCTTAAAATATTTTATTTTGTTATAAAACAACAAATTTAAATAATTATATTTCTAAAAACAAAAAAATCGACCCATTCGGCCCTTCGACCCATTCGGTCCTTCGACCCATTCGGCCCTTCGACCCATTCGGACCTTCGACACATTCGGCCCTTCGACACATTCGGCCCTTCGACATTCGGCCCTTTGACATTCGGCCCGTCGACACATTCGGCCCTTCGACACATTCGGCCCTTCGACATTCGGCCCTTCGACATTCGGCCCTTCGACATTCGGACCTTCGACATTCGGCCCTTTGTACCTATTCCGATTAAACGACACAACATATTATTGGTTTTTTTTCTCCGAAAAAGTATACTTATAGTACTTATGGATTGCCCATTGAATTTACTTTCTGCCGATATTATTTACGATCCTACTCAATCCACAAATATAAAGTTTCAAAGTGATTGGTTAATGTTATGAAGCGCCTATTCCTCATACGGCAATCTCACGATAGCCGAGAAAAACAGAAAACAGAAGCAACAATCAATCAAGGTTGATCTCTCAGTTGTATTATACATTGTTTGGCGTATTCACTGCATGTTTTGAATGGGATCCGCTCGAAACACGATATTTTAAAACGCGATATTTAGAAACGAGATATGACAAAACGAGATATGGTACAAAACGTAATATGTATTTCAAAATGCGATATTTCAAAACGCGACATGCGATCTTCTTAGTGGTTCTATTTCCACTTTGCAGTGCCTCAGGTCAATTTTTCGACTAAATTATGAACTAAACTTTTTTGATGTGACATTACGCTATTCGCCGCCAGGTTACAAATGAAAAGTTTCCTCGCGAGGTAACTTTTCAATTTAGTTGCCAAATGTCATTTTTAAACATTTCTTTATTTTATTTCTTACATTTTTTTATTTTTAAACATTTCGTAGTTTATAATAAACATTGGCGAGTTACTGAGCAATTAAGTTTAGTTCATAATTTAATCGAAAAATCGACCTGCATTCAGCATTAATCTTAATTTTGTCGACTTTTATTAATTTTGTAGTAAACGATTCTTCTGAAATACTCAGATTGATTATATTATAGAAGTAATGATAGTTTTTGATACCGTCAATAACAGATAACAATAGGTGGTGATGCGAGATTTTTTTCCATACTCTGTGGTTCTGTTTGTAATATATCGCACACACAAAATTCGACAATTTCTAAAAATTTACCGTTTACAGTGTCATGGCTGCAAATAGATTCAAATGACAGGTCATAGTGACGCTTACATCTGGAAAAAATATCAAATCTATTTTCATGAGAGAAGTTCAAGAAAATTCGTTTAAATATATCGCACACAAAATGTTTTAAACTTCTAACAATTGAACATTTAAAGTATCACAGTTGGAAAAAGTTTCAAATGCAAAGCCTTAATGATAGTTACCCCTGGACGAAAATTTCTGTGGAAAATTCAACTCAATAAAATATTCAAGTTGGGTGAAGAAATCAAAAGAAATACCCTGCTCTAAAATGCCTTTAAAGCAGATTAAATCTAATTAAGATAAAATGTCAGCGAATAAATGTCGATAATTCGGAAGCAAATTTTATAACGGAAAGCATTTTATTTATTTTATAATGATTTCTTTATTTCTTAAAATCAAATAAAAATACAGAATTAAAAATGTTTAATGCATTTTTAAATTTAATTTAATTTTTCACACATTCAAAGGAATTTTCCCAGGCTCCCAAATGTGACTATCACTAAGACATTTCGTTTGAATCTATTTCCAGCCATGACACTTTAAACTGCCAATTTTTAGAAATTTTGTGTGTTGAATATATTATTCAAACGAATTTTCCCGGAAAATTAACCTGAGATTTGTTCCAGATGTGTCCATCATTAAAACCTCTCTATTTCCAGCCACACTTTAAACTGTCAATTTTTAGAAATTCTCAGCTTTTGTGTGTGTGCGATATATTCGCACGAGTTTCCTAAGTTCCTCAAATGAAAATTGACCTGAGGCACTATTCCGGTTTTCCCTGGGAATTGGGAAAAATATTTTCATAGCATTTTTGTCTAAATTGTATTTTTGTGGCCTACTATGAGGGAATAAGTTTGGTGCAACATTTTTAGAAATAAAGTTAAATGGGAAAATATTTTTCCTATAAAATATTTGTGGAACAAAAGTTCCCAATTAACTTTGTTACCGGATTCAAGTTACCGTAGTATGGATATGCGCACTAGAACAGAAATATATAATTTAGGTAAAAATGCTATGAAAATATTTTTTCCATTTCACTATTCCCGGCGAAAGCCGAAATAGTACCACTGACGTGTCGTAAACGATATTCATTTAGGAACAGCAAAATAAAAATTTGGAATATAAAAATTACTTTCCGACATAAAATTTGTATATCGACATTTTGGCTGGGATTTTCGGTGGACATGTTACCGACAATTATTGACTGTCATTTTCGTTTGATTCGTTTGAATCTGCATTATCAACATTTTTCGACTGGACATTTGTGGCGATATTACAAAATAGCTGTGGAAGTTTTGTTTATTCTATTTTATTCATAAGAATACATGTTCTCAGAGATTTGGACGTATATGTTATATACGTTATGTCACGATTTTATCCCAGAAAAAAAAGTCATCAGGCAACACCAATCAAAAACAAAAACTCACTTGTTTTTGTGTGAAGCTAGCCCAGGCAAGAATTAAACATATATTGATTCACAATAAATAGTAATTTGTGAAGTTTGCCCAGCCCTGAATTTATTGGAAATGACGTTAATGTTAATGCGATTTTGAGATGATCAAACTCATCCCTTACTTTTAGGCAAATAAGATCAAAATCTATCCGTGGCAACTTTGCAAAATAGGGCCCTGGGTCTTATATATAAATACAACTCGTATTTGAACTAAAAGTACAGTAAAATTTGGCACGTTAAAAGTAAAAAAATTGTCGGATTAAGACTGTGATTTTGAGATGAAATTGGGCCCTTGGCCAGTTATTTCCATACACCACGTAATTGAATGAAAGTGACGGATACAGTAATTCTGGTTTTCTAATCTCCTTTTCTAAGTTTAAACTCTTCTTTGCAATTTGTTAATTAAAATGTCACTGATGTCCAAGCGTACACAGTGTTACAACTTGCAACCATTTCGGGAAGGGTGACATTTTGTTTCGATACCACCATTAATTAAACGGAACTTAGAGATACATAATGATTTATGAGAGATCTTATGATTAGTAAAGCATGAATTTTACCTACATGACTGTGAACATCTCAAAACCGCATAGCCTTAATTTGAGCATTTTATATTTACTTTTAACGTGCCAAATTTAAATGTAATTTCACTTCAAATAAGACTTTTATGGATTTATCTGGATTTATTGGGCCCAGGGCCCAATTTTGCTCAGTTGCCACGAAACATTTTTTTTTTCTAATTTTCTTTAAAGTAAGCGAGGAGTGTAACCATCTGAAAACCATATTGCTTTGATCCGATAAATTTACATTAAAATTAAAAAAATTTTAGTGCCCAATTTCGCGCAGTTGGCATGAAACGGTTTTTTTACAATTTTCTTAAAAGTTAGGAATCAGTGAGACCATCCCAAAACGATACAGCCTCAATCCAACCAATTTTTAATTTTATCGTACCAAATTTGCATGTATTTTTCGTTTAAGTACGAGTTGGCTGGATATATCTGGACCACAGGCCCAATTTCACAAAGTTAGAAAATGCCAGAGAACGATTAGTTTCTTATTTTCCTAAAAGTAAAACTACATAGCCTTAATCCGACAAAAGAGTGAATACATGTGTCAAATTTAAATGTAATTTTAGTTAATAGTTAAATACGAGTTTTATAGCTATAACGGTTACATGAATAAAATTCGCAACATTTAAAAGGAACAAATTTTATTTTTATGTTTAACGTCATTTCTATAATAAATTCTGGGCTGGGCTAACTTCATAAAAAACTATTTATTTGGAATCAATTTAAACAAATTCTTGGCTGAGCTATCTTCACACAAGAGTAAGTGAGTTTTATATTTCTTGGTGTTGCTTGATGATTATTTTTTATTTTTGGGATAGAATCGTTGAACTACTTATACATGTGATTTGCCTACATTCGTAAAAAATATCGCGAATTCGAACCGATTTTTTTTACAAAAATGCAGCTAACATTGTACATATTAAATATTGCTCATAATTATAACCGAATGCCTGATCTCATTCCAATTCGTTACTAAGTATTTATGTTTTTTAGTTTTTACATTATTTAAAACATAAATAATATTTCCTTAATTGAAAATAAATTATCTAAACGCATATTGAATTGACACTTAGTAAAGTGCAAAATTATTAAATCAATAAATTGTGTAGCTTAAACGGTTTTTATTTCAAGATGTCATAACTCATCAATGTACTTACAAAAAATCTAACAAGTTTTAATTTCCTGTTGTGATGCTCGATACATCTCCGACGGATAAATACTGGTAAAATCGATTCCCTTTTCAAAGGTGTACACGTTATTTTTTCTTAGTTCGCTTTGACTTTGAATTTGAAATTGACATTTTTCCTATAAAATTACGTGCCATACGTAAATATTTTCGATTTAAAAAAATTTCCAATACCCAAAAATTCTTGATTGAAGACACAACAATCCATAACGATAAAAATATCTACAGATATGTCATAATACTAACTTTTCATCTCGTCAACCCCCACTCGTAATGGTTTATAGAAAGGAATTCCCTTGTCACCAATAGTCTACACGTATGTATATACAATTAAGAAGGCAATTGATGTAAAATAGGATGGATAAATTTAATCGCAACAAAAAGTTACAGATAGCCGCTGGAAATTTAAATAAGTTGATAGATTTCTTTTAAATTATTTTATGTTGTGTTGTTTTGGTGGTGCTTCCTCATATCATTCACATACATGTATGGTGAACATTTAACCCTCGCCCGCCGGCATAATTTTACAATGTTAAAAGGTGGCAGACGTACAATTGTACTTTCATATATTTTATATGAAAATCGTCACTGTAGACATAATTTTTGTAAATAGATAATATTTGGAATTTCCAGATTATTAAAATGTAGAGATCTCACAAAGCCTTAACTCTCTCCGGCTTCTACAAGAAGACTTATTAGTATTTAAAAACAGAAAAGGTACAATTGTACCTATGCCGCCTGACGAGGGTTAAACCAATTTAAGCCAACAGGCTAATTTTTTACTTTTAAAACATATAAAATCTTATTAATCATTTCAAAACGCTTCAACACATCAAAACAAATGAAAATAAACGTAAAACAAATACACGAACATTTATTTACTGACGCTGATGAACGATGGATTGTTCAACAAATCAAAACAAATCCTCTTTTAAGTGCTTCAAAACTAGCAGTTGAAGCTGAAAAGTTTCTTAATAAAAAGGCCAATCCCAAAACCATTCGAAATATTTTGCGGAAGTATAATTTTAATGGCCGGGTAGGCGGGTAGCTCGCAATAAACCTTTTTATAAGCAAAGCCAATCAAGCCAAAAAAAACAATTTGGCAATATGTATGCACGGCGGTGGTTCTGTGATGGTATGGGGATGCATGTCGGCCGCAGGGCCTGGAAACCTCCACATAATCGATGGAATTTTGGATCAGAGTATGTACCTCAACATTTTAAAATCGAATTTTTCGGATAGTGTCCAAAAGTTGGGGATAAAAGAGAATTCTTCTTTCTACCAAGATAACGACCCGAAACATAAGGCACAAAAAGTTCAGCGGTGCTGAAAAGTAAGGGACTTCCAACCAAATATTAATTCTTTGATATTATGTATCAGTGATATTGTTAAATTTAACAATTAAAATATGTCCGAGTTTCATTTTGATGTAAAATTGGAATTTGTTTCTTTATTTTATTTTTCATAACATTGTTAAAATGAATTTTGTTGTTGTGTTTAATTTTCTCTTATCTCAACTAATCATCTATATACCATATAAAAATGAATTCCTGTTTGTTTGTTTGTTTGTTCCGAATGGGCGTCTCAGCCGCTCAACCGATCGCCATGAAATTTTTACCATGTACACGTTGCATATCCAGAACCAACCTTACGATATTTTGGAAGGGGCTGGACCCCGGGGTCTAGGGGCTGCGGTACAAATTTTTTCGAAAATTTTAATTTTCTTTAAATTTTTCCACGAAAATGAGTTTATGGAGCTGGTTATATGAAATTAATGACATGTTCGAATTCGAGGGGCCCAGCCCTGGATCAAAAATTAATTTTTACATGTATAGATACAAATATTTGATTATTCTAAAATGACTTCTCAGCCGTTTAACCGATCGCCATGAAATTTTTACCATGCAAATGTTGCATGTTCAGGACCAATCTTACGATATTGTGAAAAGGGCTGAACCCCGGGGTCTAGGGGCCATGGTACTAATTTTTTCAAAAATTTCAAATTTTTTACGAGAATGAGTTTTGGAAACGGGTTATATGAAATAAGAGACATGTTCAAATTCGGGGGGTCCGCCCCTGGATCAAAAATTCATTTTTACATGTAAATATACAATTATTTGATTGTTCTGAAATAACGCCTTAGCCGCTTTACCGATCACCATGAAATTTTTACCATGTATATATTACATGTTCAGGACCAAGCCCACGATACTTTTGAAGGGGCTGGACCCCGGGGTCTAGGGGCTGTGGTACAAATTTTTTCTCAAATTTCAATTTTTTAAGATTTTTTGACGGAGAATAAGAATGACTAAGGAAAGGGGTTATATGAAATTGGTGACATGCAATTTAGACACCAAAAAGGATATCTAGCGTGCGATTGTTATACACAAATCATACCTCTACTATAATAGATTTAATTACTCAAATTAATTTTATTAATTTAAATAATTTTATTAATTCACTTTAACTGAAAACAAATCTCTGAACACTTATATTATCCATACTAATAATCCATTTTTACTGGTTTGACATGTACTGTTTAGTGTTATCCTATTTATCATATCCTGTTTTGAAATGTACCATAGTCAGCGAGTTCTAATTTTCACATAACTTCAGAAATAATTAACATTCTATTTTAATCCACTATTGCAACCGGCGGATTTTAATGAAAATAGTAGTTTCATACTAAACGCCAATAGTTTATTACTTTATTTAGTTTATTACTTAAATAATCAATGATTGTTTCATAAAAATAAGTTCTAGGAGAGGTACTAAAAAATGTTTTACGTATAAACTGATTTACTTTGAAAAGTACTACCTAGCGTTTTATATTTGAAAATAGCATCTTCTACAAGAAACATCCTTGGATTCAAATTATTGTACATGTAAAATTGCCTTAATTTGAAAAAACTTCTTTTGTTTTTCGAAATGTCATTTTCAATCACAGTTCGCGATAAAACGTATCGAAGGACTTAGTTTTAATCGTTTTGAATAAATTAATATTAATTTGTGTTTCAGATGCCGTTGTTCTCGATTAGTTAGCTACTCGTATATTGCAATAAAATAATTGTTGGTGATTATTTTCCAGGTATTAAATATTATTTCAAGTGAATATACATTCTTATTAGATTTAAGTTTTCAGTTTATAAACGTGTTAATCTATGATTACTTTTTGATTGTAGATAACATTTGATTTTGCTTAAAAAAAATTCCGTAAAGACATTTTCAAACACAGTTCGCTTTGAAATGTATCGAAGGGAACATTAAAATCGTTTTGATAAATTAATACTAATTTCTGTTTTGAATTGGGCAGGTAACTGCAAAGTCGAAGAAGATTAGAGCCGCAACGGTGGCTGAATTAAGCGAACAGTGTGAAACACGACTTGCAAACGTTCGAAGCAGTACGTCTTCTTCTAGAGCTAATGAAACAACTAAACAGCGCGAAGCACGACTTGCAAACGTTCGAAGCAGGATGTCTTCTTCAAGAGCTGATGAAACAACTGAACAGCGTGAAACACGACTTGAAAATGTTCGAAGCAGGATGTCTTCTTCTAGAGCTACTGAAACCATTGAACATCGTGAGGCCCGGCTAGAAGTCGATCGGTTACGAGATGGACGATTAATAGAAACTTTTAGAGGTGATTTAAAGTTAGCAGCATTCAATTTCGAGAAAGACTATGATTACAATGTTTCAATTGGGCAAATGGAAAACATTTGTTTGTATTGTCATGCTTTAAAGTTTCACAATGAAACGCCTGGAATGTGTTGTTCAAATGGAAAAGTGAATTTGCCTCCTCTGGATGATCCACCTGAACTTCTTCTAGCTTACGTCTCCGGAACGACTGAGTTATCCAGACATTTTCTACAAAATATTCGAAAATACAACTCATGCTTATATACCTCCCGTGCAACGCCGGGTAACTCAGCTAGTCTACTATAAAAGTTTGACTGCTGATTCATACGACGGATAAAAATCTCGGATTTTTCTATCCCAGATTTTTGTTTAATTTTTTTCAACTTTTTTGTATGAAAAGAGGCGTGTCTGTTTTATAATTTACGTGATGTAATGGGTTTAAACGATGGCATAGAAAAATCCGAGATCTTTATCCTTCGTATGAACTCGCTGTGACGACTTTTTTGACGTTTTAGTATTTTTTTTCTTGTCGATAGTGTACTAGCTGACCCAGCGAACTTCGTACCGCATCAAAATCATTAAATATTGTTTAAAATTATTGTAGCTTAATTATATTGAGTTTTTTTTTTAAGATAAAATGAATTTCTCTCTCTAGCACTATATTCCATCAAGGAATTTGGCCGCCACAAATGAGGATTCATAATTATATTTTCACTTCGAATAATAAGTGATTAATTCATTGATCCTAAACCAGCCGTGCAATTTTTTCCTTGTCACTACCGAGAATCGAACCCGAGACCTTCTGGGCGGATAAAATGAATACTCCAAATTAATTAAAGTCGATCAAAATGAAATATATTTTAATTACATTGAAATGAATGTAATTCACGTGGTAGCAAGGCATTCGTTTTATTGAATTGATTCGAAAAGATTCGCGTAGCATTGTTGCACTACTTTCTTTTAAACTATTTGCTGGGTGGGTTGCAATAGGGTCGAGTCCCTTTAGTAAAGCATCTTGTGATATACGACATTTTTTGTTTTATTGTCAGGTGCAAGAACGAACAAAGCGGGTAGTTTGCCGACACGTGAACATTCTACGTACAATTGGCTGTGAGAGAAACATTCATTTTCTAGATTCAGGCCACAAACACTCAATGATGGGCCTTGTGATTTGTTGATCGTCATGGCGAATGCAAGACGGATCGGAAATTGATTTCGTTTAAACTTGAACGGCATATCGGTTGGGATCATCAGAATTCTCGGAATGAGAACTTCCTCATTTTTGAACTTTCCTTGGGTTTTCTCAAAACCAAGGGCGTCTCATTACATAGTTTTGGTTGATTTAGGTTTCGTAGCATGATGATTACCGCACCAACTTTCAGGTGTAAATTGTGCGGTGGCAGGCCAACCACCGTTGGTTGTTTCGTCTTTGTTGTCACACAGTCGATAGATTTGAAGGAATGAAGTGGACCGACGATTGTTACAGGCTGGCTACTGCCAACCTGCAGATTTCACTAAGCGCATGCAGAGGCCTCCACGGTGATTTTTGCCGGCTACGTTCTCAGGGAGAAGTGCTAAGGTCGTGGGGTTTGAGGCTTGCATGACGCTCCTGGCTTACACCGTGATCATACAGAAAGTTAGGGGGAACGCAAATAATAATAATAACCGAGTTCCGCCGAAATTCGTCGGCCGGAACCTGAGGAACGAACACCACAATAAATAAAATAAAATAATAAAGAAAAATAATAATAACGGAAGAGGTGCCTTGGTGCGCGCATCCATCCGAATTCAAACGGGGTCGAGCCCTGGTTACGAAATCAGATGCGGGCACCAAGGGACCGCAAACCCTACACCGACACAGAGGGAGTCTCCGCTCCCATCATACCGACCGAAAAACTTTGTAATTCATTTTATTTTTTTTTAAAAAAAGGAAAAACAGAAAAGAAAACAACTTCCCCCTCCACCGCACCACGATACGAGAGAACGAGAGAGAGAGAGAGAGATGCAATACGGATCGAGCGTGCACCCGCTGTGCGGCGCTCGATCACAAAAATTTTGAAAATTATTATATGTATATAAAAAAAAATTTTAAATATATAAAGAAAAAAATAAAATTCAAAAAAAATTAAAATAATGAAAAAAATAAAAAAAATGGTACCTTAATTTAAAATAGAATATTAATGTTGCGGCCTTGTGCAGCCGTCATGCCACAGGTGTCCACCACCCGGACCGTTGCGGCCTTGGTGCCGTTGTTGTTGCGGGGCCTCTCCCCAATACCAATATCTAATTTTTTTTAAATCCAAAAAAACGCAATAGCCGGCTGGCTACCGTTAGTTGCGGATGCGGGGCCTCTCCCCAATACTAATATAAACACCAATGGTCGGCTGGCCACCCGTGTCGTTGCGGGGCCTTTCCCCGATACCAATATAAACGTGAGCTGGCCTCAACTGGCTGCCGATATAAAATAAATCGAATAGCCGGTTGGCTACCCGAACGTTGCGGCAGACCACCGATAACCAAAAAACACGGGCAACCGGTTGGCTACCCAAATGTGGTGGGGCCTCTCCCCGATACCACAAAATTATAAAAACCACGAGAGGCCGGTTGGCCACCCGTACGTTGCGACCTTGTGCGGTCGGACGCTGCGGGGCCTTTCCCCGATACCAATATGAAATACCAACGAGACGCGATGCCGGTTGGCAGCCCGTATGTACACTACTACGGCTGGCCTCAACTGGCCGCCGAATCCGCACCCCGCCGTGTGACCGCAACTGGTCACCCAAAATGTGTGGGGCGTTGCCTCGCCCAAAACCGTTTATATTTTTTTCCGGTTGGGCCTCAAAAATGTTGGGCGTACTTCGCCTTACGGTTAAATGCAGTTAATCGTGCGCTTTGCCAAAACAGTAAATTCAAATTTTGCAATATAATTTTTATGGTATACGCCCGCTTTCTAAGCACCGTGTAATTTTCTGGCTACTACAAATACCACCACTATGCTCCAATTCACGTATTATATAATTCCGGGTGCTTGAATTATTTTAATTACACCTTTTCCTTCCTTACACTGAAGGCTCAAGAAAAATGTAACACCACCATTGTCTCCATCCAAAACACAAAAACCAACATGGATATTTTTATTTCCAAATCATTAATAAAAATTTTCTTCTTTTGTACTTTATTTATTTGTTTTTTTTTTTTTTTTTTTTTGTATAAGGACCAAAAACCAGAGTTTGTGAATTAAATTTACACAACTCTCAACAATATATTTTTTTAGTTACCTTTTGGTAACTTATAATTTTAATTATACAGACAAATCACAAATTGTCTTTTTAATTACTCAAATTTTAACAAGATCTCTACTCAAAAAAAAAAAAATCACAACTTGAATCTATACAACCACACTATATAAAAATCACTACTCGAATGACAACACAAGAAAAAAAATTCTTGCGCCGCATAACTCGTAAAACGTTTTAGAAAAAATTAATCTCTCTTCTCTGTCTCTCCTTTATATCAAATTTTCGTTGATATAAAAGAGAGAGACATATAAGAAAAACATTTTTTCCAAAACGTTTTACTTTGCACACACTCGATACACATTGTTCTCTCTCTCTCGTCGTTCTTCTCACCTCTGCGCCACCACACGATGAGGTACAAAACAAAACGTCGCGAGTGCATTCAGCACACATTTAACAGACAACTAAGAAAGCGAAGACAACAACCGAGGTGAATAAAATAGCACAAAAATCGTAGTTGCGACCACACAGTCGTAACACGATTTGATTTTGAATTGTGAAATTTAAGTAATCCCCATCTTTGTTCTTTGCCGCAAGAATTACTCGTTCACTCACTCAATTGTGATTTTTGTGGTTAGTAATGATGTTCGGGAACACTTTGTTGATGAGCTCGTTCCTCGTTGAGACAAAATTGCAAAAGGTCTGACGAAACGAAATCAATCCGTTCGATTCGTAGACTGGAACACGGTCATTACCGATAGTCAGCAATTGCTTGGAGAAATCTTCGGCAAATGGATCGTTTAACCACAGACAATCAAATTAAATGTTTCATTCGAGCTAAAAAATGAAAACAAAATATATTTCTGATATGTAATTCCAATGTCATTATTGTATCTGTCATTTTTAAAAAAACAAAATATGTTTGGTTGTTTACGGCTATTTACAGAAAATGAACTCTCTGTTTAAATTTTTACGTTTACATAGGATGAAATATCTCTTTTAGGTTGTCTCTGGTTTAACAATGCAACTCGCATGTTTGTCGTCAGCTGAAGTTTCATCACATAGCGCCACGCAGAGTCGATGATTTGAGGCAAGCGTTTATTTCATCAACAGCGGTCAATCTTGGAATCACTAGTATTATTTGACGGAAATCGCCGGACAGTTGAATCATTACGCCTCCAAAACATCTTGAGTCATTGCGTAGATATTTCATAGTTCGATTGAATGCTTCAAATGCGCTTTTGTGCGCCATTGTAAATTCATAATCGATGATGATTTTATTTGCTACCAAAACTTTCTCCATTGCTGAGTGTTTCGCAATGATGCAAGTCGGGTTTTCAGCCGATTGAAGGTTTAACCACAATTTCAACGCTGAGCAACTGCTACAGCAATATCGGATCGCACACAAACAGTGGCCAAAACAAAGACATGAGGAATGCCTTCCCAGTCCCACCGGGCGCATCGAAGAAAAATAATCCACCATTTCCATCATGAATTAAATAGCTAAGTAGATAAATAAAAAGATTGGATAAAAAAAAATACAAATTTGCATGCACCCTCTAGTCGGATTCAATTCCAGTACGTTACGGCCCAAGCGCCGAAGCTTAAACCACTGCACCACTCGTCACATACAAACTACACATACAAAATTCATATGAAAAAAGGTTTTTTATTAGATTTTTGGGGTTTTCCTTTTGAGTTTTTCTAACTTTTCTTTTTTCCTAAATCAGCACTCTATTGAGACGAACATAAAAAAATCATCGAAATCTGTGAATCCATTCTCTAGATACGAGTATCATCATAAAAGCCATTCCATACAAAATGTATGAGAAAATGAATTTTCTTGATAAATTTTTTTTGGTCAGTTTTTCCAATGTTTTAATTGTTATTATGCTATTCGGATCGAAGACAAATCCAACAAAACAAAGATCATAAAAATCGGTCCAGCCCTTCTTCAGTTATAAATGGTGTAACTAACCCGACTTTGTTTTATATATTTAGATACGCCTACTCTTGTTAATATTTTGTATACATATTATTTTCCTTGCTTGCAGTGTCATAGCACCATAAGACTAAAAATAAAACATCGAAGATGGGGCTTGAAATTTTGCTTAATGTCTAAATAAAAAAGCTTAAGCCTACTGATTTGTTTTGGGCAAAAGTACTTCTATTTATATAGTATTTACTCTTTTAATTACTTTATTTTTTTTTTTTTTTTTATTTTGTTGCATATTCTTGGGACAAAATTTCGTTGCATTTTTCTATATAATGCGACGCCAAAGATATCTTCGATGTTAAAAAGGTTACAACATACAGCGGCTCAAAATGAAACTCGGACAGTAAAACAATTAAAATTAACAACGAAAAACAAATGCAATTTTTTATCAGAATTATAAAATACAGAGTACTTTTATTTAGTACTAGCTGAGTTACCCGGCGTTGCACGGGAGGTATATAAGCATGAGTTGTATTTTCGAATATTTTGTAGAAAATGTCTGGATAACTCAGTCCTTCCGGAGACGTAAGCTAGAAGAAGTTCAGGTGGATCATCCAGAGGAGACAAATTCACTTTTCCATTTGAACAACACATTCCAGGCGTTTCATTGTGAAACTTTAAAGCATGACAATACAAACAAATGTTTTCCATTTGCCCAATTGAAACATTGTAATCATAGTCTTTCTCGAAATTGAATGCTGCTAAATAAATTAAATCACCTCTAAACGTTTCTATTAATCGTCCATCTCGTAACCGATCGACTTCTAGCCGGGCCTCACGATGTTCAATGGTTTCAGTAGCTCTAGAAGAAGACATCCTGCTTCGAACATTTTCAAGTCGTGTTTCACGCTGTTCAGTTGTTTCATCAGCTCTTGAAGAAGACATCCTGCTTCGAACGTTTGCAAGTCGTGCTTCGCGCTGTTTAGTTGTTTCATTAGCTCTAGAAGAAGACGTACTGCTTCGAACGTTTGCAAGTCGTGTTTCACACTGTTCGCTTAATTCAGCCACCGTTGCGGCTCTAATCTTCTTCGACTTTGCAGTTACCTGCCCAATTCAAAACAGAAATTAGTATTAATTTATCAAAACGATTTTAATGTTCCCTTCGATACATTTCAAAGCGAACTGTGTTTGAAAATGTCTTTACGGAATTTTTTTTAAGCAAAATCAAATGTTATCTACAATCAAAAAGTAATCATAGATTAACACGTTTATAAACTGAAAACTTAAATCTAATAAGAATGTATATTCACTTGAAATAATATTTAATACCTGGAAAATAATCACCAACAATTATTTTATTGCAATATAGCTAACTAATCGAGAACAACGGCATCTGAAACACAAATTAATATTAATTTATTCAAAACGATTAAAACTAAGTCCTTCGATACGTTTTATCGCGAACTGTGGTTGAAAATGACATTTCGAAAAACAAAAGAAGTTTTTTCAAATTAAGGCAATTTTACACGTACAATAATTTGAATCCAAGGATGTTTCTTGTAGAAGATGCTATTTTCAAATATAAAACGCTAGTACTTTTTAAAGTAAATCCATTTATACGTACAATATTTTTAGTACCTTTCCTAGAATTGATTTTATGAAACAATCATTGATTGAAACTACTATTTTCATTAAACTCCGCCGGTTGCAATAGTGGATTAAAATAGAATGTTAATTATTTCTGAAGTTATGTGAAAATTAGAACTTGCTGACTATGGTACATTTCAAAACAGGATACGATAAATAGGATAACACTAAACAGTACATGTCAAACCAGTAAAAATTATAAGTGTTCAGAGATTTGTTTTCAGTTAAAGTGATGAAAGATTGTCTTAAATTTAAATTAATAAAATTAATTTGAGTAATTAAATCTATTATAGTAGAGGTATGATTTGTATGTAACAATCGCACGCTAGATATCCTTTTTGGTGTCTAAATTTGCGGCTAAGGCGCTATTTCGGAACATTTAAATAATTGTATCTATACATGTAAAAATGAATTCTTGATCCAGGGCAGACTTCCGGATTGGAGCATGTCACCAATTTCATATAACCCCTTTCCTTAGTCATTCTTATTCTCCGTCAAAAAATCTTAAAAAATTGAAATTTGAGAAAAAATTTGTACCACAGCCCCTAGACCCCGGGGTCCAGCCCCTTCAAAAGTATCGTGGGCTTGGTCCTGAACATGTAACATATACATGGTAAAAATTTCATGGCGATCGGTAAAGCGGCTAAGGCGTTATTTCAGAACAATCAAATAATTGTATATTTACATGTAAAAATTAATTTTTGATCCAGGGGCGGACCTCCCGAATTTGAACATGTCTCTTATTTCATATAACCCGTTTCCAAAACTCATTCTCGTAAAAATTTAAATTTTTGAAAAAATTTGTACCATGGCCCCTAGACCCCGGGGTTCAGCCCTTTTCACAATATCGTAAGATTGGTCCTGAACATGCAACATTTGCATGGTAAAAATTTCATGGCGATCGGTTGAACGGCTGAGAAGTCATTTTAGAATAATCAAATATTTGTATCTATACATGTAAAAATTAATTTTTGATCCAGGACTGGGCCCCTCGAATTCGAACATGTCATTAATTTCATATAACCAGCCCCATAAACTCATTTTCGTGGAAAAATTTAAAGAAAATTAAAATTTTCGAAAAAATTTGTACCGCAGCCCCTAGACCCCGAGGTCCAGCTCCTTCCAAAATATCGTAAGGTTGGTTCTGGATATGCAACTTGTAGATGGTAAAAATTTCATGGCGATCGGTTGAGCGGCTGAGACGCCCATTCGGAACAAACAAACAAACAAACAAACAGGAATTCGTTTTTATATAAATAGATAATCGAGCAAATTTCTAGAAAAAAGAATTATTTTGAATTACTTTTTTAAGACGATGATTATCGGTTTGACATTTTATTTTGATTTTTAGTCGAGTATTGAAATGTGCGTATGCGTGTACTGAAAAATATATAGTTTGAAAGTGATAAATAATTTTATTTAAAACAAAAATAAGAATATTAATTTTATTTAAAATAATAAGTTTTGATTTGAAGTCTATAAGAATATATTCTTGCTTGTCATACATTTATTACATTAATACGTATGAGTGCTTATATTCTTAAAAGTAAACTGATGGTTTTAATAATAAGTTATTGAAAGAAATTCAAGATGAAGACATAAAATTGTATAAACCAATTTTGAGGATGAAACCGGTCCAGTTTCAATCAATATTGGAAAAGGTATACAACCTTTTATAAAGAAGGAAAATACGATTATGCGAAATAGAAAGACTCCAGATTACATTGAAATATTTAGCGACAGGTAGGGGAACTATCTAATATAATTAAATCTTCTTTTATTTAATTTTTGTTGTCTATATATATAGGTGAAACGCAAACCTCATTGCAACTGCCATTTAGAATCCACCAATCGACAATATCGAAAATTTTAATTTATTTTTTTTTTATTTTAATTTATTTTTTAGATTTGTGTTTGTCGATGTTGAAATAATTGGACGAATGGGTGATGCGGGAATTTGGCTTCGATCGGATTTAATGCGTAACATCGAAGCAAATGTTGTGCCCGTACCATACCACCAAGTAATTTGCCATCAACTGAAATTTTGTCATCTTATGTTTTTGTAGCAGATGACACATTTCCATTAACGAATTATTTAATGAAACCTTATTCTCATAAGGATCTTACATCGAATCAACTTCGTTTCAATTATCTTGTATCGAGAAATAGACGCGTGGTTGAAAATAATTTTGGGATAGTGGCCAACAGATTTCAAGTATTGTTTACTCCAATTTTTCGCGAGCCGAAGGTTTCTGTTGAAGTTGCTCTTGCCTGTATTTGTTTACATAATTTTTTGAGGCAAGACAATATAGTTCGCTCAGATGGATTTTATCTACTGCCTGCTAATGAAATTGAAGCTATTAATAAACAAAATTTTGTTTCGACATATGTTTTTAAATAACTTTCTTTGTTTCTGCTGTGCTGCATTTCGTTTATTTCGAACAAAACATTGGAAATTTTGTGTTTGACTAAATTTAACAAATCGCTATCCAAATTTTCTATTTCATTTGCCACATGATCTCCAAATACCTGCTGTTTTAGTCTAGGTTTCTTATTTGCCAACTGTTGTGTGAGTTGCATAGATGAATCCAGACATGAAAAGCTCATGACTAGATTTTGTGGACTTCCTTGCCTTTCTAGTTGGATGTGTGGGAATAGGACGAACAACCGTTGATTGTGAATTTTCAGATGCATTTGAAAGTGGCGTAGAAGTCCGACATGGTTTTGATGTAGCTGGTGTTGTTGGTCTTCTACTGGATGATGGTTGTCATTGTGAATCCATTTTCTCAAACGGGTCATCCGCCTCTTCTTCTAAATATACTACAACCTCAAACTCAATGGGTAACTCGGTGTGCGGTTCAGTTCAATCGGTAGAGCTCTCATCAAAACAAGAGTCTTGTGATAACTCCTAAATTAATAATTTATCAGATATAGGGGTATATCCTCCAGCCGGTCGCAAATTAAATATTTGCGATCAGAAATATGGCTACTAGATTTATTTTGCCATGCCAATTGTCCCATCTTTTTTAAATTTAAATTTGTTTTGCGATTTTAAAGTAGAAATACATGAAAAGACTGCGACCTCGGAATGTTAGATTATTAAAAAACTTCCAGGTTGATTCCTGGATTTCTACCTGCTCCTGCCCCACTTTTGCCACATTTTAACGTGCTCTTCGGTGGCGAAGTACGCTTTTAAATTGTTCCATTTTTTTATAATATTCCCTTGAAATAATGATTTCGATAAATTATATAGAGTATTTCAAATGAACAGCGGCAACTTACTGTACGTAAATAATTGGCGCATATTAAAAGGCGCATGTTTTTTATTCCATAAAAATTCAATTTTTTGCACATTATCTATTAAATAAATGATAAATTAATCACTCCAAATTATTTTCGTTTTAACGTCCATGTTAAAAATTTTAAATAATTGAAATTTGTAATTTGACAGCAGAACATTTAGTGTTGTTCACATAGAAATTATTACGTTTCTAGAGCATTTCTTTTTTTATAGTCGTTAATATGTACATATATCTGAAAATTAGCCAGTGCCATAATACCATTAGGCTCAAACTTGGGATTTTTAGACATTTCCGACTTTTTTTTTATCAAACACAGTCAAAACGAATATTTTTATGTGAATTCAACAAAAATATTTTATTCTAAAACTATTTGAAGTGACTTGATAGCCGTAGTAATTTTTAACAATTTTATTGGTACACTAAATGTTTGTTTAACAACAGAATGTACATAACATTTGAAAAATTGTGTTGTCTCTTTTGTTTTAGTTGTTTCTGTCCGAGTCACCGTTTACTTTTCTACTGCACTTTTTCAAGCCAGTGTCATAATACCATAAGCGAATTAACTGCAAACAATTGATGTTCTCAATGTTATCATAACGAATGCCAGCCAGCAAATCAAGCCAGATTTATGCGACAAAGTCATCGAAAATTGGACCTCCCGACGTCATATTCCATACGAGCGTCCTTATTAAAAGACCATTTATATCACACTAATGTGTGGTGCATAACACTCAAAATAAATGTTAGATTCGATTATTAGTACAGGCAAATTAATTTAAATTACACAATTCACTATTCCATTCAAAAAGCTTTATAATTAAAGATATTGCATACTTTAGACATTTAATTTTATTACAAATCAAATTCAAATAACAATTAATTACCAAAACAATAATCATAAATTTATCAATAATTAGTAATAGACCGTTTCCATAATTCAATGATGTATCGACATTAAATCAATAATTTTAATTATCAATTTAATTTTTTTGGTGCTTGTGTGCTGAATGTCGGAAAATTACCAAAAAAAAAAAACATTATCATAATAAAAACAAAATTTCCACTATAATCATTATTAATTACAATCTCGAAGATAATTTTTCCATTTAAGTTTTTGTCTGCAAAATTTCCATTAACCACCCTCATATACTACATATAGAACACAATATACTGTATGTATTTACAGCACGTACAACGTATATCAACGTCAATCACCATATTCTGACATATTTTTGGAAATTATATGTGTACACAGATTTTAGGAAATGCATTCGGGCGTCAGATTTATATTTGTGATTTGTGAAACTTTTACGGAACCTTAATGGACTGCATTTTGAGTTACCGTTAAATAATCATATTTTGCTTCTAAGAACAGACACAGCTAAATTTTTATGAAAATAGGAATTTCATTTCCAATTGAATTAAATTATGTGTACGAATTATTTCTATATGCCGCTAACAAATCTAATCATGTGTTGTGTGGTCGCAGATTGTGTTATGATATCAAAGACACATTAAAAGATTCTTTGAAAAGCTAAATGCAATTAAATTAACGGATATGGTCGTGCTTTATTGGATTTGTTTATTATGCGCAACTTGAATAAAGTAACTAAACTATATAAAGACAAGCAAAGTTAGGTTGTGTATGCCAATTAAAATGCTGCTTCAACTTTGTGCAACTTTAAAAATGTTTTAAATGTTTAATGCATATTTTTTAAACTTTAAAGCTCAGTAGATGATTCATACAGAACTTTTAAGTAAATGTTATGCTATGCTAATGTGTGCTATGCATGTCAATCAAAAACTTCAATGTTTTAACGATTTCATTTTGTTATATAGATTCAGAACTAGCTTACGTCATAAAACTTGATTGAAATATGAATGAAATGGATAAAAAATATATTTTGCATAAAAATCAGTTAAATTTATCAAAATACAAATACAACAAAAGTTTTTTAGTATATGTACATAATATTATTTTAATGCATTTAAAGTTAATTGATGAAGAGAAATGTTCAATGATGCATGGAATATAGATTAGATTTTTGTGCTATGTACTCGTTTGTGTGATAACACTTTGAAATAAATCTGTTAAAGTGTCTGGTAGAGCAATCGTTTACACGACAGATAGTCAAGTGGCTATCAAAATACAAGTCAAAAACTTTGTAGTCGAAAAGTTACATTTATTATATTTATTTAACTACGTAATTGATTGAGGTAATTTATTGCAGCTATTGGTCTTCCCTTAACGATAGAAGGAATAAGCGAGGTTGAAAATGTGAGGCTTTTTCCCATCTCGGTCAACAGTACATGTGACCTGGTCTATGAAACTCCCACCCCCTCTCCTCGCAGGCTCCAAAAAAGTTTACTTTTGTGAAAAAGTTTACTAAAAATAAAGAGAAACCAGAGTACCAACAGAAACGATTACATTAACGTGATAACGAAAAAGGCCAGCATGATAACAATGTGTAACATTTGTAAACTAAACTTAACGCGGATTAGTTACGATAATATTCCGAGCAGAAACAACACTTAACGTCCTAGAATAAAGTTGGACACCAGCCAACGCAGATAAAAGCAAAAGGGAACAACTAAAGCGATAGCTACTAACTAACAATTTCGGACGTTCTATTTAGGTTCGTACATTTTTTTATTATAAGAGGTGTTTTTTAAGCCCGATAGAACTTGAAATTGTAAAACATAACACAAAAAATTAAATAATTTGGACGTCCAATTTTGGGGCCACTTTTTCGAGCACTACTGACCGTATGTCACGAATAACACAAAAAATGCTGGCCTCCAAGGCATCAATTGTCGCTGGTTTATCAGCATAAACCACTGACTTCACGTAGTCCCACAGGAAATAATCGAAAGGTGTCAAATCGCACGACCTTGGATGCCAATTGGCAGGTCCATTTCTGTAAATCAACTTATCGTCAAATTTTGATTTTAATAAATCGATGGTTGCGGTGGTCACCGGATGGCACGTAGTGCCATCCTGTTGAAACCACATCTCGTCCGGATCAATGTCATCCATATTTTCAAACAAAAAATAATTGATCATGGTGCGATAATAAAAATGACGAAGTCATCTATAAGTTGCGCGAATCCACGACTGATTTTCAAAGTAAATTTTAATAATTTCTCTCTCTCTCTCTCTCTGACACTATATTTCATCAAGGGATTTGACCGCCTCAAATAAGGTTTCATAATCATATTTTCATTTCGGATAATGAGTGATTAATTCATTGGTCCTAAACCGTGAATTTTTGTTTCCTTGTCACCACCGGGAATCGAACCCGGGACGTCCGGTCACTGGAGCAAGCATGCTTACCACTTTGCCACGGGGGGGGGGGGGGGGCGGCATGATGATTTGCAAGATATTTTTCATAAAAATTTAATTTTTTGTTTTATTTTTTACAATTTCAAGTTCTATCAGGCTTTAAAAACACCCTTTATTTATTTACTAGGTTGTTCTGAGGCGGTTCGCGCCCTTTTATTTTTTCAATAGTTACGTAACTTAGTAAACAAATTACGTAAATTATAATAAATAGCTTTAAGTGAACAAATATACAAAATAATATTTATTTTCACTATTTTTCTACTTTGCACCCATATACTAATTAAACAACCAGATTTTCCGTGTCCGTCACGCCAGCCGGAACCAAACAACTATGGCACAAGTAGCACGATGCATTGTGCATCATTGAGCACTACCCAATATGCAATGCCGACGGAATTCCATTTACATTCGCGTTCTAAAACCACACTGCTTCTATGGAAAGAACCATGTGTATCACGCGGAAATTCGTACTCCCCGCCAAAGAAAAGTGTCACAAAAATTCCGGTGTCGGTGTGAATCCCAACTAAAAAGAGAAAAAAACCACAGAAACAAAAAGCACGTGTTTGTATATATTTTCCAATTGGAATAAATAATAATTCTTATTTGAAATAAAACAAAATTTTCCATTTATAATAAAATAAATATTAATTTTTTATTAGCACAAAAATACACAAATAAATTTTATAACTCAAATTTTATAAATTAAATTTTAAGCACGTTCACCACGTTCACCATACGTCTTGTTTGTTCACCATACGCGCATCCAATTGAACATCCCAACAAGCACAACCGATCTTGAAAAGAAAAAATGCATTGAAAATTTACAACGTAAATGTATTTCGCGACGACGCCATTGTGAGACAGATTTCTATTACCTTTTTAGTCCAAATTTGTACATCGCGATCACTAAATAACTTAATAATTATTATTTTATACTTAAATTTAAAACTATTTACTTTAACAAATAGAAAACATTATAATGAAACACAACACTTTAAAGAAAAAAAATCTAATTATGTAGTGCAACCGTGCACGTCGACTTGTCAGAAGAAACTGAAAATAAAAGATACAATCGAAACTTATAAAACGAAAATAATATTACCGCGAAATAGAAAGAGAAAAACAATTATTTTTCTCCAAAATCAATATTTTTGTGTCTTTGATATTTTGTAGTACGGAATTTTGTACGACATTTGAGCAGTTTTTTCCACACAGTGGAAAAATTGCATACTGGGTATATGCTTTTTCAGCCGGAACCTTATAATTCCAGCCGGAACCTGATAAAGCCACACAGAACCATACAACAGCCAAACAAACTAAGGCACTAGTAGCACGATGTATTGTGCATCATTGTGCAGTTGTGCACTATATAATTTTTCAACCGGAACCTTATAAATCCATAAATATAACATTTTTAAGAAAAACCTTACAAACTCAGCCGGAACCACACCCTCTACAGCCAAACTAACTATGGCGCAAGTAGCACGATGCGTTGTGCACTATGTAATTTTTAAGCCGGAACCTTATAAATCCAGCCGTAACCTAATAAAGCCAGCCAGAACCATACTGTAGCAAAACTAACTATGGCACAAGTAGCACGATGCATTGTGCATCATTGTGCACTATATAAATTTCCAGCCGGAACCTCATAAATCCTAAAATATACTATTTGTCGTGAAAAAACCTTACAATTTCAGCCGGAACCATACCCTCTACAGCCAAACTAACTATAGGATAAGTAGCACGATGCGTTGTGCATCATTGTGCGCTATATAATTTTTCAGCCGGAACCTTATAATTCCGACCAGAACCTTATAAATTCAGTCAAAAGCGTACTAAAGCCAAACCAAATATAGCACTAGTAGCACGATGCACTGTGCATCATTGTGCACTATATAATTTTTCAGCCGGAACCTTATACATCCAGTAATCTAAGATTTTCCGAGGAAAAACCTTACAAATTCAGCAGAACCCTACAGTCAAAATAACTATATCACAAATAGCACGATGCGTTGTGCATCTTTTTGCACTATATATTTTTCAGCCGGAACCTTATAATTCCGACCAGAACCTATTAAAGCAAGCCAAAACCGAACAACAGCCAAACTAACTATAGCACAAGTAGCACGATGCATTGTGCATCATTGTGCACTATATAAATTTCCAGCCGGAACCTCATAAATCCTGAAATATACAATCTTTCGAGGAATAAACCTTACAATTTCAGCCGGAACAATACCCTCTACAGCCAAACTAACTATAGCACAAATAGCACGATGCGTTGTGCATCATTGTGCGCTATATAATTTTTCAGCCGGAACCTTATAATTCCACTCAGAATTTTACAAAGCCAGTCATTTCCATATAACAGCCAAACCAACTTAAGCACATGTAGCACGATGCAATGTGCATTATAAAGCACAATATATTTTGTTTACCGGAACCTTATAAATCCAATAAAATACGATTTTTTGGGGGAAAAACCTTACAAATTCAGCAGAAACCTACAGTCAAAATAACTATATCATAGCCTGAAGCATTGTGCTACTTGTGCAAAAGTTAGTTTGGCTGTGGCGGGTATGGTTCCGGCTTACAATTTCAGCTAGTTTCTCACAAAAAATCCTATATTACTGGATTTATAAGGTTCCGGCTGAAAAATTGTATAGTGCACAATGATGCAAAATGCGTTGTGCATCATTGTGCGCTATATAATTGTTCAGCCGGAACCTTATAATTCCACTCAGAATTTTACAAAGCCAGTCATTTCCATATAACAGCCAAACCAACTTAAGCACATGTAGCACGATGCATTGTGCATTATAAAGCACAATACATTTTGTTCACCGGAACCTTATAAATCCAATAAAATACGATTTTCTGGGGGAAAAACCTTACAAATTCAGCAGAAACCTACAGTCAAAATAACTATATATCATAGCATGATGCATTGTGCTACTTGTGCTATAGTTAGTTTGGCTGTGGTGGGTATGGTTCCGGCTTACAATTTCAGCCAGTTTCTCACAAAAAATCCTATATTACTGGATTTATAAGGTTCCGGCTGAAAAATTGTATAGTGCGCAATGATGCAAAATGCATCGCGCTACTTCTTCTATTGTTGGTTTGGCTGTTGTACGGTTTTGACTGGCTTTATAAGGTTCTGGTTGGAACTATAAGGTTCCGGCTGAAAAAATATATAGTGAAAAATGATGCACAACGCATCGTGCTATTTGTGATATAGTTATTTTGACAGTAGGATTCAGCTGAAATTGTAAGGTTTTTTCGTCGAAAGATTGTATATTGCTGGATTTATAAAGTTCCGGAGAAAAAAATAAATAGTGTCCAATGATGCACAATCGTGCTACTTGTGCTTAAGTTGGTTTGGCTGCAATCTGGTACTGACTAGCTTTATTAGATTCTGGGCGGAATTATAAGGTTCCGGCTGAAAAATTATATAGTGCACTATGATGCACAACGCATCGTGCTACTTGTGCTATAATTAGTTTGGCTGTAGAGGGAATGGTTCCAGCTGAATAGTAAGGTTTTTCCTCGGAAGATCGTATATTTCAGGATTTATGAGGTTCCGGTTGAAAATTTATATAGTGCACAACTGCACAATGATGCACAATACATTGTGCTACTAGTGCCCTAGTTTGTTTGGTTGTTGTATGGTTCTGTGTGGCTTTATCAGGTTCCGGCTGAAATTAAAAGGTTCCGGCTGAAAAAGCATATAGTGCTCAATGATGCACAATGCATCGTGCTGCTTGTGCCATAGTTGTTTGGTTCCGGCTGATATGGTTCTGGCTGATATAACGGACACGATTTTCCGAGCTTTTGGCAATTACGCCATCATCAGAGTTTGATGTGTTTTTTTTATTAATTTAAAAATACATTAATTGAATGTTAAAAAATTCCATTGCGAGAAAACAACGTAAAATGTTTTACTTTAGTAGCAAGTATAGCAAGCATATCATGAAATTTTTCTGCTTGTTTCATTTTTTAGAATTTTAACTTTTGATATCAATTTAAAAACACGTTTTGTTAAATTCAGATATTGTAAGATATTAATGAGAATTTTCTACTTCGAAGATAACACATAATTTTTCGATTTTACGATTGCATTGTTGTTGCATTTTATGTATTTCATTGACGAAATTTTGAAAAAAATCACATGAACGAATTTTTTGGTTACCTTGTGCGTTCTCGAGTGAGTCAGTGAGTGAGTGACATAGACGTTATAATATAGAAAAAAAAATTGGTCACCCTGTGCGTTCGCGAGTGAGTCAGTCAGTGGCATAGACGTTTATAATATATAATATTAAAAATTATCTAGTAATTTTCATAATTTATCTCTCGTTTGATCAAGTATCTGTAGATCAAGTGTTTTTTTTCCTTTGTTACAGGATGACTACTACCGCCCTGCAGATTTCACTAAGCACATGCAGAGGCCTCACACGGTGATGTTTTGCAGTCTACAACTCAGGGAGAAGTGCTATGGGTCGTAGGGTTTGAGGCTTGCGTGGCTCCTGGCCTACACCGTGATTACAGAAGCTTAAACAGAAAATTAACGTAAATAATAAATAATAATAAGAACCCGGATGTTCCGTCGAAATTCGTCGGCCGGAACTTGAGGAACGAACAAAGAGAAAAACAATTATAACGGAAGAGAGGTGCCTTGGTGCGCGCATCCGCTCGAACTCAAACAGTGCAAAACACTGGTTTCGATTTCAGATGAGGGCACCAAGGGACCGCCAACACCACACCGACGCGGAAAGAGAAGTCCCCCTCATCAGACCAACCCCATAAAATTTAGCAACTCACATTTTAATTATTTCTCCGCCAAAGAAAAGGATAACAGAGCCCGCCGGCGAGAAAAAAAAATCACATATTAACTTAAAATCAAAATAAACACCTCGAAAAATTTTGGAGCGGAACCAAGGTTAACATCGGGCATGTGCACAACCAGCGCCCCTCGGTGCGAGATTACAATACCAATTTGAAAAATTAACCGATTTTTTTTTTCTCAAAAAAAAATTATTGTTGCGGCCTTGGTGCTGTCATGCCTCAGGCTCCACACCCGGACCGTTGGGCGTCTTCTCGCCTTCGTTGGGCTTTGGTTCGCCTTCGTTGGGCTTACTATGCCTTCACCTGGTGACTTCCCTCCTTCGTTGGGCTTACTATGCCTTCACCTGGCGACTTCTCGCCTTCGTTGGGCTTTGCTATGCCTTCGTTGGGTGACTTCCCACCTTCGTTGAACATTGCTATGCCTTCGTTGATACAAACGAGCGACCTCCACCCACTAGCCTCCAGCAAATAAATTACACAGTGGCATGTTCGCCGGCAGATATTTTTAACCAGCCGCAGTTAAAATAAAATATAATTGGCCTCAACTGAAGATACTTGAACATACTTTCTTCAATTATATTTGTAATCCGATGTTCTTGTTCTCTTGTTGAATGGTTTTCTCTAAAGCCAAACTGATGTGGAGGATTAAGATTTCTTTATTCTATTATTAGTTTGAGTCTCTATAGAAGTAGTTTCTCGAATATTTTTGAAATTATTGGAAGTATTTTTTTTAAATCGGCCTATACGAATTTCAACCGTTAAATGGTTTGTTGGGTTTAGGTATCATGAATACTTCTACGACTTTCCATTGATTTGGAACGTGTTTAAGTCTGAATATTGCGTTCATTATTTGGTGTAGTTTATGTAGTCCTATTTCAAGAAGAGCTTTTACTATTTGTCCTGTATTTAAGTCATATTCTGGAGATTTCTTTGCATTTAGATTAAGATTGAATTCCTCTTACAATTCTTGTAATGTAACAGTATATTGCAGTTATCCATTTTAATTACTGGTGGTATATTTTCCCCTGCTGTTTGGCTCGGTAGAGGCTGGACCGTGTTCTCGAGGTGGGTTGCAAATAACGAAGCTTTTTTCCTTTGCATTTATAGCCCATGTTCTATCTTCATTTTCAACTGGTGGAATTTGTAGTTTAGGTCGTTTTAAATTTTGTCGCTTTCATTCAAAGGGAATACTTGGACAAAAAATTTATAGTTGTTTTATTTTCTAGCTCGATTTCTTTATCAGGCCTTTATTTATTTTCATTTTGCTGCTACCAGTTCCCTAACTTCAAGAGGATAAATAGCATATCGGCGCATTTCCTTTGAGCTTGATGGTGTTCAACTCCACGCCGCCTCTTGTATGCTGTTATTGAGATATTCTAGTTCTTGTTCTGGCTGTATCGGATTTTTAGTTGACACCTAAAGATCAATAGTATCATCAACTAGTTTCTGGAATTTTCCCCAACAAGTTTTGTTATAAGTTAGCCAAAGTGGCCTAGTTTTCTTAACAACCATTGCAATGCTTGTCATAATAACAGGCATGTGATCTGACATAATTCCCTCTTTGCTTTCTATGTATAAGTAGTTCTCATTTATATCAAAGGATTATATCAAATGATGATAAAGAATTCTATAATATCGGGTATTTTGTTCCTATCTGTGGGCCAATAAGTTGGTTGTTCTCCAGAATGAAAATCGCATATGTCATTTCATTTAGAGAGAAGCACGACTCTCTAAATGAAATGACATGTGATTTTCATTCTCACCTAAACTGTTTAGAAGACGAAATTTAACAGCTTCCATGCTTCTTAGTATCTTTTAGAGCACTGTTGTATCTTCGGTAGTACCCTTCGAGATAACTGGTTTTAGCATTACCACTTGCAAGTATAATTTTGGTTCTCCCATTTTACTAGCATGAGGTTTTGGTTGATCTTTAGTTTTTGGATGATTTTTGTATTCGCTTTTTAATTCTTATTCTTTACAGCTCCTTAGCTATTTCACATCCCCGGTAGTTTGAGGGAAGTTTCTTCTGGCAATTAACCCATTTTGCAGCAATATTTTTACTAACCGGGCATACTTGGGCATGATTTGTTCCGGCAAATTTCACACATGTAGTCTCTCTTTGGCAATATTTATTCGTATGATTTTTGTATTGTGGTATTAGGCCGTTATTTTTTGCAATGGCTCTATTTTAACTCTCATGTTAAGTATTGCCTGGAATAATTATTCTCTAATTATTCTCCTTATCTCTGGTATTGCCTTGATATTATATACAACTTCAATTTTTTGGTTGTTATTAAAAGTGAGCATAAATAGTAGAAACCCTTTTTTGTTAAGTTGAACACTTGAACTCCTTCTTGTTCAGTTTCGATTTTTCTTTGATAATAGGATGGGTTATTTGATAATAGGATGGGTGGGTGAAGTTGGGTGAAGACCTCTAGATATAACTTTGACTGGCCGATCATTCTGATCCTATAGCATCTCTGCTGCTGTACCATCTGAGGCATTTCATTCCGTATTTGATGAACTCATTGTTCGTTTTAGACAAGTTATACCTCTGGTATTTGTTCCTCGGTTGCACGTTGTTACTGCCGAACCAGTACCCGTCCCCGCAACGTGAACGCGGATACCTAGGTGTTATCTAAGTACTCGTATGTACTTGATATCTAGGTACTCGTACTTGTATTCTTACTTTATTTTGAAAATAAAACATACACAGCGATTCAAGTTATAAATTTTATTGTTCAACACCTTTAATTTCTATAGCAATTCACTAATTTCACTACTCACTAATTCGTTATTACTGTTCTCTTTAATTATTCACTTTTACAGTTCAGTACTATTCGCGTTATTCTGCACTTTGACTTGCACTTGCTATGCAGTTGTGTTCGTGAACATTCCACGTCATCATTTCCTCTGTCTTGATGATTAACGCCCGTTGTTAATACCAGTATTTTCGATGATGATTATCGCCGCTGTTTATAATTGCATTTGTTATCTCCGTATTGCCCTCTACTTGGAATGTCATTCTAAATTCAAATTTCCCAATCAGTATTGGAGGAATACTTCGGCAGACAACATCGATGATATTAAGAATAATAATCGCTTAATAAAATTATAGTCTCCAACTGGATTCGAACTCATTACCTTTGGGTTGATAGCAGGTTGTGGTATATACCTTAACCACTCCACCACCAAGTATTTCACTCTATGGTCAAAATTAATAAAATTAGTAAACTTAAGATAGAAACATGTTCACACACGTTAATGCGTAGTTTCTTTGAGTTTGTATCTAATGTTTTTTTGTTTAATGCTTTCGACGAAGAGTATCTCAAAAAGGTTTCGGAACTTTAAAAGGATCGCCTGAGAAGTTTCTAACAAAAATAACACGTATATTATGTATACGGTTTCAATTGGGAAAATGGAGGAAACAGGATTCTTATTAGATTCAAATAGATTCCAATAGCCGCCATATTGAATTGTTTTTGAATTATCCTTAGTTTTATTAAATAAATTCATAATTTATAAAGGAAAATTTAAAATTTTAATAAATACAATAGATATTAAAGAAATATGTGTTTACATAACTTAAAGAAAAAAGTTAACAAATAAATAAAAATTAAAGCGTTAACAGAAAAAGTATAAGAACTGTTTATTGCAATTTTTCACTCAAAATATTGAGCATTTTATCTATAAGGGCCAATAACAAGTCACTTCCAGAGATTGGGGCAAGGTTCCACTATATAGGTCAAATTGGTCTATCAGATCACATCAAAAATGTGTTTTATTCATCAACATAATTTACTTCTATCATTTCGATGCCTTTTTGTAGAACAATTCATCTTTGTCTTCAAAATACGCTTCAGTTTCGGCAATCACTTCTTCATTGGAGCCAAATATCTTTCCCTGGAGCTTTTTTCTGAGGTCTGCAAAGAAGTAATAATAGCTCGGGGCCAAATCTGGTGGATACGGTGAATGTGAAAGCAAGTCAATGTGCAATTTTGCCATTGTCGTTTTTGATCCATTGTGAGCAAACGCGGTACTCACTTTGAACACAGCTTTCTAGTGAGCAAATGTTCGTGCAAAATATGACTAACACATTTCATTGATATCTTTACAATGTCAGTTTTCTGGAGTCACAGCCTCATTTGGGCATCCAGAGCGTGGTGCATCATCGGTGGTTGTACGACAACGTTTAAATTCAGCGTACCAGTCAATGATGGTTAGTTTTCTTGGTACAGAGTCCGGATAACAATTATCAAGCTACTGCTTCGCTTGAACGATATTATTTCTCATCAAAAAACAATGTTTAATCCACACACGAAATTCTTTTTATCTTCCATTGTTTTGAAATTAACAAAAAAAAACGTCACTAAAACAACTGTAATTTGTAAACTAAATGATCGAAATGTCCTGAAATTTTAGCAGGTGTCATTTGAAGGTTGATAGTATTTAAACTCAGATGAGTTTAAGATTTGTGGCACCATCTATATGTCAGACCAGGAACCTTTCAGGCGATGTAATACGAGGGTATATCAAAAAGTCTTGCAATATCATATGAAAAAAAAGAGTGAGTGAGACAACAATATATTTTTCAAAACCATTTTTTGTCGCGATGAAACTTCTAGAAGAACATTTCGATGTAAATTTTACAGTTCGTTTGTTTTTGTCAATTTAGTAACACGTGTTTTGAATTTTTCTTAAAATGAATGAAATTGAATATCGCGCCGTTATTAAATTTTGCTGTAAAGATGGACGAAATGCAATTTATATATTAAACTGTATATCAAAAGTTTACGGCAAATCTGCACCATCATATGCCACAGTAACAAGGTGGGTAAAATTATTCCAAAGTGGTCGGGAGTCATTAGAAGACGACAACCGCTCGGGTCGGCCAGCAGACGCTATTAGCCAGGAAAACGTAATTTTGGCCGAATCTATTGTATTGGTGGACCACCGTATTTCTGTTCCGCGGTTAGCGTGGAGACTTTCTCTTTCATACGGTACCACATATACTATATTACATGACCACCTTCACATGTCGAAAATAAGTGCGCGATGGGTTCCCCGTTTGTTGAATGCAGAACAAAAAAAAATGCGTGTTCAAACTTCAAAGGCGATTTTAGATATGTACAAAGAAGATCCAGAAAATTTCTTGGATAACATAATAACAGGCGATGAAACACGGCTTCATCACTGGGATCCGGAATCCAAACAAGAATCGATGCAATGGATTAAACGTAGTGAACCACCACCAAAGAAATTCAAAACTCAATTGTCTGCTGGTAAGGTTTTGGCAACAATTTTTTGGGATGCTGAAGGAATTTTGATAATCGATTATATGCCACCGAAAAGCACAATCACAGGCATATATTACGCAGAGGTTTTCCGAAAATTGAAAAAAGCGATCCGGGAAAAACGGCCAAGGAAAGTTAGGGAAAAAATCTTGCTTCTTCACGACAATGCACCAGTGCACAAGGTTAATATTGCTCAAGCTGCATTAAAGGACTGCGGGTTCGTGGAAATTCCTCATCCACCGTACAGTCCAGACTTGCCACCCAGTGACTACTTTCTGTTTCCCAATTTGAAAAAAACACTAAGGGGCCGGAAATTTTCCAGTGACTATGAAGTACAGTCTGTTGTAAATGAATATTTTATGGAGCAAAAGAAATCTTTTTTTTTAGAGGGTTTAGGCAAGTTAAATGATCGATGTGACAAATGTATAAACCTTAAAGGAGATTATGTCGAAAAATAAAAATATTGCTGTCTCACTCACTCTTTTTTTTCATATGATATTGCAAGACTTTTTGATTTGCCCTCGTATTTAACCGACTTATTAACTTATTGGTCGCCATCTTGAATAAATATAGAATAGTTTGCTTGTTTTGCATGACATTTTTTTATGACACTATATGGTCGTATGCCGCTAAATTCACCGCAAAAAAATTTCGAACATTGATTGCAGAGTTTATACATGAGAGTCTTCATGTGGTGTATTCTAAAATATCATTTCTCGGAAAGGTAACATTACAGCTATCTGATAAAATATTATATGCGGTATTCCTAAAAGATTGTTTCAATGTCTACTTCAAAATAGCAATTTGAGTCGAACCACGTAGGAGTTGCATACAAAAATAGATTTAAACGAGAATTAATTTTTTTGTATGTGATAAGAAACACTGTGATAATAGATTCTGTTATTATTTGAATTGTTGCGTATTGTATACCAACAATAATATTCGTACATTACAAATCGAAAATATGTTTTCCACAATTGTATGTAAATGCTAATGCTACAATTGATATATTTAATTCGGTTGAATCCATTGTGTACTGGAGCTTTAAGTCAAACAAAATTTGTTGCCAATTCATACCACGTAAAATTTAGATCAATAAAAGATTTTTGTTCTGTTTTATTCACGAATTTAAAGAACGAAATCTAGAAAAATGTGATTTAATATATTTAAATTAATTTTAATTTGATTTATTTATTTGCATTTCCACCTATCGACTTTTATCTCTGTGTTATTTTTTATTATATAGTAAATATCCTAAACTATAGTGTATGCGACACTGTTATATGGAAACATAATAAAAGTTAAAAATGCGAATATGAGATGAAAATCTGTTGTCATATTTTCCAATCGATTATAAAAATAAAATAAAAAAGCATTGTGGTTGCGCCAAAAAGTCCCAATAATTTTCCTGCTGCGAGAAGGGCAAGGGAATACAATATTTTTAATATCTAGAATGTTCTCATCATCATGGCATCACAAATTTATATTTTAATGAAATTATGTTTTAAACAATAATGTGAAGATTGATTTTGAAAGAAATTTATATTATGTGTACATTAAATATTTATATTATGTTGAGATAATGTTAAAGTACTCAATTGCGTTTAACCCTTGTTGAAAAATTAGTCACAGACTAATCGGCTAAACGGTTCAATTCATATAGATCGGGTTTATTCACACGAAACTTGACTACCTCAGAAATTTTTGTCATCAAATAGCATGTGCCTTATTTACAATAGCCTTATTTATTCAGTTCTAGAATAAACAAGCCTGTCCACTTGGTAATATTTCTGAGATTCTTGGAAATGGCGTAGTGTAGCGAGGTTCTTTACAAATTCTTGTATTGCATCGTGTACTTAACAAATATGGCGGAACAACCATAATTATTTGTTTGTTGTTGATTTTATCGCCTTATACTTATATTTTTGAAAGAGTTTTTTTCCATGGATGGATCAGAAACTCTGCGCCATTTTTAAAGCAAAATAAAATATGGTCATTATAGTCAACGTGAAAATAACTTTTTCAATTGAATGTTTTAATTATATGTTTACATTAGGGATTGCAATCCCGGACCGTTTTATGAATCCCGGGACTACAGGATTCATAAATTTCAAATCCCGGGATTTGAAATTTGTATGAAAAACCACAAATAATTAAAAAGAAAAAACAAAAGTGTTAAATAAAAAACCTATAATTCATTTTTTATTGTCTAAAATTATTTAAAAATAAAAATTCATTAACAGAAATTAAAAAGTATTCTATTATAAAAATCTCGTTCCTTACATTTCGAATTATTTAAAAAATACGATTTTAAAAATCATAAGGGATTAACCGTTTTATTGTCCAGCATGTTTCTTAATTTGGAAACAATATTTCCGGAAGCTAAAAATGCTCCTTCCGATTAAACGCTTGTCGGTGGAATGGTCAATAAATCTGAACAAACTCGCTGCAAATGTGGTCCTCTATGAGCGCTTTGCTCAAACATTCGCGGTTACTAGTTTAATGAGGTCGATTCCAGGATCTAAAATTTTATGTTATGATATTTTATTTTTGTTTGCTCAATACAAATTCCAATAGGAAACGGGGAAATGAAATAACATAACAACAATTTTATGTCACGAGAATCGGGCCCAATATTACATTAGGCCCGATTCTCGTGGAAAAAAATTGCTGTTAGTTATTGTATTTCCCCGCTTCCTATTTGAATTCCTATTGAAAAAACAAAAATAACATAACAAAAATCATTAATTTTAGATCCCAGAATTGATGCCATTATTGGCAA
The DNA here is from genome assembly GCA_947310385.1 of Nephrotoma appendiculata. Lineage (NCBI taxonomy): Eukaryota > Metazoa > Arthropoda > Insecta > Diptera > Tipulidae > Nephrotoma > Nephrotoma appendiculata. The sequence goes on along the minus strand of OX371223.1, from coordinate 244,357,634 downwards.
AGCTGGTTTGAATGGGCATTAAGCTAAAATTAATACTATGTTGCAGTTCATCTTCAAAATTCTCTTCCTTGACTAAATCGATTGAAACCACATCTTCATTGGTGTTTTCATTGTAATAATCCTTGTTTGATGATGTAACATTTTCATCCGTTTCACATTCCGCGTCTGCTGCTTCATGTAGTTTTAAATAATCGCTTTTGGATGATTCTGCTCTTTTCTCCTTTATGCGGGTTATTAAATAATTTGTCAACTCTGTCTTCTTTGACTCTAAGTTAAAGCATTACATGGAGCGCTCTATTTAATCGAACACTTGGTATCAGTGGATCTTGAAGCCCCACGGTTTTCTTGGAAATCTCCTTTTAATTGGTCAATCAATACTTTCACGTATTTTAAATAGGTGAGCGGACGCGAAACAGAACTCGTTTCTCTGTGTAAATTAACAACGTCTGGGTCTGTATGTAGAATCTTAATTGAAGGAACTGTGTCAGACTCCTTTGAAATAACATCTGGTGTTCAACAAGGTGATGCACTCACGACTTTGCTGTTCAATTTGGCGCTTGATTACGTATAGTGAGGAAAAGTAACATCGAAACTTCGCGCTGTATATTTAATAAATCAGGCCAAATTCTTGGATATGCAGATGATATCGTGCTTCTTGACCGAAGACCTAGTGATATCAAGGACAGTTTCACATCGCTGAACCGCTCGATCGCTGCGCAAGAAGACTTGGTTTGGAGGTGAAAAACAGTAAAACCAAATATTTAGCAACACCTAGGAACATCTCCATGACAAATCTCGGAATTGCCGACCACAATTTTGATGGCGTCGAAAATTCTAAATACCTCGGGTCAGTTATAACATCGTTGGATGATATACAGGCATAAATAAAGCCCGAATCGCTGCCGGACAACGAGTTTTCTACGTCCAATCAAGATTATTGCGATCGAAACATCCATCACAATTGTGCAAGCTCGCACTTTATAAAGCACTCATAAGACCTTTGGTGACTTTCGGAAGCGAGAGCTAGACCATGACCTCTAACGACTGTAGATTATTATCTAAATTCAAAAGAAAGGTAATCCGTTCAATTTTTGGTTCAATTAAAGTTGCAAACAATGAATATCGGATTCGTATGAATAACGAAACAAAGCAACGTTCATAAAATCTAATCGAGTGATGTGACTCAGCCACGTTACAAGGTCCCCACAACAACGGATAATAAATAAAGTGTTTCACCAACAACCAACCTGAGTGCGTCGTAGAGGAAGATCCCGACTACGCTGGCGTGACGGCATCGAACAAGATCTACGAACATTAGGATGTCGAAACTGGAGGACGAGAGCGATGGATCGAGATGGATGGAGGACCATAGTGTAGGTGGCGAAATCCCTTCTTGAAATGTGAAAGCCAGAGAGAGCGGACGCTCATTTCTCTGCCGTTTTACAAGTTTAAACAATATGAAGAAATTAATAGCTCATATTTCTAAAACACAGTATGTTTATGCATACTGGTCAACAATTCCCATACATTTGATATAATGTATGACAACGTTTCGTTTTTTAATTTAAATTTGAACACCACCTCGATTAAATCTTTTTACGGCAGTCATTTCAGTCAGTCTTTCCAGGCTAGCATCAGATTATTTCTTTTTCGAAATATTTTTTACCACATGTTCACAGACCGTTACTATACATAAGTTTGAACTTAAGCGAGGAATTATTAAAAATGAATTGCCATTTAACCGAAACTATCCAAATAAACCGAAAAAGTTTGTCAGTTGTCATTAAAAAATCGAAATTTGGAAAAAAAAATTGTAGTATTTCGAAAAAGAAATAATCTGGTGCTATTCAGAAAGATAAGTGAGTTGTGACCATGCTGACAAACTGGAATAATGCGGAAATGACTGCCGTAAAAAGATTTGAACGAGGTGGTGCTCAAATTCAAATTTATATGCTAAGAACTCTTCCGTAACTAACTTTTTCCATGTTTGCTAAATTGAATGCTGTTATAATTCTTTGTTTACCAGTTTAGTGTTCTTAATATTTTTAAACTTTCTAATTAGGAGTGTCCTCGAGTATGCAACTCAAATTTAGAATCCATTTTACGATCAATATAATGACCAATTAGAACGGATTCAAAAAAGTTTACAAGATTCTTTGTATATAAATCTATCCCGCATTCAGGCAATATTATGTACGGCACAAGGTTGAAAATTTTCAGTATGGTTAGCCTTAAAAATAGGAGACATGCACATGATGAGTTACAAAATAATAAATTTTAAAATTGAAACCTCCGCTTTATCATCGTTGAATTTGTATGTTCCTGCTTATAGGACGAGAAACCATCAGTTATTTCTTCCAATACAATTGCGCACTAATCTTGGATCTTCAAACTCACTTACCAAAATGAAAAGTGGTCATAACAAGCTTTTGTTCTCCTGAGACTTGTCAATGGCTATGCAACAATACAGATCTGGGGTTTATCGTTTTCTAATACAAAATCAATATTAACTTGACTTCTCTATATTAGTTGCTTTGCGTCTGTATTGCACTTGATTTTTATTGTCCCAATTGTTTGATCGAGGTATTTCAACTTCTTTAAAACCACACGCACAAGTATCGATATTAGATAACTAATGGTTAGTGGCTTCCATATATGCTATTTTGCTTGGCAAACTTTCAGATTCTCTCACATCTTCCCATTCAGAATTATCTTCGTCTTCTACAGCCTCAGAATCAGAATTAGTGTCACCTTCCATCACTCTAATTTTGGTTCTTCTCACACCAATGTTTTCAACACTATCTTCACTGGTACAGCGTTGATCACTATCATGCATATCTTCCATAAATTGTCAGGGTTATATTGATGTAACGAAAAATCAAATTCATTTTCCGCTTTATAGTACAGATGAAAGTAATAAGAGAATTATTATGTATTCAAAAAATATGTGTCCACGTGATGCGAGTGAGAGTTGAAATTAATGTAAATTGTGCATGTAAGTTAAAATGATAGCTGAGACTCACTGTTGGAGTTGATGCAAAGAGTAGTGTGGTGAGTGAAATTATCGTTGGAGTGCAAAGGGTTAATATCATCCCGATGTATACACAATGGCAAGAAGGGCGTTTCTGAGAATGGGAGTCTTATTTGATTTTAGATATTCAAAAAGTTTATACGTCCATCGCTGGGTCACACACACATCGTCACACATCAACAATGGCTGATGTAAAGATTATATTTTCTCTGAAATTTAAAATACATTATCCCCCTCCAATTTAAACAAATGTTAGTACAGAACATTCTGTGTACAAATTCAATTGGAGTTTATATGTAGCTTGTGGTGACGTATAAACAGATTATTATAAAAATCATATACATATTATAATGCAAATCTATCAACAGCTGACATGTAATTAAAATTTATGGAAAAAATCATAAAATCATTTTTAATATAATGAAATACATTATATATTTTAATTCGTATTATTTTTACGTTAATCTAAATTTATTACGAATTACATTCTAAAATAGTTTAGCAGTTTATCAAATCCCAATTTAATCGTTAATTGAGCACGTTAATGAATTTGAAGTTTTTGGCATGTTCACAATCATGACATACATATCAAAAGAAAATACCAAAAATTTACACTGTTAAATTTAAAAATAATAATGTTTCTAGTTTTATATCTCTGATCCTAGAGACATTCACAGAGTCTCACCTGCATGGTCGGATAGATCAGTCAAGGCCCTATGAGTATGGGGAATGGGATCTACTTATGACGACTTTTAACTTGTTTAGAGACATTTTTCATCTCAGAATTATTCACAGAATCTCTTTCATATATTCGAATAGATAAGAAAATTGTCTATCTATATTGTGAAAACGGACACAATAATATAATTTTCACCATTTAAAATACTTATTTTTCAATTTTATTTTCAAACAAAAACAATCGAATAGCTAAAATTCTAGAAATATTCACAGGCCCCGTTTATACTTTTGAATAGTTCAGAGCTTTGATTATACCACTGACTAGCGCCTAATCTACACTGCTCATCAAAAAAACCCGGACACTACATTTTTTCAGTAAATATTTGTGTTAACGGTAACTATTCGCATTATTCGCGTTATGGTTGTACGAAATAATATAATGTGCGCCAAAAGGCACTAACGGATCAAGTTTTCGTTAAATAAAAGTAACCACAGGATCAAAACATTTGAAATAACAAAATTACCGAAAAACGGATATTGATATATCTTCATCTTTATTTAAATAAAAACCAATAATCAATCTAAGTGATCGGTACTCTAGTATCGAGTATTTCCGCCACGAGCTCTGATCACATCTAGCATTTGTTTTGGCATACTATGCACAAGGTTTGCAACGTACTCCTGAGGTATCATTTCCCTGCTCTGCAGGGCTGATTGAAGATGATCCAAGGTTTCTGGAACGACTTTCCTTTGCCTTAAACGATGCCCTAGCATATCGCACATGTGCCCAATGGGATTAAGGTCAGGGTTGCGAGCGGGCCAAACAGTTCGATCAATTCTCACCTCTTCCAAATAATTGTTGACCACGTTTGCAACGTGAGGCCTGGCGTTATCATGCATTAGTTTAAATTGATGTCCAATAAATGGGGCGTATGGAACCACAAATTCTTCTAGACATTCCACGATATACCTTTGGGCAGTTATAGTTCCGCCGCGTAGAAATCCAAGGTCCGTACGGGCATCTATAGAAATGCCTGCCCACACCATTAGTGAGCGGCCAAGAAATGGGACTCTTGGGGATATGGCACATTGTGAATATCGCTCTCCGGATCTCCGCCATACTCTTTCCCGTCCATCCGGTGATCGCAGGCTGAACCTTGATTCACCAGTGAACAACACGGACTTCCAGTCGTCCGTAGTCCAACTGACGTGGTTAAGAGCAAAAGTCAAATGGTTTCTTCGATGAGCTGGGAGAAGCTCTGGCCCCGTAGCAGCCCTCCTGGACTGTAATCCATGTTCATTTAAACTTCGCGATGCTGTGGTACCTGAAATATTGACACCAGGTACCTGTGCCAATCGACCAGCGACGATTCTCGCTGTTTGGAAACGATCTCGCAATACCATTGATACCATAAACCGATCGTCCCGCTCGTTTGTTGCTCTTTTAAGACCTGATCGTACCGTTCGCTCATACTGACCAGTTTCACGATATCGTTTAATAGCGTCTTGAACTGTACTTCGAGGGAAATTTAGGTGGGCAGCAATATAACGCACGCTACGGCCATCCTCACTCAAAGCGATTACTTTTGCTATATTTTCTGGTTTCATAATTAGAATAACTAAGCACTGTTAACGTTAACTGTAATAATAATACTAACAATAAATGCTACTTTAAATGTTTCAAAACAATTGAAAGATGCCCATTTATTTAGAAACGTAACAATCGAAATTTTGAATATTTTTCATTTATTACACTTTGTTGTTGAAATTGGATTTTAAATGAAAAAAAATAGGTTTCTGTTACACAGGTTTAATATGACAATGCCCTTAAAATAGCGTAATTGCTCTAGAAATTGAAGATTTACGAAGAAATTCAAGTGTCCGGGTTTTTTTGACGAGCAGTGTATTATGATGTTTTTTTCTATGTTTGCAAAAATTTATAAAATTTCAAGATTCTTCTAGCTTGAAAACTAGTATGGACTAGCTTCATCCTAATATCTAGAATGCGTGAAAATAGGCATGTAAAATGTAACATTGGGAAATGGCAATTGGGGAAAATCCCAATTGGCAAAAAAACCATATTTCCAACTGAGAATAAAATTGAAAAGAAATAAGTTTTAAATTTTGGAAAACATTTTGAAAATCATTATTTGTGACCCGTTTTCACAATATTGATAGAAAATTTTCTGAAAAAACGGCTATAGCCGTCATTTATTCAGGGAAGAGAAAAAATCTTGTGATGAGCTATATGACTGTCGAGAGTTTTCATGGAAAATCTGTGAGAAAATGTAATAGTTTTCACTTTCAAACATATAAATAACGCTCAATTTCATATGGCAGTCATAAACAATTGATAACAAAAAAGTGTCTTTCTGAGCACGGTCTTCAATTTAAAAGTGTGCGGCAACGGGTTAAGTGCAGCCCGATTATCGAGCAGCCCTTGACGAAAAAACCATATCTCATCTCCTATAATTAAAATATCATACGGGGGACTATAGCATGACTAATATTTTTGTGAATTACCTAGAATTTACACTGATTTTATAAACATTAACATTTAATATAGGTTTACAATTGCTTGCGACATATAGTGTATTACAGTTATACTATATATTTAGCCTTTCAAGCTGAACTCGGAACTGTTATAAAAAAAAATTAAAAAATCAAATTTTACTCCTAACGAAATGGTCTATTTTACTTGCTAATTTTTTGCAAACTTTAACCCTTGTTAAGTTAGCCCAAAATTTCATCCCAGGAAAATAATAAAAAAATCATCGGGTAACACTAAAACTGCAATGATATTCCAGCCCAGAATTTAATATAGTAATTTCGTTCAATGTCGAAATTGTATTCTAGCCCAGACCTTTTATCAAATTTTAAATATTAAAATCAAAATTAAAAATTATAATTATGGGATTTTTTATAAAATAACGAAGGGCCATTTGTTGTGCTATAAAAACATGATCAATAAAATGCAATTGATTGAATGTATTCTATGCAACGCTGAATCGTATACATAAGCTCCAGTATAGAAAGGGAATCAAACAGGTTAGCCCGATCTCTCTACAACAGAACCCTACTCTAGAACAGCACTATATTCTAAACAAGGTTACACAGTTAGTTCTTAGTTCATGTTTTAGTTTCAAACCGATTTGCATGTTGTAAACAGAGCTCTGATGATTTGGGTCAGTATATGGTATCGAGTTCATATAATATCCAAACGGATTCGTCCTGGTACATCTTAGTGTATCAGAGGCCGTATTTACAAAATTCAAACCAGTATAATATCATCTATTCGATCGAATTTAATCTGAGACGGAACTCAGGCGTTTCTTTGCCGATTATGTTGGGATTGGATATATTGGATGGAAATGGGATTTAAATGATTTTGAGAAGAAGTTTCAGAATATGGCGACCAGGGCAGAACTCGATCAATTATTAACTGATTATGGAATTCAATAATCTCTTAACCGATTGTACTAAGAATTTAAATATGGTTGATAGAAATTAGATTCTTCAATAACTTGTGGAAGAAGTTGTGAAATATGGCCACCAGGGACGGAACTCAGTAATTTAAACTAAGACGAAACCCGGTAATAAGCAGGCGTCTTTCGGGAAGTAAGCGGCTCGTGTGTTAACATGTTTCTGATAAGACCGGATACCTTAACATCTATCAGCAATACGTCACCCACTCATGTGATTAGTGGGTTGAGCGGTAGGCTATAACTACCTACTCTCACAAAAACGTTATGAACCCTACACAAAGGGCTCGTATAAATTTATAGCATTCTTTTCAACAACGATCTCGAAATCTGTTCACGGGAACTTGGAATATAATGTCTTCTAGACCTTGAGATTTCCAGAAACTTCGAACCAACCGGAAATTTGTACACACCAAAAAATTTACATATAAAATGAATACACTTATAATATAAATATAATTCCGTACGAATTTTTTATAAATTTTATATTAGTTTATCTTATAAACAAATGTTATAAAATATTGTATAAAATTTATATTACTCCATATAAATATTTATGATAGGTCACTGGTATAAATTTGATACAACAACGTATAAATATCTATATACTACAAAATATAAAGTTTATCCATTAAATGTTAATTTTTGTTTATAAGGGATTAGAATTAAATTTATATAAATTCCTTATAGAAAATATCAATCTGGTTATTGTATAAAATTTAGTTGGTTTAGTATAGAAAGTTGGAATTCTATATGCTAGAATTGAACTTAGTTTTCAATACTGATGAAATTTAAGATACATTTTTGTCAAATAAATACATAAAACAATTTTAGATTATTTTTTAAAATCGATATATTTATCAAAATCATATTATTTTTTTAAGTGTTATGTTTATTTAATTTTACTTACAAGAGGTACTGTTGTGCAATATACCGGAAAAGACGATTCATTTATTTGTTTTCCGTATTGTTAGTAAGGTTGTTCAATTTTAACAAAATAATCACATTTGCGTACAAGAAATGAAAATGCAATCTTGCAACCTCGAAAAATGCACATTTGTTTTCCGTAGTACTTGTATAACATTATCATTTGATTTGAAGATATAGTTACAGTTTTTGTTATAAATTAGACAGTTATAGTTATAAGTCATACAGTTATAAATTAGATGGTTATATGACTATTTAACTAACTATTTAGTCATAAGCAGTAATCATCAAAAAATTATTTTAAATGTAAATTTAAGTTATGTGAAATTAATAAAATTGTAATAAACAGAGAAACGTGAAATGCAGTTTAAAATAACCTATCCCGAAACCGCTCCGCACAACAGCAGCTCGATTCTGGTTATTCCTATAGGAAAAGGAATTAGGAAAAATATTTTCATAGTATTTTTGTCAAAAATACCATTTTCTAGCCTACTGAGAAATCATGTTTGATCTAAAATTTTATAATTTAGGAATTATTTTTTCCGTATCGAAATTGGATAGGAAAAATATTTCCAATTTAATTTTGTTTTTGAAAAAATTTACACTAATTCTGTACCATAGTAAGCCAGAAAAATAATTTTTGTGACCAAAATACTATGAAAATATTTTTCCTAATTCCTTTTCCTATAGGAATAACCAGAATCGAGCTGCAGTACGATTAAATTACACTTGTAAAGTAATTTATATGCTACTATTTAATATCTATAATATGTTTATTTGTTATTCGTGACACGGCAGAGTCGTAACTTCTGTTGAATTTAAAATGTTTCAAATATATATTATTTGTGGCCCCTGTTCATTGAATTATGAACACTATTCAATATAGTGAAACAATCCAGTATTTTATCAAAATATAAATAAAACAAAATTTTTTTTAAATGTTTTAATTCTTTAAAATTAAATAATTTTGAGTATACATAAATTGGAAAACAATTAAAATTTGTATAAACTACCTTTATTTTTAATCACAGCTTTTATTCTTTCAGGCATGCTACAAATTCAAATATTTATCATATTGCAAATTTGATCACTATCTCTCCATATTTTTCAATATTTTTTTTAAGGTGGACACTGTAGGATTGTGGGTTTTATGTACGTTGGACTTAAGTAAGCCCTAACAATGCTCAGTAGGGTTTAAATCCGGAGAGTTGCCAGGCCAAGAGAGGGTATAAATATTTTAGTTAAGGAGGACGTTTTTTTCTATATTTTTTTCTAAAAAAAGAAAACATTAATCATGATGCAGTGGATTTATTATCCTTGTAAGGTCAATTAATACTCCCCTTTTCATTAACGCACACATACACCCATTCACAAACTCACAATAACAGTAGTACTTGCACGTTGCAAGCTCCATCTCAACCTGCTCACTGACATGAACCTGTTTTATTAATTTTGTGGTATGGCAAGGAGCTTCACCTTGCATCGAGTGTAAGAGTATTGGCCTTGAGGTAGCAACCTCATATATGGAAACAAGACGTCTGTTAACACCTTTTTGTATTGTTCTTTTCTCATGATTTCCTCTTCGAAGTATATTGGACCAGGCCCATCTCCTCTAATGCAACACTATGGCATTACTGATGGTGGAAGTTTTATGCTCCTAACTACGCTCTCTCTCTCTCTCTAGCCTGCATTCGGCACTAAATATAACCTATAAATTTAAAAAAAACTTTAATTTCGGATTTTTTATTTAATTTTTTAACATTCATAATGTTAAAAATTCGATTTACTTTCTTCCAGTCGTCTATTGTCCAGCGGCTATGAAGCCTAAATAAGACGTTTTTTCCGCATTTTTTCAGTGAGCCTGGGTTTCTTTGCTGGACGCCTGCATTTCAAATTATTTTCATATAGCCCTCGTCACAATGTCATCGCTGATATCCTTATCCCTTCTTCGCTAAGGTGCTCTTGTAGCACGCTCGTCATTGCTCTGCGCTTTTCTAAGGCCGATTGAATAATTTGCCGGTCTGTTCTGGGCGATGTCTTCCTGATCCCTTTACAGGTTCTTCTCTTTGTCTCATAAAATGAAAACTCAGATTGAAGAATCGCTATCAAAATATTTACTGATACGCAACAAACTTTTTTTTATTTTTGCGCGATCTCGCGGTATGAATGGTTTTTTGTTCTTAACAATGCTCCGATAGCATGTTTTTTTTACATTTCTTAGGTCTTTTTTTCAACCCATTTTTGAAAATAATTGTCAGGCTAGACTTTCCAAACATACACACTCACACTTTAACTTAAACACAAGTTTTTTAACTAAGTGATAAAAATCATTTAACGCATCACTTCACAGTCACAATTTTTCTTAAAACTTCTCGTCAAACTGCACGTCAAACATAAAATGAGAGGATAAACTAAAAGTAAAATATGCATGCTATTGATCTCTTGAGTTCCTTTTCAGGTAATAATTTTATTTTGGCCTTTTACGAATGTGGCAAAATAATCTTAAAACAGTATCAGATATGATCCTAAATGCATTTTATTACTTTGAATATTTTAAAATATAAAACAATAGTAGAAATTACGAGTTACCAAAACACTAATAGTGTCCATAATCCAATGAACAGGGACCTTAGTATTGACTGTGCCATAGCTTGTCAAACGTGACAACTAAATACTTTTGAGCTAATCCAGTATCAACTTCTATAAAATTATAAACTTTATTTCGTAAAATTCGTTATGGTTATCGGCTACCACCCGTGGTGGTGAGGTTACGAATAATCCAGGGTGATAGTGTGTATTATAATTAATCCAATCAAGAATTATTTTCTTGAAATCTTCAAATTGCTAAGCTTCTGCAAACATTTTTAAAATTCCTTTGTTTTTTATTTAAATTTTTAAAATATTGGTGAAATGCAATACATAGGTATGTAACATATACATACCTACATTATATCAACACTTGATATTAGTTATTTACTCGATTTATTATTATGATATTTCACTATACAATTAAAAAAAATATATTTATTAACACTATTAACTACTTCACAATTCTACAATAAAACTTAAAAACACTTCTACTCACTACACGATATTCACAGAACTGAAAAAAAATCAAACGATCCTTACAGTATAAAAAACCCGTTTTTAACCAAAAATATTCGTTTTTCTATTAATTTTATAAGACTAATCGTATAAAACTAATTTTGTATGTGATAAATATTGTATTAATTTCATACCAATCAAGGTATAAGAGTGAATATTGTATTGATTGAGTTGAAATAACTTTGTTTTAAAAAACTTATATTTTTATACTTAAGATTTTGTACATTTTTAAAAAGTGTAAATAAATTAATGTAAAATTAGCAAAATATAAGTTTTTTAAAACAAAGTTATTTAAAAAATCAATACAATATAAAATAGTGACAAAATATCAGCGCCATATAAAAAATGGATAAATTCCATTTTCACTGTATATAAGAGTGAAGTTTTATACGGTAGGTTATAAAAAGTGTACAAAAGAAAGTGTAGAAATTGTTTGTATACTATGAATTTGTATAAAATATATTACAGAATTATATAAACGAATTATATTGATTCAATATTTATAATTTTTATATAGTAAAAAAATAAATTATCTGAACAAAAATATAAATAACTTTATAGAATATCCGAAAATTTTTTAGTGTGTACTTTCGGGGTACTTGCAGTACCAGAACATAAATGGTCTGGAAGTAAATTCCATAAAACAACTAATAATTACACTCTCCACTACAGCAATAATCAGAAAAGAGGAAAATTATGATTCGGTTTCTCATCCTTTGGCGAGTACAGCAGTTTATCATTTTATAATCCCATATTTATACAACGTGCCGAATTCCATCATTTTCGGTTAAGTAATAGCCGTGTCCCGTTCCAGGTGACCATATTAAAATACTTCTTCTAGAAATCATTAATGAATCTCATCTCAATCCCATTGTAATCGGTTAAAAACTGCATGGGTTCCATATTCCAAAACTTTTTTCATAAATCATTTAAAAATCCCATTTCCATCCAACATACCGAATCCCATCATAGTCGGTTAACAATTAATCGAGTTCCGTCCCAGGTGGCCATATTCCAGAATTTCTTCCAAAAATCATTTAAGAATCCCCGAATCCATCCATCATAACCCGTAACAGAAAAATGGAGAATAAAAAATTGTCCGTTAAAACGAGGGTCCGTTAAATCGAGGGTTTATTTTATATCACTATAAAAACAATTGGAAATTTTTCCATCGCCTCCAAAATCACACTCCCAAAATGCACGAACTCCGCAAAGAACTGCAGTGTTTGGTAATCATCGACTTCTTGTAATTAGCGATTTCTTGTAAGTTTTTTATTGGTAAGGAAAGGTGGTTTATGTTTGAAAAACAATATCGTTCATATACCCACCACGGCTTCGTCTACAGGCCTGCCAGGGGTTTAAAAAACCAGTTAAAATGTTGCGTAAACGTTCCCCATTCACTGTAACGGCATTTTCCTGTTCGTTTTCAAAGAAAAAAAGCCAAATGATGCCACCAGCCTCTAAACCACACCAAACAGTGAAGATTAAGATGAAAAGGAGCTTGATCGCTAAAGATGATTTTTGATGAAAAACCTTCATTTAGTTCAACAATCCAATTAACAAAATAATGATAATTTAAATGATCTTCAATTTTTGAGTTAGTGGAGTTTTGTATGGATGCAAATGAAGATTCTTGCAAAATGCATCATAATGTGGTTCGTGAAATGTTTAGTTATTGGGAACGATGCCTGGTTGATGTGCTTGGTTCATTACGAGCACTTCCACTAACAGCTACCACTGCATCAAGAGTATGAACTGGATGAACATGTTAATACGGTCTACGATCTTCCACTGAACCAATTTCTTCAAAAACTCTCACGTAATTTACTAAATCTTGTTTTTGAACGATTATTTTAAAAATAAATTTGAACAATCAAAATGCGCTGTTGTGTTGTTAGCGACTCCATGATGATAAATGGCATATTTTTGATTTTTCATATTTCAAAGAATTTTTTAGAACAAATAACATTAAGTACTAAAAGATGTGTTTTCTAATTGAGCCTGTGGTCAAACATTCCTGTTGGCGATGTGGTTGTCGGCGAAGGAAGTGTTGGCGATGTGGGTTTTTCTGACAGTACAACTATTGCTTCAATTATATTGCTCTTAAGACCTAAGGCAAACCTAAGATGATCTTATATTTCTCTCGTCTTCATTACCAGGATCGCTAAAACGTACACTTTGCTAATTCTCGAATTCCTATATCCTTATCATATACATGTAGCTTTCGGCGATGTGGGTATTGGCGATGTGCGAGCATATCGGTGATGTTGTTGATTATGTGGTTATCGGCGATGTGACCGTCAGAAATGTGTGTGTTGGCGATGTGGTTTTGACGACTATGTGGCTTTTCGGCGATCTGATTATGTTAGCTCAAGTCGACTTGTCGGCAAAAATTCCTTCCCCGTTGTCGTTATCGGCTATCCAACTGGTCGGCAATACAAGCGGATTCCGTTCGAGCTTTTGATAGAATATGGTGGCTATAAGAATTATTCTAGATTTCTGTTATATGGCACGGAGCTGTGGTAATGAAATACATAATTTTGATTTGAGTTCATTAGTTTTGGAAAAATTGGCAACGGAACCCAGTTAATCACACTGAAATAGTACTAACTGTTTAGTTTCTGGCATTTCTTTTAATACTCGCTGATGTCGAACTTAATTTGTCCAATTTCAATATTTCACATTTTAATTTTCCAATTAAAATAGGTCAGAAAAGTAAAGACGAGATAAACCGTTTTCCAAAATTTTTAATGCTTTTAATGTGAAATTCGTTGACTTTTATATTAATGTGTAAATATTACACATTTTGTAGCATAAAAATGAAGTTATCGTTAATTAAGAATTTCATTACAGAAATACAGAACTATTTACAAATCGCTAATGAGCACAAATTGCTAATTAACACGTTGTGTTAAAAACTTCATACTGATAAGGCTGAAAAATAATTTTTACAAAACCAAAGATGGTCACTATATTTGTCTGAGTTAGTTTACATCGAGAGGTTCCCACCCCTGCAAAAGTATTTATTAAATACAAGTACCTTTATTGCTCGAACTCTTAAAAGTAGATGGAACTACACACATTTCGCTGAGTGGCACTGAAACATAATAGAACGGACGAGACCATTTGATAGTCACGTTTGAATTGTATTGATATCATAATAGTATTCTTGAAATCTCCTATATTGTGCTAATACACAGTTCAAACTATCAACGTGTCAATAACTAAACATATGAATACTGACGCAAAAAAAATAGTTTCTCAATTATGCAGCTTCAAAATTAAAATAGTATGTATGTACATATGTGCTTCAACATTTCTTATTATTGTCACAGACAGCATTTATGTTTTTTTTTTGATCATACAACAAACTATAGTATAACACTATTTCAACTTGTTACAATAACGTTTTGTAGAAAGATATTTGCAATATGATTGAAATGACAAAATGGAGCACCAATATTCTGGCAAACATTATCCAATGTACTTGGAAACGTACATGGAAATGTTAAACGTGCTACGTATACTAAGAAAATTCACTTTAGCAAAGAAAAATATGAAAATGCTGTAACGGATACGGTTATGAGGTGATAATCTTCCCCCTCTCTATTGTTATTAATGTTGTTGCGATTTACTTTTGACGATTTAATGTATCGATTTCGTAAATATGTACGATAAAGTTGGTAGGTTGGATTTATGTACTTAGTTATGAATATTGTTCGTTTGTATTTTACGTAAGCAATTCGAGGAAGTTGAAGCTGGTTAAAAAAGAGTTTACAATACGAATGAATATATAATTTGGACCTGTGGCTATTTGAGTTTGAAATTGGGGTTTTTAAGCTTCTTTCGTATTTACAGAAATGAATTAAATTAAAAAAAGTTAGACAAAGTAAAAATAAATTTATTTTTGTACCAAAAATTGAGTGTTATTATTTTTTTTATCAGTAGTATTGAATTTTTTAGATTACCTACACCTACATAAGAAATCTCTTCTGGTCCATGGTCATTTCGGTGTTAGTGATTGGTTTTGTAAGCCTACCTATAGCTTAAATAAGATTTTAAATAAGAAATCTCAAAATTTCTAATCAGATACAAAAAAACGACCGTCTAGACAAGACGGGAATTAAATAACTAATTAAACAATGATCTTATTTCCATTTACAGCAATAATAATAAACTATAAGCCTTATGAAAAACAACCAGCAATAGGCTTCAAATAGCTTTAAATAAAATGACTTACACCTGGGTCCAGAACGAGTAGAGCCCACAATTATTTATGTTAATGGAACTTGGTTTGGATTTCTATATCGGTTTTGGTCCGATTTTTGATTTGGGGTCCGCCAACTTTGAAGTAATGAAGCTTAATGTTATTTCTAAAACGGCCAGAATAAAAACCATTTTCGATTGGGTGTTTAATTTATTCAAAATTAATCTTTAATTTTCCAATTGATTATAAATCATTTTTTGATACAGGTTCAGCTAACTTTTTCCTAACTAACTCCACTCGTTTTAGCTGAACTGAATCCAAATCGAAAATCGCGGCACAACCAAAATTATAACACAAAACAAGATCAATTCACATACAAATAATTTTAGGCTCATTATGACCTACTCAAATGCACAATTACAAAATTTTGGGCTCCACTCGTTCTTCACCAAATTGTAGGTTCTAATTTTGGTTATGGTTCCATTTTCGATTTGCGTTCGGCTTTAAATTAAAAGACCTGAAGTTTAGTCAGGAACGAGTGGAGACTAAAATGTTTTAATAGGGCATATGACTAGGCAATAATGAGCCTAAAAGTTTTTGTATGCCAATTGATGGTTTTGGTTTGATTTTTGATTTGGGTTCTGTTAGTTTTAAATTAAATGACCCGAATTTGGTCAGGAGCGAGTATGGAGTCCAAAATTGTTAAATGGGACATTTGATTAGGCTATCTTGAGCTTAAAATTAATTGTAGTTCTATTGATCTTGTTATGCGTTCTAATTTCAGTTTTGATCCGATTTTCGATTTTGGCTCTTTCTCTCTCTCTCCCCTCTCTCTCTCTAGCTTCACATCACATGAAGGGATTTTACTGCCCGCACTATGGTCTTCCATCCAGTCCGCGATTGCATTTGATGCAACCGATAATATTGCAGCCCAAAGAAGTTGCTTTATCTCGTGGTTCATACGAATCCGATATTCGTTGTTAGCCACTTTAACAGAATCAAAAATTGAATGGATGACCTTCCTTTCGATAACAATCTATAATCGTCAATCTACCAGCCTCTTCTAGGTCACCAATGGTCGCAAAGTTATGGTCGCCAATTCCGAGATTTAGCATGGAGATGTTTCCTGGGTGTTGATAAAAATTTGGTTTTGCTACTGTTCACCTCCGTCTTGCGCAGTGATTGAGCGGTATGTCGACTGCCCTCGCTAGGTCTTCGGCCAAGAAGCACGATATCATCTGCATATCCAAGAATTTGGTCTGATTTATTAAATATACTTAGATTAGATAGGTAGATTTGGTTCTGCTAGCTTTAAATCAAATGACCTGGGGCCATATTGAAATCGGTGAAAATTTCCTCAGGTAGGTAAAGGCGAAGATACATGTACAGATTTTGAATTTAAGGCATAAAAATTCTGCATTGGTTAAAAGTCGACCATCTTGAATCGCTTTAAAAGAAACATTTAAAATTGAACAATTCAGAATTTTGGTATAAGGCAAATTTTCTTAACATGAAAAGTGGCAGCTAACAATAAGCAAAACAATCAAACATCATTACAACGATAAAGTGCCGGCTTGAAAATAAATTTGATAATTATAATCCGTGTAAAAATCCGTGTAAAAATGTTTACGGCACGAAAATCCCTTTATGCCGAAATATTACATCGTATTCTCTATAAAAGAGCTATGGTTTTTGCATTATAAGGTACTGTAAATTTACCAATCAGAACACAGAATTATTATGCCTTAAAGGCAAAAATTGTACATGTGTCATCGCCTTAAATCATTTATTACGGCAAAAATCGATTTTAGTACAGATTTTTTGATCAGTTTACCATAGAGTTTTCAAAAATAATTGAATTTACGGACAAATTTACTTTAAATTGATTTTTACCCGACTATTGGTACGCCTACGCAGCCATATTATTCGAATTTTTCGCCGGCTACTTTAATCATTTTTTCAAACTTCTTTTCAAGTTTTGTAATATTTGCCTCCCTATACTAAGACTGCGGGCCAATAGTCGGGTAAAATTAATTTTAAGTAAATTTTTCGGTAAATTCATTTATTTTTTAAAACTTTATGGCAAACTGATCGAAAAATCTGTTCTAAATCCGATTTTTAGCATAGTATGTAAACGATTTACCCTACTATTGGCCCGCAGCCTAAGGTAATAATTTCGAATCGATTTATGCTGGAAACAGACGTGCGGAAAAACGCGTGCGTTTAAATTAGAATACACTACTTTAAATGAAATGAAATACATGTATTCCGCATAGGCTTGCGTTTTTCCGCAAGTTGTCTCTATTTCTAAAAAACGCACCGCAGCAGTGTTGACTACATAATAACATGATAACATGAATTAATATTAAAATCACAACGGCTTTTCAATAATTTGACAGAAATTCCAAAACAAATTGTATATTGTCTATTGAAAACTCTACCGAAAAATACGCTCATGTAGTTAACTTGCGTTTTTGCATGCGTATTCGCATGCGTAAAATCCGCACGCCTGTTTCCAGCATTACCCAGTCGGAATTTTTCCCTTAGTAGGGGGAAAAATTATGTTTCTTAATTTAAAAAGAAAAGAAATTAAAAAAAACGATTAAATTAATAATACAGAGAATTTCACATTGAATGGGACGGTAAAGGAGCAAAACTGTCGCGTTTGGTCCAACGACCTCAAAAAGTGACTGTTTCGTGTGGTTTGTGATCAAAAGGCATCATCATGCTTTATTTTTGTGAAAATGGAAACGCGATTTTCATTAATTCTACGTGATACCATGCAATGATAACGGACAATTTTTTCCCCAGCTTGATGGAATCGACTTGGATGATGTTTATTTTCAACGAGAAAATCGCTTAATTTCGCGGAAATGTGAATTGTGAAAAACTAAGTGTTCATTGATAGTCCGTCCACCATCCAAGACCTAAAAAACAACATCATTGCCAAGATAAGTGCTATAGAAACGTCCCTATTGGAAAATGTCATCAACAATTTTGACTATTGGATCGACTTCTGTAAATCCAGCCGTGGTGAACATTCGAGTGATATCGTTTTTCATACATAAATGGCATCAATAAACCTTCAAAATAAAGTACCCAACTTGATTTCAAAATAAATATTTGTAGTTTTAGTTTGCGTTTATTTCCTGCATCTCAATTGGACAACCCTTTACTATAAGATTCTAAATTAAATTAACAATAATAACTTTCTAGAACAGTTTTCCAAAATTAAAGCGGAAAAGACGATTTTTGACAAAAAAAAATCCTTTTTAACAAAAACTTGGGGTGAAACGTCATACTTAAGCTTTTTCCACAAATTGGGTAATATCCCAGTGATGATTGGCTTACATGGGTGCACCGGAAGTGGCCGCTTTTTCGTTTTTGCAAATATTTTGAAAATTATATTGCATTTACGAAAAACGATTAAAAACAAAAGGATTGTAATTTAAATTTGAAACAAGATTAGTTCAGATCATTTTTCCACTTCAGGTCGACTGATTTCGGTAAAAAAACACTAATATCTCCAAATTTATGAAAAAACTTTAAGTATGAAGTTTTACTCCGATTAATCAATCCATCTGCGTTGAGTGACCAGCAAACATATAATCTTTACAGCACCACGCTCACAGAAGTTTTTTTAAAAACCAACTTTTCGAACTTCGGAGATATAGCGAATGGTAAAACTGCGAGAATCTCGAAGTCGAAACTGTCGAATTGTAATCTGAATCGTTTTCATGTAAATTTTTATTTTTTGAGTTTTATTTAAAGCCAACTCTACTTTAATTACTACTGATAAATACGCCAACTATGATGATTGATGAAAAAATATTTTCCGTTACTGGAAATTCACAAACAAATATTGCTGAAACCAAAATTGGCATCTAATATTAAAGCTAAGCGGGCATTGCGGAAGCAAAACTGCTTATAAATATATCGGCTGATTTTTTTTGTTTTTTGATTTTTCGTGTATTTGTTTTTGACACACCATGCATGATTAGCGACATCTGTCAAAGTCAATTCTTCTTAGTTAGAATGAAAAGTTCCGCATGAAAAGAGCTACACTCAAACAACGTTTACAAATTATTGAATTTTATTATCAAAATTTGTGATCAGTGAAAATGAGTTTCGCGCACATCGTCCATTTTATGGTCATCATAATCGACCTACTGAGCAAGCAATTCAAGCCATACTGACAAAACTTCCCACAAAAATTACGTTATTGGACATCAATTCATCAAATCGTATGCGTAGAGTGCCTCCAGAGGAAAATATTGCTCCTATAGCAGCTACACCCAGAAAAATACATTTGTGTATTTTGTGCAAATCGATGGAATACATAGTTGGAACGATTTGAAAACTTTCAGTAATTCCATAAAAATCATGTATTATTCCATGAATGGTTGAAATATTTCATTTTTGTATATATTGTTCCAAAAGTGGATGAAATTGTTCAAATATTAATCATTCCGTGATTAAAGAACATATCGTTCTACTATGGAATAATAATAAATTTGTATATTTTGTGCAAATCGACGGAATACATAGTTGGAACGATTTTAATTTTTCGGTGATTCCAGAAAAATCATATATCGTTCCATGAATGGTTCAAATATTTCATTTTTGTATATATTGTTCCAAAAGTGGATGAAATATTACAAATATTAATCATTCCATAATTAAAGAACATATCGTTCTACTATGGAATAAAAATAAATTTGTATATTTTGTGCAAATTTTCGGAATATACAGATGGAATGATTTTAAAAATTTCAGTGCTTCCAGTCGATATTTTTGTCGATATTGATCAAAAAGTGGTTAACATAGTTAAAATATTAATCATTCCATAACAAAAGTAACATATCATTCTATTTAGCAGCATTATTATAGATTACAAATTAAGAATAAGATGGTAAGATAGTATAATATCAACATTTATTTAACTTAGTATGTCAGATATTATATTATACTTACCACAGGTGATGTTCAATTCAACCCGATTAATCCGAACTGATATGTTCGACGTTGAAGATGATGATATCAGACTAGGTATCAGACTTTCTGGAACAACGAGAAATAACAATATTCCAAGAAAATGTTATACATAAGCGGTTATGTTGTCTGGATGGTACAAAAAATTATCAAATACACTGAGTGCATTAACTCACTTTATTCTGAGTATGGTGCGGTATGGTGCCCACCCTACAGCATTAAAGTTATTATTTAACAAAACTAGTAGTGGTCTGGTAATTCCATAAATAAAGATAAATAAATAACAAATAAATATTTTAAAACAGCCAACATAAATTTCAAAATTAAAAACCAAGATGATATTTCCGTCCTTACACAACCACCGCAGTTCGATGCAGAGGTTGATAACAACCACATTATATAAGTTGACAAAAACCATAATCAAATGTTTTATCAAAATAAAATGTTCACAAATTGCCAAACAAATTAACGAAAAAAACACAACACACATACATCGACTGTAAAGATTAATTAACTACTTCGTCATGAATCATTCAACCATGCCACACGTAAAAAAAAATGCCGATTTTTTCTTCGTTTCTTTCCCCGTTTACCTATGACACAAGTTTTAATTGCGACTTAAACAAATTTTCTGTTCAACCACACAACTCAAACAAAAATGAAGTAAAAAATATTTCAAGGACATTTTTGACTCATTTTAGTTAAAATTTTATTTAAGAGAGAGCAGAACAAAACATTGGTAGAAAAAAAATGCCAAAATACAAAAAATGCTCGTGTGGCATGAGCCACTATAACTTTATCACAATATTACATACATAAAAGGATATCTTGTGGCGCGATTTAAATTTTGTTTCTCTAATTATTTTAAAATGTATAATATCTAGATTGTGTGCAATGTGTTTATAAAGAATATCTAGATTATTGTATAATAATAATAATCATATATGTACCTACTTAATATTTCACAAATGCAAAACACTTAATATTTCAAATCACAATGTAAACAGAAAATTGGTTCTAATGATTTTTTGACGTTTTTACATGCTCGAATTATTTGCAGGTGCGCATTTCAAATATCAAGGGAAATCGCAAGAACAAATTTGCATACAAAAGCGGTACCGCATGAATTAAATGAAAAAAATGTGATTTATAATTTAAATCATTTGAATATTATTATTTATTTATTGATTATAGTAATCAAAAACCAATTTCAGTAAATTTTTAAATTAAATCTATCCTCAGTATGGTCCTATCTTTCGGAAATATTTTTTTAAAGCAAAAGGTGTATGTGTATAAACGAGCGATATGACTATAAAAAGGTGCTCGCATTTTTTGTTGTTGGTTGTGTTTGTCACAGATGATATCGTATCCATGTGTATGGTATATAGATCAGGGTCTAAAAGGAAATTAATAATGTTCGTTTGTTCATTCATCATTCTGTAATTTTGTTTTGACAATTCATATTACACCAGAAAGAATTTTAGAACGATTTTGTCACCACCTATCCTTGATAAATTTAAGTTATTGACGATCCCCGAAAACCTACAAACAAAAAAATCTAACCCCATTAGGAATGTAATGAGTGTGTGCCTGTTTAGACGAGTACTGTTTGAGCGCTGATTTTCCTCGTATCTTTATTCTTTGTCTATTAGTTTGTAGGCAAAGAAGTAAGAAACGAGGAAAATCAGCGCCCAAGAAGTACTCGTCTAAACAGGCACTATGATACATACTAAAAAAAGGGATGTTTAATTATCTATCTACTACCTGAATTCAAAATTAAAACAGTCCAAATTTTAAAAGGGTAATAAAACAACATCTGCATATTTTTTTTTGTATTGGAATGAGTCATGAGCAAAGTCACTTGTCCTTGCCATCAATAATCTAATAGGGCCAAGGCACACACGGCTTCATAAGGCCGGCTTCACCTTCCTTTCTTTCCCCTTTTACCTACAAAATCCGTTTTAACTGCGTAATATAATTTTTTGGTGAAGCCGAAGTAACACAAACAAAAATGAGTAAAACATATTCCAAGGCCATTTTTGTGACATGTAGATTTTAGTTTAAATTTTATTTTTGAGAGAGCAATAACAACATTTTTGTTTAAATATAAAATAAGGTTTTAACGTAAAAAACTGTCGTTCATTTTTCGGATGTATTTTTAATTTTCTTTTATTTTCGTGTGTACGATTAGTATAAAATGAAACAAGTTTTGTGTGATATGTATAAAATAAACATTAAAACGATATGACGATATATGATATAAAACACTCGTGTTTAACATCAAAACGCTCTCAATGTAAACATTTAATAAAATGGAACTTCTTTACTAACAAAACACGCAGCGGCATCACACAAAGTGCAACTTAAGCGAGAATACCCAATGTGATCGAAGAGGAATTCCCCATCGAGTGCATTGAAACAGTTCAAGAATGATTTCGGCAAATGAGCTCGATCAACGGAAAACGATGTTGAAAATAAAACAAGGGTTGATCTAGCTAAAGAAGATCCGCGCATTTAAATGATCCGTCCACAAAGCGTAAATCGATTGAATAAAAATATATGCGTCCGAAGAGCTTATTTAACACTGCAAAATCGAAACGAACAAAGACCTTTAGCAATTCTTTGAAATGACCATAAATGTGTAATTGTGAAATAATGACAATATTGGACAGGTGTATCCACAGACATGAAAAGATACTTCCCCTCTTGACAATAGGCACATTTTAACCCAAAGTTTGAAGTTCGTTTAATTATCATAAAATTGAAATTGTTTGTTAATATTTGATCTCTATAAAGAAAGATACGGATATGGGATGGGTTTATTTTCGCTGACTACAATTAGTTGTACAATAGCGTTTAGTAAAATTAAAATTTGGTACAAATCCAAAGTACCATGTCAAAAATTTATTTTTGTATGTGTTTTGACCCATATTACACGTTTGTGTATTCCTTTTAAACTTATTTTCGTCCGAAAAAAAACACTATAACTATACACACAATTGTGTTGGTTGTATATCAAATGAAGCGAATTTTTTTTATCAAAAACGCCATTACATACCACTTTCGAGTTAAAAAAAAAATTTTGGTTCAATTTAAGTTCACCATACACAAATGTGTATGCAAATAATGACAGGTGGTATTGTCCTTCGTATTTTAACGGATCTTAGTTAAATCGGAATTCTTTTTGAAAACAGCATAATAATTTGTTAACAAATTAATTATGTAACAACATTTAATTTATTTGATCTTGATAACATATTAATTATTTTATCATTATTATAGTTACAAAACAAAACAAAATTAAGTGGTTCACACAAATTTGTACATTGGTCTTCAATTGCCACCTAATTCTATGTTTGACATCTTCGTTTGTCGTAGTCGAAATTTGCATACACAAATGTGTATGCGGGTCAGGAAAGGGATACTATGATTTTTTACTCACACATTTGTGTGGTTTGGACTTAAGTTGAGCCAATTTGTTTTTTTTTCTTGGTTGAAAAAGGGATGTATCTATTTAAATAGTAATATGAATTATGATCGAATAGTATTGAATATTATTACAAATCGTAACTAATTTGCAACCGCTAGAATAGAATTATTCTATACCAGCAAAAAAGTTGGTTTAAAACAATTCCTCAAAGTAACGCCCATGCCACACGTAAAAATAATGCCGCATTTTTCTTCGTTTTTTTCCCCGTTTACCTATGATACAAGTTTTAATTGCGACTTAAACAAATTTTCTGTTCAACCACACAACTCAAACATAAATGAAATCAAAAATATTTCAAGGACATTTTTGACTCATTTTAGTTAAAATTTTATTTAAGAGAGAGCAGAACAAAACATTGGTAGAAAAAAAAGGCCAAAATACAAAAAATGCTCGTGTGGCATGGGCCTAAGACCGTAAATATTCGTACAAAATGCGTGTATACGAAATGTATACGAAATAAAATGTACAGCAACAAAAAAAAATAAAAAATAAATCATTTGTTGCGCTTGCGCTATTCAATCAAGTGTTACGATTTTTTCTTTTGGTTTTGCTTTTTAATATATGTACTTAGCAAACAACGTTGTCAAATTGTTAAAATCGTACTAAAAATTACATTTTCTTTATTTTTTGGGACAAAAATTAAATTGTTATATTTGGCAACGCCGACTAATATCAATATTTCGTATTTTCGTCGTGGTAGTGCATGTGCATGGGCATCAAAGTTATTTCATTTTTTACCTAGTTTGTGGGTGCGCGTGCTAAACATTGAAAGCATAAATAAAGTGTTGAGTTAATTTTGTAAACAATATTTCTGGTAAGTATTTAGCTGATAAAAATTATAATAAACATATTTTCTAGTGCAGTTCTAATTAAATAGTTATACTTAGAAATAATATATTTATTGTGTTAAAGTTCTGTGTTGTGTTACGTTTAAAATCGACGCACAGAATAATGGTACAAGCAAAAATTACAACGCCATTATTAATTGTTGGTTTCATTTCAGAAAATCTTCAAGAACAGTGTGCGGGATAGATTTTTAATTAAACTCGGGCGTTTGATAATATTTTTGTATCGAAATTGAGGTGAGTTGGTTTATTATTTCTTATTGGTGTAAATTTGAGTAAAATCTTATTTTTTTCGTAAATTTATAATTTGCGCGGGATTTCCTTCTAGATGTACGTTTAGTTTTACATATTATGTATTAAATTTTTCCGCGCAAGCAAACGAGACACCTAGAAAAATTACAACGCCATTATTAATTGTTTATTTTCTTGTTTCATTTCAGTCTGAAAAATCTTCAAGAGCAGTCATTGTGCGGCGGACTTTTAATTAAACTCAGCCGTTTATTAATATTCCTGTATCGAAATTGAGGTGAGTTGGTATTTCTTATTGGTGTAAATTAGAGTAAAATCTTATTTTTTTTATAAATTTATAATTTGCGCGGGATTTCCTTCTAGATTTACGTTTAGTTTTACATATTATGTATTAAATTTTTCCGCGCAAGCAAACGAGACACCTAGAAAAATTACAACGCCATTATTAATTGTTTATTTTCTTGTTTCATTTCAGTCAGAAAAATGTTCAAGAGCAGTCAGTGTGCGGTGGACTTTTAATTAAACTCAGCCGTTTATTAATATTCTTGTATCGAAATTGAGGTGAGTTGGTTTATTATTTCATATTGGTGTGAATTAGAGTAAAATTTTATTACAATATTATTTTTAAATTTATAATTTGCCAGGATTTTCTTTTTTTATTCTTATATTTTCACAATGACAATTTTATTGATTTTATTTTGTGCACATCGGCGTTCCATGAATAATACTCGTCTGTATAATGGTTATTTGTGTTAAAGTTTAAAAATATTTCCTCTTTAAACGCCAATAGCTTGAAAGAGGGGCTTTAACGTGCGAAATAATACAAGTAACCCTATATTCGTTTTTATCAAGGTATCTAACGGTATCATTCGTGTCAGCCACATTCGAGGCACCCTGCATATATTTTTTTCTCGTTTCTTATGAACCCGTTTCATGTTTGTACATACGATTTTACCATAATTCTTAGATATATCCATAGATTATTTGTACGACTAAAGAAGATATTCCCACATTCTTACACTTGACAAAAAAACTATCCCTAATTATTAACAAATTAAATTTTAAATTGCATAAACTATCGAATAGTAATAGTCATGATTTGTGTAATAATTAATTTAATTAATAATAATTATGGCCAAAAATAAAATTTATACAATGAGACATAAATTGTAAACTATAAAAATATGTTATGCATATTTTATCCGTTTTTTGTAAATAGAAACAAAAATATCTAATTGATTTAATTAATCGGTAATAATAAAATGAAACAACACATAGTTGAAAGTTTAAACAACACATAGTTGATAAAAATTATTTAAATATATGTATCGTTACGTTTGCGTTTGTCGCGATTTTCACTATGGGTTAGTGTTCGTACTTCAAATGCTGTACCATGCAGAAATCATTTTCCACCTTTCTTACGTTTCGAATTGAAAAGCCATAAGTATAAATTATAACGTTTTATACACTGCATACAATTCTAAGCTTACATAAAGAAGAATGGAAACATTACCTTACTTTACCGTAATTATGTATATTTTTCCCAGCTATCGGTTTCACCTTGAGCTCTTGTCACAAAGCAAGAACGCCATTATAATCACCCCTATTCCCTTAGTCGCCCCACTTCATGTGATGTGACTACTCATCTTCTTGGTTACTAGGTTATTAAATCGAAACTTAAACCCCTACACACGATCTGATTTTTCAGGTGGTTGGGCTGATTTGATCAGATCATATGTAAAATCAGGTAGTGTTTAGGTTTGTCGAATGAGACTTTTGCTGTCTGGTGATGTCAGGTGGAAAATCCATTAGACCGTCATCCAACCATTCAAAAACCTGACAAAAATAGGTCGTGTGTAGCGTTGTTGGATGGTTGGTTAAAAATAATAATATATTTTAATAATAAATAATCAAATTTTAAATAATAATTAATATTATTATTTTTAATAATTAATTTTGACGAAAGACATTATATTACTTATATAAATAATTTTCTTGTTAAAAATTCCCATAAACATATGACATCCCAAATAAATGACTCAATAATAAATGACTTAGCAACATGACTTAATTTTTTACGATCTAACAACCATTTTTTAGACCATATTTGCACATTTGTCACCATTATTTAAACACGGCACAAGCGCAATAACTATTTTTTATTTTTTCAATTCTTCATGTCCAAAAACCAAAACATAAAAATCACAAACGTCAAGATTTTATTATTTGTACTCAACGAAAGCAAATGTATAAATGAATATCAGGTAGTTTGTTGGACCGTGTGGATGCAATACCTGGGGGTCTACTATGAAATTTTCGACCGCGTTTTTTTTCGATGTTGTCGAAAATTTGGTATTACGAAATATTTTCCTTATGTTTAATATGTTTAATATTATAATATTATTTTCATTGTATGTATTATATATTGTATATTATATTATATATTATTATATATTGTATGCATTAAATATTTGTATTATTGTATTATATTCTTAATTTTGAATGTATTTTAATGTTTTGGGTTATTTTGTAAATAAAAGCTTCCTAGCTTAATTACATTCATAATAATAAATAAATAAATAATAAACTATTTTAAAATACTTTTTTTAGGTATTAAAAACCTTCAAATGATTCAACTGTTACACTACTTATTGCGGTCAACAAATAAACTGAAACAAACCAATGGTCAATTTTGGAAAGTGTCGATTCAGGATTCAATAATTTCAGTTTTAATTCGTGTGACGCAAGCATCCCAAATAAGTATGGAAATTCAAAAACAAAAATCCTTTTGCATCGAAAAAGGCATTAAATTACAACCTACGATAATATGGCTACAGCAGGATCATCCAGAATTTTTTATTGTATTTGATGATATTTTTTATAAGTTCAACAATTTTTTTAGTTTGTTTAGATGTCTGTTTAAAATTTTTTTTTGTATTAGAGTTAAAATACCCCATTCAAGGTGAAAACGTCTGGCTTTTTATTCAGAAATATTTTTACGATATAACAACGAAGTTTGATAAAATAAGCCCAGAAATAATTAATCTTTTAACAGAATTAAAATAGTAAACTACAAACAATAATGTTTTTAGTTTACTATTTTAATTCTGATAACAGATTAATAATCTAACCTTGATTTTCAAATCAGTTTTCCTGTATGTAAAATGTATGTAAAATGCATGTAAAAAGTATGTAAAATGTATGTAAAATGTATGTAGCCACTTTTCGTTTGGCATCACAATATTTAAATTCTAAAAAACCTTTTCAAGCCCATATTAATTATGATGGTTTATTATATTTTATACCAAGATTGCTGTAAATTCATTAAATTTCTATACTATAAACGGCTAATTAAATTTAAATTGAAATTAACAAATAAATAAGAAAGGTATCATAAATAACATATCATTTTGATGTAACTATGTTAAATAAATATGTAAAATATAAAAATAGGAATGTGTATTTTATTTAAACTATTTATTCAATCGATTGTAGAGTTTATTTCATTATTGTGGAGTATTCTATGTAAATTAAAGGAATAAAATAGTCTTCTGGCTTTCCAAAAAAAGTATATATTATACTATTTATAAAAAGAGTTATGCAAATTTGTTACATAATGACTCCGACTATTGGATATTTATTACCTACTTAAGGTATGAAATCGTGTTTCAAATGGAATTCGAGGCACATTTTATTTAAACAATTTGTTCAATCAATGGTACAGTTTATTTAAATATTTTGGATTGATTTGTGCAATTTAATGGAATTAACTGAATACTTAATGGGATACTTTATACAGAATATACCGATTATTGGTACATAAAGCACATTTTGCGCAAATTTTTAACCAATTTTTGAATATACGATACTAGCTTTAGGTATGAATTGTCATTTTGCTGGAACTCGCCGTACATTTTTCTTAAATAATTAGTTCAATAATTTGAATATAATATGATAGTATTTTATTAAATTTATTCAAATTAATTGTCTGAATCGTGCATTTTCTTATTGTATAAAATGTACATTTTGTAAAAATACTGCATAAATTGTACATCACCCCGTATTTTACTGGAATATTCTATACATTTTTTTGGAATAATTTGTACAGCAAATACCTTATTCTATGATAATAATTTGTTAAATTTAATCATTTTAGTTGGCGGTTTTCCCCATTTTATTATTGTATGAAACGTTCCAGTTTGTATAAAACTGCATATATTGTACATCACACCGGATTAGCTCAAATTCGTGCAAACATTTTGTATAAAAATGCCTGATGTTTGTATGATGTGTACAACCATTTCTCTGGGTGTAGTGATGATAAAGACGGCAAAATGTCCATCCGCCGCAAGGCACAGCAATTGGGGTTGATTCAGCTACGTGGAAGGTTTTACGCACTGATCTTGGTCTGAAGGCATATAAAATACAACTCATGCAACAATTGAAGCCGAACGACATCCCACTGGGTCGAAGTTTTGGTAAGTCGGACTCAGAAAATCTTAAAGAAAATCTGTTTTTGACGTGAATACGTCGTTAAATTTGCTTTCATAGGGAGAAAATTCAAAAACCTGATGATAACGAAATCGGTAGATACAGTTTGATGCTGCAGCTATATATTTATTTTCTACATCCAAAATTTAATTACACCGCTCGACAGATGAAGGATCAAAGAATTCGTTATGTTGAGTGGGGACTGTGCCGCATCGCATGCGGTGGAGCCGGTTATAATGGGATTGGGTTGTTGGATGGAAATAAGATTCTTAAATAATTCTTGTAAGCAGTTTTGGAATATGGGCATCTGGGGCGGAACACTGTAATTTCTTATTCGATTATGATGGGATTGGGTATATTGGATGGAAATGGGATTCTTTAATAGTTTTTGGAAGAAGTTCTGCAATATGGCCACCTAGGATGGAACTCGGTAATTTCTTAACCGGTTATGATGGGATTGTATATGTTGGATGGAAATGAGATTCTTTATAGTTTTTGGAAGAAGTTCTGGAATATGGCCATCTGGGGTGGAACTCGGTAATTTTTTAACCGATTATGCTGGGATTGGATATGTTGGTCGGAAATGAAATTCATAAATGATTTTTGGTAGAAGTTCTGGTATATGGCCACCTTGGACAGAACTCGGCTACTTCTTAACTGATTATGATGAGATATTGTATGTTGGATGGATATGGGATTCTTAAATTATTTTTGGAAGAAGTTCTGGAATATGGCCATCTGGGACAGAACTCGGAACTTGTTCGTAATTATTTGTTTTATTTGATTTTTTCCTGAACCCGACGAACGTTAATACACTTATCATGCTAAGTGAGTTCAATCTTTCTTTGAATGTTCGCCATAAATCTCGATGTATCGCGTGTGCCATTTCCTTCCCTAAATATTGTACGTACTCACGTCATGTCCGTACACGTGGTACAGACACCCACTTTTGTTACCTAAAAATTGTGTTCAGCATCGAAGCTTATTTTTGGCTAAAGTGGACATTAATAAGCAAAATTAAGCCGGTGAAATCAATCGTCCGTATTCTTTCAATGATGAAGATGGCCTCAACGTTACCATTAATAAAGGTTGCTACCGTTTGATGATTTCTTATACTTTTTTTTACCCAAAATGCATGAACTGAATCTGGTCGATGTGGTTTCAGAAAGACGGCGCCGTAGGCCACGCTGCACGCGAAACCATGAATTGAGAAATGAGTTCGGAAAGTAATTTATATCACGTTTCGATCCAGTAGGGGGGCTACGTGAAGTCTCTCGTTCATGCCAAACCAACAACAATTTCAGAACTGGAAGACAACATTAAACGGGCCATTAGCGAGATACTAGCCGAAATGCTCGAAAACGCAGCCATGACCAACATTTACATGAAATAATTTTTAAAAAGTAAATGGAAAACATTTATTTATTGATTCAAATAAAAATTTCCTACGTTTGTGCAATTTTGCTGTAATTTTTTGAAAATTATAAACCAAACGCTTAAAAAATCTCTCTCTCTCTCTCTCTGGCCTTCACATCCCATGAAGGGATTTCGCCGCCTGCACTAAGGCCCTCCATCCATCTCGATCCACCCCTCTCGTCCTCCAGTTTCGACATCCTAATGTTCGTAGATCTTGTTCGATGTCGTCGCGCCAGCGTAGTCGGGGTCTTCCTCTACGACGTACTCCGGCTGGTTGTTGGTGGAACACTTTATTTATCATCCGTTGTTGGGGAGACCTTGTACCATCTCACTCGATTGGATTTGATGAATCCGATAATATCGCTGCCTCCGAGGAGTTGCTTTATTTCGTGATTCATACGAATCCGATATTCATTGTTCGCAACTTTAATTGGACCAAAGATTGAACGGGCAACCCTCCTTTCGAAGGTAGATAATAATCTACAATCGTTAGTGGTCATGGTCCAGCTCTCGCTTCCGAAAGCCAGCACAGGTCTTATAAGTGCTTTATAAAGTGCGAGCTTGCACGACTGCGATAGATGTTTCGATCGCAATAATTTTGATTTGGCGTAGAAAACTCGTTGTCCGGCAGCGATTCGGGCTTTTATTTCTGCCTGCATATCATTCGACGATGTTATAACTGACCCGAGGTATTTAAAGTTTGCGACGCTATCAAAGTTGTGGTCGCCAATTCCGAGATTTGCCGTAGAGATGTTCCTAGGTGTTACTAAATATTTGGTTTTACTGCTGTTCACCTCCAAACCAAGTCTTCTTGCACAGCGATCGAGCGGTATGAAACTGTCTTTGATATCGCTAGGTCTTCGGCCAAGAAGCACGATATCATCTGCATATCCAAGAATTTGGCCTGACTTATTAAATATACAGCGCGAGATTTCGATGTTGCTTTTCCTCACTACGTACTCAAGCGCCAGATTGAACAGCAAAGGCGCGAGTGCATCACCCTGTCGAACACCAGATGTTATTTCAAAGGAGTCTGACACAGATCCTTCAATTACGATTCTACATACAGATCCGGATGTTGTTAATTTACACAGAGAAACGAGTTTCTCTGGGATTCCCAGGCATATGAGCGCGGCCCATAGGTTGTCGCGGTTTATACTGTCATACGCCTGTCTGAAGTCTATATATAGCTGATGTATGGTTATGTTGTACTCCCAACATTTTTCCAAGATCATCCTCATGGTGAAACACTGGTCAGTGGTCGATCGGTTGGGACGAAAACCACATTGATAGTCGCCAATGATGTTTTCGGCGAAAGGGATGAGTCTGGCAAGTACAACATTAGCCAACACTTTGTAAGCAGTGTTCAATAGAGCTATGCCACGAAAGTTTTCACATTTAAGACGGTCGATTTTTTTATGCAACGGACATATGAGTGCGGTCTTCCAGTTCTCCGGCAACTCTTCTTGGTCCCAAATACAAACGACGAGATCGTATAAACTTGTTGCAAGAGTAGCGCCTCCGAATTTAATTAGTTCTGCGGGGATTCCATCTAGACCGGGTGCCTTGCCGTTTTTCAATCGACTAATAGCTGCGTCTACTTCCTCTACTGTGGGATATTTGACAAAGAACTCTTCACCTGGCGGAGCTATTGCTCTAATGGGGGTAACTTCGTCATTCCGATTTAGCAGATTTTGAAAGTAGGTTTGCCATACTGAGAGAACAACAGCCACGTTTGTTCTCAGCTCTCCATTCCCGTCTTTGATGGCTGTACTTCTTGGATGGAAGTCTTTAGTGAGATTCCTGGCGTTGGCAAAACAGTCCCTTGAGTTTCCTACTTCCGCTTGGAAGCTGATGTTTTCGATGCATAATCTCATATGTTCGCGCTTCTTTTGTCGAAGGAATTTAATCGTGGCTTTCCTAGCGCGGAGATATTCTGCTAGAGTGCTTCTGGTATTGCGAGCCAACCATTTTTCACGAAGCGTTCGTTTATTTTCGACGACCCTTCGGCATTGATCATCGAACCAATCGTTGCGGGGCCTCGGAGGTCTTCTTCCGATGGTGTTTTGCGCCGGGGTTGTTATGGCTGACTGTATAGCGTGCCACTGCTCCTGGATGTTAGGAGGAGCTTCTTCATTGTTATGGGGCCAGTCTAAATAATTAGTGACAGCTGATTGGTAACTCTGCAGTGACGCTTGGTCTTTTAGAGCATCGATATTCCATCGAACGGTCTTTTGTGCTTGTCTGTTAAACGTAGATGACAGTTTACACTTGTACTTAAATATGACAAGCATGTGATCGCTGTCCATGTCTGCACCTCTGTAGGATCTAACGTCAGATATGCTGGTGGAGTGTCCCTTGGACACCATGACGTGATCGATTTGGTTTTCAGTTCTTCCATCATTCGATCTCCACGTTACTTTGTGGATTCTCTTATGTGGGAAAAACGTACTTGATACAACTAAGTTGTACGTTATTGCCAGGTCGGTGACGCGTTGGCCGTTGTTGTTACTAGTTAGATGCAGGCTGTTGGGACCGATGTGCGATGTATTTTCTGCACTCCTACCGATTTTTGCATTAAAGTCGCCCACGATGATTTTAATGTCGTGGTGCGGTATGTTGTTGATGACTTCCTCGAGCTCGACAAAGAATAGATCTTTGATGTCATCTGATTTATCTTCGGTGGGTGCATGCACATTAACGATCGTGATGTTAAATTTCTTAGTGCGAAGTCTGACCGTGCATATCCGCATGTTAATAGGGCGGAAATCGATGATATGGTGCTTCACGCGCCGATGGATGAGGAAGCCAACTCCAAATTCTCCTCCGTTCTGATGGCCGCTGTAGTGAAGAGTATAACCATTGGTGGTGTCATGGATCCCACTCCCAGACCATCTAAGCTCTTGTAATGCAAGTACGTCTAATGTGTAACTCTTTGCTTGGTTCGAAAGGTTTCGGAGATCTCCAGGTCTTAAGAGGCTAAGCACGTTCCATGTTCCCAATTTTTAAAGCGTTGTCCGTGTACAATTTCCGAGGTCCAGTTTGTGATGAATCCGATATGGTAATCCGAGGCCTTTGCTTAGGGTTCATAACTTAAATGTTTTTATGAGAGAAGGTTGTTGGCCTGCCGCTCAACCCGCTTATTACGTGTGTGGGTCACGTACTGGTGAGAATCTTAAGGCATCCAGTCCTACCTTGAAACACATTTATATAGCGAGCCGCTTGATACAAGACAGACGCCCGCATAAGCCGCTCCTAACCTGGAGAACAGACGCTGGTTTGGTATTGGTTTTGAGGCGCCAATGGCCCGCCTTGACATGTAGTGTCCATGACTATAAACAGGATTTAGTCTGCTCGTCTCCACTACACCGCCTGATTCATTTAGCGTTACCCAGGGAGCACCGGCGAGGAGGTATGAATCTAGGACTTTGCCCCCCTTTGCTTAAAAAATCACCTTATATAAAACTCAAAGATGAAATTAGATCAATTTGTCCAAATAATATTTACAGAACTCCCATTTATTATCAATATTCGTTATTAAGCAGTTTTAAAAATACAGTAAAAAAATTATTGTTTTAAACAATTAAGGAAGGATTACGAAATATCTCAACGCCGTGTGCAAATGTCTGTCACTTGAAACCTTAAGCTTCAGCTACCGGTTTAATAAGTATTACATTATCTTGATATATAAAAACGTTGGTGCGAAAGTCTTTGAAAAAATTTGGACCCGATAAATAACGCTGGGATGTATACAGATTGTACTCACTGCTAAGCTCTGAAATTCAAAAATGAAACCTTCGAGATGTGTTATCAGGTAAAGTGGTTTTAATCTACATTGAACCCATC
Source organism: Nephrotoma appendiculata (assembly GCA_947310385.1). Classification (NCBI taxonomy): domain Eukaryota; kingdom Metazoa; phylum Arthropoda; class Insecta; order Diptera; family Tipulidae; genus Nephrotoma; species Nephrotoma appendiculata. Next base: position 244,322,875 of record OX371223.1, on the reverse strand, counting down.
AACAGAGCCACTAAAATGCTAATTTTGAAAAAAAAAAAAGGAAAATTAAAAGTAGTTTTCAAATGACTTCCTTCGTCGTCATTATCATTACTATTGCGGATAGACAAGAACGCACATTTAACTCATCATTCAAGATACAGGGTCCAGGTTTATCACAAAATTAGCTCTTTACTTCCTCTACTCAAGGAAATACCAATATTTCTACAAATTTACTTACCGTTACTTTACCGTTACGAGTACAATCACATTCAAATAATACCAGGAATTACAGAGAATTTCAGAACATATTGTATTTCGAATGGGGAAATTTCCACCGATTTCAAGAATACGGCCCCTGAAATTTGGTCAATAGCAATGTCAATATATGTCAATTGATCTTGTTTTGCGTTATAACTTCGATTTTGGTCCGATATTTTGATTTGGGTTCTGCTAGTTAGCAGAATTTACAATGCAAAATTTTTTAATGTGGCATTTGGTTAGTTCTGGCTTAAATTATTTATATATCAATTGATCTGGATTTGCGCTGTAATGTGGATACTGTTAAGGTAATTTGTAAACATTTTAATTTAAAAATTAAATTTGTATTTTATCGAAAATTCAAATCGCGAAACTAAATTATCCTAAACCTATCTAAACATTTTCAACCTGATTCACATTATACCTTGCTTATATGATAATAACTTTTGAAAGTATTAGTTGACTAACTCTACCATCAAAACTTTCGTATGCGTTTTTATAATGAAAAAACACTAAATCGACCGTGGCATGATTTTTCTTTTCTCGAAGTGCCCATTCCTGACTGCAGATTGAGAAAGTGTAGTTTCGCCTAATAAAAATTTATTCTATGTATTTAGTCCCACAGCAAAATTAAAATCACGAATAACATTCACGTACTAACATAATAGAAATTAATACTGTTAAGAAAATTCCAACGGCATCATAATTTGCGTGGGTAAACGAAATATTAACGTACCCGTAATTTACCCACGCCTAAATTACGGTTGTAAATTTTTTCAAGATCATATATTGCCCAATACGCTTGCAATGCTAGTATTGCTAAATAATAAAATATTATTTTGTTTGTACATGGAACCTACTTATTGTGATTATTGTAACTGGAATCCATATTTGTAATTTATATTCTTATCGTTACATTACAATTTAAGCCAAAATAAAATTATATATTTTTTAGCATAAGGATATTACTTTACCGCAAGAAATTGGTAAAAAAAAGTCTATTATTTCGAAACATGTGTGGATAGGTACTGAAGTGTTAATGAATATAGCTACAGCAGAATAGCAACCACAATCATCTTCTCCCATTCTCGTCCCATCATCTCCCATCTCGTAAACGCGATAAAAGAATGCTTGTTTGGAAAAATAACAACGCAGGTTTGTGTTTTTCAATTTTCAAGTACAACAATATTTTCATTCAAATAAATGGTATTTAAGATTAGAAAATTATACGAGGAAATTATTTTAGCGTAAAAAAGGACAATTAGCCGGAGGGACACTAAATTTTTATTTTATTTCAAATGTTATACATGTATGACGTATAGCTGTGTACATAATGCTATTTATTATTAATTTGTGAAAAGTAAACACAGCTTTCATTGATCAATGCTAGCCGATTGTTTAATTTCAATGATTTGAATTTTTTTATTTCCATTGAGAACGACGTCAGTTTCAACGTAACATTCTTGCAAATTGCACCAGAGTCAAATTTTAGAAACTCTTTAAACCATAAAGCAGTGTTTATGTCGAATTATGTTTGTCCTACATGAGGTCATTCGAATTGTTTACGTACAGAGTCAGTGAAAAATCGGTGACATTACTGTACAACCGTAGCCATATTTCAGTGATGTTTCCGTATAGGAAACACAGAAACACAGTAGCTCACAGAAATTAACAAACAATAAAAATGCAGTTACACAATTTAACAAGAAATGTAGCCGTACTCAGAAAAGATGTGTCAAGGTTCAAGTTATAAATTTTTTAAATTATATCACAAGATTTAAACTTAAAAACTAAAGGAAGGGTTAAAAAAGAATTTACGAAGAAACTTACAAAAGTAACTTTAAATAAATAATTTAGAAATCCGTTTTATTAATTAATTTTTCCAATTTAAGTCTATTTGAATTAATTCGAAAGAATTTAAAAATATCGAAATACATTTTTATGGTTTTGATTTAAGATTTTTATTAGAGTTAGAGTAAAAAAATTAAATATTCAACCTAAGAAAACTCTATCGGTGAGTGTACCCGGAATCGTGTGAATATTTGTTTGATGGCCATTAACTCATAATTCTAGAACATTAGAGAGGAAAAAGGTTTGTTCTAGTGTCTTCTTAGATGTGGCGCAGGCCGTCGATAAGGTGTGGCACAGAAGTTTACTCTTCAAACTACATAGAGATTTACCAAAACAATATTATATGATTTTAAAATCATACATAGAGAATCGAGACTTAAGGATGAAATATGAAGAAAAATATTCCGAGCTATGAAAGATTTCGGCAGGAGTCTCGCAGGGTAGTGTGTTGGGATCTATTTTTTACCTGCTCTACGCCAGAGATTTACCTCAATTAAACGATGCTACAGGTGAAACATTTTTTGATGACACTGCAGTTCTCTCAGTAGGAGACACTATCGAGAAATCGACAACGAAACTTCAAGAAGCATGTGACAGAATCATGAAATGGACCAAAATGTGGCGTATCGGGCTCAATGAATCGAAATCCACGCATATGAATTTCACCAATCTAAAAGTCAGTTATAAACCTGTAATCATTAACGGTAAGCAGATTCCGTATGCAAATAATACTAAATATCTAGAGATGACCTTAGATACCAGGCTCAGATGGAAAGAGCACGTTAAAAAAAAAAGATGAGCTTAATATCAAATATCGAAAAATGTATTGGCTGCTCCGGAAAAATTCGGAATTGTCAACCGAAAATAGATTGCTATTATATCAACAGGTGCTAAAGCCTGTATGGACTTACGGAATACAGCTCTGGGGCTGTACAAAGAAAACCAACACCAAAATAATACAAACTTTTCAAAACAAAGTGCTACATGGTATAGTTAACGCTCCGTGGTACATTAGGAATGATGACCTTCATAAGGACCGGAAATAACCCGACGGTTCAAGAAGAAATAAAAAAATTTGCAGTAATTCATGGACAACGTATCTATCAACACGTAAATGAAGAGCTTCGTGATATGTTGGACACTTCACACATGTAGTAAGACGATTGCAGAGAACGAAACCAATTAATTTAATGGATTAAGGACACCGGAGCAAAGACTATACTTCAGTAAATAAACTAAAAATGCAGCTGGCCAATGGGCCTCTTCTCATTTACAAGTGACTAAATTAAGAAAGAAAAATTACTAGATGAATTGTATTCAGTTGTCATAACTTAAATAAATAAAAACATTCCAGTTTTTTAGGCTCGCTTTCATGAATTATTATTGATACATTACCTCGTAAAAATAAGTTTATTTATAAAGGAAAGAAATGACTTAAGTAATTAATTGAATTACTATAAAGGTAATACATTTAATTTATAAGAAAATCTTCAGAACATTTTGTATTAACTTTGATCTTAGGTAACTGGAAATTTTACGAGCAAACATAAGTTTCCAGTGATACTAATATCCACTGTGTTCACCGTTTCGATGAGACATCTTGGCAATACAATTAGTGATATTTTACCACGATTCTTTTATGCAACAATCCTTCAATTCTTCTTCATGGGAGAAAACTTAGGACCTTGCGGAAGCCATTCCAACACATTTATATTTTTAGTTTTAATGTATTCCTTAACAATTTTTGCAGTATGTATCAGTGCATTATCTTGTTGCAAGATGAAATTTTTACCCCTATTAAGCGCTTTTTTCAGGTATGATCATGGGCGTACGCAGGCGGGGGGGGGGGGTTACTAGGGGTTTAACCCCCCCATGATTCAACAATAGAAAAAAGTAAATTAATAAATGTATCAACAAGGGTTTAGCAATAGTTTTAATGCAAACTATACGTAATCTGGAAATAGATTCAAAATTCATGATTGGACAAGGTTATGATGGAGCTTTAGCAATGATTGGACGATTTAGCTAGATTTAGGACGAGCTAGCTTTATATGTACACTGTGCACCTCATAGTTTAAACCTCTTTATTTCTGATGCTTGTGAAATTTCATTTATAGGATGTATAGGATCACTCGGAGGTGTATACAATTTCTTTAACACCCCAAAGCGCCAAGCCGTGCTAAAAAATTGTATAGACGAAACGGAACCTGAATCAACAGCAGCGCGACTCAAACAAATATGTCCCACACGATGGATTCAACGCCACGAGTCTGTCCTAGTATTTCTGGAGCTTCAAAAGCTGCAATCTTTGCGACGGAAATTATTTCTGATTGGGATGACAAAACAACTTCTTCTTCTGCGATTCAGCTTCTATCTGTTATTAGGAGTACTAAATTTCAAGTATCTCTTCATGTGCCTGCCAAGGTTTTTGCGGTATAAGGTCGTTCACTACAAACAATAAATCTGGATCTGGCCACTGCAATCGAACTGGCAAAAGATGTTGAAGATGAGCTAGATGAAATACGACGCGAAACAGAAATGCAATTTAATGCAATTTTCAGTGACGTCAAGAAAATATGTTACCAGCTTAATGTAGAAATACGAATTCCTCGTCTAGCCGGGAGAAAAATTCATCGCTGCAACATTGCAGTTGAAAATCCTGAAGAGTATTATCGTATTGCCATCTTTATACCTTTTCTATAGATTCTACAAAGATGCAAGTTCACGATCGGTTTCTGAAAAATAAAAATATATTGCAAAGTTTTATGTGTCTTTTGCCAAATGAACAACATTTTTCATTGGAGCACGAAAAATCTGCAAAAATCCTTTTGGAAAAATATAAAAGTATTACGAACTGCAGCATAGTTGAGGGCACTGGTGAACTGAAGCTATGGTGGCGCCATGCTATAAATCCTTCGAATACACTAAAAAATGCTCATATTGCATTTTTATCATGCGACGAATCATTTTTCCCAACTGTTCGAAAATTACTTCAAATATTTGTAACACTACCGGTTACAACATCAAGCAGTGAAAGATCTTTTTCAACATTGAGACGACTCAAAACGTATTTACGCAACACAACGAATGAAGATAGGCTAAATGGATCAGCGTTACTTAATATTCATCGTAATGTCGCGGTTTCTGTTGATGCAGTTCTAGATGAACTAGCAAAAAGTTCACGTAAATTATAAATTCGCTTGTAGTAGGTAATTATGAAAAGAAAAAATCTTTGAACTTCAGTCTTAACTTCTATCGCTCTTTAATTGTTTCAGAAAATTGTCTTTTGCTGAATCTGCCATTTTTATTCTATTTTATAAGAAAAAATATATAATTTTTAATATTTGTATTAATTTTGCTTGTACATCATATTATCATATTATAATTTTTTATTAAACTTGTATCATATTATAATTTTTTATTAACTTTTCTTGATGAATTTTTTATTAATCTTTGTTATATAATTTTTAAGATGTTAATTTTTCTTTAATAGTTAAGTTTTTTCTTGTATAGTTTATGTTTTTATAGTGAGATAAAATAAAATATAATATATCCCTTTTGTGTTTTACTAACACAATTGTGCGGGTAGGGCAAAAGTACCATGTTAAAAATTTATTTTGGTATGTTGGGTGAATAACTTACACATTTGTGAATTCTGAATTTTTAACTTTTTTTCGTCCGAAAAAAACACTACCTATACACACAATTGTGTTGGTTGTACTTCAAATGAAGCGAGTTTTTTTTTATCAAAAACGCCATTACATACTATGATTTTTTACTCACACATTTGTGTGGTTTGGACTTAACTTGAGCCTGGGTATGATCATGTTCGATAAAACCTTCAGGTACACTACCGTATTAATCTTTCCTTCCAACATCACGATTTGGTGATTCCCTAGCAACACGAACGTGCTCAACATCTTCATACAATCCTCGTCTGATGATATCCGTTGATGGGGTATTGTAACCTTGTAAATTTTGATATTTTATCCATTTGTGTAGTGATTATTCTTCGACGTCTTGGTCGAAGTTTAGTAGTCAGGCGACCTTCATTGTAGAAAGCATTTATTACTTTATTAAAGAGTTGACTTTGAATGGGTTTTCCCAAAAATGTCAGCAAGTTTTCGATTTGAGTATCCTTTTTTATGCACATTAGTTACCGCTCTACGTTCCTCGTAAGTAATTGAAATATTTTGAAAAAAAATGACAATGAAAAGCTAGCTATTTTTGAAAATTAGAAAAAGAATAATTTTAATAAACTTACCACAAAAGTAAACTCAATAATCTTAAACTAAAATTAAAAAAAATGTCTGAGAAAAAGTCACAAACATCACACACGGAACTGTGGAAACTAATTCTTGCTGTGTCGATATTGACCGATTGCGTGCAAGTACAAGTAAACGTAATATTGCGAGATACTTAAAACAGTTGGGATAATTTGTGTTTAAAGTAAACACGTCCACGCATGCTAAAACAACGAATTATTTAAAACGCAATTCATCAATTCATTGCTATAATTTTAGAGATGTTTTGAAAACTATGGGTATTCCTCCATTTTAGCTTGATTTCATGAATTATTTGTGGAGTATCAATACGACCCTAGATGGATTTGCTATTAATTTTACAACAGTTGAAAGGGATCGGTTCAGAACTGCATAATTTAAAATTGCATTTTTCAAAAAGGCATATTTAAAAACTGCATAAGGTACAAAACAGCATTTTACAAAACTGCATAATTCAAAACGACATTTTAAAATCTTTACAAGATAGAATGAAATATTTTAATCAATTATGAATCTAGAATTATCTTTTCATTAATTTCTGGAATATGACCAACATATTCCAGAAATTAATGAAAAAATTTACAGTAAAATTGATGATATGAAATTGATTATGACAACGGGGAACTGAATGCACTTGTTTTTATATATATAGAAGATAAGATTGCCAAAATTTTACACAACTTATATTTATAGTAATCCGCAACCAACGCCATCTATTGAAAATAATCCGAAGTGGCTATCTAAATGAATGATCATTATCAAAATACAATTTTCATCGGTGGTGTTAAGTGTATTTCCATACAAAATTCGTCTACAAAACGCAATTCTCGATTTTCCGATTTTTTTTTTTTTTTTTTTTGATTTTTCGGTTTTCCATTTGGTTTCGATTTTTTTCGTGTTTACGGATTTTCCTTTGAGTTTTTCTGTCTTTTTTTCTAAGCCCCACTGTATTGAGATGGATAATGCACAAAAAGAATCATTCAAATTGATCGTGTCGTTCTCGAATTTTTGCGAGACTAACGCACGGCAATTGATTTTTATTTAGATAAATAGATAGAGAAAATAAATAGGTTGGATAAAAAACAAAGTAGCAGTTTGGATGTAGCATTCGGTGGGAATCGAATTCAGTCCCTCCCAATCCGAGCGCCGAAGCTTTAACCACTACACCACTTGTCTCATAAAATTATACACACATAATTCATATGAAAATGGTTTTTATTCGATTTTTCGGGTTCTCCGACTTTTCCAGTGGATTTTTTTAAAAATTTCTTTCGTAAGAACCATCTACTGGTAATTGCGAACACAACAGAAAAGATTGAGCCAAATCGGTTCAGCCGTTCTCAACTGATGCGCGCACATACATTTTTTGCACCATTTTTATAGATATAGATATGATTTAAAACCTTTATGTTTACAACCAGCATACCCGGGTATGTCCATAATTCCATACATTTAGTATTGAATGATAATTTGTAATTTCATTTTAAATTGATAAATACATTTTGGCAAAATGTAATCTATAATTGTTATTAACAAATAATAATTACTAAAGATTTCAAGCTGATAAGTCACCTAAATCCATAAAATTTTGGGTAACAAAACACGAAAACTTACCCGGGTAAGCGGTTGTAAACATAAGGGTTAATATATGTATTCCGCCTAAGATGAAATGATATACGTGTCTTCAAAAAATATTCCTTCACCAAAAAGTTATAAAATAAAACATGTCACAGGTGTCTGGAAGGCAATGAAAGTTTTCTCACGAACACGGTCCGCCATATTGACGGGAAATCATCAACAAAGTCCCCAGGAAATAGAAAAAACTTACCCCCAAATCATACCTGTTTCTAAACGTGATTTTTTCGTGAATCCGTGAATATAAATTTCTTGGTTGAATGAACATAGCGAACCTTTTTCTTCATGGCTCAAATTGGGATATTTCGAACAAGACACAACATTTTTAGGCTCAAAAATAGTGAAAATTGTAGCCAGAACAATTCTCTTTCCGAGTAACATATTGCAAAATATTAATTTTGCCATTATATATGAGCAGAACCACAAAATATTTAGTCATACTCGCTTTGCGTAAAAAGCGGATTTTATTCAAAAATGCCAAATATCCGACGTTCGGTTGGGTTGAGAATATTCAGAAACTGTCCCTTGGGACTCAGACAAGTTTTTAAGTTTTTTAGGGATGAAATAAGGGAGCTAAAGGTTATGAAATACTTAGCTCAGTGAAAAGCATTGTTGGAAATGGCAACATATTTATTTCATTACAAAACATAATTATTATTGCTTATTTATTCAATTTTTCTCATGAAAAATATATCGCTCCAAAAGATACACCTCAATGAAAACATTATGAAACAACAGTCTCGGCTAATATATTCCAAAATTGTGTCTACTTTGATACAACTCATTCGTTTTCTGTGGAAATTCATACGATCATCCCAAGCCAAAACATGGTAACTACTACAGGAATCCTATTCAGTTACCATGTTTTGGCTTGGGATGATCGAAATATGTTTCGATGAGAAATCGACAACAGCTGCTTTCAATCTAATCAGGTAATATGGATCATCTAAATTATTAATTTTACGTCTATTCCAATACTTTAGGAATTCTCTATGTATCGATTCGCCAGCCTGCTCGGACCATAAACCAAAACCTTCATCATCGTTCAAGAATTCGATACTTGCTTCAATGTGGCATAGAGCAATATGAATTTTAAGAGTTTCAGATACGTCTATTGCGAGAAGAGTTGTCTTCAAATCTTTAATATGATGACTTAATTCGGATTGAACCCTCCTTACCGCAAAGCATATGAGTGGACAATTTTATCCATAGCTCTGAAAGCCGCAATGAATGGTTGAAGAGCTAGAGATCCGCCCAAGTGTTCACTGATTTCTAGGTCCAATAACACATCTGCTCGCTTAAGTAAAGTTCTGCAGGCATTCCCTTCGAAATCCTCTCCGTGATAGTTTTTTGATACCAAATTTAATTTCCTCGACGAATAGAGGTGTATGTATGGTATTCCTGAACTTTTCGCAACTTTTTTATCGCTACCCAAAGATACGAATTCTTGTTATTCTTTGCGCAGATCGCCGTAAGTCTTCCTCGCCAGAAGTTGTCATCGGGAAAATCTCCGTTGTTCTCCTCATTCGTGGGAGGATCAACCCTGTTAATGTCTATGCGATTCCTTAAATCTTGCAGCTTCACGAAACAATATGGGCAAGGGAACTAGGAGGTAGCTGTTTGTTGGCCGTTGACAATTAGCAAGAGTTTTAGGTTAAACACAAATTTGAACGGAATGTCGTTTATTTTGAAACATACACTTTAAAGAAACCTTGCCCACCATCAGCCATTATTTTGATAAGGTAATGGCCAATAAGATTGCGTCTACTTATTACCGTATCCAAGATTTCTTCAGCATTACCCCAAATGACAGGTCTTTTCTGTTTGACAGGGTTTTTTTCTATCTCAAATTCAAAATTCCGGAATAATACACATTTTCCAAGAGCTTATCTCTCTCTGAAGCCTGCTTTGTATAATAGGCTGGTATAGATTTTCGCCCTGCTGTACTTCGAATGAAGGTCGCTAAATTCTTCATTTGTTTACCCGATGCTCCGGATTCAACTTGGTAGGTATTTAATTTTTCGGTCGAAAATATAGGCGATTCATCCAGTCTCTTGAGCCAAATAGTTTTAGTGCGACCAGTCATGCTCAAACTAATCGTTGAAATTTGCACATCACCATTATCTATCTCCAGCCTGCTCACTTTTTCTGAGATAAGAGATGAACAAATCTTCTCCTTCTGTTTCACTGGTAGAGTACTAGACAGTATAAAAATATTTTCCCGCGCTTTTGCCGTAGATGATCTATTTTTGACACAAGTATGACGTTTGCCCCTTCCCACTTCTTGGAAACAAAGCCTGCAAAGCTTTGTGATATTCTTTTCTTTTGAATCCTTGTTTTGCCCTTTTTTGGGGCTAGACTTACTTTTGAATGTTGAGATGCATGTACTCCATAATCGCGATGAATAACTATGCGCGGATCGAGTATTTCACCGATAGCCAATTTTTCCCCCGTCCTTGCTCGACCTTTGTGCCTGGCTGTCAAACAAATGTAACAATTACACGATGAGTCACCCAGTGCAGAGCTACTTCTCGTAGATTTCTGAAGAAGAATATTTTCCCAATTCGGCATACTTTTGAATGGATGCGTACTTTCAGTTTTCTTGTGTTCTTGCAGAATGAGTCGGCAAGTAACGCATACCCCTGTGGGACAACGAGGATCCTGTAGATTGAAATCCTTATTCAGTAACTGTTTTATCGATGATTCATGATCTGCTGTGATATGGAAAAATTCCAAACTTTTGGAACCACGATTGATTTTCCTCCCGCACAACGCACAGATTTTTCTTCTATTCTCATCGTGATCACATCGATGATTAAGACGAGACGGCATGTTCACAAAAAATTTAACAAAATACAAAATATTTATATTGACCACGCACATGTACAAAATATTTATACTGGAGATGATACGTTATTACGCTTCGAAAATTGAATGCTGACTGACAGAGTTCGTGTATATATACTTGTGTATACTTGTACTAGTACTTGTGGAAAACACCCGGATTCATGTGCGTCGTATACTCAATATTGATTTGTTTACAAATATTTGTAAACAAATTTAAAGTCAAGCGAACGATGCTCCTACGGTTTCCTCACATACGAAAAACCTCGGCATTGTTTCCATAACATTGTTTCCATAGGTTTGATTTATTTGTTATGATGGCAAGGCTGGAAATGAGTGGTTTTTGTGCAGGGAAAGCCAGCGCCTCTTTCTTATGTGGAAAAAAAACCTTGTCACTGAATTCCAGTTTCTGAACTTCTGAAAGAATGTTTCTGGACATTTTCGACCCAATCGAACGTCGGATATTTGGTATTTTTGAATAAAATCCGCTTTTTACGCAAAGCGAGTATGACTAAATATTTTGTGGTTCTGCTCATATATACTGGTAAAATTAATATTTTGCAATATGTTACTCGGAAAGAGAATTATTCTGGCTACAATTTTCACTATTTTTGAGCCTAAAAATGTTGTGTCTTGTTCGAAATATCCCAATTTGAGCCATGAAGAAAAAGGTTCGCTATGTTTATTCAACTATGAAATTTATATTCACGGATTCACGAAAAAATCACGTTTAGAAACAGGTATGATTTGGGGGTAAGTTTTTTCTATTTCCTGGGGACTTTGTTGATGATTTCCCGTCAATATGGCGGACCGTGTTCGTGAGAAAACTTTCATTGCCTTCCAGACACCTGTGATGTATACATATTTTATTATATTTACAAAGTGCAAGGAATGTTATGTCAACAGAACGTAAAATGAAATACTTACTCACAAATAAAATGTATTACTTTAGTTTCCATTACATTAAGGTTGAAGAAAGTTTGATTAATCCTTAAAATATTAAAATGATTTAATTGAGTTAAAATTCAGCTTTTCCTGATAAAATTGGAATTACTTGTGATTCCGATTTAAGGAATTTTGTAATTGGAAACAAATGTAAAAATTGTAAATTCTATTCTTGTGTTCACACATATTAAAACTTATTTCTTGTCTACTAAATTACTTTCGTAATATTAAACTATGAACTTGTTCATAAGTATAATGAACAAATTCATATAGTCTGAATTTTAACGGCAAACTTATAAATATTATTTTTATATATTATTACGTAAAATAAATTTAATAAAAATGAATGATTTGGATTCTTAATTTTACGCAATAATCTTTACGAAAAATTTTATTTATTTGGTTTTGTGATGAATTTGACACAAATAGTATGAATTTGATTTAATGAACGAGATTCATTATTATAATGCTCAAGATTTTTTTTAGTGTATCGTTATGAAAAATGTCGTTTTGTACCTATGTCGTTTTGAAATATGCAATTTTGAAAAATGCAATTCTGAAAAATGCCGTTTTGTACCTTATGCCGTTTTGAGATATGCAGTTTTGAGAAATGCCGTTTTTAAAAATTCCGTTTTAAAATATGCAATTTCGACCCGGACCCCAGTTGAAAACATCGAAAAGTGTACTCAGAATCATCTGGGTGTTTGATGACCATTAACTCATAAGTCTAGAGATGTCTAGAAAAATATGATATGAAATAATGAAAGCCTAAAATGATAAATACTCATATTTTACTAGACATTTCTTGAATTATGTGGCAATGGGTATCAAGCATTCACATGATTCCGCGTACACTCACCGATAGAGTTTTTTTAGGCTGAATAGTTAATATTTTTACTCTAATTCTAATAAAAATCTTAAATCAAAACCATCAAAATGTATTTCATTATTTTCTATATTTTTTAATTCTTAACACTTCGTTAGTTCTTTTCAACCCTTCCTTTAGTTTTTAGCTTTAAAACGTGTGATATAATTTTAAAAAATTATAATTTCAATTTTCATTTGCTACATTTTTTGTTTAGTTGTGTTGCTACACTTTTGATATATTTTAAATAGTTCAATCCGGTTAAGTTTTTTTAACAGACTTGTTTTGAAAAAATTAGTGGAAGAGGAACTATTATACGACTAATACCCGGCTGCACAGAGAAATGACTAACAACGGGGTAGTTGTGCGCCAGTTAAATGTTTTACATGAAATCTGTTCTAGCTATCAGAAAAAAATCAACGCAAACTTGTTTAAATTTGTTTTATTCCATGGAAATATTTAACGATTACCCTTCCAACAAAAAAAGAAAAAAGGATATGAAATACGTAACAAAAACGCTACGCTTTCTTGCACTTTTTAAAAGAAATGCAGCGCTGCCCTTCGACAGAATAAAAAACCACTAAAGAAAAAACCTGTTCATCCATTTTGTTTTTATTATAAAGAGAAAGCTAGTAGTTGCGGTCGTATGTGATAAAGTGTAGTTTTGAAAATTAAATAATTTACAAAATAAATTTAAAAAATTTGTGTGGTTTTAATAAATTAAGATAAATAAACTATATAAATTACTAGAATGAAGAATAAAATGTCAAAACAAAAATTATATCGTACAGTACAAATAAACGCTATTTTCAATAAAAACATAACTCATACCCCTTATAATGTATGTAGCGACAATGAACAACACTATATTACTCAGGACAATTATCTTGTTATTGAAAATGAAAAAGCACCCTTGGATAATTTCTAAATTGAGTTTGAAAATAATAATGATTCAAGTACGGTAGAATCTAAATTGAAATTTGATGAAGACGTTGAATTTAGTGTGGGTGGTAACATTGAAACATAAATATCAGAATGGAGTATAAAATACCACCGTTCAAAATGAATCTATTAATGCGTTGCTCCAAATACTTAGAAATTATCACCCTCAACTTCCAAAGGATGTGAGGGCATTGAGAAAGACTCCTTCCTATTAATATTTAAACTGTCATACCAATGGGTGAAGGAGAATATTTACATTTTGGATTAGAAAAACAATTGAAAAATACATATACTTAACAACACCAAATTAGACGATTCGTTTACTATCAACATTGGTGTAGACGGAGTACCATTAACCAAGAGCTCCACAAATCAATAATGGCCAACTCTTGGCCGAGAGGTATTTCCTATTGGCATATTTCATGTATACAAGAAACCCTCTTGTGCTGATGAATTTTTTGAAAAAAAAGAATTAAAACAATTATTGGAAAATGGTTTTTATTATAACAATGAAAATATGTGATTAAAAATTCGAGCGTATATTTGCGATGCACCGGCTAGGTCGTTTTTACTGGGCAAGTTTAGCGTAACAGGTTTTATCAATATATGTACATATATAATTTATATTGTTTTCCAGGAATAAAATCACACGCTGGATATTCCAATTGCACAAAATGTAAAATAACGGGGATATACTTAAAACACAAAGTTTGTTTTCCAGGCAGTATGGCTGATCGTAGAACAGATGATGAATTTCGCTATAAGACAGATAAAAACCATCACAATAAATTAAACATCAAATTAGACACAATACCCATAGGATGCTTTTCCCAATTCCCAATCGATTATACTATGTGAATTTTGTGTTGCTTTGCTAGGCGTGTCGAAGCAAATATTAAATCGTTTTATAAAAACAAGAAAGCATTCGTTTTCACTAACGAGACAGCAAATACAGACCATCAATTCAAAACTGCTAGAGTTTCGAAAATGTATTCCATCGGAGTTTCAAAGGAAGCAAAGGACCCTAAACGAAATCGAACATTAGAAAGCTTCGGAATTTCGAACCACTGGCATGGTTGCCTTTAAAGACGTCCTCCAAGAAAATTATTACAAGCTTCAAGCTATAAGTTATCCACAAGATTGTTTTTATAACAATGAATGTGCGGCAAGCCTGCTTGAAACATTTTGACAGACATTTTGTTTATTGTCTGGAAAAGAAAACATGCCGTACAATATTCATAATTTGTTCCATTGTCAGATGATGTAAAAAAGTATGGTCATCTAGATAATTATTCGCCTTTTAACTGGCTGACATCTGACGGAATATTTTGGAACTAGAGCGAAATGTGATCAACTTCTCAAAATACTAGTTTTAAAACTAGTTTTTAGTAATATAAACTTCATAGATGATCGGGATTCGCCTGGATATTATGTTAAATGTTAAATTAGTTTACATTTAATGTAACAAATGATGAAATAATAATAAAAATGGAATAAGGTTTTTTCTCGTATAAACAAAATTCACCTTTCGCTCGCATAGAAAGTGGCGCTAACTAGGCGGTGATTAAAAGGCCAATAGTGCATTTGCATTTGAAAACTACGTGCAGCAATTAAAGAAACTAATAAAAAAGGTTCACATCCGTTGCAGCAAATCAATCATAGGTTGAAAGAACAAGACAATTTAAATAAAAGTTATCAACACTGTTCTTTTAGGCGAGTGTTTACTGTTACCTCCACTTTTTCAAACAATTATTGTCTTATAAATGACCGAATTTTTAAAATTATGTAAAAACGATTTCTCAAACGATTTGACTCAAAAATTGAGACTCTAAAAGACAATCTATTGAGAAAAACCTATTGTAAAATGTAATATTTATATTAAAAGGAGCTATGTGACGTATACTTGCTTCAGTAAATCTAAACGCGCAAGATACAACAGTTTGTTGTTTAACCGTTTGAGTGCCAAGCAGCGTGATCACGCTGATGAGATTTTATGTCGAGCAAACCCAGCACACGTCGAACATTGTCGACAACTAACGGTGCGTTACCGTTTGTCAAAGTCGCGCGTTTAGATTTACGGAAGCAAGTACATCACACAGCTTGCTTTAATATAAATAGTACATTTTACAATAGGTTTTTCGCAAAAGATTGTCTTTTAGAGTCTCAATAGATTGTCTTTTACTCATTTAGAGAATGCGCGGTGGCGCTGTTTGGGATTGTTCGACGGTGTTTTTTCAATACCCTTGAGACTTAAATGGTTAAATTGTTCGATTTTTTGATTGATTGATTAGAATGTACGGCCAAGACTGAGCAGGGATCCCGGATACGCCACGCCTACCATACACTTTTTTTACACATAGCAAGATGGTAGGATAGGAAAGCTTGTTAAATATGATAGACTTGACCCGGTTACAGACACCTAAGTAGTCAATAGTTAGTAAATTGTTAAGCAAAAGACAGCACAATTATTTTTGGTTTTATGGTATAAAGGTTCAGTATCCTGAAAAAAATTTAATAATCAATTAAGTACCCATATACAATGGCACATTTCCTGCAATAAAACTTTATTATTATGAGTTGAATTTTCAATAAACTAAATTAATCCAATCCAGAAATCACCTAATAGTTTTAAAGAATAAAAGAGCAAACCATCTTTCAGTCTTCCACAGGCTTTGTAAATCTGCTGAATGTAATTATTTCTAAGAAAATAATTTGAATAATAATGGTTTTAATTTAAATAATGTAAAAGACAAATAGTTACTGCCACCCCTGCCATAAATATGCATATTTATAAAATACAATATTGTGAAACCACATCTGGTTTCAAAAACAGCTAATCTGGAATCGACGAGGTAATACATCAATAAAGAATTGTTGATACAGTTCTAGAATCCCATTACCGAAACGAACTAATACATAACAATTCATTCCCAACGAGAATTATACGATTAAGGTAATCAGGAATCTGTAAGATGAGAGAAACAGTAACAAGTAACTAGTACAACTGTATAGAAAAACCCAATAACCAAATAGTCCAACCGATTGTTCAACGCCTTAATTATCCAATTCGGAAAATATTAAAATGAAACAGTCAATGTTAATCTACGAGAGTCAATTAACATACATATCAATTTACAATAAAATTAAATAAATTAAAATCATATAATGAACAACCCGCCAACCTAGAGAAGCCAACCAAGACCTTTACCAATTTACATTCCCGAACAACCGCGAAAAGAATTAATTAAAGAATTGCCATGAACTCGAAAAATACAAAAACATCATACAGCATTGTTTGTCTGATTGATTGATTTGATTGTCCAGGCAATTTAGCGAGACTCTTTATTACAGCATCTTAAAAAATTGATATTTAATTATGTTGGCATCGTAAGGGTAAATTTCCTGAAATAAAACATCATAATTATGAGAGAGAGGTTCATTATTTTGTACACCCAAGGTCCCGCTATGCGTCTATTCGTTGTGCGTCTATTCGTTCTTGCGTCGGTTTAAAAAAAAAAAAAAACACCCGCTCTGCGTAGGTTTTTCGTTATGCGTCGTCCTTTTTTGCTCATATTTTCTTGTTTTGTTACAATTAATGAGAATTCTTGTTGTCATGAGAACATTTAGTGAGAATAATAATGCATACATAAGTATTTATGTATTATTTTAATATTATTTATTAATAAAGTGATATTAATAGAGTGATTTTATTTATTTTATCTTAATATTTGTCTTATTTTGAAATTTATCTAGATAAATGTGTTCTAAATTGTAATACTTGCTGCCAAACACATATATTTTAAATTGTTCGCTATGCGTCGTAATTCAGTTTGCGTCTCTACGTGTGGAACCGAACTGCGGCGCAAAGCGGGACCTTGGTGTAGTTAAATTATTCTTGAATAGAATAAATGTAATGTAATGATTATTATAAACTAAATTAATTTGGTTGTTGTAAAAACAAATAAAATAAAAAAAAAATAAATCGAATCCAAATATTGTAGTATCAAACGGATAGATCTCCTCTTCAAAGGATAATCTTAACATACCTAATCTAATACAAATATATTTATTTATAAAAATAAAAATGAAACAAAGACATCTGATTTCAAAAATAGCTTATCTGGAATCTATAAGGTAAATTGTCAATAATGAATGTGTGACAGGTTAAGAATCCCCAATACCTAAATAAATAAATACAAATACAAATAAATGTATTATTAGTAAGTACAATTGAACAGCATTGATTGACTTTTTTATATAATAGGATGATGGCTTCAAAGATCCTCTGAAATCAAAAATCCCCTTTCAAAAATAAATTTACTAAATCCGGAACTACAATGAATAATAGTATTAATAATGCACACCTGGTAAACCTCGACAACTCTAAACTGCTAAGCAAATTAAAATATAATAAATTATTACTCAGGAGGTGAATAATTAGATAAAGGAATATTACTAAAACTAGTCAATCTAACAAATCAAAATACAGCCAAGTAGAGGTGGACAAAATACTCGGCTTGCACGTATGCAGGCCCAAATACCGCGAACCCACCCATCCACATCTCGCACATTTTTTTTTTTTTATTTATTTAAATAGTACAATCTTATCAAATGAAAAATAGTACAATCTTATCAAATGATAATTTATTACTAAAGATAATAACGCACTTATTTGAAACTAATAAGTGGAGAGAGTGTGGGTTTACAGAAATCAATATTCTGCTCCCAATAATGAAACTTTATGTATTAGATGACTAGCTCATGCGGTTTAATTCTTTTAAAGCGTCTCAGTTCTTGTGTTATGTCAAGAAGTTGTATTGCTTCACTGTTGGTATGTTGCAGTAACCTTCTTTCATATTTGATTGCAAATTCCTGAATCACTTCATCAATCCATTTGACATTTAGGTCTTTGTGTAATTCCTCGTTTACAGTACAGGCTAAGCTTAGAATGTCTTCCTATTAGCCAGTACATCTCACGTTGTTTCATTTTCATTTGCTCTGCTTTTTGTCTAACGTGATATTTAAAAGTTCAATCTTGAATCGAGATGCAATCCGAGATATTTTGCGGATTCAGCTTGGGGAATTTGTACCCCATTGAGAAATGTATGGATGTTGCTATTTTTGTGCCGCAACGTGTATGTTACATGTACTGATTTCAGCTCGTTAAGCTTTATTTTCCAATCCCTGGTCCATTGGCTGATTTTATCGAGTGCATGCTGTAAGTATTCTACTGCTTGCTTCTGCGATTCGCTTGATGCCAATACTGCGGTATCATCAGCAAAAGTTCCAATGAAGGTTGTTTCCGTTGTCGGTATATCAGAAGTGTAAAGTAGATATAGGATGGGTCCTAATACGCTACCCTGGGGCACCCCTGCTATGGCTGGGTAAAAGTTGGAGTATGTTACTTCATGTGATACTCTAAATATTCGTTTGGAGAGATACGACTCGAGCAATTGGCAGTAATTTTTTGGCACTAATTTACTTATCTTGTAGATAAGACTCTCATGCCACACTCTATCGAAAGCCTGTGATACATCTAGAAATACGGCAGGGCAATATTTCTTCTCTTCAAGTGCTTGTTCTATCTTTGCAGTCACGCGATGAACTTGATCAATTGTCGAATGTTTACTCCTGAATCCAAACTGGAAGTCAGGTATAATGATCATTGGTCTTAGTCGTTTTAATAACAACTTCTCAAACAATTTTGAGAGAGTAGGTAACAAAGAGATCGGCCTGTTTGAGCCCATTTGCTCGGCTGGTTTGTCTGGTTTTTTTATCATGATTATTTGTGCAACCTTAAAATACTCAGGCACATATGTAAGTCGAGAGCAAGCATTATATATATATATATATATATATATATATATATATATATGTTAACATAGTCACTGCTCTCTTTGATAACTCCTTAAATATCCTTGGCGAAATGTCATCAACTCCAGGTGACTTTTTGGGATTCAGATTCATGTCAATTTCTTGTGCAATTTCAAGTGGGGTGACACTTCTGATATTTGATGGAGATCTATAGACTGGTTTAGGATCAATCCTAGATTGTATGTCGTGTGGTTGAAATACTGATGCCAAATGTTGTGCAAATAGTTCTGCTTTTTCTTCGTTACGTCGCACCCATTCTCCATTTATGTTCCTTATATGTGGCACTTGTTTATTGGCCTCTTGAATCTTTTAGTAGCTTTCCAAAGAGAATAATTTTTGTCAGCTTCAGGACCCAGTCCTTTCAAATAATATTCAGTACAAGCTTCTTTATGTTCTTTAATTAATCGGTTAACTTTATTACTTACCCGATTAAATTCTCTTTTGTCAATAATGTTTCTGGTTCTATGCCATACGCGTCTTTTCCTACGCCTTTCTTTTATCAGTTCCCGAATCGCCAGGGGGTAGTTGATCTCTTGTACGACTTTCTCACCTAATACGGGTGTAGCCTCTTTAGCTGCATCACGCATGGAGTTAATAAAATGTTTAGTTTGTAATTCAAGTTCTTGTTTAGTTTTAAGACTAACTTTTAACTCAATTAGAGTGTCTAATAATTTTCTCATTATTAATTGTCAACTTTTTATGAACGTTAATAATGTTGGTTACTTTATGACCATGGTCCTCGATTGCCGCTTTGATCTCTTCGCGATTGGTAGATGACGGTAAACCTCGTATTACGATTTTATACCATTTTTCACTTTTGAGCTGATAAGTATGGTATTCCATCTTATATAGTGTACTATCCTTGTTATTGGATTCAGTGTCTTTTATATCGCTAAGTAGTTTTTTAATTTTACGGTAGTCATTTTCAGACTGCGTTGTTATTTTGATGTCGTTATTGGATATTGCTTTACACTGAGCAGGTTTCTCTGTCACTGCCAATACTTGAGCTCTGAGTATATTAAAATCTCTAACGTTGCTGACATTGATTGGTGGTGGTAAGGGCTCCTTTTTGTGTGCTTGTTGTGGTTGTTTTGGTATTTCGTTATCTTGCGGTAGAGATACCCTTGGTGATGGCGTTTTGGAGAGTCTCCTCTTTTTATGTACATTTAGTTTATTTTGTCTAGGTTGGGTTTCTTTCTCAAGTTCCTCTTCATCCGTAAAGTAGTCATTGGTTAGACTTTGTAGGCTCTGACTTCTACCATTAGTAGACGTAGAAGGTTTATTTTGCCTTTCTAGTGATTCGATTCTGTTTTGTAAGTTTACCAAAATATCTTGGTATTTATTACATTGTAACTCATATTGCTGGCATTTTGTCCTTAGTTCATTATTCTGGCGCTCAAGCGAGGCTAATTTTGATGTCATTTCATTGCCGTCTTGAAGCATACGGTGTCTTTTCGTTAATGTTGGAGAATGCATGAGTTCTAATGGAGAAATGAGGCTTATACTTCTATCTGCTCCAGTAGCTAAGCTTGCCACTACTAAAGCATTTGCCACTACTCAAGCACATCTCGCACATGCGACGGAGAAACAAACCCCCCAGTCACCCGAGCACAAACTCCGTCCATCCACCCTCAATTCTGATAAACTATACTCCTTACCATCAAGCAAATCTTCATTCAGAACTTCACCATTCTACGGTACGACGTCCCTGATCCAATGACCATCGTACAATAGAGAAGAAAAACGAACGAAATTACCACTCTTCATGCATACGATACACTCCAACCAGACTATACAAAACTTACACGACGTTCATCAAATCAAAGACACCACGACGGTGGTGTAAATCCGTATTTCTTTTAAAAATGTTGTTTCATTTCGCTTATAGGCGCATGAATATATAAGAAGATAATTATTTTTGGTTACCGTTTTAGTTCATTTTTTGAACGTTTCATGGTGGGTTTATCTATAAGAAGAGAAAATTATTGTACACGGAGAGAAAACATTATCAGATTTTTTCCTATTCCTTTATAGCAATCAAATTATAGCGCTCTCTACCATAATTTTAGTAAATACTTCTATTTTTATTGCGTAATTTCCTATTTCTTTGGTAATATCTGCTATATAGAAATTAGTACTATAACACTAACTAAATCTTATGTGATATAGGAACCGTTGGTTAAGCTAAAGCAACTTGTTTAGGAATAATTCCTTTTTGTTAAGGAATAACTCCCATTATTTTTCACTAAATTAAAATGCATTTTTATTTTTCTCTAGTTATTAGAACTTCTTCGTGGTGAACAGTTGTGTTGTGGTTTTAGATGAGTAAAAAATGGTAAACAAAAAAATTGTGTAAATTATTTGTGTCATTTTAAAAGTTTATATACCTGTTTTTTAATGGTAAGTGAGTGAATTACTTTGATTCAAATTTATAATTATAAATAAATTATTACAATTACACGTAACACTTGTATTAAATTATTGGAAATACACTATGAATATGCTATTTATAATATGAACATTATTATTTAGATATTTTGTAGCATTACTATCCGCCATGATTTATGAGTCTGTAAAGTTATGTTGTAGTCGTATTATTTTCAATTTTTTAGAATTTGTAGTGTGTTTTTGAAACTGAGGAATGAAACTGATCTTACCAAATTGTAATTATAATCATTTCAGAAAAGAAAAAAAAATCAGATGACTACCGTACACCCTTATCGTTGTGATACGCGACACATACGTTGTAAGTAAAAATATTTTGTGATTAAAATTATATATATTTCTAACATGTGTACAATTATTATTTATTTCAGATAATATCGTCTAGAAATGGCTAAATGTGGATGCTGCATTTCCAATGAAAATTCTCCAGAGTAACTATTTAAAACTATGTAATTCAACAATATTGTTCGCTTTCATTATAAATAATTTATTAAATATGTATATGAAATCAAAATTGCGTTTTGTTTGTTCATATGTTAGACGGATGCTTTGCTTATTACAATGTAGAAACTTTCATAAATATCATGAATGTTCCTATTTTTCTAGGGATTCAATCCAATAAAATATGCAAATGCTGCAATATTATATTGGAAAAGATGCCAATAATATAAGAATAGTTCCCTTATCGGTGTACATATTGTCCTATAATGCATGAGGTAGAGTGCTTTGTGTATGATCATAGAGATGAATATTATAGAACACATTCCTATTTTTATGACAACCGGGTTTAACATTTTTAATAAATTTTACTATATCTCGCGGTAGTCAGTCCTTATCATTAAATAGTAAGCTTTCCGATAATAGGCCACAATTCCGTGGGCTCCGATATTTTATGGAGATGTGTGCTATATTTTTTTTCTGTGTATCATGCTAATTTGCACGAAAGCTTCTCCTCGTTTTACGTTTCACATCCGTACAAACAAAGTCCATACATTTCGAGATGGCCACATACACATGCATTTATATATTTTTATATATTCTTCGTTCCTGCACGATCATCACACAGATCAACATTGAAACACCTTTTTACAATAAATGTACAAGTAAATATGTATATATAGTAAAAGACAACGTAGGTTACAAAATTACCATAAATCGAAAAAATGAAAAATGCTTACTCGCAAAATAACAACAAAAATTGTTAAAGAGTGTAGCAACACAGAATTGAAAAACCCATTCACGCCCAAACAATACTCGTAATAACTCACTACATGAAAATACTAGTATTTTACACCTTTATGTGTTATACAATACAGTTACCTAACGTTTATATACTTCAATTTTTTGGAATAAAAATTTTGTTTTAATACGTAATAATAAAATATATATTAAAACAATAAAAAAATGAGAAAACACTTACCTTGAGCATCCTTTGGAATCAAAAAAGTTTAATATATATTGAAAAATTACACGTAATGCGTATGAAGCATTCAAATTTATAGACAACGACACATAGGATTCCCAAGCGGTCACCCATCTAAGTACTATGTAAGTATGCCCTATGTTGCTTGACTTCGGTGATCGAACGAGTACAGGTATATATGTATGAGTTAAATTGTTCGATTTTTGTGCAAAAATTTCCTAAATATTGTGATGACGGAGGATCATCGAAAAATGTATTCAGGTTCAAGAGAAATTGGCCTTTTACATTATTTCAATTTACATTATATCAAAAAATTCAATTCAAGGCCGGTGGACATTGAAACCGTAGTAAAAAAATGAATTCAATATGCCAAGGATTGGGAGCGTTAATAACAACTAAAACAAAAATAATTATTATTATATATTATTAATAATTTCATTTCTAAGTTGACAACGAACTATATTAATTTTATTATAGCTATTAAAATATTACTATGTAATAAAAACAATAAATTAAATTTAAAAACTATTTTTTTTCTATTTCTTTCAACTATTCTTGTGACGCAAAAACCTAACGAATGTGTAGACTTTAGTATATGCAAATTTTCATAAACTGAACGTTTTCTTTACACAATGTTTGGAGGGTAGTTATAAAGTTATTCAATCAAAATTGGCCATTTAAATATTTATCGCAAGCCACATTAATCAAGTTTGCGTTGATTTTTTTCAAATTGTGAAAACTGCTTCCATATAAAACATTAACTGGCGCACAACTGAACGACCGTTAGTCATTTTGGCCATACATAAATTCTTATTAGATCAATAATTATCGCAGAGGACAAAATGGTTATGTGTTTGTATTTATGTTGAGAAAAGCGATGGTTGCGAACGACAATTTTCGCAGCTGCTGTTTTTTTTCTTACCTATTCTCAGTAATTGGCAGTAATTTTAACGATTGTGAATCGGCGCAAAGATAAACATAGTAAGCAGTTTCTTTAAGAGACCACCACTAACGAGCCGATTACTTCATGGGCCGCTTCACATTCATGCATCGCTGAGAAAGTAGAAACGATAAAGTTTGGAACTGCGAAGTCCAAGGTTCCTGTTCCTCCTTATGATGTGATGATATTGTCGGCGTTTTCAGTCCCAATTGATTCTTTAAAACGTTTTATACGTTCGAAACCAATAGTTTGAACAATACAGACTATCTTTATACCCACCCTGAGCAATTTCTAACACAACTAATAATGAATAAATATTTAAAAATATCTTTTTCACACACATAAGGAATTAAACAAAACTGAAGTTAAAATTTCAAACTTTGTTAACATATATTTAAGCGTTTACAACAAATTCGGGTGATTCTCTTCATTAGCGCTCATCGCTACTTTCTCAACCTGTTTCCGATTTTTCTCTGATCGCTCCCTCTATGTGACCATCTCCATTGCCAGACTCGCTCTCAATAATCTTACCGCAATCTTCTGCTGGACTCTCCCCAAAGAGCTTTCCTTGTACCAAACCAAGTCATAACTCTCACCTACATAGTGTGTTTGTGAACTTGTTAAAACATTACTCTTTAACCTCTTTCCAAACCCATTGCGTTATAATTTATTTTGAAACGTCGTTGTAATCGTCGTCGTCGAATGTTATTTTTATTTTTACTATGATGTTTTATAAATTTTCAATAACAAAACAAAGAGAAAAACTTGATGAAAATGTCGAAGTCAATAAAAATAAAATAAAAATATTATTGAATTTTAATGCTAATATAATAAATATAACACTCGAAATTGGATTAACATAATTTATGATGGTAGTCTGAAAAGTTTCCATATGCGGCCGTTTTTCCGCAATTTTTACCTTCAACTTATCAAGAAATGATGGATAGTAGGCTCCTGTAATCGTGGACAGGTTTCTCATACCTGAATCTTGATTAAATATGTGACAAATATGTTCATTGGACATATTCATAGCTTCTTCTATCTATCTAACTTTAATTCAACAATTGTCTAGCTTCATTTAATGAACTTGAGCGATGTTATCGTCAGTGGTTGCAGTTTTTGGACGTCCCGAACGTTCATCGTGACCCAAGCTGGTACGGCCACGTTTAAATTCAGCTGGTGCTTTTTCACAAAAACACTCACTCAAACGAGTGTTAAACAATAACTGCGTGTCGAAAATGGCTGGTATTTCGGTGAGTATCTTTCAACGCATGCACAAACACACGCCAGACTTTTGTTGACGAGTGCTTTCATCTTCATATTGAGGTCGGAAACTTTCAGACAACCCTCGAATAAAAGTTCTTTGTGCTCCGAACATCTCCGATCAAAAATACGAAATACGATCTATACATATTACGGAATGTAATTGCAGAAAATTTAAATTCAATTTCCACCAGGAAGCAGGATTGACATTGATATGTTCTATTTTCAATACGCTAATGTAGGTTCAAATTACACATTAGCGTGATCACTCGACTCGACTCGAACATTAGAAATTTTTATTATGTCATTTATAAAATTTCTATTTACCTAACACTTACTTAAAATCCGTACACATTAGTAAAGTAGTAAAAATACTTTAGTGGGCCAAATTAGTTTTTCTTGAATTAAGCGAACAGTGTAATTAATTGATAGAATAGCAGACTTATGCCAATAAAGAGGCACGTTATTTTGTATGTATGCAGTTCCTAAATACATACATACGAATATGATTTGTATTTTACACCAAAAGCTACTCCAGAATATATTTACAATAAATTAAAATAATTTAATCATTCTTTATAAAATACTATTCGGCCAAAACAATTTTATTCACAAAAACTATTTAATTATTCAAAAAAAATTATATTTCGATAAAAAATTACACACAAATCGTTCACCATTATTTAATATAAAATTGATTGCAAACTAGAATAGTTGTTATCAATTTTCTAATCCAAAAATTTTAGTTGCCCTCGAACCGTTTTAAAGTGAAAATTAAAATATAAAAAAAAAATTGTGAACAACCTACAATAATTTATTTTAAAAAATTTCGTGATGAATAATATTATGGAAAATGATATAGAATTAGAAAACCACTCTCAAAACTCGAACCGCGAGTCTGGAAAATTTTGCTACAA
The DNA here is from genome assembly GCA_947310385.1 of Nephrotoma appendiculata. Taxonomy (NCBI): domain Eukaryota; kingdom Metazoa; phylum Arthropoda; class Insecta; order Diptera; family Tipulidae; genus Nephrotoma; species Nephrotoma appendiculata. Next base: position 244,296,411 of record OX371223.1, on the reverse strand, counting down.
TTTAAGCTCAAATAAGAGTTGAGTGATATTATTTTCTATTACCATATCGCTTTACATGAAGTGAACATGGAGGTGCATTTAATGTGGAATAAATAATAAAAAAATGTATTATGTGAATGATTATTGTGATGTGACGATATAAATTAACTAAAATTAAATGCATGTTCATTTCAGTTTTAAAAATAAATTAATTAAAATATAAAATGTTAAATTAACTAAAAAAATTTTAAATGTACTTCCAGATAATCATAATAATCCTGATATATACAGTCCGCTATATATTGATGCGTATAATCGATCGTTAGATCAAGCCGAAAATTTTTGGGGTGAATTAGCATTAAATTTAATACATTGGGACCGGCCATTTGACACGGTACTAGATAATTCAAATCCACCATTTACAAAATGGTATTCTGGGGGCTATTTAAATGCATGCTACAATTGTATTGATCGTCATGTGCTTGCGGGTAAAGGGGATAAAGTCGCTTTGATACACGACAGCCCGATGACAAATAGTGTGCGCCATGTAACATACAATGAACTATTGGACAAGGTGAGCCGCTTGGCAGGTGGATTACAAAAATTGGGCGTCGAAAAAGGGGATACAGTCATTATTTATATGCCTCTAATTCCGGAAACAATTATTTCAATGCTAGCTACCGTGCGTATTGGCGCTGTACATTCGGTCGTGTTTGGAGGTAAGAAATTTTAATTTATTATTATTTGTTTTTAATATGTCGAAATGTGATAATCAGGTGATAATGAAATACGTAATGAAGTCGTTGTTGGTTATTTGTTCTGACGAAATAACAGAAATATTCAGTTGGTTTCTAATTTTGGGTAACGGATATAATTTTGTTTTGATTCGTATTGCTGTCGGTAGTCATTTCATTGTACTTAACCTTTCTTTACCTCGTTTCGACAAACAAAAAAAATTGTTTTATTTTTTTGTATAATTATTTTGTTTTATTTGTAATTTACCATTAAAATAAAATTAGCCTTTTATTCGAATGGCGGTCAAAGTACAAGCAATTGTATTCCGATTGTGTAAATTTCTTTTTTGTTCAAAATAAGTCGATATGTTCTTGACTTTAACGGGTGTAATGCAAATAAATTGAAATCGCATTTAAGGCTACCCACAAACTACTACAAACAGTGTATTGCAAATATCGGAAATCATGTAATGGGAAATTTATGATGGTATCAAAATATTTACTTGAATTATTAATATAAAAAATGCTAATGTGTTCTTACAATTATAATTACCTTCCGTTCAATTGAATATATTATTGTTTATGTGAATCATTTCGCCAAAGTATTGCGAGACACGAACTGATTTTCCCATCATACAAAAAATACTTTAAGCTCTTACGAATTTTTAAGATTATCTTTTAAAATTAAAATAAATCTAAAGTCTACCTAGTTTTAAACTTATACTGGCTTTTTCTATGCATCTGTTTATACAATCATCGGTTTTGGTTGCCAAATTATACAGGGGCGGAAATATGACCGAAAAATTTGAACGGATTGAACATTATTTTCAAACATACGCGGTTAAAAGTATTAAAATTTACTATAGTCGATGTGGGGGCAAAGTGGCTAAAAAGTCAAATTCTATAATATTTTAAGAGCAATAACTAATCAGCTAGAAGATTTTCGAAATTTAAATTCTATCGGTAGAACATTTTCGTTCAAAATTGCTCGATTACGAAATAGTCGTCGAATGTTGTCGGTAAACTTTCATTTATTTGTGTTTTTATACAAAATATCTAAAGGTCGAGGTATATAGGTTTCGTTTCGTTCCGACGTTTAAGTTGAATATCTCGAAATATAACGTTCCTTGAGGTAGCAGAACCCATACAGCAGAACTGTACAAGTAAGTATGGATAATTATAGGCTAATTAAATGCCCCATTAAACAATTTTGGGCTCCATCACTTTCAACTAAAACGTGGGTTCTGCTAGCTTTAGAAAAGTTAGCAGAACCCATATCAAAAAATGATTTAAAAACAATTGAAAAATTAAAGGTTAATTTAAGGCTAATTAATTAAATGCCATATTTCAATTTTTCTGTTCTGCTCGATCTAGAAAATACAAAAGGCTTTATCATTTCAAAGCTAGCAGAACCCAAATCGAAAATCGGACCAAAAACGAAATTAGAACTCAAAACAAGATCAATTGACATACAAAAAATTTTAGGCGCATTATGGGCTTATCAAATGCCCCATCCAAATTCGTCAAAAATGACAGGTTTGTGGTAAGAAAATTCAGAAAATTTATAAATATTATTTGTTTGTCAATTAAATGATCTGAAATATGGTCAAGAATAAGTGAAGCTCAAAAATGTTTAATGGGGCATTTGATTAACCCATAATGAGCCTAAAATTATTTGCTTGTAAATAGATCTCATTTTCAGTTCTAATTTCGGTTGTGGTCCGATTTTCGATTTGGGTTCTGCTAGATTTACATTAAATGACCTGAAGTCTGGTCAAAAGCGGGTGGAGCCTAAATTTTTTTAATAGGGCATTTGATTAGCCCATAATGAGCCTAAAACTATTTGTTTATCAATAGATTTTGTTTTGCGTTCTAATTTCGGTATTGGTCCGATTTTCGATTTGGGTTCTGCTAGATTTACATTAAATGAACTGAAGTCTGGTCAAAAGCGCGCGGTGCCTAAATTTTATTAATGGGGCATTTGATTAGGCCATAGTGAGCCTAAAGTTATTTGTTTGTCAATAGATCTTTATAAAAACTTATTGAAAGCTAAACGAATCGGAACGAAACGAATACTATGCACGACCTTAAGCAACTTTGAAAACTTTTCAAACTTTTTTGTTTTTATTCATTGAAATATTTTAAAACAATTGATTTTTCATGTCGGATTCATGATCTCGCTCCAAACCCTAAATTAATCAACATTCAGCGTTTTTCTCTATATGGATTTCGCTCCACTATGTTTGTTTCTATGGTGTAACCGGCAACCAATGCTTGTTCAATTTTTGATCCAGTTACTAAAAATGGATGTGACGTTAACTCAGAATTTCATCGCTGAAAAATAAAATAAATCATTCGTTAACATTAAAACGGAAATGATATACCAGCCAAGAATTTAATACAAGAATTTCGTTCAACTTCGAAATTTTATTCTAGTCCAGAAATTGAAATCTAGTTTTAAATATTAAAATAATAAAATCAAAATTAAAAATTACTCGTATGTAAAAATCACCAAAGTGTAAATTAAAAGAACCGAATTAATTTAGTACTGTGTGCGTGTAGCCAAAATTGCCGTCTACTTAAATAACATTGACTGAACGTGTACAAATATCAAAACAATTTCCGTTTTTGAGTAAACCGCTCCACATATATTACTGAACCTGATGAATAGACCAACATTTTATCAGTACGAAACCAAACTGCCAAGAAAGGACTTGAGGAGGTTCTCAATTTTTGAAAGTGTTGTGTGTATTTTTACAAAATGACCCTAGGGGTTAAAAATAGAGGGAGGGAGTTAATTTTCTATTTTTTGTATACTACCTGTATGAGTAAATAACCTCTTTTTTGCTGGTTCGAAACGTCGCAAACGTTGTGAATGTCATAGTGAAAAATATTTGTCTATAGAAAAGCCGAAAATCTTTAAATTAATATTTTTTTTTTTGTTTATTATTAAAATTATTAATATTATTTTATTATTATTAACTATATTTTAATATTTATTATTATGTAAACTCAAATTCATCCGCCAATTACAATGGCGCCTTGGTGGGTGAACGACATGGTAATGGCCCGCGCAGGTGACGTGTGCCAGTTGCTGCAACGATTGGTTGAGACAAAGTACGAACTGAGTCTACTGTTCCACAAGGCATGTCTAAGAAGTACTACTTCTTACTTAAAAATAAGTCATAATAGATTTTTTATTGCTAATTTAAAACCTTATTTTACATTTAAACACAAAATCTTTTTGTGTTGTTTTATTCTGCTCTTTCAAAAATCTTCATCTCAAAAATGGTCTTAAATTTTTTTTTTTCATTTCTATTTATGTTAAAGCTATTTCACCGAAAAAATTTTTGTTGAAAAATGAGTTGCAATTAAAACCGGTATCATAGGTAAACGGGGAAAGAAACGAAGATGAAGTTACTTCTTTGACATGCCGTGTGGAACGGCTGAATGAATGAAAAATTAATTTTGTTAAAATAAACTTATTCGTTTTGTTTTGCTTTGCTTGTCTTCGCCCTGTCGATCTTTTGTTTTAGTTTTGGAATACTCATCGATTGTTCCCGTTGTGTTCTTGTCATAGAAATATATTATATGGCCTGTTCCACACACGGTTTCATAATACCGGCTTCAGATTCCTTTCTTTCCTCTTTTACCTTCAAAATCCGTGTTAACTGACACATACAATTTTTCGGTGAAGCCGAACTAACACAAACAAAAATGAATAAACATATTTCAAGGACATTTTTGAGTTGTACATTTTACTTACAAACAAACTACTACTTTTACTTTTACAAACTACTAAACACAATTTCTTTTCGTTAAGTTGCACAATGGCAACAAAATATAATTTTGTTTATCCGAAAACAAATAATTAAAGATTTTTATTTATAACATGTGTCAAAACCAACATATTTGTGTTAATTATTTTCAACAAATTACATTGTATGCGAACTGTGCGAGGACATTTCAAAAATGATTTTGTTGATGTGATTTTTTTTTCACACATGCATAGACATTATCTATTACGACTTCGTTTGAAGCCAGAAGCTGAAGGCGTGTGTGGAATGGGCCTATAGAATGAATGTAAGCATTTGTCAAGAGTCAGAAATTCGGAGGGTAAAAGAGAAAGCGAATAAATCAACAGGGCCCTATTTAGAATTTTTTTCGACCGAATGCAATGAAGTTAGGAAGTTAAAATTAAAAAAATATGTAAATTGAATTATTTTTTTTATTCTTCCAATACAAAAAAATAATTGTTTTTTTCTTAAATACAATATATTGTAGATATAAACCTGTGTACATATATCCAAATAGTTATTGATCCTATTTAACTTAATATTATTTTCATTGTCGTTAAATTTAGTCGTTGGCCCGTTAAACGACAACGCGACAAATTAAGTCATAATTTCGTACAAAAACAAAATGTAGTTTGATTGAGGTGTTTCCTTTGACATATGAGACCACCGTATGCATTTAATATATAACCATCCTGCTCTGGCTTGTGACACATGAAATAGTAAATTTTACATGGGAAAAAACTGTACACTCATTCTATAGTATATAGTTCTAAGGTTCTTCTATGTTCATTTATAGTTATTTTATATAGTTTATCAGCTACACGTGGTAGAATTTCGATGTAAACAATTATAATATTTTGTTGCAATATTCTAACCGCTACATCAGATGAGTCTCTCCCCCAGAGGAGTCACATAGTGATGCAGGTAATTGCGCTATCGTTTTGATTAATTATTTGGGATACCGAGAGATATCCGTTCTTCAAGACGTTTAATCTTTAGGTAGTGATAGTTTTGCATGTTGATGTTAGGCAGTAGTTTGTATTCAGTGTGGGCCTAAAAGAAGCAAAAGCTCAGTGGCAAGCTTTGAATTGTGCGCCTAGGCAGTAGATTGTATTCATTGTGAGGTTAAGAGGTGCATAAGCTCAGTGAATAGTTGGATGAAGGCCTGATTGATCTTTAAGTTGGCTGATATTCCATATTTACAAATGTAGCTTTCGAGTGAGAGCTTGAGCTTGCTCGAGTGTTGTCAAGCCGATCGCAAATGATTGTTTCCCAGTTTGCTTGTTTATACGTTTAAGTGCCGATCATGGCTAGTTGTTATGATATCGATGGATATCCGTCGCTTTGGACATCTAATCTCTCGGTAGTAGTTGTGTAGCCAGTCAGTCGAAAATAACCACAAGATTTTGCGAGACAAGAAACTGGTGGACTAATATGAAACTTTTCTCGCCTTCGAAAAACTCGACTCACGACGAATATTGGTATTATGAACTTTTTTTTGTTTTTTCGATATCGAATTTTACGAAAATGTAACGTCAAAATTCGACTGCTATTTAGGTGGTGGGTATCATATCCTATGGTATATACAAGTTGATATTTAAGATTTTGTATTTTAAAAATGAATTTTAAAATTAATTAAAATAGTAAACAAATTAATAAATTAACGTATGTATTTTATGGAACAAAATGAAGGCATTGCCAAAAACTTTTTGAATGTTCCGCAATTTAAAAAGACCACGAACCACCTGCAGAGTGAACTTACGGAGAATTTAAATAGTGTTGGTCCTTTGACAGTAAATAAACATCTCATTCCTTTTCCTACAAACTTCATTCGTTCAAAATTGTCGACTCGCTATGTGTGTCATAATAGCAATATTTGCAGAGTATCGAATTTTTAGACATCGATTTTTTCGAAGAGGAGAAAAGTTTCATAATAAAACTGTGGCACTATTCTGGTACTAATAACTGTGGTACTAATTCCTCGGGAAGAGAGAATGGGGGAAAGAATTTATATGTAATTTAAAAAAAAAAAAATTCTGGCATACTGAGGTTAAAAGGTTGTGTTAATTTTTTTGAAAACAAAATTAAATTGGCGATAATTTTCCCTGCCAATTTAATGCACGATTTACATGTTCCAATTTTTTTTCCCAGTAAAAAATGAAAGGTTAAGTATATTACGATTTTCGTTTGCGAGAGGAGCACGAAACAATTTTCAGTAAAATAAAATTGGATTTTTTTCTTTTTAATTTGAGCAAATGTTGGCATAAAACTGGGAATGTTGCCATAAAATATAGTTTCTACGAGTATTTTTATAGCAGTAAAATAAAAAAAATTCAAAAAAGTTTCAAATAAACATCAAGCAGCCATAAACATCATTCAAACAAAACGAGCAAACATGAGCGGTAATTAAATATTTTATTTTTACTTGCAATTCGATGTTCGTCGTTATCTAATTTAAACGCAAGCTGTTCGAACTGTCAAAATTTATGGGACATACAAAAAAATTATAGCATTGTCTTATTTGTTTATATTGCTGACTCTTTTTAACTAGTAACTTTTTTGTTATATGCATGCAGCTCTATTTTTCAGTAAAAAATTTGTTCGGAAAAAAAATTGGAACATGTAAATCGTGCATAAATATGGAAAAATTATTCCCAATTTATAAATATTTACATCAAACTTTTCTCCTCAGTAGGCCGGAAAAAAAATATTTGAATAGAAATTACATATAAATTCTTTCTTCAGTTCCCTATTATCAGAAATTAATTACCACAATAGTGCCATTGATGTAGGAAAAGGTAAGCTTGCTCAAAAACCTATAGTTTCGAGTTGAAACTAGTTAGCCTCATGGTACCAGGTAATCCTGAAGTTCCGGGTACTGCTTTTGATATGGAGGTTGAAGTCATTGTGGAGGTAGGTGGGTGTGCTAACTCATGGACCATGGAAATTTCATGATCCCCGACGCAAGAGGAAAGTTTGCATGGTTGAGGCATTTACTGCACCATGTACGTTGCTGAATTATGGATCATGGGAGTGCATGATCCACATAAAAAACGAGAAAGAACATGGTGGTAGTGTTCACGGCGAAGTTAAACTATTTCTCTGAGAAATAATACGATATCATCAAACTCGAACATGATAATATTCTATTATCACCACGGAAATTGACAGAAATAGAAATTCCAAATTTGTACGGAGATTAAACAAAATGGAAACGGTTTGCAGATACTTTTGAAAAATTGGTTTATAATATTAAATCGCTTACGAACACCCTCAAGATTAACTATTTAAAAAAAAACTAGGAAACCAAACAAGATTACGATCTGTGATTACAAGGAACACAACGACGGCCATGCAAAACTCATGGACCGACCCATCTTCCATATCCAGTACTACAGGCTGCAATGCGCAGATGGAAACTTAAATCAATCCTACAGCCGTACGTCTTCGATTTGGCAGTAATTGCATAAAGTGGGATGGAAAAATGAACCAGAAAAATAGCAGGGAGTGCTTCGGCCCCAAAAAATGATGGCAGGAATTAAAAAAAAAATATGATTGTCGTGTAGCGAACGACATAATAAAAAAGCGACACATGTATGTCTTTGCAGACATGTATGGGTGATCTTTTTCTCAAGCTTGTTTATCAGAGGCGAAATGTTTGGTGTGTACTGTTTAACAGTACAACATCAGAATCGCAGGGACTTCTAAGCATAACATAAATGAAGGTTCTTGAGAATGGCCATCATCCTGAATATGTAGGAGTACTAATCAAACCCTGGTTTTAGCACGCATCCTTTATAATCCTGAGGCCACCAGAAAATTAAACATGCAGAGTTCAAGAACGCACGTACAATTCAAGGGAATAGGAGGAAATTAAGCTGACATATCAGACCAACGACTTTCTCGCTGATGGTTTCTACTATAATTTACTGGGTTTTCTGCTTCCGTTAATACACTATCGTTTTCTATTTCCTGAATCTCCCAAAATTTTATCATGTATTGTATGGTTGTCCACTAAGTATGATGTAGTGGCCTTATTGTGCTTCTGGATCTCGTGCTGCATACCTTTAATTATATGATTTGCGGAGTACCATTCCAGTCTGCACCCACTGATATTTCATTTTTTTCGGCAGAATATAATTTGGAGCTATCCACAATCAGCCAGTTCCAACCATTGCACTGTCTCTGCGATATATTTCCTGCTAGTTTATCAACAACTAAATAATGCGCTTATTTCAAATTTGAATTCGGAGGAGAATTTAGGTACGATGTGGAATTTCAGTCATTGCTTTAATATATCAGCTTTCATTCTTCATATTCCCTTGACTTCTACGTGTGTTATTCAACTCTATGTATTTAATTTCCTGTGCGACCGTGCGAGTTAAAAAGGATGTTAGCGAGCAGGGTATGATGAGCTCTCTCACTTATTCTGGAAGACTATAAGAGATGTACCAAAGGGTACATAGCACGACCACAAAACTACGCATTGTTTTTTATGCATCCGCACAAATGAGCAACAGCAGCCTAAATAATCAACAGTTGATTGCTCCAACTTTACAAACAGAATTAATATCAATCCTGCTGAGATGGATGAAAAAATGTACCGCTATTCATGTCCAAGAAGAGGATCTAAGATACCAATTAACAACAGCATTGTTTGGAACAGCTAGCGCTCCATATTTAGCTATCCGCGCTTTGTAACAATTAGCGACCGATGAGAAAGACGAATTTCCCGGAATTTGTTGCTGAAGCGTCACAATTATTTGATACACTCTTTGGAATATTAATGGTACAAATCTTGTCGGACAAAACATAAGTTAATATTTAAAATGGCGTCGCTTCGGTAAGAGATTCAAAACTAACTAATGTGCAATTTACCAGAAGCAAGTATATCATTCCTAAAAACAGGAGCGGATTAAGGTTATCTATATTCAGCGTGAAAGTATCATAGGAAAGAAGTAATAAATCGTACGCTACTTTTCAATTTTTTGTTCATCTTCTTCGGAGGCAATGTGCTCCGCGCTGGATGAAGGTAGTTGCATGATCGGTGCCAAATGGTGTTGTTCACTGTACCTCGCGTGCAAGCGCGATGTTTGAAATGAAACACAATGTGAGCCGCTTTATAACGGGACATGGAAGTTGCATGCTCCAATGCCATAAAACAAAATAAATACTTTATTTACAAAAAAAAATTTAATTATTTTTTTTATAGCAGTCGTGTTATCTAGTTATTATTGTTGCCAATGGTGTTGTTTTGCTACTGTCGATGTTGTTATTGTAGCTGATTTTGTTGTTGTGTCCGCTGTCCGGCTCGCTTTTGGGACTCCACCGAATTGCATGTTGTGAACGGAGCTATGATGTTTTGGGTCAGTGTGGGAGGACTTACAGTATAACAGATTGACCCATACCAAGTCAATCCTGTTAACAACACGCCTAGCAGTTTGATATTAAAACTAGAACTACTTAGTAATAACAACTCGGTGTCGTATAGAATATACACCGTTACTATCCTTCGATATACAAAATCAGGACGAACCCCTTTGGATATTATTAGAAACCAGATTATTTGAAACCCCTACACTTACCCAAACCAGTACTATTCACAACGATGAAAATCGGTTGAAAAAAAAAATAAATCTATAGCTAGTTAATGTGAGCTTGTTTCGAATAGAACACACTCCATTTCTGGCCTCCGATATATCTGAACAGACCACCCCAGAAATTATTGATCCTTCTACAAAAATATAACTAATCAATACGACCCAATGAAAATTGATACCGCTATAACTAGACGAAATGACGCAGTTTGCTATACCAGTGCTAATTAAATACAGTTCTTTTAATTTAAAATTTTGTTTTTTTTACACAATTTTTAATTTTGATTTAATTATTTTAATATTTAAAACTAGAATTCAAATCCTGGGGCGGTATGTTGTACCATCAATTCGAATCGAAATGTGTTATATGTTATAGTATGCTATAGCATTTTCGTTAAAGTAATAAATTCGTTCATCATTAAAATAATAAAACCAAAGTAATAATAAATCTAGCTGACATTTCATTCTAGAAAAAGTATTACAAGAATAAAAAACGATAAAAGTTGAAAATGATACAACTTACACTTTTTCGATTCGACTTTTTTCGAAATTCGATTCGAAGTGATGGTACAACATACCCTCTAAACTTGGCGAATCGAAAACGAATCGCAAGTGAGGAAATTTATATATGAAACACTTCGCAAACGCATCGTCTTAGCGAGTCAAAAGCGATTCGTTAGTATTTCGTTTGGCGTATGAAAATTAAAATGAAAGTGAACTGATTTGTATGTATTAGTAGTTCGCATTTCTCTTCATATTCGAATTCATTTACGAAACGTTTTGGAATCAGAAACGAAATGCAGTTGATATGAAAACGTATCACTACCGAACTACTTTTTATCACGTAGTTACTTGGAATATACTTACAATGACTTATAATGCACTACAATCTATTATATATTTAATAATTGATATTATGTACAATACTTTATCACTTTTAATATTATTATTGTTATGAATTACTAAATAATAATTAATATTCACTATTTTTATCACTGCACTTATTATTGTTATTAAATACGAATTATTTTTATTTTTTAAAAAGCAAAATGGCTACATAAGTAAAATAATATAAAAATTATATCCATATATAGCAAAAAACAACTTATATATGAACATGGTAGTGTTGGTGTCATATAAAAAAATACGATTTACGTGTGTTTCGTTTTCGATTCTCTTTGGTGAGGCCTCGAAAATTTATTTAGAGGGTACCGCCCCTGGAGTGCGTTCACGAGAGTTACATTGTTACAATATTGTTAACAATGACAGCTCAAAATCGTTCATGATACTACATTGTAACAATGAACACGTGCGTATTTCGTTCACGAACTCTACATTGTTACAAACGTCATTATACACCCAACTCGAGACTGCCTCTACAAATGTCATTTTTAATGGTGTAGGTATCAAAAGCAACATGATGATTGTGTAGGTTTGAAAAATAATTTAAAGAACAAAATTCAATTTTTAATATATTTATTTTAAATAAATTTGTGTTTTATGAATACACTGATTATTTTGATGTTCCATAATACTATGTTTAGTTCGTACTATTCGTTTGTTTTTAGTTACGATTCGTACTTTATGGAAAAAAAATGTCCTCTAGGCAAATCGAAATTTACAAAATCATAAAACATTCATAATAGATCGTTAGGAATCTTAAGAGGTCTAATAATATCTTGAGCGAATGCCGCATCATCTTCTGTGATGTTTAAATTGCGACACGAGATTTTTTAGCAGCTGCCTCAACTGCTTGATATTCTTCAATCTATAAATATAAATTTTATTCTAGTCTTGTATTTTATAAAGGCCGCTCGGTTTTACCGGTTTGGCGAGTTTGCGGTCACGTCGTATCTCAGCACGGAATATACCATCTGTAATAAGTGCTTTGCCGACCTCAACATTAGTGGCAGGATCGGATAGCGTAGCGTAGGGCAAAGCAGCAATTTTAAACTCAACATTTAAATTTAATGTCTTGTACTCTTGTTTAGAACGTCTTGGGCAAACGAACGACATGTCTCAGTCTTGTCGTCTGCATCGGGCGGAAGTACGGCTAATGTAAGACCATTTTCCTGTGCATATGGTTTGTCAGATGATAAGGCAGGTGGTAAATGAGCTAAACGACTGGCGGGTAATGTCTGAAAACCATATTTTAAAGTTAGTCTCCAGTTTCGATTCCCTCGATATTATTCGAATTAAAAATTATTAATTTTTTAAAAATATTGCAATTCAAAATAATTATTTAATAGAATCTGCCCCAGAATTGCCACTCCATTTGAAATTTATATTGAAAATTCACAACAAACTCCTTCGTACCACAATAAAACATTGCAGTGTCAGAAACCATCATTTATTTTGTCTACGCAAATCTAACAAATTTTACTACAATCCTAGTTTTAACAATAAATTTAATTATCTTAATTCTGTGGTTATGTTTTTAACAATGTTTTGACACTTGGGACAATCTCATAGTTAACTACTACGTCATTTCTACAATGACAGTGAGGTTGAACAAAAATTTCTATTTTAAGTTCTGGGCTGGGATATTATTACAATTTTGGTGCTACCCGATGATTTTTTTTTTTGGGATTAAATTCTGGGCTAAGTTCACAAAGGTTTCCCAATATCTATGAAGTTCATTTGTTTATGTTTAATTATAATTAATTATTAACTTTTATATTTATAAAATTGTTCGTTTTGTGTTGCTTGTTTTCGTCGTGCGCTTGTTTGTCGCTGTTTCTAAAAACGAGCGGCGTTTTATATTGTTTGCCAGTAACACCGGTTACACGTAATAAAACAACCGGGTGGCGATTTAGAGTTTTGCCACCAATTGGGTTGAGATTGCAAGAAATTACATTTGCAATTTGTACTCTTAGAATATGTGGTTGTAATATCAGCCCTTGTTGCTATAAGTGCTGTTGTTACGAACTAATGATGACGAAAGCTGTGTTGCTTTCAAAAGATTACAACAACAATTGCATTGTATTCAAGCCGATTGTTTTAGAATGTTAAGAAAAAAAATTTTAGGATTAGGGGAAATAAAATCATTTTATGGTTATGGTGTTTACCGACGTTATTTTTTCTATTTTTCTCGAAAAATTTATCTTGTAGAATAATTTAGCATTTGTTATTTGATAGCAAAATACCGAATTTAATTTATTCTACATATTTCTTAAAATAAAAAAAAATAAAATAAATATTAAGAAAATGAACCAACACAGAAAAATTAAAACGCATTAAAAAATTAAATCCAAAAGTTGTTGCTTTCACATTTCTTAGCTAAGCTAAGCGGTATTCTAACCGCTACATGCCCTTTTAAATGAAACTTTGCACACATGTGCATCTCTGAGAAAGACATGGTTTGATTTTTGCAGATTTAACATTCGCTATATCGCCGAAGTTAAAAAAGTGATTTTTAAAAAGTATCTGTGTGTGCATGCGTGAGTGATTCCGTGTAGACTAACTGTCTGTAGCTTCTCTACAGTCCAGATGGATTGACAGATCGAGATTAAACTGCTTACTTACGTTTTTCTTATTCAAATAATTAATTAATTGAATCCCAATACTTTTTAGCTGAAATTGGACCACCGCAAGTGACAGCTTTCATAGGAGGCGTTTCGTTTTTTGCAAAAAAATTTAAAAGTATGTTGTTTGATGATATAGACTTTTACCATAAATTGGAAAGTCCCAAAGATAATTAAACTTCATACTTAAGTTTTTCCCATAAACTTATTAGTTTTAGTTGAAATTGATTCACCAGAAGTAACAGTTTCCACAAGGAGCTTTTTCATTTTTTTCAAAATTATCAAATAAAATTTGTTCAGACTATTTTTGAAATTATACCTAAAATAATAGTATAAGGATTGGCTATTCGGAATCATATTTCATTTCCATTAATTTGGATAGCCTTGCCTAATTTGGTGGACATCTGGGCACCGCAAGTGGCAGATCTATGGGAGCGTTTTCAATTGTTCCAATCATGTTGAAAAGTCTAGCACTTGCAAAACCTCCAAGAATTAAAAGATTCAAATAAATTTGAAGATGAAAATTTCAATTAGGGTTGATCTTGTTGGTTTTCTGAAATTTAAAAGTCCGATAAATTTAATTTTTCGCTTTAGAAATCAGGTAGTGTTTTCGTGATCAATGTATGTACAGGGTTATCCAATTCGAGGTTGATAAAGTAGAAATCTTTATACCGACATCTGTCAAAGATAAACGTCAAGTACGCTGTCATTTATTTAGTTGACATTCTGCCATTTAAGAATATGGAGCATTTAACAATCGACCAACGCGTTAAAATTATTAAATCTGCTGATGCTGATTTTTCGAACAAAATTTTCTTTAGTGATGAAGCTCATTTTTCGCTTGGTGGATACGTTAATAAGCAAAACTATAGAATTTGGGGCTCAGAAAATCCATAATTGATTGTAGAGAAGCCATTACACCCGGAAAAAGTCACTGTTTGGTGCGCATTGTGGTCTGGTGGTGTGATTGGGCCGTATTTTTTTGAGAACAACCATGGACGAACCGTTACCGTCAATTCTGAGCGCTATGGCCGCATGTTAACCGATTATTTTTTTACGAAAATCGAAGATTATGATCTTGACGATATGTGGTTCCAGCAGGATGGAGCAACCAGTCACGTAACACGAGCAAATCGAGATCTTTTGCAAGAGAAATTTCCTGGACGTTTGATTTCGCGATTGGCTGATGTCAATTGGCCTCCAAGATCCTGTGATTTAACGCCTTTGGATTTCTTTTTGTGGGGCTACGCGAAAGATCGTGTTTACGCAAACAATCCTCAAACTCTTGACGAATTGAAAACTAATATTCGTAAGGTAATGGCCGAGATACCGCCCGAAATGTGCCGAAAAGTCATTAAAAATTACCTCAAAAGAATCAAGGCCTGTAAGAAGTCCCGTGGAGGACATTTGAATGATATCTTGTTTAACTAAAAATGGCAAGGATCGATCTGTAAAATGAAATAAAAATTACAATACATTCCGAATATTTTGTGTGTTTTTTTTAATTTACTTTATCAAGCTTGAATTGGATAACCCTTTATATATACGTGGTAAAAGAAAGTTGTGTGTTGGCCGCAACAAATTTAACACTCCATTTTCTGTCACGGCAAACTGTGAAAATATTTAAATTAATTATTAAAACCTGCTGAATGCAATTGGATTGCTGGTTTTCCTGTTTTCGAGTATTGGTCGGTATTCTGCAAATTTGCATATACTGGAAGATGTAAAAATTGGGCAACAATTAAGCCAAAATTTGCTGAATGTTCAGGTAACTCTTATCGACGCCGTGCACAAGAATTGGGAACGTATTCATCATGTTTGCTAAAAATTCTCAAAGACGATTTATATTTTTACCCGTATAAAATTGATTTGACAAAAGAGCTGGAACAGAAAGCCAATAAACGGCGGCCAGATTGCAGTGCTCGAGTTTTACATCTTATTATAGATGATCATCATTTTTAACAAAAAGTCATGAGCAGCTACGAAGAACATTTCGACTTGGCTGGCTTTGGTAAGAAACAGAATAGCCGCTATTGGAGCACTTAGAACCCTCAATTGATAAACCAAAGACCACTACCTCTGGTAAAGTAACTGTATGATGCTCCATTTGAACTGGCGGCATCATTGGGTTATATTTGCTAGAGACACTGCTGTAGCAGTTATTGGCCACCGCTATCAGGACATGTTAGAAAAAAATGTTCTTGTGTCCGAATTCTATCAATTAGCCCTACAGAAGATGTGGTTCCAACAAAACGGTGCCCCATCACAGATGGTGCCCAATCCTACGATGCAAATTTTGCGAGAAATTTTTCCCGGCCGATAACCAGTCCCGATTTTTTTTATGTAGATACTGGAAAGGAAAGGTGTACACCATTAATCCAACCAAAACCTGCTCGCTTGAGGACAACATTAGAAACGAAATTGTTGAAATAATAGCAGAAGTCTGTTGTTATGTTGTTAGAAGTAATCTCAAATGTTAAATAAAATTAATTAGATATGTTTTGAAATTATCCATATAATGTGAATGAATTTTGCCAATCAAATAATTACTTTTGTCCACCATATATACGGAAAAAGCTAATTATATGTAAAATTTTGAGTTAATGTATAAGCTAGTTCGTAAACCACTATTAACTGTCATTTTAGGTAAATGCGTTTGTTTTTAAGATTGTCATCCAATAATGATGAATTCCACAGTGAAACAGATTTCAGTAAAAAAATACTTGGAAACCGAAAGGAGAAGAGTATATTTAAATTACGTTAGAGCGACAAAGATAGCAACTTTTGTTTGTTTTAACTTAAACGTATATCCCTTTGCCGACCAAGAAAAAAAAATTTGGCTCAATTGAAGTACAAACCACACAAATGTGTGAGTAAAAAAACTTAATATGTAATGACGTTTTTTGTTAAAAAATTTCGCTTGATTTGACGTACAACCAACACAATTGTGAGTATAAATATAGTGTTTTTTTCGGACGAATATAAGTTAAAAAGGAATTCACAAATGTGTAAATTAGTTCAAAACAAATACAAAAATTAATTTTTTACATGGTAATTTTGCCCTACCCACACAATTGTGTTGGCAGGCCGGTAATGGGATATCCAAACAATTTGAGAATAAACCATTTTAACATACAAACTTTTCAAAAATGTTCTTTACCCTACAATCAACGTGTTGTAATGTAGCGACACAAAAAAATAATCCCGCGTTCCATTTTGTTCTTGACATTTCTCTATAATATTTTTTCAACCATAAAATTGTCGTAATGCGCGAAAAATATTTCTGTTCGCATACTGAATATTTTTTTTATTCATTCCAAATATTCCGGACTTTCCGAACATGACATATTATGTTTTTTATTCATTCCATTCCTTCTATTCCTTTTCTTTCCTACTTTTTTATTTATTCTAGACGTTCTGGGCGTATTCTTTTCGTACTAGATGAAAAGGTAGAACGAAAGGAATATTTTTAATATTAGCCGCCATATTGTTTGTTTTGTGGAATGTACATGTACATAAAAAATTGCTGTGGTAAAAAATAAAATAAAATAAATTAAAAATGGACAATAATATATATAGCCATGAAAATATATAATATATAAAAATATATAAACATTTTAAACAACTAAAAAAACTGACTGACAATAAAGGTATTCCATTCCTTCCAAATCGTTTTTATATTACATTCTGTTTGGAATATTTTAAAGTCACGTGACCAGATTCTATTCTTTCTATTCCTTCTTTGGAATGAATAAAAAAAACACTCAGCATGTTTTGAAGGTGTGTTAAAAATGTTGCCAATAAAAGTACAGAAACTCCTCGAACTCGGAATCGCACGGGGTCACAAAAAATCCGAATTATACAACTTTTCCGATTTATAAGATTTTTTTATAGAGTAAAATCAAAATACGATATATAATTAATTTATTTCACCAATATGAATATAACGTTTTATTTACATATGTTATTTAGTTATATGTACATTAGGGTGGTCCGTGTTTGTATGGGACAGAAAAAATTTAGATATCTAAGTTCTATAGGGGGACACCCCTAGAACCGTGAGGTTATGCTAAAAACGTAAATAGAAAAAATATTAGGTCGATCGTAGATGGTTTAGAGGTCGCGACTTGATCGCAAAGAACTATAAAAACGGTATTGTTTTTAATTTTTCACGTTCAAACAAACAGAATTTTTCTCGAACTTAAGTCGCGACCTCCTAACCATCTTCGATCGACCTAATACTTTTATATTTAAGTTTTTAGCATAACCTCACGGTTCTAGGGGTGTCCCCCTATAGAACTTAGATATCTAAATTTTTTCTGTCCCATACAAACACGGACCACCCTAATGTACAAATAACTAAATAACATATGTAAATAAAACGTTATATTCATATTGGTAAAATAAATTAATTATATATCGTATTTTGATTTTACTATATAAAAAAATCTTATAAATCGGAAAAGTTGTATAATTCGGATTTTTTTTGGCCCCGTGCGATTCCGAGTTCGAGGAGTTTCTGTACTTTTATTGGCAACATTTTTAACACACCTTCAAAACATGCTGAGTGTTTTTTTTATTCATTCCAAAGAAGGAATAGAAAGAATAAAATCTGGTCACGTGACTTTAAAATATTCCAAACAGAATGTAATATAAAAACGATTTGGAAGGAATGGAATACCTTTATTGTCAGTCAGTTTTTTTAGTTGTTTAAAATGTTTATATATTTTTCTAGGGGGTGTCCCGTTAGATATTGGAACTTTTGAAAATAAGGTCCACCCTCTAATGTACCAAAACAAAAAAACACATATTAATTGTAGACAATTCAGATATTTGTGTAATTAAATAATCAGGGAACATAAATAAACTAAATACGTGTTGTGTTTATTTGGATTAATTAAAATATTGCAACATAAATATGCTAGAAATAGCAAAAAATTTCGATTTTCTTCTTTCATATTGTTGTTCAATTTAGTGACGTATCTACCGTTTAAAAGTCAACGCCTTTCTGTTGGAATAATAATCAACTCCTAAATTATCCAAATTTAGTTTTTTAAAACAACGTGGCCGTGCAACTCTTCCAGTTACAA
Source organism: Nephrotoma appendiculata (assembly GCA_947310385.1). Lineage (NCBI taxonomy): Eukaryota > Metazoa > Arthropoda > Insecta > Diptera > Tipulidae > Nephrotoma > Nephrotoma appendiculata. The sequence goes on along the minus strand of OX371223.1, from coordinate 244,277,690 downwards.
GAAGGTTTTCTATAGTTTCCTCTGCAAATACTGTTAGCATCACAGTAATCCGTCCTTTGGAAAACTTTCCCCCAGACCAGTTGTTCCCTCGTATATTTAAAGTTGTCAATGGAAGTATACGAAAAAATATCGCAGTTTCATCACAATTTAACTGTCTCTCTCTCATATTCTCGATAGAAAAAGAAAAACAAAATATTTTGCTATGATTCCAAACATTTATTTATAGACACGGTACAGTATACGTTGTAGACTTGTTAATGATGACATAAACACAGTGCCGTTGTGTAATGTTTTTAACACAATGCAATTTTATTCAGAAAGAATAAAAAAAAACCGAATTAATAACTAAATTTTAATTATTCATCAATAATGTCATCACAGTGTTATGACAAAAACATCGGCAATTTTAATAAATTTTGTCACTGTCACTGTCACGGTGTAATGCGCATGATCATAGATTCACTATAAACATATTTTGTCATGGCATTCTGGCGTGGTGACAAAATTTTGCCGAAAACACCTGATGTACCCGTTTCAGGTACTTCCCGGTGTAATTTTTCCGAGCCTAGGCACACCGCTATATTTATGTCGAACTACCCTGAAAAAATTAAACGGATCGGATCATGTTTAGGGGTCATTTAAGGGTTGAGTTTGAAAAAATTAAGCTTATAAATATAATAGAAGATAATAATTTGTTGGATCAACGTTAGCAACCCGTGCTTGGATTAGTACAAATTTTGGTAACCGTGCGGACACAGCACAAAGAGTAACACTGCATCCCCAATGAAATTCCTTTAACTTTTTCCTTACAGAAAAGTATGAAAAAAATTTTGAGAAAAAAAAATTTTTTTTTTGTTAGGTTGGTGATTTCCTTATGAAAAATGTTATCAAACTTTTAACTTTTTCCTTATGAGACATACAATGAAGTAAACCGCATTTGCAAAATTGGTTGTTGTTGTTGTTTTTCTGCTTGTCACAAATTAAAAAATATTGAATGCATATTTGTATTTTAACAATTAGTGTTGTATTTTGTGTCCTGTGAAAAAGTAATAAATAATATATAATATAATAATATAAAATAACAGGTAAACAAAAAATAATTTTGTAAAATGAAGTTAGCTTTACTTTGACTTTTCCCTATTCATTGGATATGCTCTTCATAAGGAAAAAGTTAAAGGAAAAAGTTAAAGGAAAAAGTTTTTTGCATTGGGGATGCGCTGTAATTGAAAAATGAAAGGAAACGAGAGCATCAAAATGCAAAAACGAATTAACATATCGCTCATTTGCTGCAAAAGTGACACAATCCAAAATTTTTAATTTTTTCAGTAGTGCGATTTGATAATATCACTCAAAATTGTATGTAAAAGCGACGTTTTTCAAAAGTAAATACAAATACATTCTGATTAGTAAATTTTTTTTCTATTCCTACATCCTCAGTCGGATCTTAATTTTTATAGTTCTTTAATATTTTGCTAATTTTCTAAGAATATATGTAGTTTCTAATATCTTAAAATGTTAATTGCTTTCGCGAATTGAGTGATTTTTTATATGGAAAGTTACTTAATTTGCTATATACAGTAGTGCTCAGATAAATGTTACCATCCAAAAAATTTTGATGTTTCGAAAAAAAATTCAATTGTTAACCATTTATTCAATCCATTTTCTGTAATAATAGACGGAATACTAAATTACTAAAATGGAAAGGAAGCTAATTATGGAAAAAGGATGTTGAACAAGAAATATTTATTTAAATTAAAATTAAAGGTATTTATTTGTTAGCACAATCAAGTAATTTTACAATAAATATTAGTAAAAATGAAACCAATTTTTAAAAACTTTCGAATAGTTGCAAGTATGACCATTGAGAAGTATTTTAATATTTGGTGTACTTCCCCGGGCTATAATGACGGCTGAAATTGTATCGGTCATGGAGTTAATAACATTCCTGCAATATTCCACCGATATCTCGTTTTCCCAAGCTTCAATTAGTGCTTGCTGTAATTCTAATTTAGTTTTTGGGTATTTCCTACTGACCCGCTTCTTTAAAATTGCCCAATAATTTTCTATCGGTTTCAAATCGGGGGGCCTACTATGGAAATCGACCGCCGTCGTTTTTTGTTCGTTGTTTATATTCAGCAATAGTAATTGCTATTGCTGAATATAAACAACGAACAAAAATCAACAGCGATCGATTTCAATAGTAGAACCCCGGGACTGTTCCCAGGCCAGCTCAGTTTTTCCATACCTATTTATTGGACATATTCATTCACCTGTTTAATGAAGAAGTAGATACATCATCCATTACAATACAATTCGATTGCCAATATGGTACACTAAATTTAAAAAAAATAACTATACCTTTATGGCTCGATGGCACGGAGCAGAATCATCTTGGAAAATCGGGTTAATGGTTATTGGAAACAGCCTTTCAATTGAGGGATCCAAAAGTTTTTTTAAGATGTCAATATACCCGTTAGCGTTTAATGTTCCATTAATAAATGCCAAGCCTCCACATCAGTAGTAGCTGATGCATCCCCAGATCATAAAACTTGTTAGAAATTTATTTCGCGTTACTATAGTGTCCTAGTGTAAATCTTCATTTACCTTTCGGCGCACGTATGTGATACCATCCGATTGGTTTATATTAATTTTAGACTCATCTGAGAAAATTACTCTCTTCCAGTCATTTACAGACCAATTCCGGTATTTTTTTACAAAATCGAGCCGCGCAATTTGCATTTTTTTTTTGTCAAAAACGGTTTCTTCTTTGGCCTTCGCTCACTGAGACCCATTTGCTGCAACCTTCTACGAACTGTTCTTGCGCTAATATTTGTTCCAAAACGTTCTCTTACCTCATTACTTAATTCATTAGAAGTAGAAAATCTGTTTGTCAAACACATGTTTTTTATTTTTCTGTCTATCCACTGGGTTGTCTTTTTGTTTGATTTTCCTGTTCCCGCGGCTCTTTATGTTGTATTTGAAATAGCAAATTTTTTCTTAATTTGAAAACCGAAACGTGACTACATCCTACTTTATTTGCTATGTATCTAGCAGAAAGATTTTCTTTTCGCAAAGCTAAAATTACGCTTTTTTGCTCAGAGTTTAATTTTCCCATTGTTTTCGTACTACAACTTGCGCAGTTTTGATCACAACACAACTGAAGAAATTTCAGAGCAAAATCAAAAATTATTTTGTTGATCCCGTTACTCCGAAATTTATAAAAACAAAGTATACACAAAAAAAAACTAAAGTAACCTTGAAATATTTCGACAAAAATGCATTTGTATGAACAATTTTAAATATTTTTCGTGTGGTATTTATCTGACCAATACTGTAAATAACTATACATAAGAGAGTATGATTTGATACAAAATAATTAAAATATGAACTATTGCGAATCGTTTGAATCGAATATGTTTCTTAGAAATGAGTGACTTTCGAGTTGAGACACTGTTTCAGCACTATTATAACACTATTAAAAATCATTTTATTAGGTGTGCAAGTAGAAACTTTGCATTTTTGGTCAAATTCAACTTTATTGAAAATATAATTGTTATAAAGATTAATTATCGAAATATTCGCCATTACTATTTATGGTCTTTTGCCATTTATCATATAGATGATGAATGCTTTCGCGATAGAAACTTGGTGGTTTCGAAGCAAAATACTCATCGAACCATTTTTGCACATCTTCACCTTTCGTGAACCGCTGGTCTTTCAAATATGACAACACCGATCTGAATAAGCGGTAATTAGAAAGAACGAAGTCTGGAGAATATGGCACATGCTGTAAAACTTCCTAGCCTAAGGAGGAGAAGATGAGTTCTTGGGTTGATTTTACTGTGGATGAGCGTTGTCATGCAGTAATATCACCTTCCGAGCATCACTTAATTTGACCAATTGAGCCTGGGCGCGTATTCTTGAAATCGGTGGAAATTTCCACATGTTGAATATAATTTAAAGCAAATTCTTAATAATATTCGAATTTTTCACCAGCTACTTTAATCGTTTTTTCAAATTTGTTTGCAGTTTTCTATTATTTATTTCCATACTATGGGAAAAGCTTCGACTGGGAAAATCGATGCGAAATTATTCACTTAAGCTCGAAACAGAACAAAGGCGACAACGACGAGCGTCAACGAATAAATAAAAAATATCGCCGCGATATCGCTGTAGCTAACAGAACAAGAGCGTCAGCGTATGGCGATAAACAAACAACAACAAATGACATAACGACGACATATTTTATCTATGTCAAAATGGATTCGAAAAATTAGCATACTCGGATAATAAAAATTTTAAAATTATTAAAAATTGTTTATGTTTTATGCTTTTGGCATATGACGATGGAGCGTTACCAACTCATATATATATATATATATATATATAACAGTTGGCAGCATTGTTTCGTCGACGGTAAAAATAGAAATAGACTTTAAATTTATTTCAACGAAAAAATCGTCGTCGCCTGGGTCGATGGTTCTGTTTGTTTTGGAAGTTTTCGGTGTTTTGTAATATGACAAGATTTCGCTCGCCGCCTTCGCTCCTGTTCTGTTTTGAGCTTTAGTAAGAAAATAAACAATAGAAAACAAACAAATTTTAAAGCAAATTAATTTCCATCGATTTCAAGAATACGCGCCCTGGTAACGTTCAGCTAAAACAGTTTCACTAGGTTCCAGAAGGTCGTAGTCCCAATCCCACCAGCCAAAGTAACACTTTCTTGGCATGAATATTAAATTTTGCAACTGATGTTGATGGCTGGCCTGGATCAACCATGGTTTATGCATTTAAAATTATCGCTTTTAGAAAATCTACTTTTTAGTACCCGTAATGATTTTGTGCAAAAAATATTGCTTTCAGAGCAACTCCTAACTGTTCTGCAAGCTTTTGTTTAGGTTAACACAGATTTTCATCCAGTAAAACTTTAAGTTCTTCGTCTTCAAATTGTTTTACTGCACCTGGACGTAGATCGTCCTCAAGATTAAAATTTGCATCACGAAATCTTGCAAACCGCTTTTTTACTATAGAATGACTTACAGAATGTTCACTCAAAATCAAATTAATCAATTCCATAGCTCGAGCAGCAATTTGTTTCATTTGCAAACAGAATAGAATGCAATGACGTAAATGTTGCTTATTGGCATATCTCTTAAAATTGATGCACATGGAGCGACATCTTGTAACTGATTGAAACTTACGTCATAAAAACAGCAATGACTTAACTACACATGTATATTCAAAATAGTGCGCGATTCTACTTGCACACAGCACACCTAATATATCATGATTTTGAGGTGAAATTGAACATAAAAGTTGTAACAATCAGTGCATTAAAATACATTTATTTTAAAGACCGTGCCTTTATACCCCAAATATTTTATGGCTTTTTTTTATTTATTTTTGAAGAATTGGTTCATTGGCTTGAGACATTTCTTCATTTTAGTTTTACGTCATTTTTCCATTTTATTTTAGCGCTATTTTTTCATTGCGAAAACTTCACTTCTATCCCAGTTGTAGAACGTCTTGTTTTTTTTCTACGCGAAATCAGCATCGCTATAAACTTGTAGCTCTTACTTTTTGTCGTGAATTAAATCGTGCTTCATGTATCGAAATAAACATTTCCCTTGATTCCAATCTCGGACATTTATTTTCTCCATGGCTTGCGCAGATTTGTTCTCTGCAAAAGCAATATCTGGGGGGATGCTGTTTGAAGATACAACAAACAACCCACTGCTTTACGATAAAATAATTCAGGTGATACTGATTCGTTGAGATTGCTTTCTTCACGGCTATTTAAGTTGCGACAAACTTGTCAAAAGAACAAGTCGACGAATCGTAGGTTAGGTTTCAGTGGTTGCTATCGCACACTAACGCCAATTTTGGCCCATTGTGATACCACTGTTTCACGCCACATCTTTTACCCATTCACCTACTCACACAACTAAGTATAAAACCTGCATATTGCAAGGTCCATGTCAACCTGTACATTAACGTAGACGGTGGGTCGGCGGTGAATTATGCACTCCATCAGAGGGTCTTAGTTGTATTTATTAACATCACCGATCGTAATCGATGGCGAAAATTCGTTTTGCTAGTCTCTCATGGAATTTTTACCCAGTACCTGCCGGTCCAAGTGGCAAAGTTCTAACCACTGCATCACTTGTCCGGTCGTCGAATCGTAGCTCTGATATATTTATTGTAAATTAGGAGTTTACTAAACTAGTTTTGTTTTAAGATTATTTTCATCGTGTGAGTCACGATGGAAATCCCACGTTTTTTGTATTTTGTCGAGTAATATTTGATTGTGCAATTTTGTGCGTAAAGAAAAGCCTAAATTCAATCCTATTTTTATAAGTTAAATTTTTGAAATACCTTTTATGAATGATTTGTGGAAATCCTGCCTAATTAAATCCCTTAGACTGCTTGTATTGAACACACTCACCCAAGTTTCATGATTGTACCAAGAAATTGCGCAGGAGACCCCCATTTCAACTTTAATTTCAAAAGATTATTACTAATAATACTACTCCCTATCAGCCAAAATTGCATATGCAAAACCCTTACTTAAACAACAATTTCAAAAGATCGTTTCTGAAAAAATTGTGTGGATGATTTCTGGAAATCCCATCTTTTAATAATTAACTGCTCTAGGAAAACAGAAAATTATGAAATTATATTAGAACGCAATAATTGTTGGTATAAAAAAATACTACGTGTGTGGGTCAAGGTACCTATACAGGAATTATAATTGTATACATGACCTTATTCAAATTGGCATTCATTAAGTTGAACGCGTGCTAAATTCCTTAAAATAGTGTATAGAGTACATGACTTGATGGCCGGCTTAGATGTATGCATTTATGCAACTTATTTAGCAACTAATTAGGTAAATTGTACAACAAGAAAGATTTATGTACGATCCAAAGTCATTCTACATTTAATAATCAATTTAATACAATTCGAGTATCTCAATTATTTTTTATAGGTTTTGCCGCATCCGAACTAGCCACCCGAATTGAACATGCCGAACCAAAAGTGATTTTAGCATCCAATTGTGGTGTCGAACCAAATAAAGTGATTCATTACTTAGACATTTTACATGATGCGGTAGGAATGTCAAGTTGGAAACCTATATGCAGTGTAATTTATCAACGAGCGAATGTTTTAACTTCGATATTAGATCCAAAGTTAGATATATGCTGGGAATCCCTATTGACAATATCGCAACCAACTGCATGCGTACCCGTTGAAGCGAATGATCCATTATATATATTGTATACGTCAGGTACAACAGATAAACCAAAAGGTATACAAAGGCCAACTGGTGGGCATATTGTAACACTAATGTACACAATGGATACAATTTATGGTTGCCGGCCAGAAGATATTTGGTGGGCCGCATCCGATTTGGGTTGGGTCGTTGGACACTCATACATCTGTTACGGTCCACTGCTATTCGGAGCCACTTCGGTTATGTATGAAGGAAAACCGGATCGGACACCTGACCCCTCATCATATTTTCGACTTATTGAACAACATCGAGTTTCATCTTTATTCTCTGTGCCGACAGCATTTCGTGTTATACGTCGTGTTGATCCGGAAATTAAATTTGGACGCAAATACAATATTAGATCGTTACGAAGCATTTTCATCGCCGGTGAACATTGTGATTTGGAAACAAAGCATTGGATAGAAAATATTTTTAAGGTCCCAGTTCTAAATAATTGGTGGCAAACTGAAACTGGGTCTGCTATTACCGCTACATGTCTGGGATTTGGACAAAATTTATTAACACCGAATCATACAGCAGGATTACCTTTTGTTGGATTTGACAGTGAGTAGCCTCATTTATACCTACATTTAATTTTTTATTAACTAAAATATTTTTGTCTTAGTAAAAATTCTGCATCCTGATGGAACACCAACCGACGCCAATGAGCTAGGTCGAATTGTGATTAAATTGCCGTTACCACCTGGAAACATGTCAACATTATTTAAAAACGATACACTATTTGAGAAGACTTACTTTCAAAAATATCCGGTGAATATTCCCATAGGGCTTTATTAATTTAATATTCATATTTTTTAAAACTCAGTTCACTTCCGGCAAAGGAATATCACACAATTTACTGCATAAATGTATAATTAAATAATAATATCTAATTATGAATATTGATTTTTTTTAGATTTTTATGAATTATGGATTAGTCATGTTAATTAAATTATATTACTTTCTTGCCACAGGGTTACTATGACACCATGGACGCTGGTTATAAAGATGACAATGGATACATTTATGTGACAGCGCGAGATGACGATGTGATAAACGTTGCAGGTCATAGAATTTCAACATCATCGCTTGAAGATGCTGTTTTGAGACATCCGGATGTGGCTGATGCTGCTGTATTTGGGGTTACCGAGCCAACAAAAGGTGAAGTGCCACTATGTTTGTACATAACTAAAAATGGTGTAAATAAATCGTCGGCCAAGCTATCGGTTGAGCTAATAAAATTAATACGCGAAATTATTGGACCAATTGCCTCATTTAAATTAGTCGCTCCAGTCGAACAATTACCACGTACACGATCGGGGAAAACTATGCGAAAATCAATGGCCGAATTTGCGAAAAATCATCAAATTGTATTACCTGCTACTATCGAGGATCCCACCGTTTTTACAGATATTCGGCGTGCCCTGCAAGAACTAGGATACGCAATGACGGCGCCTGATCCGATACTCATAACTAGAAAGTAGTAATAAACTTGTGGTGAAACGTCTTACGTATAATACTATACATAATAAATTATATTTTTCCTCTTTTGTTGATATGTATCAATGCTAGACATAAAATTACTGTCGCACAAGGAGGTAAATTTACGTTGTTGATCAATTTATGTATTAAAAATTTAGCAAAACTGAAATCCATTTTAATTGTTTGTGATCGTTACCAAACTAGCTTAGCCTAGATAGTTAAAAACTATATGAGCCTATAGAAAAATAGAACTACTTTAATTAGCACGAACAAAATATGTTATTTGAATTGGTATTTGTATGGTTATCACAACATTTTTTAAATTTTTTATGTTTTATTACTAATTATTTCGTCTATGCTCATTATGTTATGTTATATTTTACTTTAAGCATTAATAATTTTAATATACGTTATGATCTGCAAAAAAAATTAATAAAAACGATTTTGTAAATAGTTTTATTTATGGCTACTATATCTGGAATTGTTGAGGAATCCTGCGTATCGACATCTTGTTTATAAATATCATTGTGTACCAGCCCCATGCTTGTCGCTACAATCGATAGAGGAATTTTGCCGCCTCATTTCTAAGGTATGTAATCAATTTATATTCGGACTGATAATTGATTTACCCATTAAATCCTGGTCAGTATCAAAATTTTTGAGCAGCAAATCGAATACTAGGCGCAAAACAAAACGACGCAAATCAAAGAGCGACACAAATAGAACTATTGTATTTTTTCCTTTAAGGATACATTTCAGAAAAACGCAAAGTGGGAGGACGGAAATCGCTGCCTCAAGGCGGTCAGATGAAATGTGCTCGATTCTCGAGCCGAGCCAACAAAGTTAAAAATGTGTGATATATAATGCAAATTGTTGTAAATTATTGTTGTTGTAATGTAAATGTTGATGTACCGCCATTTTGAGATCACACATTTTTAACTTTGTTGGGTCGGCTCGAGAGTCGAGCAAATTCCATGCGGCCGTCTTCAGTGTAGTTACTAGTTGTAGTATTGCATATTACAGTAGAAACGTTTCGATTGTTCAATCTAGAATATTCTGCGCGGTATATAAATACGAGTGTTATGAGCACAGTGAACAGATCTTAAGTTAGTTTTTGGTGAGTCTTGGTTAATACGTTGTACGCGATAGTTCGCACAAAGCGGGAAAAATAAAGCCTCAACCAGCGGATACTTAAGAGCTTAAGTTATGCCCCGTTTGCACCACTTAGGGGAGCGGTACGACCACCAAAATTTTAGAAGTCAATTGTTTATTTATTCTATACAATTTTGGTGATTGTAACACTAACCGAAATGGTACAAACAGCGTGCAACTTAAGCTCAAGAATCACAAAAAATCCGAGAGTAAAGATTAATCTTTACTCGAGGAATTTATTTTTTGCCGATTTTATAAACGATGATAAATAAAAATTTACCTGAGTGTCATATTTAAACAATGAATTTGTAACAGTTGATTTAGTATGTATAATTATGCACTTGACATGTGACATGACTACAAAATATAAAATTGCTTTGAATTGATTTTCATAAAATAAAATATATTTAATTTATTATTATTTGTATGGTAAACGATTATGTAATAATTAAATAAGAAATATCGAATTATCGTTTCGAATCCCAAAATGTTTTTAATATCGCGTATTGAAACAAAATTTGTTTTTTTAGAACTCTAATAATCTGGCCATCTCAATCTAATCAATCGTGAATTCAATCCATATTGATCACCAAGCGGAATATTTACAAACAATTTTATAAAGCGTGTAAGAGGATCTTAATTTAATTCCGCCAAAAATTTTTGACAAACATTGCCAAAACAAAACCAATCTGTCGCAGAGTTAAAATTTATAGAAACATGAATAAAGAAGGTAAAATCTAAATGAAAATACTGCTAAGTTTAGTAAAATTACGTTAATTACCGTTTCAGAACACGATATAAATATAGAACTGCTCGAAGTACTTACAAATTCCGTACTGTACGCACGAGGAATTTATCCGGCTGCTATTTTCCGGAAACGCAAGATTTACAACGTATCTGTGCATGTGTCCATATATCCTCCACTAAATAACTATCTAAAATCAATTTTGTATTCAGCGCGTGAGCTTAAATGCAACAATCAATTACAGCGTTACGAAATTGTTATATATCAAGATGATGATGAATCAATTATTGAGAAATACGTTTTTGAATTCGACGATAAGCTATCCATGCTCAGTATATGTGACAAAAACAATGACAAATATTTAATCGACCATGAAGAAGAAATTCGGAAAACGTTGCTAAGTTTAAACAATAAGCTAAAAAATTTAAAGAAATTACCATCATCCTCTTGTAAATTTAAGATAAATTTGCATACATCCCAATCGGGTTTAGTGCAACTGACAAACAATATGAATTTAAATGAGTGTCCCTGGGTGAAAGAAAGTATTACACCAAGTAATCAAGTGATTTTACCGATTAGTCTGTTAAAATCGGCCGGATTGCATTTTTATGTTGAAGAAATTGTATGATGGTCCTTGTACCTAAACATAGATGGCGCCAATAAAAATTAAAGCTGGGTTTACATTGTTTTTTTTATTTGTGACGAACTGCCAAAGTTCAGTTTGAGACATCTACCAGAAAATAAAATAGTTAAACGATAGGGGAAAATACGAAAAATTAGCGATAATAAAAGTACATACTTAAAGTGGTGTTATTGTTGCAATATTAACCGTCCAATTTATAAGACCGTTTAATTTATAAATAAATTAATTATAAATTTTTAATTATAAAACACTTGTATTAACTATTTTAATCTTTAAAATATTAGCTAATTCAAATAACAAAATGATATAACGCTGTTTTTGTATGGATAAATATGGACTGGTTTTACCTAGGCTCACTTAAAGTAGGAAATGGTACGTTATTTATGAATATTTTTATTTAATAAACAATTTAGAACTTCTACGAAAGTTTTGACCGTACATTTCAACAAAAAATGTTTGTTAAGATAAAATCACCAAAGTAGTTATAAAATTAGATATTTAAGTTATTTTTTCTATGAAAAATTTAAGGTAGGCCAAAAATGTCTTGGTCGACGCAATGTCTGTTCTGGTTATATTTTCTGTGGTTCAATCAACAAGTCCATAATCCAACAAATTATAGCATATTATTATGAAATTACTACGAAATTTCATCCTGTTGAGGTTATGTTTCATCATTATAAATTTAATTTAAAGGGTGCAGATATCAGTCTGTTAAATTCGTGTGTTACCCTAGTATCACTACTTCAAACTTATTTCGATTTTTATGGAACAATTGTTGGAACTAAGTTCCACGGTCAAGCTCCATTTTATTACAAGTTTTACTATGAACTGTGGAACAAAAACCCGTAACTCAACGAACTGGATATTATCCCAAGTATCACTACTTCAAACTTATTTCGATTTTTATGGAACAATTCTTGGAACTAAGTTCCACGGTCAAGCTCCATTTTATTACAAGTTTTACTATGAACTGTTTAACAAAAACCCGTAACTCAACGAACTGGATATTATGCGAGTTCCATGTCTTCCATGAAATATCTCAAAAATGTAACGAAAGTTGGAACTGTCAAAATGAGTTCCATTTTGTTATACTTGGGATGCGAGTTCCATGTCTTCCATAAAATATGTCAAAAATGTAACGAAAGTTGGAACTGTCAAAATGAGTTCCATTTTGTTATACTTGGGTAATTCGTGAAAAAAAATATTTTACAGACGTATACAACTATTGAAAAAATTAAATATATTAAAGAAAGTTAACTCAAATTACGAAAATCACGAATTTCGATATATACAGAATACAGAGTTAAATAAATATACTATAACAAAAATATATGTCTTCACTCTGAAAATTAAATTTATAATGATGAAGCATAACCTCATTACCTCAACAGGATGACATTTCGTAATAATTTCATGATAATTTATCGTGAGCAATATGGCGGGAACGATCTTGTGCACGGACATATGTAAAAGGCATGATGAACAAACAGGTTAGGTTTCAGTGGTTGACACTTAGGCCATTTTTGGCCCATTGTGATACCACGCATTCACGCCACATCATTAACCCATTCACCTATTTACCTACTCACACAACTACAGTATACCACCTGCACATTGCAAGCTCCATGTCAACCTGTAGTACATTGACATGGAAGGTGGGTCGGCGCTGATTTCTGCACTCCATCAGAGGGTCTTAGTTGTGTTTATTAACATCACCGATTGTAATCGATGATGAAAATTTGATTTGCATCTAGCCTCTGATGGGATTCGAACCCAGTACCTCCCGGTCCAAGTGCCGAAGCTTTAACCACTACACCACTTGTCCGGACAACAAACATATAAAGAGGTGAACTATTCCCATGTTTCGTTTTCGTCTTTTTGTGTGCATTACGTCACTTGTATCCAACTATTTAAATAAATCTGCAATAACCGTATTTTTTTAACGATTTTTTTTTAATTTTGATAATTACAATTTAACTAAACACTTTTTCATGGTTTACCCTTTATGTTTCATTTTATGACCGAAATATTTGAGGAAATAATCCGTCGAGATATATTTTTCAAGCTGATTGCAAAATAAGGATAGAATAATTTGAGTAAATAACATAAAACTATAGAATTGTTAATACACTATGTTTACTAACAAAATATTTTGTACCTGTCTATAGCTATTATGAAATAATTGTTAAGTCTAAATATCTATTTAGTTGTGAATTTCTTCAACTATACTTATCAAACTTAAATAAGCTTTTTTTTTAGAAAAAAAATATATTTATTATCCATTTTTATTTAAAAAAATAGTAAAAAAAACTGAAATCACATGTCTGGTGGGTACAAGTGACGTCACATTAGCATGCGCAATATTCCACCTTGTTATGTTTTCTTCATGTGTAAACGGCTATAATTGAAAATACATATGAGGAAATAGATGGCGGCCAAAAGTTGTAAAGCAAAACAAAACATTTAGGTTTAGAGCAATGAACATTTTATTAAACTTGAGGTATAAAAAAAATATATACATATATACACATCTAAATTATATTATAATTAATTTTTTAATTATTTATTTTATTAAACAATGATTCGATATTATTCTTTGATTGTAATATTAAAAGTTTAAATATTTTCCATATAGCTCATATCAAGTTTATTATTTCGCATTTGTTGTCCACTTAATAATTAAAACTGAACTAGAAATTAATTAATTTAGACAAACAATTTTTGAATAGATATAAAAATATATTTTGGTGTAATTTTATTTAAATTAACGCACATCTTTAAATTTTTTAAGAAAATCACTTTTATAAAATTACCAAACGCATGTCGTGAACATGTATAATAAATACGATACGTATTTTGAGTTTCGTCTTGTTATATTTGGGTTTGGAACAATATACACCTTTTTTCATACCATTTAAACTTTTTTTTCGTTCTAAAAAAATACTATAATTATAGTTCAAGCGGCACAATGGTGTAGGTTGATATTGAGATGCTGTAAGGTTCAGATAATTTATATGTTATCAAATAATTATCATTTTTTTAAAAACCGATTCCGATTTAACTAAAATCCGTTAACATCGATGTTTATTTCTTAAAGGAGCAACCACATATTTATATTCTTGAACGTCAGCGTTATAACAGTGAAAGACATAATTGTGTATGTTGAACTTCAAATCAAATGAAATTTATATCAAAACCGACATTATAAACTGTGGTTATTTACATACACATTTGTGTAAGGTGAACTTAAAATGCAGCGAACAGAATTTTCTTTTTTAACTCAAAAGGGTTAATGCTGTTCCTTACATTCATGTTTTGATTTTTTGATTCTAGATAAAAATATCCATTTTCCGGCCAGAAACAACAAATGTGTAAATTATTATTTTTTTTTCTTGATTCTCTTTCGCACATTACTTTTATCCCTTTAGTGATTTACTAACACAATTGTGCGAGTAGGGCAAAAGTACCATGTCAAAAATTTAGTTTTGTATGTTTTTTGAACCAACTTACACATTTGTGAATTCCTTTTTAACTTATTTTCGTCCGAAAAAAACACTATATACACACACACAATTTTGTTGGTTTTACTACAAATAAAGCGAATTTTTTTATCAACAACGCCATTACATACTATGGTTTTTTACTCACACATTTGTGTGGGTTGGACTAAAACTGAGCCAATTTTTTTGTTTTCTTGGTTGAAAAAGGGATATTTATTATCAATATTTATCAACAGTATAATTCGGTCTTGACTAACACCAATCTGTCAAAATCAACCAATCAAGTTCGAAGAATTATTACACAATACATTCAAACTTTTGTTGTATCAAAATTTTTGTAAATAGAAAAAGTTATTTAATTTTTTTAAATTATACTCGTCCCTTTTTTATTTTACGGTTGATTTATTAGTTTATTTTAATTTCGATAAAATATAACAATTTGGTTTTGTATTTGTTTTAGCATAAACGGTATATAATATAATCCACAATCTACCTAGTATGCATGCATTACCATATTTATTCGCTAATAAATCCAGTCTTATTAAAACTGCTGGACTGTGCGTACAAAGATTTGCTGCATTTTCAACAACCAAAATGTCTTTAATTAAGGTAAGCTTCTGAATTTAATTAACAATTATTATAGTTGATTTTATATGGATGGCGTTATTCAATTAAGGTTAAAACCTACGATATTTGTATGAATGCGTAATGGTGATTAGTGAAAATTAAATTGTTTTGTGCCTAACAAATAGAAATCAAGGTTATTTTATATTATTGGATTTTTAAAAATCTGCGATTGGAATTTTCTAGAGGGTTATAAATTTATTCTTAAAGTGGTCGTAGTACAGTACTAAATTTTACTGTGCTCTTATCACAGTTCACAAAGTTGAACAAGCATTACCACTTGTGAAACTGCATTCATGTTCGTGTTATATAATATTATTTATAAATGTAAGCAAATATTTTAAATATTTACTCAAAATGGCCGGTTAAATAAAAAATCAATTTATTTTTTATTTGTAAATAAAAACTAAGCCAAAGTATTTTACCCAAACTGTACTTTGGAGGTCATCACAGCCGGCCGGCTAAATTGCTGCAACAAAGACCGGTACATTGTAGTTTATCTTAAAATCGTCATAGGAGATAAATAGCTAGTAGTTCAATAAAACTATTAATTTAATATTCGTTTTAATTCATGATAACGATGATGTAAGTTGTTTAGTTGTCGTAGTATTTATTCTTTGATGATGTTGGAAATGGAAGTGCTATGGAATGGAATACATGCGACTAACAAATTTTAATTTGGGTGGCAAACTGGCAGCAGGTGGGGAAAGTAGCAAAAGTAAATATGTTGTGTCTTTTATGTATTTTATGTCTTGATAGTTTTCTAATTTACTTTCGCCATATTTGAAATACGATTAAGTAATTTGTAAATTTAAAGAACATTTATTTCATGGAATTTCTTCGGTCTGGTGACAAGGTTTATTTTTATACTCTCTTTCCTGGCAATGTTTTATGCTAATGAAGTAAGGCAGTTTCCCAGCGTCTATCGAAAACCAATTTTTAAACTAAAAGTAGTAAGATCCTACTTAGCATATTTTATGCTTAAGATTGGGATTTTGCTACAGCTTGGAAAGTGACTTTAATTTATTTCTCAAACTCAAATAAAAAATCTTGTAGGAACTATAAAGCTATACTCAAATTTTGTTCCGTCGACATGAGCTCTAGATTAAACAGCGCATGCCGGAGTGCATCCCCTTGTCGCCCATCAAATGTTATTTCGAAGGGGACAGAAACCCTTCCACTACGATTCTACACATAGAGCCAGATGTTGTTAGCTTACAAAGAGAAGCAAGTTACTCTGAAATTCCTAGAATTACGTGCGCAGCACCGAGGTTTTAGCGATTGATACTATCATATTCCTGTTGAAAGTCTAGAGCTGGTGAATGGTTATATAGTGTACTCCGAAAATTGTTGCCAAGACTCTGCGTTAAACACTGATAAGTGGTGGACCGGCTGAGGTGAAAACCACTTTGATAGTCACATTATATTTTCAGCGAAGCGGATGATTCAGGCAAATGCAACATTAGCAAACACTTGGTAGGCGGTGTGTAACTGAGCTAAGCCCCGGTAATTTTAACATTTTCCATTCCTTGGTTTTGTGGCAAATAATCTTCTTGTCTGGTGGAGTGATAGCTCGATTCAGAGTCACTTTGTCAATCCGATTTAGTAGATTTTGAAGACACGTTTGCCCATACTAATAACACCAACCACGTTTGTGTTCAGCCCTTCAATCGTATTTTTGATGGATGAAGATCTTGGATGGAAGTCTAATAAGATTTTTGGAGTTGGCAAAAAGTCCCTCGTGTTTCCGCTTATAAGGTGGAGTTTTCGGTGAATTTTCTAATATATTTGCTCTATTTTTGCCATAGGTGTTACACTAATCGTCGAAATGATCTGTGGCAACTGACTGATAATTGTGCATGGGGTCTTCAGTTTTTCGTGCAGCGATATTCTAGCTCACGGTATTTGCTTGTTTAATAAATGTGAAAATAGTTTGCACTTATATTTGAAAAAAACAAGCATATAATCACTCTCAATATCTGCAACACTATGATATACCATCAGATGTCTGAAGAAATTGTTGTATAACAATTTCTCTTTATATTTATCTTTGCTATAACCAGTTATCCCGAATTTTTTCATTAACACTTCAACGTTATTATATTTTGTTGTTTGATTTTTGAAGGTGGAAGTTTCTTACATTTCGTCCCCAACATTATATTTTATTATTCGAAATTTTTGTTTGTTATGAATCTGTGAAGTAGTATGCGTACTACCGTCTAAGCTCTTTGTAGTGCAAGCACGTCTAGTGTGTAAGTTTTCATTTTCACGTTAATCACTATTGTTATGTTTCCTGGTTTCCATAACTCCCTTTTGGTTTAAATGTAACGTGTACGGAATGTCTAAATTACCCATGCCACACGTAAAAAAAAATGCATTTTTCTTCGTTTCTTTCCCCGTTTACCTATGATACAAGTTTTAATTACGACTTAAACAAATTTTCTGTTCAACCACACAACTCAAACATAAATGAAATAAAAAATATTTCAAGGACATTTTTGACTCATTTTAGTTAAAATTTTATTTAAGAGAGAGCAGAACAAAACATTGGTAGAAAAAAAATGCCAAAATACAAAAAATGCTCGTGTGGCATGAGCCTATGACTATTTATTGCGACCATCGTTGCTGCTTATATACAAAGGAGAACCTAGAATCTCATAGGTTACAAACTTTTTCAATTTTGTTGGATTACTTTGGTAGCAAATATTTTTATTATAGATTGTGTTAGTACAACTACTTCTAATATGCAACCGATCTTTAAAAATTAAGCTGTAGAAAGAATACAATTGATCCATTATAGTCCTCATTTTATGCAGTGGGCTAATTGAACGTAGGTAGGCCAACAGTATACATTTCCGAAACATCCGTTACTCGGGGCAGAATAATTTTTGACACAAAAAATTATGTACACGTGTGGCCTTTCACACCTTGTTTCTAAATCCATAATATAAAATTATTTTAAATTGATTGGCACTGAAATGGTTAGTTGGGTATTCAACTAAAAATATTGTAGTTTGTGGTTTTTGTTAGATAGCTTTGAAAAATAAAAGTTAGTTTAATTTTATGTTTTTCTGAGAATAGATATACTAATAAATTATTAAAAGAAATAATAAAAGCCAAAATAGCGTTTTACGAGGGCTGCCTTTTATATTTCGGGATTAGAGAACAAAAACAAATATTAATAATCGAAAATCGCTTTATTGTTTTTCAAAATATTCCCCATGAAGATCTATACACTTTTGCATGCGTTTGAACCAATTGTCGAAGTACTTTTTCCACTCTGATTGAGGTATCTCCAAAACATGCATTCTGAACGCAGCAACCGCTTCTTCAGGTGTCGAAAAACGTTGACCTCTCAGTTTGTTTTTTACGTACGGGAATAAAAAGAAGTCATTTGGTGACAAGTCACGACTATACGGCGGATGACTCATCTAATCGATGTTTTGAGTGCTCAACAATGCAGTTGTTTGAGCCGATGTGTGAGAGCTCGCATTGTCGTGGTGAAGAGTGATCCGTTTTCGGCAGTTGGTTTTCCTGATTTCTTGGAAGACAACTGGCAAACAAATGGTTGTGTACCACTCAGAATTGACTGTTCTGCGTTGTTCTAGTGGTACGGTTGCGAAATGTCCATTTTTTCCGAAAAAATAGGCGATCATTTGCTTGCAAGTGCTTCGTGCGCGAACAACTTTTGTTGGATTCGGCTCATCTTGAAACACCCATACAGTCGACTGCTGTTTACTTTCGGGCTCATACGCGTAAATCCACGATTCATCACCTGTCACTATGTCATAGACGTGTTTTGAAGCACCGTAATCGTACTTTTTGAGCTTTTCTTTCGACCAATCGACACGAGCCTTTTTTGAGCGATTGACAAATTGTGTGGGATCCAACGGGAACAAATTTTTTTGTCATTCAAATGTTTATGCAATATTGAATGTATGCTGGTCCCAATAATGCCTAAGGTTGTCTCAATCTCACGATAGGTCACATGACGATCTTACAATATCAGTTCGCGCACAGCATCAATGGTTTCCGGGAACAACAACTGATTCTGGACGACCTTCACGAAATTCGTCTTGGAGTGAACTACGACCTCGACTGAATTCACCATACCATCGATAAACACTGGTCCTTGATGGAGCTTCATCGCTAAAAATTGAATTAAGTTCATCCACGTACTCTTGCTGCCTTAATCCACGTCGAAAGTTGTAAAAAATAATCGCACGAAAATGTTCACGATTTAATTCCATTTTTTCGCCGAGATGTTGAGTTAATGAGTACTGTAAACAACACAAATAGCGCTCGAATGTCAAAACGTTCTGAGTACGTATAATCTCAAATATATCAAACTTTACGATAGAGCTGTCAGTTGCCAGATTGCAACACTAGGGTTGTCCAATCCCAATATAAAAGGCAACCCTCGTAAGAGTTTTAAGTGATACTTACTAATTGTTATACATATTTTTAAAATAAAAATGAGTTTTGTTGTAACACATTTTCGCAATTTTTCTTATATAAAAGAAGTGTATTGTTGTGCGTGTATCTGATTGATACTCTATAAAGCTTGGTGGAGCACATTAATCACTAAAACTGGAACGAATTTTACTGAGTATTGAAAAAGACTAGAAACCAGCAACGGGAATATTTTATTTGATAAACAAACTTCTCATTCATATTTTTTTGTTCTCTAATTAAAAAATGTTAAAAACGAGTTAAATTTTTATTCAGGGATTCACAAAAAATTGCAAATACATACATGGGTGCATTCAATTATTTTATCGGATATAATAATGTCTTATCGTGGAATAAATATTTAAAAAAATAATCTATTTTTCATTGCTTTACATGACAAAACAAATATAATAAATTCAGTTTAAGTGATTGGCAATTCTTTTAAAATGTGCATTATGCTGTTCCAGGAGCTTTATTATCTTTTTACGGTACTGCAGCTTTTCCGTTTCTCGCTGTAAGCGTTTTCGATGGAATTGGCCAGTATTGGTCTCATACTTTGGAAATGGTAACGGCATGTTATCATCAAAGTTCGATTCAGTTCGAAAGCTAATATTGGCGCTCTGTTAGTGCCGGTTACAGTAGCTTCAATAATTCGATCATTTATTACTATGTCATCGACAATTTCATAATAACTCCAATTTCAATGATTTTGGCCCATTGTATTATTCAAACCCTTTACTATTTTATACTGCAGCAGAAGAGCTTTTCATCTCAATTTATTCATTCCATTTTCTGCTCGTAACTAGGCTGGAGTAACGTTCCCAAAAATTCTCGGCTAATTATCATATATGTATATAATTTTTTCCACTGCTTTGTAAGCTTCGATAATTTGTTTTAATTTTTGATAAAAGCAATAAGGTGTACTCACTCCATTTAACACCATCAAAAACATAATTAACAATTTTAATAATTCCACAAAAAAAAAATATTGATGTGTTTATTTTGAAATGGGTATGGGAGCGCTCCGAAATCTTGCATTTTTTAAAAATCCTGCAAATCAAAATCTTGCAGTTACAAAATGTTGCAAGTATAAAATCTTGCAAGTACAAAATCTTGGTATCTCTGCGATACAATCTTGCGTTCATAAAAAATAATGATTTCTCAATTAAAAAATATTGAACAATAAGTCATTTTTGAGTCTAGAGAGTTATCGCATTTTATTAAAATATAAGAGAAGTACCTGTTATAGTTTTATATAGTAATTTAATAATTAAAAAGAACAATATTTTGGGCGGTTCTTTTTAAAAAATCATTTTTATTAAGTCTTTCCTTTTTTTAATAACCCGTTTTATTTTTTTATTTTTGATTATAGTTTTTTTTTCTTTAAAAGGCGTTCACCGGATTTCACCTTATTAATTTGAGCCTTTGCTACAATAAGCTCCTTTCCTAAATTTTCTATAATTTTATATACTCCAGTATGCCGTTGTCCGACTACAACTTTAAGACGCTGGTGCCACGCTTCGATACTGTTTTGGGTGCGTGGGAAGACTTCAGCGCCCATATCGGCATCAGCAATAGATCAGAATTGTGGACTATCTGGATGAAAAATTGTCTCCTCCAATATAATTTTTAGCGAACCAACGTTCAATTAGCTTAACCCCGCTGTTATCAAATTCCTCATACAAATCTTTGTAATATGCAGGTATTTCTTTTAGTGGAACGAAAGCCAAGCTTTTAAGCATCCTTATTTGGATTGAAAAATCCTTGGAACTCGCATATCTAGCCACAAACCGTTGCTTCTGTACCCTTCGCCAAATTATTTGGCCGAAGTGGAAAAGGCAACCTTTAAAGGTTGCTCCGGTGAAAAAGATTGATGCTGACGACACAATTGCTTTCTCGAAATCGGTTATTATTCTTTTGGGATTTAAATTAATACCCAGTTACAAAGAAACTTTCTTTAAGTGAAAAAAAAATGGTCGTACATCTTCAGAGATATTTTGCTCATTAAGCAAAATATTAACGGTACGATTTGGTAGTGGATTGAAAATGGATTGAAAATAATTGCCGCATGATTAATGGAACTACGTCGAACGTACCATCCATGATCCAGCAGCTCGATTCTGCTAGTAACGGTAACGATAAAACGGTTCATCGGCTTTTTTCAATAATAAATTATATGGCAAACTAAAAAAGAACGAAAAATGAGTCTTACTGTATTTTATCCCTTTCCGGATTCCAATTTTTCGATTTCACATCTTGCCACAATTATTTCATCTGGGATTAGCCCATTAATCTTGCAATACAAAATGTTGCACTAAAAATCTTGCATATCAGAATTTTCCGTACATTTATAGAATCGCGCGCGCGATTCTATAAATGTACGGGAAATTCTGATATGCAAGATTTTTGCAAGATTTTGTAATGCAAGATTTTGTAGTGCAAGATTTAGAAATGCAAGATTTTGAAATGCAAGATTTTGAAATGCAAGATTTTGAAATGCAAGATTTAGAAATGCAAGATTTTGAAATGCAAGATTTTATATTGCAAATTTTTGTAACGAAAGATTATGTGGCTAAACCCATAGGTATCATGACAATTTTGGTTGCACTACTGTATATTATTTAAACACATTAAATGTACATATTTATACAGATATAAAATACATAAAAAACCAAAATAGATATCCTCTTGTTGATTCGATGACATTTTGGTTTCACTCTATGCATTAGGTACAGAGTAAAAGTTTTTGATCCGATTAATATTAAAATGGAAAAGGCTTTATTCCGTTATATCCCAAGTATCACTACTTCCAACTTATTTCGACTTTTATGGAACAATTGTTGGAACTAAGTTCTACGGTCAAGTTCCATTTTATTACAAGTTTTTCTATGAACTGTGGAACAAAACCCCGTAACAACGAACTGGATATTATGCGAGTTCCATCTTCCATGAAATATCTCAAAAATGTAACGAAAGTTGGAACTGCCAAAATGAGTTCCATTTTGTTATACTTGGGATCTGAAGTATATTCGAACACCTTTTACTCCACCTACTCTGTCAGATATAATACTCGAATGCACCCAACAGTTAGCTAACTTCGTTTCAAACTTCACTTCTACCTTCATGTCAAAGTACAAAGTTTTATTCGACCGCGTTTTTTTTCGACGTTGTCGAAAATTTAAGATATATCTTAAAATGTCGAATATCGTTGCGAATACCCAAAATATTTATAAAATTATAGATAAATTATTAAATATTGGATTAAATAATTTTAATTATTAAAATATTTTGTTTAATTATAAAAAAAATTTCGTCATAAAATTTTATTGAGATTTTTATATTTTCGATACAATCGAAAAATTCGTAATATGTATGTATTTTTAACGTTGTCAGGGCTGGGATGTTCTAACATCACCATGTTTCGATAATTTATCGAAGTTTATTTCTCGTTTCTGTAGAATAGAATTTATCTCTGTTTCAATTTTTTTATCGTTTACCAGCCTGCTAGATTGCAATATTGTGATGTTTCTACTGTATTTCTATCACCAAATAATTTTTTTTCGATTGTAGAATGAAAATAATTGAAATAGATATTGTTCAAATATATTCTAGTAGGTTGTGATAGCAATAGAGAAGAAATAATTGATAAACGAAACAGAACTCAAATTAATTCTAGCAGAAAGAGACGTAGACTTCGATAAAATATCGCAAAATGGTGATGTTAGAACATCTTAGCCCAGATTGGTCGACGTTGTCGAAAAAAAACTCGAGTGCGGCTCATCTAGGTACTTGGGATATATATCATAACAAGTAGTTCAAGGCATGACGAGCTAATCATTTTGGGAATATAGCACTCCCATTTCATAGATTCCGGAGTAATAAAACCGTTGTTTCCCATTTTTATAGGGACATCTATCGATTTTAGACTTTCTCCGTAAATTATATAAAGAAAAAATTGGTTTTTACATACAGTGGTGTGCATTAAAATAGGTAATTAAATTTTTTTTTTTTTTATAGTCAAAAGTAAAACAAACTTAGGAATAAATCATAATAACAATGTATTTATTTCAAATGTACATTTCATAAGGAATTCAAATTTTAAAATTACAGTAGTTCTGTTAATAACAGATGTTTTCAGTTACTACGAATTTAAGTTTATACCATTTTTAGCTGTGCACGAAAATAGGTAATTATTACGTTATAAATTATAAAAACACAATAAAAAAAAATAAAATCAGCTGTATCTGAAAATTCAATATTTGGTTGTGAAACCTTTATTTGCGATTAGTGCATTGCATCGCCGCCCCATAGAATTAACTAATTTTTGGCATTTCTCCGGTGGTATGGCCATCCAAACTTTTTTGACATTTTCCCATAGTTCGAGTCTATTTTTTGGTTTCGGAAGTTTACCTAATGCACGTTTAACATCCGCCCAGAGATTTTCTATGGGATTTAAATCGGGCGATTGGGCCATTCCATAATTGTAATGTTGTTATCCTGGAACCATTTTTTTACCACTTTCGCCGTGTGTTTCGGATCGTTATCTTGTTGAAACACCCAGCGAAGGGGCATGTTGTCCTCGGCAAACGGTAGCATTGTATTGCACAAAATGTTGTTTAAATAAATCTCTTTAGTCATAGTATCTTTAATCCAAACAATAGGGCCTACACCACTATATGAAAAACAACCCCATATCATAATATTACCACCGCCATGTTTTACGGTTTTAACTGTGTATCGCGGGTCATATTGCTTCCCTTTCGGACGTCTAACATATGTTTGTACACAATCCGATCCAAATAAATTAATATTTGTTTCGTCGGACCATAATATATTTCGCCATTTGATAATTGGCCAATGCACGTGGTCTCTTGCGAATTGCATTCTGCTGCGGATGTTTTTTTTAGATAGCATGGGACACTTTTTGGGCAAACTAGCTTTCAGATTGTTTTCTAATAAACGTCTACGTATTGTTGAACTATCAATTTCCAGATTAAGTTCTTTTTTAATTTCACTAGATGTTGTAAATGGATTCTTCTTAACGAAGCGTATGATTCGAGCGTCAGTTTTAATTGAAGTTTTTCTTTTTCCACCCCGAATTTCAGGTCCAGTTTTATTTTTTAGAGCATTTGCGACCATGTTGATCGAACATCCTATTAAATCCGCAATTTTTTTTAATGTTAGACTACCCTGTCTAAGTCTTTTAATATGCTCTCGTTGGCTTTAGGAACAATGCGTACTTCGTCCAATTTTAATCAATTATTATTATTATTAATTTTTTTTAATATTTCAGAATTTACTAACAATTGTGAAATATAAAATATAAAATGTTTTTTCTTTTAAACATATTTTGTAAATTGCGATTTAAAAACAAAAACGAATGTTTTTGTCAATGCTTTGAGTCATATGCATGTTGACACTTTTCCTGTCGGGAGGTCTCGTTCTTATGCTTATTATAGCGCAACTAGAGTTTGGCTCCCGGTCCGGGGTTTTGAGATAATTTTAAAAATCTTATTCCCAGTACCTCAATTTTGTTGCCTTTTCGAGACTACGAGACTACGAAATATTTTGTATACGTACACTGTGTATAGTATTAATTTGTATTACTGCGTGTTTTCTCATTTTTTTTATGTGTATTAATGTACAGAGTGTGACGATAAGCATGAAAAATTGTCGAATCGGTTTGAATCGGTAAAATTTTTGGTGCTTACATCCATATTTGTCTCGTTGTAATTTGATGGAGAATTGAAATTCAAATTTAAACACAACACAAATAACATTAAAACTATTTGAAATTGAAGAAATTATAATTTAATTGAAGCATAATGGTATGATTTTATTTATTTTATTAATTTGAATTTCACATATATAAGAAATAACCACAAAAATAGTTTCGGACTGGCGTTATGTCAAATTATCAACACAAAAGAAAAGCAAAACATAAACAAAACGAACAGCGCATGCGCACTTATACATTCGCATTCACTAATATTATTATGTTCCGGTACTTTTTGTTCTCGTACCCCTTTACAGGGGTAGTTACAGTGGATCGCACTCGTATTCGTAAATTAAATTATTTCCAAAAAAAACTCGGATCAAAAAATATACAAATGATATTATAATTTAATCATTTGTATAATTCTTTAGTACACTCTTAAACTTCATTATATGTAGTATGAATAACAGGTTTCGATAACGGTGCAGTTCAGAGAAAAAAATTAAAATCTGTAAATGAAGAAAAATAAGAACCGCATTCATATTCGTAAAATTCCATTTGTGTTTGAATTTTACCGTTATTTATCATTATCCTTTTTTGTTTTTGCGGTTTCGCTTTGCACTCAATATCAGTACAGCATTTAGTTTCGAATTGACTGGAAGTTTCTTTAATTTAATCAAAATTTTAATAAAATGGGTCATAAGCTAGGTGAAACGTCAATTGAATTACGAAAATTAGTAATTTTACATCGGGAAGCAGGGAAAACATTTAAAAAAATCAGCCAAATAGTGCAAAGAAGTATTTCTACAGTGCAATACATCGTAAAACGACACAAAATTGAAAATCGAGTAAAAAATGTACCGCGAAACACGAACCGCAAAAGGTTTACTGTTGCAGAGGAACAGTATATTGTGCGCGAAATTAAAAGAGACCCTCGTTTAAGTGCTCCAAAGTTAACAGCGCACATCAACACTTCTTTTAATGAAAATGTATACCCAGAAACTGTTCGGCGCGTGTAGAGAGCTGGATATAACGGTAGAGTAGCCAGAAAAAACCATGGATCAGTAAGAAGAATCGGAAAATAAGATTAAATTTTGCAAAGTGTCATGTAAACAAGACTTTCAAGTTTTGGAAACGGGTTTTGTTTACAGACGAAAGCAAATTTAATATGTTTGGGTCTGACGGGCGACAAATTGTATGGAGAAAACCAAATAACGAAATGAATATAGAGAATTTACGAGCTACAGTAAAATATGGCGGAGGATCTGTGTTGGTATAGGGTTGTTTCTCGGCATCTGCAGTGGGAAAATTGCACATAACAGAGGGAATAATGAATAAATCAAAGTACATCGAAATTTTAAAGGCAAATTTACCTGAAAGTGTGAAGAAATTGGGCATACGAGACGATTTTATGTTTTACCAGGACCATGATCCAAAACATAAAGCTTACGATACACGACAATGGTTATTATATAATTGGTTAAAAGTCAGGGGAACCCCACCGCAATCGCCCGATATCAATCCCATTGAGAATCTGTAGCAAGAATTGGACAATAGAATTCGAAAATATTCGATATCTAATAAAAACGATTTAATATATCGATTGAGGACGGAGTGGAATAATATTGATACGAAAATAACGGAAACGTTGGTGCGGTCTATGCCAAATCGTTTGTCAGAGGTGATCAAAACCAAGGGAAATCCAACTAAATATTAATTATTAAAAAGACTTATCTCTTTTTTATTTAATTGGCTAGTTTAGTAACCTTCTGTGATGAATTACGAATACGAAAGCGATATGAATTTTAAGCTAAGCTCAATTTATTATAAGTTTCTTAAAATATGTAACACATACCTCACACATTTCTATATTAAAATGAAGTTAACTATAGTGTGTCTGATTTAAAAATAAAAAAAAAATTTGATGCACGTAAGTGTTTTTTATTCATTTATCGTTTTTAAAACTGCAATTACGAATATGAGTGCGACTCACTGTATATAGACGAAATCGAAACGGACTGAAATGGAACGAAATGAAAGACGAAAGAGATATGGTTATATAGACGAATTGTTGAAACGGTTTTGACATTTTCATATTTGTTTTTAATTTTATATTATTTGAAGTTTACTTCTCGTGTGTATGAAAACTAACGTAGACAATCCATTTTATATTTGGCAATCTAAATAGAAATATACAAAATATGTAAATTTATACAATATATAATATATTTTGACCATTTGACATAAGTGCTACTAAGGATAACAAAAAAAAAACATAACCGATAGTGCATAACCGCAAAGGCGAAACGAAAGCAAATTGAATTGAATCAATTTCTCCGTTCGTTTCTTGTATATAATTGGTTTAGTATGTTTTCACGTTTTCAATTCGTTCGTTTCGGTCCGTTTCGTTTTCGGCTATATAACTAGCACTGTAGTCTCGTAGTCTCGAAAAGTCAACAAAATTGAGGTACAGGAATTCGTTGTGTATTCCCCGTGAACAGTTAAAATCCCAAAACCCTTACTAGATTTAAATTTGGTCATAGATAGATTTTTTGGCAAATGGTAATGGTTGATATTTTCCGCTTCAAAATGAACATGAATTGAATTGAATTATTGGAGCTCCCCGATTTTAAAGTTAATTAAAAATGCTTATCTCATCGCAGTTGATTTCCAATCAAGCTGCTAAACAAACAAAAAAAAACAATTGTATTTGAAATGATTCGTAGACTAGTCGCATCGGTTCACCTATTGCATCTTGAGGTTTTCTAAAAGGTTTCTGTATAAAAATGTAAAAACACAGCTTGTGTGTATGTCTCGGGTCTCAGCGTCAATTTTTTAGCAGATGAACCATTTTCATCTTTTCCGCTTTATTATTTTTTCAAACTTTTTCTCATTGTTATAACCACCTAAGTTATATGAATGTAGGTGGTTAACATTACTTGAACAAGATATTAGATACATGATTAATAAAATTTATTTTAATAACGTGTTAGTTTAATAAGAAGTACGATTCTTATTTCCCACGTATAAGCAAGAAAGTGCATAAATGAACAAAAATGCTGTTCTTGTCAATTCAGTGCAAAAAATATGTGGGAACTAATTCTTAGTGAGATCTCACTGCGCTTTTCAAATCGGGGAAATTTGTCAAAATTTTTATTATAATATTTGATGTACTTTATGGAACCTTAGGCGGGTCAGTTGATGTTTTGCACTGTTGTTTCAAGATACAATACCTGGCCCGAATCAGATCAAGCTTTATGAAATTAAATATTATTATATCCCTTTTCCGGCCAGAATTTTTTTTTCTGCTTCAAGTCCACTGTACATAAGTATGTACAGATGTGGCCAAATTATTATCACATTTAGAAATTTGGAAGATTATTGCTTTAAAAAATTAATTTTTCAAATAAAAGTTAAACATTTTTATGATAACTATATTTATTAATACTTGTTGAACATTCCTTTAGCATTTTTTAATAATTTTATCCTACGGGGCATTGCACTTATTGCATTTTTGGCTTTGGTGAGCAGATCGGCGCCATTTTCCTAGACTTCTTTCATCGCTTCGATCAATTCTAATTGGGTTCGCGGACACTTTTCTGCTACTTTCTCTTTAAGAATATCCCAGATACTTTCGATGGGATTCACATCCATCTGGCATACTCGCTGACCAATGAAGGATTTGGATGCCGTTAGTCCTTAAATATTTTCGATTTTTTTTTTTTGCCGTATGGCATGAAGCCTTGTCATGCATAAAAACTCTGTCCGCATTTAATTTTTCAGTCATAGTTGGTGCCAGTTGTTTTTGAATAACAGTTAAATATTGATTTGCGTTCAATAGCCCGTTTACTACATAAAGTGAGAAGAGTCATTTGATGATATTGCTGGCCAAACCATGACTAACTGGTTATTTGATCTGCTGTTGGATAGAGGAAGGTAAATATTCTCCTCCTCTTGATCTACGAACAGTCCAGGACATTGCTAGTGTCAAAGTCATCATAGTCTCGTCACTGAATACAACCTTACCAAGAAATAGAAAAAGATAAAGTTGAAAGAAACATTTATTGAAAAGTGTAACTTTAAAATATTATTAAAAGAAGGATTTTTATTGTTTGTACCTTTTCCCAGCCCTCTCGAAACCATGTAAAATGTTCATTTTCACATGTTTTTCTTTGTTGTATAATCCTAGCATTTAACCTTTGCTACTTGCTAGGTCGTTTTGCACATAGCCCATATTGAAAAAGTATCCGTCTCACTGTTCTCCCCAATATTTCTGCACCAACGTTACGCATTGTACCCCTCAGAGACTTACTGGATAACGTTCGATCTTCTTTAGCTTTCCACATTAAAAATCTGTCCTGCCTGACTGTTGTTTTAGGATTGCCAGCACATTTTCCTCTTCTTCTGGGACTTGTTGAAGACTGAGCTCTCAATTTTTGCGAAAATTTGCTGACGAATAATGGACTCACTCCTGTTTTCTGGGCTATTTGGGCATGGATATGCTGGTCTACTTCCAAATACGTCGAAATTTTGGCTCTGGTTACACCACTGATACCCTTTGCTTTACCCATAATGAATTTCACTAATATTACAAAAATCACTTTCACTTTTGAAAGTCACAAACGAGACTGAAATTCTTCAGTAAAATACTAATTCTTAAATACTACCTAGTTGTCATAAAATCAAAACAATTCTGAAGTCAAACTAATTAACAGGACAATAAATACTCGAAATTCATATTTTGTCGAAAAGGGTTCACAGGTATTAATGACTCATAAAAGGCGTATTTTCTGGGTATATTAAATTTTTATTGCACGAATTCCTTGGATTGGTCGATATCTACCGTAATACAATAAATAGGTTGCAGTTCGGCCTTTGAAAATCACATTACCATGAATTTCGTATGAGGTGATAATAATTTGGCCACATAAGTTTGTAATGGTGTTTTTTTCCATGATTCTCTTTCGTACACGATTTTTACTAACACAATTGTGATCGCGGGTCGGAAAAGGGGTATCATTATATAATTAGGGGTATCATTATATAATTTCCATTGTCATCATAAATATTTTATAATTCATACTATATTAAACGCCGATTTTCAAACTTGATATCGAGAACATACATACTTGCATGCAATCGTCATAAAATTTAAAAACAATATTGCCTCGTGAATTTTTAATTTAAGAAAAATTTCATTTTTCATTCGTTCTGTTTTTATTATGTTTTTATGGAAAAAATCAAACTGCTCTTTTGAATAATTTACCACAATCGATATTGCTGTCTTTTATTTTCATTGATTTTTACTATCGTTATATTTAACAATACATGTTGAATAAATAATGGTAGATTAGTATTAAAAAACCATTATACTAATGATATACATTTTTTTGTTTATTTCTAGGAAGGTGACAAAATCCCATCGGTTGATCTATTTGAAGATTCACCTGCGAACAAAGTAAATATTGCCGATTTATCATCTGGTAAAAAGGTTGTTCTTTTTGCCGTGCCAGGAGCATTCACACCGGGTTGTTCAAAAACTCATCTACCTGGTTATATTGAACGAGCAAGTGATTTGAAAGAAAATGGTGGTGTTCAAGAAATTGTATGCGTATCAGTAAACGATCCATTTGTTATGTCAGCGTGGGGAAAACAATTCAATACAACGGGAAAAATTCGTATGCTAGCTGATCCCGCTGCTAATTTCGCTAAGAAATTAGGGTTAACGGTTGATCTACCACCACTTGGTGGCATTCGCTCCAAACGCTATTCGATGGTTATTGAAGATGGTATTATAAAATCTTTAAATGTAGAACCGGATGGCACCGGATTATCATGCTCGTTAGCTGATAAAATTAATATTTAAATATTTTTGGGTGGTTGTGAAGAGAAAATCGAATATCAACACTACTCTAGTTGTACAAAACACGACAGTTAATATTTACCATATCGGAATTCAATTAAAATAAAATACTGAACTTAATTGTATACTATCCTTTTTTCATCCCTGCCTTATCGAATTATTGTAAAGAAGACATTTTGTAGATTGTTAAATGTTTTTTTGTTGTAAAAAAAATGCTTGAATAGAATCTCTATTAGTTTGAGATAATTTTCGAGTTTATATCTTGTTTTTTTAAATTAAAAATTAAAATCTGTTTTTTAGTTTGTTAAATAAATAGATTATACTGTAGGACTTTAATTATTTGTTTTATTTATTTCCACAAATTTTATATTTACGGCTTCAGTAAGCGTTTTCAACTTTCCTCGACAAGGAAACATTTTAAAAAAGAAATTGGAAGTTGTAAATTTTTAATAGCTGAAAATAATAGCAATATTTTATATGCCTTACCAGTGCACCTAGATACTAATGGCCTCATTGCTTTAAAATTTTTTCCATAAATATCGTCATTTTATGTCTACGATTCCAATCTTTTTCTATATCCCTTTTCCTACCAGAAACAATTTTTTTTGCTTTAAATCCAATCCACACAATGTGTGTAAAAAATGACAGGTTGTAGTGTCTTCCGGATTTTAACGGATCTTAGTTAAATCGAAATTATTTTTGAAAAAAACATTATAATATGATAACATAAATTATATACTATATTAATTATTTGTTTTTGATAACATATTATTTTACTATTATTATAGTTATAGTGTTATTTTTCGGCCGAAAACGATTTAAGAGGAATACACAAATGTGTATATTGGTCTAAAATGCATACACAAATAAGTTCTTGACATGATTCTTTTGTGTTACCCCCACAATTGTGATGGCAGTCAGGCAAAGGGATATATGGTAGTATAATCAAATAAATGAATCGATTTTTTGTGTAAAATCTTTTTTTCATGAAATGTTAATCGCGTTGAAAAAAACAGTAAATTCTACAATAAATATTAATTAAAAATTATAATACGGGTTATATTGGTAAGAATTAATAATTTATTATATTATTAACACTAGATTTACTACACCAGTCAAAATGACTGGTTTTACAATTTTATTTTCAAATTACAACTTCGCTTCACCTTATTTTTTTATATTATTTTGTTTCAATTAACTAATGAATGAAGTTATTATTAATATAATATATTAACCTAATTGAAGTAATTTATCATTTTTGTAAAATATATAAAGACCGGAAATCCCACTAACCATTTTTTCTAAGACCAGTCATTTTGACTGGTGTCGGTAGAAATACAGAACATGGCCATTGAATTAGCAACTTTTGATTTTCTAAAATTTCACTATTAATACAAGCAATTTCTGGAAAATTTTATCTATTCTATAGCTAATTATTTACCGTTATTTCTCTTGAATTTGGTTTTGAATACTTTTTTATTTTTTGTACATCGCAATACGAGCGATTGAGAACAATATGTAACATTACTATTCAAATAGTGTAATAAATAACGAATAATTATTTTTTTATTAAGTATTGTGTTAGTGGTTCTGTATTGGTGCTATAGTTTATAATATCCAATTGTGTTTAGTAAGTGATTTTTGAGAGTTTCGTGGTACTGTCATTATGGGGCGAAAAACAGATATTACATTGACAAAAAACAGCGTATTGCTGATTTATTGGAACATTCATCATTAAAACAATATGAAATTGACAGAATAGGTGGAACCAGTAAACATATTGTGTCCAGAATTAAGGAATCACTCCAAAATGGCGAGGTCGTGGCTCCACCGCATAAGGAAATTTACAGAAAACAAAGGAAAACATCCGAAAGGGAAGACAGAATCATCTTAAAATTAACTTTGCAGAATCGTAAACGATCAACGACTTCAATAAATGACATTTTAAAGAAATACGACATCATTTTGAAGAGAACATTGGGACGCCGCTTTAAGCAATTTGGACTAAAACAATGCCGTCCGACTATTAAAGAAAAATTAACGCACAACATGATACTTAAACGAATTGCATGTGGACCGAAATATAAGCACTTCTTAGTGTCAGATTGGTTTAATATAAGTCAAAATTCCGGTTTGCTATTTCATTTTTACAAATTTTCTTAAACGAACAAATTTTCGTGTTTGTTTCTCGGATGAATCGTCAGTCCAAATTACTGCCGGTGGAAATATTTTTGTTAAACGCCGCTCACATGAACGTTTCAACAAAGACTGTGTTGCACAAAAGGTTTAACATCTGTCATGGTCTGGGGTGTATCACCGCAAAAGGTCGTGGGCCTCTTCATGTAGTAGATGGCATTATGAATGCTGATAAGTACATATATCCAGGTATTGGATAAAGTTTTTTTTACCAAAACTCCCTCAATTGTTTCGCCGTAGGAGAAGATATACTTTTCAGCAGGATGGAGCTCCTTGTCACACCGCCAAATTGGTTTAAAACTGTTTGAGTTCCAAAAACATACCACTATTGGATTGGCGTGGGAACTCTCCGGATATGAACTCAATAGAAAATGTTTGGACTGTTCTAAAGAAGCAGTTATCAGAAAAACATATCACAGACAAACAAACATTGATTAAGGAAATTAAAATCATATGGTTCAACGATCCACTTATTTAAAAAAACAGAATAAACTCGTTCCATACTATGTCACTAAGAGTCGAAATGTTGCTCAAGAATAAAGGAATATGGACTAAATATTGAATAGTACCTCTATTAAACTTTTATTTAATTTTTTTATATTCATTAAATCTTAATTTAATAAATGAAATGATATTGATTTGTTAAATGAATTTTATTGATATTGAATTCCCCGAAAAACTAAATTTTATAAAAGTTGCTAATTCAATGGCCACCTACTGTAGGTATGGTCAAATTGTCGGTATATTTAGTGTTAATAAAGTATGCATTAAACATTTCGTTGAATTACTTTTTACGAACATTACTGCCTTCTACAGTTCAGAAATGTAACTATACATACATTTGTTGACGTATCAAGCAGAACTGGTTTGGTTCTGTAGGTGCGTTGGCCTTACTATTGAATTCGACGTTAATTCAAGGGTTAAGGCGCGGTGCAAATTACCAGTCCCAACCTTTCGCTGCGATCTATCTCACTTCCTCTCAGAATTGGTATATACTATCAGGCTTGGAACTGTTCATATAACTCGCCGCGTCGGAAATATGCTGGTGTGCCGGTGTACGAGAAATTATAGTTCGGTATCTAGAATATTCTTCTTTTGATCATATTGCTGATGGCGTGTTAAATTTAAATAAAGTGTAAATTAATTTCTTTTACTTTCAGCCGGTAACTTAAATTTTATAATTTTTAATTAATAAATGAAGAATTTATTATATTGTTTAACAAGGTCAAATAATTGATTAATTTTAAGTTTAGAGCTGCACCAGTGTGGTCACTGTAAATTTAAATGTAAAAGTAAAGGATGGATAATTGGACTAGACGTATATTCTTAGGTGCTTATTTATTTAGGTAGATTATATTTTACTAATTTAATAAGAACTTTTATCATGATTATAGGCGTTCGGGGTATTACCGATATTAATAAGATAATAATAATATAGATTGTTTAGGTTGCTGAGCAACTGGTTGTAATTTGTTTTTTATAAAAAAAGATTAAGGAAATGTGATGTTCTTTCTAACCAATTAATTATATTTCTACTATAACCTAGTCAGGTGTCTGTAACCGGTCATTTTATTTGCAACTAATAATCCGTACCGTGCTTTAATTGAACCAACTCCTTCGACACCAACATTTAATGCAGCCTTGATTCCACTATATAGAGAAACTTCTAAACTAATATTAGATTATGTATCAAGGGAGTAAAATAGAAGATTATTATTAGAGGGAAGAATTTACCACCCGTAGTCGAAAAGGAACAAAACCGAACTGAATGAAAGAAATAATAGACGTTTACTCCCGATTTATAGTTTACAATGAGCATAATTGTAAATTCTGACAGGAAATGTTGACATATAGAACCTAATCAAACCGAACTAGTTTCGTTGAGTTAATACGGGTTTAACGAAACTCAACCTTAATCAACGTTTCAATGCTCACAAACCTGTCATGGAAACATAGTAGATTTAATAAAAGGATCGAATTCTACCATATCTTCTTAAAACGTTCAGTCTTCTACCCGAAACCAAGATTCTTACTGCGCTCCTGACCTCAATGACAATCCACTTCATAATTACTCGTAATACAGCAACGCCATGCATCTCCTCAATACTTCCTCTATACCTTTTATACATAGAGTCTAGCCCGTTCAATTTAATATCGTTGTCACTTCTACAAATTCCCGGTTTATTCATCTTTTCTATAATCTGGCCTTCATGTCGATCGTCCCCCATAGCACTCTTGCTCGCCATTATTTCCCACCAGTTCCCCCGACCACCTTGAGGAACCATGGTGAAGGATGTGGAGGCTCTCTTTCTGAATTTAGCAACTTCCGTACAAATCTATTTTCCACCAACGAGCCGTTGCAATACAAACACCGCCCATGCTGGACAGCCTTCATATGAATTGCTAATCACCCATCTCTGCTTCCGATTCTTCTCCAGACACATTTCAGTGTTCTATCCAATGAAACTTCATCCGATTCTAAGTTGAGTCCTACATCGATCTGACCCCAGCATTATCTCAAGCTCTATGTCTTTCTATCCCGTCCATGTCCCAATGTCAATTAATATATTTCAGGTGATAAATGTTTGTTTTATTGATGAATTTAGTTTTAATTTTTATAGTACAGCGACACCAGTGAATAATAGCTGCAGTTTCAATAGAAAATTGCCATTTGGCTCCGGATAGTGCTCCAATATTAAAACACAGCAAATATTAAGAAATTATTCAGTGATTATTTTCGATTTATTTGGGAGTATTTCGGAAGCGGCGTAAATTACGAGAATATCGTCGGTTTCTTGCAACAGTATCATATCTCAAAAAAAGCATGTTTTCAAGAAATCGATTTGAATTTTTTTTTGTGGTAACACTTTATTTACTAAAAAATTACAATAATTAATTAAAAATAAAATCAAAAATCCCTATGTGTGTGAGCGGCGCAACAGTAATTTTTTTGTTGTTGTTGCGGTTTGGTTGCCATAAATATAAATAAACAATACAAAACGAAGTATTTTTTATGGCATCCAAATAGAAAAATACTCCCCACTCAGCAAATTTTAGTTTAGTTATAATTTTATGGTGAGCTAAAGCCTTGTTCCACAATGAAACATATTTTTTCAGTAAAAAATACTGGGAAACCGAAAAGAAGAGAGTATTCATATTAAAATTACGTTAGAGTGATAAAGACAAACAAATGTTGCCATAAAAAGTATTGAGTTTCATACTTTTTATGGCAACATTTTCCCCGCTTACCGCCAGTAAATTTTACTGAAATTTTTTTTTGTTTCGTTTTGGTACGTGGCGAAATTATATTTTTATCTCGCCCCTTTTTTACTGAAAAAAAATGTTTCATTGTGGAATAAAGGCTTAATAGTGCGAAGAAATCAGTGAATCAAAAAAAAAATATTGACGAAAAAAGAACAATTTCCCCGCCAAAAAATTAGTTTATGGGTGAAGGGGAAGAAACGAAGAAAAAATCACACTGAAAGAATTAAAGTGTGGAACCGTGGATTAGTAGCACTAAGGTATATATTTCATGTTTTTAAATTCGATTAGTAAAATAATTTGAGTTGTATACCTTTACAAAGATTTCATGTCAATATATCATCAATATAAACGACTTCGTCTAAGTGGGTTCGATAATTTAAACAATTTACTTTAGCACCAATTACACCAATATGGGCATTCCGAGAACTACTAAAATTGTGAATTTTGGTTTGTGAATCGGGCTTAAAGTAGAAAAGTCAAAAATAATAAACAAATTGTTGAATTTTTCTTACATCAATTCATCAAAAATATCATTATTTATCGTGTATTTATAGATTAAAATGTCTTCTGTAGAATTAAGTACATACCGCGACCAACATTTTAAGGTAAACAATGTTAAATTATATGTGTATATATTAATTAAACTGTTTTCGAACCTCAAAATAGGGATCCCGTGTCGAGCAAGAACGACTGCTTAAAGTTACCGCAACACTATACGTTGGCAATTTATCATTTTACACAACTGAGGAACAAATACATGAATTATTTTCACGCTGTGGTGATGTGCGACGTATAATAATGGGCCTCGATAAATTTCGCAAAACGCCATGTGGATTTTGTTTTGTAGAGTATTATTCACGTAAAGATGCCGAAAGTGCAATGCGGTTCGTAAATGGCACGCGATTAGATGATCGAATTGTTCGTGTTGATTGGGACGCTGGTTTTATTGAAGGACGACAATATGGACGTGGTAAAAGTGGAGGACAAGTGCGTGATGAATATCGTACCGATTTTGATTCTGGACGAGGAGGATATGGTAAATTACCTTTAATTACCCCGAATATAGACAATCGATAAGTCAAAACATTCGATAGGTTTATTCCCTTTATAACTTTTATTTATTTTTGTTTATTGTGCCGTTAAAGTTCCGTTTTATGAGCCGGTGTCAGTTGAGGCCCACGTTTAAGTTTTTTTGTCGATTTTGATTTCTTTTCCACCGGTTTATCGTTTTTGTTCAATGTCTCTGCATAAGGATTAATATAATCTTCTGTACGTTTATCCGGATTGATTTCTTGCTCGAGTAAAGTAAGCATCTTTTTAGTCGTGTCATCCATTATGTCGCATTCCATGGTTGTAATAAAATTTAGGCTCCAGTTTATAAAAGTGTTCCAAGACGATTGTTTATTCAATATCTTATACGATTTGTCTGGTAAATGCAACAATAAATCACCAAAGAGACACGTATTCTCCACGATTAATGTCAAAGTTTCAAAAATCGTATCATTTGTCGGACATTCTGATAATTTCGGAATAGACACAAAATGTTTTTGATTCCATTGTATTGTTGCTAATATATTCGTGTACGCAATTTCTAATAATTTATATTGTTTCTCATAATTATCTGTTTCCATTAGGTGTTTGTACAGCAGCCGATGCTCTTCACGCCTTCTAACAAATAGGTTTGAATCTACAGAAAATACAAAAAATATATATGAATAAAATATTAAATTAGTTATTAATTAAGTAAACATTAGGAATTATAATTACGTTACGTACATATTTTTGGATTCATATTTTTGATTTTGGTACCACTTGACGATTCCTCATTTTGAATTTGGTCCGAATTCGATGTACCGTGTACACCATTTTTTAAGGTTATGTCAATAAAGAAAAATAATAATAAATTGATTAGGTTTAGTTTATTTAATTGTAACATTTCTATGATTGTAAATAGTAAAAAGATAACTTTTAATAAATCGACAAGTTTTTAATTGAAATCAATTCAAAAAATATAAATATGTTATCAATTTTTGTATGGTAGTTGTAAATTATTTTGTTGTAAATTATCAGATAAAGAAATATTGTATACATTTAGGCGATGTTTTGGAGTTCGTTCAAAGATGGATTCGTTGTGGAACGTGAAATTAAATTTGATGTTTGGACAAATACAGCGCATCCCCAATAGAATTCCTTTTAGTTTTTCCTTATAGAAAATTATGAAAAAAAACTTGAGAAAACAAATTTTTTTTTCTCAATCAATTTTATTTTCACACTTTTCTATAACCCTTTTTCAACCAAGAAAAAAATTTGTTGGCTCAATTTAAGTCCAAACCACACAAATGTGCGAGTAAAAAATCATAATATGTAATGGCGTTTTTGATAAAAAAAATCACTTGATTTGAAGTAAAACCAACACAATTTATTTATTTATTTCATTAATTTCATGGTACAGCATGACAACAAGGTCATTTAATACAATTACAGAGCAACTGGACTGTCCAAGCAGCGAAAGGTCTATGCAAAACAGCATACAATGGGCGCTTTCAGGTACCCTATCATGATTAGCAAAATCATCGCCAATTTGATTTGAAATTTTCATAATGCTAAACATTTCCATAGCGTTGGCTACGATTTTACTCAACATGTTCCCAACTGTTGGCTGCCCTGAAAGCGCCCAATGAAAACTATATAAAACAAAATTGAATAACAATATAATAACTATATAAAAAAATAACAATACTACAGTTTCCCAATAAAAAATAAAAATAATAATGAACCAAAAATTAAGTTATGTACCATTATGATACACAACACACTCCGTTTTGAACTTTTCCAGCCGAACAATGTTTCTAATGTTGATGGGAATTGAATTCCATAGTCCAGCACTTCTCACCAAGAATGAACCTTTCATGTACCTAGTACAGGTTCTAGGTAAAATTAGGTTACGCGTCCGCGAAGATTGCGCGAATATTAGTTTCTCAAATAAATAACTAGGCTGATGTGAGGCAATAATTTTATACAAAAGAACTAAAATTCTAGAATTGAGATAATTTGTTAAGGAGCATCCAAAGATTCTATTATAATAAGGTGTTAATCTATTATAGCGCTTAAGTCTAAACACATATCTTAGACATGAGTTGAAAACACGTTTAATTTTCGACAATAATTGGGAGTTCAAGTCGGAGAATACCACATCACAGTACAAGAGATTACTCAAAATAAGAGACTTTACTAGTATTAAGCGGACTTAGGGGTAAAGGTAGCACTTCTCCACAGGGTTCTTAGACCATTATACATTCTCTGTAAAACCCAATTGATATGGTCAGACCAATCAAGGTTCATTTCTAAGATCACACCTAAATTCCCGACCGTCCTACTAAAGGGTACAACATCTAGTTCGACTTTAACTCTATCTATCATGGGATCAAGCGGAATTTGTTTCCATTTCTGACAGAATATAATGGCTTGGGACCTTTTAGAATTAATTAGAAGCTGGTTGTGAAGCGACCAAGATACTATACTTCCAATATCACTGTTAACAAGAGCAATTGCATCATTAATCGCCTGTGTTCCATCTCTCCCATCCAAATTAATTTCACGAAAAATTTGTAGATCATCAGCGAAGGTATGATAGTTACAATATTGAATGGAATTCCCAATATCATTGATAAACATGGAAAATAACAAAGGTCCCATAATCGAACCTTGGGGTTATCGTGATGTAGTTATACTGAACTGAAGAGACACGATGCACTTTGCAAAAATAATAATGTGGATAAATAAAAAAACTTTAATTTAATTTTTAGAAATTAATAATAAAATTTTATTTTTTGGTTTTTTATAATGGTTTGTTTGTTGGTGGTTGCTGCGTGCTGCGGCTTCGAAATCTAAAAAATGAATGAGGCAGTTCGTATAATTTTGTATGAATTATATACAAAATTTTTAGGCTAGAAATCTGGTTTTATTATCATAATAAAATCCAGATTGATCTAGTTATGTAGCTATTGGTAAACAGGACAATAAAAGTCGCATTTAGATGAAGGTAAGTAGATCTTGCACCATTAACTTAGTTTAAGAATGAGATTGAGTTGAAAGCTTTACTAAAGTCTAGCAAGCAAAGTATAAGACAGTTCCCCTTATCTAGGCTATTCCTAATATGATCAGTTACATCGGTTAGAACTGTAGTAGTGCTATGCAAAGCTCTAAACCCCGATTGGAAGGGATTTAGTAAGTTCCTATTCTCAATGTAACATTTTATCTGGTCCGAAATAATTCTTTCAAAAATTTTCGAGAGAACCGGAAGTTGGGCAATAGGTCTCATATCGGATGGAGAGTATACTTTATTAGATTTCGGGAGAGCAATAACTTTACTAACCTTCCAAGTTTTAGGATAATAACTATGTTCCAAAATATAAAAACTTAAGCAAGATGCGGGATAATGATAGGTGTTAGAAGCCTAATAAATTTTAAAGGTATGCTATCGGCACCTACTGCATTATATTTAATAGACACCAAGGCTTTCACGATATCATCATTCGTAATCAGAGAGACCTCAAATTTATTTTCATCATTATTGTTAGAGCTTCGATGAGCCACCCTATTATGTAATTGAGAGTTATTAGCAAGTACCGGACACTTAACAAATTCCTCATTAAGCTGATGAGGAGAGAATTTAGCTACCTGCTCGATAGAATCTCTCGCAGTGAAACCTTGTCTATCCAAATTATTCCAGAGGCTTTTTGTGTCCAGCTTCGGGTCTAATTTATGATATAGATACTTCCTTTTTGCACTTCGGACCATTTTGTTGAATTATTTTTCCAGACTTCTATAAGTAAGTTTATCATTTTCTAACCGAGATCTTTTCCAAACAGTTTTCGCCATTTCAACTACCTAGTTGTTTTTTAACTTGGATCTCTGTTTTGTACCACGGAATAGGTTTGTACTTAATCTTTATTAATTTATAGCGATCCTATAATTTATATATGTTATCACATACGAAACTTATTTTACGGTCGATAGCAGGAAAAGTCAGTAGTTGGCTCCAGTTAAGATTAAGTGCATTACTAAGAAGTTCCGGAGTATTAGTATTATTAAATGTTCGAGTACATATGTACTCGTCATATGTAGGATGCGCGAGGACGCGATTCGACATTTTCGAATTTCTATTCGAAGTGATGGTACAACATACCGCCCCTGGGGCACCATATGCCATTTGTTGTGTATGCCTACAGGACACTTTCATATTCACACGGCGACTTGTTTGTTTTCTGCGAATGTAAGCATCAAAAATTATGAATCGGTACGGTTTTAACACGTTCGCGCAAATAACTTTCATTTTTAAGAAATAACACGACATATTTTTCAATTCTCAACAATACATTCCGTTCCGCGACGAAATAACATTGCAATTACAAAAGTTATCAAATGTGTTCCTGAGCAGCACACACATTTAGAAAGTGTGCGTCAATGTGTTAAGAAAAAACATTTTTCTACACACATTTTAATTTTTTTTAATGCGATGTCGAATAAATGTTAAATAATTAAATAAATTTAATTTTATTTAAAGCATATTTGCATTCGCTTTTACAAATTTTAAATTATATATGGAAATAATATCTAGAAATGTCATCTTCAAAAAAATTAAATGGGGCACATTCGCACTACCACAAACACACATATCACTACTATATACTTGCGGTTATTTGTCAACTTGTCGAATTTTGAACAAAATCGACCCCATGTAAATCAAACACAGTTTGCTGTACCAAAATGTACATATCTTTAGGATAATATTATGATATGTAGTCCCTTATAAGGGACTAGACACACCAAACACAAAAAATCCACGCTTATCTGTTCACACCAAGATGTTGTGATATTCACAACCTCATCCATCTTATTACCAAAT
The DNA here is from genome assembly GCA_947310385.1 of Nephrotoma appendiculata. Taxonomy (NCBI): domain Eukaryota; kingdom Metazoa; phylum Arthropoda; class Insecta; order Diptera; family Tipulidae; genus Nephrotoma; species Nephrotoma appendiculata. The sequence continues at coordinate 244,234,875 of OX371223.1, read as the reverse complement.
ATCACGAATTATTTCCAAAATCCCATCATCAACCAAATCATCATCATAAATTGAATACAAGATCGTTACGACGACATAAACGATATCAAGCCAATCAACATAAATGTAGCATATACGTACATACAAAAACACATTAGTTGTACCGCCGTTTTGAGATCACACATTTTCAACTTTGTCTAGTTCGAGACAAATTTCGTGCGGCCGCCGTGAGAATTTGAATGAATCTTTAATATTGGTAAATAATATGAGTGCATACGTGAATGACGAATTAGAAATGTATGGACCACAACTGAAGTATCATTAATTTTAGGATATGTTCAGCGGCAATTGTTATGGACTGTTTGGCCACTTGGTGTGGGACATAATTTCGCGGAAGCGGATGCAACTTTATTCGATACAATTTCTTAATTGAATTTCTTTCTTGTAGTTTTTTTATTAATAATTGGTATATAATTGTTGATACTATCGTTTTTGTACAATAGATAAATAAATTAATGCATATTTAAATTCGCCGCTCGCAGTCGACGCTTGGTGTGTCTAGTCTTTGAAGAATGAAACACAATATTAGCTTATTCGCTTATGTAATGATCCAAAATCATAGTTTGTTTATAAATATAGATATTTCCAATAAAATAAATAAAATGTTTTGTAATTTTAATAGAAAAATTTAAATTTAAAGAAATTATATTGAATGAAGTGGCATCTGTCGCGGCATCAACAGGTTCCACATCCAGAAGCTTCAACTTACTGCTCTTTGCTGCTACTCATAACCTCGATAAAGTTGACACAAGTCGATTTTACTACTAAAACAAAACAAACTGCTGCGCTGCTTGATGTGCACCCAAACGCAGCCGTTAGTGTGGATTGTTTGGAATATGTGGCGCTGCTCTTGGTGTGTGTTCATCCTTGAAACACCAAGTGCATCATAGCATGTTCCAAACATGCATACCAACGTATGTGTATAACCGCATGCACACCAAGTTTGTTTCGGTTTAGTTGAAAAGTCAAATTTTGTCAATTTTATTGAGGTTATGAGTAGCGGCGAAATGCAGTTTTTTGTTGCTGAGTGTAAATATGTACCTTAATACTGCTATATCTTAAGGAATAAATACTAATACACGATCAAACGTCAAATAATCGCGTGAATTAGATGCAGTTGCATTTAAATTAAACTGTAATAGACAGCAGTACAGCATGTACTAAATAAGCCACACCATTGGCTGTGTGTAACCATTCACATCAAGCAACACATCGGTTTGTCTTGTTTTAGTTTGAAAGTCGAATTTTGTCTATTTTAGCAGAGCAGTTCATTAGTGCTGAGTGTGGAGCCTGTTGCTTCATTGGCAGATGCATCTTCATTCATTCCATTATTTTTATATTTAAATTACAAATGCCTTTACATATTTATACATAAATTATGATTTTTGAAACATTGTGCAAGCGAATAAGCTATTGTACAGATTTGCCGCTGACTGCTGCTGCTGCTTGTTGTGTTTCATCCATATAAATAACAATTCTAAAATCCAACACTTCCACTTACCATGTTTCCATGAACCAGGTTGGAGTTAGGTTGAGTTGATATTAGGTTTTCGTTAATTCCAAAATGGCGTTGGTCGTTTCCATGGGGAAGAGTTAGTTTGAGTTGAAATTTTGATAACCGCTTTATAAATTTAATTTTATTTGAGCCTAATAATCCTACATATGTATACATATAAGCCCTGAAAATTATTTTAAAATATTTCTTTGTTTTACATACATATTTGTGAATGACAATTTTTCCTTGCCGCCATTTTGATTTTCAACCCTATTCAATTCCATTATTTCTTCGAGTTCAAAATAATTTAACGAAAACTCAACTGTACTCTGTGTCTGCTAATTCCAACTCAAGCCACTTTTAGTTCTGCATGGAAACAAGATAACTGGTAACAATGCGAGTCGGGTTAAGTTATAGTTATCTTCAGGGCCAGGGGTGGCATGTTATAACATCAACATTTTCGATACTTTATCAAAGCTTACGTCTCGCTTTTTTAGAATAAAATGTGACGCTATTTCAGTCATTTACATCATTTACCAGGTTGTTAGATTGAAGAATTGTCATATTCTACTCCGTTTCTATCTCCAAATAATTCGTTTTCGATACTTCGAAATTAGAGAAAGACAACTTCTTCGCATTTAAACTAGCAGATTGTTATAGCAATATAAATAAAATAATTCATAAATGAAACAGTTGCCCATTTCAGTTTTGGAAAACGAGAAATAAATTTCGATAAAATATCGAAAATGTGATAACATGCCACCCCAGAGTGACATGTTATAACATCACCTCTTCGATACTTTATCGAATGTTATGTCTCGTTTGCCTAAACTGAAATTGGCGACTGTTTCATTTATGAATTATTTCAGTTGTATTGCTATCGCAAACGACTAGAATAAAAATGAGCAGTCCCTCTTTCTCCAATTTCGTCCAAGTATCGAAAACAAATTATTTGATGATAAAATAGAGAATATCACAATTTTGAAATCTAGCAGGCTGAAAGATGTTATAAAGAATGAATCAATATCTCACTTTATTCTAAAGAACCAAGACACAAACTTCGATAACTTGACGAAAATGTTATAACATGTTGCCCCCGGTTAGCTTGGAGCACTGACAATCAAACGAGATTTTTCATTTGAACTAAAAAAGTAAAACAAAATTTATTTTTGATAATTCCAATCTCATCGTTGTGTCTGTGATTTTTCGTTAAACTGCGTATACGCATAAGCAAAAAACACATATTTTTGATTGTGTGCAACTATTTACAGAAAACGTACATGCAGTTTCAATTTTTACGTTTCTAAAGGATGAAATATCTCTTTTACGTTGTCTCTGCTTATAATGGAGTTATCTTTAGATCGAGTCGAGGTTAATAATGTCTAGATGAATGAAATTAATTTAAGGGAAAGTTAATAAAATAAAATCGGAAAAGCACCAAAAATATGCTATCGTACTTAGACACAGCTAAGCTCCTACAAAATATTATAATTAAAAATATCGTTATTTTTTTTATTTTGGTTTTATTTTTGTTGCTGTTTTTCGACTTAGCCTCGTATATAATAGAAATTTTAAAGCAGTTAACTGGAATTAATAATTTTTTTTGGATCGAGTCGAGTTAACTACAAGTTTGATTCGACTCCATCTTTTACAAGATAAGCTGCATTCAACCTAGGTTGAACTCTTATTAAAACTATAAGTTGGCAAAATAGATATCCCTTTTCCTGCCTGCCCAGACAATTGTGTGGGTAAGGCAATAGAATCATGTCAAAAATTTATTTTTGTATATATTTTGAACCAACATACACATTTGTGCATTCCACTTAATTCGTTTTCGTCCAAAAAATGACATTATAACTATAATAGTTAATAAATAATTAATATGTTATCAAAAACAAATAATTAGTATGTTATATAATTTATATGTTATCAAATTATAATATTTTTTTCAAAAATAATTCCGATTTAACTAAGATCCGTTAAAATCCGGACGACATTACAACCTGTAATTTTTTACTCACACATTTGTGTAAGTTAGACTTAAATTAAAGCAAAAAAAAAAAATGTTCTCTGGTAGAAAAAGGGATATAGGTACCTCTGATTATCTCATTAATTTTCAACCGAATTTCAAGTAACGACTCAACTCTTTCTCTCTAGCTTTCATATCCCATGAAGGGATTTGGCCACCTGCACTATGGTTCTCCAAGCATCTCGATCTATCGCTCTCGTCCTCCTCTTTCGACATCCTAATATGCATAGATCTTGTTCGACGTCGGTACGTCAGCGCAGTTGAGGTTTCCCTCTACGACGCACACCGGCTGGTTGTTGATGGAACACTTTATCGATCATCCGTTGTTGTGGAGAACTTCCAACGTGGTCGAACCATCTAACTGGAATGGATTTGATGAACCCGAGGATATCGCTACCTCCGAGAAGTTGCTTTATTACTTGGTTCATACGAATCCGATTTTCGCGACTTTTATTGGACCAAAGATTGAACGATGTAACGACTCGTAATAATATAAATAAGTTGCATGCGATATTTTGACGTTTCTTTATTTCAATATGGTATCATTATAATATTTTTTGCTCGTTAGAATTTATTTGTTGTAAAATGATAAAGGAATTAAAATAGTTCCAAACTTTGGTTCATATTTACAATTTGGCTGATTTTTGATGTTGTCAAATTAAGGTATTGCCACATCAGACTTCATCTTTGAAATTTAAGAGAGACTCATAGAAAGAGAAAATAGATGGCAGTGGGATACATTTGTCAGATAGAGAAGCCATGTCGTATGTATCAAACGTAAAAATAAATAATAATTCTGTTACCAAAATCATAGAGAAAAACCGCATAAAGTTAATTTTTTGTTTTACATTTTATTATAGCTTTTAATTATTTTTGGCATTCAATAATTTACAATGGCATATTATATTAATACTTTTCGGCGGTTAATATTGATTTTCACAACGTTAAGATTTTTAAATCAAAAATCTTTTATCAATTAACGTTTTCTGTGCCAAATTGTTTTTTGTCGTAAACCTTATAACGATTTCACATAATTTATAAATAATTCCTACAATAATGACCGAAAGTATATAATTCCCCGATGTCAGCACAATCAAAAATGTGTATAAAATAATTTCAAATTGAAATATTAAATTTTCATTACCATAAAATATGCATTGATCGAACGAATGACCATTATCTATGTAGAATACTCCTTTCGAATCGGTAACATTACTATCGATTTCGAGATCGAGTAACGATTCGACTATCGTACGTTCTTTTATGATATAGTCCAAATCCTTTAGTGCATGATCCATAAACGCGCTAAAAAATCGATTTATATTGTAGTAAGCGGATATAATTTTTTCAAAGTTTACCGGATACTGATCGTAGTGTGAATTCTGCGAACTTTTATTTATACTAAGGGAATTCGGTTTTTGTAGCGATTTAATTAATTTATCGTAGTAAATTCGTAAATTTATGGGTGCTAATAGTGAGTATGTTTGTTGTTCCGAACCAATCATTAGACCTCGATGGCCGCACAAATTGTTCTCCTCACGTTTAAATTGTAAAATCATGGCACACATGTCCGTGTCGGAAAAACCGTGTGGAGATCGACCATGCACATAAAATCCAAACGACTTTAAAAGCAGTATAAACACCGAAATATTGGCGATCGAACAAACATCGATAAATTGCTGAATACAATTTTCAATGAAACGCTCCTTTATTATGAAATTGAAAGTTCGTTGAATTACGTAAAGGATTGTATAAATAAACACTCCGACGGCGATTTGCTGTGGAAGATTGTGTTGGCTTACGTTGCGCGTTGTTGATTCGCTGTGAAACCATAAATTGCGCGATGTACAGTTTTCAAGATCAATAAACATAAAAGTCAGGCACATGAATATTAAATGAAAAAATATAGAAATTTTACGCTTGGTTGTCAGTTCTTGCCATTCATTAGCGATGAAATAGTTCCGCCAGGCTGAAACGCTTTCGGTCATTGTTGGTTTTGTCTGAGAAAATAAGAATGGTATTAGACAGAGATAAACCGGTTAATTTATACTTACACTTCCTGAACATATTGAAGGCGAATCTAAATTAAATCGTGCCGTATTAATTTGATGATTTTCATAAATTTTTGGCCGCTCCCAATCAATAAAAAATATATCGATATTAGAAATCTGGTAATACATTTCTACCACTTTGAACATTTTTAGCACCAGCGCAATACAGATGAAAATTTCAAAAATCCTTGTTTCTTTCGGCAACGGAAACAAAAAGTGGATAACATCCTGACTTTTCTCGATTACAAATATAACGAAGCAAAGAATGATTGTAACAACGTACAGTGAAGTTCCAATATTTGACAACAATTGAATAAAAAATTTTAGAAAAATATCATAATCGTAAAACAATTTATTTTGGCGTATTTTGTATGAAATCGAATCAATAATTGCACCGAAAATAGACAGGAACGTCACAATTGGAATTATTATCTGAAATTGAGCAAAATTAGTTCTATTAATTTAGGATCTGTAAATATTTCTTACCTCAAAATATCCATTAAAATTATAATTTTTCTTGAAAACGATTTCAAATGTAAAATCAATATACGAATGGTCATCCTTATCATGGGTTTGAGGACTATCGTTATTATTATCTGTAAAATTAATCGAAGCATATTCTAAATACAGTACTGGTGTTGCGATCTTATCGCCTGCCTCGTTAACATTGAATTCCAGTTTAAATTTGGTCACGTAACGTAGAAAATTAAATTTATCGTATAAACGATCAGTGTCGTGTGATTTTCGATTTGGTGCAGTGAATTTGTGGTTTGTGTTTTCCTTTAAACCCGATAGTGTGTCTATCATAAGAAAACGTTTTACGTATTGCCAGGCGTTTTTATCACTATCAGTCGAGTTCTGAAAAATAAGAAAAAAATGGCATTAATTAAATAGTAAATTCTGAGTCACATGACGGCAGAGACATTAGAAGAGGTAATTCAATTTAAAGGATTAAATCATTTTTGATCTGATCTCAGGGATTAAATTGATCGTAATTAAGTATTCGAATTGAAAATATATAAATACTTTCACACTCACTTTGATACTTTGAAACGCGTTTATAGTTTTATTCTTGATAATATGACTCGTATCAAAATCGTTTTTTATTTGGTGAAGGCTAAATGCAATCCTCATAAATAATTTGCTGATTTCTTTTTAGTTAGGTTTATAGTTTAAACTAATTTCAGATGATTTTAAAATTCTTAGAACGAAGATTGATAATTTTTGTGAGATATGTTAAGCCCAGTTGTGTATAACAAATATTGCCGTGTGCCCGCCTGTGCTTATGTCCCAGTAATGTTTCAGGTATTTATTTTTTGTTTCATTACAATTTTGTGAACCACACACCCCATTTATTTCACTTCGTATTGTCTTTCCATTGCGTAGTTTTCTCGAATTAGGTAATCAATTGGCAGAAGCGTTTTTATTTTGTGGATTTGTCCATTGTGACAAACTTTGCCATGGGGTTGTGCAATACCCAACAGACAATATAAGACTATGGTACTATGGTACCATCTTCGTTTCTGAGACAAGTTAATGATTATTAAAGTGAATAAGTTTAAGTTTAACTATAGGGTTATGGGATAGTGTTTAATCTAAATAGTATATTAGTAATAAATACCAACATTCACGAACTTTCCTGTAGGTTTAGGTTATAATTTATTGAAAAAATAAACGTGTAGAATAGGTGTGTCATATATATAACGTGGGTAATTAAGTAGTAATAAGTGCTTAAATATAATGACCCATACATAGACTTTCATGTATGTGAGGTATTTTAGTGATAATAACTAGTGTTAGTGAATACAGCATATGAAAAACTGTTCAATGACCTTAAATAGTGAAGTGAAAAAATAAAAACAACAGTGAAAAAACAGCTACATTTACATACAAACATTAAGTGGTGTATATGAACAACGTGATAACTCACATGGTCTACAAGGTAACAATTAACGGTAAGACGTAAACAGGTACGTGGGTTACAGTTACAAAATAAAATTTCTTTTAATAAAAACGTGATCGGGGAAATAAACAATAAAAGGTGAATTTCAAGTGAATAAATTGAACATTGAAAACAATTTAAAAAAATTTTTCTCAAACATTTACCAAGTGATAAATTAAAAATGGATGTCGACATAGGCTATGAATACGAGCAGATCTTCAACGAAGCGTGCGCATGAGGCGGCCAATTCTGTTGAGGATTTGGAGATTGTTTCGAAAGTCGTAATAAAACATTTACAAAACAAATTCAACGAAAACGCACAAAAAAAACAAACAAGCCGATTATCAATGATAACGAGGAAGAATTTAAAGGGGTAGTAATGGAAGCTCAAACCAAGTGGTGACAATCACTAACTTCGCTGGCGAACGAAAAGGCTAAACATCTAAAGGAAGAAAAAGCTGAACCAAAAAACATACTACAAACAACAAATGCAGAGATAGTGGAACTTAAAAAAATGTTAACACAAAACAAAGCCGCTCAACTGGTAAGAAACCAACCTGATACCGATTCTCTAACCTAGAAATAGGCGAACCAATCATAACAGTCCTAACGGGAGAGAATGATGAAGATGAATACCCGGCATTCGAAATGGTCAAAAAAATCGTTAAAAATAAAAATAAATCAACCATTGTAACAAACAATAATCGATTACAAAAACAATATATACCTACAATAAAAGACAAACAAACTACACAAACAAATACAAGCACATTAACAAAAAAAAAAAATCCTCGACCTCTACCAATTCACATACATAATCAACAAATAAACGACACGATAAAATTAATCAAAGGTTTAAATATTGAAAATTTCCACATCGAAAGAGTTAACAATAATAAACACACACTAAAAACAGAAACATTAGAAAATTACAAACAAGCTAAAAATATTCTAAATAAAGTAAACACACCATACTCACCTACACATCTAAAGTCGAAAAACCTAAATCAATCGTCCTTAAAGCGCTACATGAAAATGAGGACATGGAAGAACTAAAGACACTAATTCAACAACACAATATAACAGTGAAAAATATTACACAATTAAAGACAAAACAATCAACAAATCAAGACAGAAAACTGCCTCTTTACATCATACAATGCACACCCGACACAAATATGGGACTAATTTACCACATCAAAACAATCAACAACCAAACAGTAACATGGAAAACATTAAAAAATCCGACATGGTAATACAATGCTAAAACAGCCAACGGTTTGGACATGCAGCGGAAAATTGTAATTTGAGATACCGATGCGTAAAATGTGACTAGCAGCACGAGCCAAGGCAATGCGCGATAACAACCAAAATTAACAAAGAGGATGGGTATTGCACAAACTGCAACACCAAAGGACACCCAGCATCATATAGAGGATGCCCAATTTACCAAGCAACAATAAACCGACTCAAATAACGCATCAATGAAAAAAGATGCAAAAAACCAGAGCTAATATCAGTTACAAAACAAACATACGTCAGCCAGGAGAATGGCTCATTTGTGGATACGCTAAAAGGAAAAAGAGAGGGCAATCAAACACACCACAAATTGATTCAGCAACCACAAATGAAAACGCAAAAACGATACAATTACTCACGAATAAAATAGACAAAGTGGCTGAAAAAGTGGCCCAACAGGGTCAGCAGATATCGACGCTACTGGCATTGATCCTACAATTGGTGAGATGAGCAGCACATATAATAACAAATTAAAAATCATTGCGATTAATTTAAACGAGCGGATACAGCAATAGTAATAAAAAACAAATATAATTATCAACAAATACACATAAATAACAAAAAATTCAACTCAGTTATACAGTATACAATAATAAAAATAAAACTACCCAATAATAACGAGCCCGTGAAGTTTCTAACAAAAAATAACACGTATACGTATACGGTTCCAATTAGACAACATGACGGAAGCAAAATTCTTATTGGATCCAATTAGATTCCAATAGCCGCCATATTGAATTGTTTTAGGTGATTTATACTGTTTATATTTTATAAATGCAAATTAGTAAAATTTCATCAAAATTTACATAATAAAGTTTATAAAAGATAATAAATACAAAAGATAATAGAGCAATAAATAAAGAACTTAAAGAAAACGTTAACAAATAAATAAAATTAAAGCCTTAACAAAAAAAAAATATCAAATATGTTTATTGCAATTTTTCACTCAAAATATTGAGTATTTTGCCAATCTGGACCAATAATAACAAGCGACTTCTAGAGATTAGGGCAAAATGCCTCTATATAGGTCAGATTGTCCTATCTATAGAGAACATTTTACAGTGGAAAACTGCTCAAAATTAACAGTAGAAAACTGCTATTAACATGGTTGCATTTTCTCCGCTAGGAAAAACCTTATTCCAGAAAATGTTCTCTATAGATAGGCCAATTTGACCTATATAGTGGCATCTTGCCCTAATCTCTGGAAGTGGCTCGTTATTGGCCCAGATGATAAAATACTCAAAATTAACAGAGGAAAATTGCTATTAACAAGGTTGCATTTTCTCCGCTAGGAAAAACCTTATACCGGAAAATGTTCTCTATAGATAGGCTAATCCGACCTATATAGTGCTCTAATCTCTGGAAGTGGCTTGTTATTGGCCCAGATTAATGAAATACACAGTATTTACGGCGAAAAATGGCAATAACAATTCTCATATTTTTCTTGTTAAACCTTTTATTTTTATTTATTTGTAAACTAATTCACACATGATTTTAATTTGATATTTTAGTTATCTGTTTCAATAATTTATATATTTCTTTAATATCACTGTGCTAGTTAAAAAATGTGATAAGCTGGGCACCCAGGGGGTAAACGTAATTTTAGTACGCTGAGTTCAATGGTGCTAGTCCCACTTTAAAGTTAGTCCCCATTTTTGAGATATTGCATTCGACATATGTTTTGGCCCTGACTCAAAATACACCCTCATTTTTACGTTGATTGCTCTTGAACCATTAAGATTTTTGTTATGCTTTCTTCAGCAAAGTTGTTGCGCAGGTCAAGACCAACAACTTTGCCGAACATATCAAGACCGAAATACCACATCAAATTTTTTTTTGCTTTTCATTTCGACGAAAAACACTGTTTTTATCATTTTTAATTATTTTGTTGAATTTAAATCGAGTAGAATCGATCGCATAAACATCGCATCGACAAATATAGATACAATAGAAACTATTTAAAAGAAAGTTAAATCGATTCAATTGATTTTATGGTGATTTTTCCTAAAAAAAAAAATTCCTAAAAAATTAACATTTTTCTTCTCTTTGACAAAACATTGGCGTGCCGGTGCGATAGTGGATAAAAATCCTGAATTTTTCCATCCCATCGTTTTAACCAATTACATCACGTAAATTATCACTTTGGATGGTAGTCCAAACGAGTGACGAAAGCACCTACTGTGCTGGAAGTCGAACTCGTATATATACAGCTAGTTTCGAACTTTTTCCTTTTAAGGCCACCAGGATCATGTTATATACCATTGGAAAGGTCTTGAAAAGTAGACCCAAATAATGTATAAAAACTGGAATTTCTACAAACATTGAGTGGAGATATGACCTTCCGAAATTGCCCCAAAAAATTAATTTTTCAGGTATAACTGCCCCAAAAAGGGCCCCAATTATTTTTTAACTAGCAAATTATGATTGTAGACGTTAATACCAATTCAACGACGTTATGACGTTATGACATTTGGAAATTTTTCTATGATGTCACCATATAATCTTGCTTTGGTATATATGTTTGTTTGTTTGTCCGTATTTCTTTCATTTTATCTCATATTTTCAGGGTTTGTAGTACTTGAAAAACTAAGCAACTTTTGTTGATAGCTATCAAATAGCATATAAAAAGATTTCAAAAAATTAAGGTTGACGGTCATTTTGGCCAAAAAACTGAAAAATGTCAAATCGGCCGGCCACATTCGGCCAAATTGCTAAAAAATTAGCCCAAAACTTTTGGTTCATGTTTTCAGGATTATTAGCCACAAACCTCACCTACATAGGTTGACATCAACCGTTTGTCCCAGAAAACTCGTATAATATCGGTCGGTTGCGGTTCATAATGATAGTGAATCAACGTATTACAATGAAACAAATATAAATACATCATATTATTATCTTTGTTAAGAGAATTTTTAGTCCATATGCATTCACACGCCATCTGAAGTCTCCTAGTGTTTCCAACGCGGCATATTTAAAATGAACAGGAGTTTTGATTCATAGGAATATTGAATTTTTTCGGGTAACTCTTGTTTTCGGAAGATCACTTTCAATAAAGACTAAAAAATACGAGTATCAGAAACTATTTAGGGGCGTTTTTTCCAATTTTAGGGGTGATTCAACCATTGCTGCTAGTTTTAACCCTCATTTTCGTAATCTGCGCCCCAAAAAACATATAAGATGGCTTAGTTTGCAAAACAACGAGTACAGTCGAAAAACACCCCTATTTTGGGGTGTTTTTTGCAATTTTAGGGGTGTTCCAACCGTTGCTGCTAGTTTTAAAACTCATTTTCTGTAATCAGCGCCCCAAAACACGTAGAGGACAAGCAGTCTCGTCAAGTTCGGTGTTTCCCGACCTTTTACCGTTATTTTAAATGGATTATTTTACCAGTGACCCTTTTTTCATAACAAAAAAAAAATGAAAAAACTGACAAAAAGATGTGATCGAAAAAATCACCAAAAACATTGAACATTTGACAGTCTCCTTGCATAAAATCGATATTTTTTTAATCTTTATGATGATATCTTTAAAAAATAGATCTTATCTCCACTCCCATCGCATGAAGATGGAATATCAGCGAGCACCATTAATTTTTGTTTCCAACTAACACACTAAAATATGTATATTTTATTGTATTGTTTAAGGAATCAAAAATGAATTGCTATCGAGTGTATGTGAACTGTTTTGACTGACAACAATAAAACGAATCGCAATTCAATTCATTTTCGATTTGCCGTGCCAAAATCATTGATATCAAATAAAAAACCTCTTAACGAGGTATATGTTCGAGCGACGAAGGCCGAATTCAAATCACAAAATTTCTGATATCAAATTTGTGAAGAAAAAAACAATTGCATTCGATTTGTCAACGATTTTTCGGAATATTAGTGCATTCGGTGCGTTTGTTTACATTTTTCTTTCTAGCTGTTAAAAACAACAATTTGTCAACGATTTTTCGGAATGTTCAAGAACAACGCGCTGAATGCACTAACTTTAAGAAAAATCGTTGACAAATCGAATGCAATTGTTTTTTTCGGCACAAATTTGATATCAGAAATTTTGTGAATTGAATTCGGCTTTCGTCACTCGAACATTTACCTCGTACAACAGACACCACTTTGCATACAAACAAGTTGAAAAAAATTGAAAAATAATCTGGGATAGAAAAATCCGAGATTTTTATCCGTCGTATATTTCTGTGATTGAATGGCGCAGTGACATTTGATGGTTGATATGTTGATGCAGATGTTTCTTAATTTACGTGTATAACTTACGTGATGTAATTGGTTAAAACGATGAGATGGAAAAATTCAGGAGTTTTATCCACTATCGCAACGGCACGCCATTGTTTTGTCAAAGAGAAGAAAAATGTTAATTTTTTAGGAATTTTTTTTTTAGGAAAAATCACCATAAAATCAATTGAATCGATTTAACTTTATAGTTTCTATTGTATCTATATTTGTCGATGTGATGTTTATTCGATCGATTCTACTCGATTTAAATTCAACAAAATGATAAAAAAGTGTTTTTCGTCGAAATGAAAAGCAAAAAAAATTAGATGTGGTTTTTCGGTCTTGATATGTTCGGCAAAGTTGTTGGTCTTGACCTGCGCAACAACTTTGCTGAAGAAAGCATAACAAAATTCTTAATGGTTCAAGAGCTATCAACGTGAAAATGAGGGTGTATTTTGACTCAGGGCCAAAACATGTCGAATGCGATATCTCAAAAATGGGGACTAGCTTTAAAATGGGACTAGCACCGTTGAATTCAGCATACTCGAATTAGGTTTACCCCCTGGGTGCCCAGCTTGTCACGAAAAAAAAGTTTGCAATTCAAGCACAGTGTAATTATAGTAAATACATATTTTATCAATACGGAAGAACTCACTACAATAACAAAATGCCTAAACACCAAAAAATCGTTCTGTTTTTAAGCTGTGCCTTGTATTGTACTAAAACATTTACCAGTTGAAATCATACAGGTAATTTGCAACATAATCAAAACCTAAGCCTAAACAATCACACCTTTCCGAAAGTATGGAAACGGCAAAAATATACCAAATACTGAAAAAAGGCGAAATGTGACAAATCCAAATAATTATGGACCCATAAGCTTGTTATTATACCTGGGGAAAATATACGTAATCATAACCTACGATAAAATACAGCAACATACCATGAATAACAGACTAATACCTGACAATCAGTTTGGATTCCAACAAGGGCACTCCACGATACACGCTATAACAAAGTAGACTTCAAACGTTTGCAGAAATCTGAACCAGAAGAAAGCGACAGGCACAATACTAGTTGACATGGAAAAAGCATTCGAGTCGGTATGGTAAGATGGACTATTGTACAAGCTAATCGAGATGAAGTTCAGCCCCAACATAATAAACTTATTACACGAACTACTGTACCGTGAGACGTTTCAAAACTACGATTAGCAAGGACACCTCTAACAAAACGTTCCACATCCAAAACGGGTTAAAAACAAGGATCAACTACGAAGCCAATTCTATTCAATCTGTATACTAAAGAACTCGTCGAACACCTGGTGATTTACGGCACAAGTAAAAAAATCAAAAACACCACACTAAACATACAAAAGGCAGTAGATTTTACTATGGATTACTTGCACACATGGAGGATAAAAGTCAACCCTGCTAAATGCGAGGCCATCCTATTCAGAATACCTTACCAGCTGGGACATGGAGACACACAATTAAATTAGAAGAAATTCCAAATCCAAATAGCTTGTTCGACCTGTGTGCAAAAGCCATCAGCTAAATACCTAGGCATAAATCTGGACAAACTACTATACCTAGACGAACACATACTGCAACAGGTGATAAAGGCAAAAAAATATTCCATGCAAACCGAAGAATATTTTGCACACATACAATAAATACGAAAGTAAAACACTTATTCTACAACTCTTTGGTACGCCCAATATTGACATACGGTTGTCTTATTTGGTGAAACGTCGGACCAAATACTATCGAAAAAGTTAGAATATTCGAAAGGAAATGTCTACGACACTGCCACGGAGCATTCCGCAAATCTAACACGAATTATCGACACTACATATCAAACCCAGTACAATATAATCAGTCCGGTGAAGATAGAATAGACCGGTACATACCAATTTTAGTCCGAAACCATATTAGGAGATCGAAAGCAAACACTGAAAATTAGTTAATATTTGCCCCACATTATACTGAAGATAGCATCAACAGGAAGAGCTGTGAGCGGCAGAATAACCCGGGCCCGAAGACATTTACCTACCTGGATAAGATAGGGTACATCCAGGAGAACATGACACGATACCCGCTGATCTATCACTTGAAGAGACGCCAAAACGAGAAATCACAACATTTTCAATAATTCAAATGAGTATGTAGCACACAATAGATACATTTTTTCAAATGTACTTACAGCAGGTCCAAGAAGTGCACCCAATTCTGATAAATATTGGTTTCTAAACCAATCGCCACCCACAACCGTGCATCCGGGATCAACATAAACTACCAGATACAACATACCATCTAATAAAACCCCGATAAAGAATAATGAGACGATAGTGGGAGTGGCGGAGGGTTGCGAACACTGATGCTAGCAGCCCAAAACCACTTCATCGTCACTTTCGGCCTTATTCGAATATAAAGCGATTTGGTTGTTTTTTTGCACTTTTTGGACCAACTCCCAATAAGTAAAAGTTGATATAAAAACACATTAAAGTAACAGACCCTTGAATTATATAAAAATTAAAAATAGTACGCAGGCGACACTCCTATGGAGCATACCGCGTAGTAAAAAAAAAAATTGTAAATGTAATGGACATTCCCCCAATCTGCTTTGGTCGGAGCATGAATTTATATTGATATGTGAAAAATAAAGCCGGACAAGGTGTTATAGAGCGTTTTTGCAAAAACATTATAGAGAAGATAGATTTAAGACAGAAACGGATAAAGATTCTCTCTGAGTAATCTGTCAAAATCCTTAGTTAAATCTATAAATATAGTTGATACTTTGAACACTTTATTAATATGGTCAGTTACTTGTTCTATAGGAAGGAGTATTGTGTTGTTCATAGTATTTTTATTTTTTGTAGAACCATATTGGTTTGGAGAGAGGAAAACTCTGTTGTCTAGGAAGGGAACAATTCTACTTTTATAGTTTTTTCAAATATTTTTGAGAATACAGAAAATAGTGAGATTAGTCATTAGTTGTTCATACTAATAATGATAAAACACATTATTTTTAAAGATCGGAATAAGTAAGGCTCGATTTAACGATGTCGAAAAAATCCCAGTTACTAAGCTTAAATTAAAAATAAAAGATAAAATATCGACACTTTTTTAGTGTCGATATTTTATCTTTTATTTGAGGACATTTTTTTATTAACAGTATTGGAAATACTATCCAAACCAGGGCTGGGATGTTGTACCATTACTATTTTCGACTTTTTTATGTCTAAATTTTCAGGAATCAATTATCATTCTATTTTGCGTAAACAATTATGAGTTTTATATCGCGATTTCAACCTCTTGATATAATTGTGAGCTTTCTCTGTTTAGTTTTTCTAAATTTGTCAAATTTTTTTAATAAATCTATTTTGTGTAAAACTAGTATCATGTTTCATTTACGGTAAATTTTTAGAAGAGGGAGCAAATTGCAAATGTGTGTCTGTAGTGTAAGTATGGCATAAGTACGAAGAATTTTCAAATGCCGCTCTTAATCTTTGGAAGGACAACCCAGACTGTGCGTAAGCTGGCAACATGCTGCTGGTGTACCGAAGAATTCGTTTAACGGCACGGTTGTAAGATTATGTCGTTTTTACAAGCTAACCGTTGCTATTCTTATTTGAAGGAAGTTTAAAATTATTTAAATCACTATCTAGAGAACTAACAACGAGAATCAGCAGGAAAATTAAAAAAGAAAAAAGAAAAACAGTATAGCGGTTATCTTAACATCGAAATGAGGACCACAAATATACGGGGAATATTTCGAGTCACAGTTTGTAACAGACGTAACCGTTAGGATCTGCTTTGTCAAACGGGAAACTTGACCTTTGTTTTCTGCTATATTTCAACAAGCGACCAGAACTTTATTAAGGTAATTCAATTTAAATGAAACCAAACTAATGAAGATATAAATCACTCTTTTTTTTAAAAATCACTCACCATATGATTCGTAAATATATTTTCAATTAATACTGGAATACTTTTTATGTAAACTTGATTATTTTCATTATAGTTTAGAAAAATTTCGTAAAATCGAACGTCATCAAACAACTTAACATAATTATTTAAACTGACTTTGCACGCGGCCACATAATTTCGGCCAAATTTCACATAATTATTATTCTCCACATTATTTTTAATTGGCTTAACACTCGCACACAAGTTAAAATCGTTCAACATCAATTTTTTTATTTTAATCACACTGCTATTTAAATTGAAGATCACGTTAACCAAATTTATGGTGCTGTTACGTGGATCATTCAATGTGAATTTTTGCTGGACAAATTTCTGTTCAAAATCGTGCAAGAAATGCGCTGATTTCTTATAAAAAAGCGTTTTTTGGAAATTATTGTAATTATTATTGAGCACATTTAAATTATCATCACTATTTATAATATTGTTGTAATTATTAAAATTAATATTAAAATTTATGGTGCTCGTCTGCATGAGCACGTATAGCATGTAACACGAAGAATTTTTTGTTTGTACTTCGTAATTATTCAGAATGCATAAATTAATTAAATTATCACATGAATTATTGTAATTTTTTAGTATATAACAAAAAAATAGTAAATATTTAAGATTTGTATTAAAATTATTGAATATTTTTACAAGCTGATTTGGTATGCAAAATTCATTGTTGTAGATTTGGTGCGATTTTTTGTTGCATTCACAGCTATTTAGCGATTCATTGAGTTTCGTGTAGATTTGAATATTATTAGTTTTTAAATTATAGTTTAAATCGTTGAAATATTTTAATTTACAATTATTGACTGTGGATTTATCGATGGATATGGAAGCATTCTTTTCGCAAACTGGCTGCTGCAGTATATTGTCATAGTCGAATTTGTTTATTGAGCTCGAGTCGCAAATGCAAGATAGACCTGAAATTATATAAAACATCAAAATATAAATAATTTTTTTATAAACGTTGATACGTATTATGTAAATAAAGAAACTAGGTAGTATATAGTTTTAATTTCCCAATTATAATAAATAGTATTATAATAGTATAGTATAATCCCAAGAAATCCATTTCCAACTTTCAATAATACCAACGAATTAACGAAAATGTGTAGTTACAATAACAAAACACAAATTACGAATTTGATTTCATTCAACTTTCTATTCGTCATACTCACGTTTGAACTTAAAATTTTCTATTTTTGTACAAATACAAACTAAACGTAACTTTTATAATAACAGGATTTCCGTACCAAATATGTTCACATTTGCTGGTGGCTATTTTTATTACAGTGACATGTTTACAACTTGGAATGACGTCTGTTCCGAGAACATATAGTAATCACCGAAAGAAAATGATTATGAAAGTTTTACAACTTGGGATTTTAGCGGAAATAGATTTATTAACGATAGGCACAGTTTGAAATACACAGATCACACATTGTGAGATTTGTTTATTCCCAAGACTTCTACAAAAAAAATCATAGGATACTATGATGGATACTCAAAAATCTGTTAATTTGTCTTCATTATTTTTAATTAAGCTCAGATTGCAAATTTATTGCATTTTCTATTTTTTATAGTTGTTTGGTAGAATCAAATTGTAATAAAATTGTTCCAAATCGTCCAAATGCCTGTTATTGACGTGTTTTGCGATATACAATATTTTTTGTTTTTCCATCTGGTTCGTACACAAATAAATTAGGTTTCCGACACGTGAACAGGCCAAATACAGATGTTTATGTGAGAAGCATGGATTTTCCAAATTTAGACCACGCACTTGTATCGATTGCCGCTCTGCTTTGTTAATGGTAATTACAAATGAAAGTCACACATTTGGAGTGGGTAACTGCAGCAGGGAAACTTTCCAATTTCAAAATGAAACTTGGCATACCAATTAAGCCCGATTTGTGTTAATTAGTACTCAAGGGAAAAAATTAGTGCTAGTCCAGGAACCGAAAAAACGGGAAAAGAAAATTTAAATTTCGCCTGAAAGACGAAGAAAAATAAAACCCAATTTCTAGAAAAAAACCAGAAATAATTTAAGCCTAATTTTAAAACTTCACAAAAGCGGCTCCACCGACGAAATTTGTGTTTATCATAGAAATATGATTTTTATAAATTTTCATTATTAAATTGAGGAAAAACAAACTAACCCCTAAAATATACTATATTGAACATACAAAATCCAGATGTATACCGTTCAATAATATTTTTGTTGAACAACAAATTAAAAAATGAAATAACTTATTATAAAATCAAAGAATAAGCATTTCAGATAGCATATTCCTCTCACGCATGTTCATTGCCATCCGAAAAATATAGTTGCTGAATTTGTGCTAATCCAGAATTGGCCCAATCCCATTGAACAACAAAGACTGTCGAATGAACAATTTTCTGACAAAAAATCATCCATCAATTCTGGATTACCACAAATTCAGCCACTATATTTTTCGGATGGCAATGAACATACTAGATAGGAATACGCAATCAGAAGTGAAGCATGTGAAGTTATCCCAGTTTTTCATCCCAGGATTTTTTTTTATTATTATTTACACGAAACTATTATATTCCATCCCAGTTTTTTCATTTTATACCTCTATAAGACGATTTAAATTATAAACACAACAACAAAATATCCCATCCCAGTTTTTTTCGTGTATTAGTTGCTCATGTAAAACAAATACTTGAAAATAATGTATTGAGTTTTGGCAATAATAATACTGTATATTTTAAGTTCGAAATAATAGTACGCCCTATTGTACATTTAAAATATAAAGGGAAGCTTAGAATGAGCTCCCTAGTGGCAGCCGTATGTTAGGATTGGCACAATCTTCCAGCTTCGATATGGCCCCATATAAATTTATATGAAAAACGTTTATAACTTCCAAAATTTTCCTGGGCCGGGAATAGCAAATGATGTTTTGAGATGGTACAAAATTAAGTAGTTACTGACCAAGTGGCCGCACCAGCCGTATGTTCAAATTTTAGGAAATGGCCAAGTTCCAAAATCCTAGATTAAATTAAATAAAAATTTGTATATCTTAAGAACTTCCTAGGCCGGAAATGGTTCTTTATGTTTTGAGTTGGTAATGATAAGGGCAAACTATGGTGAGCTCCCTAGTGCCAGCCGTATGTTAGGATTGGCACAATCTTCCAGCTTCGATATGGCCCCATATAAATTTATATGAAAATCGTTTATAACTTCCAAAATTTTCCTGAGCCGGGAATAGCGAATGATGTTTTGAGATGGTACATAATTAAGTAATTACTGACCAAGTGGCCAACACCAGCCGTATGTTCAAATTTGAGGAAATGGCCAAGTTCCAAAATCCTAGATTAAATTTAATAAAAATTTGTATCTCTTAAGAACTTCCTAGGCCGGAAATGGTTCTTTATGTTTTGAGTTGGTAATGATAAGGGCAAACTATGGTGAACTCCCCAATGCCAGCCGTATGTTAGGATTGGCACAATCTTCCAGCTTCGATATGGCCCCATATAAATTTTTATGAAAATCGTTTATAACTTCCAAAATTTTCCTGGGCCGGGAATAGCAAATGATGTTTTGAGATGGTACATAATTAAGAAGTTACTGACCAAGTGGTTACCAAGTTACTGACCAAAACATCATTTCCGGCCCAGGAAGATTTTGGAAGTTATAAACGATTTTCATATAAATTTATATGGGGCCATATCGAAGCTGGAAGATTGTGCCAATCCTAACATACGGCTGGCACTAGGGAGTTCACCATAGTTTGCCCTTATCATTACCAACTCAAAACACAAAGAATCATTTCCGGCCTAGGAAGTTCTTAAGAGATACAAATTTTTATTTAACTTAATCTAGGATTTTGGAACTTGGCCATTTCCTCAAATTTGAACATACGGCTGGTGCTGGCCACTTGGTCAGTAACTACTTAGTTATGTACCATCTCAAAACATCATTCGCTATTTCCGGCCCAGGAAGATTTTGGAAGTTATAAACGATTTTCATATAAATTTATATGGGGCCATATCGAAGCTGGGAAATTCTGCCAATCCTAACATACGGCTGGCACTGGGTAGTTCACCATAGTGTGCCCTTATCATTACCAACTCAAAACATAAAGAACCATTTCCGGCCTAGGAAGTTCTTAAGAGATACAAATTTTTATTTAATTTAATCTAGGATTTTGGAACTTGGCCATTTCCTCAAGTTTGAACATACGGCTGGTGCTGGCCACTTGATGAGTAACTACTTAATTATGTACCATCTCAAAACATCATTCGCTATTTCCGGCCCAGGAAGATTTTGGAAGTTATAAACGATTTTCATATAAATTTATATGGGGCCATATCGAAGCTGGAAGATTGTGCCAATCCTAACATATGGCTGGCATTGGGGAGTTCACCATAGTTTGCCCTTATCATTACCAACTCAAAACTTAAAGAACCATTTCCGGCCTAGGAAGTTCTTAAGAGATACAATTTTTTATATAACTTAATCTAGGATTTTGGAACATGGCCATTTCAGAAGTGCCAACTTCATTGGTTTGTAGAACATTTTTTATCAGAAAATTGTTCATTCAACGGTCTTTGTTGTTTAAAGGGATTGGGCCCATTCTGGATTAGCACAAATTCAGCCTCTATATTTTTCGGACGGCAATGAACATGCGTGATAGGAATATCCTATCTTAAATGCTTATTCTTTGATTTTAAAATAAGTTATTTCATTTTTTAATTCGTTTCAACAAATATATTATTGAACGGTATACATCTGTATACCTGTATCTTTTAGGGCAGTGGTTCTTAACCTTTTTGTGCTCGTGGCCCACCAAATAATTCATAATTATTTTGTGGCCCCTATTTTTTTAATAGTAATTTATATTTGTTAAATTATCTATAATAAATTTATTTGTTTCATTATTTCTTTATTCTTTTTTACATATCGATTGAATGCGATAATATATTTAGTACAAATCCGGGCATGCATTGCAATGCCACACAAAGAAAGAAAGTGTTTGTGTTATAATTCTGTTTCTTGAAGTCCTTTTGGATACACATTTTTTTTTTTGTTTTTTGCCATCTGGTATGTACAAAAATAAATTAGATGGTTTTCCGACAAGTGAGCATGTCACATATAGCTGTCCATGTGAGTAGAATTTTCCAAATTTAGTTCACACATTTGTAGCGATTGTGCCTGTGCTTTATTGATGGTTGCAAATCTGAGCGCAACGGAAACTGCAAACGTTTTAATGCTAATGGCATATCTGTCTGAATCATTGGGATTCGTGGCAACAGTATTTTTTCTGGCTTAAATCTTCCACTTAAAATTTTAGCTTTGACGAAATTGTTCATCATATTTTTCATTTAAAACCTGCAACGGTAGCAAAGTCGTGGTAGATAGATATGTCAGTGTAGAATGATAGCCGCCAATTTTCAATGTTAAAACGTGCGGTTGTATCCCTGGCAATTCAGGTGTATTCAATAATTCAGTTGGATAATTGAGAACTTTGTCTTGCTCTTGATTCACTCTATTATCGTTGGACTTAAACGTAGTCATTGAATGATGTAATTGATGGCAATGGCATCATTGTTTTTGGCTGCTAACTTACCATGTGCACTGAGTAAAACATAATTTTCGAAAATTCTATGCGATATTTAGGAAAATTTTGTGAAACAATTCGTCTGTGGTTGCCGTGAGTTTAGAGAAGTTTGTTAGCAATGTGATATCATAGAAAAATAAGTTTACCATAGATTTCTCATTTGTACAAAACGAGAGATAAAAATGAAATTCCAATGTCATGATTTGTGATTTTACATTGTGCGCAATGTAAAGTCACAAATACAATCAAGATATTGAAATTTAACTCGTTTTATACAAATGAAAAATCTATGTTAAACTTATTTTTCTATGGTGATACATTATATGGATTCGTAAATTGCTATTTTACCATTTATAATATCCAACAATTGTTTTGTGAATGCATTATGAATGAATTATGTTGTAGTTGAATAGGTATCGCCATAAAATTAATGATTTGACACATGCATTAAGTTCATCAGCGGCTGTTGAACGTGTTATAACTGGTAAAGTTTTTCGAAAATCGTCAGATAATAAAATGAATGCGCCACCGAAAAGCTGATAATTTCCTCTCAAATGTTTTAGTGTTCCATGAAGCTCCAATGCTTTTTTGTGTGCCGATGGCAGTTTCAATGCTGATTGTGTTATTCGACCACTATTCAAAAAAGTAAATTTTTAGATGACGCGATTGAGAGTGCAAAATCTTTTCGTGATCGTATAGTTTCCAAAATATTTGAAATGAGAAAGGTACTGCTTGTGACTCCGGGCGAGAGTAAAAAAGCGTTTTTGCAAACATATCAAGTGATTTATCTTCTCTAACTACAGCTTCGTAGTCATCAGCTGGCATTTGTTCAAAGGCAGTTCTAACCAATCAAATTAATTCTTTGTGTTGATTGAATAAAATTTTTAAGTACGACAATTTTTAGTTCAAAATAGGTTTAAACAAATTTTCGTTCGGCAGTGGTAGTAGTGATAAATTTGTCGTTGCAAATTCCTTGAATGTTGGCACGTATTTCTTGCGCACACTATTTGTTGCATCGGACAATGATATTTGGAAACACTAATTGCACTTGCGTATATTTACCAAGAAACCTTTCGATTGGCCTGTACCACCTGATACCAACGTTGATAATGGTTCGGATGGTGAATGTAATTCTGGTAATTTCACATTTCCTATACTGCGCAGCAACTTCCTTGTGTTTTAATTTTGAATTTGAAGGCACTTCGTGTATTGATTGCACAAATTATCCATTGTCTGGTTTCCCGTTGCTTGTCTGTTTCTGACCGCGAGTTCATACGACGGATAAAAATCTCGGATTTTTCTATCTCATCGTTTTAACCTATTACATCACGTAAATTAGACAACAGACACACTCTTTCAGCACAAAAAGATGAAAAAATTGAAAAAAAATCTGGGATAGAAAAATTCGAGATTTTTATCCGTCGTATGAACCGGCAGTGAAGTTCGTGATGCTCTGTTATTTCGTACGTGAGGTGTATAACAACCAATTGATTGTCGTTTGGCAAACATAGTTGATTTGACAGCTTCAACAATGCTTTTGGGCGACTTCAAGCCCATCAATACTTTAATTTGATTTAAAAACTAATAAAAAATTACTTTTTCAATAAAATAAGTTTTTCGTTATTTTGGATGAACTGCGGTTGTTGATTGAGCTGTCGCTCTCCATATTTCCAAAATAGAATAGGATATTGTTTTGATTTTTTGCATAGCTAGTAAATAAAATTCTGATAAATAAAAGCTGGTATTATTTGCGTAACAAAATCCAGATTTAACCAATTTTCTGTTTTAGAAAACAGAATACATAATAAATTTCTAAAATTAATCAAAATAAAATCTGATTTAACTTAGGTACGATACTGAATATAATTGCAACGATTAGACACACACCATGGACTGTGTCTTGGTTATCACAATACTACTCATTTAAATGACGATGGACTCTGTTTGATCGGGTCGGAATATCGCATTCAAATGTATCGTATCGCGTTGCATAGTATTCAACTGGATTGTACTTAACGATTTCATATTAATATTGATAGTCGATATGATTATAAATCGAACAACACATTTCAAGTGGTTCAGGAACACCTAGATTCAGGGGGCCTAGCCCTTCATAAATATTAGAAAGCCTGTTCATTTTAATATAAATTCCCTATGGAAATTTTGGATCAGGTTGGATAAATGGTGTGGAAACTTAGGACGGTTTCTTGGTCCAAGGAACGGACCCCTTGGATTTGAGCATGTCACTAATTTCATATAATTCCTTTTCTCATCCAGTACATACAACTTATACTTGGTAAAAATTTCATGACGATAAAGCGAGTGGCTGAAACAACCTTTCGGAACAAACAGACATTTTCGGGAAAAAAATATTTTGGAGGACTTAGGCCCAGGGGCCCCTTTAAAAATATTTCGAAAACCTGTTAATTTTGATATAAAATACCTATGCTATTTGAGAATTTGTTTGGTTGAATGGCGTGGAGGGACTGCTTGATGATGGACGCCTTAAATTCAAGCATGCCACTAAGTTTATTTAAACCGTTTTCTAAACTTATTCCCGTGGAAAAACTTATAACACACACCTGATGTTAACAATAAATTGATTTGTATGCCGAAAATGACATCCATATCCGCATTGTAGGCGCAATTAGTATAATTAAGTATCAAAATCCACCGTCTTGACTTGCGAAAAACAAAAGTCAGCTATGTAATTAGTACCCTGAAAATGACATCCATGTCAGCATTATTGGCATAGATAGTAGGTAGGTACTAAATTTGACCGCCCCCTCCACCACACTTTGTGAAAAACCAAAGGTGAGTAAAGTAATCAGTACCTCCGAAATTGACACCCACATTGGCGTAAATAGTATAGGTGGGCACCAAAAAGGACACCGCTTCCCATCTCGAATTCAGAAAAACAAAAGTCGGTAAGTTAATCAGTACCGCGAAAACCCCGAAAAGGACACTCATATCGGCATTATCAGCGTAGATAGTAGTTAGTTACCAAAACAACACGGTCGTCCTCTCCCTTCATCACGACTTGCAAAAAACAAGTCATTAACGTAATCAGTACCCCGGAAACCCCAAAAATGAGACTCATGTCAGCATTATAGGCGTATATATTTGTATAGGTACTATAGACACCGCCCCCATCTCGCCTCGCACAAAACAAAATTTCTCCATCTCGGATCTTAAAACGGATACGACATTTCTAATTGCACCGAAAACCATGAAAAGGACCTCATTGGAAAAAACTAAAATCACGGGCCGAATTTTTGTTGCAAAACAGTTTCTTGTCAAAATTAGTCGTTTCCGCTTAAATTTTGAAAACCTGATTTGGACCTCTATCGTTGCAAAACTACTTTAGAATCGTTTGTCCATAGTATTTCTTCTTGTAAATGATACACATTTCAATATAATTGCAAAAACTAAAAAGCTTCTATGGAAGCGCCACTTCCGGTGGACCGTTTTCGGCCAAAAAATACAGAATCACTCCTCATGACCCATAAAATACATATTATATAAATTTTTATTGAACTCGGTAGAGTAGCTCTTGAGTTTATCGATCGAAAATGATTCTATGGAAGCTGCAACTTCCTGTGGATTATTTTCAACTAAAAACACTTCTCATCACCCATAGCACATATACACAAATTATTATCAAAATCGGTGCAGCAGTTCTTGAGTTTTAATGTTTCAAACACACAGGTCATTTTTAAATCTATGTATAGAGATACTAAATATAAAAAATAACTATATTACTTCAATATCTATTTTAACTTTCATACTTCACAATTTGGTATTACGGTTAGCATATTTGCAATTATTTCTTTTGTACTAACAAAGTTATATTTAGGAAGAAATAAGAAAAAATAAGAAAACTTTATTTTTCTTATTTCACTTTTCAATACGATATCCAGTTATAAATCAATTTTTTTTTATTATATTCTGAATGCAAATTTTAACGGCCCCCGGCTAACTTCTTACGGACCCCAGGGGGCCGCGGCCCCCCTGTTAAGAATCACTGTTTTAGGGGATAGTTTGGTTTTCCTCAATTTATTAATGAAAATTTATAAAAATCATATTTCTATGATAAGCACAAATTTTGTCGGTGGAGCCGCTTTTGTGAAGTTTTAAAATTAGGCTTAAATTATTTCTGATTTTTTCTAGAAATTGGGTTTTATTTTTCTTCGTCTTTCAGGCGAAATTTAAATTTTCTTTTCCCGTTTTTTTGGCTCCTGGACTAGCACTAATTTTTTCCCGTGAGTACTAATTAACACAAATTGGGCTTAGTCGGTATGCCAAGTTTCATTTTGAAATTCGAAAGTTTCCCTGCTGCAGTTACCCACACGTAAAATTGCAAATGTTTGAATTCGAATTGCAACTGTCGGAATCAGCGGCGGTATGCCTGGCAAATCAAGTGAATTCAAGAATTTAGTTGGATAATTGACAACTTCATCTTAAATTTATGACAGTATGGATAGACTTAAACGTTGTCGTTTCGCCTGGTATTTCGTTTTGAATGATGAAATTGATGGCATTGACATCGTTGTGTTTGGCTGCTAATGTAGCACGTGCACTGAGCTACTGATGGTATTTGCAATTCTGTGTGATATTTGGGAACACTTTGTGAATCCATTCGTCTGTGGTTGCTGTGATTTTACAGAAGTTTGTTAAACATATGATACATTGGGCACTTTCAGGTTTCCTATCATGAGTTTTGAAATCATCGCCAATTTAATTTGAAAGTTTCATAGTGCTAAACATTTTCATAACGTTGGCTTCGATTTTACTCAACATGTTAGTAAACTGTTTTTTTTTTATTTGCTTATTTATTGTTTGAATCTGAATTAAATTATTAAAGTTTAAAAATAAAATAATTGCCTCTTACCACAAACTCAATATATCCAGACGAATTATTGGCGAATGAAGACATGGTTTTATCAAATTGACTGATAATTGCGCCAATTGTTGGTGAGAAAAATTTAAACTACATCGAGGAACCCCATTCGCTATTTTGATATTCATTTGACATCTACTTACTAGTAGATGGCACTACCATCAACATAGTCGAAAACATCACAATTTTTACGTATGCAGATACACAAAAAACTGAAAAACAATTTTATAAGTGAAAACTGTAAACTATTATTTTTTATTTGTTTTTATTTTCGTTATTCCATTCATTGGTTTGTTTTAAATTATATTCATATTGTTTATTTTCATACCTACCACGGATCAATAAGAAAATTTATTGATAAAAAAATTACTATTCGTATTGGCTATATACGAAAAATAAAAACCATGAATCGAACAAAATAAAGTGGGAACTATAGATAGAATAAAAAAAATAAAAAAAATAACGTAAGAGAGCGAGAGATAGGATTTATATGTATTCGACCATACTCAGAATAAGAAAAATAAAAACTATAAGAAAATTTGCGTTTTATTTTGCTGTCATTTAAAAAGAATAACCGAGCGAAAATTTTCGTCCAAGAATAAAAAACTTAACAAATACAACAACAAAACTCGAACAAATTTTTGTGCGTTGAATGTAATATGCATGTTTATTATTTTATGTATGGGAATTTTGAATTGTCCGTGTATATTATCTTTTCTATTTATAAAATATTCATGTACACATATACAAATATGAATATGAAATCACAAATAATTTTCACTACACCGTAGAATTGTATTTTTCTAAACCTAGTCTAAAAAAATAATTTATCGAATTGCGGTAATTCAAACCGCATATAAATATTTTTTATAATTTTAAACTCATATATTTGTTAATATGTAATACGTTTATACTCAAAGCTGTTGTAGTTTCACTCAAGATTTTAGGAAATACATCAAAAAAATATTACATGAAAAATATGAATGAACTTAATATTTTAAGTAATCTATAGCCGAAAAGTCAAATTGGAAAAATAATTTTTTGTCTTCGTTTCTTACGTTATTTCTGTTATTTTTTTTATTCTACCTATAGTTGGCCCATAATATCGGCAGTTAGTTCGACACACATACACACAAAAAATGACACATGGTATGCACGTTGTTTTACTTGAAATTAGTTTTAATTGTTATGTTAAATAATTTTTTGTTTAATATCGAATTTGTCGTGCAACCATTATTAAAATCAATTAACTATACGATGAGTTAACCCTTTGACTGTCCTGCGCATCATATGTGATGATGATACACTTTGCCTTATTTTTTATTACAAAATTTTGCTTGAGACTGAGAACATTACTAACAGATAAAAATAATTAATGTACCTATATTTACTAACTGTAAAAACAGTTATAAATTTTGTACAGAAATAATAACAACATGTGCTTTGATATATTTTGTATTTAGTCTTAATACATACATTTCAACTACATATTTTGATTTGATGCTAATTGATAACGAGAAAAATTATGAACGATATGCACAGAACGTCTGACAGTAAGTTTTAATATTAATGGTGGGCAGGCAAAGGGTTAAACAGGTAGGGCATTGAAAAAGAATTGCGATGAGGTTATTCAACAGAGTGAGGTTATTTGACATTAAATTTGAATTTTTAATCCCTAGAAGAAAATGTACATCAAACATATGTATGGGGACGTTTCCGCATACAATAAATCATCCATATACAATAAATTTCACTTGGTATACCACTAGATAAAGAGGAAGAAACCAGCAATTTTACTAGTTAAGTTATAATTAATTTATTTAATCAAATTCAATAACAATAAAACAAATAAAATAAAAATTTCAATAATAAAGTTTTATTAAAATTAAAATAAATTTTAATAAAATTTAAAAATAAAATAACAACCCATGTGCGGTACATTTCATTATATAATTATTTGTTTTGCAATAGTATTCGCCAATTAGGATTTCGTACGGTTTTTAATTTTTCTGTATGTGTTTTTCAGCTAACCAGGAACAGTATTTTCTGATTAAAACTAAAATCATGAAGTTTAAGGCTGCCTTGTTATGCTCATGGCATGGATTTTGTTCGACATACAAATCTTTGTAACACCTGCTGGTGTTAACAATACAAAGTTGGACAATATTCTTTTTCAAATCTTTCATATTTGCACGTTCTGAAAACATCCGGGAAAATAAATAAATTTGTTCTTTGCACATTTTGAAATAATAATCAGTTGGAGCTTTAAGATTCTTCTTTTTTCATTGTCATAATTTTTATTGCTAATCAAATATTCAGTCGGAGCCTCTAAAATTTCATCAGTTTTGATAAACATGTTTTCGCAACGGGAACATTTGGAAACATTTGGAAACATACCGCATTGAAGCTTCTTAGGTACATCCAAATTAAAAAAAAAATTCAGATATATCTGATATGTCATCAGCAGGTGACAGCACCTCATAATGCACGATTCCTTTTCGCGTTTCGCTAATAGAAACCCGGTTCATTAAATTTTTAACTGTTAATTCATGAGGTACCCAAACGTCAAGCTTTTTTGTATCCAGCCATTTTCAAATGGTTTAAACCTGTTTTGTGATCAATATTGAGTTCTTTACCAATGGCATGGCTGCTTATATGCTGGTCTTCTTCAATTTTCTGCATGATTTCATCGAATTTTCCACTGGTTGGTCGACTAGAGCGAGGGGCGTCTTTCACATCCATATTTCCAGAATGAAAGCGAGATTTCTTTGCTGCTCATTTTGATAAAGCACCTTCTCCATGCACAATTTGTTCGCAAACCTGAGCCGCGTTTTTAATTTTGTCGTAATAAAATTGTAAAAGTAAACGAATTTTTTCATTATTTATCTATATGTTTAAAATGTAACTTTTTATTCATTTCACCGATTTTAATGTTTTGTGTGTCAAAGTGCAAGTTAAAATA
Organism: Nephrotoma appendiculata; assembly: GCA_947310385.1. Classification (NCBI taxonomy): domain Eukaryota; kingdom Metazoa; phylum Arthropoda; class Insecta; order Diptera; family Tipulidae; genus Nephrotoma; species Nephrotoma appendiculata. The sequence continues at coordinate 244,204,366 of OX371223.1, read as the reverse complement.
TCACCTTTCAAACGCATACAAGGTTGCCTGATTTACACCAATATAAATGTATTAAAATGTTAACTCGCACAATTTTCCTTAAAACGAATTTAAAGTTTTCGTTATATTATTTATCCATAGATCATCGTTTTTTATTTTTAATACAATTTTCATTAAGAATTTTTCCTTTTCCAAGTAGGTACGTGTGAAGCGCTCAAAGGCGCTTCTATTATGTTTGTGTGTAAAAACATTTATTGCTCATGATGCAGAAATGCTTTAGAGTATGCGAACAAACCAAAAACAAGTGGACGGCGGGCCATTCGCCCACCCTTTTATATATAAGTTAATTATTCTGAAATAGACCCAGTTTCAGACATCTAAATGTTCAATAGTAACTGAGTTGTTAGTTCAATGAAATAGAATGTAAAACAGCAAGCTGTTGCTAGCGACATAATTGTTTTCAACATTTATTATAACTATATAAATTAATAAATCATCATCCTTAGCTATTTATCTACTATTTCGAATAACAACATAATCGAATGATTAATATTTTATTAAATAATAATTAAATTAAAATCTATATAACACAATGATCGTAAAGATTGGTATTAACTAATTCAACCCGGACAAAAACTAATATTTTAAATGCAAAGAAAAATTAAAGTATCCATTGAATGTAAATTGTAAAATTTTTTCGTTTGTTGCCAAGTGAAAGTGAATAATACAATAATGGCATTAGAAAATCTGGAACATTGGCCCCTTAGCAGGCGTTTCTATTCTAATTGCTCCTCATCGGCGATATAATAAATTGCGAAAGTAGGCGTTAATTTAGGTGTATATCTTTTCATTGGTTGTATTATACTGCAAAAAAGATTTATTATTCAGAAAATATAAACTACATTAATATGTGAAAAAAATTCTTGGTGGGTGGTTAATGAATTCAAAAGTTGTTAGAATGAACAATTTATGCCATTTGCCTTGACTAAACAAATATTGAAGCTTCTGCTATTGTTCAGCACGCGACTGATGCAATTAAACTTAGGTGGTTACTTTTTGATTACATTTTATTAGATTAGAATTGTCATAATTTTATTATGGTGTACTCCGGATGATTTTAAAATTTCTGTACATGTACATTAACAAATAAACTACACAGAATAAATATTTTATTTTAGTGATATCTGTCTTTAAATTTCAGGGACTTCTAGTTTGAATTTAGTTTAGTCAACGTAGTTGATTGCACACAGCATTAATATAAAACAAAAATTTAGCTTTCAAGTGAATGTGTAAAATCCTTCGGACTTAGAATATCTACAATGTTTGGTTGGCATGGCAGAGAGAAACAATTTAACAATGTATCCCAACAAAGTCAAACAATCGTTGTTTTGGTCAGTAAATGGAAGGAAATAAATTCATCCTCCGGGCATGCTAGTATTCCTCATCCAGTAGCAATATGCCTCTTTCAGCTGCCCTGGGATCTGGCTTGGTTTCAATGAACTAATCATTTGCTCATTAATCCGAGATTTAATTGATTGTGTACCTTAGAATAAAGCGGCTCAATCCCTACTATGTTGTCAAATAACTTTTGCTTACTACCATTTGCAAAATAACTCTTGGCAATTTTGCAAACAGCTTCGCATAAAAAGGCAAATACCAATCAAACAATTAGCCGAAAACCAGTTTAAAACAAGAAATAAATATTATCCATACGTATTTTTCTATGATGAAAAGTAAATGATTGTTTTATTCCACCAATTATTTTAGATAAAAACTTAAGTATAGGAGAACTGGTATAACTAAAAATTAGTATATGTTACTAATTTTTACTTATATTCTTCGATGAATAGGCCATAGTTTTGTTTTATTTCAAAATAGGCTAACAGTTTTTTTATTGTTTCACTGCAGAGTTCATCGAACAATACGCAGATATTTAATATTTTACAGAAATACTTTTTTATTTAATTATTATAAACAAATCATGAGAACTTAACCACTTAAGTGACGGCTTTTTGTGAGAAAGTGTGTCCATAAATTGTTAGCTTTTTTTTACATTTCATTAGAAAATAATTACCAAGTAATCTGAATACAAAATTTTTATTTTTCAATTATTGTTTCAATACAAGCTTTGCGCGAGCAAGACTCGAGCAAATCAAAACACAATCGAACTACGCGTCCGAGTCACGCTCGGGCAAACCACTCAAGTGGTTAAAGGTGCAGTTTAGCAAATATTCTGGTGCCCCACTCCATATTGGGTTTAAATACACTATATGTGAATATATGGATGATATGTAGATCATACTGAGGATTGGTTTGGGTAAATTGTTTCGCGTTATTTTTATCGCAAATATATATAGTATAATGCATTTCTTTAATTTATCTATATGCAAATTCCATTTAAAGCTGGAGTCAATTACAAGCCTCAAATATGAATATGTTGTTGCTCTTTATGATTAATAAGAAAAGTATTAATTTTAGTATTCAATTTCAGGAAATCTCTAGATACATCCAAAATATATATATTTTTTCCTTAGGTACTGATTTAATGAAGCAATTATTGAAGACCAATATCATCATTAAACTCGGTTAAACCTAAAACCTTTATTCTTCCTTGCAGTAGATCAGAATTGAATCGTGTCGTGCCGTAGGATCGCTATGTGTTTGACATACATTTTTTGACTATCAATTATATGTAAATAATAATATAATTACCGAGACCGACTAAAGCATCTCTGCATTATGATGTATTGCTCATTTTTACACGTTTTTACAAACATAATAGAAGCGCATTTGTCTTCACAGATATTTAACTCTATTGATTATCAACAATCAATAAATATAGGTACCTACGTGGAAAAGAAAAATTCTCAATGAAAATTGTATCAACAATAAAAAACGATGATCTATGATAAATAATATAACGTATACTTTATAATCGTTATTGTGGCGAGTTAACATTTTAATACATTATATTCCTGTAAATTATGGTTCGCATAAATATAAAATGGGAAACGAAGGACGAAAAGTGAAAACTATATAAAATAAAATATAGCTTCCCGAATAAAAAAAGGCTGACTTAAAAATTGTATTTTTCCGGACTTAAAACCAGCGTTTTTATTTCATTTTAAAATTGACTTAAAATCTGTAATGAAAATTAAATAAAAAAAAACATACTTTATTAATGCATATCATAAGCCATTTTGAAAATGATTTAAGAAGTGTATTTATAAAAAGCATAAAATGTGTAATTATAAATGGCATAAAAGTCCACTTATAACGCATGCATTTCTATTGCACGGTTTACACGAGAAAATTGTTTTCTTCTGCAAACTTTTGCAGGTAAATAAGAAAGAATTCGCTATATAAAAATATTCAGTATGCGAGAAAGAAATAAACATATATAGTAATGGCGTAATTTTTTTTATAGGATCATTATTACTTTATTTTTAATGAATTCAAATGAGAAATTTAGATTTTTATCTATGGCGGCTGTTTTTATTATGAATGCTCAACATTTATAAATGCGAAATAATTTTTTTTCTTGTTGATTTTAAAAATGTTGCCATAAAAATACTCGGATCGAATATATTTTATGGCGACATTTTCATTTTTATGGTCATTTTTGCTCAAAAATTCTTCTGCAAAATTTTGTCGTGATATATTGCTTTTCTTGTCTCTCATGTGCAAAAAGTGAATGTTATATCTTATTCATTTTGCAGGAGAAAAATGTTGGTCTTGTGTAAACCGGGCATATATCTATCAAAAACAAATGTAAATTTTATGTTTATAATGTAAAATAAAATATGGCTATTTTAAGTCATTTTGAAAATGAATTATAAAATGTATTTTTAAAATGACTTAAAATATGCCTTCCTTGTGTCATTTTTAAATTAAATTTGTTTTTGTAAAACACCTTTGTTAAGTCAGAAAATTTGTTATAAATATGACTTAAAAAAGATCCCATTTTTTCATATAAAAACATATTTTTTAAGTCTACCTTTTTAATTTCGGCCTTTTTCAATTCAGGAAGCCATAAAATATGTCTGAGTAATTCATAAAAAATTTAAACTACATATCCACATACAACACAACTATACTCGAATATATATAGAAACAAAAAACTACATGCAGCAACATTATAGAAAAAAGAATTATGTATCTATTTTACGAAATTTATTTAAAATCTATTTTTCTCTGTACATGTATAGCGCACATGGCCAAGCTCCACGTGCTTCACTACCCGTGTGTTCTGATATACATGCATATTTTATTTTTTATATATCCATACTACATACACGCAAAACAACTAAACCATGAATAAGAGAGCTCGTTTTTAATAAGCCGACACTGATCGTCGTGTTGTTTTGTTATTGCTTCCTTCATTCATAAAGTTTTATTACTATGTGTATGTAGTTTAGGTGTGAAAAAAAATACGAACGTTTTTTTTAGGCTGTTTCTGCTATGTATATATAGATGGCAGGGTTATGGGGTTCCTCGATTAGATTACAAAAAATAATGTAATATGAAAAGTGGAGCCACAGTATTCGACCAAACTTTCTTTCGCAATAATTCGTCTGTATATATTACGTTTGTGCTCTTACACTTCTCAGTGGATTCAAAACTCCTTAAAGAGAAATATAAACAACATTGGAGAAATATCCCTAATATTACCAAGACTCATTGGTATGGAAAATTTATTGAGTAGCTAAATATGTACTAGATTATCGCTGCTGGGTTTTGATTGTTGTCAATTTATTTCTGGTTTATTATGATAAAATGTTTTTCTTGTGTGTACAGTAAGCAATTAAGAATACTAACAATAATTATGCTTATTAAACATTTGCATTACATATTTTTAAATATTAGTAATGTAATGTGCATCCTGATTAAATTAAAAAATTCAAATACTCATGGCACATGTTCAAACCCGTTATTGAACAACATCCTCCACTTCACCCAAAATGCATGGCGGTCGTCAAATTAAAGACATCACAGCGGAAGATGGTAAAAATCTAAACAAAAACTAGTTCACGCACAGGAGAATAAAAATTTCCACACCGTTTCGGGATTTTAACCTTTGAGTGTCCCTTTCGCTGTTATTGAAAATGTTTAAGAGAAGCATTAACTGCACCAATCGTAACGATCGATTCTGCTTGAGGAATTAAACTGCATTTTTCTGTATCCTGGTCTTTTCCGTTTGCTATTTCATATCTGTACTGCTCGTTGAGTAATTAAGCTAATACCAAAATCCTACTAATCCTGAAACTTGATACTGGAAAGGGTGGTGTGAAGTAACCCCTATCTAATTACATTGTTCTGCAGGTACGACCAATTTTACATTATTTTTTATAGTCTCAAAACTAAATGCATACTTCGAGCTCGCCATTAGCATCACTTGAGTGGTTCACAAATTATAGTTCTTTACATTCAAATTTAATTAAAAATATGGTCTAGTGCCGGGTATTCTCTGTGTCGAAATACTTTTACTCGACTATCCCAAGTAAGGATGGGGATCGAAAAATCTGGTTGGATCAACTAGCGGCATATATCGTTCAACAGTTGGTTTGCTAAGCTTGGATGATTTTTTTAGAATTTTTCTATGCAACGGAGCTGAGATTTAGTCTACAGAAGTCAAGAAAATCTATGTTGACCCAAATAACGGCGTCATCATCCAAGCTCATTCAACATTCACCTACCAAGCGAGTATGCACTAGTTGGACCAATGTATGGTTTTTTCTTTTGTATGCTTAGAAACTGTAGATGTAGTCCGCAGAAGTCAGGAACTAGTCGATAGCCAAAATAGCGACGTACATTGTTTGATGTGAGTTCAATGATTAAATAGCATCGATGATTTTTCTAGAATTTTGTCGATCACTTGGAGCAGAGATATAATCCAAAGAAGTCAGGAACCATCCATTGTCCCAACTAGCGGCGTACATCGTTTAGCAAGTGAATGCGGCTGGATGATAACGCCGCTATTTGGGCAAACGAAAATTTCTTGACTTCTGTGAGTTCTGTGGACTAAATATCCGCTTCTGCATAGAAAAATTCTGAAACAAATATCAAAGCTCATTCAATATTCATCTATCAAATGATGTACGTCGCTAGTTGGGCCATTGTATGGTTTCTTAATTCTGTGCATAGAAAAATTCTAAAATTAATCAACCAAGCTTATCAAACACTCATCTATTTAACTTTGTACCCCACTATTTGTAGGTCAACCTATATTTCCTCCTATGAATAAACAGATTAAAAAAAAAATCTTTCAATCTCACTCAACCTACCAAACGATTTACGCCGCTAGTTGGGTCAATGTGTATTGACGTTTTACTTCTGTGGACTATCTTTCAACTTCTTTGCATAGAAAAACTCTAAAAGAATCATCCAAGCTTAGTTACCCTCACATTTATACAAATATAGGAATCTAGTTGGGCCAACGTAATAGTTCCGGCCAGAAACTATTTTTACAGCTAAAAGCAACGAACGAGTGGATATGTTGCGGCCAATACCTGACCATGAATGTTTACAATACAGGTAGATCTCGAATTCACCAATCATACTTGAATTCTAAAGTGAAAAATTAAATTTATACCGGATTTTTGGTAAAAACTATCTTATATAATCAAAAATGCTACATGCGAGTGTAATGGAAGACAAAAATATCCTCCAAGTTCCGAACAGTCAATCCGCCTGCGCTGGAAAACCCTTAAGTGTAAAGTTTTCCTCCGATTGGTCAATCCACCTGAACTATAAAGAACCAACATAAATTTAGTCTCACAGCACCACACGCACCCAATGACACAAATACAGATTTTTTAAAAATTACTATTTTTTTACTTCGGCGATATAGCGAATGGTAAATTTGCAAAACTTTCTATGTCAAATTTTTTAATCTATCTATCATATAAAAATGAATTCCTGTTTGTTTGTTTTGAATCAACCGATCGCCATGAAATTTTTACCATGTACAAGTTGCACATTCAGAACCAACCTTACGATATTTTGGAAGGGGCTGGACCCCGGAGCTTAGGGGCTGCGGTACAAATTTTTTCGAAAATTTTAATTTTCTTTAAATTTTTCCACGAAAATGAGTTTATGGGGCTGGTTATATGAAATTACTGACATGTTCGAATCCGAGGGGCTTAGCCCTGGATCAACAATTAATTTTTACATGCATAGATACAAATATTTGATTATTCCAAAATGACTTCTCAGTCGCTCAACCGAAAATAGCATATTCTACAAGAAACATCCTTGGATTCAAATTATTATACGTGTAAAATTGCCTTAGTTTGAAAAAACTTCTTTTGTTTTTCGAAATGTCATTTTCAACCACAGTTCGCGGTAAAACGTATCGAAGTGGACGTAGTTGTTTTAATCGTTTTGAATAAATTAGTTTGTGTTTCGGATGCCGTTGTTCTCGATTAGTTAGCTATATTGCAATAAAATAATTGTTGGTGATTATTTTACAGGTATTAAATATTATTTCAAGTGAATATACATTCTTATTAGATTTAAGTTTTCAGTTTATAATGTGTTAATCTATGATTACTTTTTGACTGTAGATAACATTTGATATTGCTAAAAAAAATTCTGTAAAGACATTTTCAGATACCGTTCGCGGTGAAACGTATCGAAGGGAACATTAAAATCGATTTGATAAATTAATACTAATTTCTGTTTTGAATGCCCGTCATTCCTAATTAATTAGCTACACGTTTCATTTTTGCTTAAAAATGCCACCGAAAAAAAGATCAATTGGGCAGGTAACTGCAAAATCGAAGAGGATTAGAGCTGCAAGGGTGGCTGAATCAAGCGAACAGTATGAAACACGACTTGCAAACGTTCGAAGCAGGATGTCTCCTTCTAGAGCTACTGAAACCATTGAACATCATGAGACCCGGCTGAAGGTGATTTAAAGTTAGCAGCATTCAATTACGAGAAAGACTATGATTACAATGTTTCAATTAGGCAAATGGAAAACATTTGTTTGTATTGTCATGCTTTAAAGTTTCACAATGAATCGCTTAGGATTGTGTTGTTCAAATGGAAAAGTGAATTTGCCTCCTCTGGATGATCCACCTGAACCTCTTCTAGCTTACGTCTCCGGAACTACTGCGTTATCCAGACATTTTCTACAAAATATTCGAAAATACAACTCATGCTTATATACTAGTAATTAATAAAAAACATAAACTATTAATTTTTTTTCATTAATATTCTTTTCAAATAATGTATCATGACAGTTAACATTCTCAGTCCCGAAAATTTTAACTGTTTTGTTAGTTCACCTATCATGATAGCACAATTTTCGGGGCTGCGAGTAAAAACATGGCGTTTTTCGGGGCTGATAGCAAAAATTGTTACGATAGTAGTAATTGGTGTTGTCATTTCATTTTTCGGGTATCGAATATCAAAGTACTTTTCGTACTGCCAAAGTATCTAAAAAAAACTATATAGTATCGACAATATCATCCCTGAAATCTACATTTCAAAAATGGCTTTAATTTTTTTTTATTTAATTTCTATTTATGTTAAAGCCAAAAAATTTTTATTGAAAAATAATTCGCAATTAAAACCGGTATCATAGGCAAACGGGGAAAAGAAACGAAAAAGAAATAATTTCTTTGATATGTCGGTGTGGCAGAATTACAACAATTTCGAATAGTATGGTATTAGAAATCGACTTATGTTGGATAAATGCCCGGTTTACATAAGCTTAACATTTTTCTTCTGCAAAATGAATAAGACAATATAACATTATATTCATATATAACATAACATTGACTTTTTGCACATGAGAGACAAGAAAAGCAATATATCCCAACAAAATTTTGCAGAAGAATTTTTGAGCAAAAATGACCACAAAAATGAAAATGTTGCCATAAAATATATTCGATCCGAGTATTTTTATGGCAACATTTTTAAAATCAACAAGAAAAAAAATTATTTCGCATTTATAAATGTTGAGGATTCATAATAAAAACAGACGCCATAGATAAAAATGTAAATTTCGCATTTGAATTCATTGAAAGTAAATTAATAATGATCCTATAAAAAAAATTACGCCATTACTATATATGTTTATTTCTTTCTGGCACATTGATTATTTTTATATATAGCGGATTCTTTCTTATTTACCTGCAAAAATTTGCAGAAGAAAACAATTTTCTCATGTAAACAAGCGACAAAAAATTCCAAAATCTAAAATAAAAATGTACATGTATTACCAAAATAATTAAAAAACGAATATCCTTCGGCTTCAACAGTTTCGACACTAACAAAATTACAAAACAAAACAACTAGAGAAAGAAATAATATTTTTTTGTATTTGTTTTGTTTGTATGACGACGAGACGATTGAAGAAATTTATTTTGGTTTTAAAAGAACGAGGCGGAGACAAAAACTAGAAAAAATTGGAAAACGAAAATAAAACCGAATAAGCTTCCACTTCGAGGTAATAATTACAACTAGATATATTTTGTAATGTAATTTTCTTTTTTAAAATTTATCTGCCATCTGGATAATATACCTTGAACCATCCACTTAGCGTGTCGTCATCATTTGGTTTAAGCGGCCAGTAGTTTAGAAGGCATTGGTACGAACGAGCCATGCTACACACGGTTTCATCTTCCTTTTTTTCCCCTTTTACCTACAAAATCCGTTTTAACTGCGACATTAAATTGTTCGGTGAATCCGAACTAACACAAATAGAAATGAAAATAAAAAAATTTAAGGCTATTTTTGAGATGTAGATTTTTGTTTATTCGAAAGGACAAAATAAAACAATACAAAAAATTTTGGTGTTTTAATATAAAATAAGGGTTTAAATTAACAATAAAAATCTATTATGACTTAGGTTGAAGCCAGAAACTGAAACCGTGTGTAGCTTGGCTCAACAAGATTATAATCCTAGTGAGCATGTTCACTGATGTTTTTCTGACATAAAAAATCGGTATATTTTTGACATATTTTACCCCGGCAAACTTCGCTTCAGTAAAATATCCCAATTATTTTTTATTACACGAGTGAACGCGTTTATTTTTGGCTTGGCATATAAATGCCAACCGAGCGCACCCTATAAATCGGTATATTTTTAATTCCACTTTTGTTTTGGATTTTATCGGGTTTTTTTTTGACATCTGAGTCAAAACTCAATTTTTAATAGCCGGCTAAACTTGATTCAATCATAAACATTTTTGTTAATATTTTATTAAAATTTAAACAACACTTAGGAAATATATCACTTCTATATAAAATTCTCTTGTAAAGGAAATTATTTAAAATACTGAACTGTCAAATTTATATGGCAAGCCAAAAATAATAAACGCGTTCACTCTTTTAATAAAAACAAAACTGGGATATTTTACTGAAGCGAAGTTAGCCGGGGTAAAATATGTCAAAAATATACCGATTTTTTTTTGTCAGAAAACCATCAGTGAGCACACGGCCATTTTGGATTTTTCGTATTTGTTGTCTACCAAAGGAAAATTAGTGCATTGTGTCTACAGTCTAGTGAGTGCAATCGTTCAAAAATTATACTATGTATAGTTTTAATTTGATTCAGAGTGTACTGAAACTTGCTTGCAAATAACTACAAAAGTTTGACAGGTTTTGACTGTATTTTTAAACACAGAGGTTAACATAAATGTTTGTAAGTTTGATTTGTTTGCAAGCAGTATTGCTTGCTAAGTCATCAAATTTATGTATACAGTTTACTTTTTGAACTGTAGACGGTAGTCATGTTGATAAAAAGAATTCAATAAACGAAAACATATTAAAAACACAACAAAAATTAGGATGGTTCGAAAGATGAAAGAGAATGGAGGTACTTTATTCAAACAAATTTTTCGTGTGTTTCTTCGCGTGCATAGTTGTTTAATGAAATGTTAAGTGAATATTTTTGCAATAATATAATATAATATTTGTTAACAAAGTTTTGAATTATAATTTTTAATTGTTATTTATTCAAAGCTTACTGTTTGCTTACCACGCATGACGATTGATGTTTCAAGAAAACAGAAATACAAACTAAAATATATCGCTTAAATAACTAAACTGATATCTATAGTCAAAAGCTGAAACTATCGACATAAAACGACGTTATGTAGCAACATTTTTAAAGTAGTGAGGCCCGTAATATTCGAGATGCACTGACCTAACTCAGCTAATTAAAGAGCATGGTTGTAAACTTTCGTTTCGGTTTTCGGTCAATTTAAAAAAAAAAAACCGCAGATATTCAGAGCAATGTGTGAGTAGTGAAGGCAATATTGCTATTGTCAAATAGCTTGATAATAAATGGTTATATATTGCAATTTTATTGAATCATTTGAAATGCAAACAATAAGATGGGATAAACCCAATATACGATAAGTAGAGGTTACACAACCAGAAATTGTTCGCTCATATAAAGAGTTTAAGGGCGGAGTTGATTTTTTGGATTAGCTTAACAAGTATAGGCTATAGGACATCTATAAGGTCCAAAACGTTGCCTTTATGAGTTTTGACTGATTTTATGAAATTTTCCATAGGCCGGATTGAATATAAATCCGAGATACGAAAACCAAAATGTATATACCAGAAAAACATTAATAGACACCATTAGATCTCGTGGAAATCAGATTGTACATGTTTTAATGCAAACAATGAAAAGTACGCGAAAGAAGTCGTCCTCCATCCGTTTTTACAAATAATGAGTGTCAACCATGTTCTCTAAAAAATATGATAGCATTGACCATTTCTCTGAGTTTAGCCAAAATAAGGAGGCAACAAGATGTAAAAACCATTTAACCACGAAATAAATTTTTATTTCTGTTGTACTAAATTAGTAATATAATATTGTTTTAGTATACTACTAACTGATTCCATATGTGTTGAATTTATGCAAGATTTCTAGAGCTATGTAAGGTCCAATTTGAAATAAATTATTTTTTTCTTTTTGAACAACCGTTTGATTTGTACATCTTATGTACATTAGGAAAAACCTATATCCAGGACATATTTTCTTGCATTTTCTATTATTTTTGCTTTTTTTTATAAAGAATATCAAAAATCAATTTTAAAAAATTCTGTCTGCCATATACATAATTCAGGATTGAAAGGGTTAGGCTATCGCGATATCGAACAATTGTTTTAAAAAAAATGCGGCTTCAGTTACCTCCAAGTACAAGCAATACTGTGCATGCACAAATAACTTTTATTTTTAAAACATAATTTGTTTATATGAAATGCTAAAACGAAAATTGATTATTTTCTAAAAATTACTATGTATTTCTAATGCTTTTCCAATTTCATCATATTATACCTACAAACAAATTGGTGAAGAACTATGCATATATAGTAAATAGCTACAAAATTACTTAAAAAGTAACTACATACCAGTAAATTTCAATAAAAACAATTACTGTAATTAAACTGAATTGTTTGGTTTGCTACGCCTTTTGTTTTGGGTGTGAAATATTGAACATCATCAATCCTAAAATATAAAATTGACGCTTAGTCTGTCTATTTTATATCACCGTTGTTCCAATTGTATTACAAATGATAAGTTTTATCTAAAACACGAAACCCCTTTGCAAGGTAACAAATAATAATCAGCTAAAATAGATTTTGGTTGCTATAAACAAGAGTCCATACCCCCCACCATAAACAATTTTTGCTTGACAAAAAAAGAGTTTTCGTTTTTATAAATAAATATTTATAAAATTGATTAAACAATTAAGTCACCCCTGTATTATTTTCCAAATATTTAAATTTCTAAATTTAAAAAAATATTCCAGTAAATTACATAAAACACGCACTAGTACGTACCATCAGGATGTGGCGATAAATTTAAACTAGATTCACAAACGTGACACTTTAATTCGTTAAAATTATAAAATTCATTTTCACCACAATTCTCAATCGTTTGATAGAAATAAATTTCACTTTCATTTCCTGAAATTATTTTTAATTTTGTAATAATAAACGCGATAATTAGATATGATTTTAACCACATTTCTACGTTTTTTCCCGGTTAAATCGCTTGCTTAACGAACGTTTTAGAACTGAACAGGTAAATCTATTTACATGGACATTTCGGCAAAAACAAAAGCATAACAATAGTATTACGGTGGCATGAAAATATGTAGGGAACAGTTTTCCTACAAAATTTTCCTTGACGACAGAATTTTTAACACAACACGATATTGTTTTTTGCAGTCAGGCAACTATGTTTTGTTTATCAAAAATGTCATGGCAACTTATGTTTTTATAGTATTTTATTCTATGTTATGTAGATTTAAGCCTGTGGAAAGCGGATGCGATAAATTTTTCCTTTTCCCCTATTTAGCATCGGACGAGTACTTCCCACTTGTGGTTTGTATTATTTTATATTTAGGTTAATAATCTTTAGTGAATGAAAATAAAACGTTATAAGACGTACATTTTTTGTATATAGGTTTTTAGAATAAAATTATGAAATATTGGTTAGAAATTGGAATCGGAATGGCTGGATTGGCTATCTGATATTTTAATGCGGTAACACGTAAATTCAAAATGTAATCTTTTCAAAATTATTTCAGTGCGTGATCCAACACATGAACTATGGAATTATTTATTGCTAAAATGTTGTGCTGCTAATATGCTAGTTATGATCGTTATAAGAATTAAAATAGAAAAATATAAATATAGTTATTTTTTTTTATTTATTTATATTGAAATAAGTCTACAAATTTTACTTGAAAAATATAATTTAAGAATACAAAATAAAATAAATCCGCGTTGGATTTGAAAATTTGAAATATAAAAGTAAAGTAACAAGTAAAAATTACTGAGAGGCATAAAATTGCCTTAAACTATTTTTAAAATTATCTTTAGTTAAACAAAACTCAAATAAATATGTAGTTAATTCTATTGAAAATTTACACATCATAGCTTCACTCGTTTGTTATCGCCATAGTTGGTTCTGTGTCTATCTAAGTGGAAGAAGTCATGATCTCTTAGTTGTCTACTAGATGATTGTGAAACATATACCAAAAATTTACACTGCTAAATTTAAAAATATTCCAATTAGATTTGTTTTGTGGTGAAATTGAAATATTTTTAGATAATCTTTAGCATTTAAGCATCTATCAGAGAAGTCCCTAAGTCCCTAATAGTGTCGCTGTAAAGATCAAATAATTTTCTAATGATTTGAAATAAACACGAGAAAATCGTAAACCAATTTACTAAACTTTTTTAATTCTAAAGAAGGCTATTTAAAACCATGCTTCTACATTTATATCTCCGGTCCTAGAGATGTCCACGGGGTTTCACCTATATAACCAAATAGCTAAATCAAAACCCCACGTGTGTGGTGAACAAGATTTAATTATGATGATTTTTAACTAGTCCAGCGTATTTTTAAACAATTATGGTTTTTGATATCAACCTATTTTCTAATTTTTCTATTACCGCTCCTAGAGACGTTCACAGTGTTTAAAATGTATTTTAGAATAGCGTAGTCATAGTTCTAACTCTGAAATGAACATAGCTAATTTATGATGATATTTACTGTGCCATACAGGCTACATAGAAATTCCATGAATTTGAATAAATTTTCAAATTTTATTTTTACCGATCCTAGAGATGTTCACGGGGTCTCACCGACATGGTTAGATAGATCAGCTAAAACCCTGTGAGTGGAGTGAATGGGATCTAATTATGATGATTTTTAACTTGTGCTGAGACATTTTTACGTTTATGGTTATATCCCATATATCAGAAATGTTCACGAGATCTCTTTCATATATTCCAATAGGTCAAAAAATTTTCCATCACTATTGTGAAAACGGGACACGAAAACGGATTTTCATTTTGATTAATTAATTTCTAATCGCAAGTTATGTGGTGGCTTTCCCGGTTAATCTAGTGAATTCAAGAATTCAACAGGATAGGGTTCAACAGGTTGACTGCTTATTGCCAGGCAATGTTGTATTTTAAAATTAATAGCGTTATCATCGATATTTTTTGCGGCCAAAATAGCTCGCTCACGTAACCACGCATGATTAATGTATTTAGCGTGCAAATCTGGAAATATTCGTCAAATCAAAGCATCTTTCGTGCCAATTTGATGTATTGTGTATTTCAATCGAATTTTTCTATTGCCAATGTTAAGCAATTGTTCGGAGAATAATAGTGCCAATAGATCGTTTTGTAGTTGAACACGGATATTTATGTTAAGACGTAATGTAATGACATTGATTGTTTCAAACATTCGTTAATTTGGCAATGTCTCTGAAATCAACGAACAGCAACAGTAGAGTGCCACCGAAAAGTTTAGTATTATCGTTGAGATCTTTTATCGTTCTATCGAGAGCTTCAAGTAAATGCTTGTGAGCCATAGTGCATTCATCCATAGATGCCATTTTTTCCCATACACGTGGGATATTTGAAATGAGATTGCAAATATCCTCAATATTTATTATCGCCTCATTGTAAATTTTCGGCGAAAAATTGATATTGGGATCTTCTTGATCAGTGGCCCGAATGCGATGCAGAACTTCGTCGCTCGTTGAATCTTTATATTTGTAGAGAACAAAAGCTTACGACGGAAAAGTTGTCGTCAACAATATGGCGAATAATTGGCCAATTTGGAGGGGAACTTAGTACATTACTACCATAGTAGTGTGGTAGTCAGCTTCCAGCAAATGCATCGTGGTACGTGTCGTACAAAAGACCAGGGTCTGTTCGCAAGTATTGGAAGGAAATCGGTGCCGGAGTGTTAACCAACAACAAACGCAAACAACAATTATCGTTGCTTCGGATGGACTGTGTATAATCGGCCTAATATATTTTCCATGAATATGCCGTCGTATCCTTGCACTTGAACGCTTCGCTCTTGTGGGTGGGGCTCACATTTTTGACTGTTTGTTCTATGTAAAAAATCGGTTGCATAGTTCAAAAAACTCAGTTAGGGCAGTTAATGCTTGCTGTAGAGCAGCATCTTCAATGAAATAAATACGCTGCACATTTTCAAGTTGCACGGCTAAATACATAACAACGGGTCTCTGTCGTTTATGGGAAAACTTAAAATGCGCCAAAATACTTCATTGCTGCTAATGAATCGGCTCATTTGATAATGTGTTATTTTGTCGTTATCATTTAAATTTTGAACAGCAACTTGCCGGGTCCGATTATGAATTTAAACCATCCAGGGACCAACTCAAATACACATACAATATTTCATTAAAATCGGTCCAGCCGTTTAGGAGGAGTAATTCTGTACTTGAAGAATTATATATATATATATATATATATATATATATATATATATATATATATATATATATATATATATATATATATATATGTATATATATATATATATATATATACATATGTATATATATATATATATATATATATATATATATATATATATAACGATAGGGGGGTGGTGGGGTTGGTGAAATTTTGGGGTTATATGTTATGATATGCGAAAAAGATAAAAAAATTAATTTCGGCTAAAAACATTATTAGAACCGGAAAATTTTCTGACCTATTCGAATATACGAGAGATCTCGTGAACATTTGTGGTATATGGGATATAAATATAACCATAAACGTAAGAATGTCTCTGCACAAGTTAAAAATCATCATAATTAGATCTCATTCACTCCACTCATAGGGTTTAAGCTGATCTATCTAACCATGTCGGTGAGATCCCGTGACCATCTCTAGGATCGGTTAAATAAAATTTGAAAATTTATTCAAATTCATGGAATTCCTATGTAGCCTGTATGGCTCAGTAAATATCATCATAAACTACCATGTTCATTCCAGTGTTAGAACTATGACTGAGCTATTCTAAAATACATTTTAAACACTGTGAACGTCTCTAGGAGCGGTAATAGAAAAATTAGAAAATAGGTTGATATCAAAAACCATAATTGTTTAAAAATACGCTGGACTAGTTAAAAATCATCATAATTAAATCTTGTTCACCACACACGTGGGGTTTTGATTTAGCTATTTGGTTATATAGGTGAAACCCCGTGGACATCTCTAGGACCGGAGATATAAATGTAGAAACATGGTTTTAAATAGCCTTCTTTAGAATTAAAAAAGTTTAGTAAATTGATTTACGATTTTCTCGTATTTATTTCAAATCGTTAGAAAATTATTTGATCTTTACAGCGACACTATTAGGGACTTAGAGACTTCTCTGATAGATGCTTAAATGCTAAAGATTATCTAAAAACGATTCAATTTCACCACAAAACAAATCCAATTGGAATATTTTTAAATTTAACAGTGTACATTTTTGGTATTATTTTTGGTATGTATTTCACAATCATGTCTACTAGGAACCTTTATTTTAATTGACTTTAGCACATTCGGTGCGTCGATTAGGCCTAGTAGGAGATTACCATTAAATGTACTTTTTAAAAATTCGCGTCTATTTTCTAGAATTGTCAAGTTGTATGTCTTGCTCCCTGTTAAATAAAGTGGTTGTCGCTGTATGTTTACGTGGTATGGTAGATCATGGTCATAAACCCATCCGTCTTTCCTGGTCAAGTATAAACTTCTTTTGAATTTTCTCAATACTCTGGTAGAACGGACACCACACATTTACAGCATATTCAGGCTGGGATCGAACGTAGGTGCAATACAGGATCATAATTGTTTCCACATCAAAATTGTCATCTGTCCGACGTTTATCAAAACTGAGCATGGACTCGCCCTACTTGAGTCTCAAGTACTACCTGAGTGAGTACACCATTTATCTTGTAGCCTTGTGTAACAGAAAAATGCTGGAATGAAATGCTGGTGAAATGCTAGAGATTTGCACTTTCCAATGTTGAGACTCAGACAATTAAACTCGCACCATATCGCTCGGTTGTCAATATCTTCCTGTAGTTTATTGGCACCGTCGACTGACTCGATGACTTTGTAGATTTTGAGGTCATCTATGAACATCAAATATTGGAATGCTTTATCACTTCGGTAATACCATTTATGAAGATTGTGAAAATCCATGAGCCAACGTGAGAGCCTTGTGGTACACCAGAGGTAGCTTGTATTCTATTCAACGTTTTACCTGCTATTCCAATATCTTGGATCCGATTCGTCAAATAGGAGTTGAACCACGTTATGAACTGGCTAGAAAATTCGAACTTGAAAATGTGTTCCAAAATTTTACAATGGCTGATGGAGTCGACAGCTTTTGCTATGTGTGTGCTTCTCAATTTCTTTAATAGAACAGCATAGTAAATTCTATGAGATTTGTAGATTCTGATCTTTTAGTCATAACACCATGTTGATATTGTGATATATACCGCGGAAGTACTGCTTTGAATGAGTTGCATATTACTAGTTCAAATAATTTAGGTATAGCAGATATAAATGTAATACCTCTGTAGCAAGAAAAATCATTTCTAGATCCAATTTTGAAAATAGGCGTCATAAAAGTGGCCAATTTTAATGACTGATTGAACAAAGTGCTTAGAGGAATTGCTAAATTTTTAGAATTTTTCAAAAATGAAGCCGGAATACCATTACGACCACATTTCCGAATCCTACCAATGCTCGCTGGATGTCTCCTGGCTCGATGTGTGAAGCAAATATGAATGAACTATATTCACTAGTGGTTGAATCTTTATAATTATCAATGTCTTCTGCTTTATAAACAGATTGGAAAAACTCAGCAAACATGTTGGTTATGACCTGTGGATCACAAGACTTTGAACCATCAGCTTCGCGTTTGGTTTTAAAAAATTTCCAAAAGTGTCTGGAATCGCCTTTTATTTTATCCTTTAGATTGCGGATGTAGCTCCTGTATCTCAGTTCAAAGTGAGATTGAAGAGAAACAACATTTGGTTATATGCAGTAAACTTCTGTCTACTATCCTGGGAACACAATTTGAGGTTTTCTTTATAAGCCTTGTCTTTTTTGTGTTTAAGACTGATAAGTCGATCATCATACCAGAGACAACCTAAAAGAGATATTTCATCCTATGTAAACGTAAAAATTTAATCTACGAGTTCATTTTCTGTAAATAGCCGCAAACAACCAAAAATATTGTTACGGTGACACCTAGATTAGAATAGAATAACTTAATTTCATTAATTGTTCAATTGCATTTATGATTTGGTTCAACATTTAGGCGTCATTTCTATACTAACATATTTGCTCGATGCGCATTTAAGATTATTCTAGAAACAAATATTTTGGTATATAAAGGCGTACATTAACGTGGAATGCTGAGTCTTATTTTAAACGTGATACAGTGAAGGTTAAATAGAAAGATTATTAAAGTGATAATTGAGGAGTGTGTTATAGTTGTAATAATTAATTGTTAATTTTGTGTTGCATAATAAATTGTGTTGTGTAAATAACTTGTGTGAGTTCAAATTTGAAGCAGTTGTATTTATTCACAATCCAGTGATTCGAACCTTAAGTGACAAGGCAAAATCGTAACAATATTTTGTTTTTTTGCGTATATGCATACACAGTTTAACGATAAATCACAGATACAACGTTGACATTGGAATTATCAGAAGTTTGTTTTGTTTTCATTTTTCAGTTTAAATGAAAAATCTAATTTGATTGTCTGTGGTCATACTATGAAGGATATTTGTTCGGTTTACTCATAGACACGGGTATGAATAAATTTATGTCATCTGTGTTAAACTCGGCATTCCTATTTATTTGCTAAAAACATTGTTGTAAGTTATTCGAATTGACCTTTCTGAAGTTGTAGTATGGTTTCCGGTTTTGATAATTTTAGAACCTGTTATTCACATTGGTTTCCAATATTATTTCTATTGCTTTGTGGTGAATATCATTAATTACGAAAGGTGTTCGTGATTCTGTGCTACTTTGATTTATAACTTTAATTATTTTAACGTGTCACACTTGTCAAGTTTATATTTTTTATATCAATCAGCGATAACTGATCAGCTGAAGTTACTGAACCATTTTGGTTAATACTATTGCACTAAAGAAAATTTGAGCTAGAGTTGTTCCAGAAGTATTTGTCGTTTGATGAAAAACAAACCGATGACTACTGTATAAATTATTTCTTTTAGTTTCATCGATATAAAAACATTAATTAAGTTATTCCCGTGCACAGGTAATTGACTACTAGATGGTCGAAATAGCCAAACTAGATATACCAGTAATAATTAAAAATATTAAATACGATTAACTAATAATGATCAGTATTATCGATTTATTTTTTCGTGATGAAATTGCCTGGATTTGTAAATACATATATTTTGAAATAAAATAATAAAAATTATTATAAAATACACAAACAAATTATTTTTAGCATAAAAATAATTTAAAAATAAAAATTACATTATCACTGCCAGCCATTTTTAAATTAAAAAAAAAATTCATACTACATCACATAAAAATTTTAGGTGATCATTTTTGCCATCACTCTTGCTCACTTTGTTTTCACGGCGAGAATCATAATACCAAAATTTGAATGAGGCGACTTGACGTCGCCAAGTGACGCGTAGGTGATAACCATAATAGGGGCATTAAATTTAAAATTAGATAATATATTTTGTATTATACTATGAGTGACAACTTGCACATAAACAACCTTTTCATCGTCACTAATATCTGTGTACTCTGCCCTAAAACCGTAACTAACATTAATTAGTCTCTTTAATATAAAATTAAAATATTAATCTATCACACTAAATATTGCTAACTATGAATATTATTAGTTCCTGAACTAGATGCATTATGCTGTGAACGATCACTAAAATATGATAATTTATCGAGCGAGGAATTCGACCGCATTTGGCAGGCTTGCAGTAACTATCGGCTTATAAACATTCTGAAACTAAACAGCACAACGGAGATTTTTAAGAAGTGGCCATTTTATAAAGAACCTTCGGGATATCAATGGGTATTTATTAGGTGCAAAAATAATAATATAAACAAATTAAAATTTATATGTAATTTCTAGATTGACATGGATTTTTCGGTGTTGTTTCCAGAAACCCCAGATATTTTATATAAATGGTCAGAGCACTATTTGGCGTTAAAATCATTTTTATTGGTGGACGGCAACGTTAAAGATAAGACTATTATATGATATATCTTTATTGAGCAAATTGAGGGATTCTACTGTAACAGAAAGTATGTATTTATATTCAGTATCAATTATAGATGAATTCATATTTTTCTCAATTTTAGATATAAATTATAATATTTACACTTATTATTTATACTTGATAATTTGAACTCTTTGTTATTATGGGCGCTGCATGGGTATTTAGTTTCGACGCAAAAAACGATAACGAGAATAAATACGAATCAAAAATCCATCACAAAATTTACAATAAAAGATTCTCAAGAATCACACATATATATTGCGAGAAGTATTCAGGAAATTGAGGAGCATTTGCGTTTCTTGGCTGCGATACTGCTGCTGAAATTAGCACAACATATGTTTATTTCGACGGTGTGCGATTTGAGCTTAATAGCATACTGGGACCAACAGACATATGCTTTAAAATATTTCATTTATTTCAATTAGAGTACCCTATTGCTGCCACAAATTTTTATTACTTTATCCACGAATTATTTTATGGCATAAAGGTAACAAAAAATAAAAATACGAAGGTTAATGTATTATTAAGCGAAATTATTTCAAATAACGTTTAAGTCAGTTTTCAAATTTAAAGTAACTATTTTTAAATATTAAAAGTTATGAAGTACCTAATTAAAATTTATTTTTTTATTATATTGATATTGTTATCATTACATTTATTAAACAATACGTAAAGGTTTTATCCTGCCTGTTGTGCTGTAGCTATGAATTTAAAACATGGACTGTGCAATTAATTAGAACAGGATGTGATTCTGAAATTTAAAAATTCGAATAAAAGATCACCCTAGTACATATATACTAATACTCATATTTATATATAGTATAAGAAAATATATGTTGTTATAGTAGAATATATAAACTATTATAATACATAATTGATTTTTATTATTTCCGTTCATCAATACTCGTATGTTATAAAATTGATGTAAATATTGTAATATCATTATACATACAGATGTGGCCAAATTATTATCACATATTTGGAACTTTAGTGCTTTAAAAAATTTATTTGATAATTTTATCCTACGGGGCATTTCACTTATTGCATTTTTGGCTTTGGTGAGTAGATCGGCATCATTTTCCTAGACTTCTTTCATCGCTTCGATCAATTATAATTGGGTGCGCGGGCACTTTTCTGCTACTTTTTCTTTAAGAGAATCCCAGATATTTTCGATGGGATTCATATCTGGCCTATTCACTGGCCAATCATGGATTTAGATGCCGTTAGTCCCCAAATATTCGGTGACTTTTTTGCCGTATGGCATGTAGCCTTGTCATGCATAAAAACTTCGTCCCCATTCAATTTTTCATTCATTGTCTGTACAAGTTATGATTGCATGACAGTTAAATATTAATTCGAGTTCAATATCCCGTATATATATGATGAAAAAATTCATGAATAATATTAACCACTGGAATTAGTTGAGAGACAAGCTTCATTAATTCAATCATTTTCATCATCCAATGATAATTTTGTTTTACATTGTTACAATGGAACAGTTAATTACATTTGATGATATTTTTCATTGTATCAACAATTTTGTTTTATCATTTAATAAATTAATTTGTTGTTTAATAAAAATACTGTTGTCCATTTGACCACTTTCAATCATTATTTAAATAAAAAGTTTATAAATCGATAAAATATTTTATAGATTAATAACTTTTATTACATTATGACAATAAATTAGTTACTTACGATAATAATGCTTTTAATTGGATCACAAATCTCATTTAATATAGATTGGGAATATTAATGAAGTTGTTTATGATTAATATTAATAATTACATTAACGTTGGTAACTTTTTTATTTATTATTGCATTAAATCAATGAAAGGTTTATGATTCAATGAATTTTATTACAAAATAATAATTTCATGATACATTAAATTAATAAATGATTTCGCTAACTTTTTTAATACATTTTTATAAATAATTTTATTAGAACAATTAATTTTTTGTTGTTTAGTAAATGTATTTATAAAGTAATAACATTAAATACATTTAAACAATACAACAAGTTTACGGATCCAAACAATAAAAAAAATCATTGTTTAAATAATTTTTTTTGTATTGATTATACGTAAGTTTTTTTTCAGTGTGCTAGTAATGGTAGAGTATCATTCGCTATATTGGAATATAGTTCTATAGTAGAAAATAAGTACAGTAACTTATATACAGCTTTCAAAGCTTTATTTTGCTGAGTTTGAACCTTACACAACCGAGACTTGGCAGCCATCCCATACACACTATTTCCATATGCAAGGCGCGAATGGATGAAAGCAAAGTAAATTTTACGTAAAATAGATGATGGAATATAATAAGCTAACTTTCGCATCGAAGCCGCTCACTATGGCACATTTCAAAACAGGATGTAATAAAACAGGACATCACAAAACAGTACATGGTACGGAACAGGTCCGATTAAAACAGTACATCCCAAAACAGTACATGGTACACAAAAGTACATGGTACGAAACAGGACCGATAAAAACAGTACAACACAAAACAGTACATGGTACACTAAAGTACATGTTACTGAACGTTAAGCTAGAGGATTTTTTCAGCTTGATTTGTTAAATATATTTTTTATTGAATACGTTTAGTAATTAGGATATTATCAAGTGGATATTTGCCTTCACCTAGAGTAATTAGACAGTATACTATATAGAATTATAATTGCTTTAAATTATAATAAAATATCCCTTCACCTAACAGTGTATAACATTATGTGTTTTAATTTAAATCGCTAATACTCGATCGTTGCAAAATAGATCAAAAATTTAAATAAATATATAAATAATATATTATATATTTAATTAAATTTTTGATCTATTTTGCAACAATAAGTAAAACTTAAACAATTTTTTGGAATTAAAACCTGCAAAATTGACTATATTAACTATTTTGTGGTGTTCTATTTTAATACATACTGTTTTGCGATGTACTCTTCCGTACCATGTACTTTAGTGTACCATGTACTGTTTTGTGTTGTACTGTTTTAATCTGTCCTGTTTCGTACCATGTACTGTAGCGTACCATGTACTGTTTTGTGACATCCTGTTTTAGCACATCCTGTTGTGAAATGTGTCGTTTCGTATGAGACCCCTTTCGCATGTATACCCTACGAGCGATGCTACTTTGCAACATAGATGTTCTATATATGATCTTGCTACGTTAGTTTTGAATCTAATATTAATCCTAAATACCTGTAGCTTTCTACCATTTCTATATTATTATTCATAATATTAATTACAATATCAGTATTAACTTGTTTGTAAGCTGACCGAAATATCATAAATTTTGTTTCACTTAAATTTAATATAAGCATATTACTAGTGAAATACTCGTTCAAAATTATCAAATCTGTTTGTATCATATCCTGGAGATCGTTAAGGTTTCTAATATTATAAAACAGAGATGTGTCATCGGCAAAAAGGCGAATTCTACCCTTTAATTTTAAATTACATAAATCATTAATAAAAATTAGAAATAGAGTGGGACCAAGTACACTGCCCTGTGGTACTCTTGTCACAACTCTTTTAAGTTCACTAGATATTCCGTTAATGAACACATATTGATATCGATCAACCAGAAAACTCTTAAGCAAGTTATATGCCGTACTTCTAAAGCCATAGCTATACGATTTACTTAGTAAGATGTCATGGTCAATGCAATCAAAAGCTTTTAGTAAGTCGAGAAATAGTGCACCCATATACGACTGTTCATTTAATATTTCATTGATCATATCGACTGTTTCAATTTTTGCAATTTCTGTACCGACACCACTACGAAATCCATATTGATATCTATAAAAGAAACCATGTTTTGTAAAATAGTCAATTATTCTGCTGTTTAAGATTTTCTCTAATAATTTATCAAATACAGATAGCATAGAAATAGGCCGGCAGTTGTTGAGGTCTAGTTTATTGCCACTTTTAAAGACAGGAGTCACCTTAGCCACCTTCAAGCAATCAGGATAAATTCTTGAAGATATAATAGTATTATAAACCTCAGCCAAGATATAGCTAAAAATATTACTGTTTTTCTTAACTATGTCAACAGAAATGTTATCATATCTACGACCTTGACATAGAAACTAAAATTGGGTGAACAACGAAATTCGAGTTTATACAAGGTGTTTATCAGGTGGACTGACAACGTTTTATGGCAGATTAAGGAGGTCATTTGGAAGTCATTTCATCCCATGTAATCGATGTCCTAAGTTTCACGGTAACTGAGATGTGATATTTTAAAGTTTGTTTTAAATAACTTTTTTGTTAGGGTTTGTCTTCGCGGTTGTTACGGTACCTAACTTTAGTAACAAAGAATATGTTGACATGTTGTTGACGTATGGCAGTGCTAATTGCAATGCGTGTGAAGCGAGAAGAATTGAGAGTGATATCCTGATTGACTGAGGAAAAGCTGCCGCTTTCATTTTCAGGTGTCTCGGGTGAATGTGAGGCAACATAATTTTGCAGTCGATAGAAGAATAATACAAGCTTTTGACGAGGATTCTGTCGGGCACATAACCAACAAACGGTAAGAGAATACTTAGATGATTGATTCCCAAATTCATATTGGTAGGGGTCTTTTTTGTTTATTTATTTGTAAATTAAATAGGGGTGACCCAACAAAAGTACCCACAATAGAAAGTTTATTTAAAATGATAAGTGACGCATTTAGAAAAAATGAAAAAATTTCGCACAAAAACTATGAAGATATGAAAAATGTACCTTGCATGCATACAGAGTGGAGGAGGTCGTTTAAAACAAAGTTTAATAAAAGAAGTTGATTAAAAATTTATGAATAACTTAAAAGGTATATTCTTAAATCTAGCCCCGTTGAAATAATATCTCTTATTTTGACCACAAACTAAAAGATTTCTATGACATGTAGCATACCGTTGGAATGGGCATAAACCAGAAAAGTTTTTAAAACAAAAGGTATTTCAAAACAATCGCTAGTTTTTTTTAAATGCATATAGAAAGTAGACATTTTTTTACTTTTATACATTGTTTAGGATTTGGAAGCCCATAACTCATTTTTCTTAAACCAATTGTATTAATGATTCATTTAGAATAAAATCAGAATGCAGAATACAATAAAAGTTATTTCGTGTCTTTACGTCTACAATACAAACAAAAAAGTTATGACCATTTAAAGGTGGGATTTTGGGTAATTTAAAAAAAAAACTTAAAAATATCATATCTCAGTTACCGTGAGACTTAGGACATCGGTTCCATGGGATGAAAGCTTCCAAATGACCTCCTTAATCTGCCATAAAACGTTGTCGGTTAACATGCCAAACACCCTATATAATAAATTTTCGACTTTATACGCGATGTTTTTAATATTTACAGATTTAATGGATAATTTTTGTATGTGTTTATTCGATATCATACGGAGCGTGATATTCGCCTTGTTCGCATAAGATAATCGTATTTAACTTCAATTTACCATTCATTTGTGCGAATAAAGTTACTCGCATTCGCAATTTGCGTTTGGTGTGAAATTATCAAGAAGTTAAACACACGGCAAACAATGGCGAATACAAATTTTGTAAATTGTCCATCTAACATATATAAAACTTTCGCGTTTAGAGCTAAGTTTTTTGATTGATGCAAGCTTTGTCTTCATTTCACGCAGCCTCCCAATTTGGTTGCCAAAAATCACATAATATATTTCACATAATATAATATTAATCACATAATATAATATTTTATTTTTGGCTTTTAGATAAATAATTAGTTGGCATCATTCAGATGATGAGCGACGTTATAGCTATGTTTCTTCCCCAAAGGATTAAATGAAACATTTAAATAAATTGCAGTGTTGCACCTGCTATGAGCGGGTTGATATTTTTAGTGTGCAACGGGCCTAAGTCGATTCATTTTGGTTTTGTTGCTTTTATGCATTGTTTCACTTTCATTTTGAAATGTAAAGGCTGGATGTATATGTAATCTATAAGATTCTTAATTTTTACGGGTTGATTGGTTTTTATTTAGTAACTGCTCTGAATTCTGTCTTCTTACTCATATATAGTAGTAGTATAGAATTGGTTATTTATGCCATTGTCCTCTTACCCTACCTTACCACAAACTCGCTCAGAAGAGTGTAGGTCTCGTTCTCAGCGATTATCTCCACCTTGGGTGCCATGCGATGCCCACCTTTGAGACTGGACCTTCTTTCAGATTTCAGTAAAATGTTTACGATAGCCCTGTATTCATTGTAGGTCATTTTAATTACATAATTTGCCTCGCCTTTCTTACATAGACTCTCCACCTGCTATTGCTATCTAGTTATGCCAGAAAATTTCGATCAAATAGCAAGTGGAGACTCGCAATAATATTTATATGCTATCAGTATGCTATGAATACATACTATATGTCGGCATATCTTGATAGCATGTATATAGCAGGCATATTTTGACGTTTCTTCTATTTCAATATGGTGTCTACTGACATTTCAAGTATTTATTCAAACGACTAGTAGTCTAGACTATCGACAAAAGAATGATTTCTAAACGTCAAATTATAGCAAGTTTACCACACCAGACTCCATCTTGGCAAATTTTGATAGAAAGAGAAAGTAGATTGCAATAGCATTCAGATAGCAGGTCGAGAAGCCGTGTTACTCATAAAAACTGTTAAAAATAAAGTAGGCACAAAATAGGCAATTCGTGTTATCGTGCTAGTGATTGAAATTTCTCCACTTCAGTAAAGTGCTACCGTAGCTCAATATTTAAAAAGCAAATCAATGTTTATGTCTACGAATCAAAAACAATAAATACATAAGCCAATTAAAAATTCATAGCATATTACGAGTATGTCTATTCAGGAATTGCGTGCTGAAATTTAACACAAACTGTTTGACTGAAATGAGTTAGGTAAATTATTGAATTGAAGTCAATCGTTAAATTAACACAAATGATTTAATGATTTGTTTTTAAACGTAGACCGACGGTTAGTAATTTTTGTAGTCTGTAGATATGATTATAAAGCGCTGGAAAATACAATTTAAAGTGCATTTTGAATCAATAAATTTTTGTGTAATTTCATTTAGGATTTCATTTAGAATTTCAAATCTAAACCACACACATGCAATTAATTTAATAGCTCGAATCACGAATATGTGGTTTGATTTTCATTTTCCAGCAAACTTAAACGCATACAACATAATGATTGTTAAAAACATGCATTCAAAATAGCATATAACGTACTCCCATATATGCATACAATAAATAACGAACTAGATTTTTAGATAACATAATATTATAGGTCACGGATAAATGAAAATGAGTTTTTCCTCATATGGTGACTACTTGGTATATAAACGACATGAAAGGTGGTAAACAAAATGATAAAATATGTCATACATGAATAACAATTGAATAATGGAAAAACATATGATTGTTTTTGCATATAGTATACTCGTATGAGTAGCCGAGTTCCTTAGGTAAAATTATCGTACAGATTTTAATTGGTCTATAATTAGAGATAATTTTGATATGGGCTTACCAGTGTTTTTAAATTTTAAGTAATTCTCATTATTTTTGGATCGCCATTGGAGACAGTACATGTTCCTTCTAAACAAAATACTGAACACTGAGAGTTACACAAATGTTCTCGATACAATACTTCTTGAAACCACGGTTTAATATTAATTACAATTTTCTTTCGACAGGGGCGTTTTAAGTAATGCATAATTCACCATTTTAGTACAAATGTATTGATTTTCGAACATAAAAATAAATTACACGTACATTTCATGTTAAGGGGTTGTGATAGTTAATGATGGTTTGTTTCTTGAGTATTGTTTCTCCTTACTTAAGTAATGAGCGCTAGTATGCACTATCAGGAAAATTTGGGCGTATAAGAAAATATTTTCATACTCGTATTTTATACGTTTGAAAGTTATCCTTTCACTTTCATACTTCCTTACATTATTATTACTGATTTACGAATCATCTAGTAACTTACCGTTTATAATTTTGGTTTTTATGATTATACTCTAACCGTTCAATGCATCTCAGTATTTTTATGTTGTTAAATTTGTTTAATGTGTTCCCTCACAATATTTGTTTATTTATTCATTTACCAAATCCTGGTGAAGATTTCTGACTCTTAAGTACCATGGACTGGATTTTAAAATATGCGTCTTAAAATTTTAGAATCCTTTTTTTCGTTTTGATATGTCCATGCCATTTTAGCATCATAATTATTTGGGTTTGCATAAGAGAATGTTCTGTTCTCCAGGTATTTTTTCAACCTTGTACATATATTATTTGATTTCGTTTTACTGTTTGTTTTTGACTGTGCGCCTAAGCGACGAGATGGCGTGTTAGACTCTTTTTTTTTTTTTTTTTTATTTTATTTATATTCTCAGTTACAATACAACTACCAGATTATTCAGTGGATTTATTGTCCTTTGAAGAATAATCTGAGTAAGTATGTACAGCTAATTTATATTATAAAAAGTAATACGAAAATAACAATATCAAAGAAAAAAAAACAATAATGAAAAAAATACAATAATGATAAATGTAATACATAAATTGCCTATAATTAAAAATACAATTCAATATTGGACTTAAAATACTTTTTAATACTATTCTTAAATTTCAAAAATGTTTCAGATATTTTTAAATTATCAGGTATTTGATTATATATAACTGGTCCTAAAAAGGTAATCGACTTTCTTCCAAATTCAGACTTTATATGATGGTAATTAATTCTTTTGCAATTTCTTGTTCCATAAATATGACGAATACAATCAAATTTAATATTAGATAACACTGAAGATACATGTAGCGCTTTATACATATATTGCGTTATTTGAAATTTATGTAACACGTTAATGGGTAACACTAAATTATTCCCACTATAGTATAATTCTTTAGTTGGAAACAGAAATGGCAACCTGTAGACTGATTTTAAACTTTTGTTCTGCATTACTTGAATTTTATTTAGCCTAGTTGCAGCGGCTGTTCCATATGTAAGTAGACCGTAGCTGATTCGTGAATGAATGAACGAGTAATAAATCATTAACAACACCCGTCTAGGAACGAAAAAAGATAATTTCCTAAGAAGACCTACAAGTGGAGCAATTTTTTTACTAGTATAATTAATATGATCCTGCCAAAACATACGAGCATCAAAAGTTACTCCTAAATATTTAAATGAATTAACTCTTTCAATCATAATGTTGTTCACTTTAAATGAAGGTAACGTAACCATTGATTTATATGGGGAATGAAATATCATATGTTTAGTTTTAGATATATTAAGTGAAATTAAATTTGATTTAAAGTATTCTAATAATATATTGAGATCGTGATTCATATCATCCATTATCCCACTGGCATCTAAGGTTTCATAGAATAACGCCGTATCATCAGCAAAAATTCTAATTTTGCCCTTTAATGGTAAATAAGAAATATCATTAATGAAGATTAAAAATAAAAGTGGTCCCAGAACACTGCCTTGTGGAACACCACATTTGATATCCAACATATTACTTCTAACTTCATTGACCATGACATACTGTTTCCTATTTGATAAATAGCTACTCAGCAAGCTATAAGGAACACCCCGTACACCATAAATATATAATTTGCTAAGTAACAATTCATGATCAATACAATCAAAAGCTTTCTGTAAGTCTAAGAAAAGCGCTCCAACATACTTTTTGTTGTCAAAAGCTGTAAAGATCATATTTGAAATTTCAACAAGAGCTAATTCCGTGCCAGCTCCCTTTCTAAAACCATATTGATATGAGTAGAAAAAGTTAATTGAATCAAGAAAATTTACCAATCGGGAGAAGAGTAATTTGTCAAAAATCTTGTCAAATACTGATAAAGTTGAAATAGGTCTATAATTATTAATTGATAAACTGTCACCATTTTTAAAAACGGGAATAACTTTCGCAACCTTTAAGCAATCAGGATAAATACCAGTTAATAAACATTCATTAAACATTTCTGACAAAAGTTTTGAGAAAAAATCTGCTCTACATTTAACCACATAGTTATTAATTTTGTCCGGCCCACAACCCTTACTATCATTAAGTGAATGAATAATATTGTACACTTCAGTAGCTGTAACTGATGAAAAATACATAGAATCACAGTTCCAATAAATGGTACCGAATTTATGAATATTTCTGTCAGAGTTGATAGATTCACTAATTAAACTACCTACCTTAACAAAATAGTCATTGAAAAGGTTAACTATATCACCAGTATCATTATAAAGCCGTCCGTTACATAAAATTGAATCAAACTGAGCTGTTTTGTGATTTTTATTAAGAAACAAATTAATATTTTTCCATAGATCTCTTTGGTTTAAATCAACAAACATTTCATTAAAATAACGTTTCTTAGCGAAATATTTTTTTGATTTTAGTAACTTACTTAGGCGTTCTAGTTCCGCTTTAAGAACTTTAAGACTTTAAGACGCTTTAAGACTCTACTTCAAAATGCTCACCAGAGGAAATAATTATTATAGACATCGCCTTTTTGTCTGTTTTAGAAAAAACGAACCCTATTGAACAAGAAGTTGTTACGGGGATTAAGATGAAAATTCAACAATACAAACTATAGATTGATTTCCTGGAAGCATATGGAAAATATCTAAAGCGCATTTATTGTGACGCATTTATTCGCAGGGAGGCTCTTTCTGATGATATCGTTTATCTTAGTCGAGGACAAAAATAATATTATTAACAGTTTTTCATCGCCACTTTACTCTGCTAAACCACTTGGTTAAAAACGCAATACCATCAACAACAACATGGATTCGTCCTGGACTTTACAAATTAAACACTATATGCGTTTAAGTGGCAAATTTTATTTACAACAACTGCATAGATTCTTAAGCAATTCACTATTTCATTATTTTATCACTGTTCCACTATTATCATTCACTTTTAGTTTTGGAAACTGTAAGATAATTCCAAGCCACCAATTAAACCTCTAAAATATAAAATTAATGGCTGTAACGTTCCTACGTATAATAGCCTGGAATGCTAACGGGCTTAATGTAAGAGCCCAAGGACTAGATGACTTTACAGAGAAAATATCGTAAGAAATCAATATGTCAACATTTTTAATAAACTTGAACCAATTTTTGTTATAGGAGGTGACTACAACGTCAAACTTACTGGGGGGATCTCGACTCATAACATCAGGAAAAGAAAAAGATCTCCTAAGTGCAATAGAAATGTCAGGTTGTGGATATCACTCATCGCGTAAACCAAAACCAACCTATTTGCCTATAGACATCAATAAAGTTTCTGATTTGATTGACTTTTATAGCTCGAAAGGAATATTCTCAAATGACATTGAAGTCGAAGGCATTGACGATCACACACCGGTCTTAATGACTCTGAGTACATTATTCATTAAAAAGAAAATAAAACTTAACCTTACTAATAAATTTACTTATTGGAATTTTTTTTTTTTTTTTTTTTTTTTTTTTTTAAAGAAAGTATTAATCATCCAATGGATTTAATGTCCTTTTAAGGTCAATTAATACTCTCCTTTTCATTCACGCACTCATCCACCCATTCACCTACTCACACATTTACAGTATACCACCTGCACGTTGCAAGCTCCATGTCAACCTGCACACTGACATGGACGGTGGGTCGGCGCTGAATTCTGCACTCCAACAGAGGGTCTAAGTTGTGTTTATTAACATCACCAATCGTAATCGATGAAGAAAATTCGCTTTACATCCTGCCTCTGTTGGGATTCGAACCCAGTACCTCCCGGTCCAAGTGCCGAAGCTTTAACCACTGCGCCACTTGTACGGTTAAATTATTAGGAAAGAAACTGGACAATCTAATTTAGTTAAAAGTTAGTCTTAAAACTAAAAGAACCTGAATTATAAGCTGGATTTTTTATTAACGCATAGAGTGAAGCAGATAATTGGCTACATCTGTATTAGGTGAGAAAGTTGAACAAGGAAATAACTACCCCTGGAGATTCGAAAACTGATAAAAGAAAGGCGTAGGAAAAGACGCATATAGCATAAAACCAGAAACATTATTGGCAAAAGAGAATTTAATAAGAAGCTTGTACTGAAAATTATTTGAAAGGCCTGGATCCTGGAGCTGACAAAACTAATGTCTTTGGAAAGCTGCTAAAAGAAACAAGATACCAATAATCTAGGATCCACCTATAAAAAACATACAAGGAGAATGGGTGCGACGTAAGGAAGAAAAAACAGAACTGTTTGCACAACATCTGACATCAGTATTTCAACCACACGACATACAATCTAGGATTGTTCCTAAACCAGTCTATAGATCTCCATCAAATATTAGAAGTGTCACCTAACTATGAATTGCACAATCTAAAAAAGTCACCTGGACTTGACGAAATTTCGCCAAGGCTGTTTAAGGAGTTACCAAAGATATATATGTATATATATATATATATATATATATATATATATATATATATATATATATATAATGTTCGAAAAAAACAGACAAACCACCTGCGCAAATTGTATCATACAGGTCGATATCTTTGTTACATTCTATCCCAAAGTTGTTTAAGAAGTTATTATTGAAACGACTAAAACCAATGATCATTATACCTAACTTTTAGTTTGGATTCAGGAACAAGCATTCGATAATTGATCAAGTTCATCCACGATAGAACAAGCATTTGAAAAGAAGAAATATTGGCCTGCCGTTTTTCTAGATGTATCACAGACTTTCGATAGAGTGTGGCATGAGTGCCTTATCTACAAGATAAGTAAATTATTGTGATTGATCTCCAAACGAAATATGAACTGTTTTTTTTGAAAGTGGTATAAGTCCATTTTTTCATGTATCGAGATTAGGGTGGCCCACGTTTATATGGGGAAAAAAAGTGTTGAGATATTTAACGGGACACCCCCTAGAAATGTGAGGTTATGCTAAAAACTTAACTAGAAAAAATATTGGGTCGATCGAAGGTCGTTTAGAGGTCGCGACTTGAGCGCGAAGTTCGATAAAAACGGTGTTTTTTTCGATTTTTCACGTTCAAACGAACAGAAAAATTATTTAAAATGTTTTCTTAGACTAAATAAAAATTGCGGTCAATAGAGGAGATAATTACCTTTCCAAAACATCAAAGATGTCGAAAATCGGTTAACAAATAGCGAGATTATTGCCAATTTTCGAAACTATTAAAAACTTAAATAATAAACGATTTTTTTTAAATCCTTTAAATTATCTTCAAAACTACAAAAAAATAAATAAATAAATAAAAAGGAGGTATAAAGAATAAACAAAGGAATGTTTTATGATGTCATAAAAAACCGTATGAGTCATGAGAAGTTACCATAGTTGTGATTTATGATGCCATTATCATAAAACCCAACAATGTTGAACTCATTTGACTCATTAGTTATTGTATTTAAAATTTAAATCCGCCTACTGCACTAACTATGATCTGATATGGCCAATATATTTCATTGTATCATATACTATATAAACAAAATAAATGCAAATTAATTTCAGTTTAAATCCAAATCTCTCGAGAAAAGGACACAAATTTGTAAAAATTAAATCTAGTCATTTAAACAGTTTTATTAATATTTTTAAGAAAGTGCTATTACAGTTGATAAAATGACAGCTAATTTACGGTCCACTACAGAAATTTATCTTCTTGGGCATGAGAACTGTCAAATTATTGGTGTTAAGTTACCATCAAAAAAGCAAGTGTTGTGTCTTTTTTTTCAATCATCGTACTGTAAAATTAACTATTCGTGAAAGTGCAGCTCTGACAACCCAGGAAGTGTCTATTTTTTGGGCAAAAGCACGAATTCCAGTGAAAAAGGAACAACATTCTATTGAAAAATTGGAACAATTGCATGATGAGTGGAAAAATCTACTAAAGAATAAAAATAAACCTTTAAAAGTTTACCGCGAAAGAGAAATTGCCTTTACTAGTAAACTGGATGATATTTTGATATCGCCCATACTAATGCTTTATCGATGATGACTAGTGAAGACGACAAGCGATTCCTCTTGTCACAGCGTGAGAAAGGGCGCTTCGGATATTTGGCTGGAGTCAGGCAATATGAAATCGAAAAAGAAAAGCGGAAATCGGAACGTCTGATGGCAGAAAAAAATCGTAAACGAAGACATCTTGAAGAAAAACGTAAATCAATTCCAATAGACTCACAAACATTATTTTCATCATCGGAGAGTGACAGCGAAAGGACATCTGATAACGACATGAGCTTCGAAAATATCGATTTGCCCGTGCTAAGCGCAGAAGGAGCCTCTATAGGAAGCAAATGTTTCATTACTCCTAGAATATTGACAGCTTTGGATAAGTGGAAGATTACAGATCGTGCAGCAATGCATTTAATCAGTGCCATTGCCGAAAGTCTTGGACATTCTATTGATGACCTCGTTTTGAGTCGAACAACACTGAAGCGTCTTCGTGAAACAAATAGAGTAGAAATAGCAGAATCAATTAAATCGACTTTCAAGTTTACGACAGGCGTAGTACATTGGGATGGAAAATTACTTCCGGAGTTATCTGGAACGGAGACCGTGGATCGTTTGCCGGTGATTATTTCCCATATAGATTTAGAACAATTATTGGGCGTTCCCAAAATATCAAGAGCAACTGGTTTGGAAATGGCGGAGGCTGTTTTCCAAAGCTTAATTGATTGAAGAATAGCTGACAATGTCGTGGCGGCTTGCTTCGATACAACATATTCAAATACTGGAAGACTAAATGGAGCAGCTGTTATTTTAGAGCAGAAACTGGAACGAAGTTTATTATATCTTCCTTGTCGACATCACATATGTGAAATTACATTACGCGCTGCATTTGAATCGAAAATGGGCAATACATCAGGAGTAAATGTTCCATTATTTGTGAGATTCAAGAATGACTGGAATTCCTTGAATAAGAATAATTTTAAAGCAGGCATAGATGATCCCAACGTTCATATACAATTAAATGATGTGAAAGCGGAATTAGCGGGTTTTTGTAACAACGAATTGGCAAAAGAACATGCTCGTGATGACTACAAAGAATTATTGGAAATTACTCTAATTTTTTTGGGCATGATACCAACTGAAAATGTCCATTTCCGCCTGCCGGGGCCTATGCATCATGCTCGCTGGATGTCCAAAGCCATTTATGTATTGAAAGTATTTATCTTTCGGGAGGAATTTAAGTTAACAGCACAAGAACAGAAGAATTTACGGGACATTTGCATTTTTGTCGTAAGATTTTATGTGAAAATTTGGTTCCATTGCACAAAAGCTGCTAAAGCACCACAGCTGGATTTCAACTATTTACGAGATATTTATTTGTACAAAACACATGACGAAAAGTTGGCGATGGCTGTACTGAATAAAATATGTGGCCAATTGTGGTATTTATCCGACGAAAGCATCGCATTCTCTTTTTTTCGACGAAAACGTCTCTAGTGCGGAGAAAAGAAGAATGGTGCAACAGTTTAATGTGAAGAGGGATGTAGAGGCCGAGTCAATTAAGCGCGTCGAGTTGAAAATAGATGATGTAAAAACATTTATTACGAAACAACTAGCAGATTTTGTTACACCAAACACTGGCGATCTTTTTAAAAGGTTCAATATTTCTACAGATTTCTTGAACAAAGATCCGGATATGTGGCCTCGGGATGATAATTTCAAGAACGGAATGAAGATTATCAGTCAAATAAAAGTCGTAAATGATATCGCAGAACGTGGTGTTAAATTAATACAAGATTATAATAAGAAATTGACAAGAAATGAAGATGACATGCAATATTTACTACAAGTCGTAAAGGACTACACACAGAAGTTTCCAACATACACCAAAACAGCCTTAATGGGTAGAATATCAACTTAGATTGTTTATTTTAATACTAAAAATTAATTTATAATATCATTGTATAGAAGAAACATTATGCATTAATAATAAAAAAAATATAGTAATAATTTGACTTGTTTTTATATTTTGGAAATTTGGCAATAATCTCGCTATTTGTTAATCGATTTTCGATATCTTTGATGTTTTGGAAAGGTAATTATCTCCTCTATTGACCGCAATTTTTATTTAGTCTGAGAATTTTTTTTAAATAATTTTTCTGTTCGTTTGAAAGTGAAAAATCGAACAAAATACCGTTTCTATCGAACTTCGCGCTCAAGTCGCGACCTCTAAACGACCTTCGATCGACCCAATATTTTTTCTGGTTAAGTTTTTAGCATAACCTCACATTTCTAGGGGGTGTCCCGTTAGAAATTGGAACTTTCGAAAATTTGGACCACCCTAATCGAGATATTTAAGGGTTTGCATTTGAATTAATTTAAAAATATTGGCAAACGTTAATTAATTCGAAATGTTTTTAACACTTTTACATTTTTTTAAATTTTATTATGAAATAATAATTATTAAAAATTTTTAAAAAATAAACGTGTTTTTTAGGTCGAAATGGACTTATACCACTTTCAAAAATAACATATTATTAGAAATAAAAACAAGAAGAAATTTATGTCCATATTTTTATAGACATTAGCTTCACTGAAATGAATTTTTTAATGTAAAGAATTATATTAAATAATTAAAATGAGAAGTAGTATTAAACGTAAAAAGTAAATCAGTAATAAACGGAATATTCTGTAATATGCTTACCTGCGACGCAACTCGTTCAATTCTTAACCGATTATGATGGGATTGGGTATGTTGGATTGAAATGGAATTTTTAAACGATTTTTGGAAGAAGTTCTGGAATATGACCTCCTAGGACAGAAATTGGGCATTATGGATGAAATGAGATTATCAAATAATTTTTGGAAAAAGTTCTGGAATATGGCCATATGGATTATGCGCTCTTGTATTACAAGCACCTCAAAAGTGTAAATTTTCACTTGGTTGGTTCTGAAGATCTTATGATCTTAGAAGGCAATATATTCCATGTTCCCGTGAACAGTTTTCGAGGTCGTTGTTGATAAGAATAATATAAATTTATCCGAGCCCTTTGTGTAGGGTTCATAACATCAGGCTCCCCAAAAGGGAGCATAAGTAGTTGATCTGCCGCTCATGGGTGGATTACGTACTGGCGATATATGTTAAAGCATCCAGCCTTACCGGAAACATGTTAGCATCATTAGCCGCTTGCTTCAAGAAAAACGGCTGCTTATTATCGAGTTCCGCCCTAGTTTAAATCACCGAGTTTCATGGCGATATTCCAGAAGTTCTTAAACAAATCATCTAAGAGTTCTTTTTCCATTCGACATACCCAATCCCATCATAATCGGTTAACAATTGATCTAGTTCCGTCCCAGATGCCCATATTCCAGAATTTCTTCCCAAAATCATTTAAGAATCTCATTTCCATTCAACATACCCAATCCCATCATAATCGATAACCAAAAAATGGAAAATAAAAAAATTGTCCGTTAAATCGAGGTTCGTTAAATCGAGCGTCCGTTAAATCGATGTCCGTTAAATCGATGGTTTACTATACTCTTTTGCTTTAACAATCAATAAAGCGAACATTCATTGTAGAGTGAATAGATAAAATATTTATATTATTTTCTTCATTGATCGATCGAATAGTGAATATAACTTCTTTCTACATTATTCTTCATAAGTGAATAGTAAAACAAAATATTTTTTGTTGCTTTTCATTATTCTTACTGATCAGTATTACAAATAACACTGTTCGATCACTAAAAAATGATTAATTCATTTTAACGAGCGAATTTTTGCCCATTATAATTATTAGGAATGGACTTATTCCACTTTCAAAAAAAAAGTTTTTGCGATAACATTTTATAGCCAAAATTCTTTTGCTTACTTTATAAGAAAATCGTACTCTATTGAATGTATGATTATAAATATGGAGAGAAGGTGTCTATATCTTCCTAAAATTACCGTTAACTCAATTTTTTTGAAAAGTGGACTTATACCACTTTCAAATAAAACAGTTCATATTTTGATTATCACCAGGAGAAACATACTCCAACTTTTACCCAGCCATTGCAGAGGTGCTCCAGAATAGCGTACTAGGGCCTTTCCTATATTTACTTTATACTTCCGATATACCAACAACGGAAACAACCTTCATCGGAACTTTTGCTGATGCTGCAAAAACGACTGCTTATCGCTACGTAATCAACGAGGAATTGCATAACAACCTAAATATTAAATGGATTGATGGAGTGATTTAGGTATTTTCCATCAAGCCTGAAAGACGATTACTGCTACATAGCAACAACGAAGCAATAGACTTTCATGACCCGGTAACCAGTAAGTCGAAAATGTTCAAAAAGTTTGTCGCATGACTGTGGTTGTTTTTGAAGTTATTAATATGACTTCTGTGCCTTT
The DNA here is from genome assembly GCA_947310385.1 of Nephrotoma appendiculata. Taxonomy (NCBI): domain Eukaryota; kingdom Metazoa; phylum Arthropoda; class Insecta; order Diptera; family Tipulidae; genus Nephrotoma; species Nephrotoma appendiculata. Next base: position 244,164,934 of record OX371223.1, on the reverse strand, counting down.
TCATTGTATATCTATAAGGAACACAAATATACAGTTTTTGTTTTAGTTTTTAATGTTAGAAATTTAATCAAAACGGAAGTCATTTTATAAAATTCTGACTTGGAAGTCAACCGTACCATAAGATTAAATAACTTTTTTATAATTGCAGCTTGGAATTCTATCATTTGATATTCAAAGACGCAATGTTTGGTACTGGTACTGATACTGACATAATTGACATGAATAATTCGATGAGCTCCAAAGTGATCAACAAAAATTTGACTTTAATGTTCATTCCTAACGATGAATAATGGCAGATACAAATAAAATAATAACTAAAGTGAAAATTCGTTATGAGGACAGTCATATGACGAAAATCAAAGAGAATTATAAGACGCCCTATCGTTCAACAAACTCCGAGGTAAGTTCCACAAAATTGAGTTGATGGTTAGTAGTACGATTGAACATTGAAGTTAAATTCAGAAAACTGTAAAAATATGCTTAACTTTGACTTCGGGGTCGGTTCTATGGGATCAATTAATGTTAATTACAGAACACTGGCGTATATGATTGCCTTAAAAGCTCGTTACACAAATTTGATTTACATATGCGACATGTGATAAGTGGAAATAAACGTGACGCTGTCCTGACAACAATTTACATTTGTGACTAGTTCTGCCACGGACACTTAAATACACAGATTTTTGGTATGAGTATACGGTATGGACTGTTCAAAACATTCAAAAACTGCGGAGTTAAGTTAATTGTTTATGTTTCTATGTCATAGGGTCTAATTTTTAATTAAGCCCGAGCAAGTAGGTTTGCCCTGGGCATTGAACACCGAGCACATGTTGTGAAGTACCAAGTTATCCAGTGTGCATAGAATAATATTTTGTTTTGTACTTTGCAAACTCTTCGTACACTGGCATTCTGTTCAGAGTAAAATTTAAAGAACCAAGTATGCGCGGTGTACTCACAGTTCACAAACAAAAATACAGTGTGCAGAGTAAAACTACCCAGGAGTGGGATATAACATCACTTTTTTCGATACTATCGAAATTTACATCTCTTTCATCACAAATTAAATTTAGCTTTTTTGCATTTTTCAATTACATTGCTTCTATTGCGATCTCTACTTATTCGAATAAAACATTGTGTCGTTCTACTCTTATTGTATCACCTACTTATTTTAAGAGTGATACTTTATCGAAAAACAAAGAAGAGATAAATAAACAATTTATTCTAGCTAGTAGTGTGCGATCGCAATATAGAAAGCAAAATTGAAAAGTGAAACGACAAGCAATTTTATTTTAGGAAAAAGAGAAATAATATTCGATAAATATCGAAAAAGGTGACGGTACAACATCCCTCCCCAGTGGCCCTATTCTGTCTTTCCTTGGGAATAGGGAATTGGGAAAAATATTTTCATAGCATTTTTGTCTAAATTGTATTTTTCAGGCCGTGAAAACTGAAAGAAAACGTTAAATGCAAAAATTTTCAAAACAAAGTGAATTGGGAAAATTTTGTTTCACAAAATTTTTATTGAGAAAAATATTTTCCTATTTCACTTTGTTTCAAAAATATTAACACCTAACATGTTCCCTCAGTAGGCCAGAAAAATACAATTTAGACAAAAATGGTATGAAAATATTTTTCCCAATTCCCTATTCCCAGGGAAAGACAGAATAGGGCCACAGGTTGAATAAAACAAGACAGAGTATTTTTTGACAGCGCACTGCTTGCTCAGGTTGAATTAAAAAATAGGCCCATAGTTATCATTTACAGTAGCACTCAAATGTATTTTGACAAGTGTAATTTATTATATAATACAAAAAATAAAAACAATATTAAAATTAATCAAATAATTTATTCATAGTAATGATATGTTTTACAAAATGGAACACATAAATGTTATGAACAGTTTGAAGAAAGTTTTAATAATTACGGATCAAAAGTATTTTGACAAGTCGAAATTTCTTATCTTGTTTCTGCTTTTCCGTTTTTGCTTGTCTTCATGAAACTTATGAAAATGGAACTCCTGGAATGGCCAAGCCAAAGTGCCGATTTAAACCCTATTGAACATCCTTGGGAAGAGCTGAATCGACGCGTAAGATGTAAAAATTAATCAAATAAGGATGTTTTATACGAAGCATTATGCGATGAATGGAGCCGAATCTCCATTGATCGTTTGCAAAAGTTAGTTGATTCAATGCCGGCACGTTGTTAAGCCTTCAGAAAGGCCAATGGATGCGCAACGAAATACTAATTAATAAGTACTGAAAATAATCAGCATTAAATATTAAAAATATATTGTTTTAGATGCCAAAATACTTTTGATCCGCAATTAACAAAACTTTTTTTAAACTTATTTTTTTGTTTAGCAATTCATAACATTTATTTGTTCCAATTTGTAAAACATATCATTACTATGAACAAATTGTTTGATTAATTTTAATATTGTTTTTATTTTTGGTATTGTCTAATAAATTATACTTGTCAAAATACTTTTGAGCGCTACTGTAAAAGGGTATCAAACTTGATGTTTGCTAATAAATCATTAAATTTCACAGTCAGCTTTACGAAAATTGAACCGTGATGGAGTTCCAGAGTCAAGACTAGAGTGTAGATGTTTACCATCCTCCCATTTTAATCACATTAGATTCAGAAGCCACGCTATTGTCAAATGGAAATCTTTGAATTCCTGAGAAAACGTCGTGAGATTCTTAGTCCCCTCTTACGTTCTGGTAGTAGAGGGATAAGCGTTCTAAGTTTTTTGGTAATGTTATGTTTTTTTTTTTCCCGTGGCGAGCTGCAGCTATCGGGGGGGGGGGGGGGGGGGTCACAGGTGGTGGATTGTGAACGGCCTATCGATAGGTAGGTTAGCGGTGAATTAAATAAGCCGTCCCCAACCGCAGCTCTGCTGGAAGGAGAGTCTCAGAGAACGGGGGAGTGGTTAACCTCTGTTCACTAAATTCTGAGTGCCTATGATACCCAGTAGGGAAAGGCGAATTGATGGCGCCATAAAACCATCGACCACAACCACGGTGAACTGAGCGTCACGTCTCCCTGCGCTCTCGAGCCTCCAGGTAGTGAGTAGGGAACCCTATAAACGGTAATCCCCTGAATGAAATGGGTCCTATTTGTTTGGGATATCCATATAGATGGGTGAATGAGTGAGTGGATGTTGGGGGCGGGGGCGTGGAAGGCGGGGTACTCGGTGAGCCAATGGGCTGGATTAAGGTGTTATGCGACCCGTGCTGATGATCGACTAGACTGGGGGCCCATTTAACAAAGCCCAGTCGTGAACGGAGCCCTCTGGATACCTGGCAACCTCCAGTTGTATTTAGCCTTACCTGCGTATACGGATCTCTGTGCAGGTGGACGTATTTCTCCGATACTCGTGGGAATATTTGGAAGATTTAAAAAATAATAAAAATAATATGACAAAAATCAAAGAGAATTATAAGACGCCCTATCGTTCAACAAACTCCGAGGTAAGTTCCACAAAATTGGGTTGATGGTTAGTAGTACGATTGAACATTGAAGTTAAATTCAGAAAACTGTAAAAATATGCTTAACTTTGACTTCGGGGTCGGTTCTATGGGATCAATTAATGTTAATTACAGAACACTGGCGTATATGATTGCCTTAAAAGCTCGTTACACAAATTTGATTTACATATGCGACATGTGATAAGTGGAAATAAACGTGACGCTGTCCTGACAACAATTTACATTTGTGACTAGGAAGCGGAACTGCCAAACAGAACAGTGGGGGATCGAGAGAGATCCCTCCATCAAAACGACGGTACAGAGAAAGACGGTCGGCATTTAGAGTTCTGGAGAAACTGGCTGTGACCCCTGAGGGGCAGCTTACAGTTGCGCAGAAGGAATCTGTAGCATGGGCTAAGAAAACTGTCGGCTGCGATAGCTCGGAGAGGATCCTTGTGTCTAAAAGACAGAGGTCCCAGGATGAGCTTGAAGCAGAAGGCAGTAAGCGGGCCAAAGTGCAAGCAGACATGACGTCGGGTGCTCCTAAGGAGCAGAAACTGAAATTATTCAGTGAAATCCTGAAGGAGCACGTGCTGGTGCTAGCCGTCATTGACAAAGGTCAGGAAGATGGGAGCATCACGTCGGAAAAGTGGAGGGTAGTGTATAATGCACTAAACTCCATTTTCTTGAGGATCCTTAGAGAAAATACGGGATCCCCCCCGTCCTGCAGAGATGCGGGATGGCACCAAGGGCGCGTTAAGCTAACTGCGTGCTCAGACCAGAGATCGGTCGATCTCTATAAAAGAGCAGTGACCGAGGTAGGCGAGGTGTGGCCGGGCGCGAGGCTGGAAGCAGTCAGCAGAGGGGAAATCCCGAGCAGGCCGCGAGCACGCGTCTGGTTACCAACCGAGCCGGATAAGCCAGAGGAGGTCATTGAGATTATCCGGGCCAGTAATCCCGATCTTCCAAAGGAAGGATGGAGGATTGTGAAGCAGGAGGAGGCTAAGGTGGGCTTTAGATTGGCAATCATGCTGATCAATAAGGAATCCTTGGTTTCCCTTGCTAGATCTAAGGGAGTAATCAACTTCGGTTTCGGGTCGATCACTCTTAAAGTTTATAGGAAAGACGAGGTTGATAAGGGCGCGGAAGACCAGCCTGGGGGCGACGTAGAACGGACCCGGCAGGAAACGGTCAAGCGGGCTGAGGCCGACCAGAATAGCCGTTCCGATATTTCGGACGAAGTGAAGTTGGTGATGGGAGGCAGCCTCCTCTCTCTGAAGTCCGATGTGGGCAACCCGTCGAACACACGACGAGAGGGGGTTGGCGACCAAACCAACGAGCCAAATGACACTATCCTGATGCAGGAAGTGCAGGAAGTGGTGAGTAAGGTAGATTACAATGGTTAGCATTGTACAAATAAACCTGCACCACACGAAGGCTGCCTCGGCAGCCCTCGTGCTCAGACTGACTAAGTCAGATGAGGACTTGGTGTTAATCCAAGAACCTTGGATTAATAATAACAGGATCTGTGGCCTCGGAATGAAAGGGTATAAATTATTATACTCAAGCAACTCTGAAAAGATCAGATCGTGTAGCTTAGCGAAAAATAATTTGAATATTTTTCTTCTTCCACAATTTAGTAGCGGGGACGTTACGGCGGTGAGCGCTGAGGTAGGCTGTGAAAAACTATGGCTAGCCTCAGCCTACATGGATCGCGAGAAGGAGGTTCCACTGGACAACCTGGGGGAACTGATCCGGGAAGCAGGTCAGAAAAAGGTAGGTGTGATACTTGGATGTGATGCAAACGCGCATCACACAATCTGGGGAAGCACAGACATTAATGAAAGGGGTGAGTTATTTTTTGATTACTTATTAAATACTAACCTTGTAGTTTGCAATATTGGATGTGAACCAACATTCATTGTTAGAAATCGACAGGAGGTTCTAGATGTAACCTGTGCGTCAGAAACAATTTTTGATATGATCAGTGGGTGGAGAGTGGCGAAAGAGCACTCATTCTCTGATCACCGATATATTACATATAACCTCAACATCAAACCTGTTGCCCGGAAAGCCTTCAGGAATCCCAGAAGGACAAACTGGAACAAATATGGGGAGGTGTTGAAGGAACTATTGCCGCTGGAGGTTCTTGGACTTCCGGCGACAGTAGAGGAATTAGATGGCATGGTTGATATTGTCACAAAGGCATGCAATCTTTCATTTAATGCTGCGTGCCCCCTAATAAAACCTAGGGGCAGGCAGAAACCGACATGGTGGACCACGGGGTTGGGAACCTATCGGAGAGCGTGTAGGACAGCCTTTAATAAGGCTAAGAACACCAGGGAAAATCGAGATTGGGATTCCTATAAGGAAGACCTGAGAAAATACAAAAAAGAGTTGAGAAGGGCACAAAGGGGGTCTTGGAGACTCTTCTGTTGTAGAATGGAGGAGGTCTCCGAGACTTCTCGCCTAAGGAAAATTCTATCTACTAACCCAACCAGTCCTAGTTACTTAATTAGGCCGGACGGGTTATGGACAGCTTCAAGTGCGGAATCATTGGAGCTTCTCATTGAGACCCATTTTCCGGGAAGCATTGATGACTCGATGGAGCCTGGAGCTCATCGAGGAACACCTTTAACGAATGTGGATGGCATCGTGGACAGGAAACGAATCCTGTGGGCACTGAACGGTTTTAAGCCTTATAAATCGGCGGGCCCGGATCGGATTATACCAGCAGAGATCCAAAGGAACTCGGCGGTCATCCTCCCCTGGCTGGAGGTTATCTCAGGGGATGTCTGCAATTGGTCTATATTCCCAGGAAATGGACGGAGGTCAGAGTGGTTTTTATCCCGAAATCGGGAAAAAGCTCACAGGCTTATCCAAAGGACCTGAGGCCTATAACTCTATCATCCTTTCTGTTGAAAACCTTGGAAAGATTGATAGACGTACTTATTCGAACAAAAGTTGATCCGAGGAATTGGGCAATGTCTCAGCATGCGTACTGTAAGAGAAAGTCGGTGGACACAGCTCTGCACGATCTAGTACGCATGATTGAGAAGACAATTTACTCGCAAGAGTTCTGTATGGTAGCATTTCTCGACATTGAGGGTGCCTTTAATAATGTAAAAACGGAGGCGATCATGGCAGGATTGTCATTTTTGAAGGTGGATTATCCTATAAGTAGGTTGATAAATCAGATGCTGGTAAGCAGGATTATTATCTCGGAACTAGGAGAGTCCACCATTAGAAGGCGGGTGGTTAGAGGAACTCCGCAGGGAGGAGTGATGTCCCCCTTTCTTTGGAGTGCAGTGGTGAATGGATTGCTGTTGGAACTGGAGAAAGAGGGGATGGGGGTTGTAGCGTATGCAGATGATGTAGCGATAGCTGTCTCAGGCAAATATCTGGATACGATTAGGGATGTTATGCAGAATGCACTCCTGATCGTTACGAAATGGGCCGGCAAATGCGGATTAGGGATCAACCCGTCCAAGACAGAGCTGGTACTATTTACTAAGAAATATAAAATTCCGGTAGTTAGCCCTCCTACTGTGAACGGCATTAGACTGGCTTTTGCTGACAGAGCGAGATTTTTGGGCATAATCTTGGACAGTAAGCTCAGCTGGAAGCCTAACATTGTAGAAAGGGTGAATAAGGCTAATGTAGCCATTTACTCGTGTAGAAACGCAATAGGGAAGAAATGGGGTTTGAAACCAGAGCTGGTACACTGGCTCTATACCGCAGTGGTAAGGCCTGTGCTGATGTACGGGGTGGGTGTGTGGTGGCCAGCTCTGGAAAAGGTAACCTACATAAGGATGTTGGAGAAGGTGCAAAGAACGGCCTGTATGCTTATAAGCGGGGCGCTTAGGACAACACCTACACGCGCTTTAGAGGTTATGTTCCACCTTATTCCAATCGAATTTTTTGGTAAGCAGATGGCAGCCAATGTGGCTACAAGGCTCTCGGCTGTCTCTCAGTGGAAGTGTCTTCAGGTGGGACACTCGACGATAGTTAGATCACTAAGGGAAGAACTGGTGAATCTAGATTATATTAAACCAACGTTGTGCTTTGATATAGGTTTCCGGATCATCTGTCCTTCTAGGGAATCCTGGAGGAATGGATCAATACGGGAAAACGAGGCACTGACATTTTTCACGGACGGCTCTAAGCTAGACGGCAAAGTAGGAGCTGGAGTCTTCTGTGAGAAGCTCAATGTTAATATTTCTGTTCGTCTCCCTGACTACTGCAGCGTGTACCAGGCTGAAGTGGTGGCGATAGGGGAAGTCGTGACATGGTTGAAGCATAACGTGGTATCTGTTAGGGATATCGCGATTTATGTGGACAGTCAAGCGGCACTCAGGTCACTAGAGGCGGTTTCTCTGAAGTCACGGGTGGCGCTGGATTGCCGCTCATCTCTTAATGAGATGAGCGAGTATTTCAGTATCCAGATGATCTGGGTCCCTGGTCACTCGGACGTCACGGGAAACTGCAGGGCAGACGAACTAGCTAGGTACGGTACGACTCTCCAGATGCAACCGGAAAGGGCAGGTCTGGGGAGGCCTATAGCAGCGCTCAAATTGACGCTCAGTAAAAAGGCAATCGCCTTAACAGATGAGAGGTGGACCAACACTCTCACGTGCAGGGTAGCAAAACAGGTTTGGCCAAAACTGGACCTGCGGCGCTCCAAGGCACTTGTATCCCTGGGAAAACGAGATTTAGGATTGGTCGTAGGGATACTAACAGGACACTGCCTTTTTGGGGAACATGCGAGAAGGCTGGGTCTAGAGACGAATGACTTTTGTAGAAGTTGTATGGACGAAGAGGAGGAAGAGACGCTAGTTCACTTCCTATGCTCATGTCCGGCACTATCATACAAAAGACGTAAGTACTTGGGTGTGTACAACATGGACAGCCTTTCTGAACTCGCGGACTGTAGGGTGCGAGATATTTTACGCTACATCAGTAGCTCTGGTTGGTTTCAGCGGGAGTAAGGGGAGATTGGATCCTGTGGTATCACAATGGGCCATTATTGGCCTAAGTGTGCGATAGCAGCCACTCTAACCTAACCTAACCTAACCTATGTTTTTTTTCGGAAATCAGACAAATTCCTGTAGATGCGTTTTTTTTGGACCAAACTTCTAGGGATAGTAATAAGGCAAACACAGCAGGAATCGTTAGTTTCGATGACACAACTTGTCCAATGAAGCGGAATATATTTTTACAGTTGGCATTCTGTCCTTGAATGTTGCGCGAGATAATTTGAATCTTCATCCCAAAACCTTTATTCATGCACCTCTATATGGATTACTGCTAATCTTGACACATTCCCTATACACATAGTACACGAACAAACATAATTTACCAAAAATGATGACCCAAATTCATGTATAAATAAGCAAAAAGGGAACATTTTTCATTTATGAGAGAATGGATGATGGTGACAATGGGTGGCACTTTGGGTACCATGAGAATTAATAGATAGAAAAATGTGATGTGCGGCGACTAAACAACAACCAAAAGAATACTGTTTTGTGTTCTTGGTTGACCCAACAACGCATTATATTTTTTTATTTTTTTAAAGAGGATGGAATATAAGATTATGTACTTACCCAGATTGTGTAAAAAGAAATTCTCTCTCATCTTTAAATAAAGCCGATACAATTAAATTAAAAATTCATGTGTTTCTATTTTTTACTCATTTTAATTTTTTATATTTTTTTTTATTCACAAATAAAAAATTTTAATTTGATAAATATTTTATTGCAATTTGGTTTTGATTATTACTTTAATTTAAAATTATCTTTCTTAAATACTGTAACATTTTTGTTTGGTATTATGTTTTATATAATAACATTTTACATACTTAAATTTATATATTATTTTAATTAAAACTAGCTTTTGGTTGCATTTTTTTTAATTTTTCATATTTATTTCTAATTTACAAATAAACATAGAAAAAAATAATCTCTATTACAAATATGGTTGTATTTATTTATTTTTTCATTTAATTTTTTTAGTTTAAATATTAACATTAATACTAATATTAATAAATATTGATTGTTTATTCATAATTTATTATTTATTTTAAAACGTTTTTTCATATATGTATGTAATGTGTTTGTGTTAGGTAACCTAAAATAAATTAGTTTTTCGGTAAATCTGGATGGTTTTGGGAATTGAATTTAGATGAGTATTTCATTGTATAATAAGTCAACCTTTTTAGTTCCTAAAGTATTGTAGGCCTCCAAATTATTTAGTGTTACAACATTCTTCGAAACAACGGGAAGTGAGCGGACTATGAAATAAAGTGGTAATGTGAAATGACTTTCAGACATATTTCCACTAAATTCAGAGACAAAGCCTTATAATGATGTTGATTTGACATCATCCAACTAGAGACCATTCACAAGGTAGCTGCTGAAGAATTACGTGATATGGTGGACCAAGTCAGCTTCCACTATCGTGCATTGAAATCCTTAGGATCTAATGTGGAGTTAGGTGAAAATTTTATGATCTGTTTAATGTTGGCGAAGTTAGACGCCAATACAATCGAAAAATGGGAAGAGACGACAACAAGGGAGATTCCGACATGGGATGAGTTTCATTCTTTTCTAGAAAAGCGTTCTATGACATTAGAAAAACTTGAATATAACAAACAGCAGTCGAGTAAGTCAAAACCAATTCCAACAAGAAATTCTCCGCGCTCGAATAAGACGCATATTGCATTGACGACTTCAAATTCAGGTTGCTGTGCTAAGTGTTTGGCCATTGATCATACGATTTCGAAATGCCCAAAGTTCATTGAGCTGTCACCAATGAAACGCTATGAGGAGATCAAACGCCTGCATATCTGTGTGTTATGTCTGGAAGCAGCTCATTCTTGTAAAGCACCATCTTGTAAAGCAAAGAAATGCAGTAAATGCCACAAGAAGCACCATGTTATGATGCACTTTAAGTCATCGTCCAGTGATCCATCAAATACGCCATCTTCTACTGCTAAACCTTTGCATGTTGGTATGGTTGCTGAGGAATTTAGCGATCCACAGCTAATTTTGTGACGGAGCGGTTTGTTCAAATATTAAATCTTCCTAAGCGAAAGACAAACATGAATGTTGGTGGAATCGGCGCCACTTCAACAACTTCAAAAGCAACATGTTCTATTACAATATCGTCTCGTCTCGACAAATTTAAATACTTCGAAATTTGTGCAGCTGTCTTACCAAAAATCTCTGAAACAGAAAATCGATTTGCTGATCGGAGCTGGACTCTTCTGGCACCTTATTCTTCTGGCCAAATTAAGCTCGGCAAAAATTTGCCAATATTACAGGAGACCAGCCTAGGATGGATTATTAAGTACAAAAAATGAACAAACATCAACATCATTATTTTGTGATCGAACATTATCAGAAATTGAGTCACCCAAGCCATCATTGAACGAGATGGTCCACCGTTTCTGGGAGGTTGATAGTCTCCCTTTTGCTAAAGTCGAGATGAGCTCCGCATATCAAGAGTGTGAGGACCATTATGCACTCCACACTCACCGCAATGCAGATGGATCGTACAAAGTTCGTTTACCATTCTCGAAAGACCCTTCGGTTCTAGGGGAATCGATGGGAATCGTCATGAAACGTTTTCTGAGTTTGGAGAAAAGATTAGAGAAACAGCCTGAGGCGAAAGAAATGTACACCGCTTTCATCAGAGAGTACGAACAGTTGCGACACTTAGAAACTGTTCATGATTTTGATTCGACGGTCCCGCATTGTTTTTTACCACACCATTGCGTGATGAAATTGTCTAGCTCCAGTACGAAGTTACGTGTGGTTTTTGACGGGTCGTGCAAGATCTCCTCGGGCATTTCCCTCAATAAAATTTTGCACACAGACCCTAAAATTCAAGATGACTTATTCATCATATTATTGCGGTTCAGGCTGTACCAGTACGTTTTAACAGCCGACATCCAGAAAATGTACCGCCAAGTTCGACAAGAATCTTATGACAATAACTTTCAGATGGTTTTGTGGCGTGAGAAGAAAACTGATTCTATAAAAATTCTCTGACTCTGCACAGTGACTTATGGTACAGCGGCCGGCTCTTACCTTGCAATTAAGACATTACACCGTCTAGCAGATGACGAGCAAGCAGCATTTCCCATCGGTGCTCGAGTACTTCGAAAGAATTTTTACGTGGACAACATGATGATTGGAACGAATTCGATCCATGAGCTGACCGAAATTATGAACGAATCGATCGCAATTCTGAAAAGATGAGTTTTAACACTGAGCAAATTTTGTTCTACCAGCGAAACAATAGTGTCACCAATTAAGCTCCAGTATCGCGAGAAATTAATGAAAATCAATGATCAAGAGGTCATCAAAACTTTGGGATTAATTTGGCAACCTGAACAAGACGTCTTTTGATATACAAACCAGTTGGCAGAATCAACGGCACCTATTACCAAGACACTCATTTTGTCTGAGATGGCAAGCTTTTTTGACCCATTAGGCCTGGTAATCACTCTGGCCAAAATAGTTTATCAAAAGCTGTGGAAGATGAAGAACGATTGGGACAAGCCATTAGGCAATGAATTGGCCTCGAAATGGATTAATTTCAGAGCTCAAATGACAACTCTTAAGGAAATTTGCATTCCTCGATTCGCCCTACTGAAGGGAAACCCCAAATTCATCGAAGTTCACTCATTTTCAGATGCCAGTGAAAAAGCATGCGGTACTTGTATGTATTTACGAGGCGTTCATGATGACGGGTCAATTTCTTGCCGTTTGGTGTGCGCGAAATCAACGGTGGCCTCAACAAAAACGGTCAATATTGCTCGACTAGAACTTTTAGTGGCTAAACTTATGAGTGATCTGGTCAGTCGGCTCAAGCAACATGTTTTCGACCAATTAAAAGTCAACCGTTATTTTTATTGGACGGACTCTATTATCACGCTGTGTTGGATCAGCGCAGTGCCGCACAACTGGAACATATTTGCTGGCCATCATGTGACTAAGATGCAGCAGGACACACAATTGAACGAATGGAGATATGTTCCAGGGAATTCGAATCCTGCCGATTTGATTAGTCGAGGAATACTGCCTGCGAAAATATCCGAGTCGGAATTTTGATTTAGAGGCCCAACGTTTTTAAATACGATGAATTGACCTGGCCGCCCATTTGGTCACTACCCTCACTGAGCGATGAGTAAGCGGAGAAACGAGCTATGAAATTCGCCCTTTCCACAAAAATAATGGAGGACATTGCTAACAGTATGCATTATCGGTTGGATTTTCGAGGGGTTCGTCGATAATTTGCTTATGTCGTTCGATTTATTCGGAACTGCCAATTTCCCGCTGACGATAAGGAAGGCCGAAAGAAAATGCTTATGGAAAAAGATGTGAACCTGTACTCGAGAGTGGTGTCTTCGTTGATCGAAGGGGGAGATTGCGGAATTGCAGTTTATTCGAAATATTCAACAGTCCTTTTTTACTGAAGAATATAGTCTTCTAAAAGGAAATTGAGCAGTATCAAGCAATAGTCGGACCACATATTGTTCTCAAGGCAGTTCGCGCAAAGTATTGGCCAATCAAAGGACTAGTCCAGACTCGTAGCATCATTTGGCAGTGCATAAAATGTTTTTGGATGATTATGGGTAATCTACCACACGCCCGACTCAACTACAAAAATGTTCGGCCATTTCAAGTGAGCGGTGTTGTTTTTGGACCTCTTGGAGTACGTCATCACATTCGATGCAAAGTGCCGAAAAAGGTTTATGTGACATTATTCATTTGTTTTGCCACGAAGGCAGTTCATTTAGAGCTCGTGGTCGATCTATCAACCGAGGCGTTTATTCGCTGTTTGAAGAGGTTTATCGCCGATCGGAGAATGGTGAGAAAAATTTATTCAGATAAAACAACGAATTTTAAAGGGACGGCTAATCAACTGCTCGAAGTAAAAAGAATATTGGAAGACGATAAGGATGTTATCTGGCAAGCTTGGGCTCAGTCGCCAGTGGAATGGGAGTTTATGCCACCCAGATCACCAAATTTCGGAGGTTTATGGGAGGCATCCATTAAGATCGCCAAACGACTTATAAAAAATGTCATCGGATGTGAAGAAGTGACAGTAGACGAGCTTCCCTCGGTATTAAGACAGGTAGCAGCCATCATAAACTCTCGTCCCATTACTCCACTCTCATCGAACCCAAACGACCTCGCGCTACTGACTCCCGGTCATTTTTTGTATGGTGGCCCTATTTCGGCCTTACCCGAGTTACCCGTGGCGGAGAGCACTAGCCGTGTCAAAATGGCCACGAACAAAATGGCTAGCCAGGCATGATAATATTGTTATCGGTACTCTTATCAGCTTATCAGAGCACATTCAAATAAAATATTTATAGAACCCAACTGCAATTTCCACTTCCGAAAATGATCAACATAAAAATTTACAGTGTCGAAGGAAGCCGCGGTACTTGATTGCACTTCAGGGCTTGTTAATTTATTCAGCCCAAGATATCATACTGGTTCAGCATATCGATAGGTTTTGGTGTGCTTACACAGAAAAAAAAATATAAAATAATAAAAGTTTATGAGAAAGATGGACTCTAGAAGAACCAAAGCGTTTAATATGAGGAACAAGTTTTCCTATACCGATGTAAAAATTATTTACAAAACATTTTGACTTTAATTTTTTGCATGGTGATAATTTTCGGATGGCAATCAATATTCTTACGATCCAGCTTTAATTTTACTTAACGGAACAGTGAAGAGAGAATATTATACCAAATTTAATCAAAATAAGATATCATAAAAACCATAAAGCGAAACGAATCGAAAATTACGTTTTCCTTGTGTTGCAGGAAAAGGAAAATGTTTACCACACTGATTTATTAGCGAGATAAAAAAATAATAATTAAGAAGCAGCATAAATAGTAAAATAACTGGCACATTGTAAAACTACATTCTGGATTATAAAGCATAGAACATTTTGCTTTAAAGCTATCTACACCAACTACTTTATTACTTCTTGTTCTTGCATTTTTTTTTGTTTTATTATTTAATACACGAGCAAGTACAACATTGTACGGTGGTTATACATAATGTTTTTGGATGTAACAGATTCACTTGGTTTCTTTTCCGTGCTGTTTTTAAGACAACCAACAATGTTATATTAATTTCAAATGATTTACGATTTTTAAAGAAAAATATTTTATGACGTCAGACTGTATTAAATTTATATTTGCACAGTAGACTATCGAAGCCTTTATCATTCTACTTTCAAATTATTTATACACACATAATTGGAATCAGAAGATGAAATGAACTTTTTTTCACTTTCTTTTCTTATTTGTCTATGTTATTTTTTACCATTATATCACTTTTAACCAAAGTCTTAACAACAAACTGAATGTTTACTTAATCCGCGTGAAGCGAGTTTGAGAATTGGAATAATTTCAGATATATAAAAGATTTCTAAAAAAACAATCAACTTTGAAATGTGTAATGATTAACAGTCTGAATGTTGATTTCAGCTTTGGCATTGTGCTGGTCCACACACTGCGGTAACACGATGCGTTTTTGAGTGCGCGTATGTGTGGCTCGTGTTGTATACTCACTAACACGAACGAAAAAACGAAAGAATTTAAAACACTGTAGAACGGGTGTCAAGATGTTACCCATAATTTTGGTTGTTGGTATGGGGTTCTTATATTGTTTTTTGTTTTTGTAATCCCGTTGATTTAGATGCTTTCTCTTTTACCCTCCGAATTTGTGACACTTGCCGGTTGCTTACACTCATTCTGTACTTTTAAATTCTTTGGAGAAAACAGAAAAAATTAAGGGTCAGCATTTTTTTTTGTTTCTACGCAATTAGAATGAAAATGAATTTTGGTGAAAAATAAACGCCTAAGAAAATGTGAAGAAGTTTATATTTTTTTATATCCGTTTCGCTCAAGCATCCAATGTAAATTAAAAATAATTTTACGCACATATAAACCAGTGCCGCACTTGAGTTTTGCGTGGAAACGCAAATGCTGCTTGAGGTTTGTTGCGAAAGGCAGTGTGTGGAAAGTCTAATTGTGTTTGTCCATCATTTTTTATCTGTAGGTATCAATTCGTTTGTTCTTCTTGAAAATACAAATTTAAACGTCAATTCTCGTGCGCTAAAACCACCACATGATACACTGTACTATAATCCCACATGATACACTGTACTATGGAACCTTCCAAAGGGAGGTGGATCACACATTTTACACTACTATGCAACAATAAACCTATTACTGGAATGCTTCGCGAAACTAATCAAAACTTTTAGTTTTATGACTTTAATATTAGTAAATTGTCTTTGTAAAGTCTTCTCTACCCTACTTGGCGATCTTTGTCATCTTTAATTTTTTATCTTGTTTTTTTTTAAATTATTATTTTTTGATTGTTTAAACTTTAAATTTAAAACTTAAATAATTCTATGAGTTGAATGATTGTGATGTCCTTTATTTAAACTCTAAATAATAATAATAATATAGATGGTGACTCCTCGCGTGCGGTCAGAGTCGTTGCGAATTATTATTACTTTAGTAAGTTGTTTTGATTTGGCCTTTTAGGAAATAAGGGCATAATTGATCAGTTGGGTTAAATGTTAATTGGCTACTTGGGCCACATGTCAATTGAATATCCAATTATCCCTAGGGTTATATTTGACATCTATGTTTAGGTTATAGGCGGATCGAGCCATTTCGATAAATTGAGAAATTTTCTGATCACGGTTCGAGTTCTAGTATATCCGGATTTCCGAAAATCTTCATTTAAGGCAAAATGCAAGTCGTACAGGAATGGGACGGCGCCAAACAACCAATCTCTATATGGCTCAGCAAACTTGACGTTCACGATTCTTATGGATCATGCTAGTTTGGGGTGGGTCAGAAAGTCCTTACCAGTAGATTAGACAGATAGGGTTTAGCTACAAGCTTTCCAATTTCTTATAGAGCAAAGAAAAAGATCTCAAAATATCGTCCCAGAAACCCTTTCTCGAGCTATTGTTGCCTAATATTCCCCATGTTGACTTAAACTTACCGGCTCTTCAGTGTCAACAATACCTTAGTTTGATGGAAGCACTTGTGTAGTCTACGTAAATGCGTCTTGAAACCATTCAACCGGACCTACCGATACAGCTATAGAAATCGGTTTAGAAATTATATGTTCCATCCAATCTCATATCTGGATTAATAACTGTAATGCATGATGCTTCTCTGTCAGCACGCTAAGATATTATCACAGCCCTTGAAAGATTTATGTGAGATCTATTTTGAATTGCTTTCTAAAATTTTACATTCCTTCACTAAGTATGTATTTTTGAAGCCTTTGAGACAATCCCTATTGACAGAAGTGTGTAAAATTCTTGGAAATAGCTGATGTGAATCATCCGATTTTGGAGATTTTTTTCGAATATAAATCGAAAATAGTTGATTGAATTCCACGACGATTCCGGTCGATACACCAAACTCTCTTCAATTCACCAGCGACAATGGTTATGGTCGACCACTAAAGAAATTTCCATCCCTAACAATCAAACCAAATTATAATTTAACTGTCAAGCATTCCGTGGTTCTTCATTATATGCCGACGGGTTATTTGGAGACCGTGTGAAAGTTATCGGCGGCTTAATTCAGTCACGGTACCCGATCGTTACCGATACTCCACATTCATGGATGTTCAATCTTCTCCAAATTGATCTCGTCAAAGAATATCGTTTAATTCCATCGCATCCTAAGATGTACACAAAACGGCAATACCGATTGCTTTCACTTAAACGAATTAATGCCATTAAGCAATTCGCAGCTCCAATCACAATTAAACGGGATCAGCAGATTATCGGCATAGTAATTTACGAACATCGCTTTATACCGAAACTAGAATTTTTTTTAATTGCTTGGGTTTCAAATTGATTGTGAAACTTCGACGGGCACGAACATGAATTGCCCGTACATCGCAAACTAATTACGACAAAAAATCTCCGATTCTTTAGTTTAAACATAAACGTAACCATTGGGCACAGTCGTGTTTAGCCTGGACGATTTGAAATGCCACCGGTTCTATTCGAGCATATCCATTTGAATATAGTGGGTCCATTTCCACCGTCCAATAGATGTATATCTATCGCCTAACCTGTGCCGATCAATCCACTCGATGGTGAGAGAATAGACAGTGTGAGTCCCAATTTTTTGCCGAATGGACGAGGCTTCTTGACTCGAATCGGAGTAGGAATTCGAGCAACTATAAGAAGATCTTAATTGCTCTCCAGGTAAAGACAACAGACAAATTTCTTTTAATTAAAGACTATTATCAAAACTTAATGTTGATTGAAATAAAAAAACTAAAATTACTAAACTTACAATTTAAAAATATTTACATAAATACGACAAAACATTTTATGTAATTTAATAATGCTAACAAATTGTAGTATGCACTACTAAAGAATCAGTTACATATTGCCACAGCTCTGAACAGTGCTCAAGTCATTCAGTTGCTGCGTCATCAAAGGCATGTTTCAACGATGGGCATGGACATACTAAATTGCATGTAGTATGTTGTAGGATACCAGCTTAATAACCATTTTACATTGTAAAATATCATATCAATAACAGAAGCATTAATTTTCTACTTTGTCGATATTTTCTACATTCTCTACATTGTCGACACCATTTATTTAATTCTCTGTACACTTTGGTATTAGTCACAACGCATACATCCCTCATTTTGTTTCGAAATAGCTAAATTCAATTAGTTAACCGGCTGTGGAAAAGCATTTCATCATTCCAATGTAACTGAAATCCACCGATATTATCATCTTTTTATTGGTGCCAATATTTCCGTATCGTTTCGGAAAATGGGAGTGAAGCTTTTAAGTTAACAAGCAGAATGTATTATATTAACAATAACAACTTATTTATTCTGATAAGATAAAAATAAGCAGCAGCTAACAGAGATCTGTTGTTAATTGTTTGCTCTTCATTTGCTCGATTTTCCGCTGCTGTTGTATTTGCGGAAACATAAATCTGTTTGCTTCCCCCTTTTTTTAACAAATAAAGAAGTTTAAATCAAACATAAAGATCTATTCAAATCTATTTTCGCAATGTTGCTATCCAACTGAAGAATAATGAGAATAATGTGACTGCTGCTTCTGATGTTAATGAATAGCGATGATATTTATATTGTACTGAAAAATAGTGAAGCTTTTCTGTGCTTTGTTTATCACGACGTTACGGTAATATGTACAAACTATCTTTCGATGTATATAGTTTCTAATAATATTTGCCTGTAGCTAGCTAGTCGGATTAAAATTTTTGTGACCAATTCCAAGAATTCATTTCCACTTTTTGTTTGAGCTTTCAATGACGATTATTTATGTTTTCTTGTTATTACCTTTTTAATCAATGCTGTATCTAGTGCTTTTGTAGTTGTTGGTTGCTGCTGGTAATCATTGCAAACAAGTTTGTTTTTAAACTTAGTATTTGTCGGTTAAACTAACATTTTTTAACCCATTTGTGACCGGAATTTTGTCATGATTTTTTTTTGCCAAATGTCTGTTGAGACTGAAATATAGGGATGGCTTGTTATTTTTTTTTAATTAATAAATTTATTAATTTATTCAATATAATAACACTTATTCAAAGATCATCTAGTAATTTATCTATCTTAATATAGTTTCTCGGTTTATGATGAGTAACCTATTGGTTACTCATTATACAATAATTTATTTTCTAATTAGAACTGTCCAGCTCCTATGGTTTCTGCCTTTGGAGTCTCCTCGTTCCATTACTGGTGTCGAACATACGACAAATATTTGTATTTTCATGTCGAGATAATCGCTATACATGTTTTCTTGTTTGTTTCTTTATTTCCTCGATGACGTATTCCATCTGCAAGTCCCTATGAAGGTTGTCGTACCTAATGTATCATTAGGACATTCACAATCCCCCGCAGCATTTTATTTTGAAATAAAGTTTGCTTGTTGCTCCCGAAATATTTTTTCCAGCTGTATTATCGGTAAATGTTGCTAGTATAGTACCTTGAATATTCGGTAAGTCTCTCGTATAAAGAATGAACAGAGTAGGTCCAAGTACGCTACCTTATGGTATACCTGCTGATATTCCTTTTAATTCTGACTACTCGTTTTCAAATTTGACTCTGAAGTATCGATATGCTTTGTCGCTAAATTTCGCTGGTCTTGATTCAGTATAAACTCAAGCCCTTGGTGTCAAACTTTGTCGAAAGCCTAGCTGCATATCTTCATATTCTTAAATGCATCCTTAATGACAACCGAAGTGAATTTTATAACGAAAAGTGTACATAGGCTGCGGGCCAATAGTTGTGTAAAAGTCAATTTTAAGTAAATTTTTCGGTAAATTCATTTATTTTTCAAAAACTCTATGGCAAAATAAATAGCACGCGTTTACTGAGGAAGATCATCAAAAATGTTTAGTTGAAGCAAATATCGGGATCAAATTTTATCATAACAGTTGTAGTCTGAAGGTTGATGGTTGGTGATTGGTTAATAAAAAAATAAATGCTTTAAATGACGGATGTGAAGTTTGTCCTAACTTGTCCTAAACCAACAACAATGTTTATAATTAAATTTAACAGTGTAATTTGAGTGCACGTATTAGAGCAATGAAAAATAGTTTGGGACTGGTACTTCTATTAAAAGGTCCACCAATTTGTCATTGCTAATAGTTTCTGTACCCTATTAGCCAATTTATGGCGAAAAAGAAAGTTCCGCCGAATACGTGACACGGGAAAAGTATTGGTTCTGTTGAAAAGAAGAAAATTTTGTTAGCCTTACGGTTTAAAAGGTCCGCCAATTTATTTATCTATAAGAGTATCTATAAAAGGCTGCTGATTAGTCAAATAAAATGAAACTATGACAATTTGACTAGTCATAGTGCTGTGCGATATACTAGAATAAAATTAATTCATGCAAAACAAGCATTCGTTATTAATTATATTCATGCTCTCTGTGCAACTTTCATGTATGTACCTTTTACATGTGAAACATTGTGATGCATTGCATGTCACTTCGCTATAACAGACCAAACAATTGTTTTTTATTTCTTCTGAATTAGCTGCTACAATATTTTTTAAATAAATCCGGTATTCTTGTAAGGCAGTGGAGTTTGTTTGTTCATCGTCGGAATGAATGTCCTTCCTATAAGAGCCATTAATTAAATAATTTACTGCATATAGATGATTAATACACGACAGTTATATCCATCTTTTTGTTGTGGTAACGTACTGCACGAAACAATGTTAAATTTATTTTGAGGTGTTTTGTAGTAGGTGGATATCTGGTTGATGAATTTTTGTATTATATGTCCCATTTCGAACAAACACTGTGTCGGATTTATGGGATTATACGTTAGTATAGTTGATTTATCCATATCGATTATAGCTACTTCAAAATGACTATTTCGGCAAACAGGTATAATTATTTATCGGTTTTCTGTAGCCCATTTCAACTCTGGCTGTTTTTTATGGTCGATCGCTTTATAGCCAGGTTTTTGGTTAAAGATTTTTGAAACTTGAAAGTGGTCGAGGCAAACACTATTTTTATTTTTAATAAGAACGCTCATTGCAACGTAAACCAACTCTGTCGTAAGAAAATTTTTATGGTCTAGTGAACTAAAGCAGAAGTTATAAAGACAAGTCTCGCGATGTTCATGAAAATGATATTTGAAAATAACAATATTAAAATTCAAATTTGTCATTTTATTGTAGTATTTAAAATCAGTATGATTGGCAGAAAAACTTGTTTCTTTAGGTTTTATAAACCGAGCTAATGCTCGTTTGCCGGAATACCTCACATCGTTCATTTAATCCGTTTACACCACATTTCTTTTTTATCCGAATCATAGGGATGTTTTTCATCAGCTCAAACTTCATTAGGTGTCAAAATAATCGTATTATTTACTTCTGGGTCAATTGGCTTATTTTTTCTTGAAGATTTTAAATGAGGAGCGCATTCCACTGCCTTTATTAATAGTGCTGTTTTTTCTCTTAAAGAATCTATACATCGACCGTTTTTTTGATGATGCTCTTTTATTAAATTATTTTTAACCACATTGAACCAGCTTTCGATAGTGGCATTTGAAAGCCGTACATTATATCCAAATTTCTTTAAAAATATCGTGCTCCACAGTGGTAAACATTTCATATATTTTTTTATACAAAAGCTAACAAATTCTAGACAAAATAAAATATTTTCTTTGCCACAATTTTCCCGGCTTGACATCTTTTCTGTAATATTTGTATAAATTAATTTGTAGCGCTGGTAGAATGGTGTATTTTCTAGATCTGTTTCTTCCAGTTCAGGCAAATAATCATCCTGCTCGTTAATTTGTCCATTATCAGAATATGGGAAGTTGCTGTGTTCAATTTGGATTTAAATTTTCTGCTTAAGCCGAGCTTGAGCATTAATAAATAACTCGTTTTCAAATTTTGAAGAACCCAAAATACAAAACAACTCAAATAGATCATCAATCTCCTTTAAGCTATTGCTGTCAATGATCATGAACAAAATAATCATTATTGTTTCTTTTAAGCGTTTTGGGCAATTGGCGATTCGATTTTTAATTTGTCGTATGATAATCGCAGCAAAGTGGGAGCAACAAATAAAAATCCCCACTTTATTTCCCAATTTGGACGTTCCTATTATCACATTATAAGCAAATGACAAATAGTGTTGCATGTTCATTAAATTCATTTCTTTTAAGATCGAGTTTATAAAAACCCAAGACCAATCCGTAACATAAATTTTTGGAGTTGTTATTTTGGGTTTGATATTATGTATTTCTTTGCTGAATTTGTTGAAGAATATACTTATAGCGGATACATCATGCTCGCAACTTAACAATTCTGCAACTGGGAAAACAATTCCTTCTCTTCTAATAACACATGCAAAATAACAAATTTTATTATAGTTATATGGTTTATGCAACATTTTGGGTTTCTTATCAAACTTCCCGTTGCATCAACATAGACAATGATATTAGTATAATTTAAATGTGATAGTGCTGGTTTTCGCATTAAAATTATCGACAGCCGGGATGAGGCTGAATAAATATACTTATCAGTAGAGTGTGACGCTTCACGATAAATCGCATCGAAAACTTCACAGACTTTCACTAGATCTTTTTCAAGTATTCTCTCAGATTTGGCATTTCTGAGGTTTGCGGGCTGTACAATTTCTTGAGTATTACCCATGGTAAGTAAATTGAGATCTACTTCATCAAACTGCCACAAACTGGTCAAGAAAGCACTCGATTTAACCATATGTTCTTGCATTGCTGCTCTCTTCATGTCTCGCAATTGAGTGAACTCCTTCAAAGGGCCATGGTCAGAAACATCGTTCAGCTTTGTATAAATTTGCATAATGTTTGCAGAATTTCTTATAAATTTAAATTTTTGTTTATGTGTGGGGTAATATAAGCATCTTGCGTATTGGGTTACTAACTACATATTTTTATTAAAATTTATTGTGCGAAATGTTAGAACACATGGATGCTTTGCTGCGTTTAGCGCCTTAATAATACCATCCCGCAGTTTTTCATTTGTCCACGATCCCGTGATGTCCAGAGTAGTATTCATGTATCCTCTTAACAACCATTCATTGGAGCTGCTAAGATTATTTTGAATAACAATTTGCATGTTTTCAATATCTTTCTGATCCGGGTTACTTTTAAAATCGATGGTATTTAGGTATCCAAGACTGGATTTAATTTTACTGTTCAGAAAATTAAGGCAATTTTTAATTTTATGCCACATATTGAAGACTTATTACAATTAATATTATTGTATATAATTTTTAATTGTTGACAATTTTGATAAATAATTTTAGATTTACAGATGACGATGTTTATGTCCCAATTCACAACAATCCACTTAACGATTTAATTAATTTACTTTTAATTAATTTATTTTGTTCGACCTTTTTCTAATAATATAATTTCATTGTAGATAGTAAAAATACAAAATATGTATTTAAAGTATTTAAGAATACTAGCTGACCTGTGACTGATTAATCAGTCACGTGAATACATTTTGTTGAATTTTTGGTTAAGAAATGATTAAGAAGATTTTTTAAGATGTAAATTTGATGCACTTTTATCAAAAATACAGTAAATTCATATACGCGGTTAATTTTTAAATCTTAAATAGGCATAGAGAGTGTCATGACAAAATTGTATTTTTACACTCACAACTATTAACCCCAAAATGTATGTAAAATCATTTTATTTTCTCTGTTTTGTTTAATTGAGATTCAATTACAAATTTTCTACTCATTTTGTCATCACAGTGTTATGATAAAAATATCGGCAATTTTAATAAATTTTGTCATTGTCACGGTGTAATGCGCATGATCATAGATTCAATATAAACATATTTTGTCATGGCATTCTGGCGTCGTGACAAAATTTTGCTGAAAACACCTGAGATACCCGTTTCAGGTACTTCCCGGTGGAATTTTTCTGATTTTTCTAGCAAAGGCACACCGCTATATTTATGTCGACCTACCCTGAAAAATATAAACGGATCGGATCATGTTTAGGGGTCATTTTGGCGTTGAGTTTGAAAAAATTAAGCGTATTAATATAATAGATACTAGCTGACCTGTGACTGAATAATCAGTCACGTGAATACATTTTGTTGAATTTTTGGTTAAGAAATGATTAAGAAGATTTTTAAGATGTAAATTTGATGCACTTTTATCAAAAATAAAGTAAATTCATATACGTGGTTAATTTTTAAATCTTAAACAGAAAGCACGCGCTCAAATGTGAACAGTATGACTTACGTGTCAAGTCAATTAGTCATATCTCAAACAGGAAGCGCGCGCTCGGGATCACATGATCACTTACGCACCCAAACTAAATATTAAAATCTCAGAAGGGAAAAGCACACAATTGCTGAGGCAAACTTTAATCTAAATATTTCATAAGAAATGTACAAAAGGATAATAAAATAGTAGTAGAAGGTAGATAATAAAATAGTAAAATATATTACAATTTACATGCACAGAATCTGTTCAAGAAATACATTCTTTGTTGTGATACGCCCATCCCGATCAGCTGATTGGTCGCTTGTCTCAACGATAAACACCTTGAGTCCGTCAAATGAGTGGCATCGTGAAAAGGTCACATACATCTGATCATGCGTAAATACGGCGGCCGGCAAGTACACTCCTACCTTCTTCAAGCTTTAACCCTGACTCTTGTTAATGGTTATGGCGAACGCGAGCTGAACCGGAAATTGAAGGCGAGACATTTTAAATGAGAAGATGTCTTCCGAGGGTGAGAGCTTAATGCGTGGGATGAGAACGCGCTCGCCTTTTGAGAAGTCAGTCAGCACCTCACATTCCAGAATGTAGCGGTTTATTTTTGCGACGCGCATGTGTGTTTCATTGATTTGACCCTTGCTAGTGTTTAAATTCCTCATCAAACGAACGATCGCGTTTACCTATAGCGGGATGGCATGGCGCGGCAATCCGGACCCTTCAATCTTGTTGAGAAACTCGACGGGTAGGCGAAGTTCCTCATGCATGTCATCACTCTTAAGTTTATCGGCACTATGTTTGACTTCTTGTTCGCCGGGCAGGAGGTCAAGCACCTGCTGATTGATTAGCGCGCAATCATCACTCTTGGGTGCAACGATGGTGCGCTCCTCGATGGTTCCTTCGGCTGGTGTTGTGTTGATGTCACCATACACGAAATCGATCACACTTTGAGGAAGTCTGCCGGAAGTGTGATCGAGTCGGTTCGTGCATTGCCGTTTCCAACAGAAAGCAAATATTGAGCAAACTCGTCCTCACCTTCATCGACGCGCATGTTCTTGGTGAGTGTAAACTTATTTAGCAATTTCCAAAGCGGGTTCAACTTGATGGTCGATTCGCAAGTTCGCGCGCGTCCCGCCTTCAGGTAGTCACCACACATGAGGATGATTTTTCCAGCTAATGGAACACCCACTACCCGTCTATGATTGTGAGCTCTGCTCCTGGCATGATTAACTTTGTATTTAAATCGCGCGTCAACCATTAAGCAACTTTGAAATTGATTCACGCGCCGACAGTGGTGCAACTTCGAATCAGAATCGCGTACCAACTGTTTTACAACTTTGAATTTGAATCGCGCGCCACTAATTTGAACAAAAATATTTGCTTCGTCCCATAAAATTCTCAAATGTAGCAAGATTTCACGCGCACAAAAACTTGAAATCTTTTTTAAACCATCTGAGGTAAAGCCCCCCCCCCCCTCCTTAACCCACGCACAGCGCAATATTTATGTCGACCTACCCTGAAAAGATCTAACGGATTGGATCATGTTTAGGGGCCATTTTAGGGTTGAGTATGAAAAAATTAAGAATATTCATATAATAGATAGATAGATAGAAGCTGACCTTCGACTGAATAATGAGAATACATTTTATTGAATTTTTGGTTAAGAAATAATTAAGAAGATTTTTTAAGATGTAAATTTGATGCTGATTTGATTATCAAAAATAAAGTAAATTCATATACGCGGCTAATTTTTAAATCTTAAATAGATATAGAGTGTCATGACAAAATTGTATTTTTACACTCACAACTATTAACACCAAAATGTATGTAAAATCATTTTATGTTCTCTGTTTTGTTTAATTGAGATTCAATTACAAAATATTCTACTCATTTTGTCATCACAGTGTGTCATCACAGAAACATCGGCAATTTTAATAAATTTTGTCATTGTTACGGTGTAATGCGCATGAACATAGATTCAATATAAACATATTTTGTCATGGCATTCTGGCGTCGTGACAAAATTTTGCTGAAAACACCTGAAGTACCCGTTTCAGGTACTTCCCGGTAGAATTTTCCCGATTTTTCTAGCAAAGGCACACCGCTATATTTATGTCGACCTACCCTGAAAAATTTAAACGGATCGGATCATGTTTAGGGGTCATTTTAGGGTTGAGTTTGAAAAAATTAAGCGTATTAATATAATAGATAAGATAGATAGATAGATAGATAGATAGATAGATAGATAGATAGATGTGTACGGTGCGATTCGCATTGTGGTCATACTACAGGGGTTATTTTTGCGATTCAAAACATAAAAAGATACCATACAACTGGAATATTTAGCGTAGTGCATTACCAAACAACATACCAAACCATAGTGATTTTACCAAACAACAAAAGCTGAATTTTTAAATAATTTAGATGGATGGTTCGAAGTTATAAATTATAATAAATTGAACTAATTTGGGGATTTCAATATTGGTGTAAAGAGCAACGATTTCTACATTTTAAAATTAAATTTATGCTTTAATGGTTGAAATCCTTTGTTTAGCCTTACTGTTGAGTTTTGTCACTTATAAAATTGAATTAAATTGCTTTTAATAAAACACTTGTAATAATTTCCTTATTTCCTTAATGACAATCTTTATTTGTTTTCGGGAATATCGATTTCGAAATAAAATGTCTTCCTCAGTTCCTCCAATATTTAATCATCACCCAGCAAATTACAGAGGATGCGAGGTAGCGAAAGAGCTGCAAAGAATGAGAAATAACAAGAGAAGTAAAACAAGTAAGAGTTCTCAACTAGGATGCAATCCTTTTCAAAACAAATCCCCCTAAATAGCGGCAAAGTAAGAGAAGGTATAACATATGCACAAATGGCTAAGCAAAACGAAAATATCAAGAACGTTCCGATTCAAGAAATCCATGTTCTGTAAGAAAAACTTCAGAACCTAAACGCTATCAATTCACATCTGGCTGGGCAGGACCAAAGACTAGAATCCATGGGCGAGCTACTGAAAAAACAAGAACAGAGACTAGGAACACTGAAAAATTCATCAATGAGCGGATGGGAATTCTCACGATCAGCGGATCATCATACTCGCTCGGTAGATAGACATAGGAGTCCAGAACTTTTATAGATAAATAAATTGGCGGACCTTTTAAACCCTAAGACTAAAAAAATTTTTCAACTTTTCAACAGAACCAATACTTTTTCCGTGTCACGTATATTCGAATAGCGAGCAAAATACCAAATTTAATTTGTTCTATTTCATAAAAAAACTAAACTAAATATTAATAAAATGAAAAATTAAAATATATTAAAAAAATTAAAGCCAAAGTTGTTGCTTTCAGATTCAAATGTTAAGCTAAGCGGGATTAACGGAAGCAACGCAGCTATTGTAGCACTTAGCAGGCCTGTATTTATATAAATAATATTTCTTGATAGATATGGTTCACTTTAAAACCAAAATAAGTCTACCAGTTTCTCCTAAAAAATTATTTTTTTTGTTGATATTTTTTTATCGATGAATTGTGTGCTTCGTTTCTACCCTGGTTTTTGTGCTATGACAGTTTTTTTAGAGGATGTGCGAGCAACACTTTTCGTTAATTTGAGTAGCTACAATTTTCGTTAAAAATTTCACTTCGGTTCAATGACATCCGTTATTCTGTGAGCTTGTTCAACTGTAGATTGATTCTCCAAACCCAAATTGGTGTGGTGGAATTAAACATCCCTCATCTATTATTATAGGTTTGAGTCTCTTCAAACACTGTTTTCAAATATTTCTGATATAACCGGAAGTAGTGATATCGATCTATATGATTTTTTATCGTTTGCAGATTTACTTGGTTTAGAAATCATAATTACTTCAGCCACCTTCCATTGACAAATAATCATAAGTTTTACAAGCTGTATTTGCCCATATATGACATTCTGCACATTATTTTCGGGTGTTGATCTTTGTGATCAAGTGGCGTCCTGCATTCAGCACTGGGTTGACTTTCATGTGCCAGGGTCGATTTCCAAGTGCCAATGGTTGACTCCCATACATAGTGCATCATACATGCGCGATTAGTTCCCGAAACACCGCAACTGTTCTAAACAAGAACCATGAGGTATACTGAGGTTCCACATGCGTTCGTATAGCCAAAACATTATAGGAATGTACCTTTTTCCCCTCGAATCCCCATTCCGTAATTTGAGACATTAATAACCAGGAGATCTACACCATCTATTCGTTTGTTATATGCCCAAACTATGTTAGTTTGTGGTATTCCAATTTTTTTTCTCGCTTACGGACTATCGAGTAGCCTTTTTTACAAGACCAAATTGTGCTGATAACATTTTCTTTGGGTTCCACATGTTCCACATGGGTCCCAGTTGCCTCAAAATTATGTTTTTCCAAGTAGCTAACTAATCGTGATAACATAAAATAATTATTGTATCAAAGTACATGGAAATACGAAATTCTTGAAATTATTTTGTAAAATATGGTGGAAATCTATGAAAAGTGATTCTGCTTTCCCAAAATTACTGTTTGTTGTGACTGGGAGGCTCTCTATCGGAGGCACACACTGCTGGCACAGAATAGGACAATATTTTAAGACAACCTTGTTCAAATGTTCTACCAAGGGATTTTGTGCATTTTATGGTGTTGCTCATTATTTCGACGAATCGATTTCGCCTCATTGTATTTGATATCGTTGCATTCTTCTTATCTATTCGAACAATATAATATTCTGCTATAAACCACTTATAATTAGTAGAGTAACCACTTATAATAATTATTCGAATAAAAACATAAAATTCTTTCACGGAGTTTTTTCAACAAAATCTAATGGGTGTGAATCGTTGGACAAAAATAACGGTGGCGGTCGGCAATCCCATTATTCAGATTCAGTTATACGAATACCTAAAATGTTATCTTTTTCCGTTTAAGATTATGTTACAACCTTCTTGGATGGGGACAATTTCCACAATTATCAACATTATCTATTTCATCTGATGGCTTCAGTTTGAAGCAATTTTTTATCTAAATTATTTTTGTGCAATCTTCATCTCCGGAATCTGTCTCTGTTTCGTTCCCATCTGCTGTTGGAGTAATGTAAATTGAATGTTCAGGTACTAAACGTCTTCTTCATCGATCCATGCTTTAATCTTGTCCAAAATTTTTTGGAGAGTCAAAGGATGTCGGAAGTGGAGGCGAGAGCCCCATAACCGAATTTTTAAGAAATCGGCATCAATCGCAATTGATTCCTGGTATTCGAAAATCTTTTTTCACCAATTTTCATCAAAGTTTAGCTAAGCTAAGTTGTAGCTTAAAAAAATAAAATTAAAAAGGATCCCAATGAAATCGATTTCTGCTACTCGAAAATTTTCTTTCACTAAATTGCATCAAATTCGTTTTAGCTGAGAAAAAAGCGTGCTCCAACAGTGGCCGCCTAAAATTTTTTTTCAGAAATCAGGGGCCTTAATTTTCGACGGCAATCGTTTTCCTATAGCAAGCGTAGAAACAAAAGAGTAAAGAATAGTACAATTTTCATATATTTTTCTTTATTCTTGTTTTGTCTACTATAGGAAAATGATAGCCTTCGAAAATGAATTTCGAATTCAATAGTTAGGCACCGGACGCGTATTTTTGAAATCTGTGGAAATTTCTGCATGCGGATTTACATTTGCTTTAAAATTTTTTATATTGGCTGCGGGTCAATAGTCGGGTAAAAGTCAATTTTTCGGTAAATTCATTTATTTTTCAAAAACTCTATGGCAACCTGATCGAAAAGTCTGTTCTAAATCCGATTTTTACCATAGTAAACAATTTACCCGACTATTGGCCCGCAGCCAATATAAAGAATTTTAAAGTAAATTTAATTCCGCATGCGGAAATTTCCACAGATTTCAAGAATACGCGCACAGGACACATCGTAATCGATTTCTGAAGCTCAGAAACCTCCTTTAGCAATCCTCATGAAAGCCATTTGAGCTAACAAAAAAATATTAAACAACGATTCACATAAATCCAGGGTGGGCCATTTTATTGGTTTGTCTTTAAATCATAGGTTATGACAACACATTTTTGTACGATTTGCTTGACATTTTGAAAGCATCACGTCAGTCTGATATTACGCGCCATGAAACCATCATGTTTTTGCTTAAGGAGCGTTTTGAAATATTGAAAACTTATTTTCAATGTCAGCGTTGTGTAGCCGAAACCATGCGATGTATTACAGAATCCATTGACCTCAACTTGAGGCCGATCGCAGCAACTGGCCATTAGTTGCACCTGCCTGAGGAGAATACTGAAGAAAGCCTTCGAATTATTCGCCTACAAGGTCCAGATGACTTTTAGTTGATAGCAAATGACCATCCGCTTCGATATCAGTTCTCTGCGTGGGCCATAGACCATCACCATAATGACGTTGATTTGACGTCGACGAAACGGATTTCCATCTCGGGGCCTATGCAATCAAGCAGAACTGGTCGATTTGGTTTTCGGAACAGCCACACGTAATCGTAGAGAAGCCGATGCATCCACCAAGAGTGACTGTTTTGTGTGGATTTTGGAGTGATGGCATAGTTGACTCATTTTTCTTCGAAAACGCTGCTTGAAACGCCGTTATAGTTACAGAGCCATTCTGACCAACTTATGGCCTAAAATCGACGCTCTGATTGTTAATAACCTATAGTTTCAACAAGATGACGCTACTTGCCATACAAACCGACCGACAATCGATCTGTTGCGCGCCAAATATTATAACAGAATAATCAGCCGTTTTGATGATGACAATTGGCCTCCACGGAGCTGCATAAGGTTTCGTTAAGGATGCTCGTTTCGTTATGCATTTCGTTATGCGGTTAATCCAGAGACATTCCAGCTTTAAAACATGACATTGCAACAGTTAGTCCCGAAATCATCGAAAAAGTTCTTAAAAAATGGACCCACAGGATAGCTTACTGTAAGGCCAGTAGTGAAATTGTTTCACATGCTTAAATCGGAGACTAAAACTTACACAATAAAAACAAAAGTCCTCAAAATATAGATGGATAATCATTTTGAGCGTTTTTAAAGACAAACTTTTAAATGGTCCACCCTTTACAACCCAGCTTGGAAAGATGTAATGTTGACGGCCACCCTTTCCAAAATGGTCTGTTATTCATTTCAGGTTATTCGTCAAACATCAGTAATTTGTAAAATTTTTGTTAAGCAGCCGAAAATTTAATGTTACTTGGAATTGATATTACATTCTCATTTATACAGAGACGCACTAACGCGAGATCTAAATTAAGAATTATTTTAATAGTAGATCAATTTGTCTTTAAATAATTATGATCTGGAATATAAATGAAAACCAAATTTGTACGCGTTTTTCACTTTCAGAAACAGTGTCCAAGGTTAAAATTGGGTAGATTTGCTTAATCGATATTGATCAGATTTTCCTTTGGAGTTCAACATTTTCTCTAACGTACTTTAGCTCACGAGAAAAATAATCGTATTTCTTGGGGTATCCCGAGGAAAGGTTTTCTGCAAGGTTATTGGCACTCAAACCCAACATGTAGAGAATACTATTTATTTATTTATTAAAGAAATCTATTTTTTTATAATTTACGAGTACTTGTTTGATTTTAAAAAAAATTAAAAACAAAAGAAAATCAAATTTTGATTTAATATTTAAAAATTTAAACACAAATCAAAATAAAAGCTGCATCTTAGAGAAACCGCCTATATTCAAATTTTGTAATACTTGGACCTCGTTTATAGAATGGTAAATTTTGGACATAGTCCCAGTCACTTTTCTTTAATAAAACTTCTAAAACTCCTTTGTATGGTTTCAATTATTTTATACGAATAGAACTTACTTTTGATAGTTTCACCTGCAGTTAATTGATTGATGATAAAACCGGAATAATTCTAATGAATAAAAACAATTTATGGACTGAAAATCTGAAATTTTAACATTGAGATTAGGATATTAGGATTTATTTAGATAGGCACAATGAATGCCTACCGATCCTTGATTGGTTGTAAGGTTTGTACACTTTTTGTGGAAAATTGAAGGATCAAATCTTATTGAGGAAATATTATATCTCTATCTGATATGGGTGTTGCGACACGTATAGGCAGAAGGAACCATTAGTGATATCTGCTATAATTAATGGCTAAATAACGAATGTCTATAGCAAGTGTTCGTAACAATTAAGATGATTACATGTTACATCCAAATAAAGCAGAAATACAAAGCGAAAGTAGGTAGGAGGTATTATTTTATTATTTACTTTAAAAAGTTTAACTTTTCTAGACGAGATTTTCTGTCAATTTTCTAGATAAGACAATTTTTATTTTTCGCTTTTCTTTCAAAGAGATTTGATTTCGATTTAATTTAACTTAGATTAGAAGTTGAAAAGATTAAATAATTTAAGATTATATTTAAAATGAACTCAATTAGATGACATCTTTGTAATACAAATATCCATTAAACACAATTTTGCCTGAATTCTCTCTAATCAACGTTCCTAGGTTTCTGCATAGAAACCAACATTGTGCATGTACCATTGAAAATTTCATCGTATACCATCATACTATGTAATCCACTTAACTTCTAGATTCTATAGTTTGGTTAAGTTATTATTTACTGTAATTCATATATTTTGAACCAACATATTCTGTTCTTCGCTTCTTTATGTATTTCCGTTCCGTGGTTTATATACCAACAACTTTGTCGTTCTGGATTTTATGTGTGTGCTTTTTCCTTCTTGTTTACATTTTTCATCGTTTAAAACTATTTTAATATAATAACGATAAATTATTACTTTAACTTCCGCAATGCTTTAAATTTCGACTATAATGAAAGAAAAGATGAGGTATATTAAATTTACCATTTTGTGGTGCAACCAAATGTCCTTATTCTCCGTTCAAGGAATTTTCGCACAAAGAATACTTAAAATGTAAGACCGCACTTTAAAAAGTTTTGTGAAAATTAAAGATGATGGTTTGTGTAGCAGATATTAATGTTGATGATGATTATGTGCTTAACATAGTTTAAACTTTTGATTGTTGTAATTCAGACTTAATTATTGCAAGTTTTATTGTGACTGTTGGTTTGGCAGTTATATTGTAAAGTTTCTGATCTGAATTCGCTCTAACATTATTCATCAAATATTTGCTTTGCAAAATGCATTTTTTGTTTTAAATTGCTTATGGCCTGGTGCACAGAAAAATGACTAACGGTGTTGTGCGTCAGTTAAATGTTTTATCTGACTGGGTGGTCATTTTACGGTGGTTATATTACGAATTTATAACTCTGTTGGAGACTTTCTTGAAATGATATACATAGATATGCGACACTATGGCCGAAAAAAAAATCTCAGAGATGTTATCAAGTGTAGACGTATGCCGACTATAGTGGAAACATTGAGGTATTCAAAACAGCTAAACACATTAAAATTAAAAGGCCTGGGGTTGCTTCACGACAACTTATATATCGTTAAATTTAATGAATATTCTAATATTGGTAAAAATACCTGCACTATGTCGTGAAGCAGTCACAGGTCTTTTTATTTTAATGTGCTTAACGACATTGAAGATCCTCACAAAACCTTCCCATCAACACTAAACAGTTTTCATTATAAGTAATTTGTTCTTATGTTCCACCGGTTGCGAGACAAAAGCCTGAAATTTATTAAAAAACTCACCCTGTATAAAGTAACATGTCCTGACTTACCCCGCAGCAACGCAAATCGCAAACTTCTGAACCTAGAAATATGAAATTTTGGGTGGTTATTGGTTCTGTGATAGGTACCCTCTAAGAAGGGATTTTTCCCTTGCCGTCTAATTAAAATTAATTGCCGTCTAATTAAAATTAATGTATACGAATCAAAGAATTTTTGGTTTTCCAAATTCATCTTCTTGACTATGAACGCAACCATCGCTCAATTGATGTGCTATCTCCAAAACGTTTCAGCGTCAACAACGAATACTGTGCTCTTTTGAAGAAATCGTGCTCACTGAGGCACCAAATTACAATCTCTTGGGCTTTTCGAGCTCACCAGAATGCCATATGGTGCAAAGACCCTTAGCCATATGGTGCTCAGCACGGACATAATGGCGATTCCTTAACGAAGTGTTAAAAGGGCTGGACTTCGTCTACTATATATTGACGTTATTCTCATTTTGGGTCGCTCCGAGATGGAACACAGAGAAATTCTCTGGTCAATATATAAACGTCTTTTATAAACGTCTCAAGAAGTCGCTCGACTTCTTGAGCCATGCAATTTCGAAAGATAGCATCCTCCCGTCGAAAGACAGAGTTATTGATATTTCAAACTTTAAGCTTATGTAGAATTTTTTTATTGCTTTTTGTTTTATTTTATCAATAATAATTTCCTCCATTTTGATTGATAACTCAATGGTAATGCGTCAAAATAAAAAAAATAATAAAGTAAAAATCGCACGAACATAATTGCGATTGTTAAATTTGT
Source organism: Nephrotoma appendiculata (assembly GCA_947310385.1). Lineage (NCBI taxonomy): Eukaryota > Metazoa > Arthropoda > Insecta > Diptera > Tipulidae > Nephrotoma > Nephrotoma appendiculata. Next base: position 244,130,170 of record OX371223.1, on the reverse strand, counting down.
TTTCTTCGACGTAGCGCAGCCTACTGCGAGACAGAAAAATTAGAAATAGAGACATGAGTCAGAATTTTGATAGCAAAACAGAATACAATGTGTTTCACACCATATAAACGTGTTTATTCTAATTTTTCTGCTTTCAGCAATCTGTCCATGTGTTTCCGGCATTATCCTCCAATTACAGTAGTTCGCTTGTATGGTATGGTAAGTATCATCACTGCCTTTGTACCACGTTTAGCCGAGCATTTAAATACGTTACATAAAAAAGCCAAAAATAGAAGAATTTTTTTGGCCCGAAGACTGAATCGTTTGAAAAGGTCAAGTGTACACTTGCGCTGCCACTCTTTTGGCACATCCGTTGAACGATACGCAGTTCAACATAATATACTTACGCTTCCAATGTCGCAGTGGGACTTCTAACTACACAACAAAGGATGTTGGCAACCATTAACGTTCTTTTCCAAGAAGGTCTTCCTGTACAAAATTAAATACTCCACTTTCGATAGAGAACTGCTTCATTTGTATTTAGGAAACACACACTTTTATCATTTCGTTGAAAAATCGAAATTTCTCTATATTTACCGGCCATAAATTCAACAACCGTTGCATTAAATTCAGAACGTTGCAGTTGGGAGATCTCAACTATATTGCCCAATCCACTACCGACATTCTTCACATTAAAGGTAAACACCATGCGGTGAGCGATTGCTCTTCTCGTTCTGGTGAAACACTTCTCACAGTACTCAACGTCTCTATAGTGTTAGTTCTTCATCAATGGTCAAAATTCGAACCCGAACATTGATACTTCGTATTTCATAAACCAGGTTCGTACAACCATGAGAGCCATAGTTCCTACGACCACAAGTTATCCGATCGAACAGGCAACGTACATTCTCAAAAATCTGAAAAACTGTTCATCCGCATGCGTTTGCGTGGATTGTCAGAGGTTCACTGAGTACACCGTAACCCGCAAAATCTTTGTTGTGGATGTCGACGAAAAATCAACAACAATTAGTATCGACTGGCTCAAACCTTGTGGTAAACCCAGTCGAAAATCAAAATATTCACCCAAAAAACAATTTATGACCATAAACTTGGATATAGTTTAATAACTGAATAATGTCAGTTATAAAAAATAGCAACAAAAAACTAAAAAAACTGAATTGGCCGAAAAAATGCTAAATATTCCACGTGCTCATCAAATTTTTGTTCGGTTAAAACTTAAATTGTTCTGAATGGATTTCGCTAAAATTTAAATATATTATACATCGGTTGAACCTCGATCACAAACTCAGTTTTTTATTGGTTTTTTCTCTAATCGCTCAGTCAAAGCAAGCAGATAAGCGTGCATAACTGTACAATCAAAAATATACCTTTCTATTTACAGTATTTTAATGGTGTTACGTCTGTATTTTATCAATTAAAAATACGAATAAAAAAACGAACCAAAAAAAACCAATTATGAAGAAATGTTCGGGTTCACTTATCGAAAACAACAAAAATTATGTTTTTTATATGTTTTTCATCAGTTAAAAAGAGATTACACAAAAACGATCGTTACATGCGAACACAAAAAACTAATTACGAAAAAATGTTCGTTTTTATTTAACCTGAAAATAACAGATTGAAAACAACAAAACCACCATACATTCTCGTATTCGTAGATATCTTAAAATAGGCGATCGTTTTTTTCAGGTTCATATTAACTAAAAAAATACAGATGTTAGACTTATAAAAAATTTGCAAATTACATTGTCTTATATCAAATACAGTAAACGATCAATTTTTAGCAAGTTTGTTATTGGTCCTTATCTGTAATTTTTCGGTTACCATAAATCACACATAAAAACGATCGCCTCTTTTAAGATGCATACGAATACGAATAGGAATGGTTTTTATTGTTGTTTTCAACCTGTAATATTTCAGTTAAATTGAAACAATGGAAAACGAACAAGATCGAAAGTACCAGAATAAGTAAATGTTAAGGACGATATTGCTTTGTCAACTTTTTATTGGTTTACCATCTGTTATTCGTTGGTTTAAAAAAACCGAAAATTTCCGATTAGACGAAAAATATTGTTGAAAAATATTGTGATACTTATTAGTAAGCTATTGGAAAACATCCGCGTCAGTTCAATTTTGAGTTTTAAACAGAGATGTTTATTAGTGTTATATATAGAAGAAAAAAAAATTGTTAAATAGTGCGCAAAGACAATCCAATTGAAAAGAATAACCTAATAAATAAGGTAAGATTTTAATAAATATTACAATTAATTAGTCTAATTAAGTAGATTATTTGTTCTGTTTCTATTTAATAACATACTTGGTCTATTCACGTGCAATAGAAAATAAATTTTTAATAAAACCAATAATCATTAGAAAATCATAACTAATTAACATCATCAACTTTTCTAAAATGCCAAAATATAAAACAATTCGAGAGCTCACTAAACAATCAATAAAAAGAAGACTATTTCAAATTCCTGTTGAGAAATCTAATACGTTAGAAATCCAAAATCAAACGTTATCTATTGATACTAAATTAAATGAATATTTTGTGAATATCCAGGAAATGGAAAACGTTAATGAACATGTTGAAACTTTGTCGGACATAGACGACGAGAATATGGACGGTTCTTGCGTGTATTCTTTCAGTTTACGTGAATTTCTCCGTAACTGGGCACTGAAGTATAAAATCAAAGCCAATGCGCTTAACGAATTGTTATATTTTTTAAAACGTAATTTAGGGCATAACGTACCACTATATAGACGCACCCTTCTTCAAACACCAAAAACGAGAGAAGTCATGAGTTGTTTTCCTGGCCAATATGTCCATATTGGGTTCAAAACCGGCTTGGAATCTGTCTTAAACTACGTAAAAAATCCTCCGACATTAATTGATATAGACATTAATATAGATGGCATTCCAATTTCCAGAAGCAATCAAAGCTGCTTTTGGCCAATTTTAGCACGAATTTATAATGTGAACTACAGAAAAGTCTTTGTCGTGGGAATCTACCACGGATTAAATAAACCAAATGATTTTAATCAGTATTTAAGGCCACTGCTCGACGAGTTAAAAAACTTACTATCTACTGGATATTTGTATAATGGTTCTAAAATATCTATTAGCATTCGATCTTTTATTTGTGACGCCCCTGCTAGATCCAGTTTACTAGGAACGAAATCTCATACAGGATATTTTGGTTGCCTAAAGTGCACCGAAGAGGGCGAATTTATTCAAAACCGAATGACTTTTCCAGTTAGCGAAAATCCAGATCTGAGAACCAATGAAACTTTTAGACACAGAATATAGGAAGAACACCATAAATTCAATTCAATTCTTGAAGAACTTGATATCGACATGGTCAAGACTTTTCCTTTGGAAAATTTACATTTAGTATGCCTTGGCGTAGTAAAAAAAATGATACAAATGTGGATCGGTGGGGACTCTAAATCACGATTATCGAGTGCAGAAGTGATGCAAATTTCAAATAAATTACGTATAATTTCTACCACTCAACCGTCTGATTTTCAGAGAAAAATTAGAGTATTGAATGAAGTGCCTTATTTTAAAGCAACGGAATTCAGAGTATTTGTACTGAATACTGGCCCAATTCCCCTAAAACAAATTTTATCAACTGAAAAACATAACCATTTTATTCTTCTACATGTTGGGCTTCTGTTGTTGTGCCATAAAGAATATTATAAAAGTAAAGCGGCCATTGCGGAAAAAATCTTATTCAAATTTGTTCAAGGCACGGCTCTTATTTACGGATCCCACCATTTAACATATAATATGCATTACTTAACACATTTAGTTCAGGACGTTATACAATTTGGGCAGTTAGATAACTTTTCAGCATTCCCATTTGAGAGTTTCATGCAAATTGTAAAAGCTTTGTTAAAGAAACCTGGCAAACCTTTAGCCCAGATATGTAATAGATTATTTGAATTGGGAAACGCAAAGTTGTATGAAGAAAATCTTGAAGATAACAAAACATATCCAATTTTCAAAGGCAAAACTTTAAGAAACGGCAAAATCATATTTACTAAGGTATGCTTCCAAATTTTTGATTTAAAAAATGACGAAAAAATTGTTGGCTATTAACAAGCAACCAAATTATTATAAAATTTAACTTCATTGAAAAAATAGGAGAAGATTTTTTTATTTGGGGAAAAGAATCACAGAAATTTGTACGAGTTGCCTATTGCATCAAGTAAATTTGACATATATGAAGCTACTTTTAATGATGAATGTCTTTTAGATTTCGAAAAATGAAATTTAAACTTAGTTGCAAAAAAACTTTTCGGAATGAAAAGTCAAATTTCCTCCAACACATATGCGTATTTTCCTTTTCTTCATTCAACAATGTAAATTTTGTAAAAACTGTTGTTTTTGTGAAATATGATAGGAAAATATGGTTGATCTTCGTGCGTAATTCGGCTATTACAATAATACATAAATTTAATAAAGTCAAAAATAAAAAAAAAATTGAATAAGAAGTTTATAAGATTTCATCAAATCATTTTATATTATTTTTACTAATTGTTGTATTTTTGAAACAATCAAATCTTATCTAGATCATGTACTCGATAGTTGAAACCTCCAGTAACAACGAAGCCAAAGAAGTTTCGATTGTGTTATCTAAATGGATTATCGGAGACATCGTTTATCGCCAAATTATAAAAAAGCGTTAAAAAAATTATTGGATATTGAAGCTGATTGGTCAACGTACCATTGTACTTTGCTTAAGACGGGGATAGAGGATATTCTAACTGCCAAAAAAGCACAGAGAACCTTCGAAAAATTTTCTAACTCTGAAGCAGAGGAATTATCAAACAAAAGATCGAAAAAAATAAATTAAATATGCCAAATTTGAATAACGAATTTATCAATTCGGTCTCAGAAAATAACAACCAACAATGTATAAACAATAATATTTCTGGAGATAGTTTTGAAATCACTTCGTTTATCAATTTTGATGCTGCAAAAAAGCGGAAAACAACAAAGAAAATGAAAATGTTAGTGCCCCACCTTTAAGTAACATCGATAGTCAACAAAATAAAGAAAACGATCTAAATACCGTACGGCTAGACAATATAGTGGACAATATAGTTGATACTAATGTTACGGTGACACCTAGAATAGAATAGAATAAGTTAATTTCATTAATTGTTCAATTACATTTATAATTTATAAACAACATTTAGGCGTCATTTCTATACTAACATATTTGCTGCGCATTTAGGATTATTCTAGAAACAAATATTTTGGTATATAAAGGCGCGCGTTGACGTGAAATGCTGAGTATTATTTTAAACGTGATACAGTGAAGGTTAAATAGAAAGATTATTAAAGTGATTATTAAAACGATTATTAAAGTGATAATTAAAAAGTGTGTTATAATTATAATAATTAATTGTGAAAATTGTGTTGTATAATAAATTGTGTTGTGTAAATAAAATTGTGTGAGTTCAAATTTGAAGCAGTGTATTTATTCACAATCTAGTGATTCGAACCTTGATTGACAAGGCAAAATCGTAACAATTGGTGACAGCGGTGGGATTGTGAATAATAAGAAAAATGATTCTCTACGGATTAAAGCTTGCGCAATTAAAGGAGCAACTGACACGGCGAGGTTTGGCCAGTGAAGGCACAAAAGCTAGTTTGGTGGAGCGACTACGTGAGGCCATGGAGAAGGAAGGTTTAGATCCAGACGTGTATGATTTCGAGGAGGAAAAAACGGATGAGATCAGTATGGATAAGAAAGAAAAGGACGTGCAAACGGTGGTCGAAACAACGCAAAACCCATCTGGAAGTTTCGATTTTTCGCAGTTGATGGCTGCTATGAATCAAATGATGGGACAACAGTTGGAGGGAATAAAACAATCGAACGAGGGAATGAAACAACAGATGGAGCAACAAGGAGCGGACATTAAACATCAAATGAAACAGCAGATGTTACAAGTGGAGCAACAAGGGGCGGACATTAAACAATCGAACCAGGACATTAAAAACCAAATAGAAGATGGCCAAAAGAAAATGGACGAGAGGTTTCTGGAGTTATCTTCTACACTACACGGTAAAGTGGAAAAACTGCAAACAGAAGTACACGCAGAAATTCAAAATGTTAAAGGGACGGTTCAACAAAAATTTGAGTCGGTTGAACAAGATTTTAAACGTCTCGAGAAGGAGCTCAAAGATGTCAAGGCGAATGGAACGACACAGCAAGTGATTCAGACGGTTAATGCAGTTAAGTTAAAACCACCAACATTTGATGGAACAACATCCTTCAGTATTTTTAAGTTCCAATTCGAAACGGCCATCAATCAAAATCAGTGGACTGAAGAACAATGTGTTGCAGCGTTAATTGTGGCTCTTAAAGGCGAAGCGGCGGAAACACTACAAATCATTCCCGAGCAGGAACGGAACGTTTACATGGGAATTATGAAGGCGTTAGATCGAAAATACGGAAGTGACCACAAACGAGAAATCTATCGCATGGAATTGAAGGGTCGATACCAAAGAGCAGAAGAATCGCTACAGGAATTTTCATCGGCAATTGAGCGGCTCGCGCATTTAGCCCATTCAAATATGTCGGCCGATTACATGGAGCGAATTAAAATAGATGCGTTTATTGACGGTATTCGAGATCCTGAGATGCGCAGAGCGGTGATGTTATCACCTAAGACAACTTTAACGGAAACCATCGCGTATGCGTTAACAAATGAAACTGTTCAGGCCATCGTTAAACCAGCAATGGAAATTCGCCGAATGGAGATTGATTCCAGAATGGACACCGAGCGGGCTACACCAAGGTTCAGATATGGAAGTAGCAGGATTAAATGCTGGGTATGTAATAGAATGGGTCACATCTCACGGGACTGTTGGGAGATTAAGAAGAAACGAGGGAGATCGCCATCTCCTATGAAGCGTAGACCAAACGAGGAGCAGAGAGAGTCCAGAAAGGAGGGTCGGACGACATTGGAGTCGTTAAAAAGAGGCAGCTTGAAGGAGCGAAAGCTGACTCCCACAACCGATTGCCCCATAACGTCCATCCAAGTTTCGAGAGTCGAAAGAGGCAGTGACAGCTTGACAGATGAAGCCAATATTGAACATCGGAAGGGAAGCGCACATGGAAATGCCGACGCATTATCAAGAAGGCCATGTCCCGTGGAATGCAAGCATTGTGGGCGTGTGGAGGGTAAGGAAAACATCATCGATATTCGGCTTATGCAAGTGCTACCTGATGAGGAATGGACTGATGAAATGATCAAGAAGGTGCAATTACGGGATGCTGACCTATCATTCATCATGAAACATAAGGAAAAGGAACACCGGCCCACATGGAGTGAGATAGCTGACAAAACTCCCATTGTAAAAGCATATTGGGCTCAATGGGATAGCCTCCACATAGAAAATGGATGTTTAAAACGAAAGTGGGAAAGCACGGATGTTAAAGTAAAACAATTGTTGGTAGTGATGCCAAAAGATCGGATAGCGGAAATCCTCAAGGAGTATCATGGAGGAGCCAGTGGAGGTCACCTAGGGATTAATAAAACATTAGCCAAAATTCGCCAACGTTTCTACTGGTCCGGATGTAGACAGTCAGTAGTAGAATGGTGTCGAAGATGTGACCAATGTGCGGCAGTAAAGGGGCCAGCACGAAAAAGCCGTGGAACCATGAAACAATATAATGTCGGGGCACCATTTGAGAGAATTGCAATGGTCGTGGCGGGGCCATTTCCGACCACCGAGAGCGGAAATAAATATGTGCTAGTAATAATGGACTATTTCAGCAAATGGCCGGAAGTGTACCCCATACCCAATCAGGAGACAACAACAATAGCTGATGCCGTGGTTAACAATTGGATTAGCAGATTTGGTGTACCGATGGAAATTCACACGGATCAAGGAAGGACTTTCGAATCGGTGGTATTTCAGGAGATATGTCAGATGCTTGGAATCAATAAAACAAGAACGACGCCTTTACACCCACAATCGGACGGTATGGTGGAAAGATTCAATGGCACATTGGAGGAATTTCTAGCAAAGGTTGTGGAAAGGAACCAACGCAACTGGGATCGACATATACCGATGTTCCTGATGGCCTACCGATCAGCGGTACATGACACAACAGGAGTGACACCAGCTAAAACCATATTGGGGACACCAGCTAAAACCATTAAAAGGTTGAACGACGTGGTTTATCGCATACAGAAAGGACGGAAAGGTAAACCAAAGGTGGTGCATTTAGAGCGTTTGGCGAGGAGACAGACGAGGTGATCTGGATCCTGTTCGGGACGAACAGGCTTAGGTGGGGGTAGTGTTACGGTGACACCTAGACTAGAATAGAATAAGTTAATTTCATTAATTGTTCAATTGCATTTATGATTTATACTCAACATTTAGGCGTCATTTCTATACTAACATATTTGCTGCGCATTTAGGATTATTCTAGAAACAAATATTTTGGTATATAAAGGCGTACGAAGCAGTTGTATTTATTCACAATCCAGTGATTCGAACCTTGAGTGACAAGGCAAAATCGTAACAGTATGAATATGACTTGCAGTTTGGGGTACGCACCATATTCTATACGTAAGCAAAAATCGTACGGTTAATCTTATGGATTAGCGGATTTTCTTTCGTGTTCGTACGGCATAGACCGACCGGGATTTTCGTTGTTGTTGATTGCATTTGCAGAGAACGTAAAAATAATTTTGTTAAGTTTTATTATTAGATAAGTATCGTTTGAGGCATAAACTGCATGGCAGGCAAATATATCTGGTGCGGTGCCCAAATAAAAATTATTGAAATTATAAAGTTATTGAGTACTTTAAAAAGTGGATGTGTTAAACTTACCTCAAAGATATTGTACTGAGGATTTGTGGTTGATTGATAGTTTTTATTGCGAATAAATGAGATTTTATATAAAGGTCGGTAAGCTGAAGGTATTGATAAATTTACCTATAGACAATCGTAAATATAAAAGAAAAATTCAACCCAGTTTTAATTCCACTTGTTATACCTGACGCGAGCTTTTACATACATGTTTAAGCGTAGGTTTTTATAACAAAAGAACTAAAAATATAAATATTTCTCATATATTGGACTTAACGAAATATATTCAAAGTGTTTTCGAGTCGTTTTTTTGTGCAATCAGAAAATACACTAATTTTGGGTGTAGTTATCCATAGTTATAAAACTAGTTAAAACGGAAAATCAGTGTTGTGCATACGAAATGGCCTTTGCTTTGGCAGATAAGATATGGTGATTTCACGGTTGTAATCTGATAAGCAAATTGTGTGCGCGGTCAATCATTAAAGGACCGTGGCAGTTAAGAAATAACATCCGATCCGAAAACAGTTAGAAGCGGATACTATACACTCGTATTGTGCTGACCCAAGTACATGGTGGTAAATTATGAGCAGCCACATCTTACGCAATAGATGTGTATAACTGAGGTTACAAATTTCAAGTCATCATCCGAAGGAAGTTTGGAGGCAGCAAGTTCCAGTGTAAATGTGTTGCTCGTGAATAACGGCAACTCAATAAACGGTGGTTGGTACAGGCGGGGCAGCATCGGTGCTGGTATCCAGGCAGGGACGGCAACAGTAATTCCTCGGAGCATTTGGTTAAGTTATTTTTGTTATATTTTTCATATATTTGAATTTAACGTTTATTTGTTTTGGTGTATCATAGTACTTTAATATTCAATTTTTCGATTTAACTTCTTGATACTCATTAATTGATTTTCTGGTGGTTAATCTTGCTATCATATTTGACCAGATTGTCTAGTTATTTAAAATTTACTCAGTTAATCAAACATTCTCTTTTATTTTCATTCTAATACTGGTCATAGGAAACCGACGCAGTACCAAGGTCGTGGGAAGCGCTTCTTCGCCAAGGATACACCGCTAAGGTAACCGTTTGTTTTTATATAATATATATATTTCGCAATTTTTTTGATGCTATTGCTCATTCCGGATGATAAGGTTTGATTAACTTAAGAATTATTTACTCATTTGATTGCTCATAAATATTAAGTTTAGTCAGTTTGTTTTATATACTTTATTTTCCTTATTTTCTTTATAATTTTTTTTATATTAATGTATAATGTTTCAAAAATAATTTGTTTTGTTAATAAATGTATGATATTGAAATTTTGTTCCAAATTAACTCGAGTGTTGTTATTTAAAATGATTGGTTAAACTAATTGACCATATGGAGTGAGGAGGAAGGTGAGTGGAGTGGAGTGAGCTTTCATCGATTAAAGGTCATGTCATAGTTGTGCTAGATCGACCAGTGCACAACCCAAGGACCAAATTTACCTCCACCCTGAGCTAGCGGCGAAAACCATGACGTGCACTGGTGCAACACAATTCTTCGTTTTTTTTTTGTTTCTTTTAAATACAGTAGATTTTTTTTTTGCTAATGTCAGCCAATATCGCAGGCTGTCGTTACAACCTTGTGATATGCCTGCTTCTATTCTATTTAGTTCAGAGTACTCTCCGTTATATTTTACACGGAAATGCCGATCTGCGATTTAAAAATTTGATAGAACTGTTTAGGTAGATATCGATGCAATTTAAATGCAAGTCCTTGGTGCAAAACTTCTAAGTGCCTCTTCTATTATGTCCGTTATTCTGTTAACTTGTTCTATCGTAGAGTGATTTTCCCTAAATCCAAATTGGTGGATGGTAATGAAGTTTATCCTAAATTATACTAAAGGACGTCATTTATATTTAGTAAAGTTTTATTAAAAACCTTACATGCCTATATAGATATGTGAAGTTTTTATTAAACCATTACTAATTATAATATTCATTGTCAATGTATTTGTAAAATGTATAAATCGTATATACATTTAGGCGGTTTATCTGATAAATTTACAAAACCTTTTATAAATTTAATTTCTAATGTTTAAAAGATATTTGAAACACAACCAGATTAAAAATAATATACGTTTTCTACAACATTTATAAAGTTTATAAATTATTTTTCAAGATAAGTATATAAGTCAAAATAATATTCTTCTCAATAAATTTGTGTCATAATTTCGATTGAGAAAGCACGTGAAAATTCGTATATGATCCGGTTAACACCAACCCACTCTGGGCTAATTACTCATCCATGCCACTATGTTTTCCAGTTAGACGTATGTCATTTACAATTTTCAAAGTCATTTTACCCGAATTTTTCAGATTACGTGGTATCGATATATGCAAAGATTTAATGCTTGCACCTTATATGGGAAATTCGGAAGTTTCTGTTAATACTGTATCGGCGTCGATCACCCACTCTAACTTTAGAACCATCACAACAAAAGTGAAAGGAAACGATTTGGTGGTCGACAACACTTGGGGTGTTCCGTATTCGCCACTTCTTTCAAAAACATTCAAGATGCACTGCAACGTGGAATATTGGAATTTAGTGAGGTCCATCAAATACATCTGCAAATATGTCACGAAAGGCAGCGATTTTGGCATTCAAACTCCCAATGCCAACGATGAAATCACACACTTTCAAGTTATATTCTATTATTCATCTATTATTCAGGTATATTCTCATTCCCCATTCATGCACGTCCTCCCACTGCTGTAAATTTGGCGGTGCATTTGGAGAATGGTCAACGAGTTTATTTCAATGCATCGAATGTTGTTCAAGGTGCTGAAACACCTCCAGCGACAACATTGACCAGTTTCTTTTCGATTTACCAAAGTGATCCGTTTGCACAATCACTGCTGTACTCTGAGATGCCTCGTTATTACACTTGGACCGCTTCATCGATTTCAACGTCAGAAGCAAGGCGATGTGGCTTCTAATCATCCGGATGTGCATTCTGATGCTCTTGGTCGCATTTAAATAGTTGATCCGAAGAATGTCGAATGCTTCTACTTGCGGTTGTTGCTGGTGAATATTCGGGAGCCGACATCATTTGGACCACTTCGAACTGTCAATGGTGTAGTATAGCCCACATTTCGTGCTGCATGTCAACAGCTCAATTTATAAAAAAGGATACTCATTGGGACATGACAATCGTTGAAACAATTGTTTTTGCATCAAATAATTTGCCAACGCAAATTATTTGATATCACTATTTCGACCTGCTTCCCATCGAATTGCACATGAACTTTGAAACAAGTACAAAGATGACATGTCAGAAGACATTTTACATCGAATTCGAGTCGGTTCAGGGAATCCCGATCTCAAAGTGAATGAGAAGATACCTAACCAGGCTTTACTTTTGATCTGAGACATGTGCCGTCATATGTACGGTAATTTATTAGTCAAGTTAGGAATGCCAACGCCATATCGTGGAATGAACGACGCTTATTAAATTCAGATTTGGAACGTGAACGTGAATACGATCGAGATGCTTTGAATCAATCAGTTCGAATGAATGTACCACTGTTGAACCCCCCAACAGAAGGAACTGTACCTGTACGATACATTAATGAAGGAATTGATGATGGAAATGGTGGCTTATATTTCCTTGATGGCTTGGTGTAACTGTTAACACATTCCCTAAATTATTGATTTTGGCTACTGTTGGTGCAAGATCTGAAATTGCTGAAGCAGTTGCTTCTTCTGGGATAGCGGTCACGTTTCTAGAAGGATGCCGAACGGCTCTTTCAGCGCTGAATTCGCCATTAAACTTTTAAACGATTGAAAACCTTACATGCAACATTGCGAAACACTCAGCAATGGCCTGGCGATTTCCGTAGGAGCCCAGAGTGGTTTTGTTCTATTCTGAACTTTTTAAATTTATTTGTGACTTCTGAAAAAGCTAAATTTTGATTTTCCATTTGAATTTCGAAATTAATATATTTTGTAGAAAATACGTGAATCGCCTAAATGTTTACTTCACAAATATTTATACATACTAATGCATTCACATTTTTTTATTGTTAGTAATGTTTTAGTAAAAACTTCCAAGTGGGCCGTCCCATCTTCCATGCCAGTGTAGGCTGGCATAGAGCTTGCAGTGTGCAGATGGTCATAAACCGTAAAAAGCTGGGAAGAGCAGGATTAGTCTTGAGCCGCAAAACACATCGCATAATTAACAATAAAAAAATAAAAATAAATAAAAAAAAGCCTTGATACATATCAAAGAAAGATAAATCCGGTCATTTTAACCAGGGAACGACTTGATGAACAGTTACATCAAAACAGTTCAAGGTAGGCACTTCCAGGCTATTCCTGGAATGAAAGTGAACAATAAAATCGCTAACATGTTTAATTTTATGACCGCCAAGTCATGGGTAACAACAATCAAAATTACTAATTAAGGGTTCCACTTGTCGATGAGCAAAGGCATTAAGTGTATTAGGTGCCTTCATTACCAACAAGAAATGGAGATCAGTATGTTTACATCAAACTATCAACAGAGTATCTAGTAAATAATTTAAAATGGCGATAATTACATGAGCCGAATCCCTGGATTTATGTAAGTACCGCATGGATGTCATATGCGAAAGAACTTCGACAACGCTCTAATTTAATGACTAATTGTTGAATGAATCATTTGACACATTTTGACTCATTTAACGGCCGGAAGAAACAGAACCCAATTAAAATGTATTAAGATTTTAAGTTAATTTAAGGGTGCTAATGTGTATTTAAACCTAAGGTTTCTAGGTTGTATTCTTGCAACGTCCCCGAAATGAAATTAATATTACAAGACTAATCAAATTTCGAACTTTAAATCAAATTTTCAAAAAATACGTGAAATAAATAAAGAAATGAAACTAAATTATTTAATTACAGGAAAATTAAAGGAAAATTTTATAAAAACAGTGTTTATGATACATCTTATCTTCCAATGATTATTTCTTTACATTAAAAGTTATCAAAACATTTCCACTTTGATTTTTATCCATGAAACGTGATTTCCAATTTATTTTTCCTCTCCGTTTTTCGGTATTCTTATCGTGATTATGTACGAGCATATTGAAACTGGAATTTTTTTCTCACTGCTGCTGGTTTAGTATAGGTAGCAAAAAAATATTTGTACATGTACGTCGTATCGTAATTTATTTACAAAAGTTTCAGTCCTAGATTTGATATCTAGAGGGATCTACACTGACGTGACTGAAACCGATAATTTATATTTACAATTTTTTTCAGTTCCTTATAGCTAATGTTAATTATTTGTACATGTTTTTTTTGTCTTGGTTTGGTTTATTTACAATAGAGTGTTACATAAGTGTAGACGCAGCTTTTAATTATTTCCTATCTATCAATTTTTTAAGAGTTTAACAATTTCTTATGATTCAATTCTATTATATAAAACTACTGTTATTTATTGTTTAGTTTAGATTTATAAAAGTATTAGGTTGACAAATAAAATAAGTTTAATCCTATTCTTTTATAAATATGTATTAGAATTAATAAAAATGGAACCCTATTTCTATGTACTCGAGCTTGAGTCACCTTTATGTAATAGAAAGTTTACCTACCATAACGCTGCAGTTATCTTATGCTAATATTTACAGTATTTACAAATTTACTAGTTAAGGACTTCAGTGGTACAAAAAGCAACCGAACTAAATCATTCGACTAAATTTAGATATTTACACACAAAACTAAAAATAAACCACCGATCCAATTGCCAAACAAATTAATTTTAATAATTGCAACTCATCATCAACTCGCTCAAATCTTCCGCTAAAGGTTCCAAATCTATTTTAGGTATTTGAATTTTTTAAAATCTGGTCTTTGTTATGCCTTAGACTTTTAGATAACTATTTTCTTGCTAAAGGAAAATTTTTGATTATGGTGGTGCCATTTTGTCAAAAGCGGAAATATGTTGCAAAGGTTTGCGTCAATGATCAAATAGCATGACATCTGGCAAATTCAGGGTGAGCCATCTATTGGTTTGTTTTTAAATCATAGGCTGTGGCAACACTTTTTGGAACGATTTGCTTGAAATTTTGAAGGCTTGCTATTGGATGACAGAAGTGGTCACGAGTTTGGACAGTGCGTACGCCCGACAATATTGCGGCTGTGGCCCATAGTGTAGAACAGAATCCAATGATCTCAAGTCGACGCCGTAAGCAGCAACTGGCCGTTAGTCGCACCAGAGAGAAGATGAGAAGAATACTGCATAAACACCTCGGATTATTCGCCTTCGAGGTCCAGATAACTCAGCCATATAACATATTCTTAATGACATCGATTTTGGTCGAAAAACCATATTTATGGACGCGCATTTTTATCTCGGGGGCTATGTAAACAAGCAGAACTGCCGGATTTGGGCTTTGGATCGGCCACAAGTAATCGTAGAGAAGCCAAATGCATCCATTATTCGGCGATTCTAATATATTCTGTGTTATCTGAAAACGCAACTAAATTCCCTTAGGGCGGATATGTTCGATATCACTTTAAACTAATTAATTCAGTATAAAATTTGGGGGAAAATATAAAAAACAAAAAACAAATATGAAATTGTTCATTCTTAAATCTGAGAACCTACACAATAAATAAAATAAACATGTATACTTGTTTTATAGCGTTTTTAAAAATAATCTTTAAATGCCCACCCTTTATTTCTGAATTGAATGTTCCAGCAAATGCCTTACTTCTATGGGAAGAGTTAAAATGAACATGCTTGAAGATTTTCTTAAGGATTATAATGAAAACATTTCGTATAATAGATCTCTTTTGATAAGATCTTTCCTTTTAATAACTTGGTCTTCCAAATCCAGCGTATGTGAATGAAAATATTTATTTCGATTTTATTGATCCTATTGAAGAAGAAGACATTTTTGATGAAATGTATAGAAGGGCTAATGGTGAATAACTGCTTTCAGTGGTATAGCTTCTTTGTTTTCGAGTTACCTATTCCAATTTTAGAAAACTCAGTATCAATCATTACTGCCAACAGTGTTCAAGGTCGATACATTAAATCGGCTTCACGGATAACTATTGATGAAGTAACAATTTGTGCACTATATATGTCATGAAAATGATTGATAGATTATTGGGAAATTTGATTGAAAGAAAGTAGAGAACAAAAAAATGTGTGCAGTTCACACACAGTAGAAGTGAAACTTTCCGGAATCTTAGCAGCGAGAGAATGAGATGAATGCAGTAACAGGAGTGGGATAATTAGAGGGTTTATTCATCATAATACAAAACAACAAACAAAATTTCGAAGTTTTTTTAAACATTTTATTATTCCGACTCCATGTTTTCTATTTCGACGAATGACACGAGTGGTAAACGGTAACTAAAATAGGACACGAATGCTCTAGTTTGAATTCTATCAACATATCGTTGAAAGACTGCGTCGATAACAGTTTTTGATTGCGTTGTCGATTCAGTACGACTGCTGCACATTTTTAAATTTAATTCTGTATTGAGGGATTGAATCAAAGGGAGCGCCGTATCTAATGCAAAATTCACATTGAAATCCCCACTCAAAATCATTGGAATTTTATCATAATTTTTTTTTTCAGAATCCGCGATACTTTTGGTGTATACTTTATCAAATTCTCGTGGATAAATTGAATAATATATTCCATCGATTGGTTGAGAGAAATGTAAATCGCCACAATAATAACAAATGTGTCATGGTCTAATCTGCTTTTGCAAGCACATATTTCTCCCACTTTACAAACCTGAACAGACAAGGATTCCAGTTTGGATTCCATGCACTTCATTGATGTCAATTTGTGGGGTGACAACACGGGTTCCATCATTTACATAATGGTAGATTGCAACACCACCTGTCCTTATATTTGGCCTTTTATATTGAAAGACAACATCGAAATTTGGAATCTCTACAATATTGCCATTACCCACCCACGTCTCCGAAAAAATCAGAAAATTCGACGACGATGATATTTTGTCTAATTGAAGATCATCTACATGAGCACGTAAAATTTGGCAGTTGAAGGTAAATAGTGGCAATCTTTTCCTCGTATTTATGAAATCAAAAAAAAAAAAAACAGAACAGAAAAAATAAAATAACAACAACAAACTTATTTTTTTTGACGTTATAATTATTTGACGTTTTCATATGAAGTGAAGTGCTGCTGTGCCAGGGCTGATTGCATCGACCGAAACAAGTGGTAATCAGAGGGAGCAATGTCTGGTGAATACAGCGGGTGGGGTAGAATTTCCCAGTTCTGCCTGTCCAAGTAATTTTTGACAGGTATAGCAACATTGTCATGTTGCAAAATAATCTTATTGTGCCTTTTGTCCCATTTCGGTCGTTTTTCAGCTAGAGCTTGCTTTAAAACCATTAGTTGTCGTCGATAAACTTGTCCCGTAATGGTTTCACGCTGTTTCAGCAGCTCATAATAGACGACACCCTTCATATCCCACCAAATACAAAGCATCGCCTTCGAACCATGGATTTTTGCTTTTGACGTCGATGGGCCTGATTCATCTGGCTTGACCCACGCAAAAACCTCTTCCTTTGTTGTCGTTGAAGCAACAATTCGCACATGGTTTTCCGACGTTCCATGTCCCTTTCTTTCAATTTGTGTGGCATCCAATTTCACAGCTTCTGAACCAATCCCATTGCATGTATACGTTGCGAAACACATTGCTGGGTAATATTCAACTCTTCTGCTAATTGTTTTTCAGTCTGACAAGGGTCCACATCAAGCAATTCTTCCAATTCTGTATCTTCAAATTTTCTTGATCTGCCTTCACGTTCTTTATCTTTTGTTCACATGTTCACCGTAAACTTCCACAAGCAAACGATTTCTTTCCGCTGCAACAAAAAATAATGAAGTAAAACTTCCCGCAAATGTTGTTTTTTGTGGCACAAAATTCGACATCTTCAATTACATGAAAATAATTATTGTTTACACTTTGAATAAATGTCACTAGGAATTATTCAAACTTGACATCTAACCTCCAAAAAACATGTATTGCTCGATTGAATAATATGCAAGCAGTGATACTAACGACACCTATCTAAAAAGGTCGGAAATTTATTTGTTCACCTAATAGTAAAATTCTAAATGAACACTACCTTAAAAATAAGAAAAAATTTACCTAAATTAAAGATAAATAAACAAAGTTCATGCTCAGCATGAACCTTGTAACACATAAGAAAATAAAAATATTTTTAAAATTTTTGATCAATTGAATAATTAATATTTATTTTTATTTTTCGCAATCATAAAATAACAAATTGCAAGCAATTTGAATTGTTGGTAAGTTTGATGGAAAAAAAACATTAGAGTTGCAAGAGGTTACCTAAATTTTGGGAGTTCTAAGGAAGAATTCTCCGCTATATGGAATCGAATCACCGAACAGTTAAATAATATAGCGTCCTCCTGTATGCAATATTTCAGAATGGCAAAAGGTAAGTCAAGCTGGGTATGATTTGCAATTATCATAATGTTTGATTTTGATTGCAGGTATGGAATGACTATAATGGCAAAGTAATACAAAAGCTAGGGCATAATAAAAAAGAATTAAAAGCAACAGGTGTAGGTTGCAACAAAATTTAGTCATTTTCTGCTTTAGAAGAAAGTGTCATAGACATATTAATGCTTAGAAAATTCACCTTCGACCAGTTTTACACCAGGTGCATCGGTGTTTTTAGAAGTAAATGAGTTTTAATATATTATATAGATATGTCAAGAGACCCAGTTGATATTACATAAATGGAAGATGTAGCCAATATTCGTCAGCCGTTAAGCAGCATACTACCTCTCGTTCAAATATCCAGCAATATAATTAGAAGAAAGTCATTTGATGAGGAACGCAGACGTTTGTTGCAAATACAAACTGATGCTATTGAAAAACCGAAAGGTACACAAAAGAAACAGCTCGGTACACTTGAAAAATCTTCGAGTTAAAAGAAAAAAACACTACAGTTATATATGGAGAATTTATATAATAAAGAGAAAATAAGGGCTCAACAATTAGAATTAAAGTTACGGGCGGTTGAAAGGAAATAAGGAGAACTAGCCTTACGGCAGAATTATTAGGAAAGAAATCACATCCCAATGCAATAATTGTGATAGAAAAAATCGGACTGAATTTTATTTTTTATAATTATTTTCACGAGTGAATTATGAAATCTTTTTATTTTTTATACATTAATGTTTTGTTAAGTTTATACAATCTTAAAGTGATATAAGCTGCTTTTAAGCACATTTTAAGTATGTATATTATCAGAGCCTCCTTAGTATAAGAGCCATAAGATTCCGCCATTTTTTTCCATGTGCTTTCCATAGAGGGGAAGCTTTTTGTACTTTTTCATACCAACCAGTGTATTTTAGTATTTTTTTAGAAGCTTTTTTGTACATAAAAACATAAATTCTTTGTTTGAATTTTCAATGTGAATGGTTAATTCAATATTCAGGAAAAGCATATTTTAATATTGAGTCATATTATGTTGAGTTAACGCAAAAACATTTAAATTAGTCTAACACAATTTTTTTATTTTTTTGTAGAAACAAGAATTTGTTTATGTGTATGTACAGAAAATTAGAAATTAGTATAGAGTGTTCCATAAAAAAGTCAGCATTATTTTTCCAAAATAAACGTTCGTTAAAAAATCCTTTTGGAGTAGCAATGTAATATGGGGATTATTGTGTTTTGGGTTCTATTTCAACATTGTTGATGACAGACTTCGAAAACTATTTTTTCGTTACTTGTTAAAAATTTGATTTTTCATCGCAACAAATTCGCAGCCTATATTGTTTCATCCTGTAGTATAAACAAAACAGAGCTTCACCAAATAAAAATATTATAATTTGATAAAGCTTTTCGCAATTACTAAACCTGTTAAAAGATGTCGCTTTCAAATTAATAAATTAGTTCAAATTACCCGTATAGAAATTTTTACACAAATTGAAAGGGAGTCTCCAGGTTAGGATGGTTGTAACGGGCGTGTCTTATAGCAGGCAGCTCGTTGGGTAAACGAGTTCAAAGTACGACTTGTGCTTTAAGATTTTGTATCCGTATATGAGCCAACCATGCAAAAAATGGGTAGAGCCACGGGCCATTTATATACTCACAAAAACCATTAAGTTATTAACAGTATACAAAGGCCTTGGGTTATTTTATTTAATTCCGCACAACAACGATCCCAGAAAACGTGCACGAACGAAGCTATTAAAATGAAACATGCATAGCCTTTCAAGACCAGTAGATCTGCATAATCTATTGAACCAGCCGGGAATTACTACAATGTATACGAACTGTCTGTCATACAGCTTAGCCGAGGGCCTTTAACATTAAAAATCCTCAATAAATCCTTGTATTAAGAAATTCGTGTACATTGTAAGAATTCCCGCCTGGATTGGATCGAAATAAAAAAAAACAAAAATTTGGAAAAATTGTGACATTTTTCTATTATTGTTTTAAAGCGCGCAGCAACTTTGATGGTGAATATTTTACGACGAAAAGTTTTATTTACGACAACCGAATAATAAATAAAATTTATAATTGTTTTGAGTTTTATTAATTATGTTGAATTATTGTATTAAATATTTCGCACTTAACTTACAATAATAATGGTTTATTTTCGTAAATAGTTATTTAATTATTTTACACTTTTCTGTAATTTCAAGTAAATTTATTACAGAGACATCTGTAAACGGATTTTCAAATTACAGAAAGCTCGGTTTTGCAATCGAATAAAATTGAAGTTGTTTATGTTTTGTTCTGTTTTGTAATAATATTTAATTAAGAAAACCATGACAACGTTGATTTTTTGTATACAAAAATAATAATAGATTTTGATGTAAAAATTTTATTACATGAATAATATTATTGTTTCTACATGGTGATTCATAAAATTTCGTTTCGGCTCACGTTTTCTCTTTAATTTTGTTATAAATGGAGAATGTTTAGATTGCTATTAAGTGCATCGTTCATCTAAAAAATTCTGAGGTGCATGTGACCAGAATTTACCAAATAAGTTACATTTTTATAAAACTAAATTTTAAATTGGGTGTAAGAGGAACCCGCGGCACTACCCTTTATTATCTTACTTTATAAACCTACACAACTAAACGGAAAGCTCATTTTTATAGAAAATTAATAAATTTATGCTCCGCTTTAGTTTAAATTTACCAAATAAATACTATAGTCCTTTCGGATCTTAAAAAAAAAAAATTAATAGTTCTGCGCAGCATTCAGTGATGTAGAAAAAAAAATTATAAAAATTTTGATGGGTCACATTTATCTTAGATAGTAAACCTAAATAAAATAATAAATAACCATTAAAAAGAATTATATTTCAGTTTTAATACATAAAACATTAAAAATGATTATGTATTTATGTATGTTATTACAATCATATTTCAAGTGAAAATTAATAGGTTTAAAAAAAATTGCACGCCTTTTGGAAACAATGTTAACATTTAATTTTGGTACGGACTAGGGAAAATGAATAACCAAATGTCATTCATATCGATTAAAAACCACAAAAACATAAATTAGATTATTTAGACATATAATACAAAGTTAATTTTCAGTACAAATAGAAAAATATTTTAATTAAACACAATTTAATTTATAAAGCCCAAACTTTGTGTTTTAATTGTATCCCAAAAATGTAAACAATAAACATGAACTATTATATTTAATACATCACTGTGTATCCGCCATATTTTTTCTGTGCGACAACTGTCAGAATTCCAGCGAGATTTGGATACTACTATACATTATGATGGCTGATTTTCAAATATGTGTTCTTTGAATAGTTTATTAAAAATATAAAATTAAAATTTAGATGATTTGTTTAATTTTTTATTCATAAATTCATGTTCAAAAATTTTCCAATTACCACGGTTTCTTATAGTAATTCAATAAAAGCTTTCCCTCTATTGAAAGCTCTCTTTTTAATATTACGGCTCTTTAAAATCATAGATGGCTCTGATATTATGCATACATCATTTTCAAAAATATTTAAAACGTGTAAAATTTTTGAAAATGTTGTTTGTGCTTGTGATGATAAATATTTATTTCCAGCACTCATTTGGCGCCCTCCTTGCGCAAAGAATCGTAATGCGGAAGCCAATTTAAACCATATAACGTATAGTATTTTTTAATTTTAATCCGAGATAATTTAACAAATATTTCAATGCGTCCTTGTTCACTTGAACATTTTTTATAGATCTAAAATGAAAGTTTTGTATAAATAGTTAATTAATTGACACAAAATTATTCATTTACAGAAAATCCGACAATTCTTAAGTATTAGAATGATTCCGCATTATTCGACGTTGGACAGCCGTATTATTTATTTTATTTTCATCGTCTTCATTTTCACGTATCATAAAAGAATAGGTTCAGCTCAATTTTGTAAAACAGAAATTATTGCACTTAAAAATAATAATTAGATCTTTTTGGATTCGATAATTAATTGTAGGTTATTTGAAAAGTTTTCCACCAATGTTATTGTGTCAAAACTGAGCGAATTTGAGCAAAATTTTAGTATTACCACATGGTTTTTAGTTGCAAACGTTTCCGTTTTATACGACTTCAATAATAACCATTTTTGGATGACGTCGCCTGACGTGATACGACTACGAGAATTTGGGTGATAAATAAATAAAGTCAAACGAAAATTCCAAACAAATGAAAGTTTTTTTTGTGTTTATAAAGTCCATATATTACGAGACGGCCGTATACACATACAAAGGCACTGATAAAACGCTTCATGATAGGAGAACCACGATTTCGACGATTTCACAGGTGCCTTAATATTTATATGATAGGACAACAAGTACTTAGTAAAGGGTGATTTTTTTGTGGTTAGGATTTTCATGCATTAGTATTTGACAGATCACGCGGGATTTCAGACAAGGTGTCAAAGAGAAAGATGCTCAGTATGCTTTGACATTTCATAATGAATAGACTTACTAACGAGCAACGCTTGCAAATAATTGAATTATATTACAAAAATCAGTGTTCGGTTCGAAAAGTGTTTCGTGATTTACGTCCGATTTATGGTCTACATAATCGACCAAGTGAGCAAACAATTAATGCGATTGTGACCAAGTTTCGCACTCAGTTTACTTTATTGGACATTAAACCAACCACACGAATGCTTACAGTGCGTACAGAAGAGAATATTGCGTCTGTTTCTGAGAGTGTTGCTGAAGACCGTGAAATGTCGATTCGTCGCCGTTCGCAGCAATTGGGTTTGTGTTATTCGACGACATGGAAGATTTTACGCAAAGATCTTGGTGTAAAACCGTATAAAATACAGCTCCTGCAAGAACTGAAGCCGAACGATCTGCCACAACGTCGAATTTTCAGTGAATGGGCCCTAGAAAAGTTGGCAGAAAATCCGCTTTTTTATCGACAAATTTTGTTCAGCGATGAGGCTCATTTCTGGTTGAATGGCTACGTAAATAAGCAAAATTGCCGCATTTGGAGTGAAGAGCAACCAGAAGCCGTCCAAGAACTGCCCATGCATCCCGAAAAATGCACTGTTTGGTGTGGTTTGTACGCTGGTGGAATCATTGGACCGTATTTTTTCAAAGATGCTGTTGGACGCAACGTTACGGTGAATGGCGATCGCTATCGTTCGATGCTAACAAACTTTTTGTTGCCAAAAATGGAAGAACTGAACTTAGTTGACATGTGGTTTCAACAAGATGGCGCTACATGCCACACAGCTCGCGATTCTATGGCCATTTTGAGGGAAAACTTCGGAGAACAATTCATCTCAAGAAATGGCCCGGTAAGTTGGCCACCAAGATCATGCGATTTGACGCCTTTAGACTATTTTTTGTGGGGCTACGTCAAGTCTAAAGTCTACAGAAATAAGCCAGCAACTATTCCAGTTTTGGAAGACAACATTTCCGAAGAAATTCGGGCTATTCCGGCCGAAATGCTCGAAAAAGTTGCCCAAAATTGGACTTTCCGAATGGACCACCTAAGACGCAGCCGCGGTCAACATTTAAATGAAATTATCTTCAAAAAGTAAATGTCATGGACCAATCTAACGTTTCAAATAAAGAACCGATGAGATTTTGCAAATTTTATGCGTTTTTTTTTAAAAAAAAGTTCTCAAGCTCTTAAAAAATCACCCGTTAGCAAGGTATCCGTTCCAGGCCATCTTTACATTCTTTTCACCTAAAGCCACTTAATAAAATTTCTTATTTTATATAAACATTTTATTATTTATGATTTAATAAGCAAAATTTGATTATTCGTGCATGAAAAAAAAAAATGTAAAAATAACTTTTTTATTATTTAAAATTTAAATATGTATATAAATTTATAAATTAAATATTTATATATTAATTTTATTGTTATACCTGAACGCGTTTCGTTTATGTACATAATTTCCCACAAAAAGAAAGTAAAATTTTCTTTTTCCGAAAATTTTTCCGCATTAACCCAAACAACAAAGCATAAAATGTACTCTACTCCTGAAAATGGATATATCTTATGTAGTGCGTAAACCAAATTGGTTCCTCTTCGTTTGTATGGTTTTTGCGAAAAAAAAATATTATTTGATTAAAATTGAAAATTAGATAAGCAAATAAAATATAAATGATTTTCGTGAGATAAACATAAGATACTGTAATATGATTATGTAGATAAGACGATATAAAATACTTAAATAAAAATTATCATAAACATAACGTAAAATTAGCGATGATTATCTTTACCATTATGGCATGGCATATTATGAAAATGCTTGTTGATGGTTATGGTATATTTCATATAAATGATTTAAAACATAGTTCTTTATGTTGTATGGTATACTAAAATATTTTCTATATGATAAATAGTAATAATTTACATTTAAAATGAAAAACAGGAAAAATTAATTTCCTTGTGATTTATTTATAACTTAATTGAATATAAAAAAAATATAAATGAATTCCTTGGCATAAAAAAAACTGTCGTTCTCTTATATTCTCTGTGCAAGTAGGAGGGTACCTTGTATAAACAAATAGAGATGACGGGGATGACGTAATGATGATTTATTTAAAAAAGGAAAAGTCTATAGTGTTTTAATTTTCCCGTTTCACTATATACCATTTTATGAGCACAAGGCTAAATTTATTGTGTGGAAGGAAAATAAATTCTGCAAAGCATTGTGTGGCTTGATATAGGATACATATTTATTATATTATTGCAAAAGGCAGCGTATTAATGGCATTAAGAGCCGTAAATGAATGTAGGCCTTCGGGGCAACAAATTTAATTACACAATTTTTATTCTACTAATTCATCTAAAATAGCTGGCATCTATCTTTCTCTTTTCTTTCCAAAATTCTCAATTTTACTATAAGAAATGCCGTGACGTCACAGTTTTTAATTCTCTCTCTGGCACTATATCCCATCAAGGGATTTAGCCGCCTCACATGAGGTTTCATAATCATATTTTCATTTCGGATAATGAGTGATTAATTCATTGATCCTAAACCACCAGCCGTGAATTTTTTTTCCATGTTACTACCGGGAATCGAACCCGGTACCTCCGGCTACTGGAGCAAGCATGCTGACCACTTTGCCACCGGGGCGGTATTTTTTAATTCGGTCAAGTATAAAATTTGTAGTATTTATTCTGCTGATTTGAATTCTATATTTCTCTAATTCGAGAATTTTTCTTACGTTAAAACGAAAACCGTTAAATCTGAAAAATTATTATTTAAATTAACAGTCAGCCTAAAATTGTATTTTACCTAAAATTGTGTTGCGCCGTATTGTCTACACCGCGTAAATTATTAATACTCTACACGTGTAGAGAACGTATGTAGACAATTAAATAAATGACGTCGACAATGTAGATAACGTCGAAAATGATTGTTTATGTTAACAAATTTCCATAATTTCTTTGTTAAAGTAACAGTTTGGCTTTATCTCTATCTGGGGTGACATGACGTTGTAACACATTTTCGATACTTTTATTGTAGTTCGTGTTTCGCTTCCTTAGAATAAAATGTGACCTATTTCAAATTTTATACCATGGGGTGTACTATAAGATTGAAAAGTTGTGATATTTCTACTCCATCTGAATCACCAAAAGAATTTGTTTTCGATCACATTAGTTCTAGTAGGTTGTGATAGCAATACGAAAGAAATAACTCATAAACGAAACAGTCGTCCATTTCAATTTAGGAAAAAGGTATACACTTCGATAAAGTATCGAAAATGTTATGTTACAACATGTCACCCCTGATATTTGAAAAGTTCGAACCCAATTTTTAATAACCGAGTGGTATACGAAAAATAATTTTTGAATCAAATCCAACAAATACGCGCAAACTTATGTTAATCCAAACATTTGGCAATAACAAAAAATGAAACCAAAAATTTTAATTTTACGGACAGCAATGGAATCGCTTATGGTTGTCGCAATATTAAGACCATCAGTTAACCAATGCGCCGAACGAGACGATAGACAAGACCTGGTAAACAACATGTTTACTACTTGTTGGCTATAAACGTGAAATGGAACATAATACAATTTCGACTTTAATGTAAAAATCTTTATGATCAAGTTGAGCTAATTTTTTTCGATGGAGTTTTGTAATAAAAGTAATATCCAGTTTCGATCTGATCAGATCATTTAAAAGTTCAATCATCTCATCAGGCCATGGTGACTGAATATTACTACACAATGATCACACTTTGTGTCCTATGTAGAACACTCGTGTATCATTAACTCTAGTGAATTATATGATAACTCACTAAATTTCTGCTTACAAACTTACATCTCCTTCACATCTGGGTTCGATCGATGTAAAAATCGGTACGATTGAAGAAAATACATCGCACATCGGTCCTAATAGCCTGCACTTAACTAGTAACTGCAACGGCCAACGCGTCACGGACCTGGCAATCATGTACAACTTAATTGTATCAAGTACGTTTTTTATGGAAAACCAAATCTATCACGACCTAAGAAGAGACACTCCCCCTTCATATCCGACGTTAGATTTTACAGAGGTACAAACATGGACAGCGATCATTTGCTTGTTTTATTCAAATATAAGTGCAAACTGTCATCTACGTTCAATAGACAAGCACAAAAGACCGTTCGATGGAATGTCGATGCTTTAAATGATCAATCACAATTTCAAAGTTACCAATAATCTGTCACTGAATATCTAGGGCGGTACAGTAACAACGGAAGTAACTGCTTTTAACATCAGGAGGCAGTGGAACTCTATACAGTCAGGAATAACTATACCACGCCGCAAAATACTATCGAAAGAAGACCACGGAGATCCCGCAATGATTGGTTCGATGATCAGTGCCGTCCAGTCGTCAAAATGAAATAAAAGCTTCGTGATAAATGGTTGGCTCGTAACATTAGAATTACTCTAGCAGAATATCTCCATGCTACGAAAACTACGACTAACTCGTAATAATAATGTGTTATACCAAAACACTTAAAAGCCCTGATCAAAGTCTGAAACGCAGATACCAATATACAACAAACTACAGAAGATTGTGTAGGTTACACTAACAATCCCATGCTAATTTTTTTCTTTTGCACCACTACACTACCTATTAATTAAAATAGTGCTCACATACGATGGACACATATATTCTAATCAACTATCTATAGCAGTGGTTCTTAACCTTTTTTTTTACTCGCGGCCCACCAAATAATTTATAATTTTTTTGTGGCCCCCATTTTTGTAATAATAATTTATATTTGTTAAATTATCTTTAATACCAGGTTGTGGAAATATGAAACCGGAATTTACTAATAAATGGCGCCACCTGTCAATGTATCCACAACATCCAATTTATAACCTTACAAGTTTCATACAATAGCGCATGTTTTTTACGTGTTAAAAATCTCGAGTTGTTTGCCTACATATTACTATTTAGGGACATCATTGATTTTTGTTATCATTTGAAGAAAACTGCTGCAGAATCACAT
This sequence comes from Nephrotoma appendiculata, assembly GCA_947310385.1. Lineage (NCBI taxonomy): Eukaryota > Metazoa > Arthropoda > Insecta > Diptera > Tipulidae > Nephrotoma > Nephrotoma appendiculata. The sequence continues at coordinate 244,102,323 of OX371223.1, read as the reverse complement.
CGAATGCTTGTCAAAACTTACGGTGAGCATGCTCTTGGTTTAATAAATTATTCAAAAATGGTGATTCCACGAAGATCGTGGAAGACCACCAAAAAATTTTGAAGGCCGTGAATTGCAAGCATTGTTGGATGAGGATGTCGCTCAAACGCAAAAACAACTCGCGGATCAATTGAATGTGTCATGAAAAGCCGTCTTCATACGGCTCCAAAAGCCATGTGAAAGATCCCAAAGCTGGGAAAATGCGTTCTTCATAAACTGAATGAAAGGTCAGAGGAAAATAGAAAAACCACTTGCGAAATGTTGCTCGCCAGATACAAAAGAAAGTTATTTCTCCATCGAATTATGACTGGAGATGTAAAATAGATCGATTTCGAAAATCCAAGGCGCAAAATGTCTTGGGTTGATCCAGTACAACCATCGACATCGATTGCAAGGCCAAATCACTTCGGACGGGAGAAAATGCTCTATATTTGGTGGCATCACAAGAGTGTGATTTATTTTGAGCTGCTAAAACCTGATGAAACCGTAAATATTGAAAGCTACCAACAACAAGAACGCGTGAAAAACGACCAGAATATGATAAAAAGCAATACAAAGTGATTATGCTTAGCACACAAAACAAAACAGGTTATGAAAACATTGGAACCATTTAATTGGGAAATAATTTCACATGCGGCTTACTTGCCAGGCTTATGGGGGACGGGCTTGCTGAGGAGCACTTTACTTCCTACGAAAATGGTTCGATAACTATGGTTTGCCTCAGAAGAAGAACAGTTTTTTAGCGTGGCATACGAGCATTGCCAGAAAAATGGGAAAAATGTATAACTAATAATGGGCAATACTTTGAATAAAATACTCTTAATCATTATCAGGAAAGTCGCGAGGAAAGAGTGAAAAAGATGAAAATCTCTTTTTATTTTGGCGAAATTAAAAAAAAAAAATAGATTTCGCGGGCGGAGACACAAGTAAAATTCAATCATTGATTGACAATGTAACAACGCTAAACGTAAATTTATGGCTGGAAAATCAAGTATTGAATTGCATTGTGGATAATGATGGCTCGGTACATCTTTACGATGATCTTGATATGAACAATATCCCTGAATTTCAAATTACATCCAGTGCAGTAGTTATGAGTAAGCCAATTAAAAATATTGCTTCTCAAAACAATAACATAACGCAGCAACCGGGTTACTCTTATTTGTCGTTTAACGTGGATTTTAATACCACTCCATCCAAAAAATCTTTTTATTATCCGGAGGCTCTAACTGAAAAGAAGAAAATAGTCAAAAGGAATATTACTCCTGATGCAGTTACATCAAATACATATTTTGAACACTTAAAAGAATTGAAATGGATAAAAAAGGCATTATAAGAGAGAGGAAAAGAAAAAACTGAAAGAAGCAAAAAAGAAAAGAACGGAACAGTTTATAAAACGAAATTTGAACCAAGACCTTAAAATTAATTTTCAAACAGATGGCGGATTGAGTGTAAAAGAAATTTAAAAAAGACGGGAAAGGTTTGGAACCAAACTCTATAAACATTTTTGTTGCCTATAAAGCTGTGATATGTGATTTGCGTATTTCAAATATCACACCCACCCACATCCACTCACACCCACCTAACCCCATTTACACCCAACCCAGCCGACCTCAATCCACCATAAATCAACCGACCCCAATCAACCGCAAACCACCACACCTAAAAACTATTACCACTCCCACCCACTATCCAACCCGTAAAACCCATCTCACCCACACCACCCTGTACCGCACTACCCATATCAACACCACCACCTCCATACCCGGTCCTACACACACACACACACACACACACACACCACACAAACCCTCATCCATCAAATCCCAATTCCCACACCAAACCCAAAACACCTCATTCCACCCACCCTATCACGTCCCATACCACTACTCCACCCCCATAACCACACCATCCACACAAACCCACATCCACATGAGATATATTTTTATTCCACATTCACATGCTCGATGAAAACAAAATAGAATAGAAAATAAAAAACAGTCTATCAATTTTAAGGAAGGGGTTAACAAAACCCTACATATCTCCGAATACCCTAAACACAGAAATGTCCAAATCAATAGGGCTCAATCCCATAAATTGCTTGAAGTTTTAATGAAAAAATTAAGTTGATATCTCTATCCGTTCCCAAGTTATCGTGGACACAGACGGACAGACGGCAAACCGAAACCATATTGAATTTTTTTAACAAAATTGCTTAAAAACATGTCCTGGCGATTATGTCATAATTGCATACGAGGGAGAGTATATCCCTAGGTCTGTACTGGAAGTAAAAGAAAATGAAACATACATTAAAACAATGCAAATGAGTGGTCAAAACTGGAAATGACCGAGCAAGGACGACGCTATTTGGTATCAAGAGGATGAAGTATGTAGTGTTATCAACCCACCTTCTCTATTAAATGCCAGAGGAATTTATGCGGTTCCTGAAATCGAAACTTTCCAAAAGAATAATTTTAATTAATTTTAGTAAAATTATTACTTATCTAGTACCTGAATTATTTTTGTTATCGTCTAGTTTTATCATTTTTGATGGATTTTCTAAAGTTAATGTCCTAGCTGTGAATTAGCAGGACATAATTTGTTTATGACGTTTAATAAAAAAACGAAAAATAAAAGTTTTCTTTTATTGAAAATAAATTTTTGTTGTTTCAGCCGCTTAAACTTTACAGTGCAGATAATAACAACAAGTGCTGCCGGAAATTAGATCAAAAATAAATCGCATATGCCGATAATAAGAACATAGACTTTATGCAATGCAATTATTTAATTTTTATGATTAATATGAAAGAATTATTGAAACTTAACTTTTATAATATTATTCATGTTATAAACTATATTTATACGAAATATTATATAAAAACAAATCATCCGAAAAAAATATCTTAGCAAAACGTCAACGAGATTCTTATACTGTCGGTACATTTACCTTATACATCAATATGTTTTTTTTTATTCTGAAGGAAATTTTGTAAACTTTGGCGACCCCCCTGCAAACTTCTTACGGACCCCTAGGGGGCCGCGGCACCCTGTTAAGCATCACTGACCTATAGTGTAGTTTTGTCTTAATTTGTTGCATTAGCAGGGCTTTATGTTGTTGGTTTTGGCAATACCACTACGATACAAGCCGATTTATTCCTAAAAAAAAATACGAGTTAGTATGAGTAATATTTTAAAATAAACTACAAATGAAAATACTTATTATGTAGAAACTTTAAAATCCTTGTTTACGACCACTAAATCATTTATATATTTGAAATGAGTTAGAAATGTGAACTAATGCCCTATTTTGTCTAATCTTAGCTCCTTTAGTGTATTGGTATTGGTTTTGGTTATACGCAAATAAATGGGTCTCATACGAAACGACACATTTCACAACAGGATGTGCTAAAACAGGATGTCACAAAACAGGATATCACAAAACAGTACATGGTACGCTACAGTACATGGTACGAAACAGGACCGATTAAAACAGTACATCACAAAACAGTACATGGTACACTAAAGTACATGGTACGGAAGAGTACATCGCAAAACAGTATGTATTAAAATAGAACACCACAAAATAGTTAATATAGTCAATTTTGCAGGTTTTAATTCCAAAAAATTATTTAAGTTTTACTTATTGTTGCAAAATAGATCAAAAATTTAATTAAATATATAAATAAAATAAATATATTATTTATATATTTATTTAAATTTTTGATCTATTTTGCAACGATCGATTAGCGATTTAAATTAAAATAATGTTATATATTGTTAGGTGAAGGGATATTTTATTATAATTTAAAGCAATTATAATTCTATATAGTATACTGTCTAATTACTCTAGGTGAAGGCAAATATCCACTTGATAATATCCTAATTACTAAACGTATTCAATAAAAAATATATTTAACAAATCAAGCTGACAAAATTCCTCTAGATTAACGTTCAGTAACATGTACTTTAGTGTACCATACTGTTTTGTGTTGTACTGTTTTAAATGGTCCTGTTATGTACCATGTACTTTAATGTACCATGTACTGTTTTGTGATGTCCTGTTTTATTACATCCTGTTTTGAAATGTGCCATAGTGAGCGGCTTCGCAAATAAATATACATAAATAATTTCACTATGGCTAGTGCCACATTAGGTCACACACAAACCGTATTTTTCTTCGTTCCTTTCCCCGTTTACCTATGATACGGGTTTTATCTGCGCCGCCATTTTTTGATTTTATTGGTAAAGGGGAAACAAACGAAGAAGTTATCGGATAAAAGTTACCCTAGTGTGGAATGAGCCAATGTCATATGAAAATCAGAAAAGGAAAAAAATGAAATTAGTTTCATTTTTTGCCTTTTCTGATTTTTTCTGAACACATACAAAATAATAAAAACAGAAAAACAAATGATAACACAAAAAAATAAATGCACACGTTGCAAGACAACAAGTAACTTGGACCATAGAATCGTGTACTAAGAAAGAATCGTGCGAAAGAAATTATTTTTCTGAGCTAGATCTGGACATTGCTCCAGGTACGGTTCGTCGTCGTTTCTCCGATGCGGGATTTAAATGTTTGAGAGCTGCCAATAAACTATTCATTTCGGCGAAAATTAGAAAAGCCGGAATCAAATTTGCTAAGGGGCATAAAGACTGGACCATTCACCAATGGAACCGAGTTTTGTGTCTGACGACAGTAAATTCAATTTAAACAGGATCAGACGGTACGTAGACCAATCGGAAAGCGTTTATATCCTCGATATGCAGTAGGGATGCAAGGGTTTGGGGTTGTTTTTCGGGATTTTCTGGGTCCCGACCACTACATCGCATTAACGGCATTATGGACCTGTTTGTACATCGAGACATTTTAGAGCACTAAATATTGCCTTATGTCGAAGAAAATATGCTTAATGGCAGGGTTGTTTCAGCAGGATATCGACCCGAAACATACCTCCAAGTATGTTAAATCATGGATATCTATTAAAAAAAATGATGTTATGATCTGGATTGCGCAAATTCGGGACATAAAGCCTATCAAAAATTTGAGGAAGCTAGTCGACGATCAAGTTAGACTGCATGGAACATTTCAAATCATGATCAACTTTATAGGGAGCTTCAAACTGCTTGGGCTGAAATTTCTGAACTAAAAATTAGGAAGCTCATCGAGTCAATGGCAAGAAGATGTTGGGTGGTTATCAAAAATAATATTCATGCCATTGGTTACTAATTTTCATATGTATAATCATGAACTAAAGATTTTTTAAATAATTGTTTCCATTTGTTCCTATTGTTTTGCGTCCTTTACAAATTGTTTGGGTGTGCATTTTTTTTTATGGTATCATTTGTTTTTTTGTTTTTTATGTATTAATTAGTTTCTTTTTTTGCTTTTCTATTTATTTTGCCTATAACACATTATTATTGCGAGTTCCTAATGTTTTGCTACACAGTGTATGAGTACCGAAATCAGGAATCTCATTAAAGGCTTCCACCCAAGTAGTACATCCATCAAAGACGTTAATGGAAAACAAAGAACAAACATGGCTGATGTTCTCTCAGTATGCCAAGCCTAGTTCCAAATTTGGATTTTTGACTTACAGATGGAAATACGGAACAATCACAATATAACAATTACAATAAAATAACAAAGTAGAAAACTAATTCCAAAATTTGCTAAATCGGAGAAAGTATAGACGCAGCTATTAGTAGTATCGATAGGATCCCCGCTGAATTGATTAAGCTGGAAGGAACTGTATCAGACTCCTTGGGAACCTCAGTCGTGCTCATGCTGTTCAATTTGGCGCTTGAGTACGTGGTAAGAAAAAGCAAAATTTAAACTTCGGGCTGTATATTTAATAAATCAGGCTTAAATCAGTCTACTTGGCCGAAAACCTAGCGATATTAGGGAGAGTTTCATGCGCTCAATCGCTACACAAGAAGATCTACAACAACTCCCTTGGTTTAGAGGTGAACAGCGGCAAAACCATAGTAATAAACACCATTTAATTTTAGTAGCCTTGAAAAATTTGAATACTTGTGGCCAGTAATGATATCGTCAAATGATGTGTAGGCAATTAACTAAAAGCCTGAATTGCTGCCGGACAACTAGTTTTCTACACCCAATCAAAGCTTTTACGATTAGACAATTATCGCAGTATCGCAGCACTTATGGTGACCTCTAACAACTGTAGATGTTTTATACTTTCGAAAGGGAGGTAATTCGTTCTATCTTGGGTCCAATGAAAGTTGCGCAAAATAACTACACATTCGAATGAACCACGAGATAATCCAATTGACGTCGATGGGTGGACCACGTTGCAATATCCGCACAAAACGTATGGTTAATAAAACGTTCCAAAAACAAAAACCCAGAGTATGCCGTAGAGGAAGACGTACGTCTACGGATGTCGAAACTAGAAAGCGAGAGCGGTGGGTCGAGGCGGATGAAGGACCTTAGTCCAGACTGCAAAACCTTTCATGGGATGTGAAAGTTAGAGAAAGAGAGAGAGAGAGAGAGAGAGAGAGAGAGAGAGAGAGAGAGAGAGAGAGAGAGAGAGAGAGAGAGAGAGAGAGAGAGAGAGAGAGAGAGAGAGAGAGAGAGAGAAAGCTTAGTCTTGTACAGTTTTTTTTTATAAAAAATTAGAATTGTTTTCGTTAATGTATCTGTAATCGGGGATTGACAATGATTTTTAGGCAGTCATATTTTCTAATATCTGAAAACTCATTGTTTTTATTCCTTATTCCCTAAAAATGTTGATTTTTTGAAGACAGTATATTTTGACTAAACTAAATTAGATGTAGTTCATAAAAGTCATTAACAGATGGCCCTAGCATCCTATTTGTAATTCAGTTAACTTCAGTTAATTTTTCGAAACGAATTGTACCGTTGGATTTTTTGATCAAACCGAAGGTATCTTTGTTGTTGTTCGTTTTGTGCGTTTGTTATAATTGCCGTGTTTCATGACACATAGCGATCCGGATCAGTTCAACTTTTATATGGAAAACCTGATCTAAATTTTGTTTTAAATCACAAATTATGATTTGAAATCTAGTAAGCGCCTTTAATTTGTTTCATGAAACATGAAATGAACAGGATCAGATCAAGTCGAGCATCAAGAAATACACCTAACGTGAATTATTGGAGACTTGGTTTGTCTGTGGGGAATAATTTTTTCCCAACAAAAACTTTCCCCAAAAGCCAGAATACACTTTTGGTGAAAAAAGAATAAAAGTGCTATAAAATTTAAAATTTCCATTCCCCGGAATTACCAGAATAGGGCCACTGGCGAGGTGACATGTATTGCTCTCATATCCCACAGTAGATAAATTAGACGAGCTAACCTTGCATCTCTTATTCATTTTTGTTATAAACATTGAATTAAGTTATGTTATTTATGTTATGTTATTGCTATGTACCTATGGTAGTACTTTTATATAATGTTTTGCGTTAGTTCAGAATCTACTTAAATATAAGTCCTGCTAACTCCACACATATGAAATAAACAATAACTACATAAGTAAAGATGTATTGGAATTTTTTTTCCCATTGTAATTTTTTTGTTGAATAACTAAGTTTAAGTGTATTAGTGCAGAAACAAAAAAAATGAAGAAAAAAATTCAAATTTACGTTGCATTGTTAGTGTAACCAACACACTCTTTGTTAGTTTTTTGGAATAGGTATCTGTCAATGAGAAGAGTAAGCAGGACTTATATTTAAGTAGATTCTGGTTAGTTACGTACCGTTTTTGTTAGTGAATGCCACACGAACGTTACACATGGCAACATGTAAAAAATAAAATGCTTGAGTAAAACAAAAAGAAAAAAACATATTTTTAATTAATCCTGTAAATTTACAACAGTTTTAGTTTAATTGTGTTGTTAATAAAATCCTTGGGAGTGAACTCAAATCGATGGGAATTGAATATTTCAGTCATCAGATTTTCAAGTTGGATCCTGCGGTTAGAGGACATCTTTAAATTGTGCAAAGTGGAAAATGAAGGAAATAAAACCGTGTACTTACTTCATTATATTGGAATAACAAATTTTGATTTGCTTTGTGATAAAGTTGCACCGGAACACATACACGAGAAAAAATACGAGGACATCGAAAATACCTTACAAGGACATTCCGAAGTAAACAAGAACGAAAACGTGGAAATCTACAAATTTATAAACGAGAAGGAAAACGTGAACGTCGAAGATTTTGTTCTAGATTTAAGAAGCTTGTCAACATCATGCGGGTTCGGTGAATATTTAAACAATGCAATCAGGAACCAAATTGTGATGGGAGTAAAAAAAGCAAACATATTCAACAAAAATTATTGGAAGAAGACGACCTACCTTACAAAACGCAATAAAAATTGCATCAGCGATGGAACTTTCCAGACGTAGAGGGGATCAACTACACAGGAAAATTACCGATGAAGTGTCACATATTCAGGACATAAATAAGGTAAAAAAGCATGATTATGCAAATAATAAGTTAAGTAATTTTAGTAATAGAATGTCACATGGTTCAAATAATAGTTACTATAGTAATAGTTATTTTAATAATTACTAGTAGTAGTTGTTTTCGTTGTGGTTTTGCAATCCATTTAGCAAATAAGTGTAAATATAGAACGATTACATGTAGTTTTTGTAAAAAATTGGCCAATTAGAGTCAGTTTGTTTATCAAAAAACTAGAAAATGCAACAAAACTCTGTTACACATAAAAATACGAACAAATCCTTTCATGCAACAATGTGAGAAAAATGAACATAAATAATATTTAGAATTTATGGGAAATATTTTAGCCATAAATGATTTTAACGGTGATTGTCGTTTTTTATAAAACTAAATATAAATAACGTTAAAAATAGATAAGGCGGAATTCCATTACTGCGGCTTTTGTTTTTGTGCAGAAAACCAGAAAGAGATAATATCCAAAATCCGACAGAGACAGACTATTTTTATTTTATAGCGAAATTTTAAGGGGCATATTTGACAACTACGAAATTATAACAAAAATTAGTTGAAAAATGAAAATTATTGTTAAATCAATTTCATTTATATCTCTACATTACTAAAAAACCTAAATATTATTTGTAGGCATCATTTTATTAAGTTTTTTAATTATTTCCTTTCAATAATTAAAAACTAAGAAAACGCTTTCCTATAAAAAAGTTAGGGGAATATTTGACCGCGTTTGTAACATAACCTAAAAAATATCACATGCATTAAAATTATTTAATGCGGAATAAATAATAAAAATTAAATATTGTAAAATATTTTAGTTTGAACATTAATACAAATTTATAATGAAAACGCGATTTATATCACACTCCACCACACATATAAAATGTATGAGCCAAGTGCTCACCATAAAAATATTACTAAACTAAAATTTGCTGAGAGTGGGGGGTATTTTTCATTTTGGTTGCCATAAAAAATACTTCGATTTGTATTTTTTATTTATATTTATGGCAACCAAATCACTACAACAACAAAAAATTTAAGTATAATAAATTTTCCTGTTGCGCCGCTCACACACATAGATTTTTGATTGCATCTCTTTCTGGTTTTCTGCACAAAAAAAAGCCGCAGTAGTGGAATTGCGGCTTAATGGATCACGTTTCTTTAATTAGTATACGCGATAAACAAAAATATTTATATTATAGGACGCGAATGAATGAAGGAGATTGAAATTAACTGGAGTGTTTAGCGAGCAAACCGGTAAATTAGATAACATTTGGCAATACAAAACAAAACTGCGTTAATAAAATTTTGGACAAATACAAAAAAGTGTTCGATAATGAACCAGGCAAAATTAAAGAGTTCGAAGCGCGAATTCATGTTAAACAACATACTATACCGGTTTTCATAAAAGCGAGACCTATTCCGTTTGCTATTAAAAAGATGGTGGAGGATGAATTGGGGAAAATGGTTGAATATGGCATAATAGAGAAAGTCAATGCAAGTGAATGGGCAACACCGATTGTGCCGGTAGATTAAGCTAATAACAAAGTCCGCATATCAGAAGATTTGAAGAAACCCTTACATAATGGTCGATATACATCCGTTACCGACGGTAGACGAGTTATTTGCAAATATCGCCGGATGCGAAAAATTTATGAAAATTGATTTAGGACAAGCCTACTTACAACTGCAAGTAGACGAGGATGATCGTAATTTATTAACATTAAATACACAATTATTTTACAATGAGAATAATGTATGGAGTTTCATCAGAACCAGCTATTTTGCAACGTCATATGACACATTTATTAGCGGATATTCCGGGCGTGACATTTTTCTTAGATGACATAAAAAATTACTGGACCAAACGACAAAGTTCATTTACAACAGTATTGAGTCACGGCTTTGAAAACGGCAGTGAAAGACCAATACAATACGCCAGTCAGACTTTAGCGGGAACTCAATAAAAATAGACACATAAGTAAGATAAGGAAGTTTATGCAATTATCTTTGGAATAATTTTTTTTTATCAATACGTATACGGGAGATCTTTTACTTTAATAATTGATAATACAACGTTGCAACATATATTCGGTCCAAACAAAGAGATACCGACATTAACAGCGACCAGGTTACAACATTATGTAATTTTTTAAAATTCAAATTACAAAATAAAATCAATTACAAAATTGAACTATAAACTCCAAAACAACATGCAAATGCTGACTGTATGTCTAGATTACCTTTACCTCACACCAGTAATTATAATGTCGATGAAATTGATATACGCCAAGTGGATCTAACCAGTAGCTTAAAACTGGAATGAACGTGCGATCTGAAGATAGATTTGAAATTGTCCAAACGGAATATATAATCCAACATGGCTGCATCTTGCGAACGATTAGAGTTTATATTCCACCAACATTACTGGAATTTTTTTTAGAAGAATTACATTCGGGGCATTTCGGAATTAATAGAATGAAAGCATTAGCTCGCGGTTATTGCTGGTGGAATGGACTGGATAAAGATACGAAAAAATGATAAACAATTGTACTGCTTGTCAAGAGTCGAGACCGTTACCGATTAAAGCACCAGTACATAAATGGGAATATGCATCAAAACCATTCGAAAGGGTTCACGCGGATTACGTTTTTCCTTTTTTAGGCAAATACTTATTTTTCATGGTCAATTCATACTCTAAGTGGATGGAAGTTAAAATAACAAAAAATATTACGACGGAAGCTACGATTAAATTTTTATGAGAATTTTTTGCAACGTTTGGACTACCTGATGTTTTGGCGTCCGATCATGGGACATAGTTTACGGTTGCAGATTTCCAATTTTTCTTTTAAAAGTAAATGGAGTTCAACATAAAATGGGAGCACCATACCATCCAGCTACAAATGATCAAGCAGAACGATATGTTCGAACAATTAAGAATAAATTAAAAATGTTAAATAGTAATTCAGATTAACATGCCAGTCTACAAAAAATACTCCTCTTACAGAAAAATAATAGATGATGGAAGATTTTGGAAAAGACATGTAGATCAAATGAGGGAAGTAAATGTTAATATGGGAAAATCTAAGGAAGTAGTTTTAGATAGTCCATTACGAAACCATAATGTTAATTTTGAAGGAGGTGAAACTATGTCAAATAATATTTCAAGATTGATTTCGTATAGGAATAATTCAGATGAAGTTGTAACGATAGATTAATTGAAAATCATTGATACAAAATAAGTTTTATTTTATATAAAGTCTAATCAAAAAAACGCATATTGAAATCTAACAATTATTTCGAAATACAAAGTAAAGGGAGAAATGTTATAGACATTAAATTAAGTTATGTTATTTATGTTAATTATGTTATGTTATGCTTTTGCACGTACCTATGGTACCTAATAAATAAAATGCTTGAGTAAAACAGTAAGAAAGAAACGTGTTTTTAATTACTCCTCTAAATTTACAACAATTTTGATGCCCATAAAATAGAATACTGATCGACTAGGATGTTGAACAAGGAATAATAGGATATTGAAACTGTAGGGAAGGTGCGATGAAGTTGGATACTTTGAGGAATTTTGTGCAAGTGGCAAAATCCCTTCATAGGAGAGACATTTTTATCATTCTGGTAGCTTAAAGCACCAATCCTTTCGAAAAATTTAATTAAATAAAAACTTAGCCATCTTCTAAATAAATAAGATTAATTCGTCACATGCTAATACATATTAATAATACTCAGACAGTGTTTTTGTTGTTGCCTAATCTCTAATTATCTATATTTTATACAATCATACATAAGCAAGCAAACAGTATCATTACCCATTGTCATGCTCATGAAATAATAATCGCAATAATATTTTTTTTGTCATGGTTCGTTCGAGTTCCCATAACCATTTTCTAGCTGTTTAACGAGATTGCTTTTTTCTGCTTTGTTTCAAACAGTATTAACAACAACACCAAACTGAATGAAAAACTGATGAAACCACTTTCTATTGTTGTGTTTCAAGTTGGGAAAATGAGTAAAATACCCAGATTTCCTTTAAGTATTGTTGTTGCTGCTGACATCGCCGTTGTTTGAACGGTTCTAATGTCTTTATAATTTAATTTTACATTGCCGAAAAATTTGGGATGGTTTTGTAAATAGGTCAATAAAATACCAATGAGGGTGTTATCTTATGTGCGTTCGTATACATTTCTATTTTGAACAAAATAAGGCAGCCATTAATTAACCGCATAATTAGCTGTTGTTCTCTGTACAAACAAATAAAAAAATGTTATTCGTATATGCCAAAAACAATGTGTTGGCACCCGTGATTTACAAACATATTTATGTACATAGCATTTTTCAGGCTGGAACTACTCGTACACTAACAACATAATAAAAAATACTCGTAGTCGTAGATGGAAGAAAACCGGAAAATTTTATTTTTTCCCATCGTCGCTATTCCTTTGTATTTTCTCGTGTTTAACAATGATAATATTGTGAAAAATATGTTGTCATAATCTTATCACGGAATACGTTTTATTTCCCGAATATCAAAATAATTACTTTTTTTTAAAAAAATCACGTATTTTAACTTTAACATTATATCAACAGTACAAAGACAAAAATATCATGTTTTGAGAAAGTTTTACGCTTAGTCTTAACTCTTTATGGTAACCACAGTTTTTTCCTTGTGTACGAAGGTAGTGAAACTCGTTTCGTGCCAGAAGGGAATTTGAGATTAACTTTTATGCTTAGTCGTGTAAGCGTATAGTATACACTATACTCTTACAGTATTGGCCTAGTTTTAATTCTTTATATAGTTATCATGGTTAAATATGTTGTTCGATTAGTTGACACGTGAGTGGATATGAATTACTGATAAGGGGTTTCTTTGAATTTTCCACCCAAATGGAATTTAGCTTTTCAAACAAAAAATATTCTTCAACTAATATTTATTTAAATTCAGGATGTGTACTGTTCGTATTACGCCGTCTAGGTAATATTATTGTTTTCACATGTTATTATGTACATTGTATGTGTACATAGCATAAATAAATAAAGCCTCAATAAAAACGATTGTCAAAATATTTTTCAACGAATATATTCAATTTCACGTTTCCCCGAAAATCAATGGATTCTTCTTAGAAAAATATACAAAAGTTGAAATATGTTATTATCATAATATGAAATTAATCGAAAAGATTTTTGTCGAGTTAAATTGAAAATAAAAACGTCAATATAACAATATGTTTGAATACTCAAAATCAAATCAATGTGGGTGGTTAGGCATACACAATATAGCAATGTTTAAATAAATATATTACTCGTATGTGTTACGCACACTCATGTGGGTGGATGTGACACTTTCAAAGGAAACGTAATGTTAAATTATAAAGTTATCCGAGATATTTGGCATTTTTGGATTAGTTATGAGAAGATGATGTGTGATAAAGTGCGACATAATTTGGCGAAAGGATATCTAAATTATTTAGGAGTAACATGGACTTAACTTAAATCAAAAATCTGAATCATAAATTTTACCTACGTGTCGTCACTTTAAAATTGTGGCAGCAATTTTTACCAATTGGCCCCTGTTGCGGTTATCGTTATTGTGTCGATATCATATCGACAGCCAAAATCGGTATTGCAGTTGTCGTTATTAATCGACGTTTGTCGTATAATCGCCATATTTTTGTCGATGATATTTCAGTTAACGTCTTGAGGTTAGGAATACAATATTTTATACAACTGTGCCTAATTTTAATTTGTTTTAAATACGTTATAACTTCATAAGTGAAATAAACATTAATAAATTTAAAATGTAATTATTTATTTAAATTATTTAAATTCAATTTTGTGTTAATTTAAATAAAATTATATGTATTCACATTATAGAGTAAAAATAACAAACAAGCGACAATCCGAGCGTTTGGTGGATTTAATGTCCGATAATCCTGATATCGCTCGAGGATACAAAAACTCATTAAGTGATTTTAAGGGCGAGCTTAAAAATATATGGCAATGTTTCTCAGACGAACTAAATATTTTAGGTCCTCCAACTCGAGACGTGGATGGTTGGTTTGGACCGAATTTAAATTTAAAATACGGAAAAATGGGTCACAATAAAACTGAGGTAAAAGCAACGGGAGGTGGCTCTAACACAACGTTATATATTCTCCGAGACCGAAGAAAGAATGATAGAATTATTACACATCAACAAGGCGTATAATCCACCAGGTCGGGACATTAGTCATACTGTGCCAAATCTAGTACAATCAGTTAGCGAACCAGTCCGACTATTTGGCAGCATAACATGTCACAATGTGCAATCCACGCCACTCTAACTACAAATCAAGCAAATCAGTTTCGAAAGAAATATTGAATTCAATGATGAGGCTCAGCAAGATACGGAGGTACCAATTGAGACACCTTTTCCAAGATCTAGAAGTCGCAAACGTCAAGAGAATCCGCATACATCGGATGACCAAAAGCGTTTTCAACTGCTACAGCAACAGTTAAATGTCCAATACACATTTTTTAAAGGGATAAGTTCGTGTTGTGAGAACATTGAGCAAAACACAAGCGACACTCTATATTAAAAAAACTTACAATTTAAAACGCGAAAAATCTGATTTTTTTTAAAAAGATTGAAAAGGAAAAATTTCAGTTATATAGACAGGAATTATTAGACCAACAAAAATCAAGTGCGGAAAAATTGAAAATTAAAACTGCATCTTTAGAGTTGGAGCGGAAATACCACGAGAGTCAACGCAACAAAAAATAAAATCTGTGATAGATTTACATTTGAAATATGTACTTGTGATTTTATATTTTATTTAATTTTTACTTTATTTTAGTTATGCATTTTTTGGAATTACAATAAAAATGAATTCAATCAAAATAAATTGATTACCCTGTTTCTAATTGAAATTGCATTAGTTGCTTCTGTTCCTGTCAAGTCGTTTTGCTCATTAACGGTATCATTCAGATCTATATCATCAGGGGCCTGTTCTTCTGTTAAAGCTACTCCGTATTTAATACAGATGTTGTGTAAAGCCGCGCAAATATTTACTATTTGAGTTACTTTCGCGGGTGTATAGACAGACACCGAAACCGCCCTTTGAAATCACCTATGGTGCGTTCTATAATGTGCCTTCCTTTGGAATGGTTGTAGTTGTAGCGGCTCTCTGGCGTATTTGATGTGGGAGACCGACATGTCGACATTAAATAAGGTTGTAACGGGTATTCCGCGTCACCTAATTAAGTAAATAAAAATATAAAGTGAGTATGAACATGTCAATTTGTTTTCTATGCTTACCAAGCAGGTAAGAATATTCTCCAGGTTCGTACAACCTGTGCATTGTCCCTTTTAATGCAGAAAGATTCCATATCATTGAATCGTGTGATGAGCCAGGATATTTAGCGCATTAACACTATGGAAACCTTTCCTATTGTAATATAAATGTTGGAATCCTTTTTTCAGTTTGATTAAACTGATGTGAGAGCCATCCACACATGCAATCACTCCAGGTATTCCGGATTTTTTTTGAAAAAAATATATTTTTGCCTTTATTTTTTCGGCTTTGGAATAATTAAACATAGTCCATTTAGGGCATATATACGAATATTAAAAATTAAAATTTAATTTAATAATTGTTGTGTTTTTGTGTAAAAATAACAAATAAACTAATAATAAATATGTGTTATAATGTATTACATAGTTTGTAAAAGTGATGTGACGTGTGCAATGTGCATAGTCTGTTGAGGATTAATTTGTGTATAGGATGCACGTATGCAATTGCGTTGAATGTATATGTAATATAATATATAGATTATTTTCATATATATACTGAAAACATTGCATGAGTGCGTACATGCACATTGTAATGTTTAGCTCACTGTGTAACATGTACATATGTCGGTGCAATGACAATAAAGAAATGTGCACGCGCAGTTTTTCGGATTTATTTAAAAGAGAAGTTTTTTTTTTTTTTTTTTTTTTTTTTTTTTTTTGTTATATACATATTACATGCGTATTTGCAATGCCTCCTAAACTACAGGCCGCTTACACCAAATGATGACGACACGCTATGTCTACGTCGTTGTTGCTTTCTCTAGTTGTTTTGTTAATGTAAATATCTTAATATTATTATTGCGCAGTCTCGGTTTAGACATAAATTAACGTCATGTGCAAAAAATGAGAGTAGTAAGAGGCCTGTAGTTTGGAAGGCATTGGTATTTGCTAAGAGTTTCCACATTATTGTGTAATATATAAACAAATTTTGTAGGAGCAAGTATATATGTACTACAGTTGCGATTTGGCAAAGCTAGCAACAATGTTGTTGCAGCATGAATATACACGCTCGATTATATAAAGTTTCGTTGTGTGTGTTTGGTGTGCATATTTGATCCTATTTTGTTTCGCTATTTTAATTTCTAAATTTTTTTTTTATTTGGTTTAAAATAATATTCTCTCTTCTTGGAATATTATTCTTGTTGTATCCGTTCTCAAAAATTGTACATACACATTTATTTCTGTTTCTGTTTGATTACACTAATCCCTCGCTTAACGAAGTCTCTTTTTAAGAAAAATTCGATGTTCGAATTTCATTTTTGTTATCCATTTGTGAATATTTGCTCCGTTCTTTCGCTAGGTGAGCTTATTTACATAAATTAGACAAATGTTCCTAAATTAAATTTGTTCCTTACTTGAGTCAATTCCATAAATTGAAATTTTGTCGAAAGTCCTGACTTTAAACAATAAAGTTGTCGGCAAATATAATTCAATTTATTTTATTTTTAATTTTTTTATTATTATTTTTATTTATTATTTTTTGAACATACCGGAAGGTCAAGGGAAGATTGTGATTGCAACATTCTTGATCAGGGGCTCTATTTAGTAACCTACGCTTTGAAGATAAACTCAATTCAATTAAATATGTTATCGATCCAAAGATCTTTTGCTATGGAATGTTGTTTTCCGAAGATCTTTCTGGTTGAATTCAGGTTATGTTTTAATGTAGTTGTATGTATTAGATAGTTGTGAATGCAAGATATAAATCAACCCTGCTTTTAGTTGGATGAATTTAAATATAGGTAGCTAAATGACAATACCGAATTTAAATTTAATTTTTACAATATCAACGGAATATTTAGGTCATCATATGTATGATTATGCTGTCGATTCATTACGAACGTGAAGTCCCTCGGTTAGATGGTGTTGGGTGGGAAGATAGGGCAAAAATAAGGTTACAAGCAGCATATGATGAGATGACCCGTAGATGTGAATTAAATAACCTAACCAGTCTATTATGACTGAAGCCAAATACGTATGATGAATATTAGTATCCCTTACCTCAACCACAACTAACCCAAATTAATAAACTAACAAAATCTAATCTAGAGTGTGAATTTAAATGAGACTAACAATTTAATATACTTAAGTAGTTAGAAAATGACTTTGCTGCGGTTATCGCCCTAGTTGTTTCTGTGACTAACATCCTTTCCTAAATAACCTTATTTGTTAAGGATGCAGGCAGGGCCTGGGCCCGCATGATGCTGAAATAATACTCGCATTCAGATATAATTTGTTATATGATTGTTGATATTTCAGGATTATGGTAACATACCTAGGATCGCCGTTATGGTTGGCCTGTACGCCTCTATCATATCATATCATATCATAGTCCATATAGGGCATATATACGTCTCACGTATATCTAGCATTTCTTTAAATAGTATTGAGAATGTTGATTGTGCTATTCCCAAGTTGAAATCGATTCCCGTTCCATTCTGATACCCACCTTCTGCAAAAAATCTTAGAGTAGCCGCTAGTTTTAAAATATTTGATATAGAAGACAATCGCTTCATGACCTTTAACTTTGGGTTTATATCCTCCAGCAAAATCCGTGAACGAATCTTTCGAAAGTCGAAAAAAAATTTTAAAACTAAAAATATATATGTAAAAACGCATACGTACTTTTGTTTGTCCATTTCTAATGGATTTGAGCTATCTCTAAGCATTTTACGTTTCTGAGACAATGAAGCCTGCCAATTCTCCTCAACTTCAAAAAAAGTCGCGGGAAATCATATTAAATTCCAAAATTATTATTTTTTTAATTTTTGTACACAAAATGTCAATCACATGACACTTTGACAAAACATTTGAAAGTAATGTTCACAAATCACAATTGCTAATTTTAAAACAAAAATTCACAATATCTTGGTTTCATTGTAATTCGATGCGGCAACACTTATTGGTCGTGTCGATATTTTTACGCAATACGAATTTAAAATCGACACGACGAGGTACTGTTTTTTCGATTATTAAACGACTCGCCAATCGCAATAGAGGCCATTAATTAATTGTTCGGTTTGGGAGAGATTTGTAAATATATAAAACTTCCATGAGGACTTCCAAGCAAAAATAGCGTCGAAAATGTCGAAAATAGCGTAGACAATTGATTTTTAAGTAGATAATGTCGAGAATTGGTAGAGTATATGTAGGCAATGTACGAAGTTGTCATCTTACAGATTTAAATGTCCATATCAATCGATCACGCTGGGTCCCATTTGAAACGCGATATTTCAAAACGCGATATGGTACAAAAACGCGATATGGTACAAAACGCGATATTTCAAAACGTGATATTTCAAAATGCGATAAAGTACAAAACGCGATATGGTACAAAACGCGATATTTTTTATCATTAAATCGAATTACTGATATTGAAGAAAAGTGTTCGTGTTCAATATATAAAGGGTAATTTATTAAAGACTAGACGAAAATGTTCAAAGTGTCCAAGTTACAATATAAAGAGGTTGTACTTATACAGAATATTTTTACCATTTTTGTAAATATAAAAATATGATATTTCAAAGGACTGAATGAAAGTGTCCAAGATACAGAAATGCCCAACATTGAAGGTTTTAATAAAATTCAATTTTTCATTCAATTTGCACCTGATATCAATTGACGGCCTACAATTGTAACTGCGTGGTTATACTTCCGAATAGGTTATATACCTCCAAAAAATCTGAAAATAGGTATACTAAGGTACTTTAGAATGCTGATTACTAACATGGCCATGAAAATATCCAAAAACAACCCCAAGTAGCTCCCAATGATCCCAAGTGGCCCTAAATGCCCTAAATGGTCTTAAAAGACAACCCAAACGCGAAAAAATATTTTCTTTTTTCGAAGCACAAATGCTTTTATGATTATTTTAAATCATTTTATACCTTAAGATTGAGGGCTACCGCCCCAAATCCCAACTTTTATACAAATAAAAAAATTTACTGTTATTTCAATTATTTTATTTCAATTTTTTTTTATAATCCACATAGGGGACATTTAATTTTAATAATTTCAGTTTATAGGAGTTTAAAAATCGATAGGAGTGGGAGTTTAGGATCGGGTTATATCAGGAGAAATTTTATTTCAGTTTAAAGAATTTCAAAATCGATAAGAGTGGGAGTATAGGATCGGGTTATATCAGGTGAGCACTTCGCTCCGTAGTTAGAAAGAAAAACTTCAGCAGTTCGGGAGTACAGCAACGGATTATACCAAGCGGGTCACTACGCTCCAGTCGCGTCGCTTCTTAGTTAGAAAAAATTTCAGTTTTACAGGAATTTAAAAAACGATAAAAGCGGGAGTATAGGACCGGTTTATATCAGGCGAATCGCTGCGCTCCCGTCGCTTCGTAATGTACATTCTTGGAAAAGGGGAAATTTAATTTCAGTTGATAACAATTTAAAAACCGATATTAGCAGGAGAATAGGATCGGGTTATATCAGGTGATCGCTTCGCTCATTCGTGCATTCTGGAAAAGGGGAAATTTAATTTCAGTTTGTAAGAATTTAAAAATCAATAGGAGAGGGAGTTTAGGATCGGGTTATATCAGGCGGGTGATGGGGAAATTTTATTTCAGTTTATAGGAATTTAAAAACCGATATTAGCGGGAGTATAGGATCGGGTTATATCAGGTAAGCTTTCGCTCCTTAGTTAGGAAAAAAAAACTTCAGATAATACGAATTTAAAAATCGATAGAAACGGGAGGACAGCCCGTTGTTATATCAGGCGGGTCGCTGCGCTTCAGTCGCTCCGCTCCTTAGAAAAAATTTCAGTTTATAGGAATTTAAAAATCGATAAAATCGGGAGTATAGGACCCGGTGATATCAGGCGGGTCGTTGCGCTCCTGTCGCTTCGCAATGCACATTCTTCTGTACCATATCGCGTTTTGTACCATATCGCGTTTTGAAGTATCGCGTTTTAAAATATCGCGTTTTGTACCATATCGCGTTTTGTACCATATCGCGTTTTGAAATATTGCGTTTTGAAATATCGCGTTTTGTACCATATCGCGTTTTGTACCATGTCGCGTTTTGAAATATCGAGTTTTGTACCATATCGCTTTTTGTACCATATCGCGTTTTGTACCATATCGCGTTTTGAAATATCGCGTTTAAAAATATCGCGTTTTGTACCATATCGCGTTTTGTACCATATCGCGTTTTGAAATATCGTGTTTTGAAATATCGCGTTTTGTACCATATCGCGTTTTGTACCCTATCGCGTTTTGAAATATCGCGTTTTAAAATATCGCGTTTTGAAATATCGCGTTTCGAGCGGCTCCGCTTTCATGAAGCTTTTCGAAACGAATACTCCATTCCTGATTTTAACGTTCGTTTCCTGAGGAAGGTAGTTAGGGTTACTACGTAACTTCAAGTAGAAAATAATTTTTTGATTGATTTTAGTGTTTTAATATTTTTGGTTTTGTATCGACCCATATTAAAAAAAAAGTTTGCACACAGATATGACGGACACGACGAGTTTTTTCACGTACAAGTTATCGAAAATATGTAGATATAGAAAATAAGAGGTGGAAACATTCACAGTGACCACCAACTCGTAATATCACAATTCAAAATTAATTTTGTAATGCATCAATTCAATTCGGAAGGAATTTAACACTGACAGCCAGATGACATCATTCTGCGGCACAATCTCGGGGCAATTGGTGAACGGTTTTATTATAAATTAAAAGTCTGGAGACATAAGATTATCAAATGTCTGTCGTTCGCAGCCGTTTCCAATTTATTATCTAAGATTTCTCTGATTCTTTTCTATGCTAAGTTCACCTTGAGAAAACGATTGGTTTCTTAAAGTGTTATGAATTAAAGAACTCTGAAAATACGGAGTCGTTTCGTTCCACAACGAAACATTACCCCTGAGATATACAGGACGTGACTGCGACGTTTCTAATGTCGATTTTCATTGAAGAAAAAACAGTACCCTATGGTACTCCAACTGCTGTCAAAATGTTTCATTGACAAAAAATATTACCACAAGGGTAATTTTCTTACTCCCGGGGTAATTTTCTATACTCTAGGTTTTTTAGTAGAGTATACGATTTTGTTGTTGTTATAAATCTATTCGCCAATTTTTTTTCTGTCATTTGTGAAAATACGCGGCGCGTTGGTAATTTGATTAGTGAAATTATAAAAATCAAATATAAATAATAAAGTAAACATTAGAGAGTAGTAGAGCAGTACATTTTTGTTCCATTGAAACAAAATGGGAGTAAAAAATGAGGGTAACATTTTGGGAGTGAGAAAAAGTCAATGAAAATCGACATAAATGTCGAAAACCTTGTTCTCCATAGCCTACTGAAGACTCGTTAAATCGCGTCGAATATAATTGCTGTAGTTTGAAATCATATATTTTTTTACTTTTGAGTCACGTCGGTCGCGCCGAGTATATCCCAAGGGTTAGAAAATTCAATAAGATTATAAATTAAATTTGCAACAAAAAGAGTTTCTTATGATTTTCTGATTTTAACGATTTTAACGGAAACAACGATTTTTGATAAAACTTGTCTTTGTAGAATTTCTCTATAGGTTTACAAATATTTTTCATAGTAAAACAATTACATAAAACGAGTATGACAAAAAGATTCTATATCGAATTTGTAACAAAATTTGTTCAGATCTATAACACTTTAAACACCGCTCATACAACATTATATTTTTATATTTTTTTTTTTTAGTTTTTTTTTTAATTTTTATTTATTTTTTTTAATTTAAAAAAAAATGATAAAAATAAAAACAATTTGTATTTGTATTTATATAACGTTTTTTATATTAATTCTTTAAAAATATTGCCGGTCCCTGGAGAAGTTTATCTGCGCAGACGTGCGGTCATTATAGTGTTAATCTAAAGCTTTAGCTAAAATGACGAGTAACAATAATAAAAACGGAATTTCACTAATATTTTCTTTCTCTTCCATCCACGACTGACCCCGGATTAAATTTCACGCGTAACCTTTTTCCACAAAGTCGAACATCCTTAATTAAATGATGTAAATGAGGTTCAAGTCAAAGTACCGGAAGTGAATAGTACACTGTCTAATGCTTTTATGCGAATAAACGAATGCATTTATAATCAGCCATTTGACATCGTAATCCTTCGATCAACTTGGAAATCTTTTAGTAGTCCTGTTGACCAGTATGATAGTACTACGTTGGTTAAGTTGATCGACTAGATAGAACTGTTTAACCTGTATAGCTTCGAAGATGGCGTCATCTCTTTTAACAGTTTCCGTTCCATTGGACTAATTCTTAAATAAACACAATTAAACAAAAGAATCACAATATTCCAAAAAAATAAAATTATGAAAAATTATTTCACAACCTTTATTTAAACAATAAACAATTAATTCTTATACAAAAACTTTTAATAAAGGTAGAGTAAATAAAATGGTTGTATACATATAATAACCAAAAAAATGTTTGATAATCCTAAATTTCATTTAAAGTTTAATGTTTGTTCCTTAATTTAGGGATTATTAACATATAATGACATTCTATTATTGGCCTTGGTCTTAATTTCATTTATTTGCTATTTGCATTTCTTTCTTAGAAATATTAAAACCAGAAAATCCAGCAACTCAATGTTGTGACTAAAGCACGGATTTTCTTTATCAAACCACTTTTTAAACGTTTCTTGACCATTGGTATAATTTATTCAACTATTACAAATATGTTCTTTTATATTTGCAATTTGAGGTTTTGTCGCAAATACATGTTCTGCAATTTTTATATGAGATTGAGATATTTCGAAAAATATATCGCTGGGAGCTTTTAGCTTTCCAAATTGACTGCTATTTGTGTAATTTTTGTAGAAAAGGAAACACTCGTTTTTCGTTTGAACTGAATCTTTTGGTTTAATTAACATTTTGGTACAGTTTTCACAATGATTCCTTTTTAGGATTGTATGAGCAACATATCCCGTAAAATACTTGGCAGATGCTTCATCACATTCATAATTCTCGGTCATGGCGATGGTTTCAATAAAGAGTAAATCCAATTTATTATCTTCTACAAGACTTTCTGTTTCATCCAAATTTAAATCATAAGAACCACTCGATCCTTCAAGATTTTTTAAATTGTCTTCATTGATGTCCTTTAAAGGTTCTGGTGTTATTAATTCATCATCGTCCATTTCACAATTTGTTAAATTAGAACTCCCCAAAAAATTTTATAGACATAATTTGAGCTGCAATGTTGTTAAACTCATGAAGAGAAGGATTTGAATTTTTTCCATCTCTTTGTCTTACAAGTCCAAAAATATTTTCAATTGGGTCTTGATTTAGACGAGAAGTTAACAGAAATTCTATCTCCAGGGTTGTGGCAGTTAGCTCCTCAAATAATAATAAAATCGCTTTAATGGTTTGTTGAATACCCTTAAAACAGTAAACGTTTTTCCGATTTATTGGCTTAACATTTTCAAAATAGTCAAACATAAAATTTAAATTTTGATGAACTCCATTATTTTCCTTTAGTGCACAGTTTTGGTAATTAGGATCGAATAGGATTTTGCTATTTGAATTATCGAACGTTTTATCTATTTTATAAAGAAAATTGAAAGTCGAAAACACGTACGGCAAAGCTTCTGTAGAGAATTGTCCAAAATCAGACAATGTTTTAATTCCTGCCACTACAGTTCTGCTAAATATTTGCGTCGCTAGTTTAACACGCATCTTTTCGAAATGGTTTGGATAAATCTGGCGTGAAGTTAATTTAGGACATAGTTTAGTAGACTTATTTTTTTCACTTTCATATAACTCCTTCAAAACGCACCAGCTTACAACTCCATCTGGGGTTTCCAAATTTGTTTTGAGCAAGTTGTTCCGAAAGGACTTGATCAAATGAGGTGGATCATATAAGGCAAAAAAATTTTGCTCGTTATATAAGAAATAAGGCTGATTTATTGTAACGTTAAGTAAACTAAACGCTTTTCGGTTGTTGGATCCTTGATCGCAAACCATTGCTACCACGTTCAAGCCAACTTCTGTTGAAATTTTAATAGTATACAACAAAACATCAGTTAATTGGTTTCCGTTTATATTTGTATCGCTGGCATGGTAAGCGATCATATATTTATATTGCTGGAAAAGTTCGCGAATCATAAAAACAATCAAATAATTAGCGATACTTGAAGACCATATGTTAGTTATTTGAGAAAAACCATCAATAACGTCACTGTGACGATCATATTCCAAGTCGGGTCTAATTTTAACTTCATCAAAAATTAAAACAACATGTTTAGCTTGACTTCCCATTTCATGTACTTTTTGCCTAAGTCCTTTTAAAATTGATAGATTTATACCCGGTTTTAGGTTTTTAATTGGGGCCCATCGGCTCAATGATGATTTGGCTGGCAATCTTATTTTTAAATTTTCTCTTAAGAAATTATAACACGACGGTGATTTATAATACATCTTTCGAGCAAGGTTTTTTTTTTAGGAACAGGAACTCTTTTTTTGGTAGTTAATATCATTTTACCCAGATCCTAGGCAGATGGACTAATGTTGGCTAACAAATCAATTTCGGACATTAATGTTTTCGTTTTGCTAACATTATTTTTAATTTTTAAATGTTTTACTTGTTTTTTTAAAAAATTTAAATTTTTTTTGTTGAAAAATTGTGGTTTTATTTTCAACCTTCTAATTAGCCGAAGACTTTCTTCGTATTTTGATTTATAATAAAAACAATTTTTTAAATGTATTTCGCAGTTCGCACAAGCAGAACATAAATCTTCTTCTGTGGCACTATTCTGGTAATTCCCTGGGAATAGGGAATTGGGGAAAGATTTTGTATGTAATTTCTATTTAAAATGTTTTTTTCCGGCCTACTGAGGAAAAAAGTTTGATGTAAATATTTATAAATTGGGAATAATTTTTCCATATCTAAATTGGTAGGGAAAATTATTCCCAATTTAACTTTGTTTTCAAAAAAATTAACACTAGCTTTTTACCTCAGTATGCCAGAAAAAAACATTTTAAATACAAATTACATATAAAATCTTTCCCCAATTCCCTATTCCCAGGGAATTACCAGAATAGTGCCACTGATGTTACTTTACTCGGGACATTATCAGAAATTAAAAATTTTGAAGAATTCATAAAATTATAGTTTGATTTATTAGAATACGTTTTGATATTTTGGTAACGCACGGGTGTTTCATGATCTATTTTCAAATCCGGATAAGTTAAGAAATATTCGGGAACTGTATTTTTAATTAACTTCTGTTTTCCAATTGAATTTGGTTCGAAATGTTTTTCACATATCATAGGTCGTTTGTTCAAATTCCATATTTTAATATCACACTTTTCCATCCACACATTAAACATTTTTTAATCTTTAGGAAACAAGAAAAATTTAATATTTGGATGATTTCTTCTAGATGCCTTACATGACGGCACATCACATAAAACACCTGACTTGTTCATATTTAAAAAAATGAGGTATTAATTAAATTAAATTGACACCATTTATGAGAACTTTACAATAAAGAAAACTATTTACGTACATAAATATTTAATTTCAAAGTATATCGAGGAAATAGAGGAAACGAAAAATAAATTAAAATAAAATCCGGCAATTTACATTATTTGGTGTCGATAACTGTGCAATAATGAATTTTTTTACTATCATAAATATAATATACGTAATACGTAAATCTTTGCACTTTAGAAATTTTATGTAAGTATGAAACTACAAAACACAAAAATACAACACGACTTCTTTTATTAGAATATCACCAGCAACTAAACTAATTAAAACAAAAATTTATGATCAGCAACAACAGGAATTTTACTTGATGCGCTAAAACGTGCGAAAAACAAAAAATCATAACAAAACACGATCGTTTCGTACCAGTCGTACACCAAACGAAAATTATTTGTGTTTTGTTTTACTTTTGTGTGTTTTGTTTGAATAGTCGAAAATACGAAATAAAAAACCGAAGAAATTAATTTCTTTTGAACAGAACCTACTGTATCTCAAACGAGTGCCCTTTTAGAATAAACGAGTGCCCTAGGAAATTAGAACTTTTTCTGTTTGGAATATGCAGTCTTATTAATTATTTTGGTCTATGCTACAACTTAACTTCAGGTTATAAAATAAAGGATAACTGAAATTCATACTTGTTTGCTAAAATAATTAAATCATTAAGCCTATTGCATTGGTAAAAGTGGATTTGGATTTAGTTTTGGATTTATAATTTTCCAGATCAATAGCCATTTACGAATTTAGTTTTTGGCTTCAAAGTCTGTAAGTAAAAACGTTTTTACCTATGTGTATTTGCAAATTTCGTGATTTGATTAATATTTTAATTTTATTTTAAAAACATAATAATATTCATGTCGATTTTGTAGTTTTAAATACTACTTTTAATATTTTAGTACAAACTTTTAGTACTAAAAATTGGATTGGATTGACGTAAATCCAAAATCATTTTAGATTTAGATGAATCCATTTGGGTTAACTTTTAATGCGATTGTTGTTGTAAATGACCAATGCAATACGTTAGTTGTTTAAATCAATAACATATAATTCTTGATGGCAGATGTTAAATACACAAATAAAAAATAAAAAGTGGATAAAAATGGCATCGATTGCGGAGACAAATTAAAATTTCCCAAACGTGTGTTTTCAAACGATGTATCCCAAAATTTGAAGAACTGGAAGCAACGATCGGGAATTCATCTTATAGCAAGGGGAAATTGATGGATCAGCAGAAAAAATAGAAAATACATTTTTTTAGACAAAATTGGTGAAGAGGGAATCGACATACATTTGTATTTGAGACGCCGTCAGACATAAAAATTTATGACGTCAATAAAAAATTTGATGCATATTATTTTCCTTTAAAAAACTTTACAATGGAAAAGTTCAAATTTAATAATATTATGCAAAAAGAAGTTCAACCATTTGACAGTGTTTTACAGAACTGCGCAAACAAGCAGTTAACTGAGATTTGTATGCATGTACAAAAGAAGCACGTAAAACATCGTTTGTTGATAGAATATTAAGTAATAAAACTTGTAAAATAAAAAAAATATACATATATTTTTCAGGCAAACAGTGTTGTTTTTAAAATTAAAAAGAAAATATTTTTCATTGGAGTACTTCGAGTGGAATGCAAATAAATTCCGGATTCAATGCGAGACTTGGGAGTTATTTTGGTTTCTGAACTAAACTTTTGAGATCCACCGTGTATTACGAAGACATCGTTTACGACATTCGTATAGTCTCTACTCGAATAGGCTAGCCAAGTGTGGTCGCCGTATAGTCAGGTTCATATTGAACGAACTCGGATATTAAAAATTCTGTATTTGAGAATATTACGGTTGCGGTGCTGCTTGTAAATTTCAAACTCGTTCAAAAAATACATTTTTGCAACACTTTTTATTATTTGTGGGGAATTTGGAGATTAAATCAATCAAAAAACGTGCGCTCAGCCATATTTACGATAACGAGTCGCCAGTTATTAAAGCATTTTCACGACCGAAAACGGTAGTTTAAATATTTTACAATGTGCAACTTTGCAACCAGTGTGGTAATGTCGATTTTATTAAAGGTTTTAAGAGGCAATGTTTAATTATCCTTAACTAACCTTATTTTCTAATCCTCATACTAAAATTACAACTCTCCAAAGCCGTTTAGCACTGGTCATGTTCTGAAATCATGATTTTTTGTAAATTCCTATACTAGGGAGGGGATCACCGTAATTAGCCGAGAAAAAATATTGATTTACCAAAATGTCGAATATTTTTTTCTCTAAAAATTTTTATTCGAAAAAATCGAACTTCGGTCATAAATTCGACCAAAGAAAATCGATATATTTTTTTTTCATTCAATTTTTTTCGACATTTTCGAAAGGAACAACAGAAAAATAATTTAAAAAATTCATAAATACTTTAACTGTTTGAGTCCCAAGCAGCGCGAACATGCTGTTGAGATTTTATGGCGAGAAAATCCAGCACATTTTGTACACTGTCAGCAACTGACGGTGCATTACCGATTGTCGAAGTCGCGCGCTCAGATTTACTGAGTCAAGTACATCACACAGTTCCTTTTAATGTAAATAGTAAATTTTACAATAGGTTTGTCTCAATAGATTGCCTTTTCATTTCATTCATTTCATCTTCTTCTCTCTTTTAGAGAAAGCGCAGTTGCGCTGTTTAGGATTCTTTGACAGTGTTTTTTCAATACCCCCTGGAACTCAAAAGGCGATTGATCTCGTTTAAAATGATCACCTATCAAAGCTAGCTCCTTTTACCTGGCATCGTTGGTAGCTTGAAAATTCAATGAAAAACAATTTAATGATAATCACAATTCGCCGAAAAGCAACTCACCGAAATAGCAATTAAACGAAAACGAAAATTCACCGAAACGAAAATTCAGTGAAATCCGGAATTCACTCTAACCGATAATTCACTGGTAACAACAGTTCACTGAAATAAACAATTCCCCGAAAACGCTGTTTATCGAAATCAAAAATTCAATGAAAATATAATTTATACAAAGCATGTCAATTCACCTAAAAAATTGAATTAACCAAAAATGACACCACCGAAACGACAATTCGCCGAAAAAGAAAATTCAAAGAAAATCTGTCAAGCAAGTATTTACTGAAAGCTTTAATTTTGCAGCATTTTTCTATTTGAACAATTTCATTATACATTTTTTAGAATCGGTCGAGGACGAAGAGGTGTCCTAATTTCATAAAAGTTTGATTTTGAAAGATGACCAATTTCATTGTCAGTAACCTTTTCCCAACCATTTGAGGTGAAAGAAAATGAGATTCCCATGTGAGTTTCAAATGTGATTCTAGATAATTGGTAATTTGATTAGAACCCATTTTTGAACCCATTACGATAGAACTACAGATTTGAATGGGATAAATGTGCCCCCAATATGAGATCAGGAGCAGTTCCTGAAACTGACGATTTTATTTAAACTAAGCCAAATGATATTCGTTGTGTGCGTGTGTGGTAAAATCATTACAATATATAACTCATAATGTGACGTGATTTTGCCGCGATGCCGCCCCAGTGTCAAAGTGGTCATGCTTGCTCCCGCGACCAGAGGTCCCGGGTTCGATTCCCGGTGGTGTGAGAGAGAGAGAGAGACGTGATTCTGGAATATTGTCAATTGAGGTGGATAAAAACTTTTCAGCCAGTTGGAATAAAGCTTAGTTTCAATGATGAAAAATGAGAAAAATTAACAGGTAAAATTCTAGAGAATTACCGATTTATCTATTAAGTTTGCAATTGGTTAACAACTAGGTTCAATGAATGGAATTACAATGCGAGCTTGGGATGTAATTCAAAAAATGGGCCAATTTAAATGAAACTAAGCCTTTTCTAGATTGATTAGGAGGAAGAAAAACGAGTTCTATAATGAAAGAGGGACTACAATCGAAGTATTGAATGTGGGTTTGAATAATGGGGAAATTTGGATGAAACCAGACCATTTATTTTTCCACCAATCGTAACGGTACTATGATTTTCGGGTGTGATTCTAAAACTGGTAAATTTTAATGAAACTATAAGTCATTTCTTAACCGTTTAGGTTTAACTATCGTTTCTGAGGTTATGAATAAATGGCAATTCAATTTGGTCTTTCGTTCTCAAATTAAGGAATTTGAGTCAAGCTAATCACGATTTTGTTCGTAGAGTGAAAATGCACAACTGTGAGATACGGAAGTGTATTTCAAAATTGCCAATTTAAATGGAACTAAGCCATTTGTTTTTCAACCGATTAACTGTTACTTTAAATCAAATTTAACCATTTTTCAAATAATTCGGATACAACTTGGTTTGTAAAAAAAATCAAAAAGAATAACCTGAGAAGGTTATCAATGTTTTAAAGAAGTTTCTAAAGTTGTTGTAAATACGCGGGAGGGGCCAATCGTAACCGAAACAGAGCTGTCTTGTTAAATAGTCATCATACTGTAATTACCCCATTACTTGGCAAATTTCAAAGTCAAATATTAAAGTTTTAACTTCTAAAAACAAGATATGAATCTTTGGCAACATTTGATTTATTTATTCCCATAAGGCTATAACACCCCAAATTGCTTAAAGATGCTTCGATTACATATTTTACAATTATAATTTGTGTACCCTTACCACAAAAAGCACACCATATGTACCTATATAACTTTGTCTAGACTTTTTTTTTCTACCACCATTTCTCCTCCAGCTGTTTTGAAAATAGGTACCGTATTGTTGTTGATTTATGGTTTTTCTAAACTTATAATCTAAATACATTTTCATATGAAATAATCACAAATCCCAAATGTGTATACCATCTTGGTACTTTATCACACCTTTTTGGTCAAAAATAACTTGAGTTAGGAAATAACCCATCCACTGGTAAAATATCGTTGCAAAACAAAGACATTCTGGGCCTCACTATATCATACATGCAAATGAAAATTAACATAAAATCATACGCCGTGCCACGTTGCGTACATAAAATATACAAAAATCAATTAAGAAGTAAAAACGTAGGAAAATCTTATTTTCAAGATGTTGTCACATCAATAATTAAAGGAACTGAAACTTTTTCTTGCGGTGTTCGTTCCTTCTCATTTCGTATATCTCCATATTACATCGAGATTTTAACATTTTTAACAAGAAAATGAATAAAATATACAAACTAATTAGCATAAACATCATTAAGTATATGATATAGCAGAAAAAAACAAGGGTGGGGGTAAAGTTATGTGTAGCAAAATTACCTGTTTGCAAAATACATTGTCTTAGGAGTAGGCGCGTGGAAAAATATCGCGTCGTTTCAAAATTTCATTTTAATGAGCTTTCTTAACAGTTTTGTGTGTAGATACTTCACATCGCCCTATATATTCTGTGACCCACCCCCCGCCTTATAACCACGAAATAATATTATGTATATTTGGCAAAACTCTTTTTTCTTGATTATTTTTGAGATGCTTGAGCAAGCATTTTGTAATGTGCGAGTCCTATTTCATATTTTTGTTG
The DNA here is from genome assembly GCA_947310385.1 of Nephrotoma appendiculata. Classification (NCBI taxonomy): domain Eukaryota; kingdom Metazoa; phylum Arthropoda; class Insecta; order Diptera; family Tipulidae; genus Nephrotoma; species Nephrotoma appendiculata. Next base: position 244,070,487 of record OX371223.1, on the reverse strand, counting down.
TACGTTCGCGTAATAATCATGATAAGTTTCTTTTTTAATTCTCCAAAGTTTGTTGTTTAAATAATTACTTGCGGCCTCGTTTAGCTTTGTGTAACTTGAAACTTACGTGATTAAAATAATTTGTTTGTTTTATGGTTAAAAGCTTTCAAGAATATTTTAAACCATGTTTCCAAGTTCGTTCACTTTTAATTATAATAAAACTTTGGAAACTTACACCACAGTCCCTCTACGGCGTACGAACTTTATTTAGTACCGAAATGTTAAAGCTGGTTGTTTATATTTAAAAATAGTCGATATATCTAATCCTGATACAAAAACGTTCTCACTAGTACGCCAATGCGTATTTTTAATTCGAAATTTGCTTCTAAAAATTTTCGGTGGGTTGCTGAATATGACGGATCTTCAAATTTCTTTTTCGAATAATCCGTTTCAAATAAAAATAAATATGATAAACTACTTAGTAATTTTGAACATGTAAAATATGTTGTACAATTTTCAAATTTATGGATAACTTGAAACTATTGTGGATGTGACAGATCAACAGCAAACTAATTTGAAATGAAGTCAAAAATAGTAAATCATATACATATCAATCAACTCATGAATTAAAACTTCAATCAACAGCTTCTATTGTTGTTTGTCTGTTCGTTACCTTAAGCCCTGCTAAAATGACACCCAGATGAATAATAAAACTTCCATAATCCAATTTCCAGGTCCACAGCAAGTGGAACTCCACGATGCTGCAAAATCACTATTCCTGAAGATAGTTTTATCCACGATGCCATAAATATAAACAATTTCCCAGTATAAGCTCTCCTGTAACTTCTAAAGAGTTACCGGATGCAACCTATTCCCTCAACTAGCGACAGCAACATCCATCAGATAGTAGTTCTAAGAGTAGTAAAGCGTCACGGGAAGCACCAAATTACAAGAAACATTTTAAAATTTCCAAAAACTGTATTTCAATGTTTTGTGGTTCGTCCGAAAGACTCATTTTTACCTATACTGAAAACGTCTTATATTTTTGATTTTCATAAAAGCAATTTTGCACGTACTTCCAAAATATTATTGGCCCACTTCACATTGGTATAACAGACCGTGCGTCATAATTTAAGAAACGATTTTTCGACCAACCTTTTTAAAACTGGATCGAGCATTGAACATTCTGATTCTCTTAATGCATGTATTAAAAATCCCAGAAGAAAAAATCCTAGTAATTTATAAAGATGAAAAAAAAATGGCGACTAATCAAGTTTTCAATAGTTTCTGTGTAAACTAAAAGCGCGCTAGGTTCCCACCTGGTTTCTTGCTGTGGTTTGGATCTTACCTAAGTTCTCGCAGTTATCTGGTTATGTTTAAATTTAGAACATTTGAGTTTTTTACCACTACATCTGGAATCAGGACAGTCATCTCGAAACTTTAATTTCATTCTGTCTTTTGACGATCTAAAACATGTAGGGATATTCGAAAACATCTGTTAACACCGATGCAATATTTACGAAGACTTAGTCCCCATTGGAGAGAGGCCCATTTCCTTCCCAGTGAACACTTAGGAAAGGGCCAGTCCCTTACTTATTTTAGCATAAAAACTAATCCTTTTTTAAAAGTTGCCCCGGGTCACGATTAAAGTATCGTTTGCGACTATAGGCTGGATGGCAAACAACATAAAAAACAAAGCAAACTCTTCTTGAAGGGCTGAGACAAAAAAATTTCGAATCCTTGTATTACCAAGACGCTCTATAATTAAATCATTAGTTCATTTCAATCTTAATTTTAGTAGCCTGTGATCCTTTCTTTATTTCAATTTGTGAACCCAGAATAGAGTACGGTAGCAATGAGCCTATTATTAGAATAAACCGTGAAGTAATCACAGTACTTTTAAGAACTCAGCTGTAATTTCTTTTTCATAATTAAAAATACGTTGTTATTTTATTTGTTAAAATTTTTACAATCCTCGTGTACAATCCTTTACAATTGCTTGTTAACGCATCTGTAACAAGCAAAACTGTTTCGTTTGGGATAATAAACATTCAAAGTAAACCTACCTTCAGAGTAGATTCAATAGCCTTCAATAACATTCACCCCTATTAAGGTGACCAGATAACCTGTGGGTTCAATATGATCTTAGAAATATGGCCCTCCTCAACAAAGTTCAACTGCCTGAATAGGCTTGTACCTCTGCAAGAAGCCCGAACTACACCAAAACTTAAATATTGGTAAGCTCATCGGTTTTTACCAGGGGATTCATGGTATGAATATGAGAGATATTGTGTTTCATTCAATCATAAATGCTATACATTAAATAACATACTGAAATAAAAAAATAGGGACTGGAAAAAAAGAGATATTCTTAGACGTAGCCCAGGTATATATAAGGTTTGGCAGCGGGGTCTGGAGTTTAAGCTCCAACGAGATTTGCCAAAACAGTATTTTGAATTGCTAAAGTCTTACATCAGCGACCGTTACTTCCGGGTGAGATAAGAAGGTGAATACTCAAAACTAAAGAAAATATTGGCACGGGTTCCGCAAGGTGGTGTTTTGACTGTTCAAACTTACAAAATGCTGTTGAGTCGAAATGAACACATATCCATTTTACAAATAGGAAACTAGAATATATTCTGATTAAATTGAATTCACGCAGGTGGAAAGCGCATCCTTAAAAAAAGGCAAGAAGTGAATTTAAAATTCCGAAAAATGCTCTGGCTTTTAGGAATACACTCCGAACTCACAATGCAAAACATACTGCTGTTATATAAACAAACCCTAAAACCTATCTCGACGTATGGTATTCTGCTTTGGTTGCGCAAAAAAACTATAGTTAAGATCATGCAATAAAGTACTACGTAGCATTGTGAATTCTCCTTTGTGCATTGGCGCTGAATACGTCAGCGATGAAATACAAAAATTTGCAAGGAGTCATGTACTGCGACTGTAGCAGCATGACAGTTAGGAGCTGCGAAACCTACTGGTGGCCTCATCTCACAAGAATAGACTACTAAAGTAATAAACCAATTACTAGATGTGAGATTAGTTGTAATATTAGAACAGAAATAAAGATTTCTTCAAAAAAAAACTATCACTATTTTCATTCTCGTGAAGTATGTCCTAAGTTCGTCCTAAAATTACAAAAACAAATTTAGGACAAACTTAGGACAAACTTCACGCTTCTCTACAATTCCGTGAAGTGTGTCCTAAATCCTAAAAGACTGCATATGTATAAGTGAATATAATATACTTTTTTCGGATAAACCATTAAAGGTAAATTATTTACTCGTTATAATGAATTTTGAAATATATCTAGGTAATTATTTTCAATGTTCAAATTAAATGATTGATATTATTGAATGATTGTGAAATTTGTTTCTTAAAACTGATTCAGACACCAACTTATTTAGTTTAAGCTATCAAGAGTGTGTAATGCCCATATGTTTTGTATTATAGGTCTTCCGAATAATACATTTTTAAACGTACCCCAATTTAACTCGTTTAAGCGTTTAACTTATCGATTATTGTTTAAAATCGTAAAAAAAAATTGTTAAAATGCTAAGCACTACGCCCTTGTGTAACGAAGAAAAAACTGCAAATATGAATGTTGAAGACAAAAAACGAGAACTTGTCATATGTCGTTGGATTGGTTTAAGTGTCTTCTACTACCAGTGAAAACCAAACGAAAATTATATGACCTTAAAAGGAAATATGACGATTTACTTGCTTTCAAGGTCATATTGTATTATCGTATAAGCGATTCATGGGTGTCTATTGTGTAACGAAGATTTAATTCAAAATTTCTATGTTAGAGGCGATTAACGAGCACTTGTCATATGTCGTTGGATTCGTTTAATCTTTTTTCAGACTTTGGCTTAAATTGCATACAAGGTATATTTCCAATCTTCTTTATATAATTTCTTTTCTTTCGTCTTTTATATAATTTACGTGGTTTAATTGGGTAAAACGATCAGCTGAAAAATCCAGAATTTATATCCATAAATATGAAACGGCTGTTAAAGCTTCCATCTAAGATGCACATTTTTCGCAACTTAATTGTAAATCCCAATCACTCTAACAGAAATTTTGAATTAAATCTTCGTTACACAATAGACACCCACGAATCGCTTATACGGTAGTACTCAAATCACCATATTTCCTTTCAACATCATAGAACTTTTTTGACATTCATCAAAGTGATAGTTGACACTTAGCCAAATCTAGCGACATATGACAAGTGCTAGTTAATCGCCTCTAACATAGAAATTTTGAATTAAATCTTCGTTACACAATAGACACCCATGAATCACCATATTTCCTTTCAACATCATAGAATTTTCTTGACATTCATCAAAGTGATAGTTGACACTCAGACCAATCTAACGACATAGAAATTTTGAATTAAATCTTCGTTACACAATAGACACTCACGAATCGCTTATACGGTAATACTCAAATCACCATATTTCCTTTCAACATCATAGAATTTTCTTGACATTCATCAAAGTAATAGTTGACACTTAGACGAATCTAGCGACATATGACAAGTGCTCGTTAATTGCCTCTAACATTGGATAAAATTTTTGTTTTTGTTTGCTGGAATTTTACTAACCCACGACTTGCTTTTCATCTTAATAATTTGTTTCTTTGTATTTAAAAAAAAAAAAAAAAAAAAAAAATCAGTACCCGAATAGAAATAGTAATATTTATAATTAATATTTTAAATTTGTAATAGTATAATTAATTTATTCTTTAAATATTTTTTGTAATTGAATCGTAGCTCCGAAACATTATCTTTAATAAGGAGACCACTAAACTAGTTTTATTTATGATTTTTTACTTTTCATTTTATGTAATTACTTTTTATTTGTTATAGAAATAAAACTAGGAAAAAAAAACTTGCTGCTAATTACAAGGATCAACTGAACTTTTTTATTTTCCACAAACGATTATTTTTTTGTTGAATCTATTTCTGATAATTGTTATGTTATTTTACTTTCCTTAACTGCTTCTGTATTTTCTATTAATATTCATAATTATTACAAATATTAAAATTCATTATAGCGAGAGATTAACTAATACATTCTCAATATAAAAAGCTAGGACAAATTTAGGACAAACTTCACACCCGTCTATTTTCAAAATCTTGAAAATTCATTTGTGGTATTTATGGGAAACAAATATCTAATAACTTCTCTGTATTAACTTTTTATACCAACTGAAGAAAACTGCGTCATAGGTGTCAGTGGATTTGTGGTTAAACTTAGCGTGTCACCATATAGGTGTCAGTGGAGTGCAAAAAGTTAATATTCTGGTGGATCGAATGCTATTTACATGAAAGTTACCATTCTTATGTTCTTATTTTATGGTGTATCAGTAGGATTTATAAAATCCGTATTATATACGAGGGCAAATCAAAAAGTCTTGCAATATCATATGAAAAAAAAGAGTGAGAGAGACAGCAATATTTTTATTTTTCGACATAATCTCCTTTAAGGTTTATACATTTGTCACATCGATCAATTAACTTACCTAAACCCTCTAAAAAAAAAGATTTCTTTTGCTCCATAAAATATTCATTTACAACAGACTGTACTTCATAGTCACTGGAAAATTTCCGGCCCCTTAGTGTTTTTTTCAAATTGGGAAAGAGAAGTAGTCACTGGGTGCCAAGTCTAGACTGTACGGTGGATGCGGAATTTCCACGAAGCCGCAGTCCTTTAATGCAGCTTGAGCAATATTAGCCTTGCGCACTGGTGTATTGTCGTGAAGAAGCAAGATTTTTTTCCTAACTTTCCTTGGCCGTTTTTCCCGGATCGCTTTTTTCAATTTTCGCAAAACCTCTGCGTAATATATGCCTGTGATTGTGGTTTTCGGTGGCATATAATCGATTATCAAAATTCCTTCAGCATCCCAAAAAATTGTTGCCAAAACCTTACCAGCAGACGGTTGAGTTTTGAATTTCTTTGGTGGTGGTTCACTACGTTTAATCCATTGCATCGATTCTTGTTTGGATTCCAGATCCCAGTGATGAAGCCATGTTTCATCGCCTGTTATTATGGTACCCAAGAAATTTTCTGGATCTGCTTTGTACATATCTAAAATCGCCTTTGAAGTTTAAACACGCATTTTTTTTTGTTCAGCATTCAACAAACGGGGAACCCATCGCGCACTTACTTTCGACATGTGAAGGTGGTCATGTAATATAGTATATGTGGTACCGTATGAAAGAGAAAGTCTCCACGCTAACCGCGGAACAGAAATACGCCAGTCCTCCAATACAATAGAATCAGCCAAAATTACGTTTTCATGGCTAATAGCATCTGCTGGCCGACCCGAGCGGTTATCGTCTTATAATGACTCCCAACCACTTTTGAATAATTTTACCCACTTTGTTACTGTGGCATATGATGGTGCAGATTCGCCGTAAACTTTTGATATATAGTTGAATATATAAATTGCATTTCGTCCATCTTTATAGAAAAATTTAGTAACGGCGCGATATTCAATTTCATTCATTTTAAGAAAAATTCAAAACACATGTTACTAAATTGACAAAAACAAACGAACCGTAAAATTTACATCGAAATGTTCTTCTAGAAGTTTCATCGTGACAAAAAATGGTTTTGAAAAATATATTGTTGTCTCACTCACTCGTTTTTTTCATATGATATTGCAAGACTTTTTGATATACCCTCGTATATCATTCACATCAACCGAATATAGTCACAGCAACACTGGACGAGCTGGTACACTGGCTCTATACCGCTGTGGTAAGACCTGTGCTGATGTACGGGGAGGGCGTGTGGTGGCCAGCTCTGGGGAAGGTAACATATAGGAAGATGATTGAGAATGTGTAAAGAACGGGGTCGACATCTACACGCGCTTTAGAGGTTATGTTCCACCTTATTCCAATCGAATTTTTTGGTAAGCAGATGGCAGCCAATGTGGCTACGAGACTCTCGGCTGTCTCTCAGTGGCAGTGTCTTCAAGCGGGACACTCAACGATAGTTAGATCGCTAAGGGAAGAACTGGCGAATCTAGATTATATTAAACCAACGTTGTGCTTCGATAAACTTTTCCGGACCATCTGTCCTTTGAGAGAATCCTGGAGGAACGGATCAATACTGGAAACCGAGGCACTACAACTCTTCACGGACGGTTCAAAGCTAGACGGCAAAGTAGGAGCCAGAGTTTTTAGTGAGAAGCTCAATGTTAATATTTCCGTTCGTCTCCCTGAGTACTAGAGCGGATACAGCATAAAAAAAATTAAAATCTACACAATATTTATATATAAGAGAATAATTTTTTTTTAGAATTTTTATTTATTTTTTTTTTACTATGAAACAATATGGCGTGCGGTGGTTTGATCAAGTTCATTACTGTTTACATAAAACTCAAATAAAAATATGTATTTATCGGTTTTTCTTTTAAGTTTTTTTAATCCACAAATTAATTTTTAATTTTATTTGTTTTTTACCGTTTACAAAACCTTACAATATTTCATCAAGAGATTATTTACTTTAATAACATAAATACGTTTTTCCGTGACGTGACACCATCATTTTCGTTACACATTAAAATTTAGATTTGTACCCCAGATATAATGAAAACAAAGACGTAGTCCTACGTCAAAATGGCCTAAGTGTCAACCACTGAAACTTAACCTACCCAATCCCATCATAATCGATAACCGAAAAAAGGAAAATAAAAAGTCTGCCCGTCAGTTAAATCGAGTGTCCGTTAAATCGAGCGTCCGTTAAATTGGGGTCCGTTAAATTGGGCATCCGTTAAACCGAGTTTTTACTGTATTATATTTTTTAGTAATTTTTGGTATATACAATTCTTTGTTAAACATTCAAATGAAGATTTGTCAATTCAATTTTGTCGATGTCAAAATTTCTCCTACCAAGTTTTCCTACCATAAAATGAAAATGTTGTGTCTCATTCACTCTTAAATTTTAGTTTTTCTCTTTGTCATATTATCAGCAAAAAATTTGTGTTTCTTCCATGGAATAGAACCAAAAATATTTTATCAATTGTTATAAAATTTTTAGTGCTTAGGATTCATAAGAAGAATTCTGATTCTTTCTTAGATATATTTGAAAACAATGTGGGAGTAATTTAATTTTCATTACTTAATACAAATTGGATTATTATCATAGATTTGAATTACAGTAAACAAATAACTGTTGCTTTATGCTAGAGAAATTTGTATTTGCTTGGAATCCATATAAATTTTTGCTGTATAAGGCGTTCTCATATTCAGTTCTCAGAATTTATGCTATATATAAGATTAAAGTTATCGTTAAGTACATGTTTTTGTCTTCATCACAATAATTTTTCTTCTTGCTAAATCCGAAAACAATTTTCTGTTACGTTGACAGGTTATTTAGCTATTAAGACTATATACGTAAATAAAAAATAAAAACTGTCGTACTAGAAAATCAAAAACATGCCTAATTATCCACAACAAAAATTTTTTTTATCATATTCCTGCAACCGCTTTAGCATTATTTTTGTTCAACAGCAGTGTTTCATAAGATTTAGGAAATAGCAATACTTTTTTCGTATACTAAATTCAAAAAATTTATATTTAGGTAAGAGAATTAAAGTTTCTTTTACTGTACTGCTACTGAACCATTTTCGATGCATAGACGCAAAACGACGCCCAATGATATTTGTAATTAAAAAAATAATAATAAAGAACTGGAGCAAGAAAGGTTCCGCGGAACGTAGTTTAGCAACATGAGGTAGTAGGTTGGCAATTAGCCTATTTGTTGAAATATACTACTTTGGCATAATTCCAATTTATATTACCAATTATGGAATAAGGCCGCGGATATATAGCACAGGTACATAAATACTTAATAATCAACAATATACAATCAATAATATACTCACATTTTACAATCCCCAAAATATTTGCATGTGTGTGTGTGTACGTCGCTCATGTGGTTAAAATATCCACTCACGAAACTGAAACGTTTTGCGAATTTATTTTAATTATAAAAATAAAAAATATTTTTAAATTTAATTTGTGATATGTAAATTTAATAATCCAACCTCGTTCTAAATATGCGCGCATTATTTTAATTTCTATATAATAAATTAAATAAATTACATGCATCTTAATTTAATTAATTCTTATTGTCTACAACCAAAAAAAAATTGATTTTACATTATTTTAATATTATTACATTAATTTTGCCATAAATATATTTTTAATTATAGAATTATTCTAAAATTTAACTTAATTATAGAATCCTATTGTAGACTTACATTGAAAAGAAAATGATTGTTCATTGTTCTGTAATTTGTTAACATTTTTTTGCTTTAAAATTTTTATAAAAAAATTATAATTAAATTAATCAAATTAATTAAATGTCGAAAATATAAATTTTGCTTTAATAATTTATGCTTACTTTTTATTGCATACAAGGTAATTGTTCATTTGAATGCTGAATCCTGAATTTTTTTGTTTTTAAATTTTAACCGATAACTAAAAATTATATTTTTAAATGATTTGTCTGAGGAAATAATTACTAGTTTTAGACAAGCCCGAGTTCTGAGCAACGATTCCTCCACTACCTCCAACATTTTTGTTACAATCTAAATCTAATCTGACGAACCAAATTCCAATTTTAGAACTTCTTCCAAAATACATTGTACAATATTTTAGTAACATAGTACAACCTAAATTCATGATTCTTCGTCATCGGTTAAAAAATATCTGAGTTCCGTTTTGCCAGGTCAAATTGCTAAACTTCATCTAAAATACTTGTTACAATCGTAATCAAACCTCACAACACAATTTTATAATACTTCTTTAAGAAACTACTACCACACAAGTTTCCTTTTGGTTCAGGCTATGGTACTGGGGATGGTACCTTATATGGAACTGACATCAAAAGTGGAGAACTCCGTTTATTGTTTGCGGACGAATAGCAGGGTAAATCGTAAACTACGCTAAAAACTGATTTTAGAACAAATTTTTCTATCAGTATCTATAGCGAATTTAGAAAAAGAATTAAATTTTCTTTCAATCAAACGGGCAGTTTGAAAAGTCAGTGACTTTTTAAATTTCACACGCAGTAAATTGCAAAATAAATGCAATATTGCTTTCCGTTAATTTGTGTTTGACAGCCATTGAAAGCAGACAACCTCCTGAATTTTAACGAAAATGGAAAAAGTGAATTTTGTGTGCTGATTAAACCATCACCGAAACCAAGGAAAGGCTTGACAAATACTATGTAGACTCTGCACCATCAATCTCAATTCTTTACCATTAAGTGGTTTACTGAGTTTCGTTGTGGTCGTACGAAGTGACGCTGAACGTTCAAAGTGGTCGTCACGCCAGAAAGAGGCGTTAAAATCCATGGACTGATATTGGACGATCGGAGAATGAAAGTGCGTCAGGTGGCTGTGGCTGTCTGCATCTCAATTGAATAGGCACATCATATGTTACATGAATATTTGGACATGAAAAAGCTATCCGCGCGATGGGTGCCCCGATTGTTCACACTCGACCGTGTGACCACTTCAAAGGAGTGTTTGGTGATATTCCGCCGCAATCCGAATGAGTTTTTAAGCCGTTTCGTAACCGTGGACTAAACATGGATCCACCAAAACAATCATTATCGGGTCTAAAGCCCAACAAGATCATGGCCACGTTTTTGAGGGATGCACGCGGTGGTTGCAAAATTCAATTGGCGCATGTATGATTGATCATCACTTGAGAACGACTCGACTGATTTAGATGATTTTTTTTGTTGTGTTCGTAATTATCAGGACAAGGTTTGTGTGAAAGAAAATTTTGGGAAAATCTACTGGAAAAGTTGGAAAATTCGGAAAATCGAAAAATGATGTTTTGTACCGGATTTTGCACGTATCCGATCCAGATGGTCTTTTAGAGGAAAAATTGGAAAATCTGAGTGAACAACTTGGAAACTTCCTGAAAAACTAGAAGAAAATTGATTTTTTTCGCTAGCGCATCCGTTGAGAACGCGTTAGATTTGGCTCAATCTTTGTTTGATCGGGAATTTGAACGAGAGCGGCAATACGATCGAACTGCTTTCTGACAATCAGTACGGGTAATCCAGCTTTTGAATCAGCAGCAGAAAACCGCGTACGACACATTGATGATAAGAGCTAACGACGGCTACGGAGGAATCTTCTTCTTCGAGCACCAGGCGGAACTGGCATCATCTGGGATCGCTGTCATATTGTTTGAAGGAGGACGGACAGCTCATTCTGCACTCAAATTGCCGCTGAATTTGCAAACGATAGATAAACCGACTTGCAACATTTCCAAAAAATCAGCAATAGTGAATGTACTACAGACTTGCAAAATAATCATTTGGGATGAGTGTACGATGGTGCACAAACGAGCATTAGAGGCGCTCGATCGAATCAAGACCTCTTTGAAAGTACAATGATTCTGTTGGGCTGGCGATTTTCGCCAAACGCTGCCAGTCATTTTAAGATCAACAGCTGCTAATGAAATAAACGCTTGCTTGAAGACATTGAATTTGTGGAGATACGTGAAAACTCTCAAATTAACAGCGAATATGCGAGTCGCGTTACAAAATGACGAATCGGCGAACGTATTTTGAAAGCAATTAGTAGACGCAGGTTGACGCTTCGACTGGCCTCATTTTGCTACCACTTAATTTTTGTCAATCCACAACCTCTAAAGAAGAATTGATCACGAAAGTGTTCCCGAATATTTGTGCAAATCACAAAAACCATGTTTGGTTGAGCAAACCATCCATTTTGTCAACGAGAAATAAGGACGTAGACGATTTGAATATAAAAATTCAAAGTCAAATCGCTGGCTAATTGCATTCATATAAGTCGATATATACAGATCCAAATGAAGTCGTTAATTATCCAATTGAATTCCTGAATTCATTAATTTTGCAAGGAATGCTGCCGCACAACTTGCAGCTCAAAGTCGGTTCGGACTGTTCATTTTCTCTTCGGACAGAAAAGCAAAAAATATCGTTCATCACCAAGCATTACGATGAACGCATTATAAATTGGCTGCCGAGGTTGTGAGATTTGAAAAGTCAGGGCTGGACCGGGGTCTGTAAAATGTTTTTCGAAAATTTCAATTTTTAATGCTTCCGGTGATGCTTCCGATACTGAATTCAGTACCTGATGAATTCCTGCCATATAAGATTGCAACTATCTCGTGCAACGCCGGGTAATTCAGCTAGACTCGTCTTTTATGTTGAACAGTTTCTTTAGTCTACTACATAGGTTTCGTATTCCAACACTGAACGATAATTTCATTATCAAGCAATAAACAATATTTTTATTCCTCGGCTAACTAAACCTAACCCTTAGTAATCTATTTAGTTAGCGTGAACAATAACGTTTGGCTTTACAACGTTGAAAGCCCCAAAAAAAAAAACAACTGTCAAACAAGCAAAAACGCCACACGCCAACCGGCCAAAATCACAGATTTAAGAAACAGGGTGTCTATTATGAAATTTATCCGTCTCGGATTTTTCCGTTAACGAAATTATTCAATTCGACACGGATTTACCCTATTATGAAACTTGTATTATCGAATTAGTAATAAAGAAAATTTATTTTTATTTATAAAAAATTTCTTATAATAAAATATTACATTTTACATTTTTCGGTTTTAATTACATATTTAGAATTACTAGAATATTATTAATTAATTTATTTTATTAATATTAATAAAATATTAATCACTTTTCACTGTATTTTGATGAAACTTCAAAAAAATTTCAATCGAATTACAAAATACGTCAACTAAATAGCAGTCGGATTTTTTCTAGTGTACTCGGAAAAATTCGATTCGATTTTGCTTTTTATATTCATAATAGCACGGATTTATCCGTTAACGGAAAAATCCGAGAAGGAAAATTTTTATAATAGACTCCCAGAGAAAGATGGAGAACAAAATTAGACCGAAACATATTTGGAGAAAAATAGAAGCACTAAAAACAGTGTGGCACCGACAATATCACCGTTAGAGAAGTCCCATTCTTACCTCATCTCGCTGCAAGCTATGCAAGACATTTATAACAATTTTATTGAGGAAATTCGTGAACGTCTGCATAATGGATCACCGAAGTGGTCTACACAATCAATATTATCGGAAAACCTGGAACCCTCTCGTTTACATATACCAGCGACAACCATTTGGAAGAGAAAGTGAAGAACGTCAGTCAACAACCAGGTGCAGCAGAGACATATAATAAACTAATATCTATTAACGACTCATTAGAGACAAACAACTACTCGAAAGTGTATTGAAGTTTAAAGATGAGGCAATTGGAAAGAGATATGAAGGAAATTATAAATCTTGATACAACTATTGGGTATACAAATATGGGTCTCCGTCATTTGACAAAAGATGGTCCCATCAGCGTCATCTTTTTTTTCTTATGAAAATGTCGAGTTTTGACCCGAATACGCGTCATTTGTGGGAACTTTTGATTTACTTTCGAATTTTGAGACATATTCAATTCTTCATATATCAAATATTTTGGCGAATCTTGCCTAATCGAAATTCTCTACGACCATCGATCTTACCTCAGGATTCAACCAGATCACGGTAAAAGAAAGAGATATTCCGAAGACATCTTTTTCCATCAGGTAAGATAACGTTTTAAAAGAATTCGTATTCGAAGGGAAAACTGAGGTGAACGTCTAATCAAATTAGAATAAGCTCAAGCAATTTCTTGTAGCAACAAGATATTACAACAACTATGTAACACATCATAGGTTCCTCTGATTTTGCATTTGGCACTAAAAAAATTTAAGTTTTCACACACCACCACAAAAATAACAACACTGAATTGAGAAGATGGAAGGCCAGGTTGGGTAAGTACAATTACGAACTGAGATTAGAGTTGGAAGCCAACACTCTATCAGCGTATTTTGTGTGTGCGTGCATGAGTGGTTCTGTGCAGTCTGTAAGCATTCTACAGACGGATTGACTGATCTAGATGAAATTTCATACTGAAGCTATTTTATAAATTGAGAGATTTTTGGCTGAAATCAGATCACCGGTTCAGATCAGTATGAACATTACATTATGCAGAAATGACGATTATTGACAAAAAAATGCTTTTCAACAAAAATTCGGCTCCTATACAGAATAGATGGATTGATTAATCGGGATGAAATTTCATACTTAAGCTTTTCGTATAAATTTGGAGATCCTAGTGGTTTTTGGCTCGCCCGATGTGGCCAGTCTTTTTCGTTTCGTGCAAATATTATGAAAAGTACTCGTATATGGCTGTTACAAAAAAAAAATATGATTTAAAACACAAAATGATTGTAAATATTTAAATTCATACAAAATTAGCATAGATCATGTTTTAGTTTTACCGGATATGATAACTTTATTTCAGGCGGATTGACTATTCGGAATCCAACTTCACACTTAAAATTTTTACATTAATTTCGAGATCATTGCAAAATTTGGTGGATCTCTGTGTACCGGAAGTGCTGTAACATTTGGGTAATGTTCCAGGAGAGCCAGATGGTTGAATTTGCCAGTTGTTGCCTTGTTGGTATAATCGGTATGTTATCAGATAATAGTTGACCATCGCATTTTTGTGGTGCGTGGCTAAAGATGTGCCCATGACTGTTTGTTTGTTGATAACGTTGTTGATAACGTATAATTATAATTAGTCCTAAAATTTGATAGATGGTGGTGATCATCTAGTTAACATTGGTTTTTGTAATCTCTTTTCGAATTGCCAACAAAAAAAAAAAAAAGAAAACAAAAGAAAGGAAAAAGAAGAAGAACAAAATTTTCGGAATGTAATCAATAACAAATTTTGATCAGTCACTTAATTTTTGTACGTGAAGCGGACACAAGAGGTAATCATACAGTGAACCAGTGTAGTGAACAATTAAAATTAATTAAAGATTATTTTTTTTTTCTTAAATATTGTGTAGAAACACAGTGCCTCCAAACGGAAGGTCTTATTGAGTGGCTTACATTGTGCACTTCCACATTGATACCTTTCTATAAGTTTCAAGTTGTCGCGGAAAGGTAACAACAATTTTTTTCGATTTTTTTTAACTTAAACTGATTTTGTTGTTGGTGAACATTTTGATTTTGTGTCATTGATTCATATTCTTGTTTTTCTCCTTTCGTTTACTTATTAAAGGCACTGTTCCGCGACAAATTTTTTTTGTTGGTATCGGTAATTCGATTGTAGAATAAAAAAAAAAAAAAATATCGAATAATAAATACCGTGAAATATTGTGCGGGTTACCGGAAGGAAAAACATTTTACAAGATCGCGATTGTAGACGCGTTGCAAATTGGCGCGAAAAGCTAATTAGAAAGCCGCAGAAACCAATACTGTAATAAGAACCAACAAAAAAACAAAAGAAAAGGAATAAAGGAACTGTATAATAACGTTGATTTGATGGTCATCACTACGAATCACATGTAACCACAATAAAGCTAAGTGTCCGTTAATAAATTGGGTACAATTCCCGTTTATTAATTAATTTCATTTTTATTTATAATATTTACTATATTATTATATTTTATATCTGATTTATAGTATATTATTTATTATTATTTATTTAGTAATTTAATTTAATTTATTTACGTGCATTAGTATATATGTATAGTGTGTAACTAATAATATCGGTACTATAAATATCAGTAAAACAATTTTTCTCGGTACTGTATATAGACTATTATTTTTAAGTTTTTGTTGTTTTAGAGGACCGCGGATCCCCAATAATTATAGTTTACAAAATATGTTTCTTAAATAAAAATTTTTTTTTCATTGTCTTATGTAAATTCCATATGTATTAATAATATTGGTATCAACAACCAATCCGTTTCAAGGCCAATCTCGTTCTTATGTTGTTCCTTCGTAGTGTGACGTACATTGTTGGGTTTTCACTGAATTTGCGTGATTTTGATTAAATTAATATTCATTTGACTATCTGGCTTCGTGGAATGTTTATCATAATAAAAAAATGTTCGGTAACTTAAAACTATGAGTGAATTGAGTGAATAGTGTTTGTGATCATGTAGTGCGGGTTAACACATTGTGATACAGGGGCGTATCGTACATATTAGGCACCAGATACTGCCATCGGGGAGGGAGGCGTGCATTAGTGGTGGTAAATCTTAGCCACTTTAAGGATGGCTGTGACAGAAATAATTAAATGCAATAGTTTTTTTTATTGTTTGTGTAAAATAACGTTGCGTATGTCCCATAATCTGTCCTTCATTACTGTCAATTTGGGGTTACAGTTTTTTTCTATTATAAGCAGCATCTCAAGCTCCCTATGTTTAGCGACAAGAACCTGACCCACCGCCGAAACCTAGCCGGCAAAAATGCTGCAGTCGCTACTATAAAGGAACATAAGGAGATTCTGTTGACGGAATGCAAATTCAACACACACCTTAATTTGAATTTCGTTACAGTGGCGCCCAAAGGAAGTATTACAGTTATTTAGACCTCTAACTTAGTGTTCTCACAAAATGGAGAATTATAAAACCCTAATTGACTTTATTTTAATTTAGTATCATAATATTTAAATTATATTTGAGTATTTATTCTGTTTGGTGTTCCGAATCGCCGCGTTGTTTTCCACGTTAAGTGTTTTGACGGCAATGTTTGTTAATGATCCGGTTCATTAGACATCGTAACTCTGTTGATATATTTCGCTAATTTCCATTTATGAGAGATGTTGGTTAACTTCGTCGTAACCAAGATTATTAGCATTTTTTTTTATATATCACGTTTGGTTCTAGTTTCAGCTAATTTAATTTATTTATTTCGGTAGGTAATGTCATCCAGTATGTTTAGATTACGTTACTTATTTTACCAAGTAAATGATTTTTTTTTTTGCTAGCCCTTTCAGAGTGTGAATTCCGCATAGAGGCGTTGTTAAATGCTTGCATTTAGCTTGACTTCACTCTTGTATGAACTGTGGTTCTATTATTATTATTTTTTTTTTTGAGACAATTATGGAACACGTGTCTTTATATATTTATTTTGTTATATATTTGTTACAGCCAATTTTAATCATTGATGTGTTAGCCCATAACTACTGATTCAACTACTATTAATATCCAAAATCAAATTTATATACTTTCGCTAAGTGATAATTATTGAATTGTTATCCTGAATTTTTTTTTGTTGAATATAATTTCAAATTTCTATATCGAGAATTACGTGGAATCACAGTGTGAATAATCTTAGAAATACGTCCTTACTGAACATCAAAATGAAAGTAGAATATTTGGATTGTGATGAACTCGCAATAGAATGTGCGGTGAGAAATATCACGGGTACCGTCTCGAAGAAGATGGCTGTGTTGCAAGAAGTTCTGGACAAGGAAATGGCACACGAAATTGAGCCACCAGTACGAGCACACCAATCTGCACTCAAATCTCCAAAACGTGAGATACAGCTTTGCAATACCAAACTGAAGAAGATTGACAGTCAGTTACAAGAAATATATAAGACTGAAGTCCCAGAAGAAAAAATCAATGAGTTAATTACGGGTACTTTACATGTGGGTGACAGACTAAGTAGAATTAATAGCTCAAAATCAGTTAACGAGATTTCAACGAAAATGATAAATAGCTGTCACAAATTGTTAACTTGTTTGCAAGACATTCAGACAGCAAAGGAAGTATCAGAGGAAATGGAAAATTCATTAAAACTAGTTTTTGATGAATTTAATGGAGTACATAAGGATAAAATAATAATAGTGGAAGATGTTGAAGACCAAACTGACGAGGACGAAAGAGAGCAGGAAGTAAATAACAGCCGTCAAGAAAAGGATCGGGATCTGATTCCAAGAACGACCGATACAAATTACTCCGAAACTAATTTTGACGTAAAATTAGACGTAATCGTTGACAGAATAATTAAAAAATTAAACTTTGAGCAAGTTCCACAATATCTTAGCAGCAGAGGACCTGTACCATCAAGCTCAACCAACCGCCCCACTTTTGAATACAACGATAATAACAGCACGAGGATTCCGGCGAATTTCGATCCCACTGTGCCTCCACCACACAGTAATCAAAAGCAGTCTGAAGCTAATCTAAATGCAAATCCGACCGCAACAAGCTCAAACGATCGTAGGGTCAAGGAGTACTTGGAAATTTATAATTGGAAGATGGTTTACAATGGGGACCAACGAGACGAACTTCCGGTAGAAAGGTTCCTATATCGAGTGCAGCGGATGGCAACTGAAAATGGTTTAAGTGAACAAAGACTAGCTGCTAACTTTAGTGTCCTTCTGAAGGATAGAGCTTTGAATTGGTACTGGGAGTTCCAGGAAACCTATGGAACTGTAGATTGGAAAACTCTTAGTGATGCCATGATCCAGAGGTTTAAAATCAGAAGAACAGATCACGATATTAGAGCAGCAATGGAAAGGCGTAAGCAAAGGTCGAATGAACCCTTCTTGGATTTTTACCACGCTATCCGGAGCATGACGCTTTCTCTAATGACACCATTGCCAGATATAGAACTAGTACATCTTCTGACTAGAAATATGAGAGCGGGTCTGCAAGCACAATTTGCCAGTCATAAATTCTACCAAATAGCAGAGATGGTCAACCGGTGTGTCACGGTAGAGGATACCTGGACGAGGTTAGGTTGGATTCCTGAAATGTACCATCAAGCACACCCACGGAAAGTCAGCGAGCTGGAAGTGATCGACAATTGCGGACAATGTGATGCCTTCAATGATAGGTATTCTGAGCAGTCCCAGCCTTCTAATTCTGTGTGCGCAGTAGCTACTCCAAATGTAAATAGCTCAACATTTAGTCAACAAAAGGTCGCTTTCAATAAATCATTATCCCCGAATAACTGTTGGAACTGCTTTTCACTTGGTCACTTCTTTAAAGATTGTGTGCAGCCAATTAGGCACAGGTTTTGTTTTGGTTGTGGAACACCAAATATATTAAAGTCCCAGTGTAATCGTTGTAAAAATAATAGACAGGGAAACGGGAAAAGGGATTTCATGAATGCTGGGAGTTTGAATTCCCCAACAGCCAAGAACGTACCTCCCAGACAGACTTTAGCAGAGGCGGCGACAAACACCGACCCAGAATTTTACCAGATCCTACGGCGGGAGACACACTTATAGAAAGATCCGTAACGAGTACCACTTCACAATCCACACAGACAGCTCACAGTCGAAAAAGTAAAATGGCTCGTTCTCTGCATTATTTCAAGTTGAGGAGAACCTTGCAGAAAATGGTATGTGGATCAGTCATAGACCCCGTTGCTGATTCCAGACCGTATGCTAATGTTCTCATCAATGGGATACCATGTAGAGGACTACTAGATAGTGGTGCTAATGTGTCTGTGTTGGGATGCAATTCAGAAGAATTTTTAAAAAGCAATAATTTAAACATATTTAGTCTTCCATCGACTCTGTCGACAGCTAGTGGCCAGCAACAACGGGTGTTGGGTCATTTTATTGCAAAAGTCTCATACGGAGGCAAAACGAGATCTCTTCGGCTCCACATCGCTCCAAGTTTAAGCCAGCCACTTTACCTTGGCATTGATTTTTGGGAAGTGTTTGGTCTGGTTCCTTTCATGGTAAACGAATTACAGAACCTCGGTAACCAGCCTTTACCACCTGACATCCACAGACACAATTTAGATAATCGGCAACAAGCTATTTTAGCAAATGTAGTCAGCCAATTTCCATCAAGCGAGAGATTGGGATTGGGTCGTACACATCTGGTCGTGCATAAGATAGATGTTGGTCTGGCCCAACCCATTAAACAGCGCTACTACGCAATATCGCCTATTAAACAGCAGGAATTGTATCGTGAACTTGATCGAATGCTTGCGCTCGGTGTAATTGAGGAGAGCCAAAGTTCTTGGTCATCCCCAGTGAGCATTGTAAATAAGGCCAACGGTAAGGTTCGGCTCTGCCTGGATGCGCGCAAGGTGAACGCCGTGACGGTGACTGATGCTTATCCTCTGCCTCTGATCGATGGGTTGCTCAGTCGACTGGATCAAACTCGTTTTATTAGTTCAGTCGATCTCAAGGATGCCTTCTGGCAAATACCCCTCGACCCAGAGTCAAAGGATAAGACAGCTTTCACCGTTCCAGGACGGCCACTCTACCAGTTTGTCGTCATGCCGTTTGGGCTGTGCAATGCAGCCCAGACGATGTGTCGACTGATGAACAAGGTAATCCCACACCAGTTGCATGACCGGGTTTTTGTTTACCTTGATGATCTCCTTGTCGTTTCGGCGACATTCGAGGATCACGTTATGTTACTATCTGAAGTAGCGAGATTGTTGCGGGAGGCAAATCTCACTATAAATGTAGAAAAGAGTAACTTCATGCTCAAGGAGACAAAATACCTTGGTTATGTGATTGGTGATGGGTGCCTCAGGGTGGATCCGTCCAAAGTCCAGGCAGTTGCCGAGTACCCCGTGCCTCAGACAACACAACAGATTAGGCGGTTCCTGGGGATGACAGGTTGGTACAGGAGGTTTATACCTAATTATTCAACGCTGGCGGCACCAATTACCGATCTTTTAAGAAAGGGAGTGAAACCAAAATGGAATCCAAAAGCCCAACACGCCTTCGACGAACTTAAACAGTTGCTGGTGACAGCTCCAATATTAGCTAATCCCGACTTTAGTAAGCATTTCTATGTCCAATGCGATGCAAGCACAACTGGTATTGGCAGTGTGCTATTTCAGAAAGATGGAGAGGATGAACACCCGATCGCATTTATGTCATCAAAACTAAATAAGGCACAGAGGAACTACTCTATCACTGAATTGGAGTGTTTGGCTGCTGTGATGAGCGTAAAAAAATTTAGACCTTATATTGAAGGATATCCGTTCACAATTATCACAGATCACTCCAGCTTAAAATGGCTGATGGACCAGAAAGACCTCTCAGGACGTTTGGCTAGGTGGGCCCTAAAGCTACAGCCACACCAGTTTAGTATCGAGTATCGGAAGGGTACTCAGAATATTGTCCCGGATAGTTTATCGCGAGTTAATGTAGAGGAAGTTAAGATTACTTCAGATAATCCGTTACATTTACCCTTAGATTCTCCTGCCTTCGAGGACTCCGAGTACAAAGACAAAATCAAAGCTTTATTGGATAACCACAACGAAAAAACAAATTTTAAAGTTAGCGACGGTAAGATTTATATTAAACTCCCGAAACAGGATCAAGCAGAAACTGACATACCACAGTGGAAGTTAGTGGTACCGGCTAGTCTAACTCAAAACCTAATTGAGAAAGCACACAACCCGCCATCCGCCGCCCATCAAGGTATTGCGAAGACGTTGGAGTTACTTAGACGACAGTTTTATTGGTCTACCATGGCAGTTCAGGTGAAAAATTTCATAAATGGATGTGAAATATGCAAAATCAGCAAGCCAGTCAATTTCTCAACTAGACCAGAGATGGGTAAATTTATAGAAACAATTCGTCCATTCCAAAGGCTCTATATTGACTTTTTGGGTCCATATCCACGCACGACAAATGGCTTTACTCACGTGATGATAATTCTCGACCATTACACTAGGTTTCCAATACTCGAACCATTGCGCTCTGCGTGAGCCGCGAAAGTATGTCAATTTTTAGAAACTAAAATTTTTCAAATGTTCGGTGTGCCTGAAGTACTATTTTCTGATAACGGCCCGCAGTTTAAAGCAGTTCAACTAGCAGAACTACTTCGTAAATATGGCGTACAACACGAATTTACAGCGCTATACTCACCGCAATCAAACGCTTCGGAGCGAGTTAATAGGTCGATTCTATCCGCGATTCGGTCGTACATTAAGGATGAACATAAAAATTGGGACAGACACCTTGATGAAATCGCCGGAGCATTGCGAAATGTCGTTCATTCTTCAACAGGATTCTCACCACACTACTTGGTATTCGGACGTCATAAAGTATCTCACGGATCAATGTACCAGCTACTACGAAAATTAAATTCATTGAACGATAATCGTGTCGAAGTTTCATGTCCAGTTGACCGGTTAACTGCAGCTCAAAATATAGTAATGCGGAACCTGCAAGCAGCCTATGCTCGCAATGTATCAAATTATAATCTGCGAAGCCGGTCAAGAACCTTCACTCCTGGACAGACGGTCTATGTGCGGAATTTTGCACAGAGCTGCGCTAACAAAAATTTTACGAGCAAATTTGCTTCTAAATTCCTAAAAGCCCGTATTTCAAAACAAATAGGCACTGTAATTTATGAAGTAATTGATGATTCAGGAAGAAGTTTGGGATTATATCACGCTAAGGATATCAGGTAAATAAATTGTGAGATCTTATCGTAAATTGTTCCTATCAGTACAGTATGTTCACTTAAGTTAAAGTAATTTAAGAATGTTTTCGCGTGTTATACAACAATAACGTTAATGCCCGGCTTGTAGAGACTCTCTCATGGGTGTGGGGCTGCCCCACGATTGTAACATTTGGGTAATGTTCCAGGAGAGCCAGATGGTTGAATTTGCCAGTTGTTGCCTTGTTGGTATAATCGGTATGTTATCAGATAATAGTTGACCATCGCATTTTTGTGGTGCGTGGCTAAAGATGTGCCCATGACTGTTTGTTTGTTGATAACGTTGTTGATAACGTATAATTATAATTAGTCCTAAAATTTGATAGATGGTGGTGATCATCTAGTTAACATTGGTTTTTGTAATCTCTTTTCGAATTGCCAACAAAAAAAAAAAAAAGAAAACAAAAGAAAGGAAAAAGAAGAAGAACAAAATTTTCGGAATGTAATCAATAACAAATTTTGATCAGTCACTTAATTTTTGTACGTGAAGCGGACACAAGAGGTAATCATACAGTGAACCAGTGTAGTGAACAATTAAAATTAATTAAAGATTATTTTTTTTTTCTTAAATATTGTGTAGAAACACAGTGCCTCCAAACGGAAGGTCTTATTGAGTGGCTTACATTGTGCACTTCCACATTGATACCTTTCTATAAGTTTCAAGTTGTCGCGGAAAGGTAACAACAATTTTTTTCGATTTTTTTTAACTTAAACTGATTTTGTTGTTGGTGAACATTTTGATTTTGTGTCATTGATTCATATTCTTGTTTTTCTCCTTTCGTTTACTTATTAAAGGCACTGTTCCGCGACAAATTTTTTTTGTTGGTATCGGTAATTCGATTGTAGAATAAAAAAAAAAAAAAATATCGAATAATAAATACCGTGAAATATTGTGCGGGTTACCGGAAGGAAAAACATTTTACAAGATCGCGATTGTAGACGCGTTGCAAATTGGCGCGAAAAGCTAATTAGAAAGCCGCAGAAACCAATACTGTAATAAGAACCAACAAAAAAACAAAAGAAAAGGAATAAAGGAACTGTATAATAACGTTGATTTGATGGTCATCACTACGAATCACATGTAACCACAATAAAGCTAAGTGTCCGTTAATAAATTGGGTACAATTCCCGTTTATTAATTAATTTCATTTTTATTTATAATATTTACTATATTATTATATTTTATATCTGATTTATAGTATATTATTTATTATTATTTATTTAGTAATTTAATTTAATTTATTTACGTGCATTAGTATATATGTATAGTGTGTAACTAATAATATCGGTACTATAAATATCAGTAAAACAATTTTTCTCGGTACTGTATATAGACTATTATTTTTAAGTTTTTGTTGTTTTAGAGGACCGCGGATCCCCAATAATTATAGTTTACAAAATATGTTTCTTAAATAAAAATTTTTTTTTCATTGTCTTATGTAAATTCCATATGTATTAATAATATTGGTATCAACAACCAATCCGTTTCAAGGCCAATCTCGTTCTTATGTTGTTCCTTCGTAGTGTGACGTACATTGTTGGGTTTTCACTGAATTTGCGTGATTTTGATTAAATTAATATTCATTTGACTATCTGGCTTCGTGGAATGTTTATCATAATAAAAAAATGTTCGGTAACTTAAAACTATGAGTGAATTGAGTGAATAGTGTTTGTGATCATGTAGTGCGGGTTAACACATTGTGATACAGGGGCGTATCGTACATATTAGGCACCAGATACTGCCATCGGGGAGGGAGGCGTGCATTAGTGGTGGTAAATCTTAGCCACTTTAAGGATGGCTGTGACAGAAATAATTAAATGCAATAGTTTTTTTTATTGTTTGTGTAAAATAACGTTGCGTATGTCCCATAATCTGTCCTTCATTACTGTCAATTTGGGGTTACAGTTTTTTTCTATTATAAGCAGCATCTCAAGCTCCCTATGTTTAGCGACAAGAACCTGACCCACCGCCGAAACCTAGCCGGCAAAAATGCTGCAGTCGCTACTATAAAGGAACATAAGGAGATTCTGTTGACGGAATGCAAATTCAACACACACCTTAATTTGAATTTCGTTACAGTGCCAGCTTCAATTTTTTGTAATAATGTTGAAAAGTTTTGCATTTACCAACAATGATAAAGAATTAAATAATTTAATTTAAATTGAATTTTAAACATTAAATTATCAACCATGAAGGGTTCATCTTGTTGAAATTGAAGGGTTCATCTTGTCTTAATGAAAATATAATTGTTACAAAGATTAACTATCGAAATATTCGTCGTTACTATCTATGGTCTTTAGCCATGTATCGCAGGTAAATGATGAATTAGTTTCATTGTTTTTTATTTTAAAACATATCAATAATAATATATTAAAAAAAGAAATAAAAATTTAATAATTATTAAAATAATCGTAATCGCTCGAACTATTCGAATAATTCAATATTCGGATATTCGAACTGGAAACCTTAGATAGCACATGTAAAATTTTAACAAAATTGGCTAATAAATGGCCTACTTCCATCTCTATTGGCCATATACCAGAGCTTTATCAATAAATAGTTTTACAATCCCATTTAGATCGCACATGTCGAATTTCAAAAAAATCAGCCAAGAAATAGTATAAAAAAAAGTTGAAAGAGTTTGTTAGTAAGCTAGATATGTATATCCAAAATGGCGGGAGATTTGGAAGCGTTCAAGTATATTTTAATGCAACTAACTTCAAAAACGAGTTTCTACTTGCACACGTAAAATATAATATAGATTTAATGGACGAGTATGCACCCGAAGCGGCAGGAATAGTAAAAGGGTTTACTATTTTTTCCAGCATACCGATTTCGGAATTATAGAACAGAAACGACGATATCTTGGCAACCGGATATATTCTCGACCTATAAGTGTCATTCTCTATTAAATCCATCAATACAACAATAATATTGTGATTTCTATTAGATGCACGCAAACGAACAAACATGAAAGCGATAAACTATAGCCTTAAACCTTTAACATACTCAATAAACTTCATTTGTAAGTGTAAATCAAATAAAAAAGCTCTTAACGAGGTAAATGTTCGAGTGACGAAAGCCAAATTCAATTCACAAAATTTCTGATATCAAATTTGTGCCGAAAAAAACAATTGCATTCGATTTGTCAACGATTTTTCGAAATGTTAGTGCATTCAGCGCGTTGTTGTTGAACATTCCGAAAAATCGTTGATATGTTGTTGTTTTTGACAGCTAGAAAGAAAAATGTAAACAAACGCGCCGAATGCACTAACATTCCGAAAAATCGTTGACAAATCGAATGCAATTGTTTTTTTGTAATATCAGAAATTTTGTGAATTGAATTCGGCTTTAGTCACTCGAACATTTACCTCGTTAAGAGCTTTTTTATTTGATATCAATGATTTTGGCGCTGCAAATTGAAAATGAATTAAATTGCGATTCGTTTTATTGTTTTTTTATTACAACTGAATACAATTCATCTAGTAATTTTTCTTTCTTAATATAGTCACTTGTGAATGAGAAGAGGCCCATTGGCCAGTTCCATTTATAGGTTATTTACTGAAGTAGTCCTTGCTCTGGTGTCCTTAATCCATTAAATCAATTGGTTTCGTTCTCTGCAATCGTCTTACTGCATGTGAAGTGTATAACATACCACGAAGCTCTTCATTTACGTGTTGATAGATACGTTGTTCATGAATTACTGAAAACTTTTTTATTTCTTCCTGAACCGTCGGGATATTTAGGTCCCTATGAAGGTCATCATTCCTAATGTACCACGGAGCGTTAACTATACCACGTAGCACTTTGTTTTGAAAAGTTTGTATTATTTTGGTGTTGGTTTTCTTTGTACAGCCCCAGAGCTGTATTCCGTAAGTCCATACAGGCTTTAGCACCTGTTGATACAATAGCAATTTAGTTTCGGTTGACAATTCCGATTTTTTCCCGAGAAGCCAATACATTTTGCGATATTTGATATTAAGCTCATCTTTTTTCTTTTTAACGTGCTCTTTCCGTCTGAGGCTGGTATCTAAGGTCATCCCTAGATATTTAGCATTATTTGCATACGGAATCTGATGACCGTTAATGATTACAGGTTTATAACTGACTTTTAGATTGGTGAAATTCACATGCGTGGATTTCGATTCATCGAGCCCGATACGCCACATTTTTGTCCATTTTATGATTTTATCACATGCTTCTTGGAGTTTCGTTGTCGATTCTTCGATAGTGTCTCCTACTGAGAGAACTGCAGTGTCATCAGTAAATGTTGCAATGGTTACATCGTTTAGTTGAGGTAAATCTCTGGTGTAGAGCAGGTAAAGAATAGGTCCCAAAACAATACCCTGCGGGACTCCTGCCGAAATCTTTTTTAGCTCGGAATATTCATCTTCATATTTCAACCTAAAGTCGCGATTCTCTATGTATGATTTTAAAATCATATAATATTGTTTTGGTAAATCTCTATGTAGTTTGAAGAGTAAAACTCTATGCCACACCTTATCGAAGGCCTGTGCCACATCTAAGGAGATACTAGAACAAACCTTTTTCCTCTCTAATGTATTCTCAATGACATCTGCAAGCCTATGAACCTGCTCAATAGTTGAGTGTTTCTCTCTGAAACCAAACTGATATTCTGGGATAAGGTTTCTTTGTTCTATGGTTCTTTTCAATCTTTTGAGCAACAGTCTCTCAAACAATTTCGCTAGTGTTGGGAGAAGTGAAATTGGCCGGTAGGATTTTCTATCATTCGGTGGCTTGCCCAGTTTCGGAATCATTATTACTTCTGCTACTTTCCACTGTTTTGGCACATGCTTTTTACTGAAAATCGCATTGAACATGTGTAGTAATTTACGGGTACCTTTTTCAGGCAGCTCCTTTATTGTTTGCCCTGTTGTCAAATCATAACCAGGAGCTTTCTTTACTTTTATGTTCTTAATTTCAGCTTTTAGTTCTTTTAATGTTACAGGCCTGATCTCTTCGAAAACAGATATTCTATGTGTATTCTATAGAGGATGTATGTGAAGATAGCCCAAATTGCATCCCCGAAAAATGCGATGGCAACACTAATTATTGCTGTCATGACATTTTTTTTACTCTCAGCCCAAAAAATCACGACATTTTTACTGTCAGCCCCGAAAATTTACTGTCATGACAGCTAAAACTATCATGACACAAATATTTTTCTGGGCTGAGAGTAAAAATATTGCATTTTGGTGAAGGAGGAATATTTAAAGTAATTTTTGATTTTCGCTGTCGGTATTTGGCGTAATTTTACTTTACGTATACATCGAGAAAATCAGGTAAGGAATATACATTTTTAAATGCAGGATTGTTTCCTATCAGGTTTAGAAGGGGAAAACTTTTCACTCTTTTATTTTTCCAACATTTTTTTTAATTTTTATTTTATAAATAATATTAATTGCTTCGTCAACCTTGCAGACACAGATCAAAGAGTTTCTATCGCTCTTATCGCTTCTTCTGATAGTGCCACAAATGTTAAAAAAAAAATCAAATATCAGTATATAAAACATATTTTTTAATGTAATTTTAATTCGTTGTATACCTTAGATGATGGGGGCTGCCGTCCCCAAACCCCCGCTTTTTTACAATTTATACAATTCTTCAAATGTCAAACTAAATAAAAAATAAAATTTGAAAACATTTCAAATATCCTGGAATAATTGCCAAATTTAGATTTATTGCTATAATTGATAATTAAATGTCGCAATAGTATGCATAAAAATGTATAGTATTGCCATAAGCAACTTTTTCGATTTTCGGTGATAGAAATTTGGGCTATCTTCACAGAGGTACCTAGAGGTAGAAATGTTTCTTCAAGATGTTCAGCAAACAAGTCAGCTTTATCTTTCGCACTTCTAGCCCATTTCCCATCGTTTGTTTTGATTGGGGGGATCTGCGTTTTTGGTTGTTTTAACCCTTTTGTTGCTTTACAGAGTGAATAGTGGGTATCTTTAACTGGAGCTAGGGAGC
The DNA here is from genome assembly GCA_947310385.1 of Nephrotoma appendiculata. Taxonomy (NCBI): domain Eukaryota; kingdom Metazoa; phylum Arthropoda; class Insecta; order Diptera; family Tipulidae; genus Nephrotoma; species Nephrotoma appendiculata. The sequence continues at coordinate 244,042,172 of OX371223.1, read as the reverse complement.
AAAGGTATTTTCCAATTGTTTCATTTTTCTTATGAGTGCCTTAAGTTTGATGCATGAGTTGTTTAAGGTGGTTTTATCTTGCGGCGCACGCGTAGTCTGCCATTTCTTTCGGGCTTTTCGTTTTTCCTGTACTAGTTCTCTTACTTCTATTGTATGACATCAAGGAGATTGTCTAGTTCTTCTTCTATTTCATTTTTTACTTTTGATTGGCACTTGAAGTTCTATTTTTTCCTCTACCAACTTCCTAAATAGTTCCCAATTTGTTTTGTTGTTTGTGAGCTGTGGTGAATTGGTTTTTTTCTATTACATTTTCACTAACCGTCATAATAACAGGAGAATGATCAGATGTTAGACTTTCATCATTTTCTAAGAAGATGTAGCGTTCCGATATGTCTTTAGTGATGTAGAAATCTATGAGATCTGGGATTTTGTTAGGATCAGTTGGCCAGTACGTTGGTTTCCCTCCTGAGTAAAATTCACAGTTTGAGTATTGGCCACCTGCAAGTAACTCTCTGCCTTTTGGAGAGATTAATCTTGATCTCCAGAAGGTATTTTTTTGCATTAAAGTCACCTCCAATAATGAAGTTACTTCCTAATTTCTGGAATAAGTTAATGTAGTCTTCTTTCTTTAGGTTATATCGTGGGGGGCAATATATCGCAGATATATTACAGGTGTTGTGATAACCAAATTTAACCGTCACGGTGCTTACTTGCATGGATTCTTTTTCTATTTTTAATTCTTCATGATGTTTGATATTATCCCTAATAAATATAGCTGATCCTCCACTTGCTCGTTCTGCGGGATGAGTGGTATGGTAACAAGTATATCTCCCGATTGATACATAGGAGCTGCTGGTAAGATGTGTTTCTGATATTAAGCATATATCAATTTTCTCGGTTTTTAAAAACAGTTTTAATTCTTCTGGGTGTTGTGTTAATCCGTTTGCATTCCATATGGCTATTCTTAATGAGTAGTTTTGATGTCTGGTTTTTGTTCCGGAATTATGAATTGAACTATTTATTGCATACATTATTTATGTTTAACTATTTTGGAGCTTGGTATTTCCAGCAGATTAAGTCGATCCAGAATTAACTTATTTAGCTTATTCTGTTCCTCAAGGCTCTTTAAAATTGCTTGGACACTATTTTTGAAATTTTCAGTACCGTTTGTCTCATTTTCTTTTGAATTTGAAGCGGCCTGAGCATATGTGTAATTCTCCCTACGCACAGATGCTTCATTCCTTGCTCGATCCTTGTTTGGATGACTTAGAGGGGGTTTGTGTGCCTGATCCCTCATTTTCTGTAGCTGCTTTGCAACCTCACATCCTCGGTAGCTTGCTGGATGTTGCCTATAACAATTTATACATTTTGCTGGTTCTTCTTTAGATAGTTTGCAAGTTTGTGTTGGGTGCTTTTCAGCACATTTCACACATCTTGGATCGCGCACATAATATCGTTGCGTATGGTTATAGCCTTGGCATTTTTTACATTGTACTATTCTTGTACTGCCTCTTTTAACAGCTTCGATCTTTACTCGCATGTTGAGTATGCCAGTTATATTGTAAATTTTTTCTATTTGCTCGGATTTATCAAAGGTTAGCATGAACAGGGGAAGCCCTCTTTTTGAAACGGGTTCTAGTCGGTTCTCCCCGCTAGGTCTCTCTTTTTTAATAATGTTTACGGCATCAAGGATTTTAAATCCTTTATTTTCTAGATCCTCAATTATTGAATTAATTTCATAGGTTGGATGTAGTTCTCTTGCCATGACCTTGGTGGGACGATCGTTTTTATTTTCGTACGTGTACCACTGATATTTTTCCATATTTAGCTTCATTGACAAGTTTCTGTATGCGTTTGGATTTGAAGTGTTAATCTTCCATACATTATTCTTCAGAGCAGTAATTTTATACTCTTGTTCCGTAACATTACTCATTACACTTTGGATTTCTGAGTAGTTGGTTACTCCTACTATAAAAATCGGTGGTGGGGCTTTTACCTTTGGCTGTGCTTCATTTTGTTGAGCTGGTTGCCGTTTGAGTGATTCTTCTACTTCTGGTGTGGACTCAGCGTTATTTGTTGGTGGAGGTGGTTTTTCTTTTGGTTTAGCTGCTTGTTGTTGTTCTAGAGCTAGTTGTTTATTGATGATTAATTGTTTTCTAGAAACCTCTTTTGAAGTTGATGGTAAAGTTTCTGCCATTTCTGGTGAGTGTTGAGCTTTCCTTTTCTTACTTGGTCTTTTACTCCGTTTTAACATCCAACTTGTTTCTCTTTCTAATTCTTCTTAATCCGTATGGAATGGATTAATGTTATCATCGATTGTAGGGCTGGGTGTCTTTCCAAGTTCTGCACTTTATTGTTGTCAGTCAAAACAGTTCACACACTCGATAGCACATAAGTGGAAAATGTAATTTATCCGATTTGATTAGTTTTAATTTTGGTAGATGGGTGGGAAATGAAGATAGTTCTTGCGATAAGTGCAAGAATCCATTGTAAAGTCAGTGTTAACTTGAGAATACGCGTTGCGTTTTCATATTTTCACTTGACATTGCCGATTAATACTACGTGAAAAATAATAGTCTACAACTTTTTTCTGTAGCTCAAACAGAATTAAGCTCTGGAAATAAAAAATATGTTTTATCAAGTGCCATTTTCCATCATGGCATAGAATTAAAAGAAGGCCATTCATTACACAGCAATTTTGAGAAAGAGTGGAATCTTTTTTAGAGCAGATGATGGCCGTCATCTCACCATGCACTTGGCCTCGAAATAGTAAAGAATTATATTATCTTTTTTATGTTGAAAAGTAGGGTCATCATTAGGCTCAGATAGGTAGTTTTTTTATTATGTTCAGCATGATAGGGATAGCCTACGTTCTGGTGTACTGTTTCTAGTGTGTGGTAGACGATTCTATTTCTTTATTTTGCATGCATTTTTTCAATCTTCATTTTGTAGTATTTTAGTAGATTTTATTTCAGAATCCTTTACCACATGCCACAGACAGGTCATGCCGGGTGTGATCTTTTTACACACTCGGTTCTTGTAGGCTATCGGCTGAACATTTGTGGTTTAGTTTTTAGTGCATCAGTTCATGTTTAATTTTCAATACGAACAAACCTTTTTTTTTGCAAACAAACAATAAATATAACCAGTTTGTTTGTGATACCACAACAATAAAATTAAATCTAGTAAAACAGTACATAAAATACAGTGAAATAAATATTAAATAAATCCTAGACAAACTTGTCTTACTTAAGTAAAAGACAGAGAAGCCCAAGTGGCTTCTCTAGTGATAGTGAGTGCAAAATCCAAAAATCAAGTGATGAGCCTAACTTACGTTTGGATCAAGACGATGGAACAATGACCACCATATCAACAAATTCACAATATGGTTTTGATCATGTACCACCGGAAGGTGAATCAATTCCAGATAAACCACGCAAAATACCACCGCTAATAATTAGAGATGGATTACGGCACAAATAAAATCTTTTTTAAAAGAACAAAAGGTTAGTACTTTAAACTACACATTAAAAAACATGTCGATTGGCGTTAAAATCAACATAAACAACATGAACGATTATAATAAAATAAAATCGCAATTGATAAAAGAAGAAGCCCACTTCTTCACGTTCGAGAATTCGGATAGCAAACAACAAAAGTTCGTACTTACAGGGTTATCAATCAATGATATTCAAGACATTAAAGATGATTTGACTAGATCAAATATTTTTCCTACTGAAATTAAACAACGATCTGTAAAAAGCAGAGATACAATAGCCACGCTACATATTTCTGTACTTAAAAGGAAAAGTCGCCTATGTGACTTTAGGCGATTTTTGCAATTGAATCATAAATAAGTATATTTGCCCACTATATAGCTTGTATCAAATTTTGATGAAAATCGGTTAAAAAATAACAAAGTTATGAGATAATTAATTTTTGCTTAAATGACAACCAACACTATTTTCATTTGCAAGAATCGCTTATCTACAACTAAATTAATATACCAAAGTGCATTTCGTTACAAAATTCAGTTAAAATCATTTAAGCAATACTTACGAATCAAGGTGAAGAGTAAACAGAATAAAAAATTAAAACGCAATAATAGCTAAATATCAGTTAGGCTATTTTTACAATTTTTTTTCAAATTTTATTCTATTCTTAAAGAATTTTAAGCTAGTTGTACGAAAAAAAAATTGTTTTTACTAAGTGATAAAGTTCCATAAGTTCTTCTTCAAAAATAAATTTTGTTTGAAGCATATTCTTAAGTGAGTATAAGTGTTTTTTGCAAGTGGATTTAATAATTATTTTGTGTATTTGGATACGTTTTAAAATATCGTAAACTGTTTTTTGAAGTGTATTTAGAAGGTTTAGGAATAAAAATGGCAAGCCGCGAAGATTATGAAATTGAAAAATCACAAAAAAAGCATAAACAAATTTCCGAACAAGGTAAAAAATATAATAAAGGGTTATCCAATTCAAGCTTGATAAAGTAAACTTAAAAAAAACACACAAAATATTCGGAATGTATTGTAATTTTTATTTCATTTTACAGATTGATCCTTGCCATTTTTAGTTAAACAAGATATCATTCAAATGTCCTCCACGGGACTTCTTACAGGCCTTGATTCTTTTGAGGTAATTTTCAATGACTTTTCGGCACATTTCGGGCGGTATCTCGGCCATTACCTTACGAATATTAGTTTTCAATTCGTCAAGAGTTTGAGGATTGTTTGCGTAAACACGATCTTTCGCGTAGCCCCACAAAAAGAAATCCAAAGGCGTTAAATCACAGGATCTTGGAGGCCAATTGACATCAGCCAATCGCGAAATCAAACGTCCAGGAAATTTCTCTTGCAAAAGATCTCGATTTGCTCGTGTTACGTGACTGGTTGCTCCATCCTGCTGGAACCACATATCGTCAAGATCATAATCTTCGATTTTCGTAAAAAAATAATCGGTTAACATGCGGCCATAGCGCTCAGAATTGACGGTAACGGTTCGTCCATGGTTGTTCTCAAAAAAATACGACCCAATCACACCACCAGACCACAATGCGCACCAAACAGTGACTTTTTCCGGGTGTAATGGCTTCTCTACAATCAATTGTGGATTTTCTGAGCCCCAAATTCTACAGTTTTGCTTATTAACGTATCCACCAAGCGAAAAATGAGCTTCATCACTGAAGAAAATTTTGTTCGAAAAATCAGCATCAGCAGATTTAATAATTTTAACGCGTTGGTCGATTGTTAAATGCTCCATATTCTTAAATGGCAGAATGCCAACTAAATAAATGACAGCGTACTTGACGTTTATCTTTGACAGATGTCGGTATACAGATTTCTACTTTATCAACCTCGAATTGGATAACCCTGTATATTACAAAATTTTCGAAAAGTTACAAAGAGCGCATTTTTTTTAGAATGCGTACCATCTGTTCTCAACGTTTCAGATTTGCATGAGACTGAAGAACTTGGACAATACCATTTTAGATTTCGACGGAATTCAAACACAATGGATTTAGAAAATAATGAAAAAAGTGTTCAATTGGATGAAGATATATTTGAAGGTATTGATGATTCAGATGAGGACCCTGATTTTAATGTTCCAAATTCTAATAGTTCGAGCTCTTCTGGTGATTTGGAGAAAATTGCATCTTTAATAGAAAACAACATATCGGAAGATACTATGTTACCCGATGATTCATCTATTACACAAATCTCTTTACAACAGAATATGGGTCCAATGAACAAAATAGCTATTAAAACAAAAACTGGAAAAATCAAAATGAAGGAGTGTTTACCATTAACAAAGTGCAAAAAGCATTGCAAAGATAAAATAACCTACGAGCAACAACTTGTGATTTTTAATTACTATTGCCATTTATCATCCTATCAATCGAAAGCGTCATTCGTATCGCGGTTGATAGACATGCAACCAAAAAAGCGTACGGTTCTTCAAAGATCACTTTCTTCACCAAGAAATAGAACCCATTCTAATTATTATAGCCTTTTGTTGAATGGCACAAAAATAACTGTTTGTCAGAAATGTTTGTTGAAAACTTTAGGAGAGACAGAGAGTTTCTTGAAAACAGTTTGCAAAAAAAATAGAATTTGCGGTGGGGCTGTTGAAGATCATCGTGGAAAATGACCTGCAGCGAATAAATTATCTGAAGAAAAAATCAGCGAAGTTCAAAACCACATTAATCTATTTCCGTATTATGAAAGCCATTATACGCGACGGCGATCGCAAAAAAAATATTTGCAGATTAATTTAAATTTTTCGACAATGTATAGATTATATAGTTCATCACACTCAAATCCAGTATCTTTAACAAAATATAATGAAATTTTTAAAGGTAAAGCTACATTTTATTTTACTTTAAATTTAATAGTTTAATGCAACATAATATTTTTATTTAGGAATGGGACTTAAATTCAAAAAACCTAAAACAGACACTTGCTTCAAATGCGATAATTTTAAAATTCTTATTTCTACGGCTAAATCGGAAGATGAAAAAAATAATTTGATTTTTCAGCAGTCAACCATCACAAAGAAGCCGATGATGCTTATAACATGAAGGAAGCTGACAAAAAGATTGCAAAAAATAATTTAAATAAGAAGGTATACGCTTTTGATCTAGAGCAATGCTTGCCAACGCCGTTACTTACCAGTAATGTTTCGTTTTACAAAAGACAATTGTGGACATTCAATTTGACTGTCCACAATTGTGCTTCAAATAGTCCGTTTTGCTACATGTGGCATGAGGCGTTGGCAAAACGCGGTGGGAACCAAATTGCATCGTGTATTTATCAGCATCTTCTATCAGAACCACCGAATGTAGACCAAGTAATATTTTATAGTGATGGGTGTGTGGGACAGAATAAAAATTCCTTTATGTCTGTAATGTTTATGGTATTTGCATACATATTTTTCACATGAGTAGTTCTTTATAATATTAACATTTTTGATTTCAGATATTTTTGCAGTCCTCTACAAATATACAAATAATTGACCATACATTTCTATTAACAGGCCACACACATATGGAATGTGATGTGGACCATTCCATCATTGAGAGGAAAAAGAAGAGAACAAATCCTCAGATCAGTCATCCAGTGGAATGTTATCAATTCGTGCGACAAGCTAGCTCAACTCGTATATTCAAAGTCATTGAAATGAATCAGGATAAAATATTTAATTTTTCAAATATTATACAAACCAAATGTATGTGGCGCAATAGAAATGCTGATGGCGATCAATTTAAATGGGCAAATGTTAGATGGTTAAGATACAGTAAACAATTTGGATTAATCCAATATAAAAACTCTTTAGATGAAGATGAAACATTTAAAGAACTCAATATCCGAAAACGAGGATTTACAAAGATCGATCATTCACATTTAACAAAATCTTATAATGGCCCAGTGGTAATAAATAAACAAAAGAAAAAGGATCTTATTGATCAACTTCCATTAATAAATGAACTTTATCATGATTTTTATAAGAAATTAAAAGACAGCGATTCGCCTATGGTTGATCCAGATTTATCTGATGACACAGAATGCGAAGAGGAAGATATTGATTAGAATTAAAAAAAACTTGAATTGACTAATATTTCTTAATTATGGAACTATTAAATTTTTATTTTTATAAAAATGAATTAAAATATTTTAAGTTTTCTACTGATGTAATAAAAAATAGATAAAACTATTTAAAGGGACTTTAAGAGTTTTATTAATTTTATTTTTAAAAAGCAAAAATCGCTTAAAATCTTCTTTCTTGATTTCCCAGCTACTGAAATAAGAAATAAAGTATTTTTTATAAATCTAAGTAGCATTTTACTTGCACTTTAAGACAGTCAGCACGACAATAACTGTAATCCTCACAATTTTATAAATAATGATTTTGAAACTTTAATCTTAATTTTTTCAAAACTAATGTGCAGATAAGCGATTTTTGCTTTTAAGTACAGATTTATTGTATTTTAACCCAAATCAAACAAACATAAACGAACTGCGTAAAATAACTGGAATCCTAAACAAAATTGTGCAATGGAATTACTACGTGAGGCGCAGGAATGGACCAACGCAATGCCGTAAATGCAAAATGTACGGCCATGGAACTAGGAACTGTTTTCATGTCGCCAAATGCTATATGTGTGGTGAGCAGCACGAGTCTACAAATTGTCCATTAAAAAGCATAACTAACGAAGTCGAAAAAAATAAATTATTAAAATGTATCAACTGTGGACAAGGTCATGCATCGAACTCTGTTTCATGTGACAAGAGAAAAAGGATCATAAAACTAATAGTCAACATCGTCAGTACAATTATATACCGTATAATACCAACGAAAACGAGTTTCCAAAATCACCGAATCAAAATAATTACGTAAATGGAACAAATGCCTGGTGTTTCGGCAAAAACAATAATAACAATCAACACGACGAAAACTACAACAAGAGCTATAATAAACCGCTGGATAAAAGTGACGTATTCTCGAATGATGAAATTTCTAGCCTGCTAACGGAAGTTCTCGCTAAGCTAAGTGCGTGTAACAGCAAAGAAGAAATTGTTTTCACTATAACATCATTAGCATTTATATTCAAAATGAACAGTCTACCTCTTAATAATTTTAAAATAGGGCTCTGGAATGCCAGATCAATCAAAAATAAAATATTAGAGACATTAGATTATATAAAAAATAATAATTTAGATATAATTATGCTAACTGAGACTTGGTTAAATCCAAAAGATAAATTGTATATCAATTCAGAATATTGTGTATATAGACTAGATAGATTTAATAATTCCGGTGGTGGGGTTGCAATTATCGTGAAAAAAACTGTTAAACATAAATTGTTGACCGCTTTTAAAACTAAAGTGATTGAAAGTATTGGAATTGAAATTGAAAATATAAACAAACCAATAAATTCAATCTCAGCTTATTTTAACGGTAAGCATACTAATTCAAGTATGTTAAGTGAGTTTAAGCATGACTTAAAAATACTTTCAAATACTAAAAACGATCTTATACTAGGTGGTGACTTCAATTCCAAGCATCGGTATTTGAATTGCTTAAAAGCAAATCGTACTGGTAATATTATGTATAATGAAATGAACCAAGGTAGATTTATAGTTAACTTCTCCCCTCAACCAACACATTATCATAGTTCGAGACGTGGTACCTCATCCACTCTTGACTTAGTTCTATGTAACAGGCACGGTTTAATATCAAATCTTATATCAGTACCCGAACTTTCATCGGATCACAATCCGGTCTTATTCGAAACAACTGCACATCAAACTCCTAATTCATGTAATAATCAAATACGCTGTTACAGTCTTGCCAATTGGAAAAAATACCATAACATCCTAAAAGACAAAATTGTGTTGACTACTCATACTAGCTCCAATCTTAATACAACAGAAAAAATTAATCAAAGCATTAGACAACTTAATGAATCGATCATTGATGCGCAAAATGCCTCAGTGCCTTTATTAGATCGACATAATAATAACATTTCATTTGACCAACAGACAATATACCTAATTAGACTTAGGAACATTTATCGACGTCAATGGCAAAGAACGAGACAACCGTATCTAAGGAAAATAATGAATAAAATAAAACAAACAACTTATGAATTTCGGAATCAAAATTGGAATAAACTCCTGACTTCCTTACAAAAGACAGGAAGTAAACCGTTTTGGAACTTAACAAAGGTAATTAGAAACAAAAACATTGGCCTTCCTTGTCTTAAAGTTGATGATAAAATTCTCATTACAACTCAAGAAAAGGCTAACGCCATTGCGGACGAGTTTCATAAATCACATCTATTAACCAATAATTTATCTAATATTAGAACTCAATCACTAATCGATGAATCAATAAATCTTCTGCATTCTATTCCAAACCCTACAACCCAATTTGACCACACATCTCCCAAGGAAATATCACTAATAATCAAAAAGTTTAAAACTTCAAAATCCCCGGGCACTGATAGGATTACAAATAATCTATTGAAACGAAGCCCAAAGCACCTGAAAATAATGTTATGTTACATTATTAATGCCTGCTTTACATTAAATTATTTTCCCAGCGCATGGAAGACTGCAAAAATAATCGCAATACCGAAACCTAATAAAGATCATTCAAACCCGGGTAACTGTCGCCCAATAAGTTTGTTATGTAGCCTATCTGAAACATTTGAAAAAATTATACAAAAGAGAATGCTTACACACATTAACGACACAAACCTACTCCCAAATTTTCAATTTGGATTTAGACAGCATCTTTCAACAGCTCACCAAACTTACAGACTATGCAATGTCATAAGGTCGCAGCTAAACTCGAAACATGCTGCTGGGTTTGTAATGTTAGATTTTGAAAAGGCTTTTGACACTGTATGGCACGGCGGGTTGATTTATAAATTAATTAAGTCTCATTTTCCGACTTATTTAATTAAGATCATACAGTTTTACCTGCGTAATAGATCCTTTTCCGTTTTCGTGGGAAATATAAAGTCAAAAACACACTCAATCCCCGCTGGTGTGCCACAAGGAGCAGTATTGAGTCCGATATTATTTAACATATATATTTATGATTTTCCTCGTCCAGTGGGTTGCAACATTTTTCAATTTGCCGATGACACAAGCTATATTCTTTACCCGTAAACGTGCGACACACGCTCTACCATCTAGAAATATTTGTGTAGCGGGTAATATAATTCCATGGAGCAACGAAGTTAAATATCTGGGAGTAGTACTAGATCCAAAACTTATATTTCACAAACATATAGAATACACTATCGATAAAGCGACTAATCTCATAAGAATTTTATATCCTTTTATAAATCGTAAGTCAAAATTAAACCTTAATAATAAGTTATTATTATTTAAAGCAATTTTCTCCCCTATATTAACCTACGGGGCACCTGTCTGGCAAACTATCTCCCAATGTCATATAAAAAGGCTTCAAGTAATGCAGAATAAGTTACTAAAAATGATGCACAATCTAATACTCAGGTTTTTTTCAACTTTCTCCTGGAAATAATTTAATATGTATAATTTCAAACTAAAAATTAATTACAATGTATAAATTTATTAAAAAAAAAAGACCAAAGTTGTAAAGTTTACATAACTAAACACTTAAAAGAATGTAAATCAAACCATTATATGTAACATATAAAACAACATTTAAATAAAGTTAATTGAATTGAATTGAATTGAGTTTTTAGTGCATGTTACAGAGTAGTAGACATTTAAATCAGATGCATGTGTTTTTGGTAGAAATCCGATTGAGTAATTCAACAATTTTTTTTGCATGTTTCTTGCTGTTTTGTCACTAACTGCATGCGGCTACCATTCATTTTTGATCCCTTAAACAACACAATAACATATACATATTTTAGTGTGTTAGTTGAAAACAAAAATTAATGGTAGCTACCCTCTCGCTGATATTCCATCTTCATGCGATGAGAGAGGAAATAAGATCTATTTTTAAAGAAATCATCATAAAGATTAAAAAAATATCGATTTTATGCAAGGAGACTGTCAAATGTCCAATGTTTTTCAGTTTGTCAGTTTTTTCATTTTTTTTTGTTATGAAAAAAGGGCCACTGGTAAAAATTCTCCTAGCAATTATAATAATATGATGTATTTATATTAGTTTCATTGTAATACATTGATTCACTATCATTATGAACCGCAACGGACCGATATTAGGGTGCATTTGAGAGAAAAATAAAATTTTGCAAAAAATTAGGGTGGCTTTTAAGCTCCGGGACAAACGGTTGATGTCATATTGTAGGTGAGGTTTGTGGCTTATAATCCTGAAAATATGAACCAAAAAAGTCTTGGGCTAGTTTTTTAGCAGTTTGGCCGAATGTGGCCGCCTGATTTGGCATTTTTCAGTTTTTTGGCCAAATGACCCTCCACCCTAATTTAGTGAATTTTTTTATATGCTATTTAATAGCTGGTGTCAATACCTTTCCAACGATGTGCATATGTCCGGGGTATGTCAAATAGGTTCAGCGCTGTGGGCGTGGCCAAAATGGCCAAAAACGGTCGTTCAGAAGCCGGCCGGAGCCAACATGGTAGCCAAATCAAAAAGTTGTAGAACAAAAGTTGCTTAGTTTTTCAAGTACTACAAACCCTGAAAACAAACAAACGAACATATACCAAAGCAAGATTATATGGTGACGTCATAGAAAAATTTCCAAATGTCATAACTTTGGTCAAAAACATCCGTTTTGGACGTTTGAGGTGTCGTTGAATTGGTCTACAATCATAATTTGCTAGTTAAAAAATAATTAGAGCATTTTTTGGGGCAGTTATACCGGAAAAACTGATTTTTGGGGGCAATTTTTAGAAGGGGTAATATCTCTACTCAATGTTGGTAGAAATTTTTGCTTTTGGGTCTAATTTTCAAGACCTTTGTAATGGTATATAACATGAACCTGGCGGCCTCAAAGGGAAAAAGTTCTAAACTAGCTGTATAGTGAGTTTTTGCAGCAAGTTGTTTACTTGGCAGCACAAACAGCATTGCAGAATTTATAGCAGAGTGGAAAAGCTAACGTACGCAAGTTTTGCATTAATAAACCTTACCCTTCTGTCTGGTGCCGTAAATTAATTAAACTAAAATTTGTTTAGGTACTTATGCCTTACCCATAATTTATTCGTGCATACCATCACGTTTCTAATTCCTTATGTAAATGGAGAGATACTATCAATTTACCAAAAAAGACAAATCATTTAAAAAATAATAATTTTACAGTGCTGTGTAGAATAAATAAAGTACGAGTAGAACTTAACTTAATTGTTATGCGACACATCCTTTTATACATTGACCTTTTTGCTATATACTATATAATTTAATAACTAATTAATTAATATTAAAATAATAATAGTACTTAAAAAAATTTCTTTGAAATTTTATATCTTTCTTAATGATAATTATAATAAACGTAAATTTAAAAAAATAAAAATGTACAAAAAAATTAAATTTATTTTAATTTATATTGTCGACCCGTTTCGTTTGCTTAATAATACATTTAGCTACATACATTATACATAAAAGTTAATTAAATTAGTTGTTGTTGTTATTATTATAATATATAATATTAAAATAATTTATAATTATAATAAATAAATATATATATATTTAAATAAAAAAATATAAATTTATATTTTTATCGGTATATTGATTAAAATTTAAACGTAACCTTTTTTCATGTTGCACTCGTGCCATTGATTGGTATTTGAATATTGTTCATATGAATTTCGGACGATGCGGTCGAATGCAGCTGAGGTGGTAATTCACCAGATCCGGTCGCCATAAATCCTTTGCAATTTAATTTTTCTAGTGGACAACAGCTCTGAAATGAAATAAGATAATTATTTCGTTAGTTTAAGGTTAATTTTAAGTTAATTTTGTTTTTAACGTTTGAAATAGGATATAATATATACGGACGCGCCAAGAATGTATGCCAAATGTGTTAGAATCCACCCCTGACTTTGAATTATATAATTATTATATATTATATTATTAACTTTAATTAGTGTTAAGCCTTATATCAGTATACAAAGTACATACATATTCTGTTTAATACTTTATATACCTTATATACTTTGGAATTTATGTATAGACTTGCTGTATACAAATATTGAGGTACAAATACTTACGAATAGATTATTTACAAAATGTTTATTTATGAAATCGAGAAAAAACCTAGATCATTTTCGATTTGGCCGCTTTAAGCTTTGTATTGTAAAGTTTAAGTTCTTTTGTTAATAAATATTTATTGAAATAGCACAAAAAGTTTAAGTGTTTCAATACAAGAAAAAAAAACAATATTGTAAGTGAGTGAATGGATCACCGGCTCTTAATTTGTTACGCGTTCCATATTGGTATCACACAGCAGACACCTATAACATTTGGTGGCAGCGGAAAACTAGCGGAAGGCTAGCGAGAAATTACCGTTCAAAGTTACAGTACTTTCTAAAAATGTGCAAAATTAGCTCAAAAGTTTGAATAAAGTTATAACATTTTGTTGATTAAAGTTTACTAGTGTGTAAAATTCGATTGTCGATTAAGTTATAAAACCGTGCGTTAAATTGTATTGTAGAACTTGACGTAAAAATTCAAGTACAATACCTATTGTGTGTCAAAAATTGCATTTTAAATGCAATGGTACTATAAGGCCGTAATCGTTACATTGTTTAGTGCTCTGAATAATTACTATATCATATCAAGGCCAGCTGAACAATATTTGTCGGTTCCAAATTTACCATTTTGAGAACAAAATTTGGAATTTTTTTTTTATATATTTTATAATCATCATCAAACGTAGCATAAACAATATGCTGTCACATGCAGTCTAATAATTCTACGGTCATCAAACCGGTATCTGCAACTCCAATCAACAGATCATTCGAAATTTAAGAAATTTTTATATAACTGCAGTATATTTCATTATCATACTTCAAATGGCGGAATTCATCAAATACTAAGAATTAAACCGCATCCGGCATCAGTCATCAAATATTGCAATTTTTGAGTAGCAACTACTACGAAAACCTTCGTTAACGAAAAATTGTTATATTGGAAACATAATTTCGCCTTATCGTCAGCATCGTAACGTGGAAACGAATCATTACAGTTCATCAATATACGGTTCAATTAACATCGGTATTTCATTGGTTACCATAATCACATCATTAACTGCACATTAGGGACACTACAGTTTTAAACAGCATCATCATCTTCTTTGTTTATGGTAAACCACATTTCCAGCAATAGCAGTATCAACACGTAAAACCAATTTAGAGTTTAATAAATAGCCGTACGCTGTACCAATCATAACTTTTATTCCAACCTGGTAAACTATTTATGTTACAAATTATTTTTTCCAAGCATTAACTATTTCAAAATTTCTAATCAATCATCTATCTAATCTATCAATTCATTTACGGGATAAAATAATTATTATTAGTCGTTATCGACGAAGATGCTGAAGAACAAGAAACCGTAAGTAATATTTTGATTAGTGATAGTTTGGACAAGTCTGATTGTAAACTCGAAAGTCCTTTCATCTCTGAAATAAGCCTTGAATGTGGTGACTCTGACGATACTTCTAACTCCGCTGATTCTGATAAATTTGAACCTCAGGTGAATTCAAGTCTTAATAATTTCGAAACTGATCAAGGTATGTCGCTAAACATTGACCATGTCTTAAAATTGGTACCCGAGTTCGATGGTTCGGTTAGCTCGCTAAATAAATATATAAATGTGTGTGCATTTTTTTATAAGCTTCTGAAGTCAAAAGTCGAAAAAGATACCTTTCTACAAATTGTTCAATCGAAACTTTCTGGTAGAGCTTACGAATTAATCTTATACAAACGATTGAAATGTGGGAAGAATTGAAAACAAGTTGGAATTGCAGTTTGAAGACTCTCGATCAGTCGAGCAACTGCAAATTGAACTGATTAAGCATATTCAGGGTCAACATGAAAACGTTCGTACGTTTGCACGCAATATTGAGAAAACCTTATCTGCACTTAATAGTGCTTGCATACGTAGGGAAGGCAAAAAGAGTGCGGAAGTTATAAATAGTTTGAACGAAGCAACTGCACTACGCTCGTTTCAAGGCGGACTGCATCATTCCATTGCAGTCATAGTGAAAGCCTGTCGATTCAAGACACTGAAGGAAGCAGTCGATAATGCCATAGAAGAGGAAATGTCATTTTTGAACAAGCCTAGATTCCAGTCAACTTCTATTAAATGCCAATTATGTTCCAAATTAGGTCACATCGCTAAAGATTGTTTCCAACTAAACAGGCCAAGTTCATCTCATACGTCAATCTCACCAAATTCTCGGAATTTCGTGCCCAGTAATGGAAAATCAGTGACAAACTTTCAAAGTACTACAAACCCAGTGAGGTGTTTATATTGTAAAAATATCACTCAGAAAAAATATTACTACCAAATACATAGTTAAATTAATTTGGTTGTTTTAACACAAAATTCTGAGCTAGATAAACTAAATCTCTTGTTTAATTTAGAAACTTGGTATTTGTTTACTTGGTTACTACAAAAAGTAAGTGAAATTTGAGTTACCAGGATGTTGGTACGTATAGTTTTGTTTAATTTAACCAAAAAAAAAATTTGTTAAGTGAACAATATTCCTGTTATAACTAACCAAGTATTTTGAATTATCTTAATTAGTTATTTTGACCTATACGTTTTGTCATATAAACTAAGATTTAAATTCTAGCGAATCAATAAAATTCGCTAAAGCATTATACTTTGTGATTTGTGATTATACTTTGAATGTAAGTTCAAAGTTTTTTCATTATTTTTGTAGTTTGATCACTGCATTCTGATGAGACGCTCAAATTTTTTAATATAAAGAATTCAATGTTTCATTAGTTCGATATCAAACTTCCAACGTGTTGGTTTGGTAACCCCACCTTGATGTAATGTGTTCAACCTAAAACGTTTATAACATTTACCGCCATTTTTGTTACAATTACTAAGAAAATTTGGTAGAATTAAACTAGTAAAATAATAATAACTAATTATTAGTAAAATAATTTTTTCCCTTGGTTAATTTAACAAAATAGTTAGTCACTGTTACCAATTATTTTCCATTTCTATCCATTAAATTAACCATATGTTTTTGGTTACATTAACTAAGTTATAAATTAAATAAGCAGAATTTGGTTATTTTAAATTAAAAATTTATTCAACTAAGATCTTGTTCGTTTTTTAACTAAGAAATTTGGTTGATCGAAAATCACCAAGATTTTGGCAAAATAGACTCAGATTTTTGTTTCTTTTGACTCAAGTTTTTCTCTGAGTGAAGAATTCTCGGAATTAGAACATCTTCTCCTTTGAATTTCACATTGATGATCTTCGCTGGAATCACGTTGTTCATTAGTTTATTCTCAGCCAATCACGTTCCGTTACACAATCTCGGATGGTTCAGATTACGTAGCATGATTATCACAGATCCTACATTGAGTATCAAGTTATACAGTGGTATTCCAGGCAAATCAAGCGCATTAAAAAACTCGGTCGAAGGTTTGCTCGCCTTGATTGGTCACACAGTCAATGGATTTGTAACAATGCATTTCCCCAGCGATTTGGTTTTGAATCAAGTAATTCAGACTGTTCCTTGTTCTTCGCTGCCAAAATCGCTCGTTTGCTGAGCCAATCATGATTCATAAACAATTTCAGTGGATGTGCGGAAACAGATTCGTGATAAGCTCTTCCTTTGACGTCGTGAAAATGCAAAAATTCGATGGAAACGAAATCAATCCTGTCGAAACATGAGCAGCAACTTAACCATTGTTAAGTACCAACAGTTAGTTTGGAAAAATCAGCAGTTGATGAGTCGTTCTGTCACGCGACTCTCATATTCGTGATCAACTGCAATTTCTTCACATAGCGCCACAAACTTGATGATTTCATGCGTTGAGTTCATCTGCAGCTGTTGGTCTCAGAATGACAGGTAACGTTTGACGAAAATCGCTGGCCAGCAAAATCATTGCTCCACCAAAACGTCTTGAGTCACATTGTAAATCCTTTATCTTTCGATTGAACGCTTCCAATGATCGTTTACGTACCATCGTGCATTTGTCCCAAATGATGATTTTGAATTCTTGGCATAGGCGACTCGTGAACTGGAGAGTAGAGGAAGCTGTGTTAAAAAATGGAGTTTTAATTTTCTTGGAATTTAGAATAAAAAGTATTGTTGAGCCAAATTATCAGGCAAATTGATGAAATAATCTCATTTTTTTATACTTACATCAAAATATAAAAAATAGACCTAAAATACACAATAACTAGGAAAATTAAATTAAGCCTTATTTTTATTGACAACATAAAAATGTTTTATTTAAAAGATTGATTTAAAATATAATTCAATTCGACGATTCTTTTTAAAAACAAAAATTTTCATTGCAAATTAATTTATAGAATTCTGGTGACATTTTAATCTGAGACAATACTTTCTTTTCAATAGAAATTAAAAAAACATGAGAAAGCCGTTCATCTCCAATAGTACTTCTTAAATAAGTTTTAATTCTACTTAAAGCAGAAAAGCTTCTTTCGGATGATACACTTGTAGATGGAATCGTTAAGAATAGTCGACATAAGGGTGATACTTCATTCAATGAACTTATTAAATCATTGTCTTTAGAAATTCTAACATCTCTAATATTGATTTGTCCAAAAAGTTCTCATCGCTATACACAACAATTAATTCACTTCTCAATTTTGCAAAATCGAATCGTTTGCCATAAAAATCTTGAAGATTTTTAAATTGTTGCTCCGGAAAATTCAATTTAAATTTAGAATTTTTTTTGAATTTATAAGTTCCAACAACGTGAACTCAGCAATATTTTGAAATCTAGTACTTAACTCTGTTGAAATATGATCAATTATTTCAAAAAATAATTTTCTATAAGAAGTTTTTAAATCTTTGATGATTTCGAGTGTGATTCTCACTCGCACCACTCGAGTGAGAATCGCGTTTCATCAATTTCCACGACAGCTTTAGTTTTTCCTAAAAACTCTAAAATTTATCCCTAATCACATCTTTATTACCTTTTTTAATAAATTTTTCAATAAACCGATCACTTGTCGCTTCACGAGAACATGAGAAGTTAATTTGTGCAAAATTGAAAACAAATAATTCATTTCAGTATTTTCTTAATAAGCTGCTAAAGTTGCAGCGTATTCTGAGAGTAACAAGTGAGAGTATAAACAAATCTATGAATAGATAAAACACATATACATCGATAATTAATTTTGTTTATATTATCACGGTGAAGGGAAATAAGGTAAAGCTAAACTAAAAGCAGCTTCCATCAGAGAGAATATTTTTGGTTATTCTGTTTTGTTGCGTTAGATGCAACACGCATGCTATAAATCAACGAGAGTATTCGTATTTATTTTGGTTCTATGTGTGCATAATATGCAATATGAAGGTGGATGATGTGTATAAATTATAATGAGAAATCAAAGTAGGAAAGAAATATACAAAATAGTTTTAAAGTTAATTGCATTAAACTAGATATCTATATGTGCAGACCTGTAAGGCATATTAGTGCATATTATTATGAAAACAATATTTTTAATCAAACGTGTTATACATAAAATAAATCAAATTTGAAATTTTATTTTAACGATAGTGATTTTTGAAAGGGATGCAGTACTTCCCTAGCTTCTATGGACCCTTCGCCTCTGATTGGAATACCTGACTTGTCATTCGTGTGGATATTCATCGGCAACTTGAACGCAGAATGTGCCGAATGTGCCATCTCGAGCGTGAACTGCCTTCGTTAATGCTTCGTAAACGTTCTTTTGCTGTGCATTCAAAAGCGAGCATTCGTTTGTACTATTTGGCTCATTGAATTTCGATCTTACACATGCTCTCGTTGCAATTTATGATTAAATGCATCGTACATCAACGCATTGGTGCTGGCGTATCCAATTTCGACAAATCATGTGCTGCGGCATATAAGCGCGTACATGTCTTCGATCATGAATAAAGCTTCGTTGCGTATCTCGTTGTTCATTTTATGCTCATAATTCGATGTTGCAGTGCGAACTCGATGCAAAATGTCATCAGTCATCTCGTCCTTACATTTGTTCCACAATTCCAATGCATTGATGGATAGCACGTCGCTATGATGATCGCGAACAATGTACGAATTTGATTTGTAGGCGCAGAAACAGTGGCATCGGCGAGTCTTGGGTCCCAATGTGAGTCGTTTTCCAGCAAATTCAGATGTTCTCAAGCTTCTCGATAAGTGGCGCACTACACACATTCTATAGTACGAAGCGATTCGAACGACGTAGGACCATGAACATGGAACAAAAGCAAACGAAAGATAGAAGCCTTCGTCTTGTCGTGGATGAACGGTGTATACACGGCCAAGCGCATCAGTCGAATACACATTGACGTATCCTGTAATAGGTTCACCTTTCTTTCGCCGTTGAAACTTCTTCGTTGACTGGTTCCAAGTAAAATTAGCGTATGGCATTTCACAGTAAAACAATGCTCGTGCGAACGGATCGCTTTGGTAAATTTCGAAGAAATTCGTGAGTATTGTAGCTAATGGTCGCTCTGCTCATTGTGCTGCCTTAGCTTCCGTGAAATAGACACGTTGTCCATTCTCCAAGTGCACCCATAAATTTTGAACAGTGGGATGACGTTCATGTAATGCAAATGATAAAATACACCAAAACGCCTCATTGCAACTGACATAACGGTCCAATCGGAATCTTAACACTTCGTCATTTACATCCGGAGCAGCAATCCCGAGCACTGCCAGGTTGCTGCCTTTGTTCACGTATTTCTAGACAAATTGTATGTTGCAAATATTTTCGATAGAAGCAACACGGAACAATCCAGTGATTATCGATCACGATATCATTTCCTATCACATCATTGTGACTGTTGTGCCACCATCTTCGAGTGAACGATGCCAATATATTGTATAATCGACGTTTTCACTAATTGTGTATGTCACCAACGGACGCGGATATTGGTTTGTACATTTCCCATCGACCATACACGATGATTCTGGATTATGATCTCCACACGGATCGTGAATCATGTTTGTTGCGACTACCGCAAACCACTCCGGGTCTAGATCTGTTTTGATTTTCTCAATTAACAATAGCAGAATGTGTGCATGTGGTAGTCCGCGCTTCTGCCACTCTACTGAGTACATCCAAAAACGTGGCTCTTCCAAAACCACCAGTTTAACAATGAAGTCCATTAGCGTCCTGATTTTTTGTTTAAACACACGTGCGGTGATGTCATGGCGATCGCTGGAAGTTTGTGCTGGCAGTAGATTACCGGTAATTTCAGACCATTTTGGATTGCATATGAACGTGATGAACAATTCTGGCTCTCCGTAATACCGCACACACGTCATAGCATTCTGCGCATATTCATGCACATGCTGTGGGCTGCCAACATATGTTGCTAGGAGAATGGTCAATTGACCGAGGTTGGATGCATCCCCGTCCGAAACGATGGCATTGCACTGATTGTACTGCTCGGAACATAGTTTTAATTGATCGAAGCGGATAATTATAACGTTTCGTTTCAATCTTAACATACATATCAATGCAATCTCTCATATCAACCATCTCCTGGTAATTGCGAATACAACAAAAAAAAAATTGAGCCTAATCGGTTCAGCCGTTCTCAACTGATGCGAAAGAAGGAAAAACTGAATTTTCTTTTTCGGTTTTTCCGGAAGTTTTCAAGTTTTCCACTCAGATTTTACAATTTTTCTCTTCTAAAAGACCATCTAGATCCGATACTAACATCAAAAACATCATTTTTCGATTTTCCGAATTTTCCGGTGGAATTTCCAATTTTCTTTCGAAAGAACCATCTCGTGGAAATTGTTAACACAGCAAAAAAAAATTGAGCCAAATCGGTTCAGCCGTTCTCAACTGATGCACAAGAAAAAAAATTCAATTTCTTCGGGTTTTTCCGGAAGCTACCGAATTTTGCACTCGTGTTTTCCAATTTTTCTCTTCTAAATGACCATCTGGATCGGATACGTGCGAAATCTCGTACAAAAACATCATTTTTCGATTTTTTTTTCTCGTAAGAACCATCTCCTGGAAATTGGGAACACAGCAAAAAAAGATTGAGCCAAATCGGTTCAGCCGTTTTCAACTATGCGCTAGAAAAAAATTCATATTTCTTCGGGTTTTTATGGAAGTTTCTGAGTTTTTCTCTCAGATTTTACAATTTTTCTCTTCTAAATGACCATCTTTTAGAAGAGAAAAATTGTAAAATCTCGGATACGTGGTACATTCTGTACAAAAACATCATTTTTCGATTTTTCCGGTGGATTTTCCCAAAATTTTCGTTCGTAAGAACAATCCATCTCCTGACTATTCCGAACACAATAAAAAGAGAAAGCCAAATCATTTCAGCCATTTTTATGTATACAAGATTTAAATAAATAGATAAAATATATCGGAAAACAAATACATATATTAATTTGCATGCAGCCTCCGGTGGGATTCGAATCCAGTACCTTCCAGCCCACGCGCCGAAGCTTTAACCTCTGCACCACCTAACTCACAAAAATGTGCACGCAAACTTCATATGAAAATAGCTTTTTATTCGAGTTTTCGGATTTACCGACTTTTCCGGTGGATTTTTTCAAAAATTTCTTTCGTAAGAACCATCTCCTGGTAATTGCGACCACAACAAAAAGATTGAGCCAAATCGGTTCACCCGTTCTCAACTGATACATACATTTTTTACACCATTTTTATATATACAGATTACTTGTCTCCTGTGCATTTGGCATCAAACTGTATAATTTTACTATAGGTAGGACCATTTTTTTAAAATTTCACCAACGGAACATAACTAAAAATTGTGAACGTTCATATTCACAAATTTATTTTTATTTAACTGGCCACCGCAAACACCGTATTTTGCTGGTCATTTTCTAGCTGCTTATGCCTACCTACGAGTATTAGGACACATTTGCAACACAAACTTTGTTTAAAGTGCATTACATATCTCTACTCTGTTGACAGCTTTTTGGGTATGTGTCATTCACTTCATTTTCTTTAGATTGCTTATCCCCATAAGCAAATATATCATAAGTCTATAGTAAAGTTAACGGACCCTCCTTCGCCTTTAATTTTTTTTTTACAGGGTGATCGTTTTATGACAAGAATATATTCTGTACACAGTAATTAAATCGAAAACATTTCGAAAGTGGGATGTAAATTATATTTTTACAGTTTTCAAAATAGGTTTTTTTTTTGGAAAAAAAACATAAAATTAATTACTACTAATTATAACTTTTAACAATCACAAAATTTCATATAATTTAATTTTTATTTTTATGTTTTCAATAATAACTTTTTAATTATTTGGGGATGATATGGGGGGGGGGGGGGAGTAATTCATATTAAAAACCTTTTTATTTTTACTACTAATAAATTTTCCATTCGCACCACTGAACCAAAAGTGTTATATACACAGACACACATATTCCCTACTATACTATAAAGCAAACAAATCAAATTTCGATTTTATTCGTCATTTCGAGTTTTGTGTTTTATGTGTGTCATAAAAAAAATCGAACATCTTGTTAAACTCAAATAAAATTAAGTCTTTGATTTTCATGACGTGTAGCGGGGGGAAAATAAAATATCGATACGTCTGATATTTTGAAAATATGTAGGTAACATACATGTGTGATGTGTTTACCAAACCAACAAATAATTATAAATTTCATTGGAGCTTTAAAAAAATAATTCATAATTTGATGATTGCTGCAAATCTAGAGGAAGTACTATAAAAAATTCGTTATACGATATCAGGAACAAACTTGAATGTGAAAGGTGTTTGCTTGTTAAGGTAAAGCAAAACAGGTAAAACAAAAAGTCAAATTAAATTTACGTCAAAATGGCGAGAAGGCGAGGGAAAAAGAAAATTCCATTTTAAAAATTCTGTTACTGAAAAATGAATAAATTAGATTTGGGGTGGCAAACGAAGAAGATTTATACACCGAAATATAAGATCTCATCATTTAGAAATTTTTTTTTTATGTTTTTTTTTTTTAAGAAAGACGAATGAACGTATCACAGGTGTTACAATAATATTATCTCTTAACTTACATTCTTATTTTATTTTGATATAACGCGAAATGGTGCGGTGTACAAAAAAATTGCTGTTCAGTTTAGATATGTAAACCACTTTTATAGATAAAAAAGATAAGCATGTTTTATGTGGGTACTGTATTTCCAGTAAATATAAACACCATCGTGAAAGCGACACTAAAAGTTCCGTCTAACTAAATTATTATCGTATAATTTACTTTCCTAGGAATAATCTAAACTTTACTTATCATGGAAAAATCTCTAAGGAAAGTATATAGAAAATCCAACAAAGGGTATTTATTTATAAAAACTATTGCTACTTGCTGTAAAATTTTTAATTGGTATATATAGTGGACTAATATTTTACCTCGCTAATAGATTCACCTTGCGAGTTACTACGTACTATATCTTTATGGCCATATATATTATTACTGCTGGTCGAAAACGGTTCTACACGTATGACCCCTTGGTTCAAACCGAGGTCTAAAAAAAATTTGCAATGGCAAACATTTGTTGGCATGAAAAACTGCACGCCGATTCGACGTGAATTAGTTCTATTACGAAAGTTAGTTCTTGAATTTACTCGATAACGAATAAAGTTGATACGCCTTGGATTTTGACAGTATAATCTACATATATAAAAATGAATTCCTGTTTGTTTGTTTGTTCCGAATGGGCGTCTCAGCCGCTCAACCGATCGCCATGAAATTTTTACCATGTACAAGTTGCATATCCAGAACCAACCTAACGATATTTTGGAAGGAGCTGGAACCCGGGGTCTAGGGGCAGCAGTACAAATTTTTTCGAAAATTTTAATTTTCTTAAATTTTTTCCACGAAAATGAGTTGACGGGGCTGGTTATATGAATTTACTGACATGTTCGAATCCGAGGGGCCCAGTCCTGGATTAAAAATTAATTTTTACATGTATACAAATATTTGATTATTCCAAAATGACTTCTCAGTCGCTCAACCGATCGCCATGAAAAGTTTACCATGCAAATGTTGCATGTTCAGGACTAATCTTACGATATTGTGAAAGGGGCTGGACCCCGGGGTCTAGGGGCCATGGTACAAATTTTTTCAAAAATTTAATTTTTTTTACGATAATGAGTTTTGGAAAGGGGTTATATGAAATAAGAAACATGTTCGAATTGGGGGGGGGGGGGGTCCGTCCCTGGATTAAAAATTCATTTTTACATTTAAAGATACAATTATTTGATTGTTCTGAAATAACGCCTTAGCCGCTTTACCGATCGCCATGAAATTTTTACAATGTATATGTTTCATGTTCAAGATCAGACCCACGATACTTTTGAAGGGGCTGGACCCCGGGGTCTAGGGGCTGTGGTACAAATTTTTTCTCAAATTTTTTAAGATTTTTTGACGGGAATGACTTTAGGAAAGAGGTTATATGAAATTGCCGCCCCGGTGGCAAAGTGGTCAGCATGCTTGCTCCAGCAACCGGAGGTCCCGGGTTCGATTCCCGGCGGTGACAAGGAAAAAATTCCAAGGCTGGTGTAGGATCAATGAATTAATCACTCATTATCCGAAATGAAAGTATGATTATGAAACCTCATTTGAGGCGGCCAAATCCCTTGATGGGATGTATAGTGCCAGAGAGAGAGAGAGAGAGAGAGTTATATGAAATTAGCAACATGCTCCAATCCGGAAGTCTGTCCTGGATCAAGAATCTATTTTTACATGTATAGATACAATTATTTAAATGTTCCGAAATAGCGCCTTAGCCGCAAATTTAGACACCAAAAAGGATATCTAGCGTGCGATTGTTATACACAAATCATACCTCTACTATAAGCGATTTAATTATTCAAATTAATTTTATTAATTTAAATTTAAGACAATCTTTCATCGCTTTAACTGAAGACAAATCTCTGAACACATATATTATCCATACTAAGAATCCATTTTTACTGGTTTGACATGTACTGTTTAGTGATATCCTATTTATCATATCCTGTTTTGAAATGTACTATAGTAAGCAAGTTCTAATTTCCACATAACTTCAGAAATAATTAACATTCTATTTTAATCCACTATTGCAACCGGCGGCTTTTAATGAAAATAGTATAGTTTCATACACTTTGCGCGATTTGCAACAAAATAACCGACCAATGGAAGGAGCTCTAACACTACTAGCAGGTGATTTTCGTCAAACTTGGCCAGTCATTCCACGATCAACACCCGCTGATGAACTTAATGCCTGCCTGAAGCAGCTTTTGGATATGGGTAACGGGAAATTGCCAAATAACCCTGTAATATGACGTGAGATATCGTTCCCGCCTAATTTTTGTGAAATGCTGCCATCAATACAGGACGTGGTAATGAAAGTATTCCCAAATCTGCCAAATAACTTCAAAAATCATGATTGGCTGTGCGAACGTGCACTCCTAGCTCCCAAAAATGACGGCGTTAATAAATTAAATAATGAAATTCAATCGCAACTACCCGGGCCACTAATGAAATACAAATCTATCGACACGGTTACTGATGTGGATCAATCCGTCAATTATCCAATAGAGTTTCTTAATTCTTTGGAGCCGCCTGGTAATCCACCACACATACTATTTTTAAAAGAGGGTTCACCAATAATACTGCTCCGAAATTTAGATCCACCGAAATTGTGCAACGGAACACGGCTTTGTGTGAAGAAATTTATGCCGAATGTGATTGAAGCAACGATTATTACCGGTAAAAGTAAAGGAGAAGATGTGCTAATTCCGCGCATTCCTATGATTCCCACCGATTTGCCGTTTGAATTCAAGCGACTACAATTCCCATTACGCCTTGCTTTTGCAATGACAATCAACAAAGCCCAGGGGCAATCATTGAAAATAGCTGGTGTTATTTTGGAAAGTTCATGCTTTTCACATGGCCAACTGTATGCCAAGAAATTTATTTATTTACACTCCAAATTGAAAAACCAAAAATATTGTTTATCAAAAGGCTTTATCATAAAAATTAATAACTAAAATATCTTTATATTTATTATTCACTTTGATCTGATTGAAGGTTTGTAAAAATGGAGTATAATTATTTGGCAATTGGTAACAAATACCAAACCAAAATTAATTAATTATCCTCAATAACAGGATGTCCAATAATATCATTACAAAAGTTCGCCTGGATGCATTGACGGATTCACCCGTTACTGATTTCAGCTACTTATAATTTTCTTTTCATATGTGATTGCAACTACAGCGATGTAACGAGAGAATTCTTGCTAAACAATCAAGGTATTTGAATTATATAACTCCCGTGCAACGCCGGGTAACTCAGCTAGTAAAAATAAAATATTAATCAAAATAATTATAAACAATTCACAAATAATAGTTCGTAAGTTCAATAATAACTTTAAAAAAACCTATTTTTTGGAAAATAACCCGCTTCAAATATTTACTTTGTAGTTTCATAATAGGACGAATTTTTTCAATACCGCGTGCGCGAATAGGGCGATTTTTTTCAATATTAAAAAACTTCATACTACTCTCAATGACTACCTCGAAAACCGAATAAATTCACAAAATAAATGATACAATTCAATACAGTCGGTGCACAAGGAGTCTCGAGCAAGCCTCATTTGTCTCGTTGAAAAAACAACCATAACGATTAAGAATAGCGGCCATAGCTCTGAGCTTGCCTGTTTTTAGAGTTAAAGATAATTCATTGTCAATTCATCGTTTGGGTGCTAGTTGTTCTAAATTCTCACCAAAAATACTTTCACGAATCCTTTAGGGAAGTTAGTTACGCGACATAGCCACATTATAACAAAAAAAGCGAAGGTAATGAATTCGTGGATGTCATCAGATATTTTGCAAAATATTAAAAAAAGAAGCAAACTGTGGATATTGGCAAAGAGGTTTCCAGAAAATGACTATTTGCGAGTACGATATGAAGAAGTAGTTCGATTAGTTAAGAATCAAATAAAACTGGCCAAAAAGCTCCATTATGGACATTTGATAGAACCAATTATAGACAATAACAACACTACTCTTCTTTGGTAGCAATTTAGGAAAATTATTTTCAACAAGGATTGCCGCAATAAAAAAATATTTATTAATTAAAAATTTTCTGGTTAGCAATCAAAAATCAAGTACTTTATCAGCATGCTCTAATCTAACTCATTTAATTACCAAAAACTTAGATCTTAGAAAGAAATGTGCTTGTCTGTTTCTAGATTTCAAAAAAGCCTTTGATTGTGTTAATCATGAAATACTGCTACTGAAATTGCAAAAACTGCAATTTAACCCGACGCAATTGAAACTATTTGAAAACTATCTACATGGTAGGAAACAGAAGGTGGTTGTTAATGGAACTGTAAGTGATGAATTAACAATGTAGTGCGGCGTTCCACAAGGATCTATTTTGGGACCTTGCCTATTTAAAATTTATATTAACGACATTTTTGATTTGCCATTAAAAGGTACCTTGCAACTTTTTGCAGACGATAGTGTTATATTTTATGCAGCGGACTCAAGACATAGTCTATTTTCAATGATTAATAACGATCTGATCTTAATCGATACTTGGTTAAATTTAAATCGTCTGATGCTCAATGCCGAAAAAACAAAATATTTAATATTTGGTAATCAAGACTTAGATAACAATCTTCAAGTCCTGTATAAAAACACAAAAATTGATAAAGTGACTAAATATTGTTATCTTGGATTGACAATCGATAACATGTTAAATTGGCAGAATCATGTAGATTGGATCAAAAAATCGATAAGTCCTTACGTGTTTGTTATTAAACGAATAAGGAACTTTTTAACTCGAGAACATTTGCAACTGATATATAATGCGTATATTAACTCCAGATTATTATATTTAAACCCTCTTTGGAGTGGAGTAGCAAAGTTTAAACTGAATGAATTAGAAATTATCCGCAAGAGGGCTTTAAAGTTAATTAAGGGTGTACCAATACGTTACCCAACAGTTGAATTGTTCAAAGAATTCGGTTCCTTGCCATTTATGAACAATTTAGAATTGATATTGTATGTGTATAAGATTTTAAACAATTTAATTGTACATAATCTAATCATTGTGAAAGCAGGGGACACGTATGGCTATAACTTACGAAATGCGTCGTTATTGTTAAGAGAATTTCTCGCTCGAGATATCTGTACAAGAAGTAACTTATTATATAGAGGAATTCCGTTATATAACAAGCTTCCTACCGAAATTCAAAATATTAGAACCTTAAAAAATTTCAAAGCACAAACAAAAATGTTTATGAATTTAAATAAAAATATGTTCAATGAAACTGTATAGCGAAGAATTTGAATTCAATATTTTAGTATACTTAAATTAATGCACTACTATAGTAAAATTTGTTTAATTTATTTATCTATTTAAATTTTAGTTGTGATATTTAGTCCGAACTAAAAACAGTTTGATTTATATAAATGTAAAATTAAAAAGTAGTTGCATAAAACCCTTTGGGTTACAGCAACTTAAAAAAAACAAGAAATGTTTTGTATAAAAAGTGTAATATTTCATTGTAATTGTAAATTAATAAAGAAAAAAAAAGTTATCGATTGGTGGCAAACATCTAGATCGTATATCGAGTAACCATTGGTTCAATTCAGTTAATTGTCCTTCGCTTTTCATGTTTGAAATTAAGGAAAATTTTTGAAACTTTGTCATAATGGACTCGATACCAAACATATTTCAATTATATACCGGCACTTCTACCACCTCCAATCACAGTCGAATAGCCTAATACCATAGACACATATCTGATTTTGTAACTAGGATTAGGAAACTATGGTTTGCGAGATGAAAACTCAAAACACACTACAATTTCTTTTGTCTTCTCGTTTTGGTTTATATAGTATAATGGAGTGGGCATTGACAAAAATGCCAAAATTGACATTTAATTGACTTTTAAATTGTCATAAATGACTTTTCTGATGACAGAACAGAAAAAAATTTGTTCCCGCCAACCAGTTATCTCAATGACAAATAAAAAACTCAAAGGAAACTGGTTTTGCTTGGTAAACTATTAGTGTTCGGAATCTCCATTTTTGATGTATTCGACGTTGGGAGAAAGAGAGACGTCGACTATGACGCAGAGAAAAATAGTATGATGTGGCCGCGCCACAATTGGACTTGTATAATAGTTAGGGAAATCAAGGCATCATCACAAGTTTCAACAACAATATTAGCGCAGTCATATTCTTTGTAGGTATATTTGTAGATGTATACATTTGTACATTTATCTACATTGATGTAGCGTTAAGTTTGAGAAGTAGGTGATTATTGTATCAAACCTTGTAACGATTGTTCATCGTTTCGTGTTTAGCTTGAGCATTAGTTCCTTGACGCCGTCGATAGAGTGGCCGCATATTAAGGTCCCCATACAACATACATAGATCAGGATCATATTTTCGTGCAGTGTTCGATATCTGTCTGACGAGGAAATTCAGTACACGTATGGCACAAATATAAGCGATGCTTCGTCCCAAAATAGTTCAGCTTCAGTACACGTGTGACTAAATCGAGAAGATTGGATACAGTTTCACCTGCACCTCAGGCGAAACATTACACCAAATTTCATCAAAATCATAATAAAAAATAACTCTCCGGCCGCATTGTATGCGAAAAGAAAAAGTGAAAAGTTATGGCTGTCGAAATCAATCAAAGATCTGTACACAAAAATCAATTCACTAACTATAAAAACCTACCACGCTCGAATGATATTTTCCAATAAATTTCACCCTCTGGAATATAATAACATTATTGAACTAGTGAACCACAAAATTGAGGACACCAAGCGGATAAAACGACAAACCATCACCCAAAAAATAAGAATGTTAAAATCTGAACAATTGGCTCAACCTGAAAACTCGGACGGATCAATCTACTTTATAAAACACAAATTCTACGATCGTATACAGAACCTAACGAACATCAATTTCAATACAGAAGAAACAAGCCTACTAGACAAAGGTTTAAAGCTCAACATGAAAACAGCTCGACAAAAAGCTCGACAAACACATCTTCTAGAAATTGAAAATGCCGTGTTAAGTACAAACATCTAACACCAAGAAGAACTCAGCACCTTCGTAATTAATGACCAAAACATTTCCTCAAAATGACAAATGAAAATCAGGATTCATCAAAAGCAAAACTTTTAAAAAATATTAACACAAAACTGATCGATATCAACGCTTTAATTACAAAAGCAGACAAAGGCAATACTGTTGTAATCATGTACAAATCTGAATATCAACAAAAAATTAATGAAAACATCTCCAAAAACAACATAAGAGACCCTACAAAAAACTATCTAGAATCCACAGCAGTTTTGAACAACCAACAAATATATTCTAGTAAAATGATGAAACCCATAGCTCCAGCCATCACAGGATTACCAAAACTCCATAAAACCGATATACCTATTCGTCCATTAATCAACTGTACTACATGTCCATAATACAAAATTGCAAAAGTTCTTAATAAATGGTTGACAGAAAATATTAATTAACAACATAATTCATCTATAAAAACAACCAAGAATTAATCGACAAAATACGATCAGTTGACATACCTAGCGGGGCAAAATTTGCTTCTTTTGACGTCACCAACATGTTGTAACGATATGACTGTACATATCGTCATACGATTTGTTTATATGTCATACAGCATGCCATATCACACGTTTCGCATGAAACGGTTGGATTTAGATGTACCCTCTCAATCAACTTTTTTTCTTTAAAGTAATTTTACTTTCCTCTGTACACATCATTTGTAATTATAATTGTGTCGTTTTGAATTCATATGGCATGATATTAAAATTTTAGGTAGTTTGTGTAGGTGTAGAGTAACTATGTTATAATACAGAGAGGAACTCGTAAAATTTGTTTAGAGTCTTACCCACATAATTGCTATTTTTGTTCATCTCTGGTATTTTACCTTTATATGTATCCATATTAGAATTTACCTTTGATACAAGATTGAGTTTTCTCATGAAAATGAAACATCAGAAAAGTTCGTCGGCAGTCTTAAGGTTTGGGATTTTTTTCTCATTAAAATCTTTTTTGTTTGACTCAAAAAAGTCATAAAAAAACAAAAATAATAAAAAACGGACATCAGCATCGGAAAGTAGACTAACTGCCCAATTCCCATAGTCGTGTCACTTCATGTGAAGTGACAATAGTCGTGTCACGTGAGATGAATATTGATATTTGAAGTCGATTCAAGTGACGCGGGTTAAATGGTTTAAAAACATAAAATAAAAACTATACCTAGGCACGTCGTAATTCAACAATAAAAATGCTATTTACTTTTGATGAATTCGACAAAAAATATTCCTGTCACTTCAAAATATTAGGTGACAGAACGTAACATGAAGTGACTATAGTCGTAAGTTGCGACTATGAGAATAAGAAAATGTAGACGACGTACCTATAGTCACTTGAAGTGACGTGATACGACTATGGGAATTGGGGTGTAAATTTGTTACATTTTAA
Organism: Nephrotoma appendiculata; assembly: GCA_947310385.1. Classification (NCBI taxonomy): domain Eukaryota; kingdom Metazoa; phylum Arthropoda; class Insecta; order Diptera; family Tipulidae; genus Nephrotoma; species Nephrotoma appendiculata. The sequence goes on along the minus strand of OX371223.1, from coordinate 244,010,008 downwards.
AAGTCAAAAAAAATTTTAATCTAACATTTCACCAAGATACAAGCGTTTGAAAATAGGATATTTTTTCTAAAAAATTTACTGTTGCGTTTTGTCTTTTGCTCAGTGTATATAAGGTATGTTCGACTTCTTTAACTGTTTAGCCCATCCAAATAATTTGGTTACGATACTTCAACGAAATTAGAGAAAGAGATAATTGGCACATTTATTCTAGTAGGTTGTGATAGCAATAGAAAAGAAATAATTTATAAATGAAACAGTCGCCAATTTCAGTTTAAGAGAAAGAGATATAAATATCGATGTAGTATCGAAAATGTAATGTTATAAAATGTACCACCCCTGTACTACATCCAGTTTCTGGGGTGGGATATTGTAACATCACTTTTTTCGATATTTATCGAAGATTGTATCTCTTTTTCTTAAAATAAAATTGCATGCCATTTCGCTTTTCAGTTTTGCTTTCAATATTGCGATCGCATGCTATCAGAATAAATTGCTTATTTATCTTTTTCTTGTTTTTCGATAAAGTATCACTCATAAAATATGTACGTAGGTGATAGAATAAGAGTAGAACGATATAATGTTTTCTTTGATTAGGTAGAGATCGCATTAGAAACAACATAATTGATAAATGGAAAAACGGTAAATTTTATTCGTGATGAAAGAGATGTAAATTTCGATAGTATCGAAAAAAGTGATGTTACAACATCCCGCCCCTGATTTCGTTTCCAATTCAAAATTCGTACAGGTTTGCAGTATTCACCATGCGTAATAGATGTCGCAAGAATCGTAAACAAAGTTTATCAAATATATTTAATACATATTATGTGTTTGATGTAAAAGCCGCGTGATATAGTTTATCAATTTGTCAAATAATTTACTGGTCTTTGAAGTAATTGTGTCGTTTAATAAATACTCGTCGTGTCGCTTTTTGTAAATTTCGGGGATTGAACACATACACTACAAATTGCAGGGATGCACTACAGATTGCAGGGATAATAATACAATATGTTTTTATCGATTTCAAGAACCTAATTGATTCAATTTGTTTTTGTGTTTATTGTTTGACCTGTGAATTAATTTCGTTTTTTGTGAATTCGTCTGTGTGGGCTATTGGTTTTATGATGCTAAGTTCAGCTAGGTACTCGTGATCTTTTAAAGGGATGCTGTTTAATCTGTTGCAATTGGTGACCTTAAGGATTATGAATTTTGTGGTTCGTTTGTGTTCCTATTGTTTTGGTGGTTAATGTTGGTGATTTTTAGATCCAAGAAATTAACTCAATTGTTTATTTTCAGTTCTGTGAATTTAATGTTGGCATAGATATCATTTATGTACTTGTAAACATTATCAAATTGTCTCGTAGATCCTTTGAATAACAGATGATGTCATCAATTTACCTGTGGTACTACACGATATGCTCTTCAATATAGTTTAATTGTCCTGTACACCTAGTTTTTCAAAAATATTCAGAAATTTATTTGCAAGCATTCCAGATAAGAGACTCCCAATGAGTAACCTTCAGTTTGCGAGTAATACAAAACATCATGCATGAAATAATTTTGACTTGTGATCGTGACTTCTGTTCCATTAGTAGTTGTTTAATGATAGTTACGGTATCGGATATCGGGATGCTAGTGTACATGCCGCTAACATCGAATGACGGTAGCTTTGCACCATTTGGAACATGTCTATTTCTGATTTTATCAACTATAGTTCTACGTTGGCGACGTCGTGATTCAACCACAAGAACTTATTGGTATGTTTGGTTTCTGTATTTCGGTTAAATCGTAGATGTCGTGGATTTTATCATTTTGTTGTGGTGTAAGTGATATTTATCCAGCACGCATGTTTAATATCTTATTTATGTTGTTTTCAAACATGTACTGGTCTATTTTTCGACTATAATCAATTATGTTGATTATAACCGTATTATTATCTTTGTCACTTTTACCTGTTTTTCATAATTTGAATCCTTAGAGTCTAGCTTGGAGCTTCTGATGTTTCGAAATTTATTGATGAATAAACATCGAATCCTTCCTGATGATTTGGATCCGTTTTTCAGATGGCAATAATTTCTGAATAAGCTGTTAACAGTGTAAACGTTTTAAACATTCGTCTAACCACTGTACGACTTACGATGTATCCCTGTAAATTGACAAACTAATATAGTCGGAATGAGAATACTGTTTCTTGTGTAACATTTACGATATATTATATTGAAGATTTCATTTCCTTCGAACATCCGCTTTTTTGGGTGCAAACAAGGCAAAAAACGAAGAAAAGATGGATCATTAGATATACATTTTCGTGTTCTAATTCGTTTCAGCTTTTGTGTTATATAAACACTATACGTATATAATACTCGTACAAATAAAACGAAAAAATTTCTTGAGGATTTTTAAGAAAATGTGTAATGTTTCGTTGTACCTACATACTCGTACATATACACACATACTTACATACAGAAGATAGACTGAAGGTTTCACACAGAAAATGATATTTTTTTTATCTTGATAAGAATTTTATTTTCAGATAAAAGCCACTCAACAATTTTATAGTGCATTTTTCATTCTATATTCCGTTGCGAACAATGGGGAATCCTCTTAAGGCGACCTTATTCCTATATGTAAGGTTCAATAGCGGTACGTTAGGTAGATTTTGTTGAAGAAAATTTTTGTATTTGTATTATTTTAACATACACACAACACCTTTTCGGTTACAATTGAAATTTGAGTATCTTTTTGTTATCACAATTGGTTTTATAATGGTGAAGTGCTCGCGTTCCGGAAACCACCAGGAAGAAATGTTGCTAAGCTACTATTGTTTACAAAAATTTCATACTTATCTCAAGTAAATGGATAGGTTGAAGTTTTAAATTGACATTTCGGTTGCATTTTACTCAAATTAAGTTACAACATGATAAAAGAACAAATATAGTGTCGTGAGTGCATTGACACCATTCTTGCTTTCTTTGGGATAAGGGAATTCGGAAAAAAAAATTCATGGCATTTTTGTCAAAATTATTTGCTTCTGGCATACTGAGACAAAAGTTATTAGACATTTTATTGGAAACAAAATCAAATTGGGAAATATTTCGCTTCCAATAAGAAAAAAATCACAGTACACCAGAAATAAATAATTTTGGCAAAAATATTATGTCATAAATATTCCCAATTTCACAGAGAAATCCAGACTAGTGCCATATAGGGTATACATTTATCTAAGCACCCTTTGTCTTTGGAATCCCGGTTAAAAATTTATTTTTCTGACTAACGAGAATCAAGAACTGGAAATTTTAATAAAAGGACCTAAAAATGGTTCCTTAATATTGGCGAGGACTAGTCAACTATTTTTAGGTTGAAGTGACTGCTCTCACATACCTACAACTTTTAAAGCTATTCTAATGTAGCGTGATAATTCACATATCTAGAAATTAGAGAGGTTGCCCATTGTGCGTTTGTACCTTATGTGCTTTACACTACTGATCAGAACCAGATGAAGTGAACTATAATCTACCCCTTTTGCCATTGCAGCTTTTAAAGATGTTATTATTTTCCACACTTAAATATCGTTGTCGCAGTTGAAATAATCTATCGGAGTACCCAAAATACAGTTTAGGCCAAACTTGTTTTGCTAATTCTCAAGAATTGGGCGTCGCTCAGACCACACTTTGGCGCGCATTTCTCTACTTGCACCCTTATAAGATCAAGTTAACACAAGAACTAAAGCCATTCGATCATACGAAGCAACGTACGTTCTCGGAATGGGCTCTGGAAATGTTCAGTGATGAAGCGCATTTTTAGCTAAACGGCTTCGTCAACAAACAGAATATGCATTATTGGTCAGGTGAAAACCCTCATGTGCTTCAAGAAACACCACTTCATCTACAAAAAATAACTGTATGGTATGGTTTTCATGCTGGTAGTGTCATTGGACCGTTTTTTTTTTCGTTGACGAGAATGATCGTTACGTTATGAAAAATATCCCAGAATATATTAAAGCTTTTAAGAGAAAGCAAGATCAGGTCTCTACGGATACCGCAAAAATCGAAATCAATATCGAGTTCCTTAATAACCCAAAAGTTCAAGATCAAATCCAGCAAGCCAAATCCTCAAAAGCTTCAAATCCTAATTTTAACAAAATACCATATTTTTGATCGATTGCGGATAATCGGATTTAAGTGGGGAAGAGTTAAGTTAACAAACTTGACCTTGCACAACACATGCCCAACCTCTCACATTCCATGGAAACACTTTTCGTAGACGTTCCCATAAAAATTATTGCGAAACGTGAAGTTGCATTTCCGATCTAAATGTAAACGACATTTACATCTTAAAATCGCATAGCATAAGTATAGATAGCATAGGTCAGCAGATTGTAAATGATAAATATGTGTAGTTTCTAAGTAAAATCGTGTAATCGTAATATAGAAATAAAGCGAGGTACAACCTCTTGTAAAAAAATATATTTTTTTTAAGACAACGAAAATAAATGTTTTAACTTATACTTAATTTAATCGAAATTTATTATCAAGTTGAAGCTAAATTTTTCAGTACAGCAGCCCTATTCCAGAATACGATACGAAAACGAAAATACAAGATTCCTATACAATTTTAAATAAGAATCGTACGAATCTGATTCAATCCAAATATGGATCTTGTACTTTCGTTTTCGTATCGTATTCAGGAATAGGGCCTCCTGTACTTTTTCTGCATAACCTCTTCCAGTTGTTGTTCATAGACAAAATTTCCTTCTATTAGAAGCAACATTATTTTTTTTTTGAAAGCAGTTATTCCACCAAGATACAAGAGTCCAAATCTGGGTATTTTTTCCAAAAAAATGTCTGTTCCGTTTTTTATTCATTAAAATTTCCTTCATCAAGATCTAAATTAAAGCGTGAAATAAACTGTTTTCCATTAAAGCACACTGTACTATTCGTCAATTATGCTTAACAAGTATTTAACTTTTTGGTCTAACCTTCCAAAATTTAAGAAAAAAAAGTCAGGATCTACATTTTCTACGCTAGTTTTCTAGATTATTTTCGACACCAGTGGAACTATTCTGGTAATTCCTCGGGAATACTGAATTGGGGAAAAAATTTATAAGTAGTTTTTATTTAAACATTTTATTTCTGGGGAAACTGAGGTAAAAGTTGGTGTTAACTTTTTTGAAAACAAAATTAAATTGGGAATAATTTTGCGTGTTAATTTAGGTATGGAAAAATTATTTGCAATATATTTACATCAAACTTTTCTCCTCAGTAGGCCGGAAAAAAAGTATTTGAACAGAAATTACATAAAAATTCTTTCCCCAGTTCCCTGTTCCCGGGAAATTACCAGAATAGTGCCACAACAGGTAGACAATTCCGAAATACACATAAACGCAGCACACTAACACTGTACGAGTGCGATAAACACTAACAAAGTTCGTACCTGGTGGTCGATGATGTACTTGTAATAAATGATGAACCAGACATATTTAAACGTAAAATTAATTTTCCGTTGAAAAAAATAGTTGTCTTATATGCGTACGTGTGATGTGAAAATTTTTTATAAGCCGCGTGAAAAAAGAAAAACATAGTATTTTTGAACAACAGAAAATTTTGTGCGTTTTCTTTTTGGGCAAAGCTATATGCATATCTAAAAGAAAACTCAACAACTTTGAAAGTGTTAACCGTGTGAAAAACTTTTTTTGAAGGAATACAAAAAATTTTAACTTTACCAGCAAAAAATCTGTTCTGTGATATAATTGAGTTTTGCATTCATCTCAAAGGCTGTAGAACATATTTTCCCCCTTCACACACCAAACCGGAGTCGGATAAAAACTTGTAAATTTTTATATTTGAAATATTATCCTGGAAAGTTGAAATTGTTGTTATCATATTTTATTAGATATTTATATTTTTGTTACATTGTGCGAGCTACAGATGATAAATGTATATGTACTCGTACATACATACAGACACTCTACTCCGGATACACCACATATAGAAAGGAAGAAATCTTTCGATTTATTTTAAGATTATTCAAAAAAATCCTTATTGGCGTTATCAATATTCGTTATTTATATGGAATATATTTGTTCAGCTCGTATACAAACGTAGATCGGATTTTAAGATGGATTATATGGAATTTTTCAATAGTGCATTAAATTGTATTGAATATACGAGTAATATATTATGTGGTTCAATGATTACGAGTTTTGAATCTGTTTATTGACTTGAATTCTGGGACTATATATTAAAACCAATTTTTTTTTAAATTAAAGGTAAAATCATTGAGATAATATATTATCTTCTATACATATTATAATTCGTTCAAAAGAACCACATTGCGGAATAATGAATTTATCCCAATAAGAATACTGTTCGTGGTATACGAAAAGATTTAATAAAATTAAACACTTAGGATAAACGTATACACCTACCTTTCCTACATGTAAGCTTATCGATTTTATGTATATCATTAAGAATTCAATACCCAGTATGGCACATAAATTTTCGTACCTGATGATATATTGAGAGAAGTACGTGTACACAAATATATATGGTAGTGGTTTCTTTAAAGTATTTTTCTTGTGAAAGAATTCCCCAGATACGAGTATATGTTTGTGAATGTTATACATTTCAAAGAATTACTTATATAGCATAAAGAACCTATCTACACCAAAAGCGCTAACATTTTTTTTAAAGATGTGTGCCATCAGAGATATTTAAAAACAATATTGATTTGCCGAAAATCGAAAATTCAATTATCACAAAAAAGAATTATATAAATCATATTTTACGCACTCAATTTCCTTAAGGTGCTTTTATTTATCATAATCAAATTAAGTATATAAAGGGATCTGTTTTAGAAATTAACATAATAAAAGCTTTTAACATAAATCGTAAAGATAAAATGTTTACGTTTACTGTTTAGATTCGATTTGCATATACGAAACATAATATAAGCAGCATACAGGGTAGGTAGCTTTACATTTCAGCAGAGCCATCTTTATTAAAATCCTATTAGCTCGTGAGATGGTACGTAGAAATTGAAATTTTCATTTACAATAGCACTTTACTACTAGGGGCTGAAACCTCCCGAGGTAATCAGAACCTCGGTGTCAAAATTAAAAACCCTGAAAAATCATGAAAAATATGACGACCTGCATAACTTCCACTAATAAAATTGGTCGCAAAATTTGTACAACTTTTGATATTGTAAAAATTAGTTTTTCGACACCGGGATAACGATACCGTTTTAATTTGCTTAAAAAATGGAGAAAAACAAAATTATTAATTTCCCAAGTCCTTGCAAATGATATGCCGCATCATTCTATGAGAATAAAAAAAATGTATCTGTTTCCAGCGCCAAAATGATACTTTTAAGTATTTAAGTGCTTCGATAAAATTTGTGGCATTCTTCAAGATATTCAGAATGTAATGAGACACAAGAAGATATACTATAATTAAAGCATAGGAATAACTCCAATGAATTCAACCTATCAAATGAAGCATGTTTCGTTCCAATGTGAATTACACAACGTACAGAGCAAACGTGTATCTAATTTATTCTCACAATAACAAGACATCAAGGAGATTGCACTACAATACCACATTATAGGATCAACTCATACGGGTTTAACCAATCAAATAACGATAGTACCGTTTTATTGTAGATTTGCTCTCAACGTTCCTTCTTCTGATTTTTGAGTAAATCTCATGTAGGCCATTAATTAAACATCCCAGAGATTGAACAAAATGCAATCATATACAAGTAATTTCTTATGGTTAATCAATTCCTAGTTAGTAGCCTACATGAGATTCACTTAAAAATCAGATGAAGGGCCGTTGAAAGTTTTGTTAAAAAATTCGGAATGAGCGATTCAATAATGAAATGCTACAATCGGTATTGGCCAAACTAGTATGAGTTATTCTTATACGGTGGCATTGTGATGCAATCTCCGTGATGTCTTGTTATTATGAGGATAAACGAGATTCCGACGATTTTTCTGCGCCGAACATCACGTGACACATTCAACCAATCAGAAAGAACTTCTTCGCCGAAATTTCGGCACGGCGAAGACATGAACAAAATTTATCTTTTCGGCGCGACGAACAGCACACATGGATAAAAAAAAATTCTGATTTTTTTTCTACGATTTGACATCATATTTAGCTTGTGTTTATGTTTATATTTAATTTTATCAGCCTGAAGAAATCTCTGTTTTTCTGTATAACATTTTACGTGACATGTGAACACGCAACAGTTTAACGCAATAATTTAACGCAACATTTAAGGCCCCTACATGTTTTGCCAAACATAAAAAATTGATTCAAATATTTTAAAAATTCGCCTAAATGCCATTTTTATTTCACTTTTACCAATACATTCTCATTTTTTGTTTGTTTGATAGTTTAGGATCAATTTAGTTTTAACTTCAAAAGCGTGTACAGGCGTGTGAAGTTTGTGCTAAACTATTCCTAATATTAGTTCTACTGTAGTTAGGTCTAACTTCACACGCATCACTAGCTCCAAAAATTTGGAGCCATATGGCCCGTTTCAAAATTTACAATTTTAACTTTTTACATTTTTTAACATAATAATTTAGTTTTAATTTCCTTTCATACACCTAGCACACATCGATCCCCTTTCACACTTCTATCTGATTTGTTCTAATAAATTCATACTATATTACTATAAATTCATACTATATTATGTATTCATATTCAGTCAAACTACTTGCACTCAATAGAACATCGAACATTTGTCTGCTCTGGTTAAATGCCGAACATTTCAGAATATTTGAGTCTCGAATTGTTCGAGGTCCTCCACAACCAAACAGCTTTAACATAACTCACACACAACCAAATTGCGCTTCTTCAAACATGATTCAATCTCATTCGTTCCATAACTCGTAACATTCTAGTATCTCCTTTAAGCACCTTAAAGAACAGTTGATTCAAACGAGCCCTAACCAACTCAAAGTACTTCTTACCTTTCACCTGACATTTTTCAACAAACTCTCGTGCAACATAATTCAATTGCATTTTGCAAAAATCACTCTTAACCGATAACTCATTCATCATATATATTGGAGAATATGTTAATATTTTCCAAGATTACTAGTGATCTTGTTGTCTTTTTGTAAACCGTCCCTCTTTGCAATCTCTCTTTCATTTCATTCACTAATTTATTGTACTTAGTTAACATTCGCACAGTCTCTCGCACGGTGATCCATTTTCTCTTATAATTAAGAGGCGAATCACCCAATTCATTTATTTATTTAACCAACAGTATTAATTTACATCTGGTATTTAAAAATAGGTTTATTAATATAAATCAAATTTGAATAAAACAAATTTTTTGAACTCTTTTAAATTCATCTCTGGTCAAATTAAAATCGAACACGGTAGATACAATATTAAATACACGGCTAGAATTACAAACCGGGTCCGACATACCAAAATTAGACCCATGGAAGTGCAGATCAATCATTAAGCCTCGGTGTCTGAGTGATCTCACTAGGGCACGTATTGAAAACAAGGACAGTAGATGTGAACAATCAATTCGGCCCATTATAACGTCGCGCACAAACATTGCGCAAGAAATTTGTCTTCGGACGAACAATGGTTCAATATTCAGTAACAAACAACGGCCTAGATACGGCGAAAGCACATACTTAGGAGCGTTTACCTCTCGAGGAAGTCGCCTTAAGGCACACAACATAAATCGCTTCTGGATTGATTCAATACGGTTAGAGGAATTGTTATAGTACGGATTCCAGACAATTGACACATACTCCAAGTGCGATCGAACAAATGAAGCGAAGAGGACTTTTAGAGTATATGGATCATGAAAATCTTTGGAGGATTAAAAACTCTAACATTGAATTAGCCTTACTAATACGTCTGTCAATATGGTCCTTAAACGATAAATCTCGTGAAACCAAAACCCCTAAGTCTAGAAAAGAATGAACTCGCTCTATCACAACGCCATTTAAGAATAAACTATTGTCAGGGCCATAACGTCCATAACGTCTTCTAGAAAAGTTCATAACTTTACATTTAGAAACGTTCAGGCAAAGATTACTCAAGCTACACAAGTCGCAGAAAACGTTTAATTCCTGTTGTAGATTTAGCAGATTGCGACCATTTCTTATCTTACAAAAGATTTTTACATAATCAGCGTAAATGAGAAGCTTACAATGTTTGAAGCACCGCTTCACATCATCTACGAATGCAATAAATAATAGAGGTCCAATGGGACGTCAGACAAAACATTTATGTCTCTAGATAAAATATTATTTAACAAAACCTTTTGAGTTCTGTTCGTCAAATATGAAAAGATCCACTTTAAAGGAAGGGCATCACAATTGTGCCGTCATGCACAAGTAAAATTGCCCTCATATTCGTTACGATGGTTTTTCTTTCGACCACCACAGTCATCGTGTTAACACTGATGCTCCTCGGTGCAGTATAATACTAACTCATTGTTTTGGTTTGGCGCGTAAATATACAATTTTATGATGTTGTTTATCAAGATAAATGATGATATTTAATTTATGATGTTTTTAGGAAATTACGGCAAGAATAGATAATGAGGAGATTGAATTGAGAGTTCGATGAGTAAGGTCATATTTAGCATGGCAAGTGTCTCGTGATTTGGTTTTGAATTAAAAAGAAATAATTTAGTTAAAATCGGTCGCGAAAATTTTAAGTTTTGAAATTGATTAAAAATCAAATAAGATAATAAAGTATTTAAAAGTATAGTGTTTATAATTAATAACATATACTAGAAAAATTAAGTTTAATAATTTAACTGTAACTATACATTAAATGTTATGGTATAAGCACAGAAAAGTGATGGACTATAAACTGATAACTAAATATACTGTATAAAAACTAATTCTAAGTGTATAATTGGACTACTTAAAAATACTAGAAATAAGTAAAGTGAATAATATAAAAGTGACTAGAATATTGTGTAAATCTAATATAATGCCTAATTAGTGACTAGAAAAACTGTGTGAAATGGCTACTATATTAAGTCTCATAAATGCCTATAGTATACTTTCAAGTGACTAGAATATAGTGTAAAACAGCTAATATATTTAAAGCTAAGAAAAAACTATAAGTAACGAAGTACTAAGTGTGTGTGGGTACCCTCATTAACGAGATAAAAAACCGTCAGTACAACGGCTGTGAAAGTGGTTACTGTAATCAATTCAAACAGTATACCAGTCTTATAAAATATTGTTAAGTGGTGTTTATCATATTAAAGTTATAAAACGATGAACTATCAATATAATTAAATAATTGTTAAAATTAGTAATCCAAAATTAATTGTGAATGCCATAATAAACTAATGTTAAAAATAAAAAAATATTCAGTGCTATGAATAATCAATATACTGTAACCGTTGCGATATGGTTTTATATACGAAGCAACGCGGTATAATATGACGTGTACACTACGTAGAGCATCATTCAACATTTGTCTGACGAAACATGCAACATTCAACGTTAACATCATCCAACATTGAGTAAGATCTTCTAAATATTACCATTTTTCATTCTATATGTCATTTATTCTAATTTAATTAGTCATTTCTACTTTTGATTAAATTTCATAATATTTTCACCATTATTATAACTAATTTTCATAATTTTAGTATGTACTAGTTTAAGATATTATAGCTAGTAGGGGGTTTAGGTAGATGATAGTTATTTTTACGGTTAATCTTTTTATTTGATTCGTATATTCTTTCGATAAATAAAAGATGCCTTTTATAAGTATCAAATTAATTATTTCGTTATTGGTTATTAAACAAATCATGAGAAGCTAAATAAAGTTGAAGCTGAGGATGGGCGAGAGCTAGAGTAGGTATTTTAGAATGGTAGGTTGATGGTTGATGTCTGCATTTCTTGTTTATTATTATTATTGGTTATTTGTTAGAATAATTAGCGGTCTAATACAGGTTTCTGCATGTTTCGAAAACCCCACCCCAACACGATGAGTCCTAGCCGGGATCAAAATGACCGCTCGAAACCTCTACAGAAACATTCTGTTAACGTACATCAGTTTCTATAACCGGTGTGTCGTTACAGTGGCGCCCAAGTCTAAAAAGCTACCATCCGGCCTTCAGCCTAATATAACAATGTAAGGAAAATTTACGGCACTGTCTTTACAGTGGTGCCCAATCATCATCGGAAATCCGGTAAACGATTATGAATTAAAATTAAATTGTCTAATTAAATTTTTTATCAGTATGCGTTACTGATTTTACAGTGAATTCGACATACTCGGTGGTGTTTAATTTATAATATTTTTTTTTGTTTTATTTTTTTTAATCAATTTAGTATATAGAAAATTTTTTCAAGTAGAATGCGCGTACTTTTCCATATTTAACGTTTTGATTTAGATACTGCACTTCTACTTGTTCAATAGTTGTAGGTTAATTTTTCGGTCTTGTTTATCGCGTTATTTCTCCATTTTTGATTTTGATATGAATAGTCGAACATAACATGACTGTTAAATTTCAATTTTATTTTTTTCATTAATATTAAGAACAATGCTTCAAATCCAAACAAGCTTCCGATCTCAGTTTTTTTGAATTCTTGCAAATTTTTGAAGGATTGTTCTTCTTTTGTAATTTAAATAGTGTTTATGTAATTCATGGTAATTGGTGCGAAAAAAAAGAAAATCTCACAATTTCTAGAATATTTTGGCTATTCTATTTTACCGTGAATTTCGTGCAGATTTTTTTTTTTTTTGTAGCGTTCCGTTAACCATTGAAGCAGCCTAATTGTGTCCACGTTTGCTATTTCCATTAATTATATAATTATGTTTTGAGAGCAATTCGTTGTATTGGATACAATGTGGTTTGTTTCATAGTCAATATTAGTAATGATTCGGAATCATGAGTGTGTCTTATTATATTGTTTTATAGTAATTATGATCATCATCCGATATTCCGTTTTATTATTAAATTTAGATTTGCTTAATTTTATTCAATTATATTATAATCAGACATCAACGATCAATCTATCCAATAGCAATAATTTTAAATCAAGAAATCTATAATTTTGAAGTAAGTACGTTCTGGCTCTGGACCATCCTCTAGCTTTCATTAATACCCGAATATTTTAATATAAACGAATCTTTAATTAATTAAATGCAAATTTACCTATACGTTTTTATCATCCTTAATTACCAATATTTTGGTTTATTAGTTAATTGGTTCTTGCCTTAATTTCAAATACTACTAAACACATCATAAGTTTTTCTTGAGAATTTATAAATTTTTATATTAATTTTTTTTTGTTATAACATATTTATTTGGTTATATAATATATTATTTTGTTATAAAGCATACTGCATTGATTAGCTTGGCGTTTTCGGTTCGGAAATAATATTCTTACAATAAATAAAAATGAATCCCGATCATTTAACACATGACGAGTTCGAGCTTGAATGTGCGGTAAGAGACATTAAGGGAAATGACCCACTAACAAATCTAACCGAACTGGTAAAACGTTTGGAAGATGAAAAAGCCCATCCAGTATTAAGGCCGAATAGACCTGGGCGCTTAGCTCAAAAGAACACTAGACGCGAGTGCCACAACATTACCATTAAATTTCGTGAGATTTATACGGAAATACAAAATGTAATCGAGGCGAAAAAAACGACAGAAAATTTAAAACTCGACATTGACATATTTTATTCCCGCCTACTACATGTTAGCAGTAGATTATACCGGATTGAATACTCAAAAGTTGTAGCACCCTTAGTAACCGAGCTAAAAGATAAACTGAATCATTTAATTGAATTTATTCAAAACATAGATCAAGATAATGACGACCTGAATGAGTCAACCACAAAATTAGAGGCTATCGATTTAGGACCAGAGGAAGATTTGCCAACTAGTGATGATGACAGGCAATCACAAGGTGTATCAACCGATGATTCTGAAGTTCAGTTTGATGCTAAATTGTCCAGTCAGAAAACATTTAAATCAGTGGAGAATATACCTCAACTTGGTTTACCCATTTTCTCAAGGATGGCAAAATCAAATTTTGGTGACGCAGCTACAAGATCTGATAATCCACCGGATCCATCTCATTTATATCAGCCACCACAACCTCCTATAACAAACGACTCAAATCGTAGGCCAGAACCAGGTACTGGTAGAAGCAAACAAGTAGGACTATTTCCAACATTTAATTGGGATTATCTGAAAACTACAGCACCACCAAAGCCGCCTATTGACAATTTTGCAACGAATGCTTATAATGATTACCACCTATTTCAAAATCAGCCTAACATGTATCGTCCTTTCATTCGTGACCCGAGAAAATGGGCTATTTCATTCGATGGTACACAACAAGGTACCCCCGTTAAAAGGTTTGTTCGCATGGTGGAACACCAGGCAATGACAAATGGTATCCATTTGCAACAAGTTACTAATGACATGAGCTATTTTCTCAAAGGTGTCGCCGCAGACTGGTATTGGGATTTTGTCCAAAGGTACGGTAATGTGGAGTGGCCCTTTCTCAAATCTGAATTAATCAAACGATTTTCTGACAGACGCACAGATTTAGAAATACGTCGTGGAATTGATTCTAGGAAACAACGTCCCAATGGGAAATTTATTGATTTCTATAATACCATCCTATCCATGTCTCTTCAAATGGAATTTCGAATACCTGATTCCGAACTGATTTTTATATTAACCCAAAATATGAGACCGGGATTACAGGATAGACTAGCTGTCACACAGTTTAGAACACTTGACGAACTTGTTCGGCAATGTGTCGCTTACGAAGATGCCTGGGCTAGAAACCGAATAATTCCAGAATCGTACTGTGAGACTCGAAGGCATGTTCGTGAGATCAATGCATTGCAGGATTTAAAAATAAATCCCGACGCGTCCTTTACGAATGCAACTGCGAATGGTAGCAATATGACACAACCTATGCCTTATAGTGTCAACACCTGTGTGGAAACTCCCATAACGAATGACAATCAATTGTCTCGCTTCATGGCTCCAGCACATTTTCATAATAATCCTGGTAATACTCATTCAGATATTAACGATCGCATGGACTATTTGCCCCAATATCTGAGTACTAATAATAATAATCCGTCATACCAACCGGTGGTTAACGCCATTTCATCCAATAGGCAAACTTCTAATCCGGGTTCAACAAGAAGTGCCTCTCAAATCATCAAATATTGCTGGAACTGCAAGAAAAATGGTCATTACTTCAAAAATTGTAATTATCAAATGATGCATACCTTTTGTTTTGGTTGTGGCACACCCGAAGTAATTAAACCCAATTGTCCTAATTGTCAAACGATTTGGGGAAACTTGAAGAAGGGGGCGAACGTTTCAACAGCGATTCCCCCCATCACACAGACATCACAAATAAATCAAAATCCAAACGGCGGGTATCGTTCAATCTTGAAACATGCCTAGATAACAAATTTACCATATCAAAATATTCACCAACCCAAACGCAGTATCCTAAACAAAACAATCATACTTTAAGAAAAAGTCAAACTCCTCGGTTTCTCAGATACTTTCGTCTAAGAAAATCTTTTAAATCACAAATTCTTGAATCACTTATCGCTGATGATTCGGATGGGCGGCCTTATGCCGATATTCAAATATTGGGTAATAAAATGCGTGGACTTCTAGATAGTGGAGCTAACGTGTCTATACTTGGTAAAAACTGTGAAAACATTCTTAAAGATCCCACGGTACATTTCCGATACCTTCCAGCTACAATTAAAACCGCAAACGGGAACTGTGAGCGAATAATAGGACATATAAAAGTTCCGGTTACGTTTGCTGGTCAAACTAATTACGTAACGTTACACCTCGCTCCTAACCTAAATCAAGAACTGTATCTTGGAATTGACTGTTGGCGTTTGTTCGATCTAAAAATAACTTGTAAGTCTGCTCTTGTTAATATATCACCTTCTAACCGGATTTGCTCCTTTCCACGTATTATAACTGAAGCAATTACTTGTGATACTGACCCGCCATTACATCAACTCACATCGGATCAGCAGGAAAGGTTGGATATAGTGAAGCGTCAATTTCCGTCGTCTGTTCTGCTTGGTTTGGGACGCACACATCTAGTAAAGCACACAATTGATGTCGGCGATGCCAGACCCATCAAGCAGCGATATTATGCCGTGTCTCCAGCTGTTGAAGCTGAAATGGGATATCAGATCGAACGAATGCTTTCATTGGGCGTTATAGAGGAGAGTAGCAGCTCGTGGAGTTCTCCGATCGCCATAGTCCGCAAAGGCAATGGTAAAGTCCGATTGTGCCTTGACGCAAGAAAAGTAAACTCGGTGACAGTGAAGGATGCTTACCCGTTGCCTCTCATCGACGGTTTGCTAGGGCGTCTTAACAAGACAAGGTTCATTTCTAGCCTTGACTTGAAAGATGCTTTTTGGCAGATACCATTAGATGAGGGGTCGAGGGATAAGACTGCCTTCACTGTCCCAGGCCGACCATTATATCAGTTTACCGTCATGCCTTTCGGGCTCTGCAATGCGCCGCAGACTATGTGCAGATTGATGCACCGGGTGATACCTCACGAGCTGCACACACAGGTTTTTGTCTATCTCGACGATCTCCTTATAACAGCGGAGACATTCGATGAGCACATGGAGATATTGAATAGAGTCGCCAAACTGTTGAAAGAAGCCGGATTGACAATTAACGTGGAGAAAAGTAAATTTCTTCTCAAAGAAATTCGCTATCTCGGATACATTGTCGGCGATGGTGTACTCAAGCTGGACCCGTCTAAAATCTCTGCCATTACTTCATACCCCATTCCAAAAACCGTTCGACAACTTAGGAGATTTTTGGGCATGTCAGGATGGTATAGACGGTTTATCCATCGATACGCAGACTTGGCTACCCCTCTTACTAACTTACTAAAAAAGAATCATAAATTCGAGTGGAATGACATGGCTCAGGAGTCTTTTGAGAAATTGAAGATAGCTCTTTCCTCCGCTCCTGTTCTTTGTAATCCGGATTGGAATCGAAGATTTTTTATTCAGTGCGATGCCTCTTCGACAGGTGTGGGAGCGGTGTTGTTTCAAAGGTCTTCCAGCGGCGATGAACGCCCTATTGCCTTCATTTCTCAAAAACTTAATGCAGCGCAGCGTAACTATAGCGTTACCGAACTCGAATGTTACGCCGCTGTATTAAGTGTTGAGAAGTTTAGACAATATGTAGAAGGCTACCCGTTTACCATCATTACGGATCACGCAAGTCTGAAGTGGTTGATGGGACAACGGGAACTTTCTGGGCGTCTCGCTCGCTGGAGCCTGAAATTACAAGGATTCAACTTCACAATTGAGTACCGCAAGGGGAAAGAAAATTTGGTGCCAGACGCGCTCTCACGGCAGGTAGAAGCGTTCTTACTGAGTGAATGTAGTATTAACCTTCCTGTAGAACTCGATCTTGATGCTGTACATTTCCAAGATCCAGATTACCTAACTCAAATTTCTAAGATCCAATCCAACCCACAGATAAAATCCAATTTCCGAATTAGCGATGGCAAGATACTTATCCTTCCTAATTCTTTTGCTGACCTATCCACCGATATCCCTTCCTGGAAGATTTACGTTCCAAATCCGCTCATTCCCATCCTATTAGAAAGAGCACATTCACCTCCTAATGCTGCACATTTAGGAGTACGGAAAACTCTCGAGGTTTTACGAAGGCATTACCATTGGGTGAAAATGGCTGCCGATGTTCACAACTTTGTAGCCAACTGTCCAATTTGTAAGTCTACTAAAGCATCAAATATAATAACTCGTCCACCAATGGGTAAATATTCTGAAGTTTCTAGACCTTTTCAGCGACTTTATGTCGATTTCATGGGACCGTATCCGAGATCCAAATCTGGAAATAAATACCTGTTCGTTATTTTAGACCAATTTAGTCGATTTGTACTGCTCGAACCTATGCGAGACGCCAACAGTGCTAATGTCATTAAATTTTTAGATAACCGAGTGTTTAATGTTTATTCTGTCCCTGAATATATCCTGAGTGATAATGGTAAACAGTTTACCTCACGACTGTTTCACGATTTCTTACAAAAACATAATGTTAAACATATATTGACACCGAAATACTCACCACAGGCAAATGCCTCAGAACGAGTTAACAGAAGCATATTGGCAGCCGTTCGATCGTACATACAGGATGATCATACTACCTGGGACCTTCATGCTCATTCGATAGCTTGTGCATTACGAAATGTAGTTCACGAAAGCACAGATCGGTCACCCTATTTCTTAGCTTATGGTCAACATTATCTACCCGACGGACGTTATTATGATATGTTACGACAATTAAATAGCCTAGAGGACAAGGAAGTTCAGTTATCTAATGCAGATAAATTAACAGTTTCGCAGAAAACCGTACTGGCTAACTTACGTAAAGCTCACTCACAGCATTCAGTCAGGTATAACTTACGAAGCCGTCAGCGAACATTTTTTGCAGGCCAACAAGTATTTGTAAGGAACTTTTGCCAAAGTGATGCAGCTCAAAAATTTTCGGCCAAATTGGCACCAAAATTCAAAAAAGCTTTCATTAAAGAGCCGGTGGGGAACGTTGCTTTTAAAGTTGTTGATGAAAACGGTACTGTACTTGGAACCTATCATATCAAAGATTTAAAAACGTGAAGTGTCCTAGTATATTTTAACCTTTTACAAAAATAATTCTGGCATAGTTTTGACATTGGTAAATTAAATTTTTTTTTAGTTTAAAACAAAACTCTACAATTAAAAGAATGCCCGGCTTTGAGACATCTCTCATGGGATGTGGGACGTCCCCACGATTTGTGCCGTCATGCACAAGTAAAATTGCCCTCATATTCGTTACGATGGTTTTTCTTTCGACCACCACAGTCATCGTGTTAACACTGATGCTCCTCGGTGCAGTATAATACTAACTCATTGTTTTGGTTTGGCGCGTAAATATACAATTTTATGATGTTGTTTATCAAGATAAATGATGATATTTAATTTATGATGTTTTTAGGAAATTACGGCAAGAATAGATAATGAGGAGATTGAATTGAGAGTTCGATGAGTAAGGTCATATTTAGCATGGCAAGTGTCTCGTGATTTGGTTTTGAATTAAAAAGAAATAATTTAGTTAAAATCGGTCGCGAAAATTTTAAGTTTTGAAATTGATTAAAAATCAAATAAGATAATAAAGTATTTAAAAGTATAGTGTTTATAATTAATAACATATACTAGAAAAATTAAGTTTAATAATTTAACTGTAACTATACATTAAATGTTATGGTATAAGCACAGAAAAGTGATGGACTATAAACTGATAACTAAATATACTGTATAAAAACTAATTCTAAGTGTATAATTGGACTACTTAAAAATACTAGAAATAAGTAAAGTGAATAATATAAAAGTGACTAGAATATTGTGTAAATCTAATATAATGCCTAATTAGTGACTAGAAAAACTGTGTGAAATGGCTACTATATTAAGTCTCATAAATGCCTATAGTATACTTTCAAGTGACTAGAATATAGTGTAAAACAGCTAATATATTTAAAGCTAAGAAAAAACTATAAGTAACGAAGTACTAAGTGTGTGTGGGTACCCTCATTAACGAGATAAAAAACCGTCAGTACAACGGCTGTGAAAGTGGTTACTGTAATCAATTCAAACAGTATACCAGTCTTATAAAATATTGTTAAGTGGTGTTTATCATATTAAAGTTATAAAACGATGAACTATCAATATAATTAAATAATTGTTAAAATTAGTAATCCAAAATTAATTGTGAATGCCATAATAAACTAATGTTAAAAATAAAAAAATATTCAGTGCTATGAATAATCAATATACTGTAACCGTTGCGATATGGTTTTATATACGAAGCAACGCGGTATAATATGACGTGTACACTACGTAGAGCATCATTCAACATTTGTCTGACGAAACATGCAACATTCAACGTTAACATCATCCAACATTGAGTAAGATCTTCTAAATATTACCATTTTTCATTCTATATGTCATTTATTCTAATTTAATTAGTCATTTCTACTTTTGATTAAATTTCATAATATTTTCACCATTATTATAACTAATTTTCATAATTTTAGTATGTACTAGTTTAAGATATTATAGCTAGTAGGGGGTTTAGGTAGATGATAGTTATTTTTACGGTTAATCTTTTTATTTGATTCGTATATTCTTTCGATAAATAAAAGATGCCTTTTATAAGTATCAAATTAATTATTTCGTTATTGGTTATTAAACAAATCATGAGAAGCTAAATAAAGTTGAAGCTGAGGATGGGCGAGAGCTAGAGTAGGTATTTTAGAATGGTAGGTTGATGGTTGATGTCTGCATTTCTTGTTTATTATTATTATTGGTTATTTGTTAGAATAATTAGCGGTCTAATACAGGTTTCTGCATGTTTCGAAAACCCCACCCCAACACGATGAGTCCTAGCCGGGATCAAAATGACCGCTCGAAACCTCTACAGAAACATTCTGTTAACGTACATCAGTTTCTATAACCGGTGTGTCGTTACACAATTGTTAAGCTGTCCCAGTTTCTTTACCAATAAAACATGATCAATTTTATCAAAAGCTTTGCTAAAATCAGTAAACACTACCTCAACACCATCACCACCTTCTAATGCTAACGTCAAAAAATTTGTAAACAAAGCAAGATTTGTCACAGTTGACCGTCCGCGGGTAAAACCCATGCTGGTTTACTGAGATGGAATTTTTAGTTAAGAAGAATATGCGGTCCTTCACCATCGATTTAAATAATTTAGGAATAGCCGATAAGATAGAAATACCGCGGTAATTTTCGATATCCGTTCTCCATCCACTCTTGAAAATTGGTTTAATGAAACTCAGCGGCTGAGCCAAGACCGAAGCACACTTTTTCAACACAAGCGGGTGAATTTTGTCCGGGCCACAACCCATATTCACATTTACATTCAACAGAGCGTGCAGAACGTGATCTGTAGTAAACTGAAATAAAATGTTTGGATTATTACTAAAAACAAGTTCGTCATTCCTTCTTGAAGACGGGACATACACATTTTCAAAAAATGCTGCAAACATGTCAGTGATACTTTGTGGATCACTAGCAGTCAAAGAATTGAAAGACATTTGCGGGGGTATACCTCTACAATTCCGTTTCGAATCAACATAACTCCAGAAACATTTAGGGTTGTTTCTAATATTCGATTCGATCTCGACAATATATAAATTATACAAGAAACGATTTAAAATTTTAAATTGAGATCTGAGAGTGCTAAATATTTCATAATTTACGACGGATGGGTTTAATTTATATTTTTTATGAGCTTTAGATTTCCGATTTCTTAATCTCGAGAGGCGACTACTAAACCATGGCTCGCGCATCGACGAAACTACAGGTAAACGGGGAATAAATTGTTCAATTGCCAAGTTCATTATTTTATAAAACTGATCAATATAAGCGTCTAAACTACCCGTTATATATTAATCCCAATTAATATTGTCCAGAAACTCATTTAAAGCATTATAATTTCCCTTTTTAAAGTTGAAAGACTCACTAGAATTAAAATTTACGTTAACATTAACACAATTTTCAAATATTAGTTGGATATGTAATGGTATGTGAAAAATACTTGAAGAACCGCCGAGATCATTACAAACAATGATTGTGCCGTGTACTTCTACTGGAATGAACACTAGATCGAGGATATTGCTGCACTGGTTCTCGATGTTATTAATCTGTCTTAGCTCGAGTGAACAAATTGAGTTCATCACCAGATCTGAAGTTAGATCACCATTGAATGGCAGAAGTTCATCATCAATCAACAGTAAGCCATTTTATTTTCGGTAAGTTAAGATCTCCCAAAATCATCACAGAATCAAATTTAGGAGCTGCAACTCCTAGTTGGTTTGAGAAAAATAAAGATAGGTATGTAAACAGCAACTATCAACATCAGCTTTCCATTGAAAGCAAGTTTAACAGCCAAAATCTCCAACTCGGTCGATTCAAGATCCGTATAACGATCGTGTCTGAAAACATAGTAGTCTGAAGGGAAGTACTGTGCAGAATTGTGCGAGCTTGTCAGCCATGTTTCCGTGATGCAAATGACATCATATTCATTTTCCAACACCGATAGGTACATTTCACGCGATTTTGATCGAATTCCGCTAGCGTTGTGATAATAAATAGACAATGTGTTGGTTTCGTCAGAGAGTGTCAGATATTGTTTCAACGTCGTTAGTGCTGAGCCGTGTACTAAAAAATTATTATTCATTGATTTCCGACGGAAATTTAAAAATTCTTTAATCAATAGTGCACATTTCATTCACTCTCTCTCTATTTCATCCAAGTTGGTTAACCTCATTTGCTTCTTTCATTATGAGAGTCTCATTCATACGTTCGACCCATTTATTACCATTTATAATGACCGTACGATCTATGTCAACATTTATACCACCTAAGCATGTCTTGATCAAATAATGTCACTACCCAAATTCTCATCTGTGACATTCGAAGTGACTTGGCCCGCCAGCCTGCTAGACAATAAAGTTAAATCTATCGTGCTGGCTGTCGACCCTACTCTCGCTATTCTAGTCGACCCACCATCATTCAAGATGTTACAGGATGGCTACTGCCATCCTGCAGATATCACTAAGCGCATGCAGAGGCCTCCACGGTGATTTTTGCCGGCTACGTTCTCAGAAAGAAGTGCTAAGGTCGTGGTGTTTGAGGCTTGCATGACGCTGCTGGCTTACACCGTGATGATACAGAAAGTTGGGGGGGGGGGGGGGAACGCAAATAATAATAATACCCGGAGTGCCGCCGAAATTCGTCGGACGGAACTTGAGGAACGAACCAGATAATCAAATAAATAAAAAAAAATAACGGAAAAGGTGCCTTGGTGCGCGCATTCATTCGAATTGAAACAGGGGCAAGCCCTGGTTACGAAATTGGATGCGGGCACCAAGGGACCGCCAACCCTACGCCAACACTATACCGACACAGAGGGGCGTCTCCGCTCCCACCATACCTAAACCGGAAATTTAATAATTCATTCCGTTATAGATTTAGACAACCAAAACAAAAAAAAAAAAATATAAGAAAACACTACTTCCCTGAGGTAGAAAACAAAGAAATGAGGGAGCGAGAACCATGCGCATCGAGCGTGCACCCGCTGTGCGGCGCTCGATTACAAAAATAATATTGGAAAATTATAACGTAAAAAAAATTTAAAATGTATAAAGAAATCAAATCAAAATATAGAAATAAAAATAAAAAAATAAAATAAAAAAAATTGTACCTTAAAACAAAATATATTGTTACGGCCTTGTGCGGCCGCCACAGGTAACCTTGCCCCACCCGGACCGTTGCGGTGTTTTTCACCGATACCAAAAGGAAGGCGGACAGCCGGTTGGCCACCCGATTGTTGCGGGGCCTTTCCCCGATACCAAAATGAATAAAAAAAAAACTATAGCCGGTTGGCTACCGTTCATTGCGGGGCCTTTCTCCGATATCAAAATGAATCAAAACACTAACTGGTTGGCTACCGTTCGTTGCGGGGCCTTTCCCCGATACCAAAATGAATCAAAAACAATAACCGGTTGGCTACCGTTCGTTGCGGGGCCTTTCCCCGATACCAAAATATAAGTTGCCTCAACTGGCCACCCAGGTGAATTATGGGAGCGTTGTTTTGCCCCAAAATCCACAGAAATTTGCCCCGTTGGTTACGGTATACTACTGTGACCAAACTGTAGTTTTGATGACGTGGCCTCAACCGGCCCCCCTTAGATTGATTGATGGGCGTTGTCTCGCCAACCAACAATAAGCACCAAAACCCATAAAATGAACGACTTCAAATTTTTTTCTAGTGGTAACAACGAGCTAAGGTTGTTGATACGGCACTTTTAGATATGATTAAAACTATCCCCCATTAAACGATAACGTATATTTTTTTTCTATTTAATCAAACTTATTGAACACCTTTTTCGTTGGGGGGTATCGGCAACAACCACAAGCAAGGTGGTTGTTATTTTCTTTTCACTCAAATCAAAGTTGAAATTTTGATTCACGTCACCAAGTATAAACAAAAATATTAAGTATTACAATTTTATCTTTATTAAAATTCATTTACCAAAAAAAACTTAATTGCACCAAACTAAACTTGAGCACCGAACTATTACTCGAACTCAACTTTTATTTTTCTTTATTTATTTTTAAAAACAACAAAAACTTTATTGTTATATTTTTTCCTTTACCACATTACAACCAAGACTTAATTAATTCACAAAAAAAATCGAAACTCGAAAAGAATTTATCAACCAAAAACTAAAACTCGATTGTATATAAATCAAAACGACTTTAATTAACCAAGATCAAGACTCGAATGTCTATCAAAAAACAAAAAAAATTCTTATGCCGTACCAACGCGCAAAACGTTCTAGAAGAATGTCTTTCTTCTCTGTTTTTCGTTTATATCAATTCGCATCGATATAAGCGAGAAACATATAAGAAAAACATTTTTGTAAAACGTTTTACTTTGCACACACTCGATGCGCATTGCTCTCGCTCCCTCGTCATTCTTCTCATAACAGCGCCGTTTTTATAAAAATAAACAAAACTTAACAAGGCCGCGCACACTATCATTAATGGGCAAAGACACACACCAAAAAAGAATACGCAAACATTTACCACAGGTGGGGGTATACTCAATAAAAGGGCTATCCATTCTACAAAAAAAAAATTGTTATTGTTGACGACAACACAGTCGTAACAAAGACTACGAGCTCGGAGTCCAGAATGAGGCGGGTCAACCAGCTACCTCTCGCATCAGGTATTTTACTCCCCCATATTCTCGAATTCGCATTCATATCACTCGCTAGAATCACGTCACTTTTGCCTTTCACCCATTCGAACAAAATGTGTCGAACAGTTTCTGTCAGACGTAGATAACACTGGAGTTGCATAGATACTAACATGTTTCTGTCCAGATTCCGAGTTTTGACTGCGATGACTTCGATGTGTTCGAAACGCGGTATGTCACAAAGGACCAGGCTGATATTGGAACGTGCCAAGCTTCACACAAAATCATCACGTTCACATCGTTATTGGTCAGATAAATCCGCAACATATCGCCATTGGCTTATATGCTGCGAATATTTATCTGGCCAATTTTCACGCATTCATTGGATCTCAGCATTCACTCTACCATTCAAAGAACTGAAGAAGGGAGAGGGCATTTATAAACGCAAATGTGTTTTCTCTCCTCCTTCCCTCATTCATCATCAATCATATGTCAATTTTTAAGTGTCTTACATGGTTATAATTTCCAAATAGCGTTAATTCATTTGGACTTAAATTAGAATATCGCATTGCTAGCCATGCCTCATTTTTTTTGATTGTCTTTATGTCCATTGCTGTATTACAAGTTGTTTGTTGATTTGATTGCGGTTGTTGTTGTAATATTTCTTTTTGTTGTTGTACTTGGTCTGTCTGTTGTTGATGTTGTTGTTGTTGTGGTTGGTTTAATTGTATCTGTTTTGACTTGAAGTTGAAATGGT
Organism: Nephrotoma appendiculata; assembly: GCA_947310385.1. Lineage (NCBI taxonomy): Eukaryota > Metazoa > Arthropoda > Insecta > Diptera > Tipulidae > Nephrotoma > Nephrotoma appendiculata. The sequence continues at coordinate 243,984,399 of OX371223.1, read as the reverse complement.
TTTTGGATATGACTGTGGTCTTGTCAGTTCTTGTTGGTTTTCTTTGTGGTGCGGTTTTTGTGGTGTGTTTGGTGGTTTGTAGGTGGTTTTTATAGTGTATCTGCATATGTTGTCTGGTTACCTGGTGTGGTGTTTGCATATGATCGAAAATATTTGGCTTTCGCCTCGGCAAATGTTAATCTATCTACAATTTTGATTTTCACTATTTCTACTTCTCGTTTATATACTCTACATTCCTTACTATTGCTGGTGTGTGCCTCTCCTCAATTTATGCATTTTAGTGTAGTGCACGGCTGGTTGTGTGGTGTTGCTTTACTACATTTGTAGCACTTAGGATCGCTGGTGCATCTCTTTTTTGTGTGACCAAATTTGTGACATGCGGTGCACTTCAACGGATTTGGAATGTACAACCGAATAATTAGTTAGAAAAAACCTGCCCTCACATATTCCGGTAAAACTGGTGAATTAAAAGTCAGGATAATTGCTGCTGTGCCCGTTAACTTTGCCCGTTAACTCATTTCTTTCTCTTCTTTATATACCTCTATGACGCCTTGGTCCTTCAGCCCTTCTTTGATTCCCTCCTCAGTCAAACTTTTTAGGTCGTGGCAGAAAATGATACCTTTGGAACTGTTCAATATGGGGTGTTCCGTCACTTTTATTTTGGCCAATTGTCCTAGAGATGTGGCCTTTAGTATTGCATCCGTCGCTGCCTGATTTTTTGTCAGAAGCAGTAGTACTCCGTTTTAATGATATCTTTGGTTATCATATCCAGCGCTTTTTGTATTCCAATAGGTGAAAAATTTGACAAATTTTGTCCCTCCTGCTTGATTATTAGATATTTTTCATTTACTCCATTGCAATCCATTATATCTGCACCAAATCCTAATCTCTATTTGCATTACTTCGATATTTTTCCTTTTGGAGGGATGGGTATTATTTCCTAACATCCTCAACGATGCGAATCTATTTGGGCTTTTAAACATCGCTCCTTTTTTACAGCCGAAGCCCTCCTTTTGCCCACACCTTGTTTGCTGTTTAAAAGCACGCCATTAAATATAAACAAACACTAATTGTTAAAATATAAAATTGTTCTTACACCACTATATAACTATTTTAACTTAATGACGATAACTTAAAACCACTTGAATTAACTATTTATCAAATGAGAAAGAAATTTTGCACCGAGCTGTAAAAATTTTTATGTACGACGTATCGAAGTGAGTGTGTACGATAATGCGAACGTGTTTTTGTTCTGGTGGCATCGAATATTATTCTTGTTATCAATTTCGTTGTAAAACCATTGTCTGAAAATTTTTCACGTATCGAGTTGTTATTTATTCTAATATATCATTAAACCGCAATTATGCTAGGTTTCCAAGAATTTCGTGCAAAATACCTTAACTATGTATGTGTTTATATCTAACACTAATTTTCGAAATAAGGTTTATAACATTTTATTCGCTGCTCTTAAATTAACCGCAACCCATTAAAAGCTCTCGTCTCCCTACTTAACAAGTTTAATGAGTGTATATCAGAGTCATTTGAGTTATATTACTACATTACTATGGGAACACAATCTTAATATCTGACCATAAAATCTTAATCAGGCAAACTGTGTATGTGTTTGGTATAATAATTAGTGATGATGTCTACTATAATTTATGGTCACCGAATAATTTATGGTTTTATGTACTTCAGTTTCCCATCTTAGACTAACTTTAATTCTCATATAAAAATTACATAAAAACCGAAATAGGGTAATCAATCAATCATAATAATGAAGATACGAGGCAAAGTTTAACCTATAACCAAGACAAATCGAAAATAAAATTTATTTTCTTAAGAAACGCCAAGCCACCCAAACTCTATTAGTGTTCTTCGGAGAAAAAATCAATTTTCATTCGAATGATTAGTGTTTACCTAGTTATGTTGTTACGAATAATATTTATTTTAAAATAACCTTCATTTTTTTAATGTGTACACATCTAAGTACACTTATAATTACGCTTGTTATTTATTCTGTACTTGTAAAAGTTTCTAATTTAAAATTACAATACGAAAATTTTCCCTGGAGATTACATATGTCACAACGACATGTAAACAGTTATATGTACATACATTATGTACATATATATTCACATACTTAGAAGCGTACACATTATTTTACAATGGACGTGAAATTGCTTCATATACAGATAAAATGTGTACGCGAGAGAGACTCTTGTCACATAAAACGTAAGTACATAAATCACGATTTTTCCCATCAACAACGTAACATCAAATATGTTTTCGTCTCATGTTCGACACAATGTACAGGTACAGTAGTTAATTTTTTCTAAATAAATCATAATTTTATTTGTACGTTTTTCGATTTTTATGATAACTAAATTGATTGATCGATAAAATATTTTTATATTTTTCAAACAGACATAAAATAATATTTGGGAATATACAGGTTAGTACAAAATTAGATGGATCGGAAAATATTCGCATCTTGATTGATTTTTTACTTTACATTTACAATGCAGGTAAAGAATATAGTCGTTTAAATCTCAAATGAACGAATTTTAGGGTTGGGGTATCTGTCCCCATTTTTAGGGTTAGGATATTTGTCGCGTCCGCCTGTCCTTATAAGTCAATTTTAAAATTAAATTTAAAACTATATATCTCAATAATTGTTATAGCTGTGCTGATTAAGCTTAGGTTATGAGTAGACTACATAGGTAACATACGAACTTATAGGTAAACGGCTCTTCAATTCGTCGGTTTCAAATAAAAAATACCAAATATTTTAGTTCTTCGGTGGTAAAAGTAATAGTTCTTAAAAGAAAACCTTTAATGATTGTATAATTGAATTTAAGCTAGGGCTTCATAATGTGATAATGAAAGCAGGGAAAAATAACAAGCGTAGGGGAATAAGTTCCTTTTTATTTCAACTAATATACATTTGGAGACTTTCTCTTTAATATTTTTCTGCTTGCTTGTGGTACTAATGAACGCAAGACGTTTTAGACAAGTGGACGCGAAATTTTAATACCATTTTTTTTACTTAACGAATTTTTGTGTTTTGGGTGGGTGGAAGACAACACGTAAGTGTAAATGTATTATATTTTTCTAAGGGTACATTAAGTGATATTTCAATAGTGTGGGTTAATTTTTTGTTTGTACTAACAGTAATTAACTTATTCAATAAAAAGTGGTCACATTGCGTATGTCAAACAGTGACACAAATCTAATTGTTATGTAACAGTGGCACAGTGTGTCACTGTTTAACATATGTGTCACTGTTTTTGTATGTGATTATTATTTTTTTATTTATTTATTTTAATTTTTTTTTTAAGTGCATCAGATTTCAAAATCCTTTTATTATATGCACAGATGTAATCCAAGTAAGTATCTATACAATTTAACTATTATATAATATATGTACTACTAATTAATAAGTTACAATACAATAATAATAATATACTAACACTAATACATAATATGTAATATTAGGACAGCTAATAGATAAAAATAAATATTAAAAATTAAAATTGAAGAGGAAGAGGTAACATTAAACAATGCAATAGAATTGTCTAAACGAAATAACAATAAAATATAACTACATATTATGCTTGTTTTAAATTTAATCTTATGGTACGTGTGTGAACTATATGAAAAATATGATTAGGTATTGGCAAAATGGGAAAAACAGTGGTTTTTGAATTCTGACAGACGTGTAATTCTCTTAATGCTGAGCGGCAGTAAATTCCAATTTTGAAAAAATTATTCGCACGAAAAGCATATTTGTGCTTTGGAATTATTATACTTAAATTTCTCGTGGAGCGAGATATTCTAACCTTTTCTGATAAGTAACTAGGATAGAATTCATTAATAATATTGAACATTGCTACACATTGTCTGAACTTGAAAAGGTTATCCAGACTGCATCCAAGAAGGTAACTATTAAAAGCCGTTATATGATCGTAGCGAGATACACTGTAGACATATCTTGTAATTGAATTAAAAGCAACTTGCAATCTACGTTTCGGATCGAAGTCTAACCGAGACATGACAATATCAGCATAAATGAAATGACTCATTAACAATGATATGGCTAAACGTTTCCGTGTATTTATTGGAGTTGAATGTGAGAATTTACGTAGTTGCTTAAGACCTGCATAAACCTTGGAACAAATATGGTTGACATGTTCTTCCCAACTGAAAACAGACATCATGACGAAACGGAGGTTCCGGACTTTATCCACATAATTTATTATCTCATTGTTAACGAGTACCGATTGTAAATTTAAGACTGGATTTCCTTTATATATGGCAAAGCTTATGCCTTAGAAGAATTCAGTTGAAGTTTATTGTCTAGCGACCATCTGAATATATCTTCCAGATCTGAATTAACCAACGAAATCAACTCAAGAGTCGAATTGGGAGATCTACTAATATATATTTGTACATCATCAGCATATAAGTGATAACTGCAGTGTTTAATTACCAGACAAATGTCATTAATGTATAGCTGAAATTTATACAACAAATTATTATTCTCAATATATTTATTAATTTCAGTTTTCATAATAATCTCAAGCAATTTTGACAAGGCTGGCAACAAACTTATAGGCCGCAAATCTTTTAGGTTTTTAGGCTGCGAGCATTTGGGTATTAAAATTACCTTAGCTACTTTCCATTGTTCTGGGACAACAGATTCACTAAGGCAAAAATTGATTAGATAACATATCACTGGTGTTATGATAGGCAACAACATTTTTAAAAATTTCAAAGATATACCATCATCTCCTATTGAGTTGGATTTAATTGATTTTAATGAGCGCATACTTACATCATCATTAACCGTGTGGAAATAGAATTTCGACTTCAAACAATGTGGTTTAAGATTGGTTTGTGTGGTGGAACTGCTATAATTATTATTAATGTGAGTATTCGGATTCATAAAATGATAATTAATCTCATTCGCCGAAAAATTTACATTAACGGTATCAGTTTTGTCTAGAAAAATGTTTCGAATATTGCTTCATAATTTCCTTGCTGGTTGGTCTTCATTTAGCATTCGATACGTATAGCCGTTTTTAGCACGATTAATTAATTTCTTAACTAGATATTTACATTTGCAGAAAACACCCCGAGTTTCAGGTGTTTTATTTCTTTTCCACAAATTGTAACTTATTTCTTTATCTAATATTGCTCGTTCTATGTCCACGCTAAACCAGACTGGAGTAGTTATAGTTCGCTTGCGAAAGGTTTTGATTGGTACATGCTTTTCAAATAGCTCACTAATAAATTGGTTGAACTTAAGGATTTTATCAACAATATTGTCAGCTTGAATCACTGATTCCCAATTGTATTGTAAACAATCATTTGTAAGATAGAGTCAATACTTTTATATAATCTATACTGAAAAATGTTATTAGGTTTAGCAGAGCTTTGCAAATCGTACGTAAGATAAAGGAAATCATGGTCAAATACAGAAGCATCAATTTGCACAAAACGTTCGACTTTGGTCGAATCCGAAACAAGAATAAGATCAAGTAGCGAATAACCAAGATACAGCCTTTGAAAAATGAGTTGGCTGATCTTTGGGCATGTAATTCAAGTTAAGACTTGAAAGAACTTTTAAATTTACGACACGTTTTGTTAGGCTTCAGCATATTAATGTTAAAATCACCAGCTATGAGGATATTGTCAAAACCAACCGTAAAATTAGAAAAAAGTTTCTCAATCCCATCTACATTCCCACCCACACTATTATATACCACACCAATTAAAACAGAACAATTTTGCAATGCCACTTCAATAAATAGGTATTCGGTAGTTCCTTTCAAAGACTTGCCTATTACTTTCCATTTTCCAATGTAAATGAGCAGAAATGTATATTGCCACACCACCAGCATGTGTTGGACGATCGTTTCTTACTAAATTGTAGCCCGGTATTTCAACAGTTTTTGAATTTATGCAGGCTTTAAGCCATGTTTCACTCACAGTTATAAAATGAAAATCAAGGCCATCAATTAATTTAAGGATTTCTGGAAATTTTGAATCAGCGCACAAGCTATGAGCATTAAAGTAAGCCATCCTCAAACTATTCGAACTTCTATTCCTAGAGCATTTTATAACAAGGTTAGCTTGACCACTACTGAAAACGGAGCTGGAGCTGAATTTTGAAAAAGCACTACCTCTCATCAAACGAAGCGCACGTCAGCAACAATCCAAACGCCAATGCAACCCAGTAATCAAAATAGTTATTACATATAACAAATAGTAGTAGACACACAGTAACCAGAAAAAGTTGATTAAACCTAAAATTATAATAATATGATTTAATTAAAATTAAATTAAAATTAAAAATACAAAAACTAAAACTAGGTTTTGTAATAATTTTGAATATCATTAACCTTGACATCAATCTCTCTGCAAGTTGCCCACTAGTTCATATATTGTATTAGTATTGGTAACCGCTTAGTGCAATTAGGTTTTGTGACATGAACTAAACCGTTTCTCGTAAAAACTTGACGCAGTATACCAGACTTCTTAAAAGGCATTAACTCTTTCTGAATCATGTAATTTCGCTTGGTTAAGTTTTCGTTGATATATATTCTGGACGTTGATTGAAAAATTCCCAAATGACTAAGGTTTAAGTCTTTGAATTTAAGATAGCAGGATAAAAATGAATCTTTCGTTCCTTTATAGCAGAATTTAACAATTATAGATGACGACTTATCATTCTGCTTAGATGGAATCCGATAAACACATGAAACAAACTGCTTTTCATTTTTGTATACAATAGTTTTTGCTATCGATTGAATGTAATCGAACAGATTTTCTTTACCGGTTATTGGTATTCCTCTTATAACAGCTGGTGGAATTAGACAACCTTTCAACATAATCGACACGGTCCTCCAAAGCAACAATAGTTTTCTCATAATTTTCCTTTTCATGCTTGTGTTGAGATTCAAGGTCATCAACGGCAGATTTCATCTTTGCCTCAAGGTTGTCAATCATGCGTAATAACTCATCAAATTTTGTGTTAATTTTAGTTTCGGTGTTATCAATTTTTGTTACAAACACTGACAACTTACTCTCTAAACCGGCAAGTCGTTGTTCAAGAGCTTTTAGTGTTTTACAAATTTCGTCAGACGTTATATCACTAGAACCGCCAGATTTTCCACTTCGTGTTGCATTAGTAGGTGATGTATCACTGGTACTGGATTAAGAAGCAAAAATGTAACATTGTTGTTGCCGTAAAACTTACATTTTAACAGATTACTTCAGCTAATATGACGGATCGCTTTCCCTTTGGGAAATTTACCGAACATGCTGTGATAAAAGCAATAAACTTAGTTGAAAATAGATTAAGTATTCGCAAAGCAGCTCTTCAAAAACGTTTGGCAGTTAAAACCTTATCACGGAACATTAAGAAGTATTCAAAGAATAAAGAAAGAAGCGAAACTGATACCAAATAATTCAGTAAACAAAATATTTACTTCTGAAGAAGAGAAAAAATGCTTAACGGTTTGTCTGTAATGGACTTCCGCAAATTAGCTTACGAAATCGCAGTGATAAACATAAAGCGTATACGCAAAAACTATACCGACAATAAACTAGACAGTTGAGTGTATTTTGCATTTCAGGAAGCGTCATACATCGATTTCGCTTCGTAATCCAGAGGGGTGTAGCTTAAGTCGCACCACGTCTTTAATAGGCATAACGTAAAATTGTTTTTCAAAACTTGTCGACGGTTTTAAAAAGATCGGAAACATTTTTTATTAGCCGAAGTCGTATATATAATTTGGACGAGAGAATTTGGTCACAACATGCTCTATAATAAATGCGACTGGTCAATATTTACCACCCGTACTTGTTTTTCTTAGAACCAATTTTAAAGATCATATTATGCTGATTGGCGCTCCTACTGGAACCTTAGGGTTAGCTACACCATCAGGATAGATGAACTCGCAAACTTTCATAGAAATAGTAAAACATTTTTGTAAATTTACATCAAGTTCTAAAGTAAAACTGTCGCTTTTGATATTTGACAATAATGAAAGCCACTTAATTTTGCGAAAGAAAATGGTATAACTACGAATATTTTGACCAATCCGCCGCATTTTTCAAATAATTTGCAGCCATTAGACGTTGTTTATATTAAACCTTTCAAAACTGCGTACAATTCGTCTGTTGATTCGTGGTTGACGAAGAACTCTAGGAAGCCTAAATATACAACGTTGCAGCTAACTTTGGGTATGCTTTCGAAAAGGCAACGCCACATCACAAATTAACGATTTATTTGTAATTAAAACTCACAACCTTTATTCTAGACATTACTACAGAACATTCCCAATCCGAAATACTGCAATCACTTCCACCGAATTATCACCAGTCGGAAATGTTAACAGGCATTCAGAGAAACCACACATTAAGGCAGTCTCCAAACATATTTTCATTTTTCCAGTAGTATTTAAAAATATCCAAAAGCTGCAGAAAGGAAACTAAATTATAAATCTCGTCGATGGGGCAAAAGTATCATTGTTACTGTCACTCTTGAGAAAAATGGAATTTAGGAAAGACAGAAAACAAAGACATCCAAAGACATGAATAAAAAAAGCACGGAAAAATGTGGCGAGGCTGATAAATTTTGAAACAGATGACTCCGAGTATAATATGGAAGTAGTACTAGATTTATGATTCAATTATCAGAAGTCCCGTTCTAAACGATTACATGTTGGTGCAGTTTAAGGTTTTGGGTTAGGAAAACAAATGTTTTATGTTGAAAATATGTATATTAAAAATAGACGATAAAGATTGTATGGAATTAATAAAAATAAATTCGTAGAGCCTAACATTGAAGATATAGCTTCGGAACAATTGAATAACATCAAAATGGTTTTGCCAGATCTTATATTTTTTGCCAGATTCTATGTTTTCTGCCAGATCCTATGTTTTAATTACATAGGCGAACCCTCGACATTTTGTATTATTTTTTCAATGTGATTTTAATTGTTAATCTGTGCTATGGAGAAGCAAAAAATTCCGTTTATTAGTTTTTTTAGTTTTTTTATATGAGAACTCTGCACCATAATTTACCACCATACAAATTTGGCGTGTTGAATTAACAGCTTGGGTGACAATGAACGTTCGGGACTTCCAAAACTTGCAACCACTGACGATAACATCGCTTAAGTTCACTAAATGTCGCTGGGTGACCGTCGAATTAAAGTAAGGAGATAGAAGAGACTACGAATATGTCCAAAGAACATGTTTCTCACATATACAATCAAAATTTAGGCATGAGGAAGCTGTCCGCGCGTTAGGCGTCGCGTTGGCTGATTTTGGACCAGAAACGTGTTCGAATAAATATGTCCAGCGCTTTATTGGCTTAGTTTAGGTGCAATAAAACAGAGTTATGGCGGCGGCTAATTACTATTGATTAAACTTGGATACACCATTACACTCCAGAATCAAAAATGCAGTCAAAAAGTATTGTCATACTGCCAAGAGGGAATCGGCTCCAGCAACGCTGGGTTTGTGATTGCGACTGTTTTCTAGGACAGCCATGGAATTATCTTAGCTAATTATCTTGTAAAAGAGAAAACCATTACAGTGGGTCAATTCTAGTTTTCCTATAGGAATAGGAAATAGGAAAGAATTTTAAATTTTTATAGTAGTTTTGTATTTTTCCTCTGTAAGCTTTGTCTGGTGTGTCCTATGGCAATTTTTTCCTTCCTTTTCTTCTTAATTTTTTCTACGTTTATCTTTCCGCACCTACTTTGGATACGGAAAGCAATTCTTTTAAAACACATGCCATATTCTTTTAATTTAATTCTTTTAATTTTTAATTAGACAAAAAAATTATAATTACAAACAATTAAAGTAAGATTAACATTTCTTAACTACTTACATAGCCATGGATTTCAATACTCAACTTAATCAAGAATTTGGGAAAAATTTGTTCCAACGTGTACCAAAATAAACCTTAAGAAAAATTATTTAAGAAAAAACTGGTATCAAAACTTTTTCCTAAATAGGAAAAAAAATTGTATTTCCTAAAGACACCAGAATCGACACACTGGCGTATACTACGCACCATTACTTGACAAGCTGAAGGCTGAAATCGCGGCGGAAAGACCATGTTTGCAGAAAAAGCTTGTTTTATCAAGACAATGTGCCGTCTCACACACCAGCGGTTGCCATGGCGAAAATTCACGAATAACGGTATGAACTGCTTCATCACCCTGCTTACCCAACAGATCTAGCCCAAAGCGTGTTTTCTTTGTTCCCTAAAATAAAAGTTGTGCTCGGAGGACAGAAGTTTTCCTTGAATGAGGAGGCCAACAACTTCGTAAACAACTATTTTACAGAGAAAGAGACCAAGTACTATTTGGACGGGTTGAAAAGATGAGAGTATCGCTGGGAGTAGTGTATAGGCTAACAAAGAGACTATATAGAGAAATAAAAATTAGTGTGAAACAAATGTCTTGTATCTTTTTTAGGTCAGATACTTTTCAGACAACTCTCGCAGATAAACAATTGCAAAGATTCTGGAAAATAGAGAAGGCGCCCCATAAACGTACATTCACCAAATAAGAACTGTAGTGTGAAAAAATCTGATACATTCGATAAAAGAAGTTTATGTATGAATATCGCCTTTGGGCACTTGAAGGTCATTGATGTAACTAATGAAACTGATTACTATTATCTGTTGTATAACTCACTTCTACAGGATTCGAGCACAACAACAGAACTTAGGGTAGTTTTCGATGTGTCTGCCAAAACCATAACAGGGGTATCATTAATGTAATGTGAACTAGCCCTACTCTTCAACAGGATCTTTTATTTGTTAAGGTGGCAGAAACAAAGTACGCCCATACAGCTAACATTGACAAAATGTTCAGAGAAATTGTCGCTAATGAAGATGATCAGAACTATCAACGCATTTTAAGGGTACAAACTCCAGAACAATATATTGAGGAGTTTAAGTAGACAGTGAAGTCACTACGACAGCTTGCCATCGATAAAAACCAAACTGGTGAATAAATGTCGACTAACGTAGTTTTAAATAAATTTGACGTAGATTATCTGATTTCTGAACAAAACACACTGTAAAAAGCCTTACTCATCCAAAAACAAACCACTTACTAACTAAAAAGTGTGAATTTACCGTTCGAATTGCATCGTGGAGTGTGCATGCTCGTTAAGAATCACATACCATACGCTCGACAATCGACATCAAAAGTACGAAATGTTCGCAAAGGCTGCTCAAACTGTTGTGCTTCAGAAACCAAGGATTTCTTTGATGATTTGTCAGACAAACGTGAGTACATTCGCAATCAACATTCCTACGGCGAGTTCATTTTAGTTCGAGACTTTAATGCCCACCATAAAGAATGGCTGATTCACCAAGACACAAATTGTGCTGGGCACCAAACAGAGTGGTATGCCGCTTTGCATAGCCTCACGTAGATGAGGTAAAAATACCATTAGTATGACTTTCGTGACAGCAGCTCCATAACAGATATCTTGATGTGTGTCGCAAACAAATGGAATCTCGCCCTAGAACAACATGAAGAGACCTTTGTAATTGCTTTGCATGATAATCTTATTTGTAAACTTGTGAATAAAAAGCTTGCTCAAAGACCGAAAGATAAACGTGGCAGCAGCTTAAATAGATAAAAACACTTGTTAGGTCCTAGGAGGCTTATTTTAAAATAAGCCTCACCTTGATGAATATTAGCGTTGCTGAACTTCATACACAAAACCGTTCCGTTGAAATGTGTAGGTACCCGTGCGTACATATATCTAATTTATAATCAACAATATTTACATAGCCAAAAATAAAATTGTAATCATAAAAGTAATAAGAAGAATATTTTTATTTAAAAACAAAATGAAAATTACATAATTTGTATTCTTATCAGATTTGCAAGTCGATAAATTATTTATGAAGTTATCAAATTTTTATTTCAGACAAATTTTTTTAGGAATATGCTTCCAATATTTGTCTAAATTACTGGAGGTATTTTGTATTTATTTATGCCATCATTTTATTTGAAATATACTTATTATTTCTATTTTAAGTAAGATAGGTAGACAAATAAAATACCCCTGTTGAGATGGCCCTACCTCACTTTGAAGGATAGGAAAATGTTTAGCGCATATTTTAAGTTTACAAATCGATACTCAATATTCGAATATTAAAAATTTATTTTTATAAGAATTGTTCAAGAAAGTTCGCCTAATTTTTTAAAATATTTGTTTATGTCGTTATGCTTACTTATTAAAAGGTTGTTTTTTTCTTAAAGATGAGCTCAAAATCGTAGTTGTATCAAATTAAAAGCTAATAAATAGCTCCTCAGCTCAAAGCAATTACAATTACTTTAAAATATTATGTTCTTATAGGAATAGGGCTTATCAACGTTGATTATATACGTTGGCGACCTTTACTATTTTACTAATCCGGATTTGTCGTATCGACCATTTTATTTATTCGTACCATACCAGGATAAGAATCGAAATGTGGAACATTCAGATCAGATACATCGAAATTTGTACAAGTTACAGAGAACAATGATAACAAAATATTCGGCCTCAGAGAAATAAGAAGGTTGAGGCTACGAACACTATCTAAGAGGCAACAGCACCTACGTTTTTCTTTGAATAAACTACTCTGCGCCAAAATAATTTTAGTCCAATATCTTTAAATATACTGTTGAATAATTTCATTTATGCTTGTTCTCAACAACTCTGAACAGTTCTTGGTTTTATGTAGAGTACAACAGAGTTCATCAAAAAATCAAAATAATTCCTGAACTGACGAAACAGGGAAATTTTTGGAACATAATGTTTTCATTGTTGCTTACTTTATTTACAATTTTGTCAAAACAATCGACAATTTGTGTATCGCGTTCGCGAGCGTTTTATTTTTAATAAAATAATTTAATTAAATAAAATTTAATTTAATAAAAATCAATCGCATTTTGTCTGTTGTGACGTGCAGTCAAGTTGGTATATTACATTGACCACATTAAATCATATTTCTGTGTAGTTAAAATAACACCAACAAAATAAATAAAATAACAATTATTTCAAGCGGTGCTATACAGTTATTTTGTGTTTTTTCACACAACATTTGATCTTGTGTTGTTTATATCAAAATGTCATTAATTTGTGTAAAAGTGAAGTGTAATAAAGTTATCAATAAAGTGTCTATTCCATGGGAAAATTTTACTGACTGCAAAAATAAAAGCGAGAAAAAAATATAGATTTACTGGTTGTGTACGAAACAAAAATTTTTGTCAGTAAAATTTTACTGAGAAAATAATTATCATTGTGGTAGTGTGCTGCCATAACGTGCTATAAAAAAATGTAAACACTGCACTTTTTATGGCAGCATTGTCAACACATCTACAAAAAATGTATGTAAATGTATGTTCGCCATTTTTATAGTCAAATGTCAGTTTGTTTTTTTATTTCGATACCTAAAATTCGAGTTTTGTTTACATTAGTGAATATTAGTGTATTTAACGTTTTTTTAAGTATTCAAATATACAAAAAAAATCTAAATACTTGTTATAAAATACAAATAATTTTATATTAAACTACATAATAATAAATTAGTATGGAAAATTACGGTAAGTTTGATTGAGCATTATTTTATTTGGTGGATGTAGCATCAAAATATTTTATTGTGTGTTGACGAAATTATTAGATACGTGAGAATTTTGTATTAATCTATTTATATAATTACAGCACCGAGTAAAAAAATTATCGTATTGGAAAATATCCGGGTTGAGCAAGTATCGCAACTGGACGGCAGCGGCAATTCTGTTTAGGCATTATGTTTAGTGGATCTAAATAATCCAAATCTTCCAAATCCATGGTGATATTAATAAAAATTATAAATTAATTATAAAATTAATGGCGATTACAATTTTTTTTTTGTTTGAAACGAACGAAACGAAATTACAACTTTTATGAAAATTTTAGGTTATGTCAAAATGTAATTGTCAAAATTAAACCATAAATTTTGCTATAAAAATGAAATAAAAGATATTTGTTTTCTTTGTCACTCTTATGGAATTTTAAGTATTTTTTTGTTTTCGTTTTTGCAGTAAAAAAATACAGTCAGTAAAAATTTTTCGAGTGTAAGCATGCAAAAAAAATTTCACAAATGTGTGGGATTAAGTGAAAATGAAATCCAATTTTTAAAGAGTCATACGGTGTATTTTCTTGAGACAATTACAACAAAACCACAATGGCTAAAGCAAAAACTAAAGCATTTTAGAATTTTGCTTTGGCTGAATGATAATGCAGATTTGCATTAGTTGAAATAGCTGAATAGCGCTGATTCAGCTAAAGCAAAAATGTTTTAGTTCTCAAGAAAATACGGCTATAATCAAAGCAAATGGACATGTGATTTCTGTTTGTCCTCAAGAAGACAAAGCACCTCTATCGGTGGATGGCCTCAATGGTGATCAAATAACGGAAAACCCTATCAGTCGGCCTCGTGAAACCGACACCCTTGAGACAATTTTTGACAAGATGGAGAAATTGGAATTAACTGTAAACTCTCGATTCGACTCTCTCAACATCTCGGTGGACCAGCTTAATGTCATCGTGACTGAAAACCATGCTCTAAAGACAAGAATAAATTAACTATGTGCAGGAAATACTTTTGGAACTTTCGATCGACTTTGTACCAGAACGAAAATAAAGAGGATACTGTTGTTCACTATTGTTCACTCCGGATTACGAATTCCTATCAGCCATATGGATATTGGTCAATGTCCTCGAGTAGCTTTAGGGCGCGACAACATGAAATTGAAGATTGTTTTAAAGCTAAAATTCACCGAAATGAAAAAATCCAAATTAGAGAAGTTCAAATCGACTAAGTCAATTTCATCGCGAGTTGTCAAACCATTGGCAAATGGACGTATTTATGTACATGAAAGCCTATCATTCTTCAAACGAAAATCATTTCAAGAAACGGCTAAATTGAAAAAGAAAGGTCATCTCAAATTTTTATGGGCCCGGGATGGTAAAATTATAGCGAGACGCTATGTTAAATCCAATGAAGATTTGTTTAAATTAGCAGCCAGGAAAATTTAGTCAAACTTTTTAATATACTAATTACATACTTGTATACTTATACATTACTTTTTTCTCTCTTGCAGTATTTTTTACAAGCTGTTTAATTTAATTAATTTTTTTTTCTCACACTTTTACAGCTTCGTTGATTGTTGAATTTTAATTTTTTGAATTTCGGTTAACATTATTATTTTTTAATAACGGTTTCTTCTGGTTTACTTTTAGATTTTGCTTATTACCAAGGAGTTTAAATAATGACATCACAATTTACGCCTGTTTTATTTGCTCATCAAAACATACGAAGCATGTGCGTAAATTTTAATAACTTTATTTGTCATTTGTGCCTATTGGAATGTTTGCCTTCTCTAAGAATTCTACCCAGGTTTGGATTAATGATTATGAGCTGGATAATTATAAAATAAATAACGTCTCGACATTCGGTAAGTGTAATCAACTACATCGTGCAGGTAGGACTGTTGTGTTTGTTAAAAATAGTTTTAAATGCCATATGAAACCCTTGGTTTATATGAATACAGCAGATGGCGTAGCCGTCTATTGCCCCATTGGTCAGCAACATTTTTGTGTAGTATGCCTATATAGGCTTCATTCTTACAATATATTTGAATTTCTTGATGAATTAAATCATTTCCTGGAAAATGTAAATTCAAAAAACTTAATAATCCTTGGCGATATTAATATTGACATCTTGTCGGTCTCCTCAGCGCAAAATGAATACTTATTATTAATGGCTAGCCATGTAAATGAACCCAAACGTAAATGAACCCAAATGTAAATGAACCCAATGTAAAATGAATGTAAATGAACAAATGAATGTAAATGAACCCAAACGGCGCACTTCTAATACTTGTATTGATCACTTGTTTGTCCGACAAATAATTTTTTGATAAAATAGACTTACTGGTCATTGGTCAAAGTGGTTGATTTGGTAATTAGTGACCATGCTGCATTAATAATTGAATTCAGTCAGTACTTTTCGCAACTACATGATGATAAAATCATAACCAAATTTAGAATTAATGACCCAGCCTTAAATATATCTTTGGCTAACGTATCATGGAACCAAGTTTTAGATAGTACCGATCCGAACAATGCATTTAACAAATTCTTATCTATACTAAAAACCCATGTTGACCGACTCGCTTTCCATACCAAATACACTCAAAAAAACTTTTTAAGCCTTGGATGTCTTTCAAAATCAGGAAACTTATTGATCTCAAAAATAAATTATATAAAAAAGTAAAGAAACATCCACAAAATAGTTCTCTTAAATCTAGATATGCTAACCTGAAGAAAAATGTTTTTCGCAAAAATATAGAAACTATCAAAGAATACTACACGAAGAACTTTCAAATACATTTAGCCAATCCTAAACAGCAATGGGAAATTATTAACTCTGTGGTCGGTTAAGAGGCAAAAACAGTTAAATTTTGCATAAAAGAAGAAACTGGCGTAGAACATGTTGATAATGCAGTAGCCGCCAACATGTTTAATAAATTCTTTGTGGAAATACCAACTCATCTCAACAACAGCATTGATAAAGTGACCTGTAATGTTCAGGAGGAATATGATATGAAGTTCTCCAATTTCAACGAGACCACCAACCTGTTTTTTCTCGCCTGTTGATGGTTGTAAAATACTATCGTTCATAAATAATTTGAAAAATACTGATTCTAGTGGGTTCGATGAAATCTCAAATAGGACTTTAAAACAAATCGCAAGAAACATTATATCGCCTATTGAACATATCTTCAACCTAAGTTTGTTGAAGTAATTTTCCCGACTCGGATGAAAAGAGCTGTAATCATACCTCTATTTAAAAATGGCGATTCAACTAACATATCTAATTTCCGACCTATTTCCAAATTATCTGGATTCTCTAAAATACGGGGGAAAATTATGGAAAAAAAAAATCTTGAGTACCTAAACAAAACAAATTTTCTTAGCAATTGTCAATTTGGTTTTAGACCTCATTTGAATACTGAAGATGCTCTCTTGGGTTATTTTACTGATGTGTATACTAACTTGAACTCAAATCGGAATGGTGGTCTTTTTATCGATGTAACTAAAGCATTTGATACTGTTAATCACGTGTTACTATTGGAAAAATTATCCGTGGCCGGATTTCGCGGTGTTCCATTTGACATGCTGAAATCATTTCAATCGTTTCGTTCACAAATTGTTATGATTGATGACGTGTCCAGTGATTTTGAGTATGCTATTTCTGGGGTACCTCAAGCATCGGTATTGGGTCCTATTCTATTTCTGATCTATGTTAACTCTGATGTTCTGATCTAAGTTACCTAATTTCATTTAAAATAATATATTTTATAATTATCATATAAATAAATAATTTATTGTTTTTTGCCAAGTAAAAATTTGAACTATAATCGAAAACAAAATTTTTTATTTCATTAAGTCACGCCTTTATTCCAGTAAAGACTACCTAAATTTCCGGTCCGATATAATAGTACAATATCACATCATTAATTAGCCTTGTCTTAGCAAGATCACAAAATAATAATTCCAATAAAACTTTAATCTAAAAAATCAATTCACATGGAAGAACCGGCAAGATGGATAATTAAGTAAATTATTTCGTTCTTCTTGAACTTGTGAAATTTTCTCAACATCATCATTAATCAATGGTTACAGTTAGGCCGCAGTATTTCGCTGAACATTTATATTTCAAAGGTGCGAAACCTAACCATAAACTTAACATTAAAGAGGTTTTGTTTATGATTATTAGCCGAATAAGAAAACCACATGTTCGATAAAACTGTCTTACTCCCAGAAAGGTTTGCTGGTAGCCGCTTCTAATAGTTTTTTTTAATTTCGCTTTTAAACTATCGAGTACAAAATCTCCTAAATGTGTCACTCATTGTGCTCATTGCACCCGTATTTATATACCTGGCTGAATATTCTAGATTCTACAAGAACAATCGGTTCTATTCCACATTAATTCTGCTGTAAATTGCAATACCAATAAACGGTTATTAAACTACCTCAAATGATACTTTACTTAAACCTTTATGTCAATAATTTCACTCAAAATGTAATTAAACCAATTTAAGAAAAATTACGCCCAATGGATGAAATCGCAACAATATAATGTATTAAAATAATAAATAAGTATTTTGTGTTTTAGGACACAACGGGTGTTGCTAGATTCCGAGACACGGGAGCTTTTGTTGTGTATCAACACACAATGCAGTTTTAAGTCTAAGGAAAAATGTACCTTCCAAAACATTCGAGAACTTGACGGCATGCATTTAATGGTAATATAATTTTTTTTATTTTATGTAAGGTCATGTCCTTTCCATTTCGGATAATTATGAAATTTGAATTTTTGAATTCAGCTTATGAACGCAAAATAAATCATCGCTACAAAAACAGCTGTGGTAAAGCCTTAAGGAACAAAACATTTAAAAGTGAAATCGAGTTATATATGGGCAGAGGTTTATAAAGGTGTATGTATATTTGTTATGCGATACAGCAAAAACGATTTGGAAATGAAAAATACATATTTCATGGTTTTTAAGAAAAATCCATGTTCATAGTCCATGAGACCCTACTCCAATTTATGTAAAATTTATTATGCCATAAAGGTCAATTTTTATAAATACTATTGTTTACACCTATAAAGCATTATACATATAAATATTAAACGATCTTTTAGTAGGGGCGTTCGAAATTTGTTAGGTTATGACAGCCATGTTGTTAAATCAAAATCTGTCAAATTTGTTATGCATTTTTCAGTATAGTGTATAGCAAATCACCATGGAAGGTTGTAGCGTTGAACAACGTGTCGAAATAGTCAAATTTTATTTTCAAAATAAGTGGTCCGTTAGGAAAATCTTTCGCGTATTACGTGATTGGCATCGCCTCACCACAAACGTTCTGCCGAGTCGACTATTCGATGTTTTGTAGTCAAATTCGAGTCAACCGGTTCGATAAATATTCAGCCACCACTCGTACGTCACCAAAATGCATTTTTATCAAAAATCATTTTTATCGATGAGGCCCATTTTTTGATGAATCGGTCCGTACTTATTCCAAAACGAAACTGGAAAAAATAAATGGAACTACGTGTCAAACAGCGCATGCCACGATGGACATTCTGCCCAAGTGATTTGTGGACATGGTTATCCCCCGTGGCGGTGACTTGAACTGACCATCGAGATGGTGCGATTAAACGCCTTTAAACTGCCCTCAAAGTCAAAATAAAGAACGCAATCCAGCAAATTCGGTCACATTTTTGCGCCAAAGTTATCGAAAATTGGACCTCCCTAATCCATATGCCACCATATTCCTAATTTAATGCTATAAAATATTCTTTCAAACACAAAAAATTGAATGGATATCGCCAACACCATTTGATTGTATACATTTAAAAATCGGGCGCCCGTTCCCACTCCTCTTCCACATCCATATCACAAACTAATTTCCCTTCGACATCCAAATATCTCCCTTGGTCAATTCTGGCTCCCCTAGATCAAATGCAACTAGAGGGCAGAAGCGAAACACAAAATGTTGAACAAAAAAAAAAAAAAATTGTATTACTTAAAAATAATGAATTAAAATTAAGTTTTATATATTTATAAATTTTAATATTTGTTACTTTCAAATAAATAAAAAAAAGGTTATAACTATTTACTCATACAATCTTCTTAGCAAAAACCTCCTCAAACAATATTTGCATACGATTATTATCTTCGAGAACAGAAGGTAGGTCAGTCTTATCTATTGTGACTTGCAAAACGCAAAGTCTGAGCACTCTCGTTGTGGTGTGATCCGTACTCCCCACTGCTCCACTATCATTATCCATGAATAGTAAACTTATTACCCAAGACCATGAGTTGAAATCATTTCCTCTTTGCAATAAGCAATACCTAACACATATTTTTGTAAATTTTAGTCAATAGAAATTATCTTCCAAAGTCACAAACGCTCTAACATACAGATTTACATTTTAAATTATACACACATGCAAATGTAATTGAATGTTAAAACTCCGAACAATTTGTTTTACTTTATCATCTAAATTTTGAAATTTTAATTAAGGAACTGCATTCATATTCAAGACAAACAATAGATTTAATTTTAAGAAAATTTAATCATTTTTTATGAAAAAGTTATTATTTTATGGGAATTTAAATTAAACATCATTGTTCCCCATAAAATCCAAACACAAAGGACTTTAATTAAATTGTAGAATTACTTCTATTTTTGCTTTGATATACATTTTGTACGTACCTAAATAATAGATTTCACTTATAGCAATATTTTAAGTGCAATTTTAATTGTTTAAGAGCCATCAAAAATAAAGTTCGCGCGTCTAAAGAGTATCGACATGAAATTTATACAGGTATTTCAACAAGAAGTGTTCTGTGAACATTCCGACACAACAAACAAACCAAACTTTTTGGTTGGAAAGCACAACACAAAATCAAGTGGTATTTTATTTACAAAAAGCAGCGGGACACAACGGATAAAACGACAGACAATATTATCACATTTATATAGATAAAAATGACTAAATACCTGTTGGTGGTACAAGAAAATTGATTTATTAGAATATAATCAATATTACATCGCACATCCAGCTGAGGTATTATTTCCCCATTTTCATTTCATCATGTTGCGTTCTTAACACTGTAAAAGTGTTTTTTTGTTTGTTTGTTGAAGAAAGCGGATCGCTACTCGACCCAATTAATAACAACCGTATATACTTTATTCAACGTAGCTATATAAAGAAACATTGACATTCTGTTTGCTGCAATTCAATTTGAAAATTAACAACAACAAAATATAATCTTTCTGTTTTTAATTAAAAATTTAAATAAGGAAAATGCGTTGAACTAAAATTATATCTTCTACTACTTGCTGCTAAGACGGAAGTTTTATTATTCTATTTTTTGTTAAATTCTGTTTTAATATTTTATGTGAACAATTAACTTGTTCATGTGAATTTTGAAATTTATTTAAAGATTGTAAAATACTAGAGATAAAAAATATTTGGTGCGAAGGAAGATTAAAAGGTTTACATTATAAGACAGATAACAAAAGGAATAACAGAAAATGGCTTCTGATTGTTGGCTTTGCGCCAAAAATTGTACTGAAAATAGTTGATCCACTCCTACCTGTGTATATTCGATTAAAAACTGTATTTCAACAGTTTTCGGTTTGAAAATAAATATGAAATTAAATTGGTTATATTACATCTTCTAATCTGATGATGCTGCAGATACGCGGATCGAATAATTTCAAAGATTTCACATTTGTTAAGAGATCTAATATCTCCAAAATTTCTTTGTTTTTAGTACATATTACGATTTATTTATCAGTAGCACTATTTTGGCTTTCCCTGGGAAAAAGAAATGGGAAAAATATTTTCATAGAATTCACGATACAAAAATCTGCTCTGCAGATAGGCTTAATAGCTTGTATTTAAAATAAACAACTAAATTGGTGAAACACATTTATTATTCTTATCTACTCAAACACATTAAAAAACTTGAAATCGACAATGAGGGAAATAAAATGAAAAGTAAAGTTTATCGGATACACTCGAACTATACGTCCCTTAAGCTAGCAGAACCCATACTGAAGAACATTACAAGATAGTATGGATAATTAAAAGCTAATTAGAAATGCCGCATTAAAAAACTTTGGGCTTCACCCCTTCCAACTAAAACGCGGGTTCTGCTAGCTTTAGAAAAAGTTAGCAGAACCCATATCAAAAACTGATTTAAAAACAATTGGAAAAGTAAAGGTTCATTTTAGGCTAATTAAATGCCCTATTTAAATTTTTTTATTCTGCTCGATCTAGAAAATGCAAAAGGCTTTATCAGTCCATTCTTCAAACAATAGTAGATCCTGTATCTGGTTGAAATCGATCTGAAAAACTTCCTGTTAAATTAATTTCGATTAGGCAGTGATCTGAAATTTTTAAGTCTAATATACTGTAAGAATTTGACGGAAAATACCTTTGATCAAATCGGTAGAGTACATTATCAATACAAGTAGCTGTGGTATTTGTAATTCGTGTTAGTTCAAGAATATTATCTAATCCATGTGCAGATAATAAAAGCAGCAGCCTATCCAGCATTGCATTCTGCTTGAGAAAGTCAATGTTAAAGTCACAAATGATAATTAAGTTAGAGTGGGATAGATCCTCCAAAAGCATACTGAATTCATCAATAAAACTGGAGATATCTCTATAGCCAAGACGATATATACAAATAACACAAACTAATTTAGAACTTATAAAGAAGGTCAGACCGCGTCGAACGTTTGGAAAAGTAGATTAAATTGTTTGCAATTCAGACTGCTATTGGTATAAACAGCTACACCTCCCGAACGCTGGCATGATAAGCAAGATGTGAATAGATCAGGAATGTTTGCAGGAATTCAAGCTCCCTAACGGATATTTCATTGGATTAATTAAAACTTTTATGATTCTGTTAAATGCATGATTTTTGAATTAGTTTTAAGGAATGAACCGCTGTGTAAGTGAGAATTTGACTTTGTGCATCAGTGTGAGTTTGTACGTTCGTGCTTGTGGGTTTTAAATTTTTGTTTCAAGATTATCGAATTTTAGAGAATGCCCAAGTATAAAATGTTTCCAAATCTTTCAAAGCAATCCATTAAAAGATGACTTTTTAACCCGCACCCAAAATCTGCCACAACTTCAACAAATCCTGATAAACAACCGTCAACTAGCGCAGATAATAGTTTCTTATCAAACCAATTTCCTTGTACTCTTGAAGAACAATGCTTCACAAATTCAATGAACATTGAACTGAATGAAGAAGATAGCGACCTCTATTAAGTCACTACTTAATTTATAACATTCATTGTTTGTCACATTTAGCAGAAGATGTCAAGTCATTTAGCAATTTGAACGAATTTTCAGCTTTTGAGTTTGAATGATACATGCACAAAATAAAATGTTTACTGAGAAAGCATAAACAACCATTAACAAAACTGTGTAACAGAATCTGCAAAATAACAAACGCCAACTCGAATCAAGGGCCAAGTGAATACAAATAAGTGCTTTTACCTCAATTTGAGAATTTATTATCAGTTTAACCTTTAAAGCACCGATCTAATTTTAGAACCCGAAAGACTGAGTGGGGTCACTATGTTTCCCCCAGTTAAAAAGTGGATTTATATGTCTCCTATTTTTAATTTTAAGTAGTTTATTATTAAAAAAAAGAGTTATGTTATATTTTTCACCAACATTTATTCATTAATTTAAAATAAAAATACATTCTGGTTTATTTCATTATTATTTGTAATTATGGTTTTTTACCATAAATTATTTCATTTTTCCAATATCATGTTTCATATTTTAATTTTAAAACAAAATAACAGTGCACATACGCTTCCGAATCACATAGTCCATCAATTTTACCTTCACTATCAGAATGAACGGAGCCGCCCGAAACGCGATATTTCGAAACGAGATATGACAAAACAAGAAATGGTACAAAACGCGATATTCCAAAACGCAATATGGTACAAAACACGATATGGTACAAAACACGATATTTCAAAACGCGATATTTCAAAATGCGATCTGGTACAAAACGCGATATGGTACAAAACGCGATATTTTAAAACGCGATATTTCAAAACGCGACAAGGTACAAAACGCGATGTGGTACAAAACGCGATATCTTGAAACGCGATATTTCAAAATGCGATATGGTACAAAACGCGATATTTCAAAACGCAATATTTCAAAACGCGACATGGTACGAAAAGCGACATGGTACAAAACGCGTTATTTTAAAACGCGATACTTCAAAACGCGATATGGTACAGAAGAATGTGCATTGCGAAGCGACAGGAGCGCAACGACCTGATATCACCCGGTCCTATACTCCCGCTTTTATCGACTTTTAAATTCCTATAAACTGAAATATTTTCTAAAGAGCGGAGCGACTGGAGCGCAGCGACTGGAGTGCAGCGACCCGCCTGATATAACAACGGGCTGTCCTTCCGTTTCTGTCGATTTTTAAATTCGTACAAACTGAAGTTTTTTTTCCTAACTAAGGAGCGAAGTGCTTACCTGATATAACCCGATCCTATACTCCCGCTAATATCGGTTTTTAAATTCCTATAAACTGAAATTAAATTTCCCCTTTTCCAGAATGTACGTTGCGAAGCGACCGAGGCCGACCTGCCTGATATAACCCGATCCTAAACTCCCTCTCCTCTCGATTTTTAAATTTTTATAAACTGAAATTAAATTTCCCCCTTTCCAGAATGTACATTACGAAGCGACGGGAGCGCAGCGATTCACCTGATATAACCCGGTCCTATAGTCCCGCTTTTATCGATTTTTAAATTCCTATAAACTGAAATTTTTCCTAACTAAGGAGCGACGCGACTGGAGCGCAGTGACCCGCCTGGTATAATCCGTTGCTGTACTCCCGAACTGCTGAAGTTTTTCTTTCTAACTAAAGAGCGAAATGCTCACCTGATATAATCTGGTTTTTAAATTCTTTAAACTGAAATTAAATTTCTCCTGATATAACCCGATCCTAAACTCCCACTCCTATCGATTTTTAAATTCCTCTAAACTGAAATTAAATTTCCCCATCACCCGCCTGATTTAACCCGATCCTAAATTCCCGCTACTATCGATTTTTAAATTCTTATAAACAGAAATTAAATTTCCCCTTCTCCAGAATGTACATTGCGAAGGCGAAGGGAGCGCAGCCACTCGCCTGATGTAATCCGATCCTATACTTCCGCTTCTATCCATTTTTAAATTCTTATAAACTGAATATTAATTTCCCCTTCACCCTCCTAATATAACCCGACCCTAAATTCCCTCTTCTATCGATTTTTAAATTTTTATAAACTGAAATTAAATTTCCCCTTTTCCAGAATGCACATTACGAAGTGACGGGAGCGCAGCGATTCGTCTGATATAACCCGACCTGATACTCCCGCTCTTATCGATTTTTAAATTCCTATAAACTGAAGTTTTTTTTCTAACTAGGGAGCGACGCGCTCACCTGATATAACTCTATCCTATACTCCTGCTAGTATCGGTCTTTAAATTCCCATAAACTGAAATTAAATTTTCCCTTTTCCAGAATGTACGTTGCGAAGCGACCGGAGCCGACCCGCCTGATATAACCCAATCCTAAACTGCCACTCCTATCGATTTTTAAATTCCTTTAAACTAAAATTAAATGTCCCCTATGTGGATTATAAAAAAAAATTGAAATAAAATAATTGAAATAACAGTAAATTTTTTTATTTCTATAAAAGTTGGGATTTGGGGCGGTAGCCCTCAATCTTAAGGTATAAAATGATTTAAAATAATCATAAAAGCATTTGTGCTTAGAAAAAAGAAAATATTTTTTCGCGTTTGGGTTGTCTTTTAAGACCATTTGGGGCATTTAGGGCCACTTGGGATCATTGAGAGCTACTTGAGGTCATTTCTGGATATTTTCATGGCCATATTCGTAATCAGCATTCTAAAGTACCTTAGTATACCGATTTTCAGAATTTTTGGAGGTATATAACCTATTCGGAAGTATAACCACGCAGTTACAATTGTAGGCCGTCAATTTATATCAGGTGCAAATTGAATGAAAAATTGAATTTTATTAAAACCTTTAATGTTGGGCATTTCTGTATCTTGGACACTTTCATTCAGTCCCTTGAAATTTCAAATTTTTATTTTTACAAAAATGGTAAAAATATTCTGTATATTGACAACCTCTTTATATTGTAACTTGGACACTTTGAAAATTTTCGTCTAATCTTTAATAAATTACCCTTTATATATTGGACACGAACACTTTTGTTCAATACCAGTACTTCGATTTAATGATAAAAAATATCATGTTTTGTACCATCCATATCGCGTTTTGTGCCGTATCACATTTTGAAATATCACGTTTCGAAATATCGTGTTTTGTACCATATCGCGTTTTGAAATATTGCGTTTTGAAATATCGCGTTTTGTACCGTATCCCGTTTTCTACCATCTCGCGTTTTGAAATATCGCGTTTTGAAATATCGCGTTTTGTACCATATTGCGTTTTGTACCATATCACGTTTTGAAATATCTCGTTTTGAAATATCGCGTTTTGAAAAATCGCGTTTTGAAATATCGCGTTTCAAATGGGACCCCAGAATGAAATAGATGAAAGGAATGAAAATACACAACCGCCAGACTCAAAGATTCACTTCGAGGTACCCTTTTACAGTAAACAAAAAAAAAATGAAAGGAAAACTTAAATAATAATATGGGGCACCATAGGTCCCCCGAACAAATAATTTACCTTTTTATAATAAACTAACCGGTTAAAATTCACTTCACTACAACACTCTATGAACTCTACTATATGAATGGGCTTCACGAAAGGAGAATATAATAAAAAACATATAAGCGATGTAATTAAGGAAAAACATTTTTTCGGGTAACCTCTTTAAAGGTTAAAAGAGTATTTCTTGTAAAACTAGTACAAAACGATTTATGATGCGAGTACTACTTAACTGTACTTTACCAATTTTAAATATCTGTTTTGTTCCATCGCCACTGTTAAAGATGTTTAACAAAATAAAATTAAAGTAAACCGATGGATTTTAATGAAAGATAAAGACATCATAAAGTTTGAATATGCAAGCACAACATTTATGTGGGGCAGGAAAATGAAAATAATTACAGATTTCTACAACTTACTCATTGCATCTAACAAATAAGATAATTATCAAACCTCTCTGATAAGTGACGAGATTATTGAGAAGCTTAATATTAACTGTATCCATAAGAAGCTTTTTGCAATGAAGAGTAATCACCATGATTTTTACGTTTTTTCCGCTTCTTCACTCTATAATTTGACATTTTAAAATAATATGATTTTCAACGAATCTTAATATTTTCAGTTTTATTTCTAGAAGCTCAGTTATAGAAACATTGAGCAAAGAGTGCAAGAAAGAGTGTGAAAGAAAAACAAAAGAACACACTATTGTGTGTTTGAAATGGATACAGAATGGGGTAGTTGCTTGGCCAAAAAATTATAAGCGGGCAATTAAGAAACACTTGGATCCAAACCTGAATTGGGATACTTTTAAATGTACAATTTTAAAAGAACGGATAAACGATTGGAACGAGGCAAAGCAGAAGGAACGATATATGTTTCAAATTCAGAATGCGATGAAGAGAAAAATACAAAAAATCTTACCAAATAAACATTTTTAATGAAATATTTGAATCGGCAACTAAACTTGAAGAACTAACAGAAAGTTCACCTGAAAATGTCATTAATTCGACAATTGTATGGAAGGACCCAAATGACATACAAATTCCAAAATTAACCCCAATAATTTATAATAACACTCCACAACAAAATATTTTAACATAAGACGATCATACAGCGAAAAGTAACATCATTACCCAGTATTCCATTCTGATTGTTTCATTGGAGAATACTCAAATAATCAAAATACCCACACAACGGAAATAAACAGCATTGCTAATAAAACCTATAACAAACTAAAACACTTGGAACAAAAAATTAAAAAAAAAAACAACAAAATTATCATAAAAGAAACAAGTTACACATAACAAACGTACTTCAAAATCAGGAGAAAATATTAACAAACCAAAAGGACATCAAAGAAATTTTACAGTTACTTATAAATGTTCTGCCAAAAAAATCACACAATCAAATTATGTGAAAACTACTTACAGTATTCATTTTCTTTCAGACTCTTCACCTAAACAAATTAGCAGCTAAAAAGCCCAATAAGACAGAGTTCCTTGCAAAAGGTACAATTTAAAGACTTAAAATTCAGAATATCAAAATTAGGCTAAACTTTACTGTATGACAACATTTGCGGTCAAAAATGGAACTATCACAGCCGAATAGAAATGGTGAATCTGAAAATTTCTATAAACACTAGATATTTCTCTTCTTCGCCTCATGGAGGCTTAACATCGAGTAGTTCGTATCGTCGGGACTAGATGTCTCCGAAACTTAAAATCCAATTGGCGCCACCGTCTATGTCATAGCAAATGTTGACCTATACTAAAGTTTTCCCAAATTTAATAAATTTTGTTCACTTGATTATTAAAATCATTCATTCAAATAAAAAGTATATCTTTATGTTTTTAATATAATTCATATAGTTAATAGATTAATAAACGAATAACCCATTTTTTATACCTTATTAATTAATTTTATCATAATGAGTATAAGTGCTACTCATAGATTCCGATTCGATTATACGTAAATTTAGATTGAGAAACTTGAATATGTAATTTTTATTTTTATATTTAAATATTGAACTATTTATGTTATTTTATTATACATTATATTCATTTATGTGTAATGAATTCGTACGACAATAAAATAAATATTTATTAAAATAATACTTCTATCTATTTAGTTTTACATTTTTCACTTTACATAATCGTTATATTATGCAATTATTAATGAACTGTAAAATAATTCACGATCTTCTAAGTCTAAGTTATTTATCAAAAGCAAGTCTATTTATTATGATAAGTTTGGTTATTTATCAAAAGGAACGACTAAAATAGTATATATCCACAGAAGGGCGGTTTATGGTACACCAATAGATTACTTGACTAATTCGCAAAAATAGACGGTCTATTTTACGGAAAGTTTACTGACGTTTGTTTCATAAGTGGACCGTAAACTGACGTACTCTTGATGTCAAATAATTTAGAAATTCATTAAAATGGACAATTTAATGTACGACATGTTTACTTACATTTGTTCGACAAGTTGATAGGAGAATGACGTAAAGTTCTTACCAAAATAGTTTAGAACTACACTTAAAAGGACGGTTAATTGTATGAAAAATGTAATGACATATGATCAAGAAGTAGACCATAAACTAACCAGCGGTCTTCGTGCAGACAAAAAACATTGCCCAAGGTGTTCCAATGCCCGGTTTTTTATTGTACTTGAGGAAAGGAAAGTTTGACAAAATACAGTTCGGTCCTACGGTTCCACATAGGTTATTTTGCAATACAAAATTTTCAAATTGTTTTTCGGGTTGGGACCTTTTTTCAGTCACATTTTTAACAAATTTTCTGACTTAACAAAAGTGTTTTATAAAAACAAATTTAATTTCAAAATGACACAAGAAAGGCATATTTTATGTCATTTTACAAATATATTTTTAATTTATTTTCAAAATGACTTAAAAACGGCATTATTTTATTTCAGATTGTAAACATAAAATTTACATTTGTTTTTAATACACATAGAATGCATGCGTTTCATTAATGAAAATATAAAACATAACTACTCGTAAGTGGGCTTTTTATGCCATTTATAAACACACAATTTATACTTTTTATAAACACACTTCTTAAATCATTTTCAAAATGGCTTATGATTTGCATTAATAAAGTCAGCTTTTTTTATTTCATTTTCATTACAGATTTTAAGTCAATTTTAAAATGAAATAAAAACGCTGGTTTGAAGTCCGAAAACACATCATTTTTAAGTCAGCCTTTTTTAATTCAGGGAGCTATAACTTTATACTCATTTATGAAATATCCTAGTCAAATTTCAGAGAGCCTTATTCCAGAACTAGGTTGGTCTTGATATACTTAAAATTGAAATACGGAGATAGAGATCTATAAACATGTGAGGAATATAGGTCTAGGGGTATTACCAATTTCATGAGAACCATTAATTAATTGATTAAATTTAATCGATTTCAAAATAGTTTATAATCAAGTCGATTCAATATATATCTTCTATTCTCAATATCTTCTATTCTTCTATATTTTTATATGAAAATTTTTAAATGTCGAAATAGAAGGAAAAAATAGAAGAATTGCTATTCCATATTAAAAATAAACAAATATTTTGATTTTTTCGTTTGAAGGTTTTTACTTAAAATAGAAGACATAAAAATGCGACTTATATGACAAGAAGAAATAGATTTTTTTCGATTGTTATCAAAAGCGGGTTGTGTTCTGATTAAATCTACATAATTTATAATTGAATTTTTGTTTAATGCGAAGTGAAAGAATCCGCCAAAAGCGTATTCCTGCGTAAATAAATTTATTAATTATTTAATAAAAATTAATTAAATAAATTTCTTTAGACAAAAACTAACAACGAGAATGAAGGATGTAAGAATAAACGAGGATCCGTTTAAGCTTCCTGATAGTGTATTCCACAAGTACTTTTGATTGCAAAACGGAAATTTGTGACACTGGCAACCGATTTAGTAGCAAAATCTTGAAGCTCGATTGAAGCTCCCTATACCATATGTATTAATTATTTGGAAATGCAATTAGGGTACATAAATGAGTCTTATTACTTAGGTACTTGCTATTTTATATTTTTATGAGCAAGGGAGCTATCAAGCTTCCGTTGGTAGCAACAATGTATTGGGCCTGTCACAACCTACTGTGTCAAGATGTATTCACAATGTAACTTGCCTTATAAACAAATATTTGGTGCCAAAGCACATAACATTGCTTCATATAATAATTTCAAGTGTTTCACGTGTCTGATTTGACAACATCTAAAATGAACCCGTACTCCACATAGCAAGCAAAGCTTTAAACTTAGTGTGCACTCGTAATATTTTACTTGAGTATTACACTTGCACAATTAAGAAAACTGACGAGTACGATAAATTTGACGGCCTATAGAAAATTTAAATTAGTTAACAAATTTCAGTTTGTTGTTGTTTAATATTTCATTTAGAGGCACTATTAGCTCTCAACAATCTTTAAGATCTTACAATGCTTTAATCCTAGATTATTTATTAGGACAAATTTCGAACAGTAATGAACGAGTACAAAATTTAATTATATTATGCATTAAAAACTAGCTTTTTACTAGCACTAAGGTGAAACAAGAAGTATATTGCATAAAATCGATTTCTAAAGTGCAGGTATCCTCAAGATTAACCGGAACATTTTACAAAGATTAAAAAAGAAAAAAATTAACTCAAGGTAAAAAACAAATCGTAACACTAAAACGTAACTCCTCCATAACTAGACCTACATCAAATACTAGAAATAGTTTCGATTAACAAATTTTCGGTGTTATTGAGGAGGCAAATAAAAAAATATTGGATGATGGAGTTCAGAAAACTCGCAGTGACTAACTAAATTGGATGGTTAAATGAGCTTCGTTGCTTAAAACGCATAGCTTTTTGTAGTTTACTCGAAATTCTAAAATTCTAGTAAGACAATCTCGGGCTTTCCGACATCCGACTATTAAACTTAGGTATTGTCAACTCTCACGTGCGGAAAGAGATAACTAAGACATTTCGTCTCCAACAACGAAATACACTGAAATTATGATCTGCTTAAGACAGATTTGATTGGATTTCAAAATAATAATAATAATTACATAATAATGCGATTTTTTAAATAAGACTTATATTATACACGTCTTTACCATACGAAGTAAAGAAATTTTTGACTGTTGTAATGTTCTCGTGAAACATTTGGTTTGTTTTATAAGTCTATCTAACCGTATCTTCATTTGAATTTCAAATAACTCCCGACTCCGTTATTTTTCAATATGATTTTGAGGGCTATGTGTGATTCTAGATGGCTTTGATGTATATGCAACAATTTACGTTTCTAGCAATTATATTTTTTGAGCTGTTAAGGATATAAAATAATTAAAATTTCGTTTTGACGTTTAATGTTCACTGCGATTCAATGAATTCTTCTATTCTTCTTGAAAAATTTTCCTCACTAAAACAGAAAAAATCAAAAATAGAAGAATCTTCTATTTTGCTATTCAGTGTAGCAGTGGGATTGTAATCTTCTATTTTTATTATTGAAAGTTCCAAATCGAATTGTTTTCTTCTATTTTTATTTTCATAAAGTATGCCGTGCTAAAATTTCATGGGAAAAAAACTCAATGTGCATATCCATACTACGGTAACTTGAATCCGGTAACTACTTCGTTTCTTTCCCCTTTATCTATAAATGTTTTTTATTTTATAGGTAAAGGGGAAAGAAACGAAGTAGTTACCGGATTCAAGTTACCGTAGTGTGGATATGCACAATGAGCTTATTTTTAATGCGCTAGTAGATGTCACATTCCCAACTTTAACAGCGCATTTATGCTGTAATATCCTTTTCTGCAAATGTATAAATTGCCAGGTGTCTCAACAGAATTTTCTGGTGGGGCGATAATGGTTATTTAGACACCGTCAATAGCACCGATTATATTCCTCATTCCATATTTGTCCTGAAACCTGTAAATGGAACATTACGAAATTTTATAAATTAATAAATATGATACATTTTTTTCATAACTTGATTTGTTTCTAGTTTTTTCTAAAATAGTTTTAGGCAATGTTACGTGTTTTGGCACCAAATATTTGTTTAGGCAAGTTACATTGTGAATACATCTTGACACACTAAGTTGTGACAGGCCCAACACATTGTTGCTACCAATGGAAGCTTGATAGCTCCCTTGCCCACAAAAATGCAAAGTAGCAAGTACCTAAGTAATAAGACTCATTTATGTACCCTAATTGCATTTCCAAATAATTAATACATACTTGTAATTTAAATGGTATTGAGTTGAAGCTCGATTTTGCTACTAAATCGGTTACGAGCATCACAACAATTCCCTTTTGCAATCAAAAGTACTTGTGGCATACACTATCAGGAAACTGAAACGGATCCTCGTTTATTCTTATATCCTTCAGTCTCATTTATGGTTTTTGTCTAAAGAAATTTATTTAATTAATTTTTATTAAATAATTAAATAAATTTACTTACGAACCAATACGTTTTTGGCGGATTCTTTCACTTCGCATTAAACAAAAATTCATTTTTAAATTGTGAAGATTTAATCAGAACACAACCCGCTTTTGATAACAATCGAAAAAATCTATTTCTTCTTGTCATAAAAGTCTCATTTTTATATCTTCTATTTTTAGTAAAAACCTTCAAGCGAAAAAATCAAAATATTTGTTTATTTTTAATATGGAATAGCAATTCTTCTATTTTTTCCTTCTATTTCGACATTTAATAATTTTCATATAAAAATATAGAAGAATAGAAGATATTGAGAATAGCAGATTTATATTGAATCAACTTAAATATTTTGTATAAAATTTGCACCTTTAAAATTACCCTTACCACAACCCATAACAAGTTGAACTATAGTTTGGGAACAGATGCTATTTAGAATAACTTATATTCATAAGATTAATGTTGAAATTTAAATGGGAACACAAGATATGGGCCATCAAAGTCTAAATATGAACCTACGAAGAGTGTGAAGTTTTGACATTTGTTTTGGTTTTGTGTAATAATACATTTTTGACATTATAGCAAGAGCAAATAGAAGAAAAAAATTCGATTTGGAACTTTTAATAATGAAAATAGAAGATTAGGATCCCACTGATACACTGAATAGCAAAACAGAAGATTCTTCTATTATTGATTTCTTCTGTTTGAGTGAAGAAGATTTTTCAAGAAGAATAGAAGAATCCATTGAATCGACGTGAATATTACGAAAAAATCGGGGCAAAAGAATTTTAGTATTTTTTTAGTGTCGATATTTTTCAAAATATTTGTTTATTATCTTTTTAATAACATCGTTCAGGTGAAATATAATACGGAATACAAATGAGTACTTATTTGTCAATATGTACTGTCGTTTTCAGAGAAGTTTTGTTATTTTCAGCGAACTGTTGTTTTCAGTGGATTGTCGCTTTCGATAAATTGTGGCACTACCATATTAAGTAACAAATGATTTAAATAAATTAGAAGTTCAATATAATTGTTTTCTTAAATTTTGTGCTGGGTGCTTTTAAAGGTACCAACTCTAAGTCAAAATATATTTTTATTGAAAAGCTGGAGGGCTATTATGAAACTGGATTTGCTATCGAAAAATTCGATATATAAAAATTTAATCCGCCATGAAACACGAGCGAATTGTCAAATTTAAAAGAATTAAGTTTATAGCAGAAGGAATGAAATTTTGGTTTATTGGGCTTATTTGTGTTCACTGGTTCGTAAACTGTCAAAAAAAATCAATATACAAAAGTACCATTTGTAATTTGTTTTTATTGAGGTATTAAAACTAAACAAAAATTTCAAACATTTTTTTGAAAGTGTGTTTATTAATACTTGATTTAAATTGATTGAGTGATTGGTGTCAATGAATATGGAAACACTTGGATTTTTTGTCCATTCCAGCGACGAATATTCTGAGGAAGATCAAATGACGCCAGCTTTTTTATAAAAAAACAACTACGGTCTAATTCTAATCCGTCAGATATGTCGAATAAAAGGTAATACAAATTACAAATGTTTTTTGTACTCGTATATTTAATTAATTTAATCATTATTTTTAAACCAAAAATTATTTAAATAAACCTATTGAATTATTCAAAGGGTTAAAGGTTGTTTAAACTATTTTGAATGAAACGGAACGCCACTTCGAACCAACGACGAATAACGAGTAATACCACCAATATTGAAACTAGCAAATGCTCTTCGATTTTTTGCGGAAGGTAGTTATTAGGAGGCAGTAGGCTAGGATTTCCTTATTGGCATAGCCCAGCCACCGTTTCGGTAGTATTACGCGAAACTTTGAATATTTTGAATACATTCATGTGTGAGAAATACATAAATTTTGATCCATCAGAGACTGAGCCAGCAAAGTCGAAAGAATACTTCTTTCCGGATTTCCGGGTCCAGGGATGCATCGATGGAACAAATATAAACATAATAAGGCCAGTTAAAAAGGAACATAACTTTTTAAAAGAAATGGCTCACACAGTTTAAATGTAATGATGGTGTATAACGATATATTATTTAAAAAACTTAATTAACAGTAGGTTCAACAAGATTTTGTACGGCATAACTGCACTTAAAACTATAGAAATAAACATGGGCAGGGCTTATATAGGTTTTCTATTAAACTCTTTTGGGCGGTCTAAAACAAAAATTAGTTTAATTGTAACTGTTTAGCGGATAACATGAAAGAAATGAGGTCGATTTATAAAAAAAACAATTTGAAGCGGTATTTTTAAATGCACTTCCGAAAGGACCAAAAATGTCGGTTGTAATTGCAGCAAAATATATAAAAAAAAATCGAAAACATATGTTCAGAAGAGGATTATACATTATTCAATGTATAAAAGTGTTAACGATTTGTTAGATAAAGGGAAAATCCGAGTCACTCCAAAAGACGAGGATGAGACCATTATACAGTTATTTGCTGAAAATTCTTCGTTTACGGTGGATGCAGCTGTGGTAAAATTGGCGAAAAAGAATATTACTGTACCAATAAAACCATCCGAAGGAGAATTATAGAACATGGATACGCATATGGAAATACTTTGGTCAAACCACTTGAATAAAATTTATTCACGAGGTTTGTTACCATCTGTCCTTAAATGGTTTGGAGTAGGAAACTCTAAATGGATCTACCAAGAAGAAAAACAAAACACCATAGCATACTCTGTTCGGAATTTAAACTGAAAAAGAGCATCACAACATTGGATTGGCCATCCCTGTCACCTGATTCCAATCTGATTGAAATTTGTAGGCACTCATGAAGAGTAAGCCGAAAATTTACCACATAAAAAATTTGAGCGTTCTAGTGCGAGTTGTCTGGAAGATATGGGAAAATTAATCACCACAGTATGCAAAAAATTTAGTTGATGGTATGGACAAAACTACCAACATTTTTCGAAAGTGAATTAATTTCATAATAGACCCCTGGTTGCCCTGGCAAAATTTATCTGCCAAAAATACAATGTAAAAGGTGCTTTACTTTTGCTATCAGAGGGTGGTCGACATCAAAATCACTTTCAAACCATTGAACGTTTGATCACATTTTTAATCAGCGAAACGGATATGTTGCCAAAATACAGACTGCCCAGTATCGATCAACTATTGCGAGCGACTTGAAATAAAAATTTACGATAGGGGGGGTAAAACTGTGGTTAAAAGGTTATATTTGAAAAATTTCGCCACTGACGTCTCGTATAGCCTAGAGTCAATCACAATCAGCTGCTGGATTAATCAATCAAAATATGTGACGTCTGGAGACATTTTTTTTTCTTTTGTAGATAGCACACGTAGAATTCGTAAGATCTATAATAATATGAAAGAAATGATAAAGTGGCAGGATATAATTTTTATTGGTTGTTTAATCGACGACCTGTTTGGAAGCTGCCCCAATAAAAATGTAAATAAGATCAATGCGAAATGTTTGAGAAGAGAGTTTACCATGGTATGAGCTACATCCAAAATACAGTGGATGCCTTAATAAGACTTGGTACTTTATACAATTGGTATTTATTTACAGGTATATGTCTTATAATACTCGTACATTATGTTTGTTGTTTTTGGACGTAAATGTGGTTGTACGTACATAATAAATAAATAAAAGTACTTAGTAAAAGCTTTTAGTTGATTTAATTACCAACAAATTAGCGTTTTATTTGTATAGAATCCAATATAATATCACGTTTAGGTTAAGGGTCATAAAAGTAATCAATAATGCCACAACTGCCCTAAATTCCTTTCCACGTGTATATTAATGTCATACAGGAATTCCATTATCAATATTTAATAAAATTTCTTCGATGTAATTTTATTTTGTTGTTCGTTCGGTTTCCCAAAGAAAATCATAAAACATATAGTAAATTTGTCGCTTCGAATGGGGTTCATTTGAATCGGGCAACATTTTTATTGTTTTTCGAACAACGGTTGTATTAATCGAGAATACATATGTTGTACATATTTACGACACATAATCATTAAAATTTAATGAAAAATATTTTATAGATCATTAAAAATACATTTTGGTTGCTTGCCTGTTTTTTTTTCATTTCAATGTGAATGCCGATAATTAAATCGACGTTAAAAGGTGATTTAAGTCCCGATTAAAGAATGAATGTAAACATTATTTTATTTAATAGTGGCATATTAAATTTATTTGAATCGTTATTAATTTAATTCTTAATCGATTTACGTATCGGCTCCTGATACCGCTTTTTTAATAAAATTGTTGTTGTGGATCTACACAACATTTCGATCGAGATAGAAAATTGATTTAGGAATTTATTCACCTGTTATGCAACGTATTTTGTAGTATAGAAGTTCTAGTGGATATTGTATCCAAGCTATAACCAAAATCAGCAGTTGATCCATATTTGTCCCGGAACACCTGAAACGCAAGAGGCAAATTTGGAAATTTATGTTCACATTAAAAATTTAACGACAAATAAACTTATAAATCGGTGCTGAATAACTTAGCTGTGTATCATACCTCTTTAGAAAGCATTCATACACGTGTATGTAATTTTGTGTAAACTAAACATTGAAATCTAAAAGCGTGTCTAAAATATAATTTATTTCTTAAATGTCCTTAATTTCGTGTTGAAATGCGCTAACTACGAGTACATTGTCTTCTAGTCATTAATTCTAACACCAAATATAGCACATTATGTTTTTTGGCGTTTAGTTTTTTTCTTTTTAGTTCTTTTCTCCCAAGAGAGACTAGGTAACGTCATGCGCGCACCATTCACGAATCACAAATTATTTATCAAATAACTTAATTTTTAAATAACTACTTTCTATTAATAATCTTTTATAAATATAAGAATTTTATTTATTTTATACGGCAAAGATGCAAGAACCATTTCCAAAATGGAAAACAGTTGGCTTGTGATGTTTGGCAAGCTTTCAAATGTTATGAACTGAAACTTGCCAAGTATAATTACACTTCTTAAATACTAATTATCTCTCCGTGACAGGACGCACGAAGATTTGAATCTGTTGAATTAATATATCGAATTGAAATTGTTAATAAAGAAGAGATTATATAGATATTAGAAAAACAATTAGTAACACTCTCTTTTAAAGAGACAGTCCGCTTTCTCGCCATTCCTTACGCCGCACATATGGGTTTTAAGTAGTGTTTAGTCCCAAAAATATCTAGAGCCTAGAAATATGCACCAAATTGAGTATTTTTTTTTTAAAATACTCTTTATGAGATTCTTAAAAGATCCCTCATGAGTATTTTGTCTGAAATTTTTTTGTATGCATAGAAATCAGTACATACTCAGACTCAAGAAACGTACTAAATGAGAATAAATTCAAGATTTAACAAGTGATAGTGATTTGACTGCTAACTGACAGCTGTCAACTGTCAATGTCGAAAATCTAACTCCATATTTCAACGTAGCGACCCAAAAACAATGTGTACCAAATTTTAGAAAAAAATATTAAACACAAAAATGTATGCTTCAAAGGGTTAAGAAAAAAAGTAATGTTTTTAAACAAATATCTATGTACTGATTTCCATGCATACAAAAAATTTTCAGACAAAATACTCATGAGGCATCTTTTAAGAATCTCATAAAGAGTATTTTAAAAAAAAATACTCAATTTAGTGCATTTTTCTAGGCTCTAGACATTTTTGGGACTAAACACTACTTAAAACCCTTAAGTGCGCCGTTGTCTAACAAATCGAGGACTTACCGTCATAAGCTGCCGTTTTACGTAGAACCGTTGAACATAATAAAAAGTAAATTAATAAATTTGAATTGAAAATTAGTTAAATAAAACAAATCTTAGATTAAAATTAAATAAATTAAAAAAAAACAAAATAATATCGACAATAATCGCTGTGAATGTGTAATTAGTGTAAGTATATTGTTAGTGCTAGTATTTTACGATCAAATTAAAACTGGCTGGACATTTTTCAGATATTTAATTACGATGTACTGATTTTATCAATGTGCTCCAAATAACCAGGATCCGCTCATTACTCCGCCATTTGGACACTTTAGAGGGATCGGGAAAAGTTTGAGAATGTATTTCTAAATGGTGAGCGGAATACATGGTGTTAAGGTTCCATACCGAAGCTCCTCCGAAAATCAGAAATGTTATAATTTACTGCATGCCCGGGCTAGAAACCCTATTGAGTAGTGCGACGATGTATTAAAAAACACTTTTCGATGCTTACTTAGTGAAAGAATGTTGCGCTATTCACCTGAAAATGTTATTCAGATTGTCAACGTTTGTTGCGCGATTTACAATTTGGACATTATGAATAACATCCAAATAACCGATGAGGCCTTACAGCAAGAACATATTGACAATATATTAAAGGATAACTTCGGATATGATGAAATGGAAAATTAACCAACTGCCGCACAAATAAGGGATAATTTGTTAAACTGTTTTTAAAAATACTAAAAAATTAAAGATTTCAATAAAAGTAAAAAATCATGTTAATTGGGTAGTTTAAAAAATAAAAATAAGATTTCAATATCTACATGTTTTCTTCGATTTTCTTAATCTCTGTTGTGGTATAAAACAAAACTACATAATTTAACAAAAATATAACTAATAATAAATAATTCCAATGCGATAATTATGTATAGTAGATACATACATATATACACACCAAAAAATTTACATATAAAATGAATACACTTATAATATAAATATAATTCCGTACGAATTTTTTATAGATTTTATATTAGTTTAACTTATAAACAAATGTTATAAAATATTGTATAAAATTTATAATACTCCATATAAATAAATTGATAGGTCACTGGTATAAATTTGATACTCCAACATATAAATATCTGTATATAGTGAAAATATAAAGTTTATCCATTAAATGTTAATTTTTGTTTATAAGGGATTAGTATTAAATTTATATAAATTATTTATAGAAAATATTAACCTGGTTATCGTATAAAAAATTGTTGCTTTAGTATCAAAATTTCGGAAATTCTATATGCTAGAATTGAATTCAGTTTTCAATACTGTTGAAATTTAAGAAATATTTTCACAAAAATAAAACAATTTTTGATTATTTTATAAATTCGATATATTTATCAAAATCATATTATGCTCTTAAGTGTTATGTTTATTTAATTTTACTTACAAAAGTGTACAAGATCTACGATTAAATTAATTGTAAAGTAATTTATCTGCTACTTTTTAATATAATATATGTTTTGTTTGTTTTTCGTGACACGGTAGTGTCATAACTTCTGTTGAATATAAAATGTTTCAAATATAATTTATTTAGTATTGACTGTGCCATAGCTTGTATCTTAACACGTTCGCGGACACTTTCAAAATGTGTTTAACACAAATTTGATAACTTTTGTAATTGCAATGATATTTCATCGGGGAAAGGAGTGTATTGTTGAGAATTGACAAATATGTCGCCTTATTTCTTAAAAAACGAAAAAATTGTATGACTGATATACGCGAAAATGACAAAAAACGAAAAAGTTGTATGATTGCTATAGCATTCACGTCCGCGAACGTGTTAAATGCATTATAAAATTCGTCAAACGTGACAACTAAATACTTTTGAAATAAAAATATAATATTCTCATTCTCTAAAATTATAAACTTAAAAATTTTATGAATTAAAATTCGTTATGGTTATCGTCATCAATTTCTGTGGCACTATTCTGGTAATTCCCCGATAATAGGGACTGTTTTTTTTGTAGCAGCTATTTCGCAAACATTTTTTCCCAATTCCCCGTTTTCCAAAAGTTAATTCTGTAATAAGGGAATAAATTTACGGAAAATAATTAGATTATTTGCGCTCGATACGCGATCTCAATAAAACAAGGAAACAAATATCTGAAAGCAATTGACTGCGTCTAATTAATTTTCATTGATATTTTAATGGAATTTTACTAAAAACATAAATTTTGTTTGTATATATTAATAAATTTCCGTTTATATGTTGATATTTCCAATTTTAGTATAAATTTTCTGTCATAACTATAAAAAAATATAATAATAAATTTTCGTTAAATTCTATTCCCATTTAATGCTTTCGAAAAATAGGTATGGAATAATAAAGTCAAAACTGGGGCCTAACTCTTGAATTCGACGTTCATTTTCGAAGGCTATCGTTTTCCTATAGTAGACGAAAGAAGAAAAAAGAAAAATGTATAAAATTTTTACTATTCTTTTCTCTTTTATTTATTCGCTTGCTATAGGAAAACGATAGCTGTCGAAAATAACGTCGAATTCAATAATTAGGGCCCTGCTATAAATGGGAATAATTTTTTCTATCAACTTTTTTTCCTTAAAGTCAAAAAACACTTTTGGGAAAAGGGAATAAAACTGATACAAAATTTAAAATTTTTATTCCCCGGGAATTACCAGAATAGTGCCAAAGAATAATCCAGGGCGATAATGTGTATTATAATTAATCCACAAATATTTAACGATTTATCAGATAAATAGTTTTCTTGAATAAATTCTTTACTTCTTTACTTATTCTTTCTTCAATTTTCCACTTTTCTTTCTAGATTTAAATTTTTTTATAAAAATGGAAAACTTTTGTTGTTGGCGAATTCCTAAGCTTTTTATTTAAATTTTTAAAATATTGGTCAAATGACTCATAACAGATAGATGTCAAGTCAAAGCCAACAAATGATCCGTTATCAATTTTCGTAAATTATTTACAGATGAAACGGTGACTAAACCAAAAAACTCGCGATGCGAAGTAAGGTTACAATAAAAAAACTGCAAATGAAGAAAAAATAAATATAATTTATATTTTATTGTATTTTGAAATAATTATACCATTTCTCCCAGCAAATCCGGAAATTAGACAAACTGGCATTTTTGTGGCAGTTTGTGTACTGCTTTAAATTCACTTTATGACTAATTTTTGTTTGAAATTTTAAATAAAATTTGGAGAACTAAATATAAAGTCGGATAAAATAAATGATTTGATTGGTTATAAATCTCCTCGCAAAAAATGTTTTACAAAGCGCAAAATAAATTTTGAAAAGTATTCATTTGAACATTTTAAAAACAGTTTGTAATTTATTCTTAACGAAAAAAACAAAATTTTTTCATTTTTTAAATGTTTGCATTGTTATATTCAAATTGCGTACCTAATATTTATCTAGCAGCATTGCAATATAATTAATCTAATTTGCCATAAGACGCTGCTCAGCAATAATTTTAATATTTAAAAATGCACTGTAAATATTGCACTGCAAATTTTACAAGGCTCGTACTTTATTAAAACATTAATGGTAATTGCAAGTTTTGGTGAGCACAGCAAAATGTGTACGGGCACGATTTCTATCAGTGTTCCAGTACATTAGTGAATTATTCGATTTATTATTATTATATTTCACTATACAATTAACAAATTATATTAATTACCACTATTAACGCAACTTCACAAATCTACAAGAAAACTTAAAAACACTTCTAGCCACTACACGATATCCACAGAACTGAAAATAATCAAACGATCCTACAGTAGAAAAATCCCGTGTTTAACAAAAAAATATTCGTTTTCCTATTAATTTTATAAAACTAATTGTATAAAACAAAATTTCTATAAGATAAAAATATTAATTTCATACCAACCAAGGTATAAGAGTGAAGTTTTATACTGTAGGTTATAAAAAGTATACAAATGGAACTATAGAAATTGTTTGTATATTATAAATTTGTATAAAATATATTACAGAATTACATAAACGAATTATATAGGTTCAATATTTATAATTTTTATATAGTATTTCATATACACATACTCGAAAAAGTCTCCGTACAGTAGAAATAAATAGAAAGAAGCGTCTTAATTTTGCAAAAGAGCACATAAATAAACCACAGTCGTTTTGGAACAACGTTATATTCTCGGATGAGAGTAAATTCTGCATTTTTGGAATTAAAGGCCGTAAACTCATTTGGAGAAAACCGTGTACAGCTCTCAGTAAAGAAAATTTATTACCTACAGTTAAGCATGGTGGTGGTGGCGTTATGGTTTGGGGGTGTATGGCAAGCAGTGGAGTCGGAAATCTCGTTTTTATCGATTCAACTATGGATCAATATCAATACCTAAACATTTTGAAGGGCAATTTAAAAGACAGTGGGTAAAATTGGGCTTAAATAATAGTTTTTGGTTCCAACAAGACAACGACCCTAAGCATACCGCCAAGAACGTTAAATTATGGTTGCTCTATAATGTGTCAAAACAACTTAATTCACCTCCGCAATCACCTGACCTAAATCCCATTGAGCACTTGTGGAGTTTATTGGAAAAAAAAATTCGTAGTCACGTGATAACTTCGAAAGATATGCTGAAAAGGGTACTTCTAGAAGAGTGGAGTAAAATCAGCCCGGAAGAAACGGCAAACTTAGTGAGATCGATGAATAGGAGGTTGAATGAAGTGGTGAAGCAAAAAGGATATCCAACATCTTACTAATCGAATTGTTAAACTAGGTGGATTCCCTATTTAAAAACTGTACGGAGACTTTTTCTGATGAAATTTTAATCGAATTTTATATTTTGTTCCGTTATTATTTTTGTTTTTGTTTTACAACCATTTAGATGTATAAAAAATAGTTGATAACATTCTAATGGATAATAATAAAATAGAAAAATTTGAAAAAGTAACGGTATTTTTAGATTTTCTTCAATATGAATACATAATTACTTACTGTACGGAGACTTTTTCGAGTATGTGTAAATATAAATTATCTGAACAAAAATATAAATAAATTTATAGAATATCCGAAAATTTTTTAGTGTGTACCAAAAATGCGCGTATTTCGCCTCCTTTAGATCCAAAAGTTCTACATCCTCAATCTTTAGCATTTTTTCAGCGATATCTTAGAGTAGGACGAATTGGGTTATATTGGCCTTCACTTGCGCTTTCAATTCTTCTACATTTTTTGATTGGCTTGTTACCTATCGTTTCGGTATTCATGCTGCCACTCTGTTGGTATCTGGCGTCAGTTAAACTTCTTCGGCCATCTCTGTATTATCGACTACCCCAGCATTTTCGGCCAAATACATTTCCGTGCAGATCAAATACACATTCCCTCATTATGTTAGCTGAACCACACGCTCTTCAAACGGGTTCAAAGTGAAAGTACCTTAAACCCTCTTGTCCTGCTAATATCGATCACTTCTTTCCGAAGCATTTTTTTAAACTTTATTTTTTAAAGAAATCAGTTTTCAATCAGAAATTGATACGTATTTCATAGCAATAATAGAAGAATAGAACAAAAGATTTATTTATAGAAGATTTACATTGAATCGGGCTCAATACATAAACGGTTATTGATGTTTTGTTTTTGTTTTTCTTGCGTTAGTTTGTCGGTTGATAAATGTTTGTGAGTGTTATTTTTATATATTATTACGGACAAAAATCTAATCCTGAATCGGTTTTTGATAAGTTTTATTTTTTTATACCTTCTTATGTTTAGTTGTCAGTTGGTAATTCTTCTATAAATTTTATTGAAAGTAAGTAAATTAATTTTTTGCATTTTTTGTGTTATTGCCAATTCGGTTTTACTCGATTGACACAGAAGGGTCAATGCTTGCTACAATGCCGAAAAAGCGGGGAACGTATAGTGAGGCAACACTTCAACAAG
Organism: Nephrotoma appendiculata; assembly: GCA_947310385.1. Lineage (NCBI taxonomy): Eukaryota > Metazoa > Arthropoda > Insecta > Diptera > Tipulidae > Nephrotoma > Nephrotoma appendiculata. The sequence goes on along the minus strand of OX371223.1, from coordinate 243,939,854 downwards.
CACTTACAAAAATTAAAAATAAACAAATATCAAAAGGCATTGCTTCTAAAAAATATTGTATTCCTCGTGTAATGTTAATTTTCCGTTTAGGAGAGCATTTTAAAAAAATTGAACCTCCTAACTATTTTAACAACAAGCGAGGAAACCGCTATCGCAGAATGACTTATCATATGCCAAAAAAGGATGCCCTAAGCGTAAGGAACACGTTTTGGATGCTGTAAAGGAGTTTGTTGAGGCCGATAAGAGACCTACCCCTTTCAAAAATAATATTCCAGGTAGAGGATGGTTTAAAAGGTTTCTGGAATGCAACCCTAATATTAATATAAGGATCCCTGACTCTGTCAAATCGGCCAGCGCTAAAGTTAGTGTAGTGCTATTAAAAGGTGTTTTGAGTCAGTATCACAATATTTACAAGAAACTAATAATATTAGTATCAGAATGTCCAGATCGTATCTCCAATGGGGATCAAACTAATTTCCTCCTATACCCCAAAACACGGTCAGTGTTAGCCGCTAAAGGTGCACGTAATTTTTATGAAATTGAGAGGGGGCTTCCAAGTATAACCTAACGGTTATGTGTACATTTAGCGCTAGTGGTGAAAGCATCCCACCAATGGAAATTTACCCATACAAAAGAGTACCAGATCAAATTCGCAAATCATTAGCTCAAGGTTGGGCTTTGAGAATTTCTGAAAATAGCTGAATGACGCAGGAAATTTTGGACGAGTACATTTCGAAGCATTTTTATCTGTTAAAAGTTACCGAATTATGCGTGCGTTTAGGAATTATCATTATAGCTTTATACGCAAAGCCGCGCAGATCTTACAACCTTGCAACTACGCTGCGTTTAAACCACTAGAAAGTGGTTGGGGCAAAAATGTCTTACAGTGGTGAAAGGAAAATCCGGGTGCGTCTTTAATCAGAGAACATTTTGCTCCTCTGTTTTTATAAACCTTTGAAGGTTGTATTACACGGCAGATCATACGAAATGGTTCCAAAGTACGCGGTCTCTATCCATGGAGTTACTCTGCAATAGATTTCGATTTATCAAAATGCATTGGCAAATCATTTGAAATCATCCTCCCAAGTTCACTACCACCATTACAGACTGAAAGCGGTTCTATAAATTTAAAACAATTTGCTGAAATTGTTGGCAATTTCAAAATACAGATGTTTGAGTACAATTTAAAACATCCGCTTAAAATTAAAAAGCATGATGACAATTTTAATCTTTTATACAAAATATTTATGGTCGTTAAAAATGTAAAGCGAAGTTGTCCAATTCTGTCATTTTACGAAGATGAATATCTAACGAATGAGGATAGCGCACATATTAATATAAGTGAGATATACTTATTTATATACGTTGAGGGGGGAAATTATGTTTCCGGCCCGCTAAACGACCTAATCAGAAAAGAATTGGTGATAGCGAATACTGATGAGGAGTTTCTGGTTAGCAACACCCAAATGGGCGAGACTATTATTTTTTCACTTTACAACTAAATCTATTCCATTAGAGGATCCATTAGCGTGCTGGACGGAAAAGAATTATTAATAATGAACACCGTTGAAGAGATTGGTATTACCAATACACAAGTGCATGCACATCACGTTCTGGAGAATAACACGCCAATTAAATTCTTTCCATTGAACGTTTCTGTAAACGATATAGCAGCTTGATATTATCCAGGAGAATGCTACTCCAATCAAATCAATTGAAAACTTTTTAGATTGGCCTGCAACACCTGCCAAAGTAGGAACCCAAGCTGCAAAACGAAAAAAGCCATCCGTTCTAACATCACCTTTGTATATGCAAGATGCTGTAACGACCGACTAATCGATCGAATACAAAAATTATCATGTAATATGTCTGAGCACAGCTTTTCCGGCTACGGACTCAGGGTAAATGGGGGGATTCGTAAAATTCAGACACATTACACGACCTATCAGCTGTGCTATGATATTAGGGAAACACATGTCATCATTCCACCCTTCTTCACCTCACTCACGATTACCAAAAAGAATTAGTACATGGTGGTTAACGTAATCTTAACTGATAGTTCGATACCGAATTGATAAACCTATACAAATATATATAGCGCGAAAACACCTCTACCAAAATTAAATTATACAAAAATTTCAAGACAAACAAATTTTACAATGTGTGATAATAAAATGAATAGAAAACAATAAAATATCTGAATCATGAAGCTACGTATTAATTGAATGATAGTAATGTTTTAAAGTTAAAATTGATTACAAAAACTTATTACCGTACGGTCCACGTTGGTTTTTTTTCCTGTTGAAATCTCAGGTCCTCTTGTGTATTCCAAACAGCTTACGGCACCACATTCAATGAAAATAATCAGCTCTTAGTTTTCCCAGTAAATACGGTTTCTTACTATACTCCCGACCAACGGCATCCATCAATCCAATATCACTTACAGACTTAACGTTGTCAGTAGGCGGTTAGACACAAACTCGTCGACAAGGTAACGTTTATTTACGGGCGTTTATTACGTTTTACGTTTATATCTCAAGATTTTGATTTTTAAGGCGTTCTGCATACAGATTGTAGGGTAAACGACTGATAAAACGAGAGTCGTTTAAAAAGTTCTTCTCAACCCACTGAAGAAGTACGAGGGTGTTTTCAAATAATAAACACTCACAACCAATTTTATGCTAACGTTACAATTCAAATTTTATTCACTGTCAATTTTTAGTTTAATTATAACTTTTAAATTTTTTTGCGATATACATGTTTAGGTTTATAATAGTTTTATTTTATAAATACACTTTTAGATTTTTTTGTTTTCAAAGTTAAATTTATATTATAACAAATTGTTTAGTATTAAGCGTGGTTACATATTTATCCAGTTTTAATTATTTAATGTCAAGGTTTTCGGATATAAATAATTGTATGTATTCTCCTCAACCTTTTAAACTAACAGTTTCACAAAACTACACCACATATTAATTTTAATAAATTTTGCCTAAGTTGGCTTAATAATTAATTTTACTTTTAATTTTAAATTTTGGTAAATGAATTTATTTATTTTAAAATATTTGCAGCGGACAACCACTTGATTGCAAATTTCGATACTTAATAATCAGTTTTTCAAACCCCATCAAAAAATCAGACCTAAATTATTTATGTTCTTTCTACCCGCCCAAACCATCTTTCCGCTATTCAAAATATTTCATACGCGTAAACAAAAATATGAGTTACGGCAAATATAGTTACGGTTAGCTTATTAACAAAATATAATTTTTTTATGCCGGGGAGATCAACCCAAATTTTAGAGCTTGTGCAATCAATTCAACTGAATTGTTACAATGCGAGGGAAAAGAAAATGGAAAACAAAAATAGTTACTTGAAAAGGAACGTCGTAATGCCATGGGCGTTCGAAGGATCATAACATTAGCAAAGCTACTAGTAATAATGGTAATATTTCTAATTATATTTATGGTTTAGTTTATCGATAACATATAACTTTTCTTTCATGAATAAATTTCAGATTTATCTTTGTCAACAGAAGCTCCAAATCAAGTTTCCAACGAAACTAGCTCTGAAAATGGAGAGGATAATTGTAAAACCGAGAGACTCATTTCTTGTTCACATTGGAAGCAATAAACTTGCCAAAGGCTCAATGTACTATTACTGCACATATTCGTTGACGTATTGTGATAACAGTCATTTTATGTTAAATTTTAATTTTTATTTTATTTTAATGAATTAAATTTAATTTAGTTTTTTATTTTTAATTACAAATTAATTATATTTCTATTGATGTAATAATCTTATTAAAAAGATTGAATTTAATAATTTTAAACAACAAACATCAAACATTGCTGTTTCATTTTTGAATTTTAATCCATGTCAAACTTTTCAAAAAATTTGTGTTTTAACTACTAAATAATAATTTAAAACAAATCTTATGTTAGAAACCTAAAGTTAAATGATCGTTTTATTAGAAAATACGGGCTTCTTTACGATTAACGTTGTAGTTTCCTAAAAAACTTCTTCTCAATCTCAAGTCAAATTTCTCAGTCTGTCAATAACTGTAGGCTTTACGTTAAACGGTAAGTAAATTTTTATTGTTGCATTGTTTCAGTTGAATGTTAACGGGTTTTTACTTGTTTTTTATGGTTGTAGATGGCACAACACAAGCACCGAGTGACGTAAATTATTTGAAAGCGTTTTAACGCCGACAGTTGCGGATAATTCAGATTTAGCAGCTGACGATAATCTTGATGCGACCATATTTCACCTAATGATTCTGGTGATGATATACCTCAAATTGAAAATATACTAATAGCGGATGAACAATTACAAATTGGGACAGATGAAGAAAGTTCCAATGAACTTGAATCCACCGATAACCTATACTACACACCAAACAGAAAATATGTTGAGAATTGGAATTGGACTAATTTACCAGATGGGTCGAGAATTTCAAAAGTGCCAAGATATCAAATATTTCGAGACAAACATGGCATATTACCCACAACTTAAGAACAACTCACTACACCAGTTCAATGTTTCAAAATGTTAGTAAACGATGTTGCATGTGGCATACAAAAAATTGGGATGAACGATTGGATGATCTGTGGCAACCCGACAGTCCCTCTTCTAAAAAGCTGTAATGTTTTTACAAAGAGCCGTATAACTTTAAAGATTTATGAATTTCGATAACCACAACACGAGAAAAGAACGTATTAAAACTGAAAAAAATAACAGCAATTCGTGATATAATATATATGGCTTATGTTTTTCGATTTTCTAAAGGAGCCATATAAACCATCGAGTAATTTGACTGTTGATGAATAGCTAATAACCACACGAGAACGGTTCTTTTCAGCAAGATATCGAAAGATGAAATTTATGTCGGTAGAACATCTATAGAGACGAACCATGCGTGACAGATTTGGCTCTCAATGAAGTTCATCGACTTGCCAAAGGACGAACTGAGGAGCAAATGATAAGCTTAGATACAACTATACTTGGTACAATTAGAGCATCTAAGCCTGAGAACTAGCAGGTACGGCAGAAACGAAGCATAGAGAAATAAATTCGACCAAATTTGCGTATCAGAGCCATATAATAGTAGTAAGCTACGTTCCAAAGGCAGGGAAAAATGTATTGTTGTTATTAACGTTTCACAGTGAAGGCACCATCGATGAAAAATATATACTGGTAAACCAAATATAATTTTAGATTATAACGACAATAAAGACGGTCTCGATACACTAGATAAGTTATAGTGAAAGCATATATCTGCAAAAGGAAAACTCGACGAAGGCCAATAGTTCTCTTTTTTAATATAATTAATCGGTTGGCTAGTACGCCATTATACACTAAACGAAGAAAATCAGAAAGAAAGGAATTTTTGCTCAAATTGGCCTCCGGACTAGCTATAGTAATCAGTAATCACATAATGAGACGTTTACAAACACCACAGTCTATGACCAAATTCATAAAAGTGGCACTACAACAAATTGGATACTCCACGACTTTTATCAATCATCCATTTTAGCAGCCAAAACCTTCGTTCACTCAACGTCAGCAGTGCTATATTTGCCCAAGGAAAAACGATTGCATTCCTTTGATCGCAATTTACCCTGGTTGAATCGAATATATTGCAAACTTTCGCTTTCCTTAGCGTGCATGTCCACAATATATTGATGGTACATCTGGCGATATCGAATGATATGGTTGGCCTGATTACGGCAAATCATCAATCGGCATGCATGTATAGAACTCGTAAACGTAACACCTACAGAAATCTGCACATACAATAAATTGACAATTCAATATTCAACTACAAACTACAATACTTTGGTTGGGCGTTTTCGGAGATTAGCGTGTACGAACATCGTGTCACGTGATTTTTATCCATATATATAGAGAGAAGAGATAGAGAAATGATAGAGAACAGATAAAGAAGAGAAAGAGATAAACAAAATATAAATAAATTAATTCTATTTATACAAGTAAAAAAGCTTGCTATCATACAAATCCTATGGAAAAAATGGGGTCAATCTGACCCCACTATACGGTAAGTGCGACTTTTAGTATTGCATGAAGTGAAGGTTAAAGAGCTTCCTCTTCCACCCAAATCACCAAAACAAAATTAACTTTCGAAAATACAATAAAAATGGAAGGAAAAATATGTTGCGCCAACACTCGACATTCTTTTACCACGAATAAACCACACTTGTTTCTAAAACCAAAAATTAAAAATACCGGACTTTTGGTAAAACTGGGGCGTACTATTGAAATCTACCGCCGCCGATTTGTGATCGTTTTGTTATTATACTTGTGCTTTCGACACGTTCAATGTTTAACGACTCTCGTCATGTTTTAACAACTATGATTTTTTGGTCGACTGTCATCGTTCGCACATTATAATATTCCTTTTTTAAATAAAAATAATATATTAATTCAACAATTGAGTCAACAACCAAATGCAATAGAAGAGACTCAAAGTTCCGGCCGGCCACAATCAACTCAGCTAAATATAAGGAGACTTAAATCAAAAACAGCTGTTTTTGAAGATCACATAAACATCCCAGAGAAAACTGTAAAGCACATTAGTTTAAAACTTAACCAAATCGGGCGATGAAAAGTGGATTTTTTTCGATAATCTTAAACGCAGAAAATCGTGGGTTGATCCAGGCCAACCATCAACATCAGTCGCAAAAATGAATATTCATGCCAGGAAAGTGTTACTATGTGTCTGTCTGGTAGCATTGAAACTGCGACGTTCTGAAACCTGGTCAAACTGTTACAGCTGAACGTTAATAAATTAATTATTAATTATTAAAAATGCTAATAGATTAATTATGCTTCATGCTTAATTGATCAAATTAAGTGATGCTCTGGAGGAAAAAAGAGTATTTATGGGCCAAGGAAGACGGTAGGTGACCAGAAACTCACCCAGGAACCCGTCTTCTCCTTATCCTGGGAGGTTTTCTCCAGATTTGGCGCCCTATTATTACCACTTATTCAGATCGATGTCATCATAGTTGAGAGACACATCGCTAGATGACTATTTTTAGACCATAGATATTAATGGCGAATATTTCGGTAATTAATTTTTGTAACAATTACATTTTCAATAAAGTTGAATTTGGCCTTAATTTCCATTTTTAATAATTAATCTCAACCCAATCATTATTGTTTTAATGTTCAAAACTAAGATGTTCGTTACTTAAGCCAAAAAGAAAACTTTACAAAACAAAAAATATTTTAAGTGTATGTAAAACCAAAATAAAGTTTTATTTTTAGTCGTGAATAAATTATGGAACAAACCGTAAAGCATATCCAAAAGTTATTACGGTATGATTATTATCACAAATGAACGCGGGTGGTAAGTGTGGGTGGTTTTATGTATGTATGTAAATTGTAGATACGAAACGGGTGGCATAATTTTCCCGTTTATTATAAAAATAAATACTCTGTAATACATGAATATTATTATGTTCATGAATTTTAATTTTTAAGGATTGAAAAACTGAAACCACTTGTTATTCCATATGTAGTGTGTCAAGCACATAAATCTAGATCCTATAATGTCGCAGGTTCTACGTGTATGTATGTAGATAATTGTAAAAATTTCTTCTAAACGGTTTTATTTCGATATCCTTTTATGGGTTTTCTTAAAGCAGTTTCAAATATCATTTCTGTGGGTTTGATTAATACACTATAAAACCGGGTTTTCACACAAACGCAAAGATACAGAGTATCGAAGATACCGTACTAATTCTTGGTTAATACTTGATGAAATAACTACTTAGACCGTATTAAGTATATTCAATTACAGTTGCTGGCCCTGAGTTAATGATTTTAGAAGTTACAATTTCTTATTTGTATGCATTTTTGTCAAAGAACTTATAAAATTGATTCTCTCCAAATTCCACACGAGTTGTCGTCTTTAATTATTGGCATTCTATCACATCCTCTTTATACTTAAAGAAACTATATAATCAAATTTTTTTCTAAATATTTACCCAAAATCACAATCATTTTTGAAATTTAAATAAATTAATCATTTTCAAAACTACATCTTTATCAAACCAATTTTGTGCAACCAGAATAGCTGTACTGCTCTGGCAAACTTCAAAATTTTAAGCAAAAGCCGGGAACACAACTGACCTACGTTCGTGGATCTGTGGTTAAGAAACCGGGACCTGACTACCTCGAGGGCTACAACTGTAAAAAAACAAAGTGAATGTAGAAAAGAAACAGCCGTGATCTATAAGAACACTCAGAGAAAAACTTGGGTCAAAATAAACAAAAATCTGAGTCTATTTACAAAAATCTTGGTGATTTTCGATCAACCAAACCTATTAGTTAAAAAACGAACAAGATCTTAGTTGAATAAAATTTTAATTTTAAAAAACCAAATCATGGTTTTTTAATTTTTAACTTAGTTAATTTAACCAAAAACATTATTTTAATAAACTAAGTGGAAAAAATTGGTAATAGTAGCCAACTATTTTGTTTAATCAACCAAGAGAAAAAATTATTTTATTAATGACTTGTTAATTCTACCAAATTTTCTTAGTAAATGTAACCAAATTAATGTTAATGTTGGAAACGTTTTAGGTTGAAAGAACCAATTATCTGTTAACATTAAATAAATTCTTTTTAAAATACACAAAGTAGCCTTAGTAAGTAAAACTTTATATGTATTGGTAAATATAAGATAACGTTTTTATAAAATTGACTTTTTAGCAAGACGTTGGAACTTGGAAGTTTGGTTTCGAACTAGTGAAACATTAAATTCTTTATCTTAAAAAATTCGGTCGTCACATCAGACGGCAGTAGTAGTACCCAAGCTACAAAAATATTGAAAATACTTTGAACTTACATTTAAAGTATAATCTCAATGCCTTAGCGAATTTTAATGATTCGCTACGCAATTGTCAACCCCTTCGTTCAAAATGTAATTTTTAACAAGTTTTAGTTTATATGACAAAACTTATAGGTCAAAATAAATAATTAAGAAAAAATAAATACTTTGTTAGATATAACAATAATATTGTTCACCTAACAAAATCATTTTTGTTTAAATTAAACAAAACTACGTACCAACATCCTGGTAACTCAAATTTCACCCATTTTTTGTAGTAACCAAGTAAGGAAATACCAAGTTTCTAAATTAAACAAAAGATTTGGTTTATCTAGCTCAGAATTTTGTGTTAAAACAACCAAATTAATTTAACTAAGTATTTGGTAGTAATCTTTTTTCTGAGTGATAGTGTTCAGAACGTGCTAGTCTTTTTTCAAATAAACAGCGATCTTCTTTTCTCCAAGAAAACTGACGACTCAGGCACTCGGCTATTGAAATATTGAAATAACTACTAATAACACTGTGCTTGAATTGCGAACTTTTTTTTCGTGACAAGCTGGGAACCCAGGGGGTAAACCTAATTCGAGTACGCTGAGTTCAATGGTGCTAGTCCCATTTCAAAGTTAGTCCCCTTTTTTGAGATATCGCATTCGACATGTTTTGGGTCAAAATATACCCCTCTGAGTCAAAATATACCCTCATTTTCACGTTGATAACTCTTGAAACATTAAGATTTTTGTTATACTTTCTTCAGCAAAGTTGTTGCGCAGGTCAAGACCGAAAAACCAAATCTAATTTTTTTTGCTTTTCGTTTCGACGAAAAACACTGTTTTTATCATTTTTATCATTTTGTTGAATTTAAACCGAGTAGAATCGATCGAATAAACATCGCATCGACAAATATAGACACAACAGAAACAATTAAAAGAAAGTAAAATCGATTCAGTTCATTTTATGGTGACTTTTCCTAAAAAAAAAATCCTAAAAAATTAACATTTTTCTTCTCTTTGACAAAACAATAGCGTACCGTTGCGATAGTGGATAAAAATCGTGGACTTTTCCATCCCATCGTTTTAATCAATTACATCACGTACATTATACACGTAAATTAAGAAACATCTGCATCTATATATCAACCATCAAATGTCACTGCGCCATTCAATCACAGAAACATACGACGGATAAAAATCTCGGATTTTTCTATCCCAGATTATTTTTCAATTTTTTTCAACTTTTTTGTATGCAAAGTGGCGTGTCTGTTGTACGAGGTAAATGCTCGAGTGATGAAAGCCGAATTCAATTCACAAAATTTCAGATATCAAATTTGTGCCGAAAAAACAATGGCATTCGATTTGTCAACGAATTTTTGGAACGTTAGTGCATTCAGCGCGTTGTTGTTGAACATTCCGAAAAATCGTTGACAAATTGTTGTTTTTGACAGCTAGAAAGAAAAATGTAAACAAACGCGCCGAATGCACTAACATTCCGGAAAATCGTTGACAAATCGAATGCAATTGTTTTTTTCGGCACAAATTTGGTTTCAGAAATTTTGTGAATTGAATTCGGCTTTCGTCACTCGAACATTTACCTCGTTAAGAGGTTATTTATTTGATATCAATGATTTTGGCACGGCAAATTCAAAATGAATTGAATTGCGATTCGTTTTATTGTTGTCAGTCAAAACAGTTCACACACACTCGATAGCAATTCATTTTTGACTCCTTAAACAAATCAACAAAATATACATATTTTGATGTGTTAGTTGGAAACAAAAATTAATGGTAGCTACCCTCTCGCTGATAGTCCATCTTCATGCGATGGGAGGGGAGATAACATCTACTGTATATAGAAATCATCATAAAGATTAAAAAAATATCGATTTTATGCAAGGAGACTGTCAAATGTTCAATGTTTTTGGTGATTTTTTCGATCACATCAATTTGTCAGTTTTTTCATTTTTTTTTTGTTATGAAAAAAGGGTCACTAGTAAAAATTCTCTAAGCAATGATAATAATATGATGTATTTATATTTGTTTCATTATAATATGTTGATTCACAATCATTATGAACCGCAACGGACCGATATTAGGGTGCATTTGAGCCAAAAAATGAAATTTTGCGAAAAATTAGGGTGGCTTTTAAGTTATGGCGGTCAATATCGAAAACATACGAGTTTTCTGGGACAAACGGTTGATGTCAAATTGTAGGTGAGGTTTGTGGCTAATAATCCTGCAAATATGAACCAAAAGTCTTGGGCTAATTTTTTAGCAATTTCGCCGAATGTGGCCGGCCGATTTGGCATTTTTCAGTTTTTTGGCCAAAATGACCTTCAACCTTAATTTTTTGAAATTTTTTTGTCAATACCTTTCTAACGATATGCATATGTCCGGGGTATGTCAAATAAGTTCAGCGCTGTTGGCGTGGCTAAAATGGCCAAAAATGGCCTTTCAGAGCATGGGGGCTAAATCAAAAAGTTGTACAACAAAAGTTGCTTAGTTTTTCAAGTACATACTATTTACAAACCTTGAAAATATGAGATCAAATGAAAGAAGTACGGACAAACAAACAAACATATATACCAAAGCAAGATTATATCGTGACGCCATGGAAAAATTTCCAAATGTCACAACTTTGGTCAAAATCATCCGTTTTGGACGTTTGAGGTGTCGTTGAATTGATATTGACGTCTACAATCATAATTTGCTAGTTAAAAAATAATTGTGGCACTTTTTGGGGCAGTTATAGCTGAAAAACTAATTTTTTGGAAATCGAACTCGTATATACGAGTTCGACTTCCAGCACAGTAGGTGATACTTTACGTGATGTAATTGGTTAAAACGATGGGATAGAAAAATCCACGATTTTTATCCACTATCGCAACGACACGCCATTGTTTTGTCAAAGAGAAGAAAAATGTTAATTTTTTAGGATTTTTTTTTTAGGAAAAGTCACCATAAAATGAATTGAATCGATTTAACTTTCTTTTAAATTGTTTCTGTTGTGTCTATATTTGTCGATGCGATGTTTATTCGATCGATTCTTTTCGATTTAAATTCAACAAAATGATAAAAAATGAGTGTTTTTCGTCGAAATGAAAAGCAAAAAAAAATTAGATTTGGTTTTTCGGTTTTGATATCTTCGGCAAAGTTGTTGGTCTTGACCTGCGCTACAACTTTGCTGAAGAAAGTATAACAAAAATCTTAATGGTTCAAAGCTATCAACGTGAAAATGAGGGTATATTTCGACTCAGAGCCAAAACATGTCGAATGCGATATCTCAAAAATGGGGACTAACTTTAAAATTGGACTAGCACCATTGAACTCAGCGCACTCGAATTAGGTTTACCCCCTGGGTGCCCAGCTTGTCACATTTTTCAAATAGCACAGTGTAATTAATGTTGATAGTTTATTGTGTTTACTGCATATCCGTATATTGACTATGCGTGAAATTATGGTAGTGAAATATGTCCAAAATAAATACAAATAAATATTAATAAATACGCTGTAAAAAAATCTTGTAAACTTTTGAGTGAAACAATGACGCGTTTTGCCTACTCCTGCACAGATATTTCAGAAATATTAGTACCAAAAACACTTTTAACCAGATCTCCAGTTTCGATCATTTGCTGAGGAATTTGAATTGATTTTATGAAATGTTGGTAAGTTGCAGTGGATAATGAAAATGTTTCCAGCCGAAATGTCTAACTTGATGGACCAGGAGGATCTGGCAAAACTTTTCTATACACAACACTGATGGCCTTCATCTGGGAAAAAGGAAAAATTGTGCTTCTATTTGCAATGGGAATCACAGCTACTTTGTTGAAGGGTGGTCGAACAGTTCACAGAGGATTTAAATTACCAGTACCGCTGATTGACATTTTTCTCTCTGTGATGCGATTGACATCACCCGAAGCAAACATTTTGCAAGAAGCTTCACGTATTATTGTCGATGAGATTTCAATGCTGACAAAGCATGGACTCCGCTGCATTGACAAGCTATTGCGTGAAATAATAGGTTGCAAAATGTCTTTCAGCGGAAAGGTTTTCGTTGTTGGTGGAGCCTTTCAACATACACTTCTAGTTGTTGTGAGAGGAACGCACGCTGAGTAGCATCATCCTCCTATCAAAGGTATCAACAATGACTGCACAGTTCAAATTCCTCTGCAAATGATCGAAATTGGAGATCTGATTAAAAGTATTTTTGGCACATTATTTCTGAAATATCTGTGCAGGAGTGGGCAAAACGCGTCAAATCAATCCGTCAAATCAATGCCATCTCATTTTTTACTTCTGAAGCCTGGTGTAATTATAATGCTGCTGAGAAATTTAAACACAAGAAAGGAATGCGCAGTGGCACTCGAATGATTGTTAAAAAGCTGCACCGAAACTTTATAATAGCTGAAATTTTACAAAAGTGCAATCGTGGAGATATTGTTTTTATTCCGCGAATTGATTTGGCTCCAACAGACACTACATTGCCATTCATACTGAAGCGATGACAATTTCCAATTACTCCTGCATAATCCATCACAATCAACAAATCGCAAGGTCATACTTTCGATCATGTCGGAATTGATCTCTCTCTCTCTCTAGCATTTACATCCCATGAAGGGATTTTGCCGCCCGCACTATGGTCCTCCATCCTTCTCGGTCCATCGCTCTCGTCCTCCAATTTCGACATCCTAATACGAGTAGGTCTTGTTCGACGTCGTCACGCCAGTGCAGTCGGGGTCTTCCTCTACGACGTACTCCGGCTGGTTGTTGATGGAACACTTTGTAAACCATTCGTTGTTGTGGAGATCTTGCAACGTGGCCGAGCCATCTCACTCGATTAGATTTGATGAAGCCGATAATATCGCTACCTCCGAGAAGTTGCTTTATTTCGTGGTTCATGCGAATCCGATATTCATTGTTCGCAACTTTAATAGGACCAAAAATTGAACGGATGACCTTCCTTTCGAAGGTAGATAATAATCTACAGTCGTTAGAGGTCATGGTCCAGCTCTCGCTTCCGAAAGTCAGCACAGGTCTTATCAGTGCTTTATAAAGTAATTGATCTACAGACAGCAATTTTATCGCATGGACAGCTGTACGTTGCATTGTCACGCTGCAAAAATCTTGCACAAATGAAAGTCTGCCTAATGGAAAATCCTCAACAAGGGAAGTTGCTGCGAGATGAACGTGATTTCACTCGAAACATGGTTTTCCGCGAAGTGTTCCAAATGTAAGCAATGAAAATTGATTTTAAATTTAGTCGAATAGTAGTGATTTAACTTTTTGTATATTTGACAGAATATTTCAAACCCAGCTTCATTCATTCTCTTGCTTTCTACTATGCTTCCTGAGCGTTTTCTATTATGCGCATTTTCACTTTAAGTATGCGAGTTTTAAATTGTTGTGAAGGATTTATGATTTTATGCCTTTACACTTACTTAGCAGTAACGTACCACCCACATACCTAACCACAACCATCTGCCACCAAATTAAAACTATCTACCCTCCACTATTCACTATTATTATTATTTTTCCAAAAGTACTTTAATTTTGACGGGCAACTAGTGTGGAAATAATAGTCTTAGGTTGACACAATCAAATGAGTCAAGACCCATATCCAAAAGCAGGAGACAGGTATCCTTTTTCGTTCTCGTATTCAAATCGATTTTATTGGTTTAAGTAGTTTTAATTTAGATAAATTCTGGATATCGTAGAGTTTATCGTACACAAGCAAAAGAGCCTAGAACTATTTCCAAAAGGGGGGACAGGTATCCTTTATTATGTTCATAAAGAGAAGTTTTCATTTAGATAAATTCTTAGTATCGTAGAAATTTTTGGAATACTCCACAATGTGGAAATGATAGTCTTAATTTGACATAATCAAATGAGTCAAGAATCATTTCCAAACGGAGGGGGGGAGGGGGGGGGGAGAGGTACTCATTATTGTTCTTGTAAATGAAATTGATTTTTATTTTATTTATCTCCAAAAGGAGGAGTGAGGTATCCTTTTTTGTCTTAAATGAAATCCATTTTATTATTGAGAATGTGGAAACGTTAGACTTAGTCCTTACAAGTAAATGAGTCAAGAGTGATTTCCAAAAGAAGAGGGGAATGTCAATCTAAGGCTAATATTTCCACGTAGTGGAATTTTCAACAAATCCTGCGCTATCCACTATTTATCTAAACTAGAACTTCTCTCAAGGAACCTCTCCTTCTACTGGGTACCGTTTACTGGGCCACGTGCCCTTTTGAATTTGTAAATACCTTACGAAAACATAATTTCTAGTTATACAATGAGAAAGTCACTTGAACGCACTCCGATTAATGTTTCGACGGCCATTTTGCATTTATTATGTCAATATAATCACAGATTTTGGTAGTCGCTACTCTGTGGCATTTTTCTTAGTTTGTAAAATAGAACTTAGTTATTATTAAATTACGTCGTGACGTTTAGTTGTTGTGTAAAACTACCAAAGCGTACATCCTTCAGAATCCTTTCTTACACGATTCGGTTCTTTTGTATATTGGAGAGGTTGCGGTACTATCAATTGCTCATGAAATCGGTTGAGGAGTGCCTTCACTTAAGAGCAATTTTCTATCTGTTACACATCTTGGAATTTTCGTTATTGGTATCTGAATTTGTGCAGTTTCTTTCCTTTCAGATGGAGAGTGATTAACTGATCAATACCATAAATATTCAATGGGGGTTTGCTTTTTCTTGCTAATACTGTTCAATTGTTTGACGAACGAGCACAATTTCGAAAAACATATGACATTCGTGGTCTATTTAAATGGGAAACTCTTATTCCCAAAAAGTACTGAAGAGAAAAATAATTCCTCATTTAATTTAATTTAGGTTTTAGAACACCACACTTATTGGTTTTTCTAAAACACTAAGAAAAGTGTCGAAGAAACGTCCTTATTGTAAAGTTATTGTCAAGAGATACTCCAACACGAGTATGACCGATACTTAATATTATCCCACCACTTCTAAAATAATTGAACGAAACTGCCATAACGTGGGAATGATTAATTGAAATACAGATAAGACGGTGTCATTATTGGCCATAAACCACAATAATTAAGTTATTCTTCCTTATAACAATAGGCCTTAAATAAAAAAGATCTAAATCTTGTAATTTAGTAACAAATGAAAAAATTATTATATCTCAATTACCCCATAATCACTACAAACATAAAATTCAGAAAAATTACCGTTAAATTACCCTCGAAGATAATATTTTTTTCCATAACAATGGATATATCCATGTCACGGTATTATCACCCAAACCATTACTCGTCTCAAACAACCGAAACTAAATTAACATTTTTTCGTAAATAATGGAAAACCAACAATAAGATAACGCGGAAAAATTGGTAAAAATATTTTATTTTTAACCATTTTATACCACCAAAAAAAATTCTAGATAAATGCGACCAAAGATGCGGGGGGGCTACCTCTGTATACACGGCACAGTACAAAAATATTTTACGAAACGCACAAGAGTATGAATTACATGAACGCAAAATGATGACTTACATAAAACATTCTTAAAACGGTTTTAAACCCCAAAAAATAAATGTGACATCATTATTTACGTTTCTGGTATGCCATAAATATAGGTTTCGTCCTTGTTTCTAAACCACGCCGCATTAAACTTTTTTCAGTGTCTCAGGTGCACATGAAATAAGCTTACGCTGTTCCGCTTTAGCGGGATATTTAAACATTGAACATTTTGTTTAGTTTTGTTTCTTATTTGTTAATTATAATTTAAAAATTAAAATTTTATAATTACCCAGTTGTATTTTTAATTAAAAATCAGAAAAATAAGAAGAAAAATTAGAGAGATAATAATTGTGCTGGTCTGACTGAGCCTACAAAAATAATATACGCGGAAAAAATAACATCGAAGCTTAAGCAAAATACAAAATTTAACAATAAATAATGTGTATGACTCACCTGCAGTGTTTTTTTGAAAGCGGCCCGAAACTCTCGATTAAAATACGCGTAAATTAATGGATTTAGCGCCGAATTGAAATATCCAATCCAAAACACAATCCCAACGACGACTTTTGGTGATGAACAATCATCACCGCACAACGAAGTTATCACATACCTTAAAACAAAAAAACTTATAATTAATATCGAAAATTATGACGTAGCATTTCGACATTCTCACCACAAGAAAAATGGCAACCAACATGCTAGAAACGCACTCATAATAATTCCTAACGTACGTGCCGCTTTACGTTCCCGTCGCATTTTTGAACTGCACAACGGTTCAAATTGTACACTTTGTCGACTCACCGGGATTCCATTAATTTGTAAATGCTTGTCGAGCAGTAGTGCAGCTACTTTAGATCTGTAAGTAAACAAACAAATTGATTTCGTGTTATTTCAATCGTTCTGATAACATAACAACATTACACAAATCTAATCAACATCAGTCACCCGCGGGCAATAAGCAATAACAAAATCGTATTTACTGTTCAACATTTTGTTTATAAATTTTCAATCATGATTGAAAATAATTACGAATATAACATTTCATGTCTGATTACACACACGAATAGAAAATACTGATATGAATAGAAAATGTATTTTTATGAATTTTTCAAAAATATATTAACATTGTTGTGTGTCGATATTCCTACGTGATATTTGATACATGGACATGCCGCGATTTTCACTCCCAATTTTACCATTGTTACGCTAACAGCTGTGGACTTTACCGTTGGTGTTTGTTTTACGAATTGTAGAATAAAATAAATTGTGTAAGTTGAAAAATTCGGTCATAAGTTCAATTTATCACTAATGAAGAATTCTAAAAACTTAAAAATACTTGCGGAGTTATTGATGTTCGTTCTATTTTCCGTGATTCATACAGAAAATGTCATTTGGCATAATCAACAAGAAATAGGTCGAAGTGGGACACAAACATAAGTCACACATGTGTGATAGTCAAATGTATTTGTCGAATCTTGCAGGGAGAGGCATCAAACTTAAACATCGAACGTTAATAATAAGTATATGCCGCGGGACCAACCACTGTGCACAAGAAAATTTGCACACTGAGAAACGATTAAAACCACAAGTACAGGATTAGCGATGTTGAAGTTTTGGAGGTATGCAGAAACGAAAATGACTCATAAAATGCAGATTCCCACAGTTTCTATAACCAATGACAGTTTCCATCTGGCGCGAAAATTTAATTTTATGTCGGGATTTTCAACGTATACTAATAATAAAAATGGAGAGGTGGTTATATTGTAGCTTTCTTCAACCACAAATGTCTACATACATAGAACCCGAATACACCACACATGATTTCTAAAGCGAATAATACCAGAGCCATCTATGATTTTGAAGAGCCGCAATATTAAAAAGAGAGCTTTCAGTAGAGGGGAAGCTTTTATTGAATTACTATAAGAAACCGTGGTAATTGGAAAATTTTTGAACATGAATTTATGAATAAAAAATTAAACAAATCATCTAAATTTTAATTTTATATTTTTAATAAACTATTCAAAGAACACATATTTGAAAATCAGCCATCATAATGTAGTATTTATTTGGTAAATTTAAACTAAAGCGGAGCAAAAATTTATTAATTTTCTATAAAAATGAGCTTTCCGTTTAGTTGTGTAGGTTTATAAAGTAAGATAATAAAGGGTGGTGCCGCGGATTCCTCTTACATCCAATTTAAAATTTAGTTTTATAAAAATGTAACTTATTTGGTAAATTCTGGTCACATGCACCTCAGAATTTTTGAGATGAACGATGCACTTAATAGCAATCTAAACATTCTCCATTTATAACAAAATTAAAGAGAAAACGTGAGCTGAAACGAAATTTTATGAACCACCATGTAGAAACAATAATATTATTCATATAATAAAATTTTTACATCAAAATCTATTATTATTTTTGTATACAAAAAATCAACGTTGTCATGGTTTTCTTAATTAAATATTATTACAAAACAGAACAAAACGTAAAAAACCTTCAATTTTATTCGATTGCAAAACTGAGCTTTCTGTAATTTGAAAATCCGTTTACAGATGTCTCTGTAATAAATTTACTTGAAATTACAGAAAAGTGTAAAATAATTAAATAACTATTTACGAAAATAAACCATTATTATTGTAAGTTAAGCGCAAAATCTTTAATATAATAATTTAACATATTTAATAAAACTCAAAACAATTATAATTTTTTAAAACGGTTGGCATAAATAAAGCTTTTCATCGCAAAATATTTATCATCATAGTTGCTGCGCGCTGAAAAACAATAATAGAAAAATGTCACATTTTTTCCAAATTTTTCCTTTTCTTATTTCAATTCGCTCGTATTCGGTTATTTTCAGTTCCAGGAGATTTCAATAATCTATTGAACCAGGCAGTATACATAATAAATTGTTAAATTTTAGTTAACAAACTTTAGGTTTTAATATTTAGCTTTAATTTATACTTAGCGACATCTATTGATTGGTTTATTAATTGCGAAAAGCTCTATAATAGAATGTTTTTATTTTATGAAGCTCCGGTTTGTTTATACTACAGGATGAAACAGTATAGCCTGCGAATTTAATAACGACAAAAACAGTTTTCGAAGTTTAATCATCAACAATGTTGTAATAGAATCCAGAACACAATAACCCCCATATTACATAGCTACTCAAAAAGTATTTTTTAACGAACGTTTGTTTTGGGAAAGAAATGCTGAAATTTTTGATGGAACACTCTATATTAATTTTTTACATACACATATAAACAAATTCTTATTTCTACAATAAAAAAAAATTTTTGTGGTAGACTAATTTGAATATTTTTGCATTAATTCGACATAATATGACTCAATTTTAAAATATGCTTTTCCTGAATATTGAAATAACCATTCAAATTAAAAATTGAAACGAAGCATTAATGTTTTTATATACAAAAAAGCTTCTAAAAAAATATTAAAATACACTGATTGGTATGAAAAAGAACAAAAAGCTTCCCCTCTATGGAAAGCTCATGGAAAAAAATGGCGGAATGTTACGGCTCTTATATTAAGGAGGCTCTGATAATACACCTACCGGACTTTTCGTCTTGCTACCTTGCTAAATCAAAAATTATTTTAACAAGGCAGCTTTAGATTTCAGAAAGAAAATCGAATTCCATTTTATTCAATTTAAATCTGTATAATAAAATTCTTTATAACCATTTTAACCCTTAAATGCCCATTGTACACTTGGGTACAACAAATTCGCACATTGATAAATTTTCAACAAAAGTTCAAAAATATCAAAAAATTCAATGTTTGTTTTATTTTCTTGAATACTGATTCAAAGTGTATTTCAACACCTACCCATAGGTATATTTTATGTACTTATACCAACAAAGTGATTTTTGGGGTCAACATCTGAAGATTTTTGTGAACCTCAGCTTGAAAATTAGTGGTATAAATCGAATTGAAACATAAAAATCAGCAATAAAACATTTTATTAATAAGAAGTATTCCTTCCACTAGCCCGAATGGCATCTTCCATTCGATGTTTCATTAATTTCACCAAAGTTTTCACCAAATCATGAGGTATCGCCTCTCATTCCTCTGCGATCGCCTGTTGCAGCTCCTGGAGACTCGATGGAGCAACATTTCTGACTCGAACTCATTTTTAGCTCGTTCCATAAGTGTTCGATGGGATTGAGGTCCGGGCTTTAAGCAGGCTACTCCACAGACACCTCTTGAAGGTACTGGTACACTATACCAGAGGTATGCGATCTCGAACTATCCTGCAAGAACAAAAAGTTTTCACTAATAAACTCGGCAAAAGATATGACGTAGTCCTCGAGTACTTCCTCAAAGTACCGTTGAGAAGTAAATCCTCTTAATCGACGGCCAGTATTTGCTCCGGAGATGAACACATGTATTCGCCTCCACTGATATGTCTCCCCAGAACATGCACGATCCACCGCCATACGAGAAAGGTTCTTCAATGCAACATTGTGCAAATCGCTCTCCTGAATGTCGATTTTGTACCAAAAATAACAGCGCGAGGTGAGAAAACCGGAAAAATATAGTAGTGGTTATTTTATTAATATTGGTTTGCATGAGCGCATATGTGCGTCATTTTGTTTATATATTTTTTTTAATTGATGTCTCAAATGCGGTTTCGTATTATTGAAATATTTGAAAATGAAAAATCAAAATCACATAGCAAACAATTGGTTGAGGTGAAATAGACATCAGAATCAGAAGTATTCCTATGTAAACACATCCTGCACTCGTCAGAGAACAGGACTGTTCTCCATTGTACTTTTGTCCAATCCAAATGCTCAATTTGGGTCCTTTTGTTGGTCTGTGTGCAGTCAGATCACTTTTTGGAAGTCGCTGCTAACTGGTCTCAGTTGAACCGCATTCAAACTATGATTTTACAACGAAGTTTTCACAAGAAAGCGGTCATCATGCTGTGTTGTAACACGAGATCGACCAGATCCTTGTCACCGTCTGTAGCCACCAGTTTCTTGATATCTCTGCCACACTCGACGAAAGGAAAATCGGCTCAAATTTAGTTGTCGAGCCACTTCACTTTGGTTCTGCCACGCATCAATTAGTGCAACCACTACCTCTGGTGTGATATTCATTTGCTTGTTCCGGATGAAGACTTAATCGATATAAGACCGTCCAGGCTACGCGTGGATATGCGAATGATAACAATTCCCTTAAAACGTACACTTATCCTGGTTTGGCACAGACAATTCACAAACGAGGAATGATTCGCGAGAAAATTAAAAAAAAAATAAAAAAAAAAATGCAACTGTGCGAATTTTTTGCACCGAAGTGTATCTTAAAAGAGACAACTCCGGGTAAATCACCAAAATTGAACGTAAACAGTTTTTTCTGTTAAATACTGTTCATTCTCTCATTATAAACTATTTTTTTTTAGTTAGAAATGTTTCTTGTATGAAATGTCCCAGTATCCAATTTTTCTACTGTGTAGAAAATATTGTTTTATTCCATACTAAATTCCGTACTACTAAAAATATCAGACACAAAAATGTCGATTTTGGAGAAAAATCATTGTCTTTCTCTTTCTGTTTCGTTTACTCTTTTCAGTTTCATGAGACAGTTCCACGGGTGAATATGCACACGATTATGCATGAGTGTGTTTATGTTTATTTTAATTTCTCGTATGATTTTTAATTATTGCAGTAACATTAATTTTATTTAGTTTAATTATAAAATGGTTGCGATCGGATTGGGCATAGATGTAATTGAAAAACAGTTTTGCAATGGTGTCGCTATTTACATATCTACGCAATTTTTTACGTGAAATGTTTATAGTTTTATTTTTTTAAGATGGTGTGTGAAAATACAGGTGGATTGCGCGTCAATCTGTTAATCAGTACTCTATATAGGCGGATTTTTAAAATTTAAACAAAACAGAAATATGTATTAAATAGCTGAATAAAAATATAAAAATTACACGGTTAAAATTGAAGAATGAAAATTGTTTTTAGCCCAAGTATAAAATTATAAATAAATTTTATTTAATTTTGACCATGAAATAATCTTGTTAAAGTTAGCCGAAAGTTGCCAGCCGAAAGATAATGCAGATAGTGTCTTGACTATTTTAGCCGAAAGTTAAACTCTCTTTATACTCTCGCTCCTATCGATTTTTAAATTTCTATAAACTGAAATAATTTCCCCTTCACCCGAATGATATAACCTGATCCTAAATTCGAGTTCATGACTGATTTTTACTGTATTCAAGACACTATCTGCATTATCTTTCGGCTGGAAACTTTCGGCTAACTTTAACAGTCTCATGAAATACATTCTTTTCGCAAACCTAAATTGGTGTCGATTCTTCGTACAACTTCTATTTATCTTTTCTTCTATTCTTCTATTATTTCAAAAGCTACTCGATATTTATTTCAAAATTTGTATTTAAAATTATAGCCTGCTTGCTTAATTGTATCGAGTTTTCCTAGTAAAAATAGCAGCGTAGAAGAAAAGAAAAATAGAAGGTTCACATTGAATCGACACAATTATCTTCGCTTATTACATGATTTTCATTCTTATTTTGTTCGTTGTTTATCCTTTTTTTAAAACCAAATTTTATTCTGTCGTGCTATTCTTTGCATACATAAAAATGTCTCTTTTTAATAATGATGTTTATCTTTATTTAACCTAAAAATGATGAGGTTTATCTATAATTTAAGCTTAAAAGTATAGAAAATCAATCAATCTTTCATTTTTAGTAAGCAAAGAATAATGTGCTAATTAAAATCCAATATTTATACATAAAAGGTATTATGAGCGTATCACAAAAGTTTATCAATTTATCTTATCGGACTTCACAGTTGATGCCAAATTAATTTGCGACTGCGGGTTATTAGGCCAAACCTTTGTTTGTTCGTGAAGGCATCTGATTTTGAAACAAGCTGGAACCCGATTTATTGTGTTTTATTCTGTTAGGTCATATAATGCTTTCTCTCTTTCAAATCAATTTAACGATTTAACGATACCCGATTTTAATAATTCGTCATTGTATACCTCAACTATGACGGCGAATTGAAATGAATCTTTTATTACGGCGTGCCCTTAAATTCGTTAATGCGATCAGAAGAACTAACTTAGAAACTTATAGTTGGATTTTAAAATCTCAGCCTCCGTGTGTACCAACGAAAAAAAATATTTTTTATTAATTTTTTCAACCACTCCCAGAAGTTATTACGGTAATCCTAAAAATTTAAAAGGTAGTTTTCGAAATTAGACGCCTCGAATAGAACAAATGGAAATATAAATCCAGATGAAAATGGATGATACTGTATAATATGTATGCTGTAATTCTTGACATCCTGTTTCCATTTCAAGCTCAACATATGAAAGTAAATAATTTTTACCAGTACCACATACAACATGTTCGGCCCACTCTCAACTGCTTATTGTTTCTGCTCAGATTAATATCATTGTGATATGATTTTGCAGAGAGCCGTTTTGTAGATAAAACATTTTTCTCCACACATAAAACATTAAAAAATTTTAACTTATCAAGCCAACTCAAAATTAAAGTGTTACTAAACAATAGGTGATTTAAGAACGTTTCGTGCTTGTTACATAATCATTGTTACGATGATTAATCTTAGTGACTGTGTGCCATTACAGTAGCTTTAAAATAAAATACAAGTTTCACTCAACACAAAAAAAAATGTCGGAGGCTTTGAACCTGATGGAGGCTTTTAATATTATTTAAGTCCTAACTCAAATGAAGGAATATGACATGAGCAAGGTATAATAATAGAATTAGCTTCAATATTTTGATAAAACGGCTGATAATAACTGATACTCATGCATATTTAACTAAAAATGGAAGAGAAAATCATATATTGTCCTTTTTAGTATAAAAATATTTATGTCATTTTTATTCAGTTTTGCATAAAAATCTGAACAAATTATTTAACTTTGTATATATTTGTATGCTTTACAGTACAAAAAACATTTAAAATTTAAAATTGTATGTCTTTATCTTCTATATTACTTTTGTGGAGAAGTAAGGGATATCATTCTTTTTGGAAAATTATTTTGATTTGGTTTAAGTTATTTCGACTTAAAAATGTAGTTATTAGTTGCCGATCATTTGCAAAGGTTTTGCTTTGTATTAGGAGGTAAGTTTTGTTCCTACACAATTAATGTTGTTTCTCATATAATAAGCAGTTCTTATTTTTAAATATTTATTTACTCTCAGCAGAAACACAATACAGATTCATCTATAGCCGCACTCAGCTATAGCAACACGGATGGAAATTGCCTATTGTTTGAAAATGTATAAAGGTAAATAAATAATACGCTTTATATTTCACTCAACATTTACGAACATGCTCAAAAATTTTGAATCCGAAGTTTATTACACGCGGATAGGATAAAATCATCGAAATTTTATTAAACTATTGTATATATATATAAATTGGTAATATTTTAAATAAAAAAACTATGTTTTCTACTCTTTTCTTTATTCAAATTCCTCTTAAAAAACGTTGAATCTGATTTTTAAACAGAATAAAAATTTTCCCTCTGAATTGTATAAAATATGCTAATGCTTAGTATTTATTTTATCCTTTCAATTGGATAAACATTATTCTTTGTGAATATTTTTTTTATATACAAAGAAGTGCAAATTTAGCCATTTTAAAGAGCAAATTCTATACTAAATTTGAGTGCTTTTTACAGTCGACCAAAGAACAAAAATTATCATTTTCCTATAGATGAATTATAATCTTTTGGACAAAAATAAAATTTGTTAAAATTAGGGCAAAATTATTTGATTTTTGAAAATATAAATCTTATTTATTTGTGAAGTATAATTTTAATCCTTAGAAAAGAATGGATGTATAGTTATTCCGCAAAAAGATAGGAAAAGGATGGATTCCTTTCTTTTATTTTTAACCGTGTACAACAAATAGTTCTTTTTAATTTCAATAGAAAATTATTATTAATTTCATGTAAAAGTGTTATGGAAAGCTGTTCTATTTGCATGCGATAAAGTGTGATAAATTAGTACGGAAGTGTATATGGAATATACCCAAGTTTCCATTTATGTGAAGATAGCCCGAAAAAAGACTTTATAAAAAGGTGGGTGTCCTCACTAAAATTCATTTAAAAGGTTTTTAGCCCGAAAAATAAAAATAATTTATTTTCATATCATATTCCATCCCGAAAACTAAAATAAATTTCTGGAAACTGGTTCAAGCAATTTTTCTATCACAAAATGGCTTTCTTTGTGCTCGTTTAAAATGGTTCAGGAGTTAAAAGAATG
Source organism: Nephrotoma appendiculata (assembly GCA_947310385.1). Lineage (NCBI taxonomy): Eukaryota > Metazoa > Arthropoda > Insecta > Diptera > Tipulidae > Nephrotoma > Nephrotoma appendiculata. Next base: position 243,914,199 of record OX371223.1, on the reverse strand, counting down.
GATTAATTTATAAGAAATTTTATAAAGAAGAAGCTTAAGAAAGAAATTTCAATGCCGGTTAATTTGATCCGAAAAATCATCCCGAAAATCCTTTTTGTATGGTGTGTCTCCACGATAAATGGTGTGTGATGTATGGTGTGTCTCCACGATAAATTCAAATCTCAGCCAAGTAAAATAAAAAAATAATGAAAATGTGAGTTTCATTTAAAAAATATTTACCAAGAAACAAAAATTCTAATTATGTTTTATCCATAAAATTTTATTTAAAAAAAAAAAAAAATTTAACCACGATCCATTTTTCAATTATATCTGTAATAAATTCATTATTCAAATATATCTGTAATAAATAAAAACCAGTTCATAAACAAATAAAGTAATAAACGATACCACCTCTATGCGGGACATCACGGAGATTATTGGTGAAATAATTTTTTAAATCATTCTACCACTTGCGTATTACGAATTAATAATGTAATTTTTGGAATTTTTCAGCACCGATTTCAGAGATGTCTGGGCCAAACGGGTTGTGGACGGGTCTGGGCCAATGGGTTGGAGCCGCATTCAACCACAAACAAAAAATATATTCATTAAGAAATTCATATTTAAAATTAAGAGCCAGAAATTTTAACTTCAATTTCAAAAATACCTGTCAGTATATTGCAAGATCGTTATTCGCTTAGAGGAAGTGACGATATTCTCATAACGGTGTTTAATTTATGCTCATTTGATGCAATTGCATATTAAACAATATTATATAAACGCTATAATTTATGTAGAATGAAGTTACATAATCTTGGACTATTTGCGGATCAACGTCCATTTACAAAATGAAGTTGAAATCGACGCTACAACCAACGTAATGCACCTTTGGACATATGTAATTAACGAAAATGTCAAAGTTACATTAAATTGTAACTCATCCACAAAAGAGTTTCGCACTTTGCTCATAAATTTAGACAATTTTTTCGAATACGATTTGCAGGATATTGAAAGGAGAATCGATATTGGATTTATAAAATGTCCTATGTGAAAAAAAAGTTTCAAAAATGTGAAAATTAATACTAATAATGGGTTTTTGGTTGTCGATGTCGAACCGCTAAATTTTGAAGACATTTATGACATTGAAATTTGCAAAATACATGCGAATCTTCGCTTATCAGGAGAAATAATATTTTTAAAAGGCATCATCCATTATGATAATACAGTTAAGCATTATAAAAGCTACATCGTACGACCTAGTGACCTATGGGAAGAATACGATGATCGGCGTCCAACAGTCCGAGTGATTCCAAACAGTACAAGGGTGAACCCAACACTAATTATATGGGAAATTTTGAAATTTACGTAGCACCTAATATTGAAACTAACAGCATTATTATTACCATAACTATTATGAACTTTTATATACTCGTATATTGAATTTAAAATTTAGTTTCTAATTTTAATTTGAAGTTATAAACATTATTAAGATATATAATAAAATATTAACACTGTGTATTGTTATTTATTTAACACATCGTCTGAAAAGTTCCCGGTCTAACAAAGAAAACACTCAGAACAATTTATCAGAACAATTTATCTTTGTCTTCAAAATAAGTTTCAGTTTCAGCAATCACTTCTTCATTGGAGCCAAACATCTTTCCCAGCGCACGGAATCATAGACCCGTTGTCGTTTTTGATTTGTGAGAAAACGCATTACCCAATTCAAACACAGGTTTCTTATGGACAAATGTTCGTACTAAATATAGCCAACACGTCTCACTAATATCTTTACAATGTCAGCTATCTCACGCCACTTCACTGTCGTCACGGTCGTTCAAAACAATTTCGTGGATTTTTTTTTATATTTTCTGGAGTCATAGCTTGTTTAAATACAGCATAACAGTCAATGATGGTTGATTTTCCTGGTGCAGAGTTCGGTTAACACTTATCAAGCCACTGCTTTCCTTGAACGGTATTTTTTCCATCAAAAAACAGTGTTCAATCAACACAAGAAATTGTTTTTTTTCTCGTTGTTTTGAATCAGTATGAGGCAATCAAAACTTCGGTCTAAAAATTGAAAAGTAAGAAAATTGGTCCCAAAATAACGAAGGAAATTAAGCATAAAAATCAGACCAATATACCACAATTCCTCAAAGAATTTGTGCATATCTCTGCGTCCGGTAACAAATTTAAAGTTAAAGAAAAATTGAGTAAATTTCTAAATGCAATCTTGGTTAAATTAGTAATAATCGTCCTAATAGACCGTACAAGAGCCAGCAAGATAGTCAGAACTTTGAAGTATTCATCATAACACACTACACTCATAGGGCTATGACTAATCTATCGAACCATGTATGTGAGACCACGTGAACATCTCTAGGATCGGTTAAATAACATTTGAAAATTTATTCAATTTATTTCAGGAAACTTCTAAGTCGTGTTGTATGGCATAGTAAATATCAACATAACCGAACTCTGTCCAGAACTATCGAAAGTCAAAACCTTAAACTATCTAAAAGTATAAAAGTGAACCCGTGAACATCTCTAGGATTTCTGTTATTTGATTATTATTACAATAAATCAGGTTCGTCGCTTGTTTGGGAATGTCAATGGGGTAAAAATCCTATTGGAGAAAATACCAAAATTTCCAATTGAGAAAAATATTTAAAATGAAGAAGTTTTAATCTTTGAAAAACAAGATGAAAATCATCATTCGTGTCCCATTTTCACAATATTGAAAGAAAATTTCCCGGCCTATTCCAATATATGAAAGAGATCTCGTGAACATTTCTGGTATATAGGATATAACCGTAAACGTAAAAATGACTCTGCACAAGTTAAAAATCATCATAATTAGATTCCATTCACCACACTCATAGGATTCTAGCTGATCTATCAAACCATGTGGATGAGAAACCGTGAACATCTCTAGGATCTCTAGGAGATATGAAAGTAGAAACATTGTCTAAAATAGCTTTCTTTAGAATTAAAAAAAAGTTTAGTAAATTGATTTACGATTTTCTCGTATTTATTTCAAATCGTTAGAAAATTATTTGATTTTTATAGTGACACTATTAGGGACTTAGAGACTTCTCTCATATAAATGTTAAAGATTATCCAAAAATGTTTCAATTTCTCCACAAAACAAATCCAATTGGAATATTTTTAAATTTAACAGTGTAAATTTTTGGTATTATTTTTGGTATGTACTTATTTCACAATCATATCTTGAGTACCTCGAATTTTTTTTGGAAAACGCACTACATCAAAGCACGAATCTCTGTTCACAGAGATTGTCAAATCTAATGGATGATTGCATTAGATTCGTATTTCTGAGCTTCATTCGTACTTCCACTAATATATAACAGAGATTAGGCATTTATCTGGGGCCACATTCATGTACGAGTAACTCGATTTTTTTTTCGGCAAATCGCACAACTTCAAAGCACGAATCTCTGTTCACAGAGATTGTCAGATCTAACGGATAGATTAGATTCGTAAGACTATTTCTAAGCCTCATCCGTACTCCCATTAATATATAACGGGGATTAGATATTTATCTGGGGCCACATCCATATACAAGTACCATGATTCTTTACGAAAAATCTCGCAGCCTTAAAGCATGAATCTCTGTTCACAGCTTAGTAGCCGTGTTACTGAACCTTACTTACGCACGTTAATTATGATCCTTTATACATGACCCAAAAACATCTTAAAAATTAATATAGTACCGAAGGAACTGCTTTCCAATGCTCGCGGAATAGAGTCTACTATTCAAAGCATGCGCAGGTAAATAAATATGCAAATTGTGCGCAAATAGATGTATGCACATTTTGATGTTCATCGTAATCAGGTGTCAACGTTTTACAATAAGAAATATTATTGTAGTTTGTTATAAATTTTTCGTATAAGGCAAAACATAAAAACTAAAGTTAGTAAAAATTTAAAATGATTATAACAAAATTATGTAAATAACTAAACAAAGGAACAATTAATAAAGTTCTCACGAAGAACATAAGCTCCTCTTATCAGGTATGCCTTTTGAGTTGTATCAATCTGGGTTATCTGAAATAAATTAGAAATTTGCACTAGTATAAAAAAACGATGTGCGGATTAATATTAATTGTTGTTGTATTTTTTGCGATAGCTACATATCCTTTTAAATCGTCATGTCGAGCCCACTTTCCGTTACATTTGCAGTAACATATAAAATGTCCCTATGTTTCAAACGGTTCGTAACTGATGATACCTGCCAGTTGATAATTAATGTTATTGAAGGTTAATGTTGATTCAATATCATCCAAATTCCATTTCTGAAAATTTTCAGTGGGATATTCGGTGTAAACTGATAATATTTTATTGTATTCTTTACTGGTGACCAACAATTTATTTGTACAAGTTGGACAATCATGTGTGGAACCTCATCTATGCATTGACTTAATTTTTGGTATCCTAAATTCAATAACTGAAAAAAAAAATTACAAGCAGCTTGTTTCTTTTTTCTTTAACTTGTGTAACGCAATTTTCGCAAACTAGGTTAGCCGTTAAACTAGGAACTGATTTTAAAATAAAACATGCAACATGAATGTTAGAAACGCACTTAGATTGGACACCAAATATTGCAATTAGAATTTCTTTGCGAACCATGATTGCAGATTTTAGGTTATGTTAAGAATGCATTCGATGATTTGTTTAACTCTTCCTTCTAAAATTATTTTGTTATTTATTCCTAATGTACAAATTGCCTCAGCCAAACTTTGAACTATGGAGTCAAATGCACAAGTGTTCGAGTAATAATCACATGTGTGAGTTCCATTTTGCAGTACTGAGAGAGTTTTACTCAATGTTTTGGTTTTGTCTGAAAACAAATTCGTTTTTTTCATGGGCGCTTTGGAGTGCAGAAATTATAAAGCATTTTTGAGCTGAGCTGTGACTCAAAACCTCTAACGCAGTAACAGAACGCTCTGTATCTGATTGGTTACTAATTTATTTTAATGTTTTTAAGCTGAACGAACTTTTATAATTTTTAGGAGTTACTACACCTGTATTTTTTCGTTTCCATACTGATTGACACAATTGCGTTTCATTAATGGATAGTTCGTTGTTGTTTTGAATTGTGCTGGTAAAATATGTCTCATTTATTGCATTTTTAGGTACACCCGCCAAAATTAATTTGTGTACCAGTAAGTTTCGACTGTGGATATTTCTGCACTGCTTCTTGCTTCAAAATAAGTCGTAATAGATTTTTTATTGCTACTTTAAAACCTTATTTTATACTTAAACACAAAATTTTTTTGTATTGTTTTAATTTGCTCTCTCGAAAATAAAATTTAAACTAAAATCTACATGTCAAAAATGGCTTTAAATATTTTTTATTTCGTTTCTATTTGTGTTAGTGCTGCTGGACCGAAAAAACTTTGGTTCAAAAATGAGTCGCAAGTAAAACCGGTTTCAAAGGTAAACGTGGACAAAGGTGAAGATGAGCTGCTTCTTTGAAGCAAGCACTGTGTGGAGCCGCCCGTTTATTGTGCATTTTGGTGTTTTATAAATAAAATTAAAACGTCGTTCTTGCGTGATAGAAAAATAAAATAAAATTAAAAGTGATAAAAAAATTATGGTTAGTGTAATTATGTGAGATGAAGTGATATAACGTAGAATACCGGGTGATATGTTATAACATCACATTTTCGATAATTTATTGAAGTTTATGTCTCGCTTCTGTAGAATAAATTGGTATACTATTTCATATCATTTTCAGGCCTGCTAGGTTAAAAAATTGAAATGTATCTACTCCATTTCTATCACCAAATAATTTGTTTTCGATACTTCAACGAAATTAGAGAAAGAGATATGGTCACATTACTCTAGTAGGTTGTGATAGAAATAGAAACGAAATAAACTATAAACAGGCGCCAATTTCAGTTTAGGAAAAAGAGGCATACATTTCAACAAAGTATTGAAAATGTGATGCTACAAAAATAGACAGCCCAGGATTTTTGCATCCACTGGACGTTGAACCATGTCCAACTTCCACAAAAGCAAACAAGTACGTGGCAGCATTGATCGACGCTTTTAGTAAATATGTGGTGTAAATATGTAGTACTGCATGCTGTTCTCGATGTTGGCGTGGAATCTACACTAGAACTTGTTCACAATTTCATGTCACTAACAGTGGTGCCGCATTTACTGCTGGCAAGTTTGATGAGTTTTGTGTAACTAATGATATAATTCTTTCTAAAATTGCTAGTGTGTACACGAGCTAATGACCAAGGAGAACGAGTAAACCAAACAATCACAACTAGTTTGGCAATATTGTCCGAAGAAGAAAATCGATAACAAATTGGTTGAGGTAGAAAATGACATTAAGAATGCAAAGCATTGCAACACGGAAACAACTTCATTTAGCGGACTATTCAGATACGAACCGCTCCAATGTTTGGACCGCTCCAAAGTTAAGTCCCAAGGACTTGGTGATGGTAAAAATTGACGCAACTGCGACGGGAGAAAGAGTCGTAAATTGGCTTGTCATTATCGTGGTCCCTCTAAGATCATTAAATATATTGGCAATGATCGTTATTTACTGCGAGACGTGCAAGGCAAACAACAGTCTGGTCGGACATACAAAGGCTATTGGTCGTTTTGAGCTGGTTAAAAGGGCTATGGCAACTGGAGAGTAAAAAAGGTTATATATTTGTTAATAGTTGAGTAGTTTTATTATTATTTTATGTAAATTCTCGAAGACGACAATATGGTAGGAGGGCCAAAATTGTGGTAATTTAAATTTATGTTTTTTTATATCGAAATTCTACGAGGGCAAATCAAAAAGTCTTGCAATATCATATGAAAAAAAGAGTGAGTGAGACAGCAATATTTTTATTTTTCGACATAATCTCCTTTAAGGTTTATACATTTGTCACATCGATCAATTAACTACTAGTCACTGGAAAATTTCCGGCCCCTTAGTGTTTTTTTTCAAATTGGGAAACAGAAAGAACTCACTGGGTGCCAAGTCTGGACTGTACGGTGGATGCGGAATTTCCACGAAGCCGCAGTCCTTCAATGCAACTTGAGCAATATTAGCCTTGTGCACTGGTGCATTGTCGTGAAGAAGCAAGATTTTTTTCCTAACTTTCCTTGGCCGTTTTTCCCGGTACGCTTTTTTCAATTTTCGCAAAACCTCTGCGTAATAATATGCCTGTGATTATGGTTTTCGGTGGCATATAATCGATTATCAAAATTCCTTCAGCATCCTAAAAAATTGTTGCCAGCAGACGGTTGAGTTTTGGATTTCTTTGGTGGTGGTTCACTACGTTTAATCCATTGCTTCGATTCTTGTTTGGATTCCGGATCCCAGTGATGAAGCCATGTTTCATCGCCTGTTATTATGTTATCCAAGAAATTTTCTGGATCTTCTTTGTACATATCTAAAATCGCCTTTGAAGTTTGAACACGCACTTTTTTTGTTCTGCATTCAACAAACGGGGAACCTTTCGTGCACTTACTTTCGGCATGTGAAGGTGGTCATGTAATATAGTATATGTGGTACCGTATGAAAGAGAAAATCTCCACGCTAATTGCGGAACAGAAATACGCCGGTCCTCCAATACAATAGATTCGGCCAAAATTACGTTTTCATGGCTAATAGCATCTACTGGCCGACCCGAGCGGTTGTCGTCTTCTAATGACTCCCGACCACTTTTGAATAATTTTACCCACCTTGTTACTGTGGCATATGATGGTGCAGATTTGCCGTAAATTTTAGATATATAGTTGAATATATAAATTGCATTTCGTCCATCTTTACAGAAAAATTTAATAACGGCGCGATATTCAATTTCATTCATTTTAAGAAAAATTCAAAACACGTATTACTAAATTGACAAAAACAAACGAACTGTAAAATTTAGATCGAAATGTTCTTCTAGAAGTTTCATCGCGACAAAAAATGGTTTTGAAAAATATATTGTTGTCTCACTCACTCTTTTTTTTCATATAATGTTGCAAGACTTTTTGATATATCCTCGTATCGTTATTTATTTCATGGCAAATAGGCTATCATATTAATCTCTAGCGTCGTGCTCAAAAACTCAACACGGAGCGTCGCTAAAAGGAGGAGAGTGAAATAGGAAAAAGTTGTAAAAAGGACGTGTAGAAAATTAGAGCAAAATAAAGAAATAAATATTGGAATATTGTGATCGTCGGAATCATATTTTACATTTTGTTATTGTGAGCATATTGGTCAATACCACTAGCTAGCCCGGCAATCGATTATTTTCGATGCGTCTTTATAAATAAAATCATCTGGTGCGATTATTAAAGCATTGCTTTTTACGCTTGTTACACAGTTCATATACAATTGAGAAAAAAAGGACAATTATTTTTCGATTATTTTGCTAACTGCAGCTATTCAAGTAATTAATTATAATCTCATTTATTAATGAACTCCACATAATGTTGTAGCCCAATGTTGAAAAACTCATTTAGTTTTTAATTTTGTCACAATTATTTAAATTACAACATTATTAATTACTAGTTAAAATTAATTAGTTTTTGTTTCGGGGATCATGATAATTTTAAATGTGAACAAACAAAAAAAAAGTTTAAATTTGTGCAATTACTTAATTCTGGAATGACCATTGTGACACATTATAATGTAGCAACAAGTAAACAGCAATTCATATTAATTAAAATTTGTAACGTGTATATATGTTTTACATAAAGGGTGGCCCAATTAAAACTGAACAACCTAAATAAATAACCAAAGTAATTATTTTTGATAAATCAGAGATTTAATATAGTTTTCGATGGGGGACACTTTTTCACTTGAAAAACATTGCAGTAGGCCCTGTTCAACTCCAAAAGCGAGGGCAATTTTGGCAAGGGACAAGGGACGGAATTAAAAACACTGAAGGAAGGATATTAAATATAGTATGTAGCGGCTTTTTTTCAACTACAAGAAACACTGATCAATTCGAGCAGGCTTAACCAAAACCGTACGATGGAAAACCAGCAACGCTTGATAGTATAATAGTATTATACTATTATTCTATTATGCTATCGACGGTGGAAACCTGGTATAAGTCTGCTCCCGAGGTGATTTATTTGAATAAGTCGGTGTCCACAAATAAGTCGGTGTTTGGAACACAGCCGTAGTCTTTAAATTTGAAAAAGATGTGAGAATTGACATGGCAAAATAAATCTAGAACCATATTTCGCCCCGCAATTAAACAATTTGCTACCGGATAGAGGATATACTCCTAACTGTATGGTTTAGAGATATTTGAAGAAATAACTACGGCCACTGCGATTCAATATGACGCGGTGAGTCCTCTAATCGAAAAAAATACAAAAATTGTTGTGATGTTTCGTAGATCTCCTACAAAATTCGATAATCTACAGAAACACATAAAAGAAGAATTGAATAAAGAATAGTCCTTAATCATTGATTCCAAAACCCGATGGAATAGTCTCTTAGCAATGCTAGCGCGATTTTATGAAGTCAATAAATACATAAAGAAAATTTTAATCGTTTTTCAATTTAGTTTCACATTCACAGAAGATGAACTAGTTTTGCTTGCTTCTACATCCGCAACATTGCAGCCAGTTAAGTCGCTGTAGAAGCACTTTGCCGTAAAGATGTAAATTTGTATGTGGCAGATCTAACCTTAAAGTTTATGTAAGATGAGATTAGTGCTCAAAAATCAAAATTAGCAGGGCTTAAAGAAGCTCTAATTGTTCGCATTAAGAAAAGGCGGAATATTTATTCTGTAATATTACAATATCTCCATGATATGACCCATCAAACGAGAACGACTAAGAATATCAAATATTCAACAGAACCACCAAAACTGTTATTATCAAGAAAAATATTGAATTAATTCAAAAAGTCTCCACTCCAACAGAACCAGAAGTTGAATTAACATATACTTTAACATCTTTATCCCTTGTTCTTATGATGTCAATGAAGGAAAAGCTGCAGCGAGCAATTGAGGATAAAATTAATAAATTTTTTTTAGAAACACATGCTCGAAATATTGGAATATATACAAAGCCCCGAATGTCGAAGGGCCGAATGTCGAAGGGCCGAATGTGTCGAAGTGCCGAATGTTTCGAAGGACCGAGTGTCGAAGGGCCGAATGTCGAAGGGCTGAATGTGTCGAAGGGCCGAATGTATCAAAGGGTCGAATAACGCAGGGCCGAATGGGGCGAATTTTTTTTTAGAAATATAATATTTTAATTTTGTTTTTTTATGGAATATTTTGTAAATTTTTTTTTTATTAAACATAAATGAATTTCTTATGAATTTATGTATTTTACTATTTTTCATCTTTGGTTATTTATGAAATTTTACATATCCAGTCAGCGATACATTTTAAGGAAGGAAAATTTTGTCATGTGCCACCAGAGACATACGGCCCTATGTGTCAGCTTCTGATAATAGGTATATGGTACAAAAAATAAAAAAATAATAAATTAAATAAAAAAATACAAAAAAATATATTTCTAAAAACAAAAAAAAAATCAAAAATAAATTCGGCTCTTCAACACATTCGGCCCTTTGACACATTCGGCTTTTCGACATTCAGCCCTTCGACACATTCGGCCCTTCGACACATTCGGCTCTTCGACATTCGGCCCTTCGAAATTCGGCCATTCGACACATTCGGCCCTTTGAAATTCGGCCCTTCGACATTCGGCCCTTCGACATTCGGCCCTTCGACATTCGGCCCTTCGATATTCGGCCCTTCGACACATTCGACCCTTTGAAATTCGGCCCTTCGACATTCCGCCCTTCGACATTCGGCCCTTTGATATCATACCCAAATATTCTTAGGGGTTAGTAAATGTGGTAAAAAGAGAGATGGACTTCTATCCAAAACAGAGCATTAGATGTAAATTTTTAAACTTGGTATTTACTCAAATTTTGACCATTCGTCCGACAAGTGTCGAATCGGAACTTGCATTTTCAGCGGCTGCTCTGATTTGTTTGAAAAATAGATCAAATTTAAATGACGATAGCATGGATACAATGCAAAAAGAACAAAAGAACTTTTAGTGAATTAAGGGAATTGGCATTAACATTTTATTTAAAATAAATGAATATTTTTTTAATTATTGATAATTATTTTAATTAATTTATTTTTGAACTACTAGAATTGAAAAAATATGTATATACATATTTACATATATTTTGAAATACAATATTGAAACAGATTGAAATAGTTTAACAATTTGAAATAGTTTTTGCTATTTTTTATTTGTTTTATAAAAAAATAAATTTAATTTACAATTACCAGTAAAAACCCGGTTAATCGGATTTTTCAGAAACGTTTACCGAATTACTGGTAATCACAAAAGTCGGTAATTTTGTAAACTATAAATACGAGAGTCGTTGGTTCTGGATAAATACTGTAACGTTGCGGAAATATTATTCACATGGTCCTTCGAGCCGGATTGGAGCTGCATTAGTGGAACTACAACAACCGATCCAAATCTACAGTTAACGTTGCGGAAATCTACTTCGAAGTGGACATTTTGTTGCTGAAGTGATACCCCACATGATACCTATTTCGCCGGAAGTAGATAAGTATTGAGTTTTATTATACATACCGTGTGTGTTGTTGTTAACTGTAGGTTAAGAGGCGATTTTCGACTTTAGTTTCGTATTGAGTTGTGATTTGGCTTTTGAGAATTTTAATAATGATTTCCACAAGTGAGGTGGTGAGATGGAATTCGAAAACCAAGTTAAAATCGCTAAAAAGCATACGTGCTAGATGAAATTGCTTCATCTGCGAATACAACGCACCGCATCGTGACGAATCGCAAATCCATGCATCCAGTTGAAGTAAGACTACCCAAAATAAATATTGAACCATTCTCTGGCCAATACATGGAATGGCAACCAGTTTATGATTTAACATACACGTCAACACCATTCATGAAAACAACAATTTATCACAAGCACAGAAATTTCAATATTTGACAGGTTACTCGAAGAGCGATTTGTACAAACTCATAAAGTATTTGTCAATTACAGAGATTAATCAATTCGAGGCATTCCGCAAGTTAAGTGCCAGATACGACCGTAAGAAACACATCATACATGCATTTATCGAGAGTTTTCTGCACCAAGCGACCATTCACTAAGTGACTGCAGCAAGTTTAAGAAAATTGCTCGACACATCTGACGTGGTAGTAAGTGGTCTAAAAGCGCTAGGCAAATATGCAGAACCTCAAGATGTATGGTTAATTTACATGTTGGAGGAGAAATTGGATGCCAAAACTCGTTCATTATGGGCACTAGAATGTCGTGAAGATGATTTGATAACATTGAAACCTTTTCAAATTTCTTCTAAATCGGTCCGATGCACTCGAACTCTTAGGCCTTCCACAGTCAAATGGTCTGCAAATCAATTGTCTTCTAGCGTTTGTGGCAACAGATGTAAGCTGGTATTCTTTATGTAATTACAATCATTCAGTAGCAGACCTGGAGAAATTCAAGCAGCTATCAGTTTCTTAAACTCAACCACACAGTTTTCAGCTGTCTGTCGAGAACTAAATGCTAAGAATATGGCAAGAAGCTCAAACGGAAGCAACATGGTATGGACTATGAATGCCGAATACAACTGGATTCAGGTTCCATCTTTACATTAATTTCAGAGAGAATGAAATGCAACAAACTTAAATTACGTAGACATTCTAATCGTACTGTGGTGTCTGGAATTACCGGATCAGGTACTCAAACAACCAAGGGAAAGGTAATGGTTACTCTCAAATCGCGCATTGGTGGTCGGTTTCAAATTAAAGGTGAACAACGAGCAAAATTTCTTAGAAATCCGGAATTTAAAAGCTTTTACATATCAAGTTCATTGAGGAATTTAAGCAATTAGGAAGACATATGAAAGATGAAACAGAACACAGATTTAAATTACTTACTTCAATGGCATTGCGAAGTCGATTACAAATGGGATAACCAAATTTAGAGTACTTGATGTGTCCGCGAATTCGTTCAACAATGTTTCATTAAACGATATTCGCATGGTTGGACCTTCAGATCAGCCAACGCTCTATGTTATAATATTACGTTTTCGCTTACATAAAATTGCAATAAGTGCTGACATACAAAAAATGTATCGGCAGGTTACGGGTATGCTGACCCAATGAGTTAAAGAGTCATCTGGTGTCTGTGAGTGATTGCTCTACATAATTATAGTAATGTGAAACTGATGAAGAATTTTTTTTCCAACAATTTTTTAAAACTGTATATATTTAAATATATGCACTTGCAACAATGTCCCATGTATCTACATTCTATATTGCACAAATGTGTTGGGTAGCTTAAAAATAACCACCCTTGCAAATGTTCACTAGAAATTCAACCGGTGACCATAAAAACGAGTGTTACATTTATTTATTGACCTAACCGTTCTATTTTTGTATGCAAATAAAAATACATAGCATAGTGGTTTACTAACATTTTCATAATAACAACTATGTATGACGACAATGTCACCAGATAACATATACAGATTTATACATTCGCCGAGCACACATAACAGTTGGAAACTAAAACACGATGAACATTTTTAGTCAATCGAAATCTCTAATCTCTTTCATCGTAAAAATTCTAGTTTGGAAAATTGTTTGTTTTCCACGTCATTCACATTCATGAAACTAAAAATTATTTTAATTAATTCACAGTTCTTTGAATTTTACATATGATATTGTTTGATACGTGGAGCATGTTATATGTTTTAAATTAGAATGTTAGGAGAGCTATACAATTTCTATATTTTGAGTTAAACATGAAAATGGGTGTTAGAAAAGTAGAGTTTAAATCTTCTATACGAGAAAATTTGATTCGAGCTTCTAGAGCTCGAAATATAAATGTTTACCAAAAAGTATTTCTAAGAGTTAATGAAACGTCTAATTCTTGCTAAATTATCGTAACGATTTACCTTTTTAAGTTTATGAATAAATTAAATTCAAATTTTTATACATAGATTTGTGGCAATGACGTCTATGAAACATACAAAAGAGCTTCCTAGCATAGAAATCGGATTAGTTAAATCCTGTATGGAGTGATATCGTATATGTACGCTTCTTTGGTAAGGAGTACAACGCAAATGGTGCCAGAAATTTTTACAAATTCCTTTACGCATCGTTTAGCAACATTTTTAAATCAAAATTGTTCGAATCAAATCAAATTATAAACAAAATTTAATGATTTTGTCTGTTACAGTTAGCCATTCAATTTTAAAAACCACAGTAATAAAATCCATGAAAACATGTGCATCAAATCAAATTTATGACAATAAACCATCTAACAGTGGAAATATTTACACTATTCAATTAAACAAATCCACAAATTGGAGCCTCATTTTGACCCGTTCATTATATGTGAAGCGAATTCTGCAGATTTTGCCACATAGCAACCTATGTGGTGCAATTGATGAAAGCTACCTTATCACGACAAGATACCTATACATGTGATACCCAGCTGTCCGATTTCGAAAAAATACCCCGCATATCTGAGCAGATCGACAGGATGTCTAATCTTGGCCCGTAGATTTATTGTTTATCATAATTATACCGTAAATGGAGTTCTGTGGAACCATTCCTGGAGGTTTCACCACATAGCCAGTCCATTTTCAAAAAATATTTCACATGTCTATGCGGATCGCTAGTCTCCCACCTTGGTCTGTTCAATTTATCATAATTATAACGAGAACAAGTAAAAGGAAACTTTGTAGAGCGAATTCTGGAAATTTTGGCACATATCCACCGACATTGTGCAATATATGAGCGCTTGGCCATTCGTGTTATAATAATTATACGCAATAGGCCATAAATGAAGATTCGTTTGTGAAGCGAATTCTGTTGATTTTGGTACATACCAGTTACATATTGCAATAAACGAAAGCTTTTCAACTTCGAAAAATTATGCCACATGCCTATGTGGAAGCGTGCTTCACCTTGGCCTGCATAATTACCATTTTCGTATTTTCTTATTATAATTGTTATACAATGAGAGTATCAAAGAAATGTAGCGTATTTTATTGAAACTGAACACTTTCCATCATGCATGCATTACGTATTCAAATGTAGGTGGCTTTGTGCCAAAAGCTTCAGGATTCGCTACACTGAAATTCTATTTTGTTATAATTATAATAAAATGATCGAATCAAAATGTCTTGACGATCCGCAGAGGCAAGTAACGTATTTTTTCGAAATTGGACAGTTCTCATCTATTACACTATGTATATGGCTGTGGCCCAAGTCTCCAGGATTCGCTCCACAAAATTTTCATTGTCCGACTTTTTCATTATAACTTTAATAAAATGACAGGATCAAGGAAAGAGCCTTGAAGCTCCGCTTAGTAAAGTAGTGTGTTTATTGGAAAATGGGCAGTTTTGATATATTGCATTGCTATATATACCATATCCTTCTTATTTAGTCTTCCATTTGCTATTTTATCAAATTTGTTTTTCTTTTTTCCTGATACCATCTTACTAAGAGTATTTCTGATTATTCAGGGTCTTCCAATAAGAACTTTTTTCAATGGAGTATAAAGGATCAGCTTTTAAAAGTTCCGTTATTCAATTTTTTTATAAATTAACCGTAGAAGGTTGAGAATTTACTAAAATTAGTTACATTTCACTTCAAAATCGTATTAAATAAAATCTATTATGAAAATGGTGGATCTGTAAAAACAACATTTGGTAAAATGTTCGCTATTCCTGGTAAACAAAATCGCCCATCTGAGCCCTCCATTAAAATTTTTGTGCAAAAATTTACTTCTATTAGTTCAATAG
This sequence comes from Nephrotoma appendiculata, assembly GCA_947310385.1. Lineage (NCBI taxonomy): Eukaryota > Metazoa > Arthropoda > Insecta > Diptera > Tipulidae > Nephrotoma > Nephrotoma appendiculata. The sequence goes on along the minus strand of OX371223.1, from coordinate 243,898,402 downwards.
CAAACATACCGATAGCGCAAGTGCCCGTACAAAGAACCTACGTTTATAGAATAGTTAATGATATTGTCTATACCGTAACAATACTTTAAAAACAAAAAAGACCCACACCGGCAATACCCTCGATCCATTACCCCATGGTCATTACCCCCGGTCAAATTAATAAATATTACTACTCGTATATCAAAAAAGTTGCAAAGTTTTTTGCAAGTAATTTTGAAAGTAAATCAATATCTAATGACGAAAAGGACGTTTTTTGACATAAAACTATTTTTAAACCAAAATTAGGCTCCGTACAGCCCAGACGGATTGATTCATCCTTCACTTAAGTTTATTCCGGAAATTAGGAGACCCCTTCTGAAAAGTATATCATTTACGCTAAAAATAACTAAGAATTAAATGATTTTATTTATTTAGATTTTGCAACAATATCGGTCTAGATCAGTTTTCCAAAATTTAAGCAGAAATAACAAAAATTCGGCCCTTGTTACAAAAGGCCCATATTGATTGATTAATTGGGATCATACTTAAAATTTTTCCATAAATTTTAATATTTAAATTTATTTGAATCTTTTAATTCTTTGTCGTTTTTGGTTTAATCCTTTCACTTTTCAACATCAATTAACGAAAAATTGAAAAATCTCTTACGGAAGCGGTACATAGATTTACTATTTTTTTTACAGATTTTTATTTTTGATGATAACGCCGCTCTAGACAATGACGACAGTTGGATGAATATTTCCCCAGAAAACTTGACGAAATATAAAAAAATCTCGTTAATGAATGGGAATGAACTTCAAAGTAGAGCCAGTAAAGAAAAATTCATCAGGCCGAGGTGTGGCAAAATAAAAATTGTGATTATACTTTGATTAGTCGTCTGATGAGACGACCGAATTTTTTAATACAAAGAATTCAATGTTTCATTAATTCGAAACCAAACTTCCATCGTCTTGATATAAAATACTATACCTTGATGTAAAATACTATCTGGCTATCAATCCAGAATAAACCAAAATTTGATTTCGTTTCCGTTCGTTTTCAAAATCACGAAGATGATTAGGAATCCACGTCTGGGAATACTAATGTAGTGAAAGCGAAACTAAATAATAATCAATATATGGAATAAATGGATTTGAAATTGGCCAAATTCAACAAGCAGAATTGTCTCATTTGGAGTGAAGATAATCCGCAGGCTATTGTTCTAAACCGTTTGGTGTGCTTTATGGTACGAACGAATCATCGGACCACATGTGTTCTAAAATGATGCTCTGGAAACCTTTCAGTCAACGGAGACCGATATAAACATGATTACTAATTTTTGTCTGCCTCAATTGGATGGTATTGACATCAGAAACATGAAGTTCCAATAAGATGGGGCTGCATGCCAACAGCGCGCGATACAATTAATTTATTGAAAGAAACATTTGATGAACGATTAATATCGATAAATGGACGTGTCAACTGGCCGCCGCGTTCGTATTATGTAACAACGCTGGACTATTTGCTTTGGGGTATGTGAAGTCACTTGTCTACGCTGATAAGCCAGAAATTATTGAACACTTGGAAGCCAACATTCGATGCGTTATTGCCGAAATACGACCAGAAATTCTGTGAAGAGTGATCTAAAATTGGAACTCCAGAGTATAGATTTTGATCGAAATCTGAGGCTTGAGTGTTGGGAGTTTTGTTGCGCAAAATTAATATTATTGTTGATTCATGTAAATAATAATGAAATTTTATATTTACATCTAGTATGCTGATGAAACAACGTAAAAAATCCAAACTCTCAAGTAGTGGTTTTCGAACAGATTTTGTAGGCAGATGTCCGAAATCATATTCAAACATTAATGGCATAAAATTATCTTTCTGTGTTTTATTTAAATTCAAAGTTCTATACCTCGAAATGAAACACTCTTTACAAGACAGTCTTACCAAATTCCGGAAAGATTTATTTCTTACTTTAGAAATCAGATTGGTGTATTCGAGATCTGCATTCATGCATGTAAAAGAAAGTCCGATGTTGGCCATAACATATACACCCTGCATTTTATTATGATGTTGACAAAACCAGAATTCTAGTTAAAACTGGATTTTGTTTATGAAAATAATTCCAGATTATGTTTAGATAAATAAAAGTTGGATTTTGGACGAGCAACATCTCAGCCAACAACCAGCTAACATAAAATGTTTTTTTGTTTTAATGAATAAAAAAATTCAAATTAAATTAAAAGCTTTTTTTATTTAATTAATTAAATAATATATATAGCTACCGATTTGTGACTAAACGTTACAAGTTTCACCCTGATCAGCATCTTTCCAGGTATCCGGATTTTCTGAAACCGCGGTTGTCGGATAGACGTTTTGGAATTACCCAGCGAAACCGTGTACAAATAAAATAAATTATTGAATATTGAACTTAAAATTTAAAATACATAAATAAAACTACATTTCCTGCATTTTTTCATTTAAATAATATTATTTTAGAAACACTAACGAGATCTGGGGGTCTATTATGAAATTTTTTCTCAGATTTTTCGGTTAACGGATAAATCCGTGCTATTACGGACCTAAAAAGCAAAATCGAATCGGATATTTCTGAGTACACTAGAAAAAATCCGACTGCTATTTAGTTGACGTATTTTATATTCGTTTGAACTTGTTTTGACGTTTCATCAACATATAGTGAAAAGTGATTTACATTTTATTAATATTGATAAAATAAATTAATTAATAATATTTTAGTAATTCTAAATAATTAAAACCCAAAAATTTAAAATGTAATATTTTATTATAAGAAATTTTTAATAAATAAAAATAAATTTTGTTTATTACCAATTCGATAATACAAGTTTCATAATAGGGTAAATCCGTGTCGAATCGAATATTTCTGTTAACGGAAAAATCCGAGACGGATAAATTTCCTATTAGACCCCCTGATCTTTGTGCAGAAGTTTCCAGAAACCGAAAAAATTCGCTCCAAATCCGTTGATGTCAGCTTCGCTGTTTTCAATCCATATAAAGCAATTCAAGATTTTGTGTTCTCGTAGAAGTTTTATTGAAGCTGTTGAATTCTTGCTTTAAAGTGCAGATGCTATCATTTGATATTTCTTGAATGCTTTTGAAATACATGAATTCAGTTCTTCGGCCAATTCTAATTTTGTTCCAACTATGACCGCGGATTCTTCACACTAAATTTCTTCCCTCAGCCTCAGAATACCGCATAGTCTCAATAGGGAAAAGTCTCTTCATAGGAGCTAGAGCAAAACTAAGAGTAGATTTTGGTGGACCATTTGATAAAGTTGGATCAACACGACATTTTTAAATCGCGACTTATTTCACTTATTTCTGAATTGATTGCTTCCGTTTTGTTTTTCAAAAAAGATAAAACGCCCTTAGCACCAAAAATGTTTGCGTCTTTTGAACTAGATGCTTCCACTGCTAGATTTATAAGCTGTAGAGAGTGATTGAGATTTAGCTGAAATAGCTCAAAGTCAACATTTTCCATCAAATAATGAGCATGTAAATCTGTTAAAGTTAGTAAAATTTACATTTTCAACTTTAAAATTTTATATATTATGGGTGAAATCGATTTCCATCGATTTTTTATATCTAGGAGTAGTTCATACTCACGTTCCAATTCATTTCTAACATGATTTTGCAGGATGCTGTTGCGTACTGGAGAATATCTAAAAAAGTACACAGGTTTCTTCACCTGCTTCACCTGTTACATTTTTGCCATCTTAATTGTCGATACCGGGACCATCCTCAGAATATTGAAAATCATCTTCAGGTACTTCATCTTCACTTAACGGTCCAGCTTCAGTTACACAATCATCAGCAAGAATATTTTTATACAAATGATCACAAACGCCTAAGTGTATACAGTGGTTTAAACATATAATCATTTCAGATGGGCAAGTTGGATTCTGAGATTGAAACAAGCCCAAGGTTTACGCATATGTCGTTTTCTCCATGGATATTTATGTCCAGGTGTCCTCGTCTTCTTAAGCTTGTCCATTCATCACTGAATTTATTACCAAGTATTTTACGTTGTTCCATAATTTTAACCATCTTGTCTTTCTTTAATTCAAAATTACGATGTATTAATTTCATAACAATGGTTTCGCAGTTTGGTAAAGAATTTCCCCGACTAGAAATTGATTCGCGAATACATGCAGAATTCATTATGGATGGAAATATTATCAACTGCAGCCAGCTTCGATACAATATCTTCCAAGCTTTATGAACAAGTTTCAGGTGGTTTATCATTTCTCCCGTTTATCCATTTGCATTGACATTTCAGACATTGCGCTTTTTTTCGCAATTTTATCAAAATAATCAAAACATATTTTCAATGCCAACTTTATTTCAGTCAAAAATATTTCAGTATTCGGACAGTAATCGAACTCTAACAAATTATGGAAGAGAAAAGTATTTCACTAATGTCAGAATTATTACAAAACATTTAATTATTAAAATATTTCGGCATGTCCTAAATTTAAAAGATTAACTATTTTTTCGCGATATCGGATACGGCTAAGAGTTTATATAGTCACGGATACCAGATGCGGATGTATCCGTTTTGGAAACCCCAGTCTGAACTGTAGATAAACAAGAACATTTAGTCTGCATGGCACGCCATAGATTTTTAAAAAAATACTTACTTTGATTTCGGCGATATAGCGAGCAGCCTAAATGTCTGTATCTTCTCTATACAGCCCAGACGGATTGACTGATCCGGATTAAACTTAAGCTTTTTACATAATTTCGGAGATCTTAGTTATTTTTGGCAAAAATCGGTTGTCCGGAAGTGGCAGCTTTCATAGGAACCTTCTCGTTTTTTGCAAATATTTCGACAAGGACATCATTTACGAGAAAAACGGTGCAGAACTAAAATATTCTAAATCAAATCTTCAACAATATTGGTCCAGATCAGTTTTCCAAAATTTAAGCGGAAATGGTGATTTTTGACCAAAAATTGAACAAAAAGTCGGGGTAAAAGAAAGTCGTATGTTGGCCACAACATACTTCAATTTTTTCAATCGATTTTTACATAATGCAAACAAGCAAACGATATATTTTCAGTGCAAATTTTTACACTCGGTTAATTGAAAACAATATTACAACTCGTAATCCAACCAACAAACACATGTACACAATAAACCAGAATTATATTATCACTTCTGTTCTGTCACATTCATTAAGTCAAACATTTATAAAATTTTCTATCCGGTGACTTTTAAGTCCGATCTAAAACGGAAATTTGCGTGTTCATAGTAATAATATAAATCTTGTTGTTATTGTATTTTATTTAGAAAACGTTAGAATAAACTTCAATTGCCTGATATAGATTGTGTGATTTAAAAATCAATATAATTTTATAAAAATATATTGCTAATAGTATCCTAACTAATGTGTTTGTCCATTCGAAAAGCGTTATTTTAAAAAAATAAAATACAGAACAAAGATTATCCTTTTTTTGTTATTTGCAAATTCAACTCCCTTGTTAGATTAAGAATCGACCTAAATATGTGTGTCACCCGAACCAAATCTAATATAAAAGGTTCCTGTAACAATATTACGCATAGTCGTATATGTAGTACACAAATAGAAAGAAGAAATGATTTATTGGAACAACCATACATCCTGTCCTACATAAATCAATATACCCAAATGAATATAAACATTTAAATAAACCAAATTTTTCCATATCGAATTCAACAGCAAAGCCGGCAAGATTTTCGTATGCCTCTAAAAATCCCATAAAATTGTTTCCTTTTCGTCCAATATTATTAACTTTGATCCGCTTTTGTTATTGTACCTTCAGGGACCAATAGGTAATATTTATTCTTCAAATATTTGGATAACCAATATACAAAATAAAATGAAAACAACTGAAAGCAAAATATAAATAAACTTTAATATTTTAGGCAAGCATAAAATTAAATTCAGCCTCATTTTATTTTATGGAGCGCACTAAGAAAAAAGTTTTTCCGTTTATTTCTATTTTTTCTTTTTTTTTGGTTAGAAAATAAAACTTTCATAAAAATATTCTTCGTCGTTCCAATCATTAGAAAGACAAAACTAAACGATTTCTTGTTCTTCGTAATATTTTTTCTAATATTCTTATTTAACTTTGCTTATTTGCTGGAAGGATTTTGTTTAAGCAAAACAAGGTTAATTCTCGTTCCGGTTTATGGTTGATGGCGCTGGCACGCTATAGGGAAAATAAACTAAATTTTATTGATTGTCAATCTAATATTTTATACAATACACCAAAAAACGAAAAGATTGGATAATTTAGTTTTGTATTTTCATTGAATTATATTCGAATTGACAGAAGAGGTTGTACACGGCTATAATACTCGTACTATTTAGAAGAAGGGAAAAATGTTGAAAATTTGTTTTACTGTTCAGCAAGAATGAATTGTGTCACAAAAAGTTTTTGAATTGGTTCGAGTGGCATGAAAATGGCTTGTTATGTTATCTGAACAAATTATTGCGTTATGCTATTAGGATGACAGTTTAGATACTATCGATTTAATAGAATTGCACAAAGATTATAATTTTAAAAGCGTTACCCTGAGCGCGCCTTACATGTAACGGCATGATAGTCTGACATTGTTTTGGAATATGTAAAAACGGGCTATGTCCACATCATTGTAAATATACTTAATCGCAAAACCAGTTAATATGAAAAGTTCATAGGAACGTTCTTCATTTGAGTATATACTCGTATTCGTCCGTTCGGATACAGTAATTTCTTAACCGATTACGATAAAATTTCTTGCGGTATGTGGAAATAGGGTTCTAAAATAATTTATGGATGAATTTCTGGTAAGATCAACTGGAACGTCGTTAGTACGATAAATGAAATTGGATCTCAATTTTCGGGTTAGGAACAGTTGCGATCCTCTGCACATAACAACATAACATTGTTATACAACAACAACAACGCGTATGATGGGATCTACTTTTCAAACACACGCGGAGTATTACATGGAAAACGACGCGCAACAAAAAGTGCAAGATTCACATAAATGCATATTTATGCATTTATGCATATTGTAGGATCGGATGTCAATCTGTTAGATTAAGTAATTATTGTAAGTTAGTTGTTTAGTTAGCGTGTAAGAGATCACATCTAAAATATAAATTGTTCTGTTAAATAAAGTTCAGTAAATAAAATATTAATTAATAAAGAAGATATAAAAATGAAACAAGTGAAAATTGTTTTTTTTATAATAAAGTTTTCTTCTAAAACATAATTGGCGCAGTTGATAGCGGATGTTTATAAACATTCAAAACCATACGTGTTAAAAGTTATTTTCGGAGTGAAAAGTGCTCGTATCGACGGTTAATCGGTACTAAGTGAAATAACGGAAAATTAAGTGAAGTAATAATAAACATAAAATAATATATATATTTTTCCCGATATCTATTTACCCTGACCAACGGTAAGTAAATAGAACATAATAAACGTAACCACCAACCATAATAAGGCGTCCTGGCGTATGTACCAGAAAAGTGCTAAAAAAAAATATATACAAAATAAATAAACAAACCGTCGAATTTGCTGAGATGAACGCCGCAGTCACCACAACAATACTCATTGTATCTTGGTAAGCGATTTTTTAATTTGTTCATTCAATCCCATCCATCTCCTTACCTTGCTTAACAACTCAAGGGAATTCTAAGGAATATAGAATTCCCAGAAAATAGTTTCAATAAAAAAAAAATATTTTTTAATCATAATATTGATTTTAAACAAACTAATTTTTAAAAATTTAAATTATATATAAAACTTATCGACTTAGAGTCTATGAGTGAAAATCCCGGTTATAGGATTTTTAAAAATCAAAATTTATCGTTAGAAATAAAAAACCTAACGGAAAACTTTAATACAATCTTTAAAATAACTACTGAAACGATCAATCATAAAAACACTCAAAAAATGAGTCAATCAGAAAATTTAGATTCTGAAAATTGTGTTACTGACTTATTCAAAAGTCTTAGAATCCCCGATGCTGTGAAAGACCTTCCGCGGTACGAAGGTAGTAGACATACGCTCTATGAGTTCATAGAGAATGTCGAAGAAATCCTGTCCCTATGTAACGCGATAGATGGACATCCATGCTCTAAAATCTACCTCAGAGCAATTCGCAATGAAATTACGGGTGAGGCTAACGAAGTCCTCACGATGTACGGAACACCTCTGGAATGGGAGGCAATAAAAGATAATCTTATCACTCATTACGCGGACAAGCGTAATGAAACGAACCTGGTGAGGGACTTATATAGCACCTCACAAGGCAGTGATAGCCTAGAAAAGTACTTTGCTAGAATTATAGACATACAGAGTACTATAATCAACCATGTCAAATTAAACGAAAGCAGTGCTGTCGTAATTAGGGCTAAACGAGACCTATATCAAGAAATGTGTCTCAACACATTCTTGGCCGGTCTAAGGGAGCCAATGGGATCCATGATTCGGGCTATGCAGCCTACCTCGCTCACTGAGGCATTTACAAATTGCCTCAAGGAACAGAATATGTCCTATTTGAAAAAAGTAATAATGTTAACGTATTACCTGTTCCGCAGAGAACAACCCCAAAATTCCTGAACGGAACTCCTACACGGAATTCTTATCCCAGTGGTCCGCCAATTCTCCAACAGATGCGATATTCAACAAATTATAATTATAAACCAACACCGCAGTATTACAACCACAGGCCATTCACAAAGCAAAATCCAATGGCAAGCGGAAACGTTCAAAATAACAGATTTAATTTCAAGCCACCAATGGTTCCTCCAAGAAGAGCAGAACCAATGGACACCACCTCCAACCATAACAATTATAAACAGTATTCAAGTATTAACCCTAACCATAATCAATTTAAACAATATTCGAACGGTAACCAGTTACCCAGGCAAAATTATCAATTCCAGCCGATGGGTCCTCCAAAGATCCGATCGCAAGAATTGTACAGTACCGAGGATCAACAACAGGAAATAACCGAAGAGTGCTGTGAAGAAGAGCCTCCGCTATACTTCCCTGACCTCGACGAAGGTGAGGTTGACGATGAAAATTTTTTACCAGAAGCCTCGCATCTGGAATCGGATACGTAGATGTTAACAAACACCAAACGTATTCCCTTCCCTATATACATATCCATCTTAATAAAACTAAAGTCTTAAAATTTCTAATAGATACGGGATCAAACAAATCCTTCCTGAACCCCGAGTTCATCCATCCTTCACGGATATGCTCCATACCCCCGATTAATGTTAAAACTATGTTCAATAACCATCAAATAAACCAGAAAGTCATTGTTAAAGAACTTATGGAATTTAAAACAAGGGAACCAATAGAATTCCTTCTATTTAAGTTTCATAAATATTTTGACGGTTTAATCGGATTGGAGACGATGCAACAACTAGGAGTAACGTTAGTCCTTGGGAAATCTATTCTTAAAACCGACAAGGTCGAGATCCCACTCCTATTTAAACCGAACTATGCATCAAAAGTTTACACGATCTTGCCTAGAAGCAAGCTTACAGCTGAGCTTCCAGTTGATGTCGAAAATGGGGATACTCGTATATATCACCCCGACAACAATCAACGATAATCTAATTATTCCTGAAGGTCTCTATCACTGCAAGAACTGGTATGCAGTCTTAGAAGTTGTAAACTACCGTAACCAATCTCAAACTTTCGTAATTGAACAACCAATAAAAGCCGAATTTTTCAAGAAAGCATATCGAGCTGAATCCCACCATTGTAACATTCAAAACTGGGCTTCTCCTATTCAAGGTGAAACTATTTCTAATTTAATTAGAACAGAACACCTTAACGCAGAGGAAACGAGGAATTATTTCTGAAAACGGAACAAAGTTTGACCTTTACAAACGCCGTAAAACACGAAATAAATCTTACGGACGACAAACCTGTCTTTACCAAAAGTTATCGATATCCTCATGTTCACAAAGAGGAAGTACAACGCCAAATTGATAAAATGTTACAAGACGGAATCATACGTCCGAGCTTCTCACCCTGGTCATCTCCAATTTGGATTGTACCAAAAAAAGCAGACGCCAGCGGAAAAGTTAAATGGCGGTTAGTAATAGACTACCGCAAGCTAAATGAGAAGACTATCGAAGATCGGTACCCTCTACCGAACATAACCGATATACTCGATAAATTAGGGAAGTGTATGTACTTCTCAACCTTGGATCTTGCATCTGGCTTCCACCAGATAGAGGTAAGAAAGCAAGACATACCCAAAACCGCATTTTCCGTCGACCACGGACATTATGAATACATAAGAATGCCGTTTGGTCTAAAGAATGCCACCTTCAACATTTCAAAGGGTCATGGATAATGTGTTAGGCGATATCCGAGGCAAATCTTGCTTGTGTTATATGGATGACATCATAGTATTTTCGACGTCACTCCAAGAACACATTGAGAACCTAAAGCAAGTGTTTAATAAATTACGAAAGGCAAATTTAAAGGTTCAAATGGACAAATCGGAATTTCTACATCGAGAAATTGCCTTTTTGGGCCATATTGTCACCTGTGACGGAGTTAAACCCAACCCCGACAAAATCAAAGCGATTAAGGAATTTCCCGTTCCAAAAACGGAGAAACAAATTAAAAGCTTTTTGGGTCTTCTGAGCTACTATCGAAAATTTATCAAAAACTTCTCCGACATCACAAAACCGTTAACGGAATGCTTAAGGAAAGATAAAAGCATAATCTTGAACGCAAGATACTTACAATGTTTCGAGTATTGCAAGGAGTTATTGTGTAATGAACCAATCCTGCAATACCCAGATTTTACTAAGGAATTTATCCTTACTACAGATGCAAGCAACGTAGCTATTGGCGCCGTCCTTTCACAAGGTCCAATAGGGAAAGATAAACCGATCTGCTATGCCTCTAGAACCTTAACGGTCACGGAGCAAAACTACTCCACTATAGAAAAAGAGCTTTTGGCTATTGTCTGGTCCACAAAATACTTTAGACCATATCTATTCGGTCAAAAATTCAAAATTGTGACGGATCACAAGCCGTTGACTTGGCTTTTCAATCTCAAGGAACCAAACTCAAAATTGATTCGTTGGAGATTGAAACTTGAGCAATACGATTATGAAATCGTGTATGAGAAAGGTGTAAAAAACACTAATGCGGACGCATTATTGCGGATACAACCCGAACCTCTCACCGTTAATAATATTAATACTTCCGACGTATCTGAATCCTCCACGGAACCAGAAAGAGGAAGCGAATCCGAAGATATTGTACCAACAACAAGTTCCCCAATAAATCATTTCAGTTCACTGCTGATAATAACAATTGATCCTGAAATGTTAGGATCAAATACCCTTCATGAACATCCATTTGGGAAAAATAGAGTAATAATTTATATGCCTAATTACCATTTACCCACAATAAGACTTAACATAAGAACACTAGTAACAAAATATCGAGTTACAGGCATCACGTGTGATGATATAGTGTTCAAGATAGCTAAAGAAGCCTATACAGAAAAATTCGGAACCCCTTCAAAAAATTATTTGGTAAGAACACACGTCCTTTTGACGGATGTGTTAGACCCTGAAGATCAAAACGCGATGATCAGGAAAAGGCATGAAGAAAATCACCACCGAGGAATATTGGAGAACTATGAGTTTATCAAAAGAACCCATTATTTCCCAAATATGAAAAACCTCATAACAACTTACATCAATATTTGCAACATATGCTTGCAAACGAAATACGACAGGCACCCATTAAAGATTGAGTATGAAATTACAGAAACGCCAAAAAGACCAATGGAAATCCTGCATATAGATTTCTGTTTCTTTGAAAACCATGTGTTTCTTACAGTCTTAGACAAATTCTCCAAATTTGCTGCAGCCTTCTACATGAAGACGCGAACCAGTAAGGAGGTTCAAAAAAGACTGATTCAATTCTTTAGTGTCCATGGTAAACCTTCAAAAATTGTATCAGATAACGAAGGGAACCTGAATACACCATCTCTTAGAGCCTTTCTACAAGAATACGACATCCAATTACATCACACGTCGTCATATTCATCAACAGGAAATTCCCCCGTAGAGCGGCTGCATTCAACCTTGCAGGAACTCATTAAAATAGCTCATATTCAAACGCCTGAAGAAAGTATCAAAGATCTGATGCACAATTGCATTCTCTCGTATAACAACACCATACATTCGGCGACAAAATTCACGCCGTTCGAGCTTTTAACGGGTCACTACACCATTTTAGGGCAACCTGTTGATCCGGCATTTGCCAATGCGCAGGAGTATCTGTTCAACCATACCTTATCATACGATGAACTATGCAAACGGACTCATGAGAAAACTCATGCAAAGAAAACAAGGCTGATCAATAAACTTAACATTGATCGAGTCAAACCTCCTAATTTAAAAGTGAATCAAACCATTCACGTTCGCAACAAAAGACGATCTAAAATCAAACCAGGATTTGTCGTAAGAAAAGTCATAAAGGATAATAAAGTCACTGTCTTAACGAAAGATGACAAGTACCACAAAAAATTGATTAAACAACCATTTCAGGTTCTCTCTAATCCGGCCGGAGCCAAACACTCAAGGTGACCAACCTAGAGAACAACAAGGGGCTTATACCGATCAAGCTAGGCCAGGCCCGAGTAATCAGTAGTTATGCTCGAATCATCCACGTAATCGATATCCAGCATTACGAAGAACACTTCCGCACTATTCAGGACAATGTTTATCTAGTTGGGAAATCCATAAATAACAGTAAAGAGTATTCATATGCTTTCAAAACCAAAATGGAAATCCTTGAACACAAAACTAGGGAGTTACATAACAACATCAACCTTTTGAAACCTACACGGACGAAAAGAGGACTTATTAACGGATTAGGATCACTAATCAAAGATATCACAGGAAACCTTGATCAACACGACTTAGAAGAAATTAGTAACGCAATTCACCATCTTCACGAAAATCAAATTAAATTGAACGAACAAAATAACGCTCAAATTGCAATCAATCAAGGTATGATCGATAGGTTCAACTATATACATAAAAACGTAAAAATCAGCAACGACAAAATTACAGCCGAACTAAACCGACTAGCAAACGTAACCGAAATAGGACTACACATGTTTAAAATAGACCAATATATATTCAAATTAATAAACACAATAGACACGCTCTCCCAGCATATCGACGACATATTAGACGCACTCAGTTCGGCCAAACATCGACGAATTTCAAGGCATCTACTGACGAATATTGAAATTCATTTCATAAACGATATACTATCTCATGATAAAGTAGAAATTTGGAACCCTAACAATATTTACGACTTACTGATTCTACAAGGATACTATAACCAATCCAAAATCGTACTCAGTATACAAGTACCAAAGTTTTTAGAATCAATATTTAGTTATTATAATATCAAACCTATCCCCTCCAAAAACCTAATGATCACCCCTATTGCCTCATCCAACATCATCCTAAATGAACAAAATTATCAATTCATACATGAACCATGCAACGAGGTGGAAAACGTATACAATTGCAATAAGCAGTCGCTACGACCAACATCGCGCTCGTGTATACCAAATATAATACTGCAATAACCAGCGAAATGTAACCACACTAACTCCGATCTGGAAAACGAAATCAGCGAGCTCATAAACGGAAAACTCTACATAGCTACAACAGAAGAGCTACAATTTACATCTACATGCCATCAAAGAATAAAATCCATCCAAGGACAATCTCTAATGGAATTCGACAACTGTAAAGTTACCATCCTAGGAATCACATATAACAGCAAAAAATATGTTTACGAGGAAGACTTAACCATTATATTACCATACCATGATGTCGAGAGTCAACACCGTATACCATCGTTGCCAATACCAAAAATGACAAATTGGACGCTAAAAAATAGAGACCAAATCCAACTTTTACAAGAACGAATTTTTTTTAATTCAATTATAAGCCATAGCACAACTGGGATTGCTACAATCATCATCGTAGTAATCGTGGTTTATTACATCTGGAAGAGATTCTACAATTCAACGAAAGTCAACACATCATCCGATGAGACACCATCATCAAACTCACAACCGGCCATACGAAGTAAATCCTTATGGCCTTCTCTTCGGCGGGAGGAGTTACGATCCTCTACAGATGACAATACAACAACATAACATTGTTATACAACAACAACAACGCGTATGATGGGATCTACTTTTCAAACACACGCGGAGTATTACATCGAAAACGACGCGCAACAAAAAGTGCAAGATTCGCATAAATGCATATTTATGCATTTATGCATATTGTAGGATCGGATGTCAATCTGTTAGATTAAGTAATTATTGTAAGTTAGTTGTTAAGTTAGCGTGTAAGAGATCACATCTAAAATATAAATTGTTCTGTTAAATAAAGTTCAGTAAATAAAATATTAATTAATAAAGAAGATATAAAAATTAAACAAGTGAAAATTGTTTTTTTATAATAAAGTTTTCTTCTAAAACATAATTGAACAGGCTGGTTCCGCTAGCGAATCTCCCCATTTTCATCCACCATAACACACATTACATCACAATCGGTTAAGAATTGACGATTGTTTTCCCACATAGTATTAAGTTTCTAATTGAAGATTGATTAATGATTAACACTTCGATTCGGAGGGTCGTTTAGTTTGTTATTTCACTTAACGTATTATGGAATCGTTGACGGTTATCTTGCCAGAAATCAAAGGAGTTTATTATATGAATCAATTTAAACGACAAACTGCATATTTAAACCTTTATTCTATTAGTCGTGTCATTTCATAATACGCGACAATAGTCGTGTCACTTCGTCTAAAACTTTATTCTCTTAGTCGACTAATGGAATACAATTTTTGTCGCTTCAATCGACTAAGAGAATATGAAAAGATGATTGTCGTATGAAACGACAGGTGACGAATAGGGGTGTTTATGTTTTTCAAATCACTTTATGTACGTCACGCCAGCCGGAACCATATCAACCGGAACCAAACAACTATGGCATAAGTAGCATGATGCATTGTGCATTATTGTGAACTATACGTTTTTCAGCCGGAATCTTATAATTCCAGACGGAACCTGAATCCAGCCAGAATCATACTACTGTTAAACTAACTATAGCACAACTAGCACGGTGCATTACGCATCATTAAGTACTATATATTTTTTCAGCCGCAACCTTATAAATCTAACATTTTTCAGCCAGATCCTTCTAATTTTAGCCGGAACCTGATAAAGCCAGCTAGAGCCCTACTAAAGTGAAACCAATTATGGTACAAGTACCTCGATGCACTGTGCATCATTGAACACTATATAATTTTCCATTCAGAACCGTATAAATCCAACAATATACGTTTTAAACCTTACAATTTCACCCGGAACCATACGCTCTATAGAAAAACAACCTATGGCACAAGTAACGCAATGGATTTATTTATTTAATTATTAAAGAAAATCGATTTAACATTGTAAAAAAAACAAAATTTTAAAAATAAAATATAAAAAAATAATCTATTCACACTTAGATTGTAAATTAGTAAGAATTATAAATAAAACAATTATTTAAATTAACGGATAGTACTTCAAATATGAAACTGTCAAAGGACTTATTAAAAATTTAGAAAATGCGATTTTAACTTGTTTTTAAAACTGTCTTTTGATAAATTAAAATCAAATTGGTTAACTACGGTTTGGAATGATTTTGCTGATCGATTAATGGGATTGTTGTCACCATAGTTGGTTGGGTAGGGATTGTGTATATTTTTGCACAATATGCTTTTTCTAATAAAGCCAGCCAAAACCATACCAACTTTGGCACAAGTAGAACGATACATTGTGCATTATGTGCTTTTTCGGCCGAAACCTTATAATTCCGGCCAGAACCTGATAATGCATTATATAATTTTTCAGCAGGAACCTTATAAATGCATCACTATACGATTTTTAGGTAGAAACCTTATATACACCCAAACTAACTATGAAACAAGTAGCACAATGGATTGTGAATCATTGTGCACTCTATTATTTTTAGCCGGAATCTTATAATTCCATCCAGAACCTGTTAAAGCCAGCCAGAACCATACTACAGCCAAACCATCTATATCATAAGAAGAAAGATGTGCTTCATTGAGAACTAATTGTTTTTTTGGAAGAAAATTGGAAGAAACTAAACAAAAACAGCAACTCACAAAGCGTACTGAAAAACTTCCATATTGCAACTGCAACAAAGAAGCTGCAATGGAAAAATACCAATTTTAAAAAATGGACATCTCAGTGTTATGTATTATTAAAAGATTAAACCCGAAAACATAAACCGTTGCACACTTGAATTGTTATGATTAAAAAATAAATTTCATGGTAGTACAAATTAATTCGGTCCGCTATTTTAATTTTAAAAATGCGTTTATTTTAAAATAAAATGAATGAATAGATTAATTAAAATATTGTCCATCACTGCTTACAACTTTTTTCCACCTCTCAGGCAATTTTCGTATTCCATCTCAGAAAAACGTTTCGTCTTTTGAAGCGATCCAAATTTGAAGCCGATTTTCAATTTCTTCGAAAGAAATGAACCGGTGACCTGTGAAATCGTGTTGCATCCGTCGGACAACCAGTAATCAGAAGAAGCAATGTTCAGAGGATACAGCGAGTGCGGTAAAATATCCCACTTGAGCGTTTCCAAATATTTTTTACGACTTTTGCAACGTGAGGCCGATTTTCGTGGTTTTTCTCGTAATGCACGGCTCAAACGAATTATTTGTAGTCTGTTCCGCTCGCCCGTAATGGAGTCATCAGGTTATACCAGGTCGTTGTACTCAACGCCTCTTTGGTCCCACCAGATACACAGCATAACCTTCAAACCATGAAATTTCGTCTTTGGTGTTGATGTTGAGGTCAATGCTGACGATTGGCCTGGCAAATTATAGTATTTTTCCTCTTGGGATTATCGTAACGCATGTAACTTCCCAGTTTTTTTATCCCAGGAATTTTTTTTATTATTACTTACACGCAACTATTATATTCCATCCCAGTTTTTTCATTTTATACCTCTATAAGACGATTTAAATTATAAACACAACAACAAAATATCCTATCCCAGTTTTCTCGTTTATTTGTTTGTTGTTCATGTAAAACAAATACTTGGAAATAATGTATTGTGTTTTGGCAATAGTAAATCTGTATATTTTAAGCACGAAATATGTAATAATACGCTATATCATAAGTTTTAAATACTAAGCGTAACTTCTAATGAGCTCCTCAGTGCCACCCGTATGTTAGGATTGGCACAATCTTCCAGCTTCCATATGGCCCCATATAAATTTATATGAAAATGATTTATAACTTTCAAAACCTTCCTGGGCCGGAAATAGCGAATGATGTTTTGGAATGGTACGTACTTAAGTAATTGCCGACCAAGTGGCCAGCACAAGCCGTATGTTGAAATTTGGGAAAATGGCCAAGTTCCAAAATCTTAGGTTAAGTTAAATAAAAATTTGTATCTCTTAAGAACTTGCTAGGCTTGAAATGGTTCTTTATGTTTTGAGTTGGTAATGATAAGGGAAAACTATGGTGAGCTCGCCAGTGCCACCCGTATGTTAGGATTGGCACAATCTTCCAGCTTCGATATGGCCCCATATAAATTTATATGAAAATCGTCTATAACTTCCAAAACCTTCCTGAGCCGGAAATAGCTAGTAATGTTTTGAGATGGTACGTACATAAGTAATTGTTGACCAAGTGGCCAGCACCAGCCGTATGTTCAAATTTGAGAAAATGGCCAAGTTCCAAAATCTTAGGTTAAGTTAAATAAAAATTTGTATCTCTTAAGAACTTGCTAGGCTTGAAATGGTTCTTATGTTTTGAGTTGGTAATGATAAGGGCAAACTATGGTGAGCTCGCCAGTGCCAAAAAAAATAAAATAAAATAAAATAAATAAAAATTTGTATCTCTTAAGAACTTCCTAGGCCTGAAATGGTTCTTTATGTTTTGAGTTGGTAATGATAAAGGCAAACTATGACGCACTTTTTAGTTCCAGCCTTATAATAGGATTAGCATATGCTCATGACTTATTACGATCAGTTCCAAGTATTTGTTAGTACATTATTTCCAAGTATTGTTTTTACATGAACAACAAACAAATAAACTGGGATGGGATATTTTTTTGTTGTGTTTATAATTTAAATCGTCTTATAGAGGTATAAAATGAAAAAACTGGGATGGAATATAATAGTTGTGTGTAAGTAATAATAAAAAAAAATCCTGGGATGAAAAACTGGGATAACTTCACATGCTTTTTTCGTAGAAGATCCACTTCTAGTCACCAAACACTATCCGATGTAAAGAAACCTTTCTTGTTTATCTTTGAAGCAGCTGCTCACATGAAAACAAATCGCGATTCCACGTCTCTTGGATTCAATTCAAAGAGACCCAATTGCCTTGCTTTTGAATAATGCCCATAGATTTCAATCGTACGGAAACTGTTGGTTAGGTCACCCCTTTATCGAGCAATGCCTCTAATTCATCGTCTATGAATTTTTTTAGCTGCCCTAAGCGAGGCTTAACTTCAACAATGGAATTATCATTTTTGATGCGTTGAAACCATTCTCTACATGATTTATCGGTTGGAGCATTATCACTGTAAACTTTCACAAGCATTCAGTTATCACATAATCCGACATATTCAACACCGTAAAAAACACGTTTTGTATGAAACTGAAAGCAATACAAACTTAATATTAACGGCAGATGTTAAATCTATCTGAAACAATGGGAATCGGCTGTAAAATTTATTATAATCATAACCACTTTTTGAAAATGGACCAAATTAATTGAAGAAGTATAGAATAGAAAAGTCTATAATTCAAATACAGTCGTATCTTGGTTTGCTAAACTATTATGGTAAATTTATACCAAATATACAGTGGCTCACAGCCAAAATGATGCAAGCCATTTTTATTTTTTTTAACCCTCATGTGAGTGAAGAAAAAATATCTGAATTTGAGTGACTAAGGTACCCGGGTACCCTACATGCAACTTTTCTTGAAACTAATTTTTTTTTGCAATTATGAAATTTATAACGGATTTTGCTAAAATTACATATATTGAAAACAATTTTGCATTAGCTGCAACTTGTCAGTTTTCGAAGAACATTCTGTAAAAAAAACGTAAATAATCCAACATATCACATCAGTGGAAAAAATGATCGATAGTAATGAAAAAATGTTGGTTAGTTTTTTTGAAATAAATAAAAATATAAACATAAATTAAATGAAATAAATAAACAGAAATACAAACAATGAAATACAACGACTTATAACACAAAACTATAAAATATTTATATACTATTTCTTTCAAATATAGGGTAAAATATGTAAAGGTACCCGGGTACCTTTGTTACTCTAATTCGTACAACTAAACTACTTTTTGCTCTCACGTTCGTCCAAGTTGTAAAATTTCTCATTTTAAGTGTGATCGTAATCTATCAATTGATTTAGAAGTTCTCATAAAATTAAAACTTTTTATTATGACTGGAACATACAAAGCTAGTCGTTTAAAAGTGCAAAAGGTACCCGGGTACCTCGTCACTCACATAAGGGTTAAGTAAATATCCAAAAAACAATTATAACTTTTTTATAAGCTTCAGTATTAATTGTTAATTTCATAAAACAAAACAAATTTTAAAATTTCAATTTATAACAAAATAGTAACAAAAATCAAAATTTCTACGTAAAAACATGTCACAGCTAAAATGATGCAGTTTTATAAATTCTTTAAAAAATTAATTCATTTGTTTGTAACTGATATTATCACACTGTATAATTAATTTATTAATATCTGGTAGAATATTCATTTTGTTTTAGAACCGCTTTGAGCCTTTTTGGCATCGAATCTACGAGTCTTTTCGTGTACACCCAGAAAAAAAACCGTTTTTAATTCAATAACTTTGACTTATTGAATCGTATTTTTCGAAAATCCGCAATAAAATTGTTTAATGAATAACTTAGTTTTAAGTTTAACAAAAACATGTATTCTATCAATAAAATAAAATAGTTTTACTAATAAATACACTTATTGTAATGACAATGTATTAGTTATCAATTCTAAACTTATTAAATTTATTGATCGGATAATGTTCATTGTTAAAATAAACATTAGGACTTGATTAAATTACTAATTCAATAACTAAAGTTATTACATTTACAACGTGATTGCTCTCGTTATAGTCGCTATAGTTATATATATAGTCGCCATTGTCAACCCCTTACCTCTTACTTATTGCGTAGTGATACATTAAAATTCGCTGCTACTTTATATGTAAGTTCAAATTTTTTTCAATATTTTCGTAGTTTGGTCACTGCCAGTCTGATGACTGTAATGAGGCGACTGAATTTTTAATGTAAAGAATTCAGTGTTTCCATTAGTGCGAAACCAAGCTTCCATTGCAAACATTGAATTCTAGAGAGTCGTGTTGCTGACATTGCAGCACTAACTTGCTGGTAAACTCCATACACCAAGTTAGTGCCGCAATATCAGCAACACGAGAACACGACTCTTTAGAGATCTCTTCTTAAGCAAGATGATAGTCTGTAGGGGCTTTGCATCCTCTATGGTTAAATGCAAGATGGTCTTGAAATTCAAAATGCGTTCCAACGTCTTGGTATTGGTAACCTCACCTTAACCTCACCCTATCATGGTAGGTAGGTACCCGTACCATCACCCCCCATATTATCCAGAATATCCTTTATTATGATTATTACGCTCTTTGTACAAATTAATAATTTAATTTTTTGGAATAATAACTAATGAACGTCCAATTTAAAACGTCAAGTTATTGAACGGAACTAAATACTTATTGATATAACAATTATTGTGTCGATTTAAAGGTAGTAAAATCAATAACTATAAAATTGTTACGGCAATAACTTCGTTTATTTGCCAAAAACAACCTATGTTTTTTATTGATTTTGCATATGAAAATTGTTATTTCAACAACTTTTTTCTCTGAGTGTACTCTGGAGTTTTTTTACTCCACTCTTCTAACAATGCCTTTTTTAAGTCCGCTACATTGTTAATCTCATATTTTCTGATTTCGATTTCAAGTTTAGACCATAAGTTTTCAATAACATTGATGTCTGGTGATTGGGCAGGTGTTTTCATGTCATGAGGAGTATTCCAAATGAGCCAACTTTTAACAAGTCGAGATTTGCGTTTCGGATTATTGTCCTGGTAGAACCGAAAACGATCTTTAATATTTAACTTTTCAGCACTTTCCTCTATATTTCTTTTTAGTATGTCTAAATATATATTTTTGTTCAAATTGCCTTCGATAAGCTACAAATTTCCAACTCCGGAAGAGGCTATATAAGCCCGTAATATAACATGACCTCCACGTGTTTAACAGTGCTTCGTAAAGTTTTAGCTGCTAGCTCCGTAATAGTCTTTCTTCATATGTAGTTTCTTTCATTTGATCCAAACAGGTTAAATTTGCTTTCATCAGCAAATGAAACCGTGTTCCAGAATGTTTCATTTTTGTTTTTATGGTCTTGGGAAAATTTAATTCTAGTCTTACGATTAACTTCACTGATGTATGGCTTTTTCCGCATTGTTTACCATGAAAATTTGGTTCTCTTAATATTCTGCGTATTGTTTCTGGATAACATTTTTTATGTTAATGTTTTCAGCCTTCTCGGCCCACTTTGGAGCACTTAATTTGGGGTTTTCTTTCATTTTTCGGACAATCCATCGACAATCTTTTCCGGAAAATATTTTATTGTATGCTTTTCTAGGCTTATTTTCAACGCGGTGTTGATAAATGAAGCGTTCGATTATATGATGAACAGTAGAAGAACTTGTTTTCACCATTTCTGCAATTTTTTTTGTGAGTTTTGCCATCTTTAGTGTTTAATAACCAATTCACGCACTTCAATACTTGTGAGGCGATACATTTTTTCAATTATTACAAAATTTCTTTTATTTGCCTATATCGACGCACTATATTGACAATAATCGCACAAACGGTTGCCTAAAACTGATACTCAAAATTGTTTTCATGGAAAATTTTGTTTTGTGTAGGAAAAGTATTGCTATTTTCAAAACAAAGAGAGTGCATCATTTTAGCTGTGACATGTTTTTCCGTGAAAATTTTGTTTTTAGTTACTTTTTTGTTATAAATTGAAATTTTTTATTTGTTTTGTTTTATGAAATTAACAATTAATACTGAAGCTTATAAAAAATGTAAATTAAAAGTAGATAGTTATTATTGTTTGTTGGATATTTACTTTAATATAAATAAAAATTGTTTGCATCATTTTGGCTGTGACCCACTGTATCTGTAGAGTTGTAGGAATTGTACCAATTGTTAAGAAAGGACGTAAATTTCAAAAATATTTTGATGATTCAAAGCAATTAATTTTACAAAATAATTTACTCGAAATTTGTGATCCGGAGAAGCCAATGATTATTGCAGCTGATGCAAGTTTATACGGAGTGGGGCAGTATTGACGCACATAATCAATGGGCAGGAAAAACCTGTATTTAAAGCTGTGTGGGTGTTACTTCATATTCTTTGGATTTGTTTTATTTTCTCCAAAACCAAATTTTACATGATTGCCAGATGACACAGTGGAATATTTTAACGCTGTGGTGGACAGCGCGGCGTTACAACAGGAGAAACTAAGGTTTTGAAGGTGCATGGCCTGAAGCAAAATATCCGTTTGAGAGGATACACATGGATTTTCTGCACTTCCCAAACCATGTCATTTTTATTAGTTATTGATGCTTGTAGTAGATATCTAGATGTAGTTGAAATGAGGAAAACCAATGCGATACGAAAAGTTTGGTTGAAACATTGATAAGAATATTCTCAATCTTTGGGTTGCCAAATACGATAGTAGCTTATAATGGTCCCCCTCTTGGTTAAAAATAATTTAAAAGTTTTAGCAAACAAACATAACATCTGCCGTGTAAAGTCTGTTTGCAGATATTGCGTGGACTAGAAAGTTGCACAGCTGTATCCGCAAAAAAAGTCGAATGGTCTCGAGGAAGGGAATGTTCAGTATGTTACAAAAGTGTTATTCAAAACATTGTTGGATTCCGACATGAAAAATTTAACTATCGATAAACGTTTTTATTGCACTATCGTAATACGCCTTCCATAAGTACGTCTTAATGTCCGTCTGATCTTTAGGTACAAAGTCAAAAAGAAGATAACAATCAGTATGCTAACAAAAGCGGCATAACCACTATCAATATCGTAAAACGGGGTGAATAGATACACTTTTTAAGTTTGCAAGCAGATATTCGGGGTAAAAGGAAGAGGGGGGGGGGGGGGGGGTACTCATTTTAAAAATTATAAATAAGCCAAAATTTGGGTATTGATTTAGTCTATCCTTCCTCAGATAGTTTGAATGACTAAAAACAAAATGGCGGATTTTATTTTTATAAAACCCCACTGTTTCTATTCCGGTATCATTCTGGTGAAAAGAAACATTCACGGATTTTCATGTTTCTTTCTATTTCCATAGGTAATTTGTCAAAGGAAACAATCGGTAATAATAAAACATTCAGTTTTTTATTAAAAAATAAAAAAATATTACATTTTAATTGGCAAATAAATTCAATAAATAATAAAACAAAAATATATTTAAAAAATACATTTAAATCGATATTTCAAATTTTTTCAGTCCTCTTCCGTGATCGACGGGTGGGTTGAGCTTGCCGACCACTTACCCAAAGTCAAACTCCACAATATCTTGGACGTCTGGCAACACATAAACACATAAATAAGCCCAGGGAAATTTTTGGAGTGTCTTTGCCGATAAAACTCACCTTGGAAACTCCCATCGATAATAGGTTTAACTTGTCCGATATATGGTTTTTTAATTGAAAAAGACGTTCCGGGCTTATTGGAGTTTAAAAAAAAGTTTATCACAAGCCAATCTCCTTTCCTTATTTCTTCCTGTTGTATTGGCTGAGGATAAATTTACTTTATGTGTACAACAGAACACACGCCTTCGTCATCTTCATTACATGAATGAATTTCCATCATATTCATTGATGAATCTGTATCAAAGAGGCTCATGTGAACGGATGACTCCGAACTGTCTGACTCTACTGCTTCGATGCTTTTGCCAGGAATAACTTGAAGTCAGGTCCGTTTTTTACTGATAGGGGTTCATGAGTCTTCATATCTCATTTTATTAAGTAGTTCAACGAAACTTTGATCCAAACTATCAGTTGGTCCCGTGTGTTGTCCGGTATTGAAGGCAACCTCTGTAATACAGGCGATCTATCAAGAGGGACAATCCCACATTTCCTAAATCCCGATTGTACATTATTTGATCCATGTTCAGAAATCATGGTCATTAATTGATTGAGAAGACGAGGAAACTTGTCCTTAGGTAAAGCTGCCTCGCGACTACCAGGCCCACTTTTCCATTTGTCAAGAATTTCCCCCCATGATACTTTTCTTTTAATGGGTGGAAAAATGCTACATCTCCAGAGGTTGCATCAAATATGTTGAATTTGATGTAGGAAAACCAATTTCGTTGTCACTACACAACTTGAAGGAAATATTATTTTGCAAGATAGCTTTTATAAATAGGGGATGAAAATAGTCACAAGCCAATCTTAGAAACATAATCTATCGAACCATCCCGATTTTGTTCGGTTGTACCACGTTCCCTTAGGCCCTCCGTCCATGATTGATATACGTGTATAGCCTTGTAAACTACATAAATAGGTAATATTGTACCATCACCAGCTGCACTAAACATAACTTAAGTTGAGGATTTGGCGCTATTCATTAATCTTTCGGAATACTTGTAACCTCTTTTGCTAATAATTTTTTTCTACCTGGGTCATCACACAGATTCGTCTCATCATAATTTATTATATTTTGTGGCGGTACACCCTTTAGTTCTTCCAGAAGTCTGTCAAAGTATTCATTTAGAATTTCTGGTGAAACAGCAGCCGAATTTTTTTTTCATGTTTTGGCATAACAGATGCGATAAAGAAACGAATAAACGAATTCTTTGCCGGATAAATTGTCCTTAAATCTCTTCACTTGTTTTCCTTGTCTGTTTACAAATTCTTGTACGATCATTCGCATCAAACGGATAATCCCACTTGCAACAAACTATTAATCTGTCGACGAGACGAGTATTTTTAGAATTAGAAACTCCTGGTGAGGTGAATAGAAATACGATTTCCGAGATGTTTCTATTCACCAAATCTTTTCAAACTCTACACACTAAACTTAAAATTTTGGAACTACAGTTATATTATTAAAAATTCTACTAGACATCTAATAATCACACAAAATTTAACAATTTACCTTAGTTTGATGAAGTTTTACACAAAAATGCGTAAGTTACACGATAAGTTTATAAGGACACTTTTCACAACGAAATAATTATGATGTGCATTAACCAAAGTTTTTTCTGTACTGCAGGTGTTTCATTTTTGGTGATTTATTTGTTCAATATTTGCACTCATTACCAAGTTAAAAAAAAATATCCGTTACATTTTTTGTTTTGTATATTATAAAAAAAAAAGAATAATTTGATTTTTAATATTTTGTTTCTATTCACCTCGGTGTTTTGTAACCACCCCGTTTTGCGGTACGTGTCCGTTTAATAGCATTTTAGCTATCTTTGCCGCATTATGTTTTTATGACGGGCAACTTCAAGATGGAATGTTCGGTCAAGCTAAAACTAGCAAATTTGCCAGATTTTTAGAAAAAATTTAAATTCCTCGACAAACATTGGAAAATTATCTGCGGAGATTTACGTGCAACTAGCTCAAACGAACGTGTCACTTTCGTTGATTGTAAATCAGCATTTGGAGGATTTTTAGCAGATCTATGCATTTTAAACGACGATGTTGCTTTCAGTGTCAATATTGAAAGCGCACCTCAAAGCGCAAACCAATTACATATTTCTAAGTCTGTAGTCTACTCCATGTAGTATTTATAGTATCGGACACACAAAACAGCTGGATGGCGTAATAGCGCTCGTGAGCATATGGTTGGGGACCACGGAAGTAGAGCAAAGGCATATTCCTAAGATTTGAGTAAAGTATATTTTTGAGAATTGTTCTATTAAACATTATATTTTATTATAAAAATTATAATATTATTAACTTCACTATCATAGGCCATGTAGTGTATTCTTCCTGCCAGTTTGTTAACGATAAACCAAGGAAACTTTCCACCGTAAGGAAAGGAATGGAGGATGATTTAAAAACCATTTTCGATGAGTATTAGCACCATCACAAGCTAAGGTCTCATTCGTGGCAATTTTCAACAAGGGACGGGAATGGTCTGGAAAAAATCTCTACTACTCGAACATGATGTTACACTTAAAACCAACTAAATTGATTTCTTCGTAAGTGTTGAGGTTTTTCTTATTTCAATCGACCTCCCCGTGTGGAGATGCATCGTGGCTCGTCCCCAGATAGAGGGGCTTCCATTGTGGCGCGTCCCCAGATGGCGGATAGGGGAATGCTCTTTAACGGGCTTGCCGGAGGGTAGGTGGGAAATAAAATACCATCCGCGGACCAAAACTGGCTTGGGGAAGGAAGACCGAACAATAAACCAACCATGGCAGATCAGAAGAAGATTAATGCTACGGTGCAGGGATTAGGATGCCCAGTACCGGCGACTTCGGAAAGTGAGTGAGCTCCGGAAAGTATAAGCCCCATTTCTCCATTAGAACTCATGCATTTTCCAACATTAACGAAAAGACACCGTATGCCTCAAGACGGCAATGAAATGACATCAAAATTAGCCTCGCTTGAGCGCCAGAATAATGAACTAAGGACCTGTTGCAGGGGGAAAACAATAAGGACATATACGAAATTAAGAACCTGCTATATTTCAAGGTGTCTATTGAACCAAATAAAAAGGTAATAGGTATACCCCAGTGTACAAATTGCCAACAGTTATAGGACACACGAAGAACTTCTGCAATAGGCAAGCCAAATGTGTCAAATGTGCGGAGAATCATCAAACAAAAGTCGCGCAATGTTATACCAACTTGTGCACTGTGCGGAGAAAAAGGTCATCCGGCTAGCTATAAAGGATGCCTGGTGTATCAGAAAAAACTAAATGCTCAGCTACCGAGAAAAATTACAGTAGCAGAGCGCCTACAGCAAAAGCCAAACCAACAATATGATACAATTAGAGAGGGGGTTTCCTACGCCCAGTTGACCAAAACCTCAAACAACAATTCAAATCAAGTAAACAGGCAGAAGCCTGTGCCCAACGAGCCAACCATTAGTAATATAATGAAAATGCTCACCGAATTTCAGGCAGAAATGAGACAAAATTTCAGCCAGCTTACTAACAGGGTGGATAAACTGGAAGATAATTCCAAACCACCAAACAAACCGCTAAAACATAAAAAGTAAATGACTGTAACATTCCTACGTATAATTACCTGGAATGCTAACGGGCTTAATGCAAGAGCCCAAGAAGTAGAAATATTTCTAAGAACCAACAACATAGATGTAGCTTTAATATCAGAGACGCACTTTACAGGATATAGAGCCTATTGGACATTGCATCCTAGTGGTCGTGCTCGAGGAGGGACAGCAATCTTAATCAAACAAAATATCCTACATTTCCAATAAGAAGAAATTAAGGAACCATTTATGCAAGCAACCGTAATAACGATTAACCATGGTGGTGCTGAACTAAGTTTAGGGAAGATCTACTGTCCACCAAGACATAATATCGTAAGAAATCAATATGACAACATTTTTAATAAACTTGGACCAAGGTTTATTATAGGAGGTGACTACAACGTGAAACATACTGCGCGGGGATCTCGACTCATAACACCAGGAAAAGGAAAAGAACTCCTAAGTGCAATAGAAATGTCAGGATGTGAATATCACTCATCGCGTAAACCTACCTATTGGCCTACAGACATAAACAAAATTCCTGATTTGATGGACTTTTATATCTCGAAAGGAATAGCCTCAAATTACATTGAAGTTGAAGGCATTGACGACCTTACTTCCGATCATACACCGGTCTTAATGACTCTGAGTACATTAGTCATAAGAAAGAAACCCAAACTTAACCTTACTAATAAATTTACTGATTGGGAATTATTTAGAGAGAAACTGGATACTCTAATTGAGTTAAAAGTTAGTCTTAAAACTAAACAAGAACTTGAATTACAAACTAAAAATTTTATTAACTCCATGCGTGATGCAGCTAAAGAGGCTACACCCGTATTAGGTGAGAAAGTCGTACAAGAGATCAACTACCCCCTGGCGATTCGGGAACTGATAAAAGAAAGGCATAGGAAAAGGCGCGTATGGCATAGAACCAGAAACATTAATGACAAAAGAGAATTTAATCGGGTAAGTAATAAAGTTAACCGATTAATTAAAGAACATAAAGAAGCTTGTACTGAATATTATTTGAAAGGACTGGGTCCTGAAGCTGACAAAAATTATTCTCTTTGGAAAGCTACTAAAAGATTCAAGAGGCCAATAATCCAAGTGCCACCTATAAGGAACATAAATGGAGAATGGGTGCGACGTTACGAAGAAAAAGCAGAACTATTTGCACAACATTTGGCATCAGTATTTGAACCACACGACATACAACCTAGGATTGATCCTAAACCAGTCTATAGATCTCCATAAAATATCAGAAGTGTCACCCCACTTGAAATTGCACAAGAAATTGACATGAATCTGAATCCCAAAAAGTCACCTGGAATTGATGACATTTCGCCAAGGATGTTTAAGGAGTTATCAAAGAGAGCAGTGACTATGTTAACATATATATATAATGCTTGCTTTCGACTTACATATGTGCCTGAGTGTTTTAAGGTTGCACAAATAATCATGATAAAAAAACCAGACAAACCAGCCGAGCAAATGGGCTCATACAGGCCGATCTCTTTGTTACCTACTATTTCAAAATTGTTTGAGAAATTGTTATTGAAACGACTAAGACCAATGATCATTATACCTGACTTCCAGTTTGGATTCAGGAATAAACATTCGACAATTGATCAAGTTCATCGCGTGACTGCAAAGATAGAACAAGCACTTGAAGAGAAGAAATATTGCCCTGCCGTATTTTTAGATGTATCACAGGCTTTCGATAGAGTGTGGCATGAGAGTCTTATCTACAAGATAAGTAAATTTGTGCCAAAAAATTACTGCCAATTGCTCGAGTCGTATCTCTCCAAACGAATATTTAGAGTATCACATGAAGTAACATACTCCAACTTTTACCCAGCCATAGCAGGTGTGCCCCAGGGTAGCGTATTAGGACCCATCCTATATCTACTTTACACTTCTGATATACCGACAACGGAAACAACCTTCATTGGAACTTTTGCTGATGATACCGCAGTATTGGCATCAAGCGAATCGCAGAAGCAAGCAGTAGAATACTTACAGCACGCACTCGATAAAATCAGCCAATGGACCAGGGATTGGAAAATAAAGCTTAACGACCTGAAATCAGTACATGTAACATACACGTTGCGGTACAAAAATAGCAACATCCATACATTTCTCAATGGGGTACAAATTCCCCAAGCTGAATCCGCAAAATATCTCGGATTGCATCTCGATTCAAGATTGAACTGGAAATATCACGTTAGACAAAAAGCAGAGCAAATGAAAATGAAACAACGTGAGATGTACTGGCTAATAGGAAGACATTCTAAGCTTAGCCTGTACTGTAAACGAGGAATTACACAAAGACCTAAATGTCAAATGGATTGATGAAGTGATCCAGGAATTTGCAATCAAACATGAAAGAAGGTTACTGTAACATACCAACAGTGAAGCAATACAACTTCTTGACATAACACAAGAACTGAGACGCCTTAAAAGAATTAAACCGCATGAGCTAGTCATCTAATAAATAAAGTTTCATTATTGGGAGCAGAATATTGATTTCTGTAAACCCACACTCGCTCCACTTATTAGTTTCAAATAAGTGCGTTATTATCTTTAGTAATAAATTATCATTTGATAAGATTGTACTATTTAAATAAATAAAAAAAAAAAAAAAAAAATCGACCTGCGCCCCTATTTCTGAATACGAATACGAACAAAAATTGTACGAATTCGTATGATTTGTATTTTTGAATACGAACTCGTGCAATTGTAGCACGAATTCGTACCTACTTGATACGTTCACAAATTTTCCTTATTTGACAATACGAATACGAACAATTTTTGTACGTTCATGAACGAATTTTTGTACGATGAATATTTAGTTAACGACTCCATAGAAAAATCAAAATTTTTTTTTGAGTTTCACATAAAAAACATTAATTTTAAATAATTTTAAAGAAAATCTTTTATTTTAAAACGTAAACATGGCCGTATAATTTGTTTACGTCAATTTAAATGAGAGTATAATTATTTATGAATTATTCGTAGTCATGTATGTATTCAGCACGTACTATAGTAAATGACCGAATATAGAACGGAGTCAAGAGCACTGTTGAAAAACCCGGGACCATAATCCAAAAATGATATTGAAATATTTAATAACACAATTAATTTATATTTAGTTATAAAACCATTCAATTTAAAGTTAAGAGGTTGGAGTTGCAAGACGCCTAATGGGGCACTATCACCCACAAGAAATTATTTGGTGGGTGAATTTTATTTTCGATCCTAACAATTTTGTCGGCCACACAAAAATAAATAATATTTTACTTCCACAAAACTCAAATTGTATTTCACTATTTATTTGTATTTATATGTATTACAACTTAAAAGAATCCCCAAATCATAAGTGATTCTTATTTGAAAACCTAGAAGAAAAATTCATTACATCCATTTCAAATACAAATTCAAACGTCAAAACTCAAAATAGTGTCCAAGTTGTACAATTTTATTGCAGGTAAACCCATTTAAAATAAATTTCCCTTGTAGCAAGGACACACACCAAACAATTACGTACGATCGTATTCAGAAATACCAAAGTATTTTCGTAACGAATATCATTTTCGCATCGAATACATTTTCGTATCGTATTCAGAAATAGGGCCCCTGGTTATTACCAGAAAATTATAGAGGCATGCGTAAGGATAGGACGTTAGACAATGACCATAATGTTTTCTTTCATTAGATTCTAAAATATGCTTATCTATTCATTACTTATTTAGAAGTCTTATCCACTTTTTGGATTATTTCCCCCGAAGGTGGGGAACAAAATAAATAAAGTTAACCTAAACTTTAGAAATACTACATAACTATTCGATGGTTCATGACCCGTGACGTAAGAAACTAGTTGACAAATTATTACAATAATGTGATATCCCAGATTACAGCATCATATGTTTTTCCGAAATCCTAAATAAGGCATATAAATTCAATACTATGTAGGAACATACACGCACTTTTCGCTAATAAAACAATAATTTAACCAGGAATTTGTATATCCATATAAATAACCTTTATTTAGCATATAAATATAAAATGAATGAATGAATTCCAATGTATCACGATTTCCATTTTACTTACATACGGATTTGTACATATGAACATAACTATTCATGATTACAGTAAATTTATTTAAATAAATTACCTTACCCTGCCTGTATCTAGTATGAGAAACTCGATTTCGTACTAGAGACGAACCTATAATCCAAGAACACAGGAAATGTGATACTCAATCTTATTTGATTACTACACGCAAAAATTGATATAAAGTTGAATTCATTCTAGGCGCTGAATTGGTTTGATTTGACGACTAATAGGAAACCATTTGTTCTTTATTTATTACCCAAGGCGTGTAGATTGTTGATATTATTGGATTCCGCTTTTAATTAAATCTCCTCTCTCTATACTTTACCTCAATTGAAACATGTTAGATAACAAAGTTATTGTAGAGTAATTTCTTTGATGTTAATTAGAAAACGTTAAGTGGTGAATTTATGTAGAATACGTTGTCTAGTAGAAAAGACGTTAGTCTAATATGTTTGTAGGTTTTGCATTCGTATGCAAATGATGTTACAATTTCCATTTATTTTTCCTCTAATTGAATTTTCCTTGTATATTTTAATTGAATTCTACTCATATTATAACATTTCATTGCTTTGTCCTCACTACTTGAATATAATTTGGTACAGTACGAAGAAATTCTGCTTTGATTTGTTAAGGGGAAAAAAAATGAAATTGCAGAGTAGGCACTTAAAAGGTCATGTCAGTCAAGTGCCTCGTTTATTTTAATAGCTTTGATCTGGTGCCACAATACCGGGAAATCGAACTATTTTGTTAATACCGAAACACCGGTTTTAGACACCAATCCCAAATACCCCAAATAGATTTAAATTCTAAGATTTCTTTTGATACGTTTCTAATAAACTGCAATGCTGTATAAGATTGCCGGAATTTACGAGCGGAAAATAAGAGATAGTGCTACTCGCCACAAGTTGTAGCACTATCACAAAAGAGAATTTATTTTGTTATATAATTATCAGGAGTACCTCTTTTTCCAGAAAATAAAACGTCCCAGACTGATTGATCGACTAAGTAAAGGTACTTGGCATATGAAATCTTGAAATTTAACAATATTCTGTATTTTCTTAAAGAATTATGATCAAATTTGGATAGCGGTATTGGTTAGGGATTTTAAAGTAAGTTTTGGATAAAATTCTAGGATCTGTTCATGCTGGATTAAACTTGGCCATTTCATAACCAATCCTTATGAAACTTGGTTTCTAAAATGTTTTTTGATTGAAATATAAATTTTACATGAAAATATGGTGTTTTTTGATTAGAATTTTCACTATAATTTTTTGATTTTCTCCGGCCATATAGGTTCTTTTAGTTTCTGGAAAATATCTCAAAAACTCCCACGAGAAACCAATACTTTCTGGTGTTTTTCTAATCTAACGCCATACTGAAACTACATGAAAAATTTGGGGAAAATTTGTATATTAGAATAATCACTATAGTTTTTTTGATTTTCTGTGGCCGTTTATTGACTGCAAAAAAAGAATAAGAAAATTTTGGGAAAATTCTAATTAATAAATTTTCCCCAAATTTTCCATGTGGCCTGAGTATTCCTTAGCTATTAGAAAAATAACCGAATTTATTAGTTACTTGTGGAAGTTTTTAGGATATTGGCCGGAAAATGAAAAGAATTTATATGACTGTTGAAAATCAAAAATGGTAGTGAAAATTCTAACCAACAAGTTCTCCCCCAATTTGCCAGGCTTTAGCTTTTAGAAAAACAACACAAAGTATTGGTTACTTATGGGTCTATAACTATAGACGCATCTACTTTTTAGGCCACTCTTTGTTTCCAAGAAAGTTTGAGGTGAAGCCAATGGTGCAGTGTAAAGGGCATAGTAAAACAACAAAATTTACCAAGGAAATTGGAAAATGTATTTATTTCATTTACCGTAATAATTCAATGTTTAGTTTTCTAGTGGTGCACAACTATAGACGCACCTTAAGAGGGAACATAAAATAAAAAATTAATTTTCTTTAGCTAAAATTAAAATAAAATTAATAATGAGTAGGGCATCCTTTGTTCTGAATAAGCTCAAATATCCTGTTCGGCATACTCTCAACTAAGCCTAGTCGAACATCTTCACCAATTGACTCCCAAGCTTCAATAACGGCTACTTCCAAGTTCGAAACCTTTTCATATTGCTTGTTCCCAGCAAAGATTTTTCGAACTATGAAACTAGAGAACGAAATAATTCGAAAATACCACGAATTAGGTCATGTAGGTGTTGCGAAAACTTGTGAGCTCATGAGACGTAGTTTTTTCTTTCACGATATGACCGCTAAGATACGAAATATTATTAAAACTTGTATTACGCGTATCGAGTTCCAGCCCAAGTCGGGAAAAAAGAAGGCTTCTTGAACTTGTATGAGAAGCATGACGAACCGTTTCACACGATTCATATTGATCATATTGGTCCTTATACATGTACGTTTTGTGTATAGTGGATGGTTTCACCAAGTTCATTAGGTTATTTCCTACTAAAACTACTAATTCAGACGAAGTAATTAAACACTTATTACAATATTTTAGACGTTGAGTGTTCCAAAACGAATTCATACTGACAGAGAATCATGTTTTACGTCATTTTTGTTGAATTCTTAAGCAAGTAATTACGGCTGCTTATTCGCCCCAAAGTAATGGGCACGCCAAGCGCCTTAATCGTGAGGTAAACATTGTTTTGTCGAAATTGGTAGCTAATTCAAAGCATGATCAATGGGACAAAGTCTTAAATGAAACCGAATTTGTTATTAATAACACAATAAATCAATCAATTAACGTCACTCCTGCTCAGGCTCTTTTCGGTATAAACCGACGATTAACAAACGACCAGATAGAGGAACTAGTATCAACTAGGGTTTCCAAAATACTCGACTGAACCAGTACCCGAGTAATCGAGTACTGATTTCATTGATACCCGGGTACTCGGAAATACTCGACAAAAAATAACCTTCCGACGATATGAAAAATTGACTATCATTTAATTTTTTAAATAACTTTTTATTCAACAGAAACTTTAAGATCAATTCATTCAGTACTCAGTATTCAGCATACTGTATAAAAATAATAAAAATTCATTAAAAAAACAATGAAAACAATACATTATACGATAACGAAACGAAAAAAATTAATTTATCGGTTCAGTTAATCACTAACGCGGCTTTTACATCAAACGAACATGCATTAAATATATTTGATAGATTTTTTATGATTCTTGCGACATCTGTTAGACATTGTGAATACTGTGAAACTGTCAGAATTTTGAATTGTAAAACAATGCAATACAATTATGTCTATTTAAAGTTAATAAATAATTCAAAAATGATAATTTCATATAAACTTTGAATAAGCGAAAAATTTAGAGATTCGTTTGACTCGATTTTAAATTTCTATAAGACACGAAAACTGTATATGCCACATTAATGGCTGGATTAAGAGGATCCACTTAAATTTGAATAGAATTTTTTTTCCAAGTAGAAAGATAACATATAAAAAAAACCATTTAACACTGGTAGATTGAAATAACAATTACGTAAATTGTTAGATTAAATTATGCAATACCACCTTATTGCTAAAAATCTGTGAAAAATTATAAAATTAAATAAATATAATTTCTCCGCCATCCTATTTCAATATTTTGACATATCTAATACAATCTAATAAGCGCGGGTTACTCGATATACTCACATTAAAAGTGAAATAGCCTGGCAGAAGTAATTAATTTTATCAACACCCGCATCCTTTTTGTCGATTTGGCGTTTCTTTAATACACTTTTGAGTTCGATAAGTTAATTCTTTGTCGAAGTTTTTGTAGAAGATTAAATTCGCTATACATTCATAAATTCCATTGCTTTAAATTTCTAGTTATTTTTAATAGCTTAAACAAGATAAAAAGTTTTTAAAAATAATCTATGTTCATATTAAAAACATATACATATATGATTTTTGGATAACAAAAATGTGTATCAAATAAAAAGTTTACTTGATGTAAAACGGCCGCGTTATTATTTGCGAAATAATATTTTAAAAATACCAGGGCATTGAGAGTCCTAGTGTTAAGGCGACTTCGCAATTTCGTCATTATGTTGCCTGATACTGAAAATACCCGCTCGCATGCTGTTGATGTTGGATGTATTGTAAGTAAAGCTTTATAAAAGCTTTACTTACAATACATCAACTTTTCAATATTACCTTTATTAGACGAACAAGATGAGACTTCTGGCTTCGGCACAGTAAAGGAATTGAGACATTGCCAAAGCTCGCTGTATGATGTAGGTGATGAAACGTCTTCATCAGAAGAGCTTATAACAACTGCATCCTGCTGAGTCACTGAAAATCTGCGACTGTATAGCACTTTAGCTGATTGTTTGATTAATGTTTTTGAGGAATATGTAAAAAATTCGTTGGATTTGGGGTAGCATCCATGATGAAGAAAATATAAGAGTAATACAATTTCTACGTTTTGGCGTTGATTAATTTCTATAGTTATCGCATCAAACAATTCCAGAGACAAGGGAGTATTCAATTTTTTCAGTTGTTGAAAAATATAGAATAGTGTAGCCTCCGCAGACAATAGGTTTGATTCCTGTTTACTAAGTTCTTCAACTGCCAACTTAAGCGTCTCAAGAACGTCTGCGACTTCCGTTAGAGTTTTAATATTGTCTTCGGGAACTTCTTCAACACCGAGTTTATCTAAAGCAGAGTTAACGTATGTGTGTAATTTCAGGAAACGCTTGATAGATGTAGCTAGTGTTTTCCACCGAGTTCTGCAGTCGTCAATTATTAGTTTTAATAATTTTCTCTCTTAAGGTTATTTCTTTATTTAAAACTTCCGTTCGAATCGATGATTTTTCAAAAAACTTAATGGTTTTTCTCATTTCATCCAAAGATTTTTTTATGTTTTGTCGTTCAATTCTAGTCGTTGAAAGTGTATCATCTATAGTTAAATTGTCGTCATCGCCAGGTTCATTATAATTGCTGGAGTCACTAAAGTTATCCTCATCTGCGACTTCATCTTCATATTCTTCTTCTTGCGTATTGACGGTGGTGGCGTTAGGATTTTTAAACATAACCTCGTGCGTGGTTGTAACACAATTGATCTTCAATATTTATTAGCCTGTCGTATTTTACCATCACACTAGCACCATCATGAGTAGATGCCACGATATCATTGTCTAGATTAAGACCATATTCAACTAAACGTTGTCTAACCAGTTCCTCAGTTTTTTCTGAGGTACAGCTGTTCGTTATGTGCACAAGCCCCAAGACGAACGATTCAACGGTAGAATGAACCGTAACATTTAAGAATCGTCGCATCAAAACATCAGTCCATTCATCAACGGTTATACTAAATTTCTTACTTTCGTTCAATTGACTTACGAATTTAAGCTTAATTTCAGCACGCTTTTCATCGAAAAATTGCATCACATTGTTCTTAGTAGACGTATTACTTTTCGGCATAACATAAATACGACAACTTACGTATCCTCTGATAGCTTCAGATTTTATTATCGAGTTAAAAGAAAACCCATCTTTAGCTACACATTTTGCTATAATTTCTTGTAAAAATTCTCTTTTTATAAATCTTAACATTGTTGAAGAAGAGGTAGATTTAATTTTTTTTGACGATTCTAATTCCTCTTGAGGTTTTTTTAATTCAATGTTGTGGATTTTATGAAAGTGGTTGATCATGTATTGCTACCTTTGCAACTAATAATCGTTCCGCATTCTCGAAATGTACATTTTGCGGTCTCAGACTTCTGTTTCTGAAAGTAGTTCCACTTTGCCGAGTACTCGACGAAAATACCCGAGTAGTCGAGTATTGAAAATTGGTCAAAAATACCCGAGTACCCGGGTACTCGATACTCGATATTGGAAACTCTAGTATCAACAAATAATGATTCCCATGAATGCGATCTTAGAGATTTGAGATCTGCAATTGTAGAACAGCAACGTAACACATCGTTCAAGAATAAGGTGAGTTTCGATCGAAGACGTATCCGGGCACATCAATATCATACGGGTGATTTAGTATACATTAAAAATGTTATTAATACGGCTGGCGTTAGTCAAAAACTGCTTGCCAGTTTTAAAGGTCCTTACAGAGTAACACAAATATTGCCTGGCGACCGTTATGTCATAGAAAACATACCTGGATGTGATAATAATAATAGACCATTTAAAAGTGTTTATGCCGCGTTCAATATGAAACCGTACATGTCGGATCAGTTAGACAATCGAGACGATTGTGAATTTCAGGATGGCCGAATGTAGTTAACTCAATTTATTTTCCGAATTATTTACTTTATATAATTTAATTTAGTAATTTACTTATTCAATAGATGGAATTGTTACTTAAGTTGTATAAAACTCACTAGATACAATAATTGTCGAAAAGAAAAGAAAAAGGGTTCCGAAAAATTAGCTAAACGATGAACGTGAACGAAACAAGACGCTAATTATTAAACAAATAAATAAAAATAATATATCGTTAATTCATTTGGTTTTATTTTAAATATATTATCGCTACACAGCGTACATAATATATGTCAAAAAGAATTCACAAGGAGACGGAGTTGTAAAAAGAGCCCGCGGCGTAAATTCCTATAAGAATTAGGGGAACAAATGTGCATACCATAAATAGGAACGAGATCGCAAAATCGAAGAGTGGTACGGAAATTCAACGACAAGTATGAGTGATGACGAATTTCTTGTCGACCAAGACGACCGAGATACCAAATAAACATTAAAAAAATTATCTGCCCGGGTAGATATTGTTTTCTTAGGGGAACACAAAACATAAAAATCAAAATAAGTGTTAAAGGAAAGTTGAAAATATTTTTTTTTTTCAGATTGAATTGAAAAATTAGTCACATAGCGCACATGATGATTGGACAAAAACTCATTGAGTAATTGAAAAAGAATATTGTGATATCTAGATTTCACGGTTTTTCACTATTTACTATAGAATTAAACACTTCCTGAATCATCTATTACTATTTCTTATGGTGTGTAGGATATTTTGATTACAGTGAAAGACAGAGGAGAATTTTTTCGAATGGAGGAGAGGCCTGTCGAATCTGCCAATTTTAATTGAGATATAATAATATTTTAGTGTCGAGACTGATTAAACTTATATTCTCGACCAACATGTTCTAAAAAGCTGTATTAACAGGATATTTTTAAATAAATTATGAGACTTTTTATACATCTTAGGAAAGTTTATACGTAAATAGAATACATCACCAAAATGAAAGTTCAATTAAAAACTGAACAAAAAATGATTAAATTTAAAACCCATATTATAAAAATAAAATTATAAAATAAAAAAGTTTTCATTACGTTGGGAAAAGCAAAATAAAAATAAAATGAACACGCATACCGTTAAATTTGTTACTAAGTTTAATTATATCGGTTAAATAAATACCATAAAAATAAAAATAATTAAACCCGTTAATGAATAAACAAAAAGCTTACTTACTTGGAAAATTGATGATAATTAGGAAAGTTGCCAAACACTTATTTTTCATTTGTTTCTTGTTGGCGGCGTTGTAAATTTATAATAATGGAATAGCAATCGAATTTAATGCCTCTTCTTCTTATTTGTTGTTAGTGTTATTTAAGAAGTGTGCAAACGGTTTGTGTAAACAAAATTAAAAATTAATTTTATTTTTAAATTAAAAATGTATTTGGGATACAAAAAAAATCATAGACCTGAAACCTAACAAAAAAATTATCGTTTTTTTTAAATTCAGTTGAAAATTGAAAATCCTGTTACTAAGAAGAAAATTCAGAATTGAAATAATTGATTTGAAAGAATTTGTATAAATGATGCAAATATGTAGATGATTTCTATGTATCCGTAAAAGAGGATTTGTTGATAAGGATGCTCTTGGATTTTTCTAAGAACTAGACAGATCATCTGCGTATTTAAAGAACGTAAGATTTAAAATTTGATTAGTATTGATTTAAATTAAATTTAAATTTCTTCTCGATACAGTTTTATGCTGTCCTTATTTTTCCTTTGATTATTTTCATCAAGGTTTATGAAATCAGACGTACGAAAACACAACTCTTGATTTTTAAAGAGTAGAATAAAATAGTCGAATTTTGGTAAAAAATCGTAAGGTCCACTTAATTCGTACAAAACGGAAGTACTTTTGTTGCAAAACGCATATCTTTTTTAGAAATAGTTTTTATGATGTCCGAGATATAACGAATGATTTTTTTTTTATTAAAAACATTTATTTCCAGCGGTTGTAGTATTGACTAGAAAAATATGATTTTATGGGCTTTGTTAGAATGTTTTTACCAAAAATACTTCGTTTAGTATTTTAGTTAATGTTTTATGGCAACACTACTTCATGTCTGTTATTGAAGTTATTGAAATCTTGATAAAACTTATGAGACATGATCCCTTTTTCTCGACGTCTTGAAGGTCACTGATTCCAAAAATGCAATGTATCACATACAAAAATGTATTCGTCCGTAAAATTTGGATGCTTGTACCGACGATATCACAAGAATGGCTTATGCGATTAGAATTTTTCGCCAGTCTCTTATTATTTTTATTTCTAAAAGCTTCTGGGTTTTTTTAAGGGGTCAGGTGCTTGCCATATAAAATCATCCAAAAAATCACCCAGTACCACGATATTACTTTACATTATACCCATATACAGGGTGGCTCAAAATTCACAACACCATTTAAAATTCAAATAACTTTCTAGAACCAATTATTATTTTTTATTTAATTTCAGATGATTAAAGCGTCATCTTTGGAAACGACTAAGCAACCAAATGATCAATTGTGCTACCGCAAAGAGGCTATAGACTCGTCATTTTGAGGTGTTTTGACATCATCATATAAACAAACTATACTTCGTTTATTCCGGCGATTACAAATTTAGGGGTCTGTGAATGGTTTACCACGTGTTGGAAGCCCACGTTCAGGGAGGTCACAGGACAACATTCAGCATGTAAGCCGAAGCATTGAAGAAGAGCCAATGTCACCTCGAAGGCGGTTCCTGCAGTTGGAGATTTCCAAAACCTCGCTCCAGAGGATTCAAGAGATGCTGCACGTCTATCCGTATAAGATATACCTAGTGAAGGAACCAAAGCAGTAGATTATCGGAATCGATAAGCGTATGCCGTCGTTGGTGTAGTTACTTTTGGGCCACCTTTTACTTGTGAAGTATATCGTTTAAATTGTCTCGAATAAGACAATAATTTTAACATTTTAGTTCACAAAGTTGTGAACGCTGGTAGTTAATTTTTCTTTTATTATATAATATACTTGTGTATGTATAGTGCACATTTTTTGAAGAATAGAACTAAAGCATACCGCTGTAGCATTGGACACAGTTACAATTTTTCTTATTCTCATATAGGGCATATATGAGTAGGGAATTTGGGGAAACTCAAAAATTTTATTAGGGGAAATTAAATCTTCTAATAGAGGGCACGATCGTCTATCCAATAGATGGCTGAGCAATACGCAAAATGTTTTTTTTTGATTTATTTTCAAACCAAGTTTTTTTTTACTAAAAAAAATGAAAAAAGGAATTTATGAGTTTTTTGAACGGGAGAGATAAAGTAAATTTTGTCGTGAACAGACTAATTGAAAGAAAAATATAAGTAAAAATAAAAGAAAAAAATTTTATATATAAAAAAAGAGAAAAATTTTAGACAGTAAATCTTGTATATACATATATGTATATACTCGTATATCCAAAAATTTAAAACTCAATTAAACAATTTTTTTGTGACTAAATTATTGATTTTTGGTCGATAAAATTAAGCCTGCTGTTAAGGAAGTCATGAAAACACATGAAGAATAAGATAAAACAGACT
Organism: Nephrotoma appendiculata; assembly: GCA_947310385.1. NCBI lineage: Eukaryota > Metazoa > Arthropoda > Insecta > Diptera > Tipulidae > Nephrotoma > Nephrotoma appendiculata. The sequence continues at coordinate 243,856,957 of OX371223.1, read as the reverse complement.
AAAGTCGTATACTTATTTTTATCCATCAATAAAAATTAAAAACATAATTAAGATTCCGTAAAGAGGATGAAAATTCAAAGTGTGAACTAGTGTTAAGTACATAAACTGATTGTGAAAAGAGAGAGAAAAAAATGGTGTTTATAAGTCAAATTCCAATTAGAACGAATAATAATAAATAAATATAATAGTTAAATATAAGGACAAATATAAATTTAAAAAAATTATATAAATTAAAAATAACTTAAGGAGGTACAAAAGAGAAAAAAAAACACAATATAAATGCATAATTGCGAATTCCATTCATGCATATGCTAATTGCTGTGTCTGCCATATTGTGTTTGTGTCATTTATAGACAATAATTCAACGACAACGAATACAAAATTCAAAACGTGCATCGCTGTGAGCTGGTTTGTTGGTGAAGGAAAGATGGAAGTCGTCACAACAACATCGTAACTTCGTAAGCGCTTTATATATTTTTTTTTTTAATAATTTGTATTATTATTATTATTATTTGTAAATTTTGTTTTTGTTAATCAATAAGTCAGGGTTTAGCTAGGTTTTTTTGTTCCAATTTGAATTCAAATACCCTATTAAAAAAATATATATTTATTAAATCGTTCGTAACCTTCCTTTCATTTTTTTTGTGTTTTGGTGATAACTATGACGATGCTTTTTTCTTCGGTTTATGTTCTTTTTATGTGTCCATGATTTGTATAGAGTGACCATGAGATAAACCAACCATAATGATGACGGTGGAATTACACAGGTAGGTACATAGGTAAGGTGAGGTTCATCAATGACGTATAGTTGCCTAAAAGTACAGTATATGGATAGTTTATTTATACTTATATTTGATATTTTTTTTTCCTTTTATTTTTAATGGTCTTGAACATATCTACTCATACTCCGGCAAACCCATACCCAAGCTCCTGAACTTAAGCCGCAGCACAAGACCACGCCGGAGTCCCTGAGTAGATAATTTCTGCTAACGTAAGCCGGGGGCTAACTGTGTCCGTTATTGTTGTTTACGAAACAGATAGCCTTCGGTAAGCGTTACACATATGAAAACGGAAAGAGAAACAATTGGAAAACGTAACAATTTGGTACTGGCACCTAATTATTGAATTGTTGTAGAGAGCCCTGGGTCACTGAGCGTCGCTCGGCCAAGGTTGGTTGAGTTTTTTGTGTTATTAAGGATAAACATTTCAAAATTGTTACGTTAATTTTTAATTGTTATGATGCAAAGTCAAAATGGAGAAGTGTACCTGTGCCCAACACCCGTCTTTCCTGTGGTATTAGATTCTCATGAATTCATATGTCAAAATTCTATTAATCATGCTCGAGTTCCAAATTTTTTCCGTTTTTGCTGCGGAGAAAAGAAACCATAAGCATTTTCTGGTTAGTCGGTTCCAAAAATCAATGTGTCTCTTCAATCTCAAACCGTAACTTAGCCGAATTTTGGTAAAAAAAATATTTGTTTTTTATCAGAATTCGTTATTTCGATTCAATTTTCGGAAAATTATATGAACTAGTTTAGTTGCCAAATTAATTTAGAATATTTTTGGCTTTAATAGTTTATTTTGTAAATTCGTGGTACATATCCGTAGTATACAAAATATTTGCAAAAAACCAAAAGGTTCAAATGAAAAAGTTTTTATCAAAATTGGTTATTTATGCTTAAATTTTTGAAAAATAATTGGACCAGTTTTGTAGTAAATTTAGTTTAGGATCGATTTGTTTCAATAGATTTTTTCGTAAATGTGAAACATTTTATAATATTAGCAAAGATAAACATATGTTTATCTTTGATATTAGCAAAAATCGTTTTTAATTCATAAGGAACTGCTACTTCCGGTACCAACTTAATAGAAAACCTTAAGCATACAATTTTATGCCGTTTACTCAACCTGCTTGGTTTGTATTGTAGCCGAGTTTTGTTTAAATAACAATCATGTCGCTTAAATTTTGATAAATAATGTAAACGAGTTTTGTAACCAAATTTAATTTAGAATCCTTTAATTTTTAATCGGTTTTTTCGCAGGTTGTATACTTTTTAGCATAATTGCAAAGATCGAAAAACTCTTTGGAATCTGACATTTGTAGTGGGCTGATGTCCGACATATTTTACTTTGAACTCCGAATTTATAAAAAAAACTGTACATATGAAGTTTCATACAAATTAGTTAACCCATCTGGGCTCTTGAGAGGACACAAACCCTTTTTTATAAAACTCGTTCAATTCAAAAAAACCCTAACTAAATTTTCCTAAAATAATGACTTATCGCAATCGATTCCTGGTATTAGAGAACCTGTATCACAACAAATTTTATCAAAATCAAAGACTCCAAAACAAAGTTTCACTAAATTAGCGTCCTTCGAAATCGATTCCTGACTACTCTTATCCCCTAATTTTTATCAAAATCGTAAGAGCTGGAGAAATAATAAATAATAAAATCCAGCAACCATACTATGTCATCTAAAAACAAACAACACAACATGGTACAAAATCAAACAACATTGTGCCACATCACGTAATATGGTACATATGGCGTAACATCGTGCAACATGATGCAACATTATGTAACAGTCTGTAAATGATTCAATATAACATAGCATCCCTCAAGAAGATACAACATCCTACAATATAGTGCAGCATCTCTAAACATAGTGCAACATGGTACCCATGATGTAATAACGTGCAACATATAGTAACATTAAACAACATGATGCAACACTCTGCTATATGACGCAACACGATGCAGTATCCTAGAGCATAGTGCAACATACCAAAACATGGTGCAACATAACGCAACATTGTGTAACACCATACAACAGCCAAGGTCCGTCCATTCAGAGGTTGAATAAATTTTCAAGAAATCAGAATTACTTTATGTAAACGTTTCCTTGTAAATGAAAATCCTCTCACGTCAAATTTTGTCAAAATCGCTCGATCGAAATAAAATGTTAAAAGGCCCAAGCCCCACAATGAATAACCCATCGGAATCAGTTCCTCGTACTCGAAAAGCCTCCTCACGAATGTTTATCAAAACCTTCGAGTAAATTTTTTTCAAAAAAATCGCATGCAACTCCGAAAGACCTCCTAAATGAATTTTCTCATAATTAGGATCTATCGCCAGCCATAATTGGGACATTAGGAAACCCTCTCGTTTGAGAAGAAAAAAATTATAAAAATGTCCCGGGCCCCAAAGAAGTATCTCATAAATTTTGGACATTTGAAATCTTCCTTCACCACTTTTTGACAAAATCGTGTGGGCCGACAAATCCTAAATAAAAAACCAGGCCCCACTGGATGTCTCGAAATCACCCCGCCAGCGATTTTTATAAAAATTGTGCAAACTGAAAAAAACTAAAGAAAGGGACTCGAGCGCCACCGGATGACCCGCTAAACGAGGTTTCTCCAAATTAGCACACAACACAATAAAAACTTTTCAGTCGCAAAGCGAAAGAAATTAAAGGAAAGATTCGGGCCCACTGGACCATCCTCTGAACAGATTTTCTCCAATGTTTATCAAAATCGTGCGAGCTACAAACAATTAAAAAACAATACCCGAGCTCCACCGGATGACTTTCTAAACGAATTTTTCGGAAGTTAGGAGTGATCGCGATTAATTTTTTTTTATTTGATTTAATAAGTGATATTCTAAAACGGACGAATACAGCTGAGAAAAAAATAGAGGAATGAGTGCCCCATAGTGGAGAAATCCCTAAACATTTTTTCCTGAAACCAAGACTCATCGCAAGTCATTACATTGGAAGATATTGATGAAAGTTACTTTTTTTAAATTAGAAACCTTGAGTCCCCCTTTTGATTAAGCAGTTAAAAGTAAAAAAATAAATATTTTTTGTCTATACAGTGTTTTTCGTAAAGAGTATGGTTTCAGAGATAAGAGCAAAAATTGACCAGTAGAAATATGAGACTAAACTGACCAACATTGCAGCAAAATAATTTTCTTTGTCAAATCAATAAAATCAATACTTCTTTGATCAACTACGTAAACTTTTAATTTAGGTGCTGCTAAGTCAAAGAAGAATTGATTTTATTTATTTTTATTTCTAGTTACAACGGAACAGTGTCAGAACTTAGAGACAATTGTTTTTCTGAGAAAAAAAATTATAAACAAAAAATATTTATTTATTAACTATTAACTTCTTAATCAAAAGGTGGACTCAAAAATAGAGGTTCTTATTTTTAAAAAAATATAGTTTTCTCGAATATCTCCCAAAGTAATGGATTTAAAAGTCATTCAAGATCAACACTAAGCGTCGCACTCGTCACTAATGTCATTGAAAAGGTCTCGCGCCAAATCACAAATCTAGTTGACGCATATTACTGCTCCAAATTAAAAATTGTGTCCCTGATAACAGTCAAATTTTTCAATCATGTGGTATATCATTTCAAACGTTTCGGACGACGCAAATATTTTGTTATCAGCAATTTATTTCACAAATTCACCGTTTTGGTACTGATGGCAAAAAATTCCTTTGTTATAGTTGAACTGTCTTAGTACTCAAAACTATCGTTGTGGCGCTGGAGACGAATTTTTGCTGACCAATTTTTACATTTTTCGTGAATTTTCGTTGATACATATATTTTCTACCAAATTTAAAGCTAATCAGAACAGCTTTAATTTTTAGCTTACTTGTGTATCACGAAAACTTGACATTTTTTTTCTGAAATCATTTATTGACATTCATTACTCTGAGTCAAGTTTTGCTACCAATTTTCTTACTGGAAATTTCCCATTTTCCTGTGAATATTTCGGGTTTGCCAATATTTAGTTCGAAGTTCTGATCATCTGAAATATTTTTCATCGTGGAATACACACGCAATATTTCACATTCGTTTTCATGATCTCATTTGTCAAGTTATTTTTCACCGGTAATAACAATTTATTTTGATTTATTGCATGAAATAACTTAAAACATTATCATACGTGAAAAAATTAAAATAAAATTTTGGTTTAGGCTTTTAGCGGTAATTTAGTGGTTTCCCTATTTAACACCAGAAGTGGGTAAATAAAAACCATGTCGTATATTTTTTCGCTAGACCGATCCTCATCCTTATTATTAAAATGCAACTTAACATTTTACTCCAAATCTGGCATAATAAAATGACCTAACCTTATATTATATTCTTGTGATTGGTTTGAATAAAAATATAAATTAATTACTAATACGGTAAAATTTTTTTATTAGGTTTATAATTTAATATTATTTTCACTTAATAAACACATTTTATTAAACACTTGTTTTCTATTTCGCAAAAATTTAATTTTTGAATAATTTAATTAAAAAATTTGTTCAAAAAGTTTAGAAATCACTCGATCGATTTCGACTTATTAGGTCATCATCAGGAGTATCTACTAATTTGTAAAGACAATATTTTTAGTAGAAAAACCGGGAAAATAAATAAAAGAAAGAGAAACAAAAAACAGGCAATAAAAATTAATCTATTGATCGTCACAACCATCTGTTGTTTATACGGAAAAATTACTAATAAAAAAGGGGGAATAGTAGGTAAGCGATTAGTCACCGGCTGAGTAACAAATTTCAAGGTATATTGATGTACTTCAATATATCTACCTATACGTTACCTGCTATCCCCACTTTTTTATTAGTAATTATTCCGTATAAACAACAGATGGTTGGGACTATCAATAAATTTATGTTTTTTACCTATTTTTTGTATCTCATCCTTGTATTTCTTTTTCCCTTTCCCTTATTAATCTACTATATACAGCTAAAATATTTTATCTTTAGAAATCAGTAGATACTCTTGATGATGACCTAACAAGTCAAAATCAATCGAGTGATTTTTTAAACTTTTTGAACAAATTTTTTTAACTAAAATATTGAAAAACCCATATTAAGAAATAGAAAAAAAGTGTTTAATAAAATGTATTTATTAAGTGTAATTGTGTTTCACCAAGTGCCTACGGCAAATAGTGTAAAAAATAATATTATTTTGATAGGTAAATGTTTTTTTCAAAAACGGTTGGCGATAAGTTAAAATGCACGTCATTTTGTTTTTTGAGAGAAGCACTGAGGTTGCCACCTTCCAACAAACACGGTCTTTATCGTTGCGGTATCGATAGATTATCAGCTAGGTATTTTGTGTACTGTTGTTTCGCCAACTTTTAAATTTATTATTGTAGTATTTTGAAAAATATAAAAAAGGGAAGAAATTCTTCAATTTTCATGGTTCTCAGGTTTTACTATTTACAATTATAATTAATTAAGGAGCCGCATTAGAACCGTTGGTTTAAATTAGAATAAAACAATTCTTGGCTTACCTGGGTTGCCTGTAAAATCAATAAAAACAAATCATCAAAACAATGCAATAAAATAAACGTAAATGAGTTAGAGGTTCATAAATGAGTTAGTTGCCTTGTAAAAGGTATCCTCTAATGTACTAATATAAGAAATAGGGTTGAAAGATAAAAAAGCGTATCTCGATTTTTTGTAATTTTCAGGACAAAAAAGAGTTTAACAATTGTATTCTAAAATATACGAGTATATTAGCAAATTTTCTGATCAGAACTTTTAAAATTAATTAATAGTCAAAAATCCTAATAATCAAAACTGTTATGTAATGTAACAATGAACATTATTATTTAAAAATCTTTCGAGATAAGCGTTTTACCTTGAACCACCATTATGTAATATTGAAGTATATTAGGACCAATTTACCTTTTAATTTGATTTTATTAAACACAACATACATACATTTTTAATTAATTTTGAAAATGGCTTATACCGTCACCAGTTTTATTTAATTTACATTGCAATTGTTAGCCATTTTTAAAATTATAAACAAACACTTATTTAAAGTTAGTAAAGGACATTATTTTGTGATATGTTTTAAATTTGTTTAGCTCTATTTGTTAATTTTGTTATAATTAGTTTAATTAGTTAACAACTTTTAGCTTGCACACTATATTTTTTAGGGTCAGAATATTTACCACAGCGAGGTTAGAATTGGCAGAGCCCACATCAATTTCTTTGAGTCCGTTCGACTATCCACCACGCACGCGACTTAGTATACTGTAAATACGTTTGATCCTAAAATTTAAAATGTGCGGGAATTGGAATATTATACTTTCTATTCTTTGATTAAGTTTCCCGTCATTGACGGATATTATTATTGGGTGTAACATTTAAAAGAAGAATATATAGTTATATTAAAAACACAAAATTATTGTAAAGTCGGCCCTAATCTTAAATGTATTATTGTTATTGAAATATACTACTCAGTACTAGTGAGCTCCTAGAACACATTTTGAAACCATATTCAAGCTTAAATCAAAATCTCAGCATTTAAACAAATGATCCTTACCAGTCGCGCAATAGCACAAAAACTTGAACGTAGCAAAACAGCAGTAAAAAACTACCATTCTGACCATGCTGGTCCACAAAATCGAAGAAGCACGTATTCTGCCACAAGTGTTAAAGAAACGCGCCTTATTTTGCTAAGAGAAAGGCACAAAGTGGATTTAAAACCAGAATTTCTACCGTGCGAAGAGTTTTACTAAACAACAACAACATAGTACGTTGAAGATTTAAACAAACACGTTTTATAAAAGAAGTTCACAAAGAAAAAATGGAGGAATTTGTGGGCATCACTCGACTAGATTACATATAGATCTCGAGTATACCACACATGATTCTAAAGCAAAAATTAAACTTACCGAACTTTTGGTAAAACTGGTCTACTATAACCCAAAAAATATTAGCCCTATTTAAATTTCAGAAAACTAACAACATCAACCCTTGTAGGTGGAAATTTTTTTTTTTTAAATTTAGTTAAATCTTTTAATTCTTAGTAATTTTTTGTAAATTCTACAGTTTTCAACATCATTGTAAAAATTGGAAAAGCTCCCATAAGTGACAGTTTGATCCTCTTTTAGTACATATATTTCCTCCAAATTTCGCAAGGATCTCCCAATTAAGGGAAGAGTTTAAGTATGAAGTTTTATTCCGAATAGTTAATCAGCCTGCGGACTGTAGAGATGCCGAATTTTAATGAAATAAAGTTTTTTTTTATAAAAACTCGTCATTTCAAAATTTTTTCTTTGTTTTTAAAAAATATTTGCAAAAAACCGAAAAGGCTGCTATGGAAGCTACCACGTCTGGTGAAAATCACTAGGATCTCATAATTCATGGATAAAGCTTCCCGACACACAATTTCAAACCACAATCAATAGCCCGGTTCTGTAACCGTAAAAAATTGGTTCAACATTTGTATCGGACATTAAAATATTTACACGAGCCATATTCGTTTTAAAAATCTGGAAAATAAAAATAATTAATCGTCAAACTGAGCTACCACTAAACGGAGACTAGACAATTGTTTTACTACACTAAAATAAATTAATTGATGAAAAATATAAAAATATTAAACAGTCTTAGTAATTTAAAACATGGTAATAAATTAAAAAAAAGCCCAAAGAATACTAATGGTGCTATATATAACAGCTTTAAGGCGTTTGACAAAATAAAACGATTATAAAATGTAAAACCCGATGTACAAAATCGTTCTAATCTAATAACGGCATCAAATCTGATTAATTAGCGGAATATTATTAAAATTCGCTAGATTAAAATGTTGAAGCGTTATATGTATATTTGCATAGAATATTTGAATTTTTATTTGTAGTTTGGTTACTGCAATGAGCAGTCTAATGAGATAATCGAATATTTTAATCTTTAAAATTTTTTTCCAAAAGAGCAACCTCGAAACAAATACTTGGAGTTACTTTACTCACGGTAAGCAAGATGAGGTTTAGATAGACTGATTAGTTATGATTTATCCCCACTATTGTTGAAAAAAATTAAACTTGGCCTCTCTGCTGGTCGCGTCCAAACTATTGCTATAAAGATGGTAGTAGAACGAGAAAGTGCTATCGATTATCAAAACCCAATAAATTGTGATTTTAAATTGAATTGTTTGTGCTTAGCCTTTTTATTAAACTATTTCAAGTAGAGCAGGCGGGACTCGAACCCTCGGGATTGTTGCGCGCCATCATAGCAGAACAAGTGGTGTTCTGGTCTGTGGAGCATTAACCCCACCATATCGCGTAAAAATATTCGACCATTGTAATCCGGAATAAACCCGCATTTCCATTACATGTTGGTCCTATATAGGCAAATATACTGAAACCGTATATTAGGACAAAAAACCAATATGTAATATGCCTTGAATTTGACCGATGGAAAAACTATTAAATGACCGACCGATCGGTTATTTTAATCCAATAAACAACAGAGTCTAAATTGTAATATTTTACAGTTAGTAAGTACCGAACAAACTCAAAATTTTGTCTAGAATTTGACAGATAAGAAACTGAATATAACCGATCGATCTTTATTAGGTCAATAAGTACCTACAAAAAAACTAATATCTGTTATCTGGTCAACAAGCAACGCCTAGGGTCTTCCAAAACATGGTTAGTCTATTGAACTTGAGGAAACGAGTATTCGACTAAAAACTACGCAGTCCTTCAGTTCCCATGGTCGGTTATTATGCAATACTAAAATTACAAATTGTTTGTCGAACTTAGTTACGAAGTTTCATCCCGATCAATCTATCCGTATGTGTCTAAAGGGTCCAAATCTTTGTTAGAAACAGTTTTTGCCTAAAATCTTAATTTTCGATTTTAATTTAGGAAAACTGATATTATGGTAAAATTTATTTACAAATTTATTCATGCGTGTAAAATATGTCCAAAAAAAAATCCCAAATTTGCTGCATGCAACAAATGTTGCACGTGTGAAATGAAATAAAAATAAATTATAAATTTTCAGCACGTTATTTCCAAAGATTTTATTGCAAAGATTTCGTTGGTGTTTCATTAGTATTGTACGTTATAACCTTATGTGTTGGAAACATAAATAACAGATCAAATCACGAAACTTATTTATTACAATATTTGAAATTTTTATTGAACAAATTTGTTAAATGAAATTTGTTGCAACAACCCCTTTATAAAAGACCCGTTAATTATATCGCCGGCCCCATGAATCGCTCGATTCGTTTGTCCCGTTAAGAAAAAGGTATCACGGTCATTCTAGAAAACCTACCCACATTAATACATAAATGAAACTTGTTGCAAAAACCTATTGGTTTTGAAACGTTTATTGAATGCAACTAATTTGGGATTTTTTTTGGGACATATTTCACTTAGGTATTTTTTCTTATAAATGGTATACTTCTCAAAATATTTGCCAAAATCGAAAATGTTCCTATGGAAGCTGTCAATTTCAGAAGACAGATTTCGGCCAAACATTATTGGGATCTCCAAATTTATGAAAAAAGCTTAAGTATAAGTGTTTCATTCCGACCGATTATTCCGTTTGGGCCAAAAATTGCCCTTTTCGCTAAATTATTGGAAACTGATCTACGCAAATATTTAAAAAAATACTTGTTTTTTTGTTTCGCAAAAAACAATAAAGAAAACAGTTTTAAAATAATGTGTATAAGTATGAGTTTCGCCAAGTGCCTGCGGCAAAAAGTGTTAAAAGTGTGCATATGTTGTTGCAAAGTTAATTTAGAGTCTGTTAGTTCATAATCATTTTTGTTTTGTAAATGATCTACTTCTCAAAATATTTGGAACTGATTTCGATCAAAAATCACGGGGATCTCCCAATTTAAGGCAAAAGCTTATTATGAAGTTTCACCCGATTAGTTACTTCGACTGGGCTGTTGAGAAGACGCAGACATTTAGTTAGCACACACACACACACACACACGTACACAGAACCTTTTCAAAACAACTTCTTCGGACACCGGCGGCAGTAAAGTGAATGGTAAATCCGCAAAAATCTGGGGTCAAAATTTTTCGAAAAAACTTAAAAGAAAAAACTTTGATCGTTAAGTTATATAGTGGAGCAATGACAGGATAATAATAGTGCTCTTAGACGAGAAGAAATTTAACCTAGATAGCCCTGATGGTTACCATTATGGTCTGGAGAGCTATAACGTAGCAGTTCAAAAAGTTTACTTTCATTGGTGAGGGATATAAATAAATAAAAACAAAAACTTTTCCTCTATTTGAAAATGTTTGGAGTGGCGATTACGAAAAGTATTCAAAGGAGGGCAGCAGTTTGAGGACGTGGACTCTTTAATATTGAACCAAAATCATTGTATCACTATTAAAAAGTCAAAATTTGAACATGTCTAGATCAAAAGGCGTCAAGAAATGTAACTATTATTGTTCCATTTTAACTGTTCGTTAGTAATATTCGATTTAGCATTAAATTAGCACTGAAAATTAGTTTAAAATTACCGGATTAAGTTGATTCTAATAGCAAATTCTTTCAAAACAAAATTTTGATCTTAGATCAAAAAAATGACTGCCAATGCAATGCATTTCAAAGACATTTCGTGTAAAACTATTGCATTGTCAGTGATTTTTTTTGATCTAAGATCAAAATTTTGTTTCGAAAGAATTTGCTATAAATTTTCTACTGCTAAAAAAAAAAATCATAACCTAATGTTACTTGACTTCAAAACAAAATTTTCCTCGATTTATTATAACTGAAGGCGAACTAGATTGTAAAAACAAAATCAGATTTGCCCATATAAACAAGAATATAAGTCAATAAAAAAATGAGATGATGAGACTTTTCTAGTGGCAGGGCTGAAATGAGATAAGTATTAGTTTTCGGAAAAAGAATTTTTGAAAAAAAGGCGCAAACGATTTTGATAAAAGCTGGAGTGGTGAATATGTTGTGGTCAACAGGCGACTTTCTTTTACGGCAAATGTACATAGATCTCGAATACACTTAATTTCTGAATCGAAAAATTGAACTTACAGGGTTTTTAATAAAAACTGTATTGTATAATAACAAATCATTATTCCTGCTTAAAATTCAGCAAACCAAGAAGGTCAACCCTTGCTGAAAAATCTTTTAAATTATTTGAATATTTTAATTCGGTTTTTATAAATAGTCTTCAACATCATGTTCCAAATACCTAGAATTCGGACCGGTTAAGGGATAGAAAAATATTTTTTTTATACGTTTCTCGCTTCGTTTCGTGCAATTGTTATATGATTAGAATAAGACGGGGAGTTATGCGCTGACAAAACGAAAAAACGAACTAAAAGATATTTTCTGTATTTTGTTTTTGGTGTTTAAAGTTTGCTTTAGTCGAGTTTTGGATGTTAAAGAGTATGACTGTTAATGGAGAGATTATTTCTACACTTCTATGGTATACCTAATGTTTTACCGCGTTTGGATTTGTGGAAACGACTATAAATTTTATGGTGTAAAGAATTACAGTTTTGGAAAATAAATATAATTTGATTGAACAATTATAAAGTTTATCTGCGGATGGAAGCCGCAACCCAAAATTATTGTAAGCCGCTTAATGGACAGAGTTCCAGTTTATATCGTGTGTTAAACAGATGCATGGCTGTGTGGCGCCATCTGGTGAACGCCTGAAACCAATAAAATACAGGTTACCCAACGCGGCTACTCCACCGTTATCGGTGGGAAGACACCGCAACGTTTACGGTGGCCTGATGTTGCTCATCCTAAGCGGCAGTACCCGGCAACGGGGTATTCATCAAGGGACGAAGGATGACGAAGACGTATGATCAGCCATAGGATAACGGCGAGGTTTCCGAAACGAACTGTATAAGGACGCCGCAATTAGAAGGGAGACCAAAACGTGGTCAGCCCCAGGTACCAATTTGTTTTTTTTTTTAAATTAATTAAGCGCTCAAAATACCAGTCGGGTTGGTGCATGATTGATATGCCTATTTTTCGCTGGATCGCGATTTTGTTTTTATTGATTAATTTATTTATTTTTTGATTCGATTTCGTTATTTTCATTTTTTTTTTTTAAATTTATTCTTCAACGAATTGTGAATGATTTGTCAATTTGAATTTGGATTTATTCTCTTTCCCTCAGTTTGGTATGTTGGGAATTCGATTTCAAGCGTGTCGGTGGTCAGTGTTCCGCTTTATTATTATCTTTTATTTTCTTTAATTAAGTTTTGACTGACAAATTTCGGTTTCATTTTAATTTTAGTTTTTCTTTCTTTTTAATTTTCATTTTTCTTTTCTTTCTGCTGTTTTATTCAACTACAGTATCGTCATCATACCTATAAACCCAAAGTAGATACGTCTCTAAGCCTTAGCCAGCTTCACATAACCGCGTAGACCTCTGATGGCGTGTATACTATTGTAACTCTTCGTATTCCGTAAGAGTGGCGCAAAGCCGGGTGTTTCGTTACAATCATTGCAAAAATTGAAAATGCTTCGAAGGATATTCGAAAAGATGATGGGAACTACTTTAGCATGAAATTTAATTTACAATCTTTTTGATTTCAATCGATTTCTCGTGAATGCTATTGACTTTTCAAAATAATTGAAAAAATCAAAAAAAATTCTATGGAAGCTGTCACTTTTGGTGTACCGATTTTGGCCAAACACACTGGGACCTCCAAGTTTGAGGAAAAAACTTAAGAATGTTATCCTAATCGGTTAATTAGAATTTCAAATCAAAGCAAGTCAAAAATCAGCCTTCAAGAATCCCAGAAGGACAAACTGGAAAAAATATGGGGAGGGGTTGAAGGAACTATTGCCGCTGGAGGTTCCTGGACTTCTGGCGACAGTAGAGGAATTAGATGGCATGGTTGATATTGTCGTCGCCCCGGTGGCAAAGTGGTTGCATGCTTGCTCCAGCGACCGGAGGTCCTGGGTTCGATTCCCGGTGGTGACAAGGTAAAAATTTCATGGCTGGTTTAGGATCAATGAATTAATCACTCATTATCCGAAATGAAAATATGATTATGAAACCTCATGTGAGGCGGCCAAATCCCTTAATGGGATATAATGCCAGAGAGAGAGAGAGGTTGATATTGTCACAAAAGCATGCAATCTGTCATTTAAGGCTGCGTGTCCCCTGATAAAACCTAGGGGCAGGCAGAAACCGACATGGTGGATCACGGAGTTGGGAACCTATTTGAGAGCGTGTAGGACAGCCTTTAATATGGCTAAGAACACCAGGGAAAATCGAGATTGGGATTCCTATAAGGAAGACCTGAGAAAATACAAAAAAGAGTTGAGGAGGGCACAAAGGGGGTCTTGGAGACTCTTCTGTTGTAGAATGGAGGAGGTCTCTGAGACTTCTCGCCTTAGGAAAATTCTATTTACTAACTCAACCAGTCCTAGATACTAAATTAGGCCGGACGGGTTATGGACAGCTTCAAGTGCGGAATCATTAGAGCTTCTCATTGAGACCCATTTTCCGGGAAGCATCGATGGCTCGATGGAGCCTGGAGCTCATCGAGGAACACCTTTAACAGATGTGGATGGCATCGTGGACAGGAAACGAATCCTGTGGGCGCTGAACGGTTTTAAGCCTTATAAATCGGCGGGCCCGGATCGGATTATACCAGCAGAGATCCAAAGGAACTCTGCAGTTATCCTCCCCTGCTGGAGGTTATCTTCAGGGAATGTCTGCAACTGGTCTATATTCCTAGGAAATGGACGGAGGTCAGAGTGGTTTTTATCCCAAAATCGGGAAAAAGCTCACAGGCTTATCCAAAGGACCTGAGGCCTATAACTCTATCATCCTTTCTGTTGAAAACCTTGGCAAGATTGATAGACGTACTTATTCGAACAAAAGTTGAGCCAAGGAATTGGGCAATGTCGCAGCATGCGTACTGTAAGGGAAAGTCGGTGGACACAGCTCTGCACGATCTAGTACGCATGATTAAGAATTTAATTTACTCGCAAGAGTATTGTATGGTAGCATTTCTCGACATTGAGGGTGCCTTTAATAATGTAAAAATGGAGGCGATCATGGAAGGATTGTCATTTTTGAAGGTGGACTATCCTATAAGTAGGTTGATAAATCAGATGCTGGTAAGCAGGATTATTACCTCGGAACGGGGGGAGTCCACCATTAGAAGACGGGTGGTTAGAGGAACTCCGCAGGGAGGAATAATGTCACCCTTTCTTTGGAGTGCAGTGGTAAATGAATTGTTGTTGGAACTGGAGAGAGAGGGGATGGGGATTGTATAGTTTATGCAGACGATGAAGCGATAGCTGTCTCAGGCAAATATCTGGATACGATTAGAGATGTTATGCAGAATGCACTCCTGATCGTTACGAAATGGGCCAGCAAATGTGGATTAGGAATCAACCCGTCGAAGACAGCGCTGGTACTATTTACTAAGAAATATAAAATTCCGGTAGTTAGCCCTCCTACCGTGAACGGCATTAGACTGGCTTTTGCTGACAGAGCGAGATTTTTGGGCATAATCTTGGACAGTAAGCTCAGCTGGAAGCCTAACATTGTATAAAGGGTGAATAAGGCTAATGTAGCCATTTACTCGTGTAGAAACGCCATAGGGAAGAAATGGGGTTTGAAACCAGAGCTGGTACACTGGCTCTATACCGCAGTGGTAAGGCCTGTGCTGATGTATTGGGTAAGCGTGTGGTGGCCAGCTCTGGAAAAGGTAACCTACATAAGGATGTTGGAGAAGGTGCAAAGAACAGCCTGTATGCTTATAAGCGGGGCGCTTAGGTCAACACCTACACGCGCTTTAGAGGTTATGTTCCACCTTATTCCAATCGAATTTTTGGTAAGCAGATGGCAGCTAATGTGGCTACAAGGCTCTGGGCTGTCTCTCAGTGGAAGTGTCTTAAGGCGGGACACTCGACGATAGTTAGATCACTAAGGGAAGAACTGGTGAATCTAAATTATATTAAACCAACGTTTACTTCGATATAGGTTTCCGGATCATCTGTCCTTCTAGGGAATCCTAGAGGAACGGATCAATACTGGAAAACGAGGCACTGAAATTTTTCACGGACGGCTCTAAGCTAGACGGCAAAGTAGGAGCTCAATGTTAATATTTCTGTTCGTCTCCCTGACTACTGCAGCGTGTACCAGGCTGAAGTGGTGGCGATAGGCGAAGTCGTGATATGGTTGAAGCATAACATGGTATCCGTTAGGGATATCGCGATTTATGTGGACAGTCAAGCGGCACCCAGGTCACTAGAGGCGATTTCTCTGAAGTCACGGGTGGCGCTGGATTGCCGATCATTTCTTAATGAGATGAGCGAGTATTTCAGTATCTAGATAATCTGGGTCCCTGGGCACTCGGACGTCACAGGAAACTGCAGGGCTGACGAACTAGCTAGGTACGGTACGACTCTTCAGATGCAACCGGAAAGGGCAGGTCTGGGGAGGCCTATAGCAGCGCTCAAATTGGCGCTCAGTAAAAAGGCAATCGCCTTGACAGATGAAACGTGGACCAACACTCTCACATGCAGGGTAGCAAAACAGGTTTGGCCAAAACTGGACCTGAGGCGCTCCAAGACACTAGTTTCCCTAGGAAAACGAGATTTAGGATTGGTCGTAGGGATACTGACAGGACACTGCCTTTTTGGGGAACATGCTAGAAGGCTGGGTCTAGAGACGAATGACTTTTGTAGAAGTTGTATGGACGAAGAGGAGGAAGAGACGTTAGTTCACTTCTTATGCTCGTATACGGCACTATCATGCAAAAGACGTAAGTACTTGGGTGTGTACGACATGGACAGCCTTTCTGAACTCGCGGACTGTAGGGTGCGAGATATTTTACGCTACATCAGTAGCTCTGGTTGGTTTCAGCGGGAGTAAGGGGAGATTGGATCCTGTGGTATCACAATGGGCTATTATTGGCCTAAGTGTGCGATAGCAGCCACTCTAACCTAACCTAACCTAAGTCAAAAATCATAATTTCCTTTTAAATGAAAACTTTTGTGGACAGATATTATTGCAAATTTAATTTAGACTCTTCTAGTTTAGCCTAGACTAACTTAGACTCTTCTCATAAATGAAAACAATAATTTGCAAAATAATTTAAAAAAAAAACGAAGAAGCTTCTGCGGAAACTATCACCTTTGGTGTACTGATTTCGGCCCTTTATCACTAGGATCTATTGTGAAACCAATTTATGGAAAAAGTCTGGGCAATTTTTATATAAAAACTGATTTTTTCCAGAAATCGTTATTTTCGCTTAACATTTGGAATACTAATGTGGACCGATATTGCCGAAATTTAATTTGGAATATTTTATTTCATTGTTGTGTTTCTCATAAATGATAAACTTTTGAGATTATTTACAAAAAACGGAAAACTCCTATGGAAGCTGCCACTTTTGGTGGACCGATTCCGACCAAAAATCATTGGGATCTCCCAATTTATGAAAAAAGCTTAAGTAACAAGTTTCATTGCGATTAGAGAAACCGACTGGGCTGTAGAGAAGACTAAGACATTTAGTCTGCACAACAGGAATAAAATAAATAAAACAAATATCTGGTGCAACACGCGTTTACACCCAGGTAGCTTCAAGGTGTCTAGTTTAATTTCGTTTTTGTGGCCATTTATTTAGAAAGGTGTTCCAGGTATTCCTAATAATTACCTAAATAAGAATTTTAACGAATATTGATGAATGTTGATCAATTTATCATTTGATGCTTATTAATAAACTACTGGGTTAATGCGTTCGTGCATTTTAGATACGCAGCCGTTCTTTAACAACCGTTTGAATGTCGCGACGTGAGAGTTTTTGTGAAAATGAAAAAAATCGAGTATTGTGCTGTCATTAAATGTTTATTTTTGAAAGACAATACGCCTACGCAAACCAAAGACGATTTGCACGCTGTGTACTCTGCACCATCATTTACCACCGTAAAATTATGGGCAGCTGAATTTAATCGTGGCCGTACCAGCTTGTCCAACGTGTTTGTCACAGTTTGAATCAAATTTTAGACATGAGAAATCTATCTGCGCTTTGGGTGCTGCGTTGTTTCATTTTGGATCAGAAACGTGTTCGAATGAACGTTTTCAACGCTCTGTTAGCGCAATAAATCAGAGTTTTAGCGCCGGTTATTTACTGTTAATGAAATTTGGATACACCATTATACTCTAGAATCAACAATACGGTCAAAACAGTGAACTGTCAAGGGAATCTGCGCCAAAAAAGACAAAGGCTGTTTCTTCGCTTGGAAAAAGATGACAATCGCTTACTGTCAGCTGTTTACTGATTTAGATGGAGTTATCTTAATCGATCATCTTTAAAGAGGAAAACCATTACAGGAGCATACTACTCATCATTACCTGACAAACTGAAGGCAGAAATTGAGGAAAATCGGCCTCATTGGTAGAAAAAACTTGTAGCATTGCTGGATGAAGTATACAGACTTATTATACAAGGAGACTATGTAGAAAAATAAAAATAAATTTGAAGAAAAATTATCTTGTATCTTTGTCAGGTCAGAAACTTTTCAGACAAATCTCCTACTATTTTACTTTGACCTATCCGTTAAAAACACATAGATTATATTAATTCAAAAGCTTAAAATAATGTTTTGAGAACAACTTCTTTCGTATTTTTTAGAAACGTGCCCGATTTATTTTAACCCTTTTGCTCATAATTCGGATGAAAGTAGCTCTTATTGGGCGCCAGCATACAAACAAATATACATCTTTGTGTTGGGCTATCAATACCTTAATAAAAATAAATGTCTTCCTAAGATTGTGAACTCAGTCGAATAATAATTCGTCTCAACGTTATTAAATTGTATAATCTTATTTTCTGTATCCTTGTCTGTATAAGAATTCATTAAATTTATTCATTGAAGTATTTTTTAGAAACTAGTATATCAGTTTGTCGCATAAAAGTGTTTTTTTTTTGTTTATGAGTACACATCACAATAAGTTCATGTACTGTTCATTGTTAAATATTATAAAGAAACATAAAGGATTTAGTTTTGTTATATACAATTATTTTAGTGCACAAGTAGTATTGAAATAATAAAAGAATTTTGTAACAAATAGGATTTTCTAAGTACATACAACAAATATAATACAATGCATATTATGTAACACAATACCTGTATAATATCCGCTCTTGTCGATCAGCCTCTTGATATATTTTATAATACATAAAAATCATAACAACGCCTGGTATCCAAAAACTAACCGATGAACTAACCACGGCATACGTTCGATTTACATTAAATTGACAGATATGTGCATGTTTCTTTAAAAATTCTAAATTGTCTGTTGTGGTATACCATCCTAAGAATATTGGAAGAAATGATAAGAATGCTGGTGAAAACCACACAACACATAACATTATAACTACTTTTGTATATGTCATAATTAATGGATAGTCGAGCGGTTGTACGATTGCATAATATCTGAAATATAATAATTAATAATTTTTAATTGATGACCTACTTAAATAATTTTTGGTACTTACCTATCAACTGATATACAGCATAAATGTAAAATACTGGCGGTTGAAAAATATACATCCAGACTATTCCACATGTCACACATGATTGGCCCGAATAACCATTTTCCTGATAATTCTACAGATGCATTAAATGTCATAGCACATAGTGCTACCAACATGTCTGCCATTGCTAACGATACAACAAAATAATTTGTTTGGACTCTGAAAGAATATTAACAAAAAAATAATTTGTTAAAATCCTTGAAGTTTCTATAAACATAAATATAATAAATGTTCCAAGGTCCAAAAATAAAATAAAATATTATAATATTTTATATAACAAAATTCTAATTTTTAAATCTTTCATCAATCATCCGTTGAACAGATTTCTATCATACTCTAGTGTTTTGAATCACGGATGGAACGACGAAGATGAATTTACATTACAAAGTAATCTCATCATTTACATGTATGCGATTGAAAAATAATGGTTACCTCATACCAAAAATTTTACAATGTTGTTGTTTTGAAAAATTCATAAATTGAAATAATCTCGTTGTACTACCCATATGGGAAAAAAAAAATCACCCACCCCAAACCAAATCAATTGTTTTTCATTGTTCCGTAAATATTATGATAAGTTATTGTATTGTATATCAAAAAATTGGAAAACATTCGGTTACGTTATAAAATCAAAGCAGATCTTATCAAAAGATTTATCAAAGCAATTCAATTCCATATATTTATTGCTGTATATGATGACAATATGACATTGATAAGCATCACGTTCCCATCAATGTCAATTTTATCAAATGCGCTGCTAAGTAATTTTTAATCAAGATTATACCCAAATCTAAACGATATTTTTGATTGACATTGAATTTATGATTTTTAATTATTTCCTCGTCTTTTATGTTATTCGATTTTTTAAATAACTATTGCTTCGCAGTGATATAATTGCTGCCTTGTATAATTGCTTTTGGTATTATGACACTGGCTTAAAAAAGTACAATAAAAAAGTAAAAGATGGCCAGGACATAAACAAATAAAACGAACGAGATACAATTTCTCAAATGTTATGTACATTTTGTTGGTATGTTTGTTTACCAATAAAAATGTTAAAAATTATTTGAAACGATTATCAAATTACTTCAAAAAGTTTTAGGATAAAATATTTTTGTTAATTAAACTCACATAAAAATATTGGTTTTGCCTGTATTTGATAAAAAAAAACGTTTGAGATGTCTACTGCTAGAATGGCTCGTTGGGTGATATTTTTGATCAATTTTTATATAAAATTTCTGATATATTCCGTGTGTTCACTGATGGTTTTCTGACATAAAACATCGGTATATTTTACCCCGGCTAACTTCGCTTCAGTAAAATATCCCATTTTTTTTTATTACACGAGTGAACTCGTTTATTTTTGGCTTGGCATATAAATTTGACCGTTCAGTATTTTAAACGTCAATTTCCTTTACAAGTGAATTTAATACATTTCCTAAGGTGTTGTTTAAATTTTAATAAAATATTAACGAAAATGTTTATGATTGAAACAAGTTTATCCGGCTATTAAAAATTGAGTTTTTTCAAAACAAAATTCAGATGGCAAAAAACCCCGAAAAAATCCAAAACAAAGTGGAGTTAAGAATATACCGATTTATAGGGTGCGCTCGGTTTGTAGCTCAAAAGAACCCGGATATTTTTTATCCTCTTGTACATGAGTGAACACTACGATTGGGGCGGTAATATTTTCAAAAACGATTCTCGACCATATGCCATGATAATTTTAGCTTTAAAGCCTATGAACGCACTATTGGACAGCTGTGCTTCTATTAGCGTGTTGGGGAAGAATTCACTACAGTTCCTAGAGGAAGTTAATATCAAATACAGTAAATTAAATTCGTACGTCACAACTGCTGATGGTTCGCGTAGCTGGAGTCTCCTGTGTATCTTGGTATTGAATTCTGGCAGTTGTTCAATATTATTTCGCAAGTGAAATCTATTAGTGAAATAAATGAGATGGGAAAAGATACGCCAAACTGTCATATATTAAATCATGCAGAACAAGAAGAGCTCAACAAGATAATTAGTATGTTCCTCTCATTTTCGAAAGTTGGAATCGGGAAAACAAAGTAGTACGAGTACCTAATTATCATTGAAAAAACGTGAGGGCAATTAAACTACGGTACTATCCCATTTCACCCGCCGTACAACAATGTCTTTAGGAGGAAATCGACCGGATGTTAGAGTTAGGAGTGATTGAGCAGAACAAAAGTGCATGGAGCTCACATGCATAGTACGGAAGCCTAACGGAAATACTCGAAAACTGTACTCGGTAACAGAAAAAGACGCTTACCCACTTTCCATAATACACGGACTGCTTGGCAGACACTCAGAGACAAAATACATTACTGGACTCCACCTAAAACACGCATTTTGGCAGATTCCGCTTGCAGAATCTTCTCGTAACAAAACCGCATTTACAGTACCAGGGCGACCGCTCTATCAATTCAAAAAGATGCCATTTGGACTGTGTAATGCAGCTCAATCTATGTGTCGACTAATGCATCAAGTCATTCCGCATGAACTACATGATAGAGGGTTCATGTATTTGGATGACTTGATGATCATCACCGCCACGTTGAGAAGTCATTTTGAATTGTTAGAGTAAGACTTATTACGGACGGCAGACTGACTATTAACGTAGAGGAGAGCCACTTTGCCATGAGAAAAATAAGATATTTGAGATATTTGGTTGGAGAAGGGGGACTGAGACCAGATCCAAACAAAATAGAGGCCATAATAAACCTACCACCACCTGAAAATATAAAACAGACCAGACGACTTCTCGGTATGGCTGGTACCGCAGGTTTATCCTTTACTTTGCAGCGATAACAGCTCCAATTACAAATTGTTTGCGGAAAGGTAAATTTAGCTTGACTCAAGACGCACAAGATGCCTTCAACCAACTGAAAAAGTTACTGACTACGACTCCGGTGCTAGTTAATCCGACATATACACAACCATATTTTATTCGTTGCGACGCAAGCACGGAAGGCGTGGGTGCAGTTTTATATCAGAAAGATTTGGAAGAATATGAACAACCTATTGCGTTTATGTCGCAAAAACTGAATAGAGCGAAAACAAACTATTCAGTTACAGAACTTGAATGTTTGGCGGTAATCTTAGCTCTAAAAAAATTCAAACCTTACGTTGAGGGGCATGAATTCACATTAATAACTGATCATGCAAGCCTAAAATGGCTTATGGTACAGCGTGATTTGAGTGGGCATCTCACACGCTAGAGTTTAAACTGGCAGGGCTATCGTTTTAACATACAACATCAAAAAGGTAAAGATAACATGGTGTCAGATATGTTGTCACGAATTTTTTGCGATACAAAAGAAGAACATTTGTCTAGCATATCCAAACTAAATTCTATTTCTGACATTAATTCAGATCAATTTGAAGATGACAAATATAAACAACTACGGACTAAAATTGAGAACGATCCGAACAGCTTTGAAGCATTCTGTGTGGATAACAACAAAATATACATACGGTTAGAACCAAAACCTACAGATCAATTATCTGACCTGTCAATTTGGAAGTTGTGAATACCAAGCGAACTCAGACATAAATTAATTGAAAAAGAACACAGTGAACCGTTATCATCACATGGTGGAATAGCAAAAACACTGGAAAGGCTACGGCGATATTATTATTGGCCAGGAATGGCAAAGCAAGTAAGAAGTTTTATAGGAAATTGTGATATTTGTAAGGCATCAAAACCAGCAAATAAGACTATGAGACCACCAATGGGCAGTATGTACGAAATTAATCGTCCTTTGCAAAGAATCTATGTGGACCTACTTGGACCATACCCTCGGTTTTTCGAAAGGAAAAACCTTAATCCTAATTGTAATGGACCACTTTACAAAATTCGTCGTTTTAAAATCTTTAACCAAAGGTACTTCGCAACTGTTGCGATAAGAACTTGTTAAATCAGTTTGGAGTAAATGACTCAAAGACAGCAATTTACTCGCCTCAGTCGAATCAATCGGAACGAGTTAACCGTTCTATATTATCGGCTATCAGAGAATACATAAGACAAAAACATACGAACTGGGATAAATATTTACCTGGGATAGTGTCAGCACTTCGCAATGGAATTCACGAGACAGTTAAATTTTCCGCTCACTTTTTGCTTTTTGGATACAATAAAATCAATCACGACCAGAACTATAAAATACTCAACCAAATCGGAGCAATCTCAGATGGTGAAATATCACTTCCGTTGCCAGATCGACTTTCGATTATTCATAATCAACTTAAAGCAAATATAAAGAAGGCAAACCAGAAAAGTGCGATCAGGTACAACTTGAGAACGCGGCTTGTCATATACAATGTAGGTCAAGTAGTGTTTACACGCACACACCCGCAAAGCGATGTATCAAAAAAAAATGTGTGCAAAATTTGCACCTCGGTTTGTTAAGGGTATAGTTACGAGAAAATTGGGCAACGTTAATTACGAAATAAAGGCAAATTTCATGCAAAGGATACTAAGGCTACGGGCCAATACTCGGGTAAATTGTACATTTACCAAATTTTTAGCAGTGTGTTGAGTAAATTAAAATACTGTACTAAAAAGCTGGGTAAACCATATAAAAAGTAGGTAATTTGATTTGATGTTGTTTTATTTTGACGTTTCGTGTTACATTATTAATATACGATACATGAAGAAACTAGAGCATATGAATTTTTAGATTAATAAAATAATTGTTTGCTTATTAGAATTTTTAGATTAATAAAATAATTTTTATTTTCCCAACCAAAACAAGAAAACTATAAGCTCAATTTCGGTGGCCCATCCATGTGTTTTTGCCGGAATTAGCTCAACTAATTTCAAAAACGTCTGAGGAGTAATTCTAATATTCGATTTCGGTTCTTCGAAATCATCCGCTAATACTTTTATAACGAAAGGCGGCTTGTAATCGATGCAATATAACATTCTTGCCTAAAAAGTAATTATAATTTTTTTATCGCAATAACTGTAAAGCACTCCAAAACTAATCAAGCTAAACACAATTTTTGACATTTACATAATTACCTATGAGCCAATTCAAGAGAGTCTCTTAAATAAATTTACCCTTTAAGCCATTATTACCATATTTTATTTACTACAGAATTGGCCCGCTATATTAGGTAAATGTGTACTAAAATTTCAATTTACCTTACTGTTCAATTTACCTGAGTATTGGCCCGCAGCCTAAGTAACTATAATAAGAGAATAGCACAGTAACAAGTACAAACTGGAGCATATAAATACTATATAGCCGATTTATTTCAGCTTCTCAGCAAACAAACGTTGATAGCAGTATGAAACAGATTGAACCATTTGCACACGTCGAAGTGAGAAAACAAATAAATTTACTTCGGTTTCTTTTATAATACATTCAAATCAATGCCTTCTAAACTACAGGCCGCATACACCAAATGATGACGACACGCTATGTCTACGTTGTTGTTGCTTTCGCTAGTTGTTTTGTTAGTGTAAATATCTTAATATTATTATTGCGCAGTCTCGGTGTAGACATAAATTGACGTCATGTGCAAAAAATGAGAGTAGTAAGAGGCCTGTAGTTTAGGAGGCATTGTTCAAATACACTGCATATTTACCCCCACTTAATTTCTTGTTTGTCAATTTCATTTAGAAAAATTTCTATTTCATTTTTATCAGTCTGGAGATTTCATTTGAGGTGTGAGTTGATGCAGAACCTACTTAAATATATATTTAAGTAGATTCTGGTTGATGTGTAAAATATTCATTGTACATGGTATGATGTTTATTTTACAAGTGTTTTCAGATGGAGAATACATGGACAACATATAAAATGAGTATACAAAATAAAAAATATGTAGTTGTATCTACGAGTGTGTACCCTTGGTATATACAACAAAACATAAAAATAAAAAATATTTGCTGTGTTTTATTATTGGAGCACTATCCGGAGCCAAATGGCAATTTTCTATTGAAACTGCAGCTATTATTCACTGGTGTCGCTGTACTATAAAAATTAAAACTAAATTCATCAATAAAACAAACATTTATCACCTGAAATATATTAATTGACATTTATTTTGACATGACGTTATAAACAAAAATTCATTTTGCTGCGTTTTAATTTTTTATTGTAAGATTTAGTTTCTAATGGTTTCAGGGGTTTACAAAATTAAAAGCCTTTTCAAATTTCCCATTGAAATGGATAGCGCTCCCGATAGCGGCTCCCGATAAATAAGTGAGCCGAGATATTTTTTTATCGATTTTTAATTAAAAAGTTGAATGAAAAATCTTAGTTTAGATTTAAATAAATTAATTAAATGCAATAATAGCGCGCTAAATATAAGTTTTCACATAGAAAATTGGCTGCTCCGGATACAGCTATCGGGCGCTAATAAAAAAACACAGCAATTGTTTCTAGTTAAACCGTTAATTTAACGTAGGGGAAACAAAACCGATTTTTCGGTCGGCAAAAATACGAAAAGCATGGAATTAGGTGCAGAATCTACTTAAATATAAGTCCTGCTTACTCTCTCATTGACAGATACCTATTTAAAGAAAACTAACAAAGAGTGTGTTGGTTACACTAACAATGCAACGTAAATATCAATTTGTTTTTGCTCATTTTTTTTGTTTCTGCATCACCACATTTATACTTAGTTATTTAAAAAAAAATTACTATGGAAAAAATATTTCCAATACATCTTTACTTAGTTATTGTTTATTTTTTATGTGTGGAGTTAGCAGGACTTATATTTAAGTAGATTCTGATTAGGTGCATCAATTTGAAGTAAAAATTGATGCGCTCTTATTATAAGCTGTTTATGCGCTCATTGTGCGCTGATTTGTATTACTGGGTTATAGTAGCATTCGCTTCTATAATTTGTCTTGTTACGGCTGCATCTATCCCCAGTAGTACAAATCAGCGCACAATGAGCGCATAAACAGCATATAATTAGAGCGCTCAATTTTTATTTCAAATTGATATTAAGTGCATCAATTTGAAATAAAAATTGAGCGCTCTAATTATATGCTGTTTATGCGCTCATTGTGCGCTGATTTGTACTACTGGGGATAGATGCAGCCGTAACAAGACAAATTATAGAAGCGAATGCTACTATAACCCAGTAATACAAATCAGCGCACAATGAGCGCATCATAACCATACTTTTCGTGTTTTTGCCGACCGAAAAATCGGTTTTGTTTCCCCTACGTTAAATTAACGGTTTAACTAGAAACAATATTTTTTATTTTTATGTTTTGTTGTATACACCAAGTGTACACACTCGCAGATACAACTACATATTTTTAATTTTGTGTACTCATTTTATATGTTGTCCATGTATTCTCCATCTGAAAACACTTGTAAAATAAACATCATACCATGTATTTATTATTTCATTGGTATATACATTTTGCATTCGGTTATCAAATAGAAGTGGAAGGGTACTTGGGAAAGGTATAATATAAAAGTAGGGGAATGTTGTCGTTGTACTGAGGTTTCTTTTTATAAGCAGATTCCACTTCGCGTTATTAAAAAGTGAGCGGCCAAAGCATAGGCATCGCAAAAATTAGAATACAAATAAAAAGTGATAATACTAATTTGAGTAGTGTCGTCAATTAAAAAATAGTACAATTGATTATCGTATATCAGGTGATAAATTATATAGATCGCAACAGAGGTAAAGTAATGTTTCTATTCATTTTTTGTGAGCGTATATGCAGTGCATAAAACACTATTATTTTTACTTATCGCGGATATATTTTCTTTTGGTGGTGTAATAGATAATAAACGGGTGCAGAGGTGCTATAAATTCGAAGCGCACGGATATTGGAAAGCGATTGCTACATGCTACAGCATATAAGGGCCGTCCGCGAACACCAACCCGTAATAAAAATCGTGATAAGCGTAACGTTATAATTAACTGAATTTTAATCACTAAGTTTCTTTTGCTTAAACCTAACTAGTTTAATCTTGTTATTGCTAATGGATTAAAATTAATTGCATATTTTATTGCTATTTACAAGATATGAATAACATATACAAATACAGGGTTATCCAATTCGAGATTGATAAAGTAGAAATCTGTATACCGACATCTGTCAAAGATAAACGTCAAGTACGCTGTCATTTATTTAGTTGACATTCTGCCATTTAAGAATATGGAGCATTTAACAATCGACCAACGCGTTAAAATTATTAAATCTTATTATAAAAATAGTGATTCTGTCGTATCCACATTTCGCGCTTTACGAGCAGATTATGGTCGTCATAATCGTCCTACAAAGCAAACCATATTGAATACAGTGAATAAATTTGAACAAACTGGATCTGTTACTGATATTGAAAGGTCTATGCATCATCGAAACATTCGCAATGCTGAAAATATCGCTTCTGTAGCTGAAAGTGTGGAAGAAGATCCAAATTTGTCAATTCCTCGTCGAGCTCAACATTTAGGCCTATCTTATGGCTCATTATGGCGCATTTTGCATCTGGATTTGCATCTTTATCCGTATAAAGTCCATTTGACACAAGAGCTAAAGCCTGCTGACCATGGACAACGAAGAACATACGCAAATTGGGTGTTGGAAAAACAGGCCGTCGATGCTGATTTTTCGAACAAAATTTTCTTCAGTGATGAAGCTCATTTTTCGCTTGGTGGATACGTTAATAAGCAAAACTGTAGAATTTGGGGCTCAGAAAATCCACAATTGATTGTAGAGAAGCCATTACACCCGAAAAAAGTCACTGTTTGGTGCGCATTGTGGTCTGGTGGTGTGATTGGGCCGTATTTTTTTGAGAACAACCATGGACGAACCGTTACCGTCAATTCTGAGCGCTATGGCCGCATGTTAACCGATTATTTTTTTACGAAAATCGAAGATTATGATCTTGACGATATGTGGTTCCAGCAGGATGAAGCAACCAGTCACGTAACACGAGCAAATCGAGATCTTTTGCAAGAGAAATTTCCTGGACGTTTGATTTCGCGATTGGCTGATGTCAATTGGCCTCCAAGATCCTGTGATTTAACGCCTTTGGATTTCTTTTTGTGGGGCTACGCGAAAGATCGTGTTTACGCAAACAATCCTCAAACTCTTGACGAATTGAAAACTAATATTCGTAAGGTAATGGCCGAGATACCGCCCGAAATGTGCCGAAAAGTCATTAAAAATTACCTCAAAAGAATCAAGGCCTATAAGAAGTCCCGTGGAGGACATTTGAATGATATCTTGTTTAACTAAAAATGGCAAGGATCAATCTGTAAAATGAAATAAAAATTACAATACATTCCGAATATTTTGTGTGTTTTTTTAAGTTTACTTTATCAACCTCGAATTGGATAACCCTGTACATATATGTAATATATTTTTATAAATTATTACAATGAGATAATTAGTATTATTATTAATTAAGTTAATATTAAGTACTAATTATTATTATTATTATTCGATAGTGTTTAATTAAAAAAAAAAATCTCAATTTAAAATTAAAGTTGGTAAATAATTAGGAAGAGTTGTTTGTCAAGTGTGAAAAATATGTGAATAGCCTCTTTAGGTGATAAAAAAAATCTAATTAAATTAAAAATTATGTGGTGAATTAATTTTGTTAATATTGTATGTATACATGAAACGGGTTCATAAGAAACGGAAAACAAAATATATGTATATACGCAGTTTTTTAGGATACATTCTGTTGGAGGACAAAGCACACACGTTGAGTACTTTTCATATGTTTCATATTTTAACTATATATTTTCTTTTTTGTGAATTCTTATGAAAACCTAATATTTTTCTAATTTATTATAATGAATTATAACTTTTTAAAATGAAGTGATTTGAGTTTTTTTCTGGTGAATGATGGAGATGGAAAATGACCATGTGGTGGTATAAGTTCTTAGTAAGAGAACGATGTGCTTATGGTTGTATTTTTTTGCACGTATGGTTTGTCCGCTCGTCGTCAACTAAAAATAACCCCCCAGCCGTTGAGCATACCCGAACACTATATAAACGTGATACCACTTAGGATGGATGGTTACACAATTCCGGCAAATTTGAGATTTTATGTTATTTTTTTATGTTATTTCTATTTTTTAAAAAGGCAAATAAAATTATTATTTTTTTCATATTACCTTTGGCTTATTTTATTTCGTAATTTAAAATAAAATGTTATAGTACAATTTTTTTAGAGTACAATTGAAAATTATTATAAATTACGTGATATTTGTGGTTATTAGTAGAAACTAGTTATTATATTTATTATTATTATAAATTATATTAGTTGTTTACTTACATATTGTACATATCTATACTTTTGTCTGTTGTAGGAAAGCGCCAACCAAAAACCACAAAACAACAGTACGAGCTCTATGTCAATTCATTGAAGAAAATCGAGAAATGACGAACAAAAAAAAAAGATTCAAGTCGAATTTATTTGACTCTGTAGCAAAATTTTCTGCAGAAAAATTTGCTGGAGAATAAAAATCGAAGAGAGTATCAGCAAAAATAACCAATCAAATTAACTAAATTGTTTATATTTTTGTAAACAAATTTCCCCTACATTTCATTTTGTAAAACTTATTGCCCCTTCGGAAAAAAAATTATTTATTCTGTAGTTAAATTTGCTGAAGGCAGGCATCTTAACAAATGTAATTTCCTAACTTCACTTTAAACTGCAGCAAATTTTTCTGCAGAAAGTTTTGCTACAGAGTCAAATAAATTCGGCTTCAGATGTAAGAATCCAACATTTATGGGATCGGCTTACAAATATGCTAAATTCGTTAGCCGGTCAATAGCGACCTAAAGAGGGTTGGAAAAAGTAAAATATAAATATTTAAATCATATGTATAAATAGTATATGTATACATGTGTGCGGAACAATCTTGAATAGGTAGATTGATTAAAATATTTCTTAACTTTGAATTTTAGATATTTGAAAATTGGCGCAACCAAATACAGCACAAGAAAAGAAAAGAAATCGTTGAAATCAACAAAACGAGTGGGGGACCAGAATACACCGAACGATTAAAACCGATAGAGGAAAGGGCCGTGAGTGCATGGTAGGTTGTCGGAAATCGCAGCGGAGTTTAATGAAAGTACCAACGATGCGGAAGCACCCGAAACAAATTCAACAACAGTTGAACCAGTTGTTGAATCTTCCCAATACGGAAAAAACACGCACACTAGGAAGCGTAAAAATGTTTCAGAAGGTTTGTATAAATTTATATATAAAGATGTATATATTTATAACACCGATTTAATATTATTTTAGGTGACGAAATGTTAAAAAAATTATTAAAGTTAGAAGAAGAAAAGTCTAGTAAAATAGCTGAAGGATTACATGATATAGCCGACAGCATCAACAATTTAGTCGAGGCGATACACGCTGCCTTATAGCTGACTTAAAAAAATGAAAAGGCTTAACTAAAAGGGAATTACTTAATTATACATACAAAAGACTGAATTGTGAACTAAATGTGATAGGATGTAAAAAGAATAAAATCTAAGTTTTGTATTTATGAATTTAATAAATATTTATTTTGTTGTATAAAGTACCATCGTGGCAAACAACGAAAACGGGATTTTACAACTCCAAAACATTTTTCGATGATATTTCTAGCTCGGATAAATTTTTCATTGAAACGAAAATGTTTCGTTGCATTTTCGGTGTTTGAATAAGGTATTTGAAGCCAAGGTTCTAGTGGAAAATCAAAGTCACCTAACAAAAACTTAGCTTGGAATTAAAATTGTTTACACAATATGATCTTAATTTGGATGTCATCCAAATAGCCGAATCATGCACTGATCCAGGAAATCGAGCGTTCGCCTATAAAATCTTCATGTTGGCGTCACAATAAACTAAAGCATTGATGCTGTGATACCTCTAACGATTTCGAAACAAGTTCCTTCTATAAAATTTATAATCCTCTGGTGGCGCAACTATTGAAATATGGCAGCCATCTATAGCCCCAATAGTTCTGATAAAATCTGAGTTTAAATGGGATGTCTGTCTGGCGAGATTTTATTTCCAATTTTTAATTTATAAATTGCACACAGGATTTTGACTACCTGAACAGTTTTTTAAATGTAGTGCTGGGTAATTCATAGGGATTACTAACATCTCGAAGGTGTTTCAATTCAAAAGCGTGGTTCTGCCTGAAAACAGTTTTTTATTTGCTTGTTTACTATGTATCTCTTAATTACATACCTTCTTCTTCTCTCTTCCCGAACCAACAACATTTCATATAGATAATTGGGCATTTTAAGTTCAGTTTTAATGTTTAAACGGAATAAAGAAGAAAATTTAAATGAGATTTTTTAACACAAGAAATATTTTTTATTTATTTTCCATACACAAAATGTGATAAAATGGTCAATTTTTACAATTTTTTTTTGACAAATATAACATTAAAAATAAAATAACATAATTTTTTTGTTGTCTTTAGAATCGCAATTCAATATTTTATTACTTAAAATAACATAAAATGATAAAATGTGTATCCGAGAATCGGCCCCATTGTGTGTACTCACATACCCACTCTCTTATTAATATTATGTATACATATTATTTTTCTCACTTCATTTGGATTTTTCAGACGCCAAAAAATAGCCAGTATCATAATACGATTACAATGACAGAGGTCTTGCCACAGACACAGCAGGCGTTCTTTGCTGATTTGCTTTTGCGATAAAAACGATACTGTAAAAAACGATAATCGTAAAAAAAATGCTTTTAGGCGTAAATGTAAAATAATTTGGTACTATTAAAAACAAAAACAAACGCATTCATTTTTGATGACAAGCGATTTTATAAACGCTTTGTTTTTTTATGAAGTTATTGTTCGCCTTAATTTGTGGTCTTGAAATGTAAGTACACAATTTTAATATACATTCAATTATTTAATATACATTAGTTATTTTGTTTAGTTATTTAAGAAAGAATAGATAATTTTTACCAAAAAGTAACGCGTATTTTTAATTACCAAACACCATTTTAAAATAGTGAAACTAACATTTATAGGTTATGTTATTAATTTGTTAATGAAATTTTTGGTTCAATATTAAATTATGGAAAATAATTCTTAAAAAGAAATAAAAAAACTTAAACAAATGTGGGTAAAGGTATAGGTGGGTCGAGCCAAGAGTAGGGAGCACCAAAATCTCTGAATTGCATGCAAAAAGAGACAGGTGAAGTGCAAATTGAATAATATGAAAAAGCCGAAGCAACTTGCATTGATGTAGATATGTCTTTATCAGACACTACAGAATGGCGGTCACCAAAAAAACTACGATCAAAAGCTGTTAAAACAAAAAATGTTATATGGAAACTGAAGTGGCCATGCAAAAAAGTTTTTATGAAGATTTGTCTTCAAATTTAAAAATTGTAATGGCAAAGTTAAAAGAAATTTCAAGTTTGAAACAAAATGGTTTTATCAGAGTGAGGAACAGCTAAAATTGAAAAACGAAGCTCAATATTGTAGCCTTGCCCTACACCTCGTTGATGAGAACCTTCTGCAAGCAGATGAAGCGTTGCAGCCAATTTTGTGATTGGTGGAATGCAAATGATGTTGCTTATTTTAAAATCTCCCGATATTTCCTCCAATACACATGCGAAAGCTTCTTTCGTTAATCGAAATAATTGCCTACAACTATTATAATAATGTTGAGTAATAAAATTTAAAACATCAGAAAATTTATACTAACGTTGTTTCTAGAAGAATAAAAGGAGTATAAGTGGCTCTTATGCTTCTCCGATCAATTTCATCTTCGCTGTCGTTTTCCATAAAATAAAATCCATGTGAATTTAAATATTTGTTTTTCTATAACCTCAAACTGCATATATTTGACAAGTAATGATAAGTTCAGCGTACAAAAATTCGCTTATAACGTTGCATTGTTTGTGGTATCACTAGGCGAAGTGGAAATGAAAAAGCGAAGAACAATGAAGGCCGGCGGAGTCGGGGATAAGGCCAAATTCGACAATTTGACGAAATAACAGCAACTATATAGTAGTGGTATGTGTGTTTGTGTTAGTGCAAATGTGCGCCATTTAATTTCATTATAAAATTAAATTTAGGTTTAAACTAATTTCCAATTCTGTGTTTCTGCGAAAACAAAATATTTATTCGAAAAAAATTAAAAGATGAGCGGTTAATTTTTTAACAGATTGACGTACACCTTCTAAATGTGCGTGCTACTCAAGAACACATTTGATAACTTTTGTAATTGCAATGATATTTCGTCGCGGAAAGAAATGTATTGTTCAGAATTGAATAATACGACAAGTTATTCCTTAAAAAATAGAAGGTGTTTGCGCGAACGTGTTAAAAAACGTTGTATGACTGCTGTAGCAGTCATTTGTGTGAACGTGTTAACTCGCCACTCAAAAACATTGTGAGATGTCATAAAAGTAAGACGACGAAAGGACATAAGCACCAAAAAACTGAACCGATTTGTACCAATTCATAATTTTTGATGCTATCTTTCGAAAATATTTACACCAAACTTATTTCCTATAGTAAAACGCGAGTAAAATACAATTTAGAAAAAAA
The DNA here is from genome assembly GCA_947310385.1 of Nephrotoma appendiculata. Lineage (NCBI taxonomy): Eukaryota > Metazoa > Arthropoda > Insecta > Diptera > Tipulidae > Nephrotoma > Nephrotoma appendiculata. The sequence goes on along the minus strand of OX371223.1, from coordinate 243,823,072 downwards.
TGCTATGAACATATATTTCCCAATTCCCTATTCCCAGGGAAAGCCAGAATAGTGCCACTGATCGTCTGTTATTTCTAAGGCTATCCGATTTGAAATTTTTGGAGATATTCATCAATTGCTTTCTACAGGTCGATTTTGGTTTTCCTATAGAAAAAAGGAATTAGGAAAAATATTTACATACCGTTTTTGCAAAAAATATCATTTTCTGGCCTACTGAGAAATCATGTTTGATCTAAATTTTTATAATTTAGGAAATATTTTTTTCGTATCGAAATTGGATAGGAAAAATATTTCCAATTTAATTTTGTTTTTGAAAAAAATGTACACCAACTATTTACCATCGTATGCCAAAAAAAAAATTTGTACTATTTTTTTTTTTTTTTAAGTATTAATCGTCCAGTGAATTTAATGTCCTTTGAAGGTCAATTAATACCCCCCTTTCATTCATTCAGAGACCACCCATTCACACAATTACAGTATACAACCTGCACATTGCAAGCTCCATGTCAACCTGTAAACTGACATGGACGGTGGGTCGGCGCTGAATTCTGCACTCCAACAGAGGGTCTTTGAACATGAACCGGAGCGTTTTCCAATTCGTTGAATTGATTCTGGAGTGTGAATCTTTGATGTGCGATATTGTACTATCCGCTAGCTAGCGATCTCAAGATGTTGGTGTATATTCGCTTAAGCGATCTCAATTCAAGCTCTCAACAAACAATAACTAACAGAATAACTGTTACAACGGCTGTAGATTTTTAATAATTTTTATTTTGTTGTGTTGACAATTCCGACCAATCCAACAGAAACAGTGTTGCCAACTAATATTTTCGATGGGTGCCACATTTCAATCAAAATAGTGCTAGATTGCGGTAAATAGGGCTAAAAATTGGGCTAAAAATATTTTGGGCCAGTGTGAATTAATAAAATGTAGATGAACACCAATATTGTTCATTCATCTAAAAACTCACTTATATCCCTTTGCCGACCAAGAAAATAAAAAATTTGGCTCAATTGAAGTACAAACCACACAAAAGTGTGAGTAATACAACATACTATGTAATCGCGTTTCTCATAAAAAATTTCGCTTGATTTGAACTACAACCAACACAATTGTCTGTATAGTTGTAGTGTTTTTTTTTCGGACGAACATAAGTTTAAAAGGAACACACAAATGTGTAAGTTGGTTCAAAACACAACCAAAATTAAATTTTTGACATGATTATTTTGCCTTACCCACACAATTGTGTGGGCAGGCCGGTAAAGGGATATACACAATTATGAAATGAACTAGCATATAAATTTTATTATTCTTTTATTATTAGTAAAATTTCTTACAAAATTATTAATTGTAATAGAAAACTCCTTACATGTGTGGTGGCTACAAAATAATTCAAATATAATTCAAACCCACATATTTTGAGTTTATATAAAATATAACAACAGAAAAATCTTAAAAAGGATTATTCAATTGGGTACGAGTGCATAATTTTTATATACTACTCGTAGCCAAATCACGTAAAGTAAACAAATAATAATAAATTATAAATGTATTACCATTTAGATTTAGATCACATTTTAATTTTACAAGTTCACTTCTGACTTATTTTTTATAATAGTCAATGTAATAACAGTAAAATAACAAAAAGAAATTTGTATTATTATTATACAAAATAATTACACATAATACTTGTGTAAGTCTATTTGAGTATTATAATTTTCTAATTAACTAATAATGATATAAATTATTGTAAAGTCTTACATTTAATATTTCAAAAGAAATTATACAAATCACAAAATTCAGTCTTTATTTGACTATTCTTTGGTTTATTAAACACTTTCACAAATTTTATAAAATATATTCGAACTACAAATATGTTTAAATACTATTATGTACGAGTATCATATAATTTGATAAATGATTTCTGGTTAGTTGGTAAGTTAAATTTGTTATAGGTAATTATAATAGTAATACACTGCATAAGCTCTATTCCAAATGATACAATAATTCGTGGATAGGCAATTCTTCCTCGCTCGTATTGTAAGTAGCCATAGTCCCATCTTTCTGAATAACATGAGTAGGCAAATTATAACTATTACAACATTTTTCAAATCTTTGCAGGCCAAATCGTATAGTGAGTATAGAATTTAAAGTATCAAACTTCATTCTGTTTCGTGTCTGGTTTTTCACTAAATTCATTTGACTGAATACACGTTCAATATCGGCATTTGAATGGGGTAGTGACAACAATTTTAAAGCAAACGTTGAAATATCCTTGAAGGGATTTTCCCCAGCAGCGTCGCGGTATTTATCCACTTCAATCCATAAATTAGTCGTGGTTTTTGAGTTCCATTTAATGGTATCCATCTTGTTGTATTGAAGTTCAATGTCGGTTATGAGGGCTGGATCAGCTTCGAAACATGTCAAAATTGGGATGATTATGTTTGCTAAGAACTTTATCAATGCCGATAACATACATTTGTTTCAATCTTAAAATGTTGTCAGGTAATCTGTTTTTTAATTCATTTATTAAATTTTTGATAAACGTTATACAATTTTGCCTAACATTCTGTTGGTCCTGAGCAGATAGAGATCGTACTTCGATTTCGAAATGGTACCCTAATTTCGAGGTATAATCAATATAATCGGCTATATTCATATTTACCACATCGAACGTATGATTATACACTATATTACGAGCCAATGATTTTAAGAAGTTCACTAAATCGTTCAACAATTTCGATGAATCGGCAGATTTGATTTGAAAGCCATGTTAACGTTTGCAACCTCTTTTAAAATGGGTGCTAGGAATATAAAATATATTTTAAATAACGGATTAGAGTACATTTGGCTTAAAATTTTCGCAGTTTTACATTCCGATTTTTCTATATTAAATAAAGTACTCAATTCTAACCATGCGGACAAAACAGTTCTTATAGCTTTTTCAATAGAAAGCCAACGCGTATTAGAAATTCTTGGAATTGTTAAAGGAGTGGAACCATCATTTATCAAATTAAAGATTTCTTAATACTTATGTAACCTAAGGCTTGAGTGGGCAAACCAATTATGCGTTTCTCTTAATAAAAATTCTAAATCTGTTGGCAAACATTTACTTGCATGATGCACAGCCAAAACCACAGAATGACATGCGCAACTAGAATTAGCTTTGGTACTTCCTTTTTTAAAATAGCGTGCACACCCTTATTTATACCAGTCAGAACTGATGCATTATCTGTGCCAATGCCTACAAGCTGTTGTAGATTTAAATTAAATTTTTGCATTACATATTTTATTGCATTTACTATTGATTGGTCACTGAATGGTTTTGACGCTTCGATGTGTGTCTTGCTGTTTGCGTGGCGATCTAAAACATATCTCTTTGCAAGAAAGGTTATTTTACAATATCTACACGATAGCTTCTTCGTATCATTTTCTATTCGCACAATCCAACTTGAGTATTTTTTATCCTTGAACCAATCATCTCGTATTTTTTGGTTATAGGTAATTTTTAGTTTCGATCTTACATTTGGTACAACTTTTGATCTGGACCTACAAGCATGAAAGACACATTAATAAAAATAATAGGTTTTGCTAACACCTATAAAAACAAACTTACTCGTTACTATCAGATAAATCGGTATATTCATCCATTTCTGATAAAATTCGAAATTTATCTTCATAAATAAAAGAATGGGCTGAGCTGACTAGCGTTCGATGCGGTGCCACTGTGCTCACGTTGATTATTTAGCGCGCAAATAAATCGATGAAAATTGAAAATTACACAAATTTTAAAGTGGCTCGAGCACCACCAACTGAATATGTCGCCTCACAATTATTATATTATTAGGTTTTTTAAATTTAAATTAACTTAATCACAAACCATACTATGATGAATAAAAATTATAATTAATATTATATTAATTGAACCGCCGTCCGCCATTCCAAATGCCAATCATTCCTTCCTTAACAAACTTTACCTTAGTACTTAATCCTTAACAAAAAAACTAAAATTGGCTTCACTCTTTTTTTCTTGTTGTTGTTCGTTCTTGTCGTAAAAAAACAAAATTATAACAAAGTTGTATTTTCTAGAATAAAGACAGAGACAAGCATACATCAAATTTGATAATTTTAGCTTTCTCTCAATCGTTTTTAATTATTTGTTTAAATAATGTAATAGTGTATATTACGAATATCAAAAAAATGGAGTAGAATAATGAGTAAGTTCATTCATTGACGTTGCTATAATTTTTGAAAGTGCTAGAATTAGAGCTAAAAATATTCAAATAGGGCTAAATTGCCCTTGGGTGCAAAACTACTTTTTATGGTGCTAAAATAAATTAAGAAGTGCTAAATATAGCCCCGAAAGGGCTAAGTTGGCAACACTGAACAGAAAGTCTTTTTACCACTAACTAAAATTATAATTTTTTAAGTTTATTTGCATGTTACATAAAAATCTCAGAGAGGAAATTTGCATGCCAAAATAAACAATTCAAAAATATTAACAAAAATTTACTTTAGGTAATGAGAGTATATAATGCAAATGATAAGTATATAACATGAGGTAAAATTAGGACATTTAAATTAAGCATTAATTTACATGACATTGTAATACATAATGTTGAAATGCAGATGTAAAATTAAATAATGATTGATCAATTTCTGTTCATTATCAGTCTTAGTTGTTTTTATTAACATTACCGATCGTAATCGATGACGAAAATTTGCTTTGCATCCAGCCTCTGATAGGATTCGAACCCAGTACCTCCCGGTCCAAGTGCCGAAGCTTTAACCACTGCACCATTTGTCCGGTAACTATGAAATAAAATACTATGAAAACATTTTTCCTAATTCCTTTTTCCTATAGGAAATCCAGAATCGAGCTGCTGTAGTTGCCTATAGTTTTCTTATGGATAGTTGCACAGAAAAATGACTAACGACCGGTTAGTTGTGCGCCAGTTAAATGTTTTATATTTATAGATCGTATTTGCTTCCTAATCCAATTGTTTCGGCATCACCTGTTTTTGGCTGCCTTGAAATATCATCCTGTTTTTCCACAGTGGTAAACTCTATTTAGCCTTTGTAGCCATATTTCGCAGTTTTGCTCTTTAAAAGCGGGCCCGGATCATATGACCCTCCTAGCCCCCTCCCCTCCCACTATCTGGGCTTGGGTGCAAAAAGAAAATTTATTAAAATATTTAATAATTTATTTGATGTTTTGAACAGTAAACGATTTCGAGACCATGGTTATGAAAAACCTATGAATTATAGTAATTTAAAATTTGTTCAATATTATATTAACAATTCGGTAGAATACATTTATAATTGAAAATTTTCCGATGGTACCAAAGTTATTCATTCAAAATTGGATTTATTGGTATAATAGGTTGCCTTAAAAAAAATATTCAAATTCTTCAGGATAATTATTTGTTAACCGACTCACTAAAATATATTTCCTATGGAAACGAGTTTGAAAATAAAATTAACCGTTTGAGCCCCAGGGGGTATTGAAAAACACTATCGAAGAATCCCAATCAGCGCAACCGCGCTTTCTTTAAATGAGAGAAGAACATGAGATGAAAAGGCAATCTATTGAGAAAACCTATAATAAAATGTACTATTTACATTAAAAGGAGCAGTGTCATTTACTTGCTTCAGTAAAGCTGAGCGCGCGGCTTCGACAATCGGTAACGCACCACCAGTTTTCGATAATATCCGAAATATGCTGGGTTTTCTCGACACAAAATCTCAAAAGCGCGATCGTGCTGCTTGGGATTCAAATGATTAAGCCAAGTAGAGGCCCGCCTCGAAACACATACATCGCAAGCTATTCAAGATCGCCAGCTAAATAAAACGTTTTTGGCCGAACCAATTACTGGAACCTGAAGAGGAATTTTAAAACCTCCGACATTCGATGGATAAATCCCAATCGCGAATTTTAAAGGTTACTTTCATGTAGCAGTGCAGCACAATTGTAAAGGGTGCAGGAGAGCAGCCCAACGCACTCATTTTGAATGTCATGGGAAAGGTGTAGATGTAAGATATTGGCAGTCACACTTCAGCGAACTATACAAAATTCAACTACAAAGCAACCGGCAAGTATTCGTAGGAAGCCTGCATAACCTTGAGAGAGAAGTAACGAAATTGGCGCGTCAAGCTTATGGCAAGAGCATTGTCGATGTGTTGAACGAACTAACAATGGACGCGTTTATCAGTGCTGTCAAGAACAACCATTTAAAATTTCATTTAAGAACGAAGCATGCAATGTGTAAGAAAGGAAGAAAAGAACTGTCTCCCAGTCATTGCACGAATCCAGTTTGAATCTGAGCATGGTTGGGATATACAACATTTGAAAGAAGAGCAGAAGGCTGATGACTCGAATGATCGAAATGGCTGGAGGAAGGTAGACGACCGCGTTGGGGCGAAATTGCATGTCAAAGCGCCACTGATAAAAGTTATTGGGCGCAGTGGCCCTCGCTGAGGATTGCTGACGGAATACTAGTAAGAATCTGGGAAACGGTCACCGGCGACAATAAAAAACACCAAATTGTGCTACTTGCTAACCAGATAAGAGAAATGCTACAAAAAATACACGATGGAAGATCTGGAGCAATCTAAGAATCAATAAAACCTCGGATAAAATATAAGACCGGTTTTATTGGGTCAATTGCCGCAAAGACGTTGAAGACTGGTATAGAAACAGTGTGAAGTGTGTGCTGCAAGTAACAATGGACGAATAGCAATGGACATCGCTGGGCCGTTTTCAGAAACAAAAGATGGTAATCGTTACATACTGGTGAGTATTGACTACTTCAGCAAGTGGGTGGAAGCCTATCCGATCATGAATCAGCCAACACATTTTTGAACAATTGGATTTGGAGATTTGGAGTACCGAAAGAACTACACTCAGATCAAGGTAGAAATTTCGAGTCGTCCATGTTTTAAGAACTGTGGAAAATGCTCAACCTAATTAAAATTCGCACACACCTTTAAATCTCCGGAATCAGACCGAATGGCACAGAGATTTAATCGGACAGCGGAAGAACATTTGCGCAAAGTGTGCAGTGTAATGCATGCAGGAAAGTCGCCTGCCATTGTGTTGTCTGTGAGAGAGCTCCGTATTTCATGTAATATTAAGTTTAGATTACCAGAATGAACTGGATTCAAAGTTAAGTAAGAAACAATATCCCAAAGGCTTTCAATAGAATGAAAATGAGATATGAAAGAGAAGGTTTTGCAGAGTGAGATTTGGTTTGGCTTTATAATCCCACGGGAAGAAAAGGGGATGTCACCGGAACTATAAGAAAGTTGGGAAGCGCCTTATAAAACCATTAACGATTTTATATACCGGATTCAACTAGGCCAACTAAGATGAAATTCAAAGGGTAATTCGATTGAGGAATTCGATTGAGAATTCTAATTTGGAATGGCATTTCAAGTGGTAAATGGAATATTATGGACGTAACGAAAGCAATTCCAAGCAACGACGGCGATAATCAGGGGAAATGATGACGTGGAATATTCGCGAAGACAACAAAGTGATTTACAATTGCAATACACATACATCGCAAGATGCGAAAAAAAATAATCTCGAACAGCGATAGACAAAGTATATAAGCGCGAGCTTGGAGCACAGAGACATGTGTAATTTAACCAGTGAACAGTGCGAGTTAAAAAGTGAAGAGTAATCAGTGCGAAAAGTAGTGACCAGTTAAAGTAAACAGTAAAGCTGAATTAGTGAGCAGTGAACGAGTGAAATTTGTGAATTGCTGCGGAAATAAAACGTGTTGGGAAAATAACATTTGTAACTCAAATCGAGTGGTTTATTTGCAAAATCGTCTACGAATCCATATCGAACGCTCGAAATTCTTAACAGCGCATTATTTTATATACTGGGTTTCCTATTACTCGTTCGTTAAAAGTACTGATGACTAAATATATCATAAAAATTTTACGATTGCCAATTACCATATGTATCAAATGCATTCAGAGCCCAACATGTTGATTTTACTCAACATGTTGCCAACAGATGGTGGATCTGAAAGCACTCATTGTGTTATTAACTATCGGCTATACCTTGGTGTCTGTAACCGGGCCGATTCTGTCTCAATTAATTAACCTATCCGACCCGTCCGGTAAATGTGTAAAAATAGTGTGGTGGGCCCGGCGACATCCGAGAGATCCTGTGAAAAAAGTTGGTCTGTTTACCCAAGCCATTTCTAAATGTGAACCTAGCAACGAACGGTTAATATATATTTTAATTATAACTTTTTATCGTCCAGGATCAATATAAATTAAATTTAACTATTAAAGCTAAAAATAATAACAACCCTCCTCCTCCCCCCATATTTAAATCAATTATTTATACTTTTTTAATTATAACTTTTCTAATCACTAATTATTATTATTGTACATTAATTTAATTTATTTAGATTAACACCATTAACTGTATAATTAAAAACCAATCAAAATGAAACAAAAATAAGTAATTTGTTTTCTGTTTTACTGTTAAATTATGTGGATTAGATAACACAAAGGGATTGGGGGTTTGAAATAAAAAACAATTTAATGTGCTCAAGATTAATGTTTATGAATCGATCATCGATTGAACGTTGGAGGGGAAAATTGATTGGTACGCTTAAATGTCGTTTTAGACGTATGTCTTGCAAATAACTAGGTTGATCATGGGACTCCTTAGGCAGCTAAATATTTCATGAAATTCATATTTTGATAGCACATACATTTTTAAATACTTCAAATGTAAATTATTCGTACATCGTTACGTATGCGAACAACTATGTCATTAAAATTTGTCGTATCTAGTACAAGTACCAGGTACATACATAAATACATAGTATGAGTGCATACGTATGTAAGTACTTGAAATAAATAAAAAAAAACTTAAGATCCGTTTTTCTACTTAATATTTCAATCTTTAAACAAGTAGATACATATACACTTGCTACAAATGTACATACAAAATATTATTTAAATTAGCAGCATTTTTTTATATGTTCACAAAACAAGAATATATTTTTCATTTATCCGGGAAAATGAGCGAAGAAAACGGAAAAATTATAATGAAATACAGTTAAGTTGAAATTATTTACAAGATTTTTGGAAGGAAAACTTTACCCTACACACATATTTTGACTCGCTTTTCCTAAACAATTTCCTTTATGTATGTACTCATACTTTGAAAATATACATACTTACATATGTATGTATGTAAGGAAAGAGGATAAATTTATGATCTAATGTAAAAAATGGATTTTAAATTGGAAACACAATTAAATAAAAATGGTAAAATTTATGATTTGCTCGAAATTGTTAATAAATGTGAAGGAAGTCGCGGCACGGTGAGGTGAGCATTTTCTTATAAAATTATAAATATTTATAATTTATGTGACTTTCTGCCATTTGAAGTTGTCAAAAACATCATCTATCAATTGCTCAGCGTGACATCTTTTGATGTTTCTGTTAAATCCAGGTATAGGTTTTCTTCCGTTTACAAATGTAATATAAATAATGGAGATCGCAGTTTCGTATAATTAGATGGGAAGGCTTAATATCTACCCTCAAGGCTAAACTTTTTTTTTATTTAAATGGCTCGAACCCAAACAGGGTTTCCAACTTAATGACACAAAGGACCAATTGTGCAAACCACAGGTATACCATCAAAAACATTTCGTAAATTACGTGATGATTTTGGTCAACGCTGACGTCCTACAGAGCCTACAATTCGCAAAATTGTTACCCGTTTTAAAGAAACTGGATCAGATGCAGGTTGTAGAGCATATGAACACCATCGTCCAGTTTGTACTCGTGAAACATTAACAGCTGTAAGTGAAAATGGTCGGGAAGAGCAAAGCTTCTCTTTGAGGAGTCTTCCACAACAATTAAACATGTCATTAACCACTTTACATCGAATTACTGGCAATCGGCCAATTACTGTCAATTGGCCACCAATTTCATGAGATTTGATTGCGTTAGAATATTTTCTTTGAAGTATCTTGAATAGTAAAGTGTATAGCAACGATCCACAAACAATTCGAGCTGAAATTGAGGCCATTGAACTGTTTTTAGAGCCAACGCAGTTGGAATGTTCATCTATATTGCGCACCGGCTGGCTGTTGATGGCATATTTTATTAATCGTATGTTGTTGTGAAGTCCTGGCAACGTGGCTGAGCCTATCTAACTCGATTGGATTTTTCTGAGATGTTGCTTTATCTCGTGGTTCACACGAAATCGATAAATCGATATTCGTTGTTCGCAACTTTAATAAGACCAAATATAGAACGAATGACCTTTTTCGAAGTTAAAAAAGAATTTTTAATCGTTAGAGGTCAGCGGGTCCAGCTCTCGCTTCCAAAAGCCAGCACTGATCTTATGCGTACTTCATAAAGTGCAAGCTTGCACGACTGCGTTAGGTATTAAGATCTCAATGACCTTGAAAACATCAAAATACAGACCAATAAATATTGGCAAAATAAAATAGAAGTGATAAAGCCCGGACCAAATATGTTTGCCAAGATAAAAGGTTTATGGCGATCGAAAAATGAACGCCCAGTAGGTGAGCTGGAAATTGACGACAAAGAAATATAAATGTTGATTGGAGTAGCATTACCAAATCAATCAATGGTAAATATTGCTACCTTAACATGTAACAAAATTTAGATATATAATCGGCCACTATGTAGAAAAAGAACAGAGGCTACACTGGATAGAATAGCACACGCGACGTTAATCGAACGTCAGATAAGAATACTTAAGGAGAAGCATCTTCGAGACGAATGCCAACATCACTAAAACAATATTTACCGATCTTAATCGAGCGAATGCACCAATCGAACCAAACTCATCGTCATTACATCAATATATTCTGAAACACAGCAATACGGAGAAATCTTTTGGTACTGATGAAATCCCAAATGTTGTTCTGAAGCATCTACCGGACGAAGTCATCACGGATCTATGTGTAATTTTTAATAATTTTCTGAATAACAGGTCGTTCGAATCGTTTTAGAAAACAGCTCGTATTTTCCCAATATTGAAGAAAAACAAAGATGGAAAGAATGCATAGAACTACCGGTCAATAACCTATATGAAGTTGGCCAAAAATTCTAGCCCAAAAAAATGGCGGTTTTAAAAGCTGGCAACACTAATGCGAGTGTCGTGAAAAAATGAAACTATCGTGATAGAAAATATTAAGATACAAAAATGATAAACCTTTAAAAAGTTGTTGTGGTTCCTTATGTAAATGAAGTTGGGCCAAAAATGTTAACCCCAAAACTATTAAGGTTCTGTAAAATATACGAACATTTACTACATCAAGTATCTGAAAAATATTTTTTTTTTGATATGTTGTTTTTGATATGTTAAATATGTGATTGATTTTAATTCTGTATCGAATTAATTTGAGTATGGCCCCTGAATATGAATAGCTTTTAAGTCAAAGGATACATCAGAGTATTAAACGACATAAATAATTGTTGGGGAATCGGAGGCTTAAGGGCTCCCCATAGTCATTATTGCGATGATAGTACCATTCAACGAAATATGTGATTGATTTTAATTCTGTATCGAATTAATTTGAGTATGGCCCCTGAATATGAATCGCTTTTAAGTCAAAGCATACATCAGAGCATTAAACGCCATAAACACTTGTTGGGGAATCGGAGGCTTAAGGGCTCCCCATAGTCATTATTGCGATGATAGTACCATAATATTTAAATAATAATTTTAAATTAATATTTAAATTTCGTAAATTAAAATTTAGTGAGGATATAGTCAAAATCCTATACTAGACATGCTTTACATTAGAAAATTCTTAACTACCACGGGAGGGACACACCCAAGGGACAATAAACGATAATGTTTAATATTTACACATTTAACCTCATCACGAATGAACATTTAAATACACCAAATGTGCAGAGTATAACCTATGCAGATGATATAATTATGTATATAGTACATGATCCAGAATATGTGACATACAAGAAAACATCCAGTCAGCATGCTCAATTTCATACCAGCATTTATAAAAACCCTGCGGATACAAATAAACGCTTTCAAATGTGAGACGATGCTATTTAGAAAGCCATACCAATTTGCTACTGGTGACCAAAAACTGGAAATCATATGAAAAAATCGTAAAATATTTGGGAATTAATTTAGCCAAGTTCTTCTACTTAACGGAGCATATCAACATCCAGCCATCACGAGCCATAAAAGCAATTCTGGAACATTAGTCCTTCGAGGAAAAAGAATCAACAAAAACAATAACAAGTATTTATTATGGTGAAATTATTAAAAGAACAAAGTGATCTGGAGATACAAAAACTAATCGCAAATATAAGAAAAGATCCAGCTCCGCGGAAAACAAAGGCCCACCTGGAAAAAAGAAGAGAATAAGTTGCGGATATCTACACAAGATACAAAGAAAACGACAAGCTATTAATTAGCTACGAAGGCATAGATAACTTGCCTTACATAGAAGAACGTAAACACATAAAACGTGCTTGTTTGTGATAGCATAACAGCTGATATCAACTATAAACTGAAAACTGCCGCAACAACGCTAACTACAAAAGCAGCAGATGACAACGCAATTGAAAAACTGCCGATAGCAACAACAAAAACTAAGCTAGCAGACCTGAATGACTTAGATATCGAAAAAACTCATACAGCTACAGTCTTAACTCGAATAAAAGAGCCAGTCCTTTTAATGGAATAAAAGGGCCACTAGTCCTTTTATCCGTTTAAAAGGACTGGTTCTTTAATTTGAATGAAAAGGAACATAATTAAAAATATATAACATAAAAAAAAAATTTGTTTGAAAAAATAAATCAGGTTGTTTTACGAAAACGTATAGAAATTGTTATTTTAAGTGGCGCACGACGTGAGCAGCATTAAAATTAAATTGTTGATGAGTCAATATTAAAACCAACATGTATATGAGGCAATACAGTTGTATAAATTTACATCATTCATGTTGACAATTCATTTGAAAAAAAATGCGTAGCAGCTTATTGGATAAAATAAATTTTTGTTACATTTGTACTTTAATTAATAATAAATTTAGTGCATATTATTTAATAAAAATTTAATATTTCAATATATTTTGTGTAAGTACATACTTAAAATTCATATTCATTATTACAACGTAAACATAACCTATTAATTGTATACCGTGTTTCGTTTAATTATTGTTTTTTCTTTAATTTTAGTTTCGTATAATTTTAATATGACTGATTTACGAAAATCATATACAATAAAACAGAAACTTGATGCAATCAATAAATATATTCCTAACACAAGAGGCTACGGTTTTTGTGCAATTTCAAAAGAAACAGGCATTCCCGTTGTCAACCTGAAGCGTTGGTATACTCAAAAGGATAAATTAATTAGTATTGTCAGGAATTCAAACTTGTCAGTGGCAAAAACAAGAAGACAGCCGGGTGGCGGTCGAAAAGAGGAACTACGGGTACTGGAAACAGAACGAATTGACTGGGTACATTCCAGAAATAATAGCGGCCTTCGAGTTAAAGATAAATATATCCGTGTAAAAGCCCAGATGATAAGCACCAAATTTTATAATGAAACTAATGACGTAAAATATTGCAATTTTAAAGCCTCGCCAGGTTGGGTTACGCGATTTAAAAATCGGCACAGTCTTGTTGCACGACGACAGACGACAACTCGTACTCTCCCTGATGATGTTGTAAATGTAATTACAAAATTTCATCAGGATATTTTTGATATTGTTGAACGACATAAAATTGAAAATAAAAACATTATCAACTTCGATCAAGTGCCGCGATATTTCGAAGCTGAGCCGAAAATTACTATTACGACTAAAACGAGTCGGGAAGTATTAATCCGTAAAGCATCGTCATCACACAAGCGTTTTACAGCGACTTTTGCGGTCTGAATGGATGACAAATTGTATCCCCCGCATTTAGTATTTTCAAATCTAAAGAAAACGCCTAATGTTGTTGAGGTATGCTTGGTTAACTTGAATTCCACTGGCATGTGGAATGACGCAATTTTAAAAGAATACGTCGAAAAATTGTTTATAAAGCGTGCCGAAACTGGGTTTTATCGACAACCGGTTCTTCTAATTATAGATCATTACGGATCTCATTTGAAGCTTGCAACTTCAAAAAAATTAGAAAAGTATAATATTTTTATAATTCTGGTACCACCGAGACTTACCGGGCTTCTTCAACCGCTGGACGTCAGCATCAACAGAAGCTTTCAGGCTTATTACGCTACAGCGTATGATTCTTATATAAGTGAAGCCATAAAAAACAAGGAAATGAAAACAAAATCGGGAAACCCAAGAGTTCCTCAATATTTAAAAGTATCTCAGTGGGTTTTGGATTGAGTAGCCACTCAGACTCCTGAGGGGATCCAAAAGGCATTTAAAATTTGTGGAATTGGGCCAAAAGAAAAGTTTGATTATAATTCTCTTCATGAGTCTTAAAAAAAATTGTATCGCCACAATTTCTACCAAATGAGTGGGAACAGGCTCATGGTGAAATAATTTACGGCATTTGCCATTTTGATGAAGTATCAGCGGACTGGTTCTGGCCAATGGAATCACAAAAAAGTTTTTTTATTTGCGTCATGCATTTTGCATGGCCGTGCCAGACTAAATTTTCATCCTGGTTTGAGTCTTACGTTCTCACTGTCTTAGAAATATTGGGGAAAGATGATGAGTTAAACGAAATTTACGATGAAGAAGATAAGAAAATAATATTAAGAGGTGAAAACACACAATCTGGAATCGAAATTAGGGCAGTGGCTATTTTAGAAAACGTAAATATTACGGTAATTGAATTAGATAGCGACTGTTCAAAAATCGCTGAAATAAACTATAAACGAGATTCTCCGAAAAATACATTCATTCTCGTTAATCTGAATAGCTATTTTGGTTTAAAAGTTTCAAATAATCAAAATGAATCTTAATTTAAATATTTTACAAAGAATTTTGTTTTAAAAACATTCTGAATGACTGTTCCTACAATGAATATGTGATTTAAGAATTTATTTTTTATATTGAAAATATTGAAATATTTATTTTTATAATTTAGTTTCAAATAAAAGAGTTATTTAGTTAAAACAGAAAATTGCTATATTTTTATTACTTAAACAGAGCCTGTTTCATCAATCATCGCAGTATTTTTGTATGTATACTATAATTCTTACATTCGAATAAAAGAACTAGTCCTTCTATTTGAAGGTTCTATTATTTGAGTTTTTCGCGCTAACTTCGTAAAATTTTAAAGGACCAGTCCTTTTATTCGAGTGAAGACTGTAGCACAACTACGGCGCAACAAAAAGCAGTATCCAAGTTGATAATTCCGACGATTCAAGTTAACAACGATGATCCCAAAGCAAGGCTGTTCAGAAAGCAGTTAATAAAAATAAATCACTTGGAGAATATCATCATTCAAGCATACGGCCTCATAAACGGAACAAAAGAAGCTGAATACCTGAGATAAAAAAATAAACAACTAAATACGACGATGGAAAAAATAGATGAGCTGCACGAAAAAATCCTGCTAGAAACAACTAAAGAAGACTTAGAACATCAAGAATATTTTACAAACAACATTTACTTCGAGATTAGCAGCCGTGCAGAAGAGTGTACTGCTAAGCTACAACAGGAGGTACATAAGACGATTGAAACAAGTGAAACAAAAACCAACAATCAGCAATCAAAAAATTAAAGGTTAAAGGAAATTGAGATGAACTGTTCTCAAAATTGGTAGATCAAAACGTTAGTCTAACAAGTACACACAAAAGCATGTATCTCAAAACATATTTGGAGGGATCAGCGAAGAAAATTATTCAACATTTGCAGCCAATAGGAGACAATTATAAAAGCGCGATGGAAATACTAGGCAACAAATATCAAAACAAAAGGTTGCTAGTAAACAATCACATCAACGCTATTTTTGCCCTACACAATATTCAATAAGAAGCAGCATCCGCAATTGGAATATTGCATGACACCGTCATGCATTTCTAACGAAAAAACTTAACAACGAGACTCTCAAATCGTATGAGATGTCATTAAAAAATCCTACGATAGCCTTCGCCATAAACAACAAGCATTCAATGCAACAATAGTAAAAAATCAATTGTGTATCTTGTGTTCAGGCAATCATAATTTAGAATGCTGCCACAAGTTTAATAAAATGAGTCACATAGAACGAATACAGCTTGTCAACTTACATGATCTATGCAGAAGGTGCCTAGCCACTGGACACAATGTTCAACAATGTTATAGTCAATCAAGATATGAAGAATGCAATGGCAAGCACCACAGTCTACTTCATACAAAGCAGTCTACAACTACAACTTCAAGAAGCATTTTAACCAACAGTGCGATGAAAACGCATGAGACAACACTTTTAGCAACCGCCCTTGTCAAAACCACAAGCTTTGATGGAAGGGAAGAGCTTTTAAGATTGGTGATCGACACCGGCTCATACGACAGGTTTAAATCTGGTAGGTCGTAAAATCAGTGCAGAGATCCATGGTGTAGGCGGAAAAGTTGCTGGCAGAGTAAATAGTATTGTAAATATCAACCTACAACCAAAATATCCGTCAACATTTTCTATAGAAATTGAAGCTCTAGTACTAACCAAAATAAGCAAAAATCTGCCAGAAACACCGTTTATGTCTGAAAAAAGAAAACATTTGAATGAGCTGCCATTGGCCGATCCGAACTACAACATTCCCGCACTGATGCGGGAACTATAATTGTAGCTGTGGCCTTCTTGTCGCTGATGTGTTGTTTTATGCTGCCACGTTGATCTGCCGACTGTTGTTCAGTTCCTTTTTTTTCTTTTTTGATTTTTATCCGCATGCACAAAATGTTGTTGCCAAGTTCCTGGCTCCCTCGGTGGGCGCGATCGCCTTTGCGGGGCCAACTGGCCCAAAATATTTTACTTTATATGAATAGTTGCGGTTTCCATTGAAAAAAAATGTTAATGGATTAACCGGGTATCGAACTCCTGATACCGTGAGTACTGAACACTTACACTGCGCACTAACTTGTTGCACTACACACGATTTAATGTTAGTTTATTAACTGTAACTGTTTTGTTTTATAATTTTTTTTATTATTATTCACTTAGCGTTTATGTGCGCCTGTTACTTTTAGTATGCGTTTTTTTGTTTTTGTTGTACATTTTTAATTATGTTGCACTATTTATAGTTTTTATATGTATGTAGTTATTATTTAGTGAATAAATTGAACTTTTATTAAAATTTTGCGAGAAACGAAAATGTGCTCTTGCGCGGTTTTTATTAACGGTCGAACTGTTTATTACCGTTATTTGCGCGTCGGGGTCACCAGTTATAGTGGTGTTACCGGGTTATTATTATTAAAATCAATGATTAACACTCACTATATTATTTTTATAAACAATTTTGTTTATTATTTATTGCACAATAAAATATTCTTATAAAACTAGTTCACACAAAGATGGTTGCGGTGTATGAACGATTGTTCGTGGCTTTCACACTTTATATTATTTATTGTTTTTGAGACTGTGTCTCATGAACTTCTAAAAAACGCGACTCATTCTTTTTCGTTTCTTGGTTTCGTTTTTCGCGGCTTGGTAAAACTCTCGATATTAATCGATAATCGATTACTATCGAGATTCGCGAATGTAGTTGGCGAAATAGCTATATTCAGCAAAACGAGCAATGCCTCGTAATTATGCGGCGCGGTGTATAAATAGTTTTGCTACGAGGAGTGCCACGAAGTGAAAAGGATTTTCTGTTTGAGCCGCTACAGGCTTTTGCTCAAAACTAAACTTAGTACAAACAGAATCAACCGTTTCATTCTCTTTATTATAGTTGTTTAGATACATTTTTTATTTCAGTAACTATTAATTTATTTGTGTTTCCTTTTTTAATTGTAATTTAGTAGAATGATATCCTTGATAAAGATATAATGATAAAAAATAATAATAATGTTGATGGTGACTCCCCGCGTGTGGTCGAGGAGGATTGATAGGTTGTTGGAAATTATAATTATTATTAAATTTAACGAACCAAGTCTAGGCGATATAGTTTTTAATGACTACACATGATTAAAAATAAAAAACACAAAAAAGATTCAAAAAAATTTTACATAATAAACATTTCGATCAATAAAAACAAATTTTCCAGAAATCAGGGGTGGGATGTTGACTTTTTCGATATTATCGAAATTTACATCTCTTTAATCGCTAATTAAATTTAACGTTTTTCATTTTTCAATTATGTTGTTTCTATTGCGATCTCTCTCTCTCTCTCTCTCTCTCTCTCTCTCTCTCTCTCTCTCTCTCTCTCTAGCATTTATATCCCATGAAGGGATTTTGCCGCCCGCACTATGGTCCTCCATCCGTCTCGGTCCATCGCTCTCGTCCTCCAATTTCGACATCCTAATAGGTGTTCAACGTCGTCACGCCAGCGCAGTCGGGGTCTTCCTCTAGTCTTCCTATACTCGGGCTGGTTGTTGATGGAACACTTTGTATATCATTCGCTGTCGTGGGGACCTTACAACGTGGCCGAGCCATCTCGATATTCATTGTTCGCAACTTTAATAGGACCAAAAATTGAACGGATGACCTTCCTTTCGAAGATAGATAATAATCTACAGTCGTTAGAGGTCATGGTCCAGCTCTCGCTTCCGAAAGTCAGCACAGGTCTTATGAGTGCTTTATTAAGTGCGAACTTGCGCGACTGCGATAGGTGTTTAGATCGCAATAATTTTGATTGCGCGTAGAAAACTCGTTGTCCGGCAGCGATTCGGGCTTTTATTTCTGCCTGCATATCATTCAAGGATGTTATAAGTGACCCGAGGAATTTTCGACGCTATCAAAGTTACGGTCGCCAATCTCGAGATTTGCCATGGAGATGTTCCTGGGTGTTGTTAAGAATTTGGTCTTTGTACTGTTCACCTCCAAACTAAGTCTTTTTGCGCAGCGATTAAGCGGTATGAAACTGTCCTTGATGTCGCTAGGTCTTCGACCAAGAAGCACGATATCATCTGCATATCCAAGAATTTGGCCTGATTTATTGAATATACAGCGCGAAGTTTCAATGTCGCTTTTCCTCACTACGTACTCAAGCGCTAAATTGAACAGCACAGGCGCGAGTGCATCTCCCTGTCGAACACCAGATGTTATTTGAAAAGAGTCTGACACAGATCCTTAAACTACAATTCTATATGCAGATCCAAACGTTGTTAATTTACACAGAGCAACAAGTTTCTCTATCGTAAAGCGATCTCTACCTATTCGAAAAAAAACTTTTAAATGTAAAAAAAACCTGGCAATTTATGGACACACTTTTTCGAAAAAAAGCCACTTAAGTGGTTAAAAATGAAAATAGCTTGTAGCTAAAAACCGGCACGGGATACCTATCATATTGTTTAGTTTTGCTGAAAGGTAATGTAATGATCTATGCATCAATAAGCATCAATAAAACCTGAATCACCATCTCTGGGGATGGCCGATAATGGCCACTCAACATTGCATTAAATGTAACTCTTAAAAATCAAGGAAAATGGTTTATAGCTAAAATACGGCTTGAGATACCTATTAAATTGTTCAACAGGGTTCATCAACCCTATTCTATCATCTACTTATTATATGAGTGACACTTTATCGAAAAATAAAAAACAGATAAAGAAACATAAACCTAGAATTGATATTTAAAAACGATTCTTATCAGGTGGAGTTAAAAAATCTCACAATATCGGGACATATGGTTAGTAATATCACAGATATATATGGCGTAGTCCGGCTCTGAACCTATTCGTACTTTAATTTGAATTAATTTCGTCGTTCATATAAAAATTTAATTAACATCACCAATTATTTAGAACGCGGATCATTTTTGCTTTATTATTTCATTCATGAAGAGGGTTGGAAATTTCGAATATTGTGCTGAAAATATTACATTTCGTTCGCTACCATTTTTAATAAAATTCATGTTTTCATTTTTCATTATGAGTCAAAAAATACAAATTTTACTGTTTTTAAGCGAGATGAATATTTTATCACCTACAGGTGAAAATTAAATTTACACACGCAACATTTCTTCATTTTTTCGAATTCTACATACGAATTCAATATACTTGTAGCACTTTCCACTTTTTACTATACGTATTCGTTTTTTCCATTTTTTTTTTGATACATTTTTTATGAAGCAAATTTATTTATAACACCTCTCCTTGTTGATATTTTTTACAATTGATTTTAGTGGAAAATTGTATTCACATCTTCCTCCAAAGCATTTTTATTCCGTTTGAAGCGGAAACCTAATAAATTTATTTCTCTTGTAATTGATAAACCTACACACATATTCTTTTTGTTGTATAAAACTGTTGATGAGAAGATTAATACACATATGCTGATTTGGTTATGCTTCGCCTAGCATATACATATTTAGACATATATCCTCGGGAGATGTTCATTTTGTGTTCATATTCGTGTATTTCATTCCTAACAAATGATTACAGTTTAGCTTGCCACAATTGCCACCGGTTTCAAAGCTATAAAACGGTTCCGGGTGTTAGATAATTTTTCAAATTATTCCGAAAATGTTCGTGTTTATGGTACGCAAACATAAACACCCTAAAGATTCGAAAGATTATCAACAAATCCATCCAAAATTATTTTTCCAATGCGATCTTTTTTTCTAGATTCTTCCCGATTTAAATCCTTTCGTTATTTTTGTTTGGACATGTGGTACGAACCGACACGGCAAATTCGAAACAATTGGTCTAACACACGAATCTTATAGATTTGATGGTTACGGAAATAAACTTTCAATTAAAGCAGTGTAATTTATCGACGGGTGGTCGCAAAATAATACACTGCGGTTCACTTGATTAGACACACGATTAATTTTACTTTTAAATGTAAATTTTACTGTAATTTTTCGCGGAACTAAGACAATATTTTTATTGGGAAGAGAGAGAAATCCCTATAACTAATAATTATTCTGAAAAAGCAAATTAACTTGCCTTTCATTTTTTTAAGATAAGTTCAAATTTAATGTTATTTTTTCGTTTAGTCATTTATATTTTTATTTTAATATTAGGTTGGCGAAATATATTTCCATTATTTTTTCGCTAGATGGCTTTACTGAGCTTTCTCGTGATGTATTTGTCGCAGTGGGTCATACTTATACTCGTTGGAACGGTGTATTAATGTCCTAAACATATTATGTTGTCATTGTTTTGATTGATCGATTCAGTTGTGAGCTATGACGTGTCACTGATGGAGGTAAACAAAGAGCAAATTAGCTATATTTTACAATTTCCCTTCGATAAAGGTGAAACCGCAAGCCAAGCGGCTGAAATTGGGAATGGTATCTATGGTCCCGATACTGTCAGATACTGTCTGCCCGAGCCAATCTTGTTCAATTTTTGTTTCGTCGATTCTGTTCCAAGAATGTCGATATCAAAGATGCACCACAAAAACCAAAATCCTTAAAATTATAGAAGTAGACCGACCGGCATGCGAGCTGTCGTAGCATCATCCAGGAGCCGAAGATCGACCACAAAATAGTTTCAATCCATTTGCATAAAGCTGGCTTCAAAAATAACCTCGATGATTGGATGCCTTGATGGACAGTATTTCCATCTGAGAAACCTTGACCAATACGAACGAAATCGAGCCATTTCTGAAGCGGATGGTGACTGGCGACAAGATATTCATCTTCTTTTGGACATGGCAAACGCTCTTGATGGTATAAAAATGGCCTCAAGAGAGTCTTGTGAAAACTGGTTATCTCGAGTTATCGAAAAAAACGGCTCATATTTGACCCAAAACGAATGATTTTTTTTTTCAACTGTGAGCCATGGTTGAGAAGTTTTTTACGTTGAAAAATAAAATTTAATCACAAGAAAAAAAGAAAAGAAATAAAGGAAACAGATCGGCTAATGAATTTTCAGTTTTTTGAAAGCCATACGGTTTCCCTTTAACAAAAATTATTACAATTTGTCAATATATATAAAAAACAGAAAAATATAAAAAATATAAAATATAAAAAATAAAAAATATATAAAAATATACTTCACAAATAATTCACAACGTTAGACAACAAATGTGCTTTTAGCAATTTCTTAAATTAAAAATATTATAAGTGTTTTTAATTGGGTCGGGCAGTTTATTATAAATATAAGGTCCAATAAATGATATAGATTTTCTTCCAAATTCTGTTCTGATATTTAAGCATGTGAGCAAATTAGTAGACCTAGTTTCGTATCTATGAGTTACATATTTATATTCTATGTTAGATAAACATGAGGGCCAATCAAACATTTGTACATATAAACACATAAATGCAATTCGAATAATGCGCCAATTGGAAGAATTCCCTTAGCTACATTGCGATATAAAGCTGATGTTGAATATAATACAGGGAGTTTATAAATAGATTTACAACACTTGTTTTGCAGAATCTGTAAATTCCTTAATCTAGTTTTCGCTGCAGATCCAAAAGCTGCAATAGCGTAATAAAAACGTGAATGAACAAAAGAGAAATAAATCATTTTTAAAACATGAGTTGGAACAAAACTAGCCAATTTTCTGATCAAGAACAAGAATGGACAAACTTTCAAACAAACTGAATTTATATGATCTTCCCAAGATAAATGCTTGTCAAGTATAACACCCAGGTATTTAAATTTATCAACACATTCAATAGTCACACCTGAATATTGCATAATTGGAAACTCACAGTGTGGCAAATATGATGAGTGAAAAATTATATTTTTTGTCTTGCTGAGATTAAGAGAAATTTTGTTCATATCAAAAAATTCAATCAACATGTTTAAATCATTATTTAAACAAACCTGCATTTGTGTACAATCATTGAATTCGTAAAAAATTGCAGTATCATCCGCAAACATCTTGATTTGTCCAGAAATAGGTAATTGTGCTATGTCATTAATGAAAATTAAAAACAACAGAGGCCCCAGGACGCTACCCTGCGGAACACCACAGTCAATATTTAGTAAGGCGCTTTTTTTCCGTTCAATTCAACAAATTGTTTACGGTTAGTAAGATAACTTGCCAATATATCATAAGACACACCGCGGAAACCATACATATATAACTTCTTAAGCAGCAACTCATAATCTATGGAATCGAAAGATTTTCTTAAATCCAAAAATAATCCACACACATACTTTTGATTATCAAAAGCTCTGTAAATTAAATCAGTTATTTCAATTAATGCGAGATCAGTACCCGAACCCTGTCTAAATCCATATTGATATTGATAAAAGAAATTAAAACTATTTAAAAATTCAATCATACGGCTAGCAATCAATTTTTCCAATATTTTGTCAAAAACTGATAAGATAGATATGGGCCTAAAATTATTTATTAATTTACTATCACCAGATTTAAAAATGGGTATTTTTAAACAATTCGGGTAAATCCCGGTTTCTAGTACAACATTAAACAAAGTAGACAGTAATTCAGAAAAAAATGATGAATTGCGTTTTCAGATAACATTGCCAATTTTGTCATAACCACAACCCTTACTATTCTCTAAACTGCTTATAATATTATAGACTTCAGATGCTGTAGTCAGTGATAAGAAACATGAATTAGACATAGTTCTAATTGTTCGAAGTTTATTCACATTGCCGTCAGATGCTAGCCTATTTGGTGTAACTCTTCCAGCATCAACAAAAAATTTGTTGAATATATCAACAATAATATTCGTGTCGCTATATTCAACATCATTATACATTATAGTAAACGAATTCGAGCAAACGTTATTTTTCATAAAATTGTTGATTTGCTTCCAAACTTCTTTTTGACTCAAATTATTGTACAATTTTTCAAAATAGCGCTTTTTTGCATAATATTTCTCGGATTTAATCTTTTTATTTAGCAATTCCAATCTGTGTCTTAACTGAGCACTATTCGAATTTCGCTTAAGTCTTTTGAAGATACGATTTTTGTCTTTAATTAAATTCCAAAGATTAGAAGACATCCATGGACAATTACTGGAGTTTTTTAAGTTCATCGGTGTATGCTAAATTGTAGTAAAATTATCAAGTAATTCACTATACTTTTCAGTAATTGATTTTAATGTTGAATCAGGATTTTGAGTATCGAATCTTGAGGAAAGAAGAAAGTCTTCAAAGAGCTGATTAACTTTCTTATAATCAATGATCTTTTTTTCTAGTATTTTAGACGTATATTATGGTTTAAAAAGAAACGTAGAAAAAACAAAACTATGATCACTGATATCTGCACAGATAGTTGAGTTCAAAACACGTTCAATATTAAGGAAGCTACTTATTGTATGATCTAGTATATTGTCACTGGCAGATTTAGTTGTATAATTGTTAGTAGCATCATTCCATGACCCAACAAACAAGTTTCATAATTTGAGATTAGAACTGATTTTTTATTAATAGGTATATTAATATCGCCAACGATAACAAAATCGGATAATCCTTTATATTTGTTAAGCATATCATCACAAAACTCAAGAAATAGTTTGGCATCTGAAGATGGTGGTCTATAAATACCGCAGACTCTTGTAGAGCTAACTCCACCAACCTGAACACAAATATACTGAAAAGGTAGATTGCCATCATCAACACTGAGAATAGTATAGGAAATATCGTTTCTAATATACATAGCGATTCCTCCGCCTGATCGATCAGTTCTACATGAAAAAATACTAGTATAATTATTAATATTAAATGAAAATATATTCGAACTGTTAACCATTGTTTCAGTTATGCATAATAAGTGCACATCAGTTCGCAGACTCTCCATGAATAATAATAGACTATCAAATTTAGTAGTATTATTCATGCCCAGGATATTGATATGAAGAATATTAAGATGTTTTAAATTTGGAACATTAATTGGATTTAAGGAAAATTCATCGACACTTGAATAGAAACTATTGGTGCAATTACTTTTAAGTGACTTCCGGCTCATAATAATGAAAATTTTGAAATAAAATACACGGACCCAATTAGCTTAAGATGAACCGTAACATGATTTAGGAAATTTAGTAAATACCGTGAATAGTATCCCAAAGAATACAATGAACTGCTAGTATTTATATGAAATTTAACAACGCCAAATGTTATTGTGAAGTTAAGTATAAAATATGTAGCACAAAAATATATTTGATTTAGTGATAACTCGTTAAATAAATAATAGTACACTGTAAAAATATTTATAGCACCTGCATAACCAATTAAAATTACTACAGAATTACTGTAGTGTGAACTCAAACCACACCAATAAATAACAATTTCTATAGATTTCTGGTGAGTATGTAATAAAAATAAATAAATAAATATAAAACATTCCGAAATAACTATGAAAATATGTACAACGCCATCTAGTAAAATTAATAAAATAATCAATTTATGGTGATTATAGTAGTGCAAACGGTACAAAAAGTTCACAATCAGCATTGATTTGCGGAGATTCCGTAACAATATAAAATATATATATTCTAAAAGTACTATAAACACATTCACAATGCACTCTATCGTTTTATTGTAAAAACGGCAAATGATGTATAAGATAACACAATTGACAGTAAGCATAATCAAAACAAAATTATAAACATTAAAACTAAATTTTAAAGGTAAGTTTGAATTTAAATGAGTTAAAAGAAGTTGTGATATACTTAAATATGCTTTATGTTCCTTTACCGGATGATGAACCATTTGGAGAATCATGATGAGGTGTTGTCTGCTTATCCAACCGAAAAATATCATTGAAACTAAAGATATGGTGGATTGTCGATTCAACTGTCTTGCGTAGGAAAATTTTACCATCTTTGGCCCATAAATACTTGTAGCTGTGTGAACGTTGCAGTTTCTTGGCTTCATTATATAATTTTGATTGATATTTGGTGAAGTGTTGCATCACATAATATCCTGTTTGTGTAGCCGAGGTAGATGAACGACGATGCATTTTAAATTTAGATAAGATATGATTCTTAATCTCAACAGAATTTAAGGTAATTATGTATGAATTTTTTAACTTTGATGTCGAGTTAGAAGTATGATACATTTTTTTTATTTCAGTTTTATTTCGCTTCACAATTAATGTGTCGAATGGCATCTGAGATAAATTTGGGGATATTGGGAACATCCATAGGCAAACCACCAATAAAAATATTGTTCACAATTTCTTTCTGTGAAGCGACATCAAGTTGTGCCTCCAATATATTAATGCGTTCTTCTTGCTTAGTATACTTTTGTTGTATCAAATTATATTCTTCAGCTAAGATTCAAACTCGTTACAGATGAACTCCTGAGATTTTTTGGATGTCAGAGATCAATGATTTGACTTCCGCGAATTGTGTATCTATATGCATCATCAGGGCATCTTCAAATTTATCATCAGATGTTTTCACTGTTTCTGTCGATGATGTTGCTGAAGGCTCAC
Organism: Nephrotoma appendiculata; assembly: GCA_947310385.1. Classification (NCBI taxonomy): domain Eukaryota; kingdom Metazoa; phylum Arthropoda; class Insecta; order Diptera; family Tipulidae; genus Nephrotoma; species Nephrotoma appendiculata. Next base: position 243,796,602 of record OX371223.1, on the reverse strand, counting down.
GATTGGAGATGAATAACTTAGCACATTCAGGAGAACAAGCCCAATTAGATTCAGCTGCTTTTTTTATTTTAGCTGCTCCAATAATACCCTTACATGGTGGGTGGTACATTTTCTGGCAGTAGCCGCACATCACAACCGACTGTTTTTGTGATATCACCTCCTTGCATGAGGATGCAAAACAAACCAAGTTTAGATGGAAATTATGAGACTCCTCCGCATTTACATAAAAGGCATTTTTATGACAACCAAAATCCACTTGGCGCGAAATATTTTTTTTTTTTGTTACTTTTTATTTATTTATTTTTTTTTTGTTTCACTTTACGAGTATATAAACTAGTTTTTAGATTTAATTCAATATAAACTAAACTTTTATGATAAATATTATAAATGAACTAATCTTTGGAATATTTAAATATACTAGTTTTACTTAAATTGATTTAATTTTTATTTTTATTTTTTGTTTGGTATTTTTTTACGTCCGCACTGACAGAAAGGTTGATTTTGAATGAATTTGAGGTTAGTGCATTCTAGTCTGAAGGTAGTCGATAAATGATGACCATGATTGTAAGCATGTTAAATAAAGCCCCGAAATTAACGTAAAAATAATAGAAATATATTTCCCCAACCTAATTTTTTTTTTTTTTTATTAACAAATTCTTTAATGTTTCTAGCTATTTTTAGTTTTGTGTACTAGCCCCATTCTTTAAAAATACTTCAAAGATTCTGTCCTTGAGAGGATCATATAAATATCTTAAAAGTAGCCTAACGAAATCTCTACCCAGACAGCCGCAATTACTGCAACAAGGCCTTCGTTGAGTTCGTACTGTTACGAACTTACCCCTTCATAAACTTTGCGAGTGAGCCAGCTCCAAACGTTTTCGATGATTTTTAAATTAGAGGAATAAGGTGGCCATGGTTATTACGATTACTATTCAACGTTTTGTCTCGCAATCCACGACTTTGCAGCTCGGGCATTTTGTATGAGCGCATTATCTTTTTAGAAAATTCCCTGACGCTCCTAATTTTTTGGAAAAACTGATTCCAGCATATCCTTATATGAATTTTCAGTAATTTTATTGGAAACAAAATTCAATTTAAGAGCGCTCCAATATAAAACTGCACCCACACTGCAGTACTTACAAATCCTTAGCAAACACATACTCACAAATACTTAAATTTTACAATGCGTCTAATCAAGTGAACCGATAAATTTATGTCGATTTTCATTGATTTTGCTCACTCCCAAAATGTTACCCTCATTTTTTACTCCCATTTTCTTTCAATGGAACAAAAATGTACTACTCTATTTGATTTTTATAATTTCACCAATCAAATTACCAACGCGCCGTATATTTTGACAAATGACAGGAAAAAAATGGCATAACAACAACAAAATCGTATACTCCACCAAAAAACCTAGAGTATAGAAAATTACCCCGGGAGTAACAAAATATTACCCTCGGGGTAATATTTTTTTTCAATGAAACATTTTGACAGCAGTTGGAGTACCATAGGGTACCATAGGGTACTATGATTTGTTCAATGAAAATCGACATTAGTTTACTATAAACTATATTCTAAAAAAACAAAGGAAAGTGCAGTTACATTGCTATGTTTAAATTTTTATTCATTACTGTTTCACTGAGTACTAATTTCTCTCTCTCTCTTCTCAATAAAAATATATTCTTGGTTCCGCGAGAAATTATAACAAAATTTACATTCAAAAGTAAAATTGCAAGTGCGTCTAATCAAGTGAACCGCAGTGTACCTGGACTTTTATGAGTTCGAAACGAAAGGGTAATAGAGGAAACAGTAGATAATAAACGTACCCGACAAACAATTTGTAACCATAGACTGTGTCTCGTTAATAATGTTACTGAAGGTAACAATATTTTGAAAAAAATTTAAATATTTATTTTTACCATTTCCCATCCACAATTATTTGCTCAACAAGTAATTTTTGTTTTTGGTTTTTATTCTAATCTTTCTTTCTCGCTCACACATTTATTTTCTTTCTCCTTCACACTAAATTATGTCGATCATTTGTCGGTAAAACAATCTAATATATTTATAGTTGGGTAATTTTTGGGATACAAATACCGTTTTATTTTCTGCATCCGCCATTTTCTCATTTATTATTTTACTTTAGTTCAGTATTCTTGTAGTCGCAGGCTGTGTATCGTTGTGCTTAACATTTACATTTATTAAATAAAGAAATGTTTTTGTGATAAATATCAATTATTATTGATAAATTACGTAATATGGTGGAGGCAGTTCCGCAGCCACCTGGAACTTTCGATATGACGCAATTGTTGGCTGTTATAACTCAACAAAATGAAGAGTTGTGCCAATTCGAAACATGCCGCAGAAACTGGACCAACAGAAAGGCAAAATATTTAACAAAAGACATGTTGATAGGTGTTACGAAACGGAAGGTCGAACATTCAGATAACGCTGAGGAACACATGTTTCAAATGACTGTCGGTACTAATGTCGCTTTGAATGATAAAGATCATGAAGTGGCTGACATTATGGTCTGGAGGAACCTTTAAACTTTGTTGAAACTTTGTGACAGAGAGAGATACAGCAGATTATGAGAGTCGATGAGCAAGCTCAAAAATAATAAACAATTCTACCGGGATATGACCATAGAAGAGGAAAAGACACAGACAAACTGCTCAGAATTTAGGATGCTCAACTATACGCGTAATCGGCGTCTTATAACGAGCCATTTATTAGTCAAGAAGAACCGGATGGTCGATGACTGTGCTGAATGAGGATGACGGCAGACCATCTGGCAAAGATGATTACCTAAAGACATACTATGACTGAATGCCAGTCAGAACAAATTGAGACTGGAGGAATGATCCACTTAGGATCGGATGGTAGTCCACAAAAATTATGACTGTTAAGGCGGCAAGTGTATTTGGAAGCGGCGATTGGCAATTAACTGGAAGGAGGTCCAGCTTGAGTGATATTTTTATTGCAACGGCCCCTAGACAGAAGGCAAATTTGTGAAGAAACTACAAACATTAAAAAGGGATCCTGTACAATAATCACGACGGAGATATTAAATGAAACGGGTTAGATCCTGTGTAGGTAAAATTCGAGAGGATCAGGCGACAGCGGAGAAGATCACCACCAAATTCTGGTCAAAGAAAGCATTCGCAATGGGGACGTTTATTTTCGCCGATGAGAGCATATTAATAAATAACTATGACAAATATTTGTTATTGTATTTGAAAGATTCGGTATTTTGAAGCTTATTACGGAAGTAGTGCAAATTGCAAGAATTGGTCAATAGACTGGAGAATTCAACAAACAATAGGAGTGGTGTATTTATTTTGGACAACACTGATTTTCTTTTACCACGAATGTAAGTAAATTTCGAATACACCACACTTGATTTTTAAAGCGATAAATAAAATTTATCAGATTTGTTAAACCAGTTATTTTTTAATCAATAATCGTTGTTCTGCTTTAGGAAAACTAACAGGAACAACTTTTGTTGAAAATTAATTTTTGTCGTAACTTTTTCGTATTAGAATCATATTTGCAAAAAGTTAAAGACACTTATATTGAAGCTGTACACTAATTCAAATTTCAATGGAATGCCGAAAAATAGGGTTTATCGAAAAAATTAATTTTCGCTTACATTTTTTACAGAAACGCAAAAAGACTTTACTTACTTTTCTTATGGTCGGTTGCATTTAATCGATGTTATCGTCAGTGGTTGCAGTTTTTGGACGTCCCGAACGTTCATCGTTATCCAAGCACCCCAAAATTTCACGAAGATAAATAATAGTGCAGAGTCCCGGTACACAGCGTCCAACTCGTCTTTCAAAAATAAATATTAAAATGACAGCTCGATACTCGATTTTTTCCATTTTCACAAAAACACTCACACTCAAACGATTGTTAAACAACAACTGCGCGTTCAAAATGACTGACATTTCGGTGAGTACTTGATAATGCATGCGCAAACGCACTCATCCACTTTTATTGACGAGTGCTGCCATCTTTAAGTGGTAATATTGTAAGACGGTAAATTTAGCAATTTCGTTACAGCTTTGGGCTTTTTTATTCTGGGTATGTAGAATTTTTATTTAGAGCAAGACGTTATACGCTATTTAAAGGCCTCCTAAAACTAACAGAATTGAAATCGAAAGCCTGATGAAAAATCCATTCAGGAAAGCAAAGCAAGATGTAGATAAAGAATACTAATAATTACAGGCTCATTGTAATAAACAATTCTGATACAGGCTCGGCTTATATTACCTGATAACATTATTGACACCGAGTTATCAGGTTGGCAAGATAGCAAAACTGTTAGAATAGCTTTGTGTTTATTTTAAATTTGAGTGTAAGTACGAACATTTTCAGTATACTTTCTCATTTTCATAACGGAAAAAAGTGGCTCAGGCTCTCAAAAGATATATGAAGTTTCTGGTGCTGCTTGCATAAAAAAATTCCGTTCTCGAAATTTTCCCTAGAGATGAATAACATTCTGATCTACCAACCAAAGTTAATGATGACCAAGTGAAAGCCATAATTGAAGTGGATCGCCATATATCAGTTTGAGAGATTGCAGAGAGTTTGAATGTGTCGATTGTATGCCATATTTGGATTCCGCATTATTTGATAGAATTATATTATTTTATTTGCGATACGCACTTCAAAAGCAATGACATCGACGCTTTTTCCACGTTTATATTAACTTAACTTCTGTGTATGTCAAATACATGTATCAATCATTTATAGCACGCTATACTGTGAGTAGTATTTGACGCCATTTTGAAGAAATTCCTTTACCATTACGTGTGCAATATCAGGTTCGTTGTTTTTCCATACAATGTATCGATTGATGTCTTTCGTTTATGCACACTGCAATTTCTTTTGCCTTCATTTTTCCTCAATATATTTTTATAAATGAAAATAACTGAACACTAATGGGACATGTACTTACAATTATTAAGTCGATGCGTTTGTCGTTTAAATTTCGATTAGAACTGCTTAGTATTAGTTTAGTTATCTTAGTTTTATCTAAATTATGTACTATTTATTAAAATAAAACTGAACAACTTATAGAAAAACTAAATCATGAATTCAACTGTATAATATCCACAAACTGAAGTATAAACATTAATATTAGGCTAATTTTATAATTAACAATAATAGAGTTATAAATAAATCATAACAAATCGTAATAATCAGACTATCATTAATTCGGACTTATAGAAAAAACATGATAATTGTGGTAAAAAAAAAATTTCAAAAAAAAGTTTCATAATTGTAAACAGCCAATCTTTTAATAATCTACAAAATTCATGAGAATTATTTGTTTCAAAAATTGTGGGTGACTAATTTAAAATTTCTTCCTTTTTTAGGGAAGAGAATTTTTAATCTATTTGTATTGCGCAGATTGTATGTTACGCTACTTAAATGAGAACCTATATGATTGCCACTAATTACATTTATAGAAATCTTTTAACACTTTGAAAACATAAAGGTACGGAAGGAGCAAAATTTTTAATTAAACAAACAACGGAAATGACGGCACAGCTTTTGGCAGGAAGCTAATGATTCTCAAAACTGCTTTCTGAACTGAGATCAAAGGCCTAATAATTGATAAGTAAATACCCTCAACATGCAATTCCGCATTGAAGGTGTGAAACAACCAAAGCGTAATACAGGCACTTCATAATGAAAAAATTCATCATGAAAAAATTGTTGCAGGCGACAAGAATGAGACTAATGCTTTTGCAACAGAATAGTTCTTTTTTGTGGAATAATGGTTGAAATTCATTTTTTAGCCTTACTGTTAACTTTTACCACTTATAAAATTGAATTAAATTGCTTTAATGAAAAATACTTGTAAAATTGTTTCCTTATAGTGACAATATTTATTTGTTTTCAGGAGTATCGATTTCGAAAATTAAATTTCTTCTGCAGTTCCTTTTTCTACAACTAAACAAGAAGAGTTCTTTATATAACCATACTGTCGTCTATCAAGAAAATTAATTTTTTCAAGATATCCCAATAATCTATTCTTAATTATTTTCACAAAATTGTTTGAAAACGTACTTAAAACAGTAATTGTGCGATAATTATTTGTATCTAAGTGGGGACCTTTTTTAATAGTGGTTTTACGAAACCAATTTTAAACTTTTCTGGAAAACCGCATTTTGCTAAACAATTATTAAAAATAACAGTCAAACGCTTTGAAATTTTGTGCTTAGCACCGCATTATTTTGATTCTTTCTCAATGTTATGGCTATGCAAGGTTTAATTTTGAAAGCGTGCCTTTAATTTTGAAATCGATTAGGCCAAATTTGGATCATTCATAAAAGACGTGAGCAAAACACGTATTTGGACATGTCCTTGTAACACTATTCATTAAAGAATCCAGCCCAAAAGAAGCACACAACAATAAAAATGTATCGTTCAAAGATGAATCCTGTAACAAATCAAAATTTATTAAAATGTTATTTTTTGATTTATCTGTAAGAAGGAAATTATTTAATTTATTTAATTAAATATCTGTTGGAATAAAATTGAATCTATAAACTAGAAGAAAACAAAAACTAGTATTCTCAATATAAAACTGTTAACTTGATAAAATCCGCTGATGAAAAATTTAAAGCAGAAATTTGAAAGTTAAGTGTCTACCTATAATAAAGCCAGTAACGCCACCAGATACGAATCACTACAATTAGAAACAAACGTAAACTCAGGTAAATTATAATTATTGATTTCCGAACTCGAAATCCAGGCCTCAGTAAAAAAAAATTATATCCAAATTTTAAATTATCGAACTAATATTAGACAAAAAACTTCGAAGTTTTTACGAAGACTCCTTATATTTTGTAATAAAAAGTTATAATTACAAATGTTTGGCTGGCTCATCGAAATTTTAAATTATAACAGTAACATAAATTGTTGTATGCTTGTTGCCGCCCCGGTGGGAAAGTGGTCAGCATGCTTGCTCCAGCGACTGGAAGTCCCGGGTTCGATGTCCGGTGGTGATAAGGAAAACATTTCACGGCTGGTTTAGGATCAATGAATTAATCACTCATCATCCGAAATGAAAATATGATTATGAAACCTCATTTGAGGCAGCCATATCCCTTGATGGGATATAGTGCCAGAGAGAGTGAGAGATAAAAACATAAATTATTTGCCGATAATGGCTGTTTGTAATATTGAACGTGAAGATAAAGCCGGTGGATGAAAATTAGAGCTGCAACTAATGATGATTACAGATGGAAAACTTAAATGCTGTAGATGGCCGGTGAATAGATTGTAGAAAGATAAACACTGCGAGCACGGATTAACATTTGCGTTTATTTTAATTTTATTAATTTAATTTTAATGAACTTAAAAGCACATGAGCTTTTACACTTATATATTTGTTTATTATTTTACTAGCCAGTCTTTACTGTTCGCTAGATTGAAGAGAATAGAATGTTTTAATAAACAATTTTACAAATTATACGTCAAGCTACTGTCAGGTTTGAAGTTTTATAATTAACGTAGATGGTTGTAGCAAACTTAAATGTATAAGGGGCAAATCCTCCATCCAGTCGCAGATTGGTAACTTGCGCGGTCGCAAAATCGGATATTTGCGATGCTCATATTTGCGACTGATAATCCACATCCTCGATCAACATCGCAAGTAAGTAATTCAACGGTTTTGCTGAATATTATTTGCGCCTGTCATTTGAATATTTTCTGTTTACAACAGGTTATATCGTGTAGATTTTAGTATGTATTTTATTTCGAAAATTTTTATAATTGTGTTCAATATTTAAAAAATACTATAGTAAAATGGAAGTAATAAAAAATAAAAAACAAAGACGATCTAATTTCAATGAGCGTGACTTGTTATTACTGTTAAAAATCCTTCAAAATAATAGAGAAGTTCTTTCATGTAACAAATTCCAATTTATTGATAAAGTACTTTCTAATTGAACTTTTTTGTTTTATAGATGATTCTAATCTATATGGAGACGATTTGACAAAAGCCTGGGAAAATATAGCCACTGAATTTTCATCCCAAACAAATATAGCTCGAACTGGGGATGAATTAAGAAATAAATTTAAAGATTTGATGTCCCGCACAAAGAAGAAAATAGCTGAGATTAGTGGACATCAAAAACAAACTAGTGGTGATGCTCCTAAAGTTTTGACTGAGGTAGAGCAACTGGTGGAAGAATTAGCAGGAGAAAATGCTATGTCCGGGCTTTCATATTTCGCAGACAGTTTTTCAGAGGTAGTTATTTTAAATTAAAATAAATTAAAAAATAATATGTTAATATGTAGTATATTTTAGAACCCCATCAACGCTGTTCCGGAAATTGAAATTACCGACGACGAAGCAACAGATGCAAATGTAATAGAAGAGCTGAGCACCACACAAAAATTATTGGCTCTTCAACAACAAAAGGAACAACTCAGCCAACAAAATCAAAATTAAGGGCTGTTGGTGTTCTACGACAAATGAAAAGAAAACGACAGCAGCAGCACAATAAAAAGAAAGAGTTGGGAAACCGAAATGGAAAGGAAAACTCATTACATAATATTTATTCTAATTTATTATAGAAAATTATTTCTCTAGATAAAATTGTTGAAGAGCTTCTTCAAATTTATAAAGAACAACTTGCTGTGTCGAAAGAAAAATTAGCGGTCGCGAAGGAGCATCTTGCTGTCTCGAAAGAACGATTAGCAATAGAAAAACAAATGTTACAAATTGCCAAAAAAAACAATGACGCTAATCATATGGATGATAATAATGTTTTTTTAGATGAAGAGTACCTAGAAATTTCCGAATAATGGAAATGAAATTTATGACTGAATAAAACTGTGAATATAATTTTAAGTTTAAAAACAAATTTTTGAACAATGAATATTTAATAAAAAAAATGAATTATTTACAAAATAGGTTTCTAACAATTTTGAAAACTGTAATTAATTAAAATATCTCGATTCTCTCGTCCTCTTGCTGCTGAAGACGATTGTGATCTATCGCCTATTTCTTCGTCATCGTCACTTTCGTAATCACTATCAACTCCAGTTTCGTGATGATCATCAAAGTCATTTGAAACGTTATGTGTTTTCGCGATGTTGTGTAATATAAAGCAACATAATATTATTTGGACGCATTTTTTTAAATCATAGCAAATCATACCGCGACTTTTGCTCAGAACTCTGAAACGACTTTTTAATATTCCGAATTCTTGCTCAATAATTTTTCTCGTTTTTGTATGGAACTTATTATAATTTTCTTCCGCAGTGGTTGATGGGCCTATAATTGGGGGCATTAGACAATGTTCTAGTGGATAACCACTGTCACCCAAAAGCCACGTATTTTCTGGGAAATCGTTTGAATGTACAAAATTATAAAGCGAAGACGTTCTGTAGATGTGGGTTTCGTGCGTCGATCCAGGCCACTTAACTACTACATCAGTTAATATTGCGTTTGCATCACATACCTACAAATTAAACAGAATATTTCAATTTGACTACTCATTAAATTTTAATTTACTTACTGCTTGTACATTAATGGAATAGTACGATTTTCGGTTGAAAAGGGCATATGCATCCGAAACAGCTGGTTTCTGGATCGCAATATGTGTCCCGTCAATTGCTCCAACGACATTTGGGAAACCGTAGGACCTGTAAAATTCCAGTTTTGTGCGGGCCATTTCCTCTTCGGTTCTTGGAAACTTAATGAACATTTTAGTTGTTCTGATTAATGCCTCCAAAAATTCGGCAAAAATTTTGCTGACAGCGGTTTGACCCAAATTGTGAAGTTTCATTTCTCCACAAACAAATTGGAAATTTCCCGAACCAAGAATATTAAGTGACGTCAAAACCTATGAATAGTTCAATTATCCCTTTCCTGACCCGCATACACAATTGTGTATGTAAATTTCGATTACAACAAACGAAGCTGTCAAACGTAGAATTCGGTGGTAATTGAAGACCAGTGTACACATTTGTGTAAACCACTTAATTTTGTTTTCGTCCGAAAAATAACAGTAACTATAATAATGATAAAATAATTAATATGTTATCAAGAACAAATAAATTATATGTTATATAATTAATTTGTTTACAAATTATTATGCTTTTTTCAACAAGAATTCCGAGTTAATTAAGATCCGTTAAAATACGGAAGACATTACAACGTGTGATTATTTACATACACATTTGTGTATGGTGAACTTAAATTGAACCAAAAAAAATTTGTTTTTTGAACTCGAAAGGGTTATATATACATTGTTACAACATAGATTAGTTATAAGAGAATAATGTGTAAATACGTACAATTAAATAAGGCGGAAACGCTTTGCTTCTATTGGTGGGTCTCTTCAAGTAATCCGTCAAATCATTTATAATAGAACAAGCAGCGCTTTTTGTGAATCGATATCGCACAAAAAAATGTTATCGTCGCAGTCAAATGGATCTTCACGATCACGAAATATTTTTCTTAGAATCCGAGCGTTTCTTCTGCGCCGTTGAACTAATTCCATTTTAATTTAATTTAATTCCAATTAATTTTTAAAAACACTTTCATACAAAATACGGATATATTATGTGTTAAACAGAATATGAAACTTCAAAATTTTATAATTCATAGGTTATGTACGGTTTTAAATATCTTTGCTACCTCAAAATCAGAGTCTCAAAAAAGCAACAACAAATTTAATATGTCGCTACCAACTTTTTTATCGAGGATGTCGATTTGATGTTTCAGCGGTGTTAACTTGCTTAACACGCTTGCGACTGGAGGGAGGATATGCCCCTTAAGGTACTATAAGGGCCATATCCTCCATTCAGTCGCAAATCGCAAAGTTGCGCCGTCGCAAAATGGCTGACTTGCGGCGCTTGCAATTGCGACTGGAATATGGTATCTTATATTATGATCGCAAATTAGATATTCAGCACTTTCGCTGAATAATATTTGCGCCTGTCATTGTTTGAAATTAAACTATTATTTTGGTTTATATAAATAAGTGTTTTTTAAAATGGAAGCTTGACCATCAGAATTATCTAAAAAAAGCCAAGAAAAGCCCAGACGTCTAAATTTTACCGAAAGGGATTTGTTGTTGTTGTTAAAATTTTTGGATAATTATAGAGAAATTATTTTATGTGATTATTTATGAATTGGAAATTAGTCAATATATTTACCTAATTATTTTTATTTTTAGATGATTCAAATTTATATGGTGAGGACCTAACAAACGCGTGGAATGATTTGGCGGAAGAGTTTTGATCCCAAACTACTATTCGCAGATGTAGTGAAGAACTTCGAAATAAATTTAAAGACATGAAGTCGAGAACCAAAAAAAGAGTTGCCGAAATAAAAAGTCACCAAAATAAAACCGGTGGAGCTCCTCCAAAAGTCCTTTCGGAAATTGAAATGTTAGTTGAAAAGCTAGCCGTGGCAAATGCAATGTCTGGTTTAAATTACAGCGCTGATAGTTTTTCTGAGGTAAGTTAATACTCTCTTAAACCTGTAAATAAACAATACCAGAATTTATTCTTTATTATATTGTAGAGTGTTATTAATGTTATCAGCGATGATAATGTCGAAATAATAGCCCTGAAAACGGAACTAAACCAAACACAAACAGTTATTAACAAAGAGATACAACATCAACAAACTTCGAAATCGTCAACAAAATTTAAAAAAGTAAGAGCTGTTGGAACGTTCCAAAATGTAAAACGTCAGGATAGTAAGAGACAAACATGCCGAAATGGTAAGAAATATTTATAGTGTTGTTTACAAGGATTTATTTATTATTATTTTTTTTTATAAGAAATAGACAACGAGTTGCTATTAATTTATAAAGAGAAAGTAGCAGTCTCAAAAGAAAAACTGGCTATAGCAATGGAGCGACTTGCTATTTCCAAGGCTTGAGGTGGAAAAGGAAATGCTCAAGATTGCCAAGAAAAATTACCAAAATGAATCGTTGAAAAGTGATATTTATTTTGAAGAAGAATACCTATAAACAAAGAATATGCTGCCGCAAAAGACTGAATTGTGATACCTGCAAAGAGTAAATATTGTTGAAATAATTATATAATTATTTCAACAATATTTAGTCTTTGCAGGTATCACAATTATTTTATGAATTATTTTATGTACATAATTTGAAACTATACTAAACACGAAATCTCAAAATTATTGTTGTTTTGTTTGTTCAATCAATTTTTATTCGTCAATTAAGTTTTGGAAATTATAATTAATTAAAATATTTCGGCTTATCTGGCCTCTTGCTCCTGAAGAAGTTTGGAAAACTTCATTGTCATCATCACTCTCATTATCAGTATCAGTATCAGATAGAAAATCATCAGTGTCGTCTTCAAAACTATTTGGAACATTGTACATTTTTGCAATATTGTGTAAAATAAAGCAAGATAGAATAATTTGCACACATTTTTCTAGATTGTAGGATAACATTCCACCACTTTTACTTATTATTCTAAAACGGCTCTTGAGTATTCCAAAAGATTGTTCTATAATTTTTCTCGCTCTCTTGTGAAATCCGGCTGTTGACGGGTTGATTATGGGAGGCAAGATGCAATGTTGTAGAGGGTATTCACTATCCCCTAATAACCACGTATTTTCTGGGAACTCTTCCGAGTGTAAGAAATTATAAAGAGACGATGTTTTATAAATATGTGTGTCGTGGGTTGAACCTGGCCATTTGACTACTACATCTGTAAACATTGCATTCGAATCGCAAACCTAAAATATGTAAAATAGGTAACAATGTATTATGTAATTAGAAATATTCTGTAACTTACTGCTTGCACATTAATGGAATAATACGATTTTCTGTTAAAAAAGCAATATGCATCCCAAACAGTTGGCTTCTGAATTGCAATATGCGTTCCGTCGATTGCACCGATAACGTTTGGAAAGCCATACTTTGTATAAAAACCTCGTTTTACCCTTGAGATTTCTAAACCATTCTTGGGGAACTTAATAAATTTTTTTGTTTTAGATATCAAAGCTTTTAAAAATTCGCTAAACACTTTGCTAACTCCTGATTGCCCTAAGTCGTGGTATACAATTTGTTCACTGACAAATTGAAAATTGCCAGTTGCTAATATGTTCAGAGAAGTTAGAACCTGAAATTGTTAACAATATTATGAAATTACTAATTTTATTATACATACATAAATATAATAAGGAATACGCACTATTAAATGTGGTGGAAACGCTTTACTCCTGCGTGTGCGTCTTTTTAATTGTTCCTCCAGTTCCTTTATAATAAACAAAGCGGCATTTTTAGTGAATCTATATCTAACGAAAAATATGTCGTCATCACAATCAAAAGGATTTTGACGATCGCGAAAGACTTTCCTCCGAATTGCATATCTTCTATGAATGAGTTCCATTTTTTAACTTTGTTATTGTCAAAATTTTATATTATAATTGCATAGGTTTGACATAATTCAAAGATTTTTGAGGTTACGATCTGTGTTAAATGAATCTACTACACCAAAATCGGGGTCGCAAAAAAACAAACAAAAATTAATTATTTGCGTCTGTTATTTTTATCGAAAATGCGAAATCTTCAATTCAGCAGTGTTAAATATTCGAGTCGCAAAATCCAACAAAATATTAGCGTGGTGCGACTGTCATTTTTTTCGAGGATGCCGATTTGGTAATTTTTCCGTGTTATCTTACTTAAGACTGTTACCACTCTATGGAGGATATGCCCCTAAATACTAAATATAAAATAAAGTACTAATACGATGTAGCTACCCAGCAGAATTTTGGTTAACGTTTACATTGAAGTAACGACTTAATTTAAACGAGATTTTTTTTTTTATATTTTTTTCCATTTTAAATACAAGTAATTTCAACGTTGACTTTTCAAGTATATTTGACGTTATTTCTTCATGGAAAAAATAGCGGCATCTACATTTTTTTTTTGGCGTATATATGGGTATAGCCATTTTGGTCATATGAGTACCGTATATGACAGTCGGAGTGGAGTGTAAACGTTAGTGCAATAATAATAAAATTTTTTAATCATATAAAAATATTAAATATATTTTATTAATAATAAATAAAAACTGAAGTAAGTAATAAATAATATTTCGATGATGAATAAAGATAAAACAAAATTGCATAGTATTTCCAAGCGGCATTTTAGACGCCTCGTCGGTACACGCGTAAAAAAATGAAGAGCGAAAATCTTATAAAATTAAGTTCTTCATTAACATGTAATATAACAGAATTCAGTCAAATACCCGATAATGACTCGATTTTAATTAATAATTTCAATTACAACAATAAAAAAAGGCCAATACTCCATATACAAATAATTTAATTGAGAATAAAAAAAATTGACAATAGCCCAAATATAAATAATAACGCAGCTCAAAATAAATTGGACGTTTTGAAAGAAGAATTAAAGGATATGTATTGTTATTTCAAATAATTTAACCAGAATTGCGACTTGCAGCATTTTAAATGCATTAAATAAATACGGATAAAATTGTCCCGCTGAAGAAATGCCTTATTATTATTAAATAATAAGAAGAGTAATGAAATAGTGACCAAAACAAAAATTGGTGAAGGATATTTTGTGTATATTGGAATACAACAAAATATAATTAAGTGCAACGACGAAACGGTGTTAAATAAATCTGAAATATCTATAGATGTTAATTTGGATGGATTACAACTATACAAGAGTTAAAAAAATGCGTTTGGCCAATACTAGGGTGTTTTGTTAAATGTTCGCACATATACCCATTTGTGATAGCAGCATACGTAGGCAAAGGACATCCAGAGTCTCACGAACTTTTTTCGGAGAAATTTGTAAAAGAGTGTAGGAAATCGAGTGAAGAAGGTATTTTTGTCTCAGACCAAATGGTAAAGAAAAAATTTAATGTTATTCTATTTTGTTGCGATGCACCCGCGAAATCATTTGTAACTGGTAAAATACCACAATGCAAAGAATAGATGTCATAAGTGTGAGCAGATTGGATTTATTTACAATCGCCGAATAGTTTTTAGTAAAACTGCTGATAACATAAGAACCGATAATAGCTTTTTATTTAGGCTCGATCCTGACCATCATAATGAAAAGAACAAGAATGAAAAAAATGTGCTAGAAAAGTGTGGTTTTAAAATGGTAAGTCAATTCGCGATTGATTCAATGCACCTAGTTGACCTTCAAGTCGTTAAAAAGATTTTAACGGTAATATGTTCTAGAAACAAGAAATTAATTAATCAACTGTCAGAATTCAACAAATTAATTGCCACTGAATTCATTCCAAACGGATTCAACAGAAAACCTCGTGGATTTGACGAATTGCCTCGATTTAAAGCAACAGAGTTTCAGTTACTTGTCGTATACGCCAATATATAAATTATAATGCTCACAATTTGCTGCATTTGGCCGATTGTTTTAACAATTCGGCCCCTTACAGAATTTCAACGGATACAAATTTGAAAATTTCTTACAAACTTTGAAAAACAAAATTAAAAAACTTACTAACATATTAATCGTCCTAATCCTGAAAATGATCAACTCTTAAATCGTATGGTAAAATTGGAAATTAGATTAGAAAATATATATTCACACTGCTTCAACTTCAAGAAATTAAAAAAGACATTAAAGAATTGAAAGATCAAAGTGATGATGTCATTCAAAATCCAACCAAAATGCGGCGCTTTAAACGACAAAAAAGAAAAAGCTACGAGCAATAAATGAGAATATTAAATATGGTCAATAAATTTAAATGCCTTCTGTAATAATATACCTTCTGTAACAAAATTGAAATAGCCATTCATTATTTTAAGTTAGTCTAATTAAGTTGTATTAATGTAGATTTGTTTAATGCTATTATAACAAACTACCATATAAAATCTTGAAATGAAATGTGATTATTATTAAGTAATGTTAAATAATTAAGGCTGCGAGCCAATAGTCGGGTAAATCGTAAAACCAAAACAACCACAGTATATAAAACAATCCGATGCTCCAGACAAACAAATCACCACTTCAAAACTTGGAAATATTGTAGAGAAAGCATTCAATATTGATTTTTTTTAACTATTATTGCTATCACTGTTGATTTACTAAATACTAAGTAGCTGGTCTGGTCCCTTAGAATAATTTATTTGATACGTCTGTTTTGGTTATCTTGCCCACATTACATTAACATAATAAAATAATAATCGATAAAACATTTTGGGCTACAGGCTACAGTAGTCTCAAGCTCTTTATTTCCGGGATAAATTTTCTCTTGGCTGTGAAAGTAAACTTGGACGGTTTAAATGAATACAATTAAATTATTTTTATATTTCAAGACAATTATAATTTGTAAAATATTTATAATGTTTGTTCCATTTTTTTTATAAGTTGTAACATTTGTTAGAATATTATTGGAAACTTTAGATCCGTCATAATTATCCAAATTTCTAAATGAGATGCATACAATTGTATTTAGTTTTGGGATTAGCAAACAACCAACCCTGGTCGTACAGACTACAGAAAAAATCTGGTTAACAGTCAAATTTCTCATTACTTTACAAAATCATTACGATTTCCAAGAAATTTTTAATTATAACATTAAAAGTAAAATCACCCCTAAATGTAAACCTTCAAAATACAACCACCCATCCCGCCACAAATTAATGAACAGTCACATCTGCGTATACCACACCACTCAGTTTATATATATGAAATATATTTTGATGAATTTATCGCCCTTGCTACGTATATTTCTTTCTAATTTTCTTTGTCGAGGATTTTACTCCTCTACCGATTTTTTTTTTTAATTTTCAAATGGAAAATAATAAAAATGAATTTTGGTTTAAAAAACAACCCAAGTCCTTTTATCTGTTTATCAAAAAAATATTGTGTTAAGAAAACGCCACAAATATAGTCTTAATTTAATTAAATGTTGACCTTGGACGCACGAGTCAAGAAAAAAAGAATTTGTTGAACTAAACATAAACATTTTTGAGGTAATTTTCTTCAGATTCATGCGAGAAATGGCAAAAGGGAAATAACATTTGTGAGTAATCGCAATCTTTCCGTGTGTAAATGGTACGTGAGAAAAACACAATACATGACCGACAGCACCTCTGATTACAACTAAATAATTTAACAAAAAGTTTATTGTTAAAATAGAAAAATATACAGGAACAGGAAAAAACATATTCTACAAATAGGATACGTTATGTAGTACTTCGATATTTAACCGGAAGTTGATTTTAAATCACAAAATAATTTTGTATGTGTCCATTTTACTTCCGTTTGTTAATTTTGACACGAAAGAGTTCAAGACTTCTGTAACAAATACTAAAAAGTTTCGATTTCTAAAGTTTGGTGTCTTAGTTGTGTAATGTCAAGTCACAACGACTAGTTTTGGCGCACAAGGTGATTTATGCTATTTTTACGGTAACAATGATGTTGTTTTAATGCTATATTTTTGGGGTGATGCTTACAGCATAAAATAAATTATTTTCCAATTTTCTGTTATTCTTTCCGTGTTTTTTTTTTGTTTTTGTTGAGCGGTTACAAAAAACAAAAGTTGTTCTAGTTGTTTTAAACTTTGGAAGCATCCGAAAATTTATAGAATCAATACTTTAATATTCTTATTTGTTGTTTTTGTTTTATTTAATATTTTTAAATAGCTTTTTCCCCCTCAATACATGTTTACCTTAACACGTAAATAGAATTTTTCCGTGAAGTTTTTTCTCGAGCTTTCCAAATCATAAATGATTGAGATTTTGCGATAAAACCGAAGTAACAAAAATATCTCATTTACGTTTCAACATTTGCAACAGTTCGTTTATTTCACTTTATGTTAGTTTAATGTTTAGAAGATTATGTAAGACTAAAATCTGTGGTTTTGTGAACATTTAGAGACTTAATTGAATTAACAAAGTATTTTAATAGTATAAGATAGTTTGTGGCAAAGTAAAAAAACACATCTAGGAAAACGATTATCTTGTTAATATTATTTTCATATACTATACTCATTTAAATCAGGCCTAACCGAATCATATCAGCGGACACCACAAAAAAACGGAGATCAAAGTAATCTTCAAAGAGAATTTGACGATGACTTATATTTCTAGACACGGAATGAAAATCAAAGTCATCTTGATCCATAAAACGGAAAACAGCTCACGTTAATACCCAAAGGACTCGAAAGAATATTCCTGAATGATTTCCTCGATATTGAGCGATCATTTATCTTTGGTGCCTACAACCATTGAAATTAGTGACCGCACTGTGGGGTGTAATTTACTTTATGTTGAGACGGCTTTGGCACAATGTGTTTATGAAAGTGTGCACATTGGTTTTAGACTCGGCCGGTGTACTCAATTGAAAGTCCTTTTGTAGTTTTGACAGCGAACAAGAAGTACACTTAAATAGTTTTCTTCGTACTAAAGTGAAGTTTCTGTTTTTCGAAAATGACGCAAACATTACAAAAGCCCAAAAAGTGTATATTTATATACTTTCAAAAAGAAAAAACTTACTAAAAATTAATTTTATATTGGCAAGCTAATTTAGCCATAACCAAGTGTCATAATCTTTCTTTATATTTTCTAGAAGTTAAAGTATGTATGCGGTTAGGCAGTTAGACAGATTTGTTAAGTTCAAAATTTCGCTGTAGAAAAAAGTGTTGTATTGATTCGATAGTCAGGACAAGGTTTCGTAAAGGCTTCAAGAAAACATAATGAAAGGTTCAAATAACATGATTTCATAGACCGTTAAACGTGGTCTATGAAATCATGTTGTTTGAATCTTTCATTATGCTTTCTAGAAGCCAACATGCGGTGGGGCATTATGAGCCAAGTTCATGGCAACGAATAAATTGAATTAAAAATTAAAATGTTTGTAGCAACCATTGCTACAAATAAATTGTGATTCGGCAGCTTCAATGTGGACGACGCTTGCATGAGCAAAAACATGCATGAGCTCGCATGAGCAAAAACGTTGAAGGAAAATATTATATACTTGCAACAGCGGTGCTACAGTTTTACAAAGGAGTCGCGTGATGATATTGCAACGTGTATGTCAAAACTCATGGAAGTCGTGCGACAATTAAAGGATCAAGGTGAAGTTGTTTTCGATACGGTGGTTATGACGAAGATTTTAATGTCTTTGCCATCTGAATAAAACCATTTTCATAGTGCGTGGGAATCAACGAGTGCGGGCAGAAAAATAAAAAGAACAATTCAGAAAACAAGAAACAGAAAAAAGACGATGCATTTCTGTGCCATGACTCAGCATCAAGTGGAGACAAGAATACTTGGATGTTGGACTCGGAAGATAGTGACCGATGGTTCTTTCGACCGATTTGTTTACTATATGTAACCAGAAATTCAATTAAAATTATTTTCGTTGTTAAACGTCGAGGATCGTGGCTATCGGATGCAATCGAATAACATAAGCGCTGCGAACCACTGAAAAATGTAAGAAAATTTATGGATTAGAACTTTCACTAAACTTTTTTGATTTTCTGCGGCCACATAAGTTATTTTCATTTTTTGATCTATATCGAAAAAAACTTCTAACCAATACTTTCGGTTGTTTTTATAATAGCTTAGGTCATACTGAGGGGGCGAGTGGGCGAGTCATTTAAAGGCATAACAACTACACCAACCACGTCACGCAACGTTCGCTAGGGTGAATGCACAGTTTGGTGACCGCTTGGGAACATCATAGAAGTAACAATGGAAATGGACGAAAATGGAACGAGATAATAACCTCCCCCCGGCATGCCAGGTATGCCTTACTCAGTAATGAAGTAATCAGAAATACTCAGAAATGAAGCGATACAGTATAGAAATTCTCGACCTCAGCGAAGTAAAGATGGAAGGATAGCGTAGACATAACAACCACCGCAGGAAAACTATATGGATCTTCTGGCAGAGCAGAAGAGATAAACACACGAGAACAAGGCGTGTAAGGTGGTAACAACGGCTAAAGGAAAAAAATCACTACTCAAATGAACCAAATAAGTAGCAGAATAATTACAGCACGATTCCACTCAAAAATCAGAAATACAACAAATCTACAATGCCATGCGCCCACAGAAGAAGCAGATGACACAATCAAAGATGAAATTGTACGAGCCGCCATATCAAGTGCACACCGAAATGACATCAAAATTATCCAAGGAGATTTCAACGCGAAAATTGGAATAGACAACACCGGAATGGCGACAATTATGGGTAAAACATGCACTAGATTCTGCAAGGAACAACAACGGAGACTCATCGGTTATTGTGTCACAAATCAAGCTATTCTAGGCGGCAGCAAATTCCCACACAAGAATATCCATAAATACATCTGGACATCGCCAGATGGCAGAACGAGAAATCAATTTGACCATGTGCTGGTAAATAAGAAGCCGCCAACTTAAAATACAACCAGGCAATCAAAATACGGCAGAAATTCGAAGATAATATGACAATACAGCTCGACAAGTGAATAAAATGGCAAGGAGCGATCGTAGGAAATACACAGAAGACATTCTCACGACTGCCGAGTCAGCAGCGGCAGCAAATAGAAATATGCGCACATTACAACAATGTGTAAGAAAGATCGCCGGAAAATTTACAAACTCATCACCAATAAAGGATTCACATGGACAAGTCCCAACTACAGACGACCAACCATCTATCTAAATAGATGGAAAGAGTTCTTTGAGAACAACTGCATAGATAGCGAACCAATTGAGGAACTTTCAGATGGCAACTATAACGAAACCAGAAACACCCATCCATCAACGAAGCGGGAAGTTACAAGTGCCATAATGAAGCTGAAAATAACAAAGCCGCTGGAACCGACAACATACCAGCTGAATTACTCAATGGTGACACATTTGCAACTGCAGGAGCACTAACACCACTATTAATAGAAGTGTGGATGTGGAATACTGGGGAAATTAGGCGAAAATGCAGAGAGCGCTTAACCATAACGATTCCAAAGAAAGGCGACTTAAGAGAATGCAAAAACTGGCGAGGCATCTCCCTGCTCAACAGTACAATGAAAGTATTAGCAATGATCATCCTGGAACGAATCTCACCAACTGTGAACCAATACATAAGAAACGAACAAGCTGGTTTCAGACCAGAAAAAAACTGTACAGACCATATCAACACAGTCCAAATTATCATCGAATAATCCAACGAATGGAACTCACCACTATATCTGCTCTTCGTCGACTTCGAACGCGCATTCGATTCCATCAATAGAAGCGCAATCTGGAAAGCACTCTGTGAAATAGGCATCCCGAGGAAAATAACCGAACTTATCCGAGAAATGTACCGGGATGCTGGAAACAAAGTTCAACACAAAGGAAAGCAGAGTGGCACATACACGAGGAGTTAGACAAGGACGTTAGACTATCTCCACTACTGTTCCTCATAGTACTGGATAATGTCATGCGCAAGCTAGATACGGCATCACCAAACGGAATTCAGTGGGATCCAATCAGAAAACTCAATGATCTCGACTACGCAGATGATATATACCTTCTAACACGCAAATACGCAGATATGCAGCAAAAGCTACAGAAGTTATCAGAAATAGCACAAGATGTCGGGCTCAAGATAAACATAAGAATGACAAAGGCCCTGAGACTGAGTACACCACTTCGCATCAACCAAGATACAATAGAAGATGTCGAAAAATTCGTATACCTTGGCTGTACTGTATCAAGAACAGGTGGAACGGAAGAAAATATTAATCAACGCATCAACAAGGCGAGAAACACGTTTAACATGTGTAACAAGCTTCACATGGTGGAATCATCCATGATCCACTTGCTACAAGAAAAAAAAATGTTTAGGGTTCGGCGTACTGTTTTTGCCCAGCTCAGTCTACACAGAGGTGCCATCAAAAGAAATGGATGTCGTGGGGAAACAAAAAAGAAACCACAAAAAAATAGAACGCCGTCCGAAATAAAAAAATCAAACAAAACAAAAAATCAATCTACCATCGTCCTGCTCTTAATCACCCATACCATGCGCCACCCCACACTGTCATCACATTTCAAGCTTCTTAACAATACACAATTTCAATTCATGTTGTAATATTAAAATTATTTGGTAGTTAAAACTTATCATCAACAGCTGACGAAATTAGCTGTACTGGTTGTACTTCAGCACCAACCGATGTATGTAGTTTGTGACCATCAACCACAGTACCCAAGAATATATGTGTATCGGATTTTGTTTGATGACGGTGTTTCGCAAAAATATATATATAATTTTTCCAGATGATTAATCGTTGCACTTAGGTATTTCCCAAAGTTTAACCGTTACAACAATATACGGTATATGTATGTACTTCCACTGATGACGCTGCTCCAATAAATACAGGTAAATAAATTTCCGAAGTTTTAACGGTATTAAATATGTATATTCCGAAGTTAAACCGTAACAACAAAATACGGTACGGTTTATGTATGTATGCAATTTCCGCCGATGACACTCTTCACAAACTTATTAAACAACACGCGTGTTCACACACAAAAAAACTCCACCATTAGAGGTGAGTAGGTGCAATGCCTTCTAAACTACAGGCCGCTTACACCAAATGATGACGACACGCTAAGTCGACGTTTTTGTTGCTTTCTCTAGTTGCTTTGGTAGTGTAAATATCTTAAAATTATTATTGCGCAGTCTCGGTTTAGACTTAAATTGACGTCATATGCGAAAAATGAGAGTAGTAAAAGGCCTGTAGTTTAGAAGGCATTGGTAGGTGACACAAAGGAATCAAGAAAAAAAAAACACAGAACACCATTATAGAATTTTAGTTATTTTTTTTTTATTTATTTAGTCCAATTTAAAAATTCACTTAATTTTAATTTAACAATTTTACAAAAAAAACAACTTGATACCAAAAAAAAAAATATAGATATATATATATATATAAATATATATATATATATATACATATGTAATTATATATATACCCTTTAAATTATATTTGATTAAATTAACTTTTATTTTGATCGATTAGTAGATTGTCACACAATCCGTTCGACACCTTTTTTAATCAAAAAAAAATATGTTTCCATACCTCTATATATATATATATATATATATATATATATATATATATATATACATATATATATATATATATATATATATATATATATATATATATATATATATATATATATAAATCCATCCCCCCCTCAGTATCGATAATTTCGTTCTCTTATTCTTCTTTTGGTCAAACCTAAAATGAACACTAATGGATGCACGCAGTCATAACAATCCAAAAATATATTCTAGTACAAAAATAAATTATATAACCCGTGGAACCAAGTGCAGCAGGCACTAAAAATGATTAAATACACAGAAACGACTTTGAATTGTTTCATATGCTCCATAAGATCTGAAATGCATCCGTCCTGTCAAGAAACACCAAGATACGATTGTTCAATGCCTGTGTAAAATAAGTACTGTTGTATGGCTGTGAAACGTGGAAAAATACCCAGAAAAAAACAAAAAGGCTCCAAGTGTTTGTGAATAAATGCCTTAGGCGATTAATCAAATGCTACTGGCCGAACAAGATCACAAGTAGACATTGAGAAGCGGAAATTAGGAAACGGAAAAGGAGATGGATAGGGCACACGCTGAGAAAGCCACCAAATGACATAACTAGGATGTCATTAGAATGGAATCCGCAAAGAAAGAGGAAAGTTGGAAGGCCAGCAGTGACCTGGAAAAGAACGGTGCTAACTGAAGCAACACATATCGAGAAGACATGAGGGGAACTAAAGAGTATCGCCCCAAATAGAGTTCGATGGTCCAGTCTAGTAAACACCCTATGCTCCTAAATGGAGATAAACAAAAAAAAATTAAGTGTGCTTTAGACCACACTACTGAAGTAAAACTTCTAATATATATTTAATATTTATAATATAATATAGAAAAATTATAATATTGGAAAAAAAATTGGTCACCCTTTGCGTTCTCGAGTGTCACCTAGCCGTTTATGTCTGATGCCACAAGAGGTAACCTTGTAACTTGGTAACTTTTTCAAGGCCAACTAGTCGTAATAGACAATTTTTATGTATGTGTCACAAAATGGACAAAAAAACCATTTTTGAAATCTCTTCGCATAGTAAAAATGGCCTTGAAATATTTTTTATTTCATTTATGTATAACCACAGTACATCATGTGGTTTCATCGAAAATATGTTTTAGTTGCATTAAAACCTGTATCATAGGCAATCGGGGAAAGAAACGAAGAAAGAATCGGTTTCTGTAATACCTCGTGTGAAATGGAGCTATAATATAGAAAAAATACATATATAAAATATATCACACGGACGATTTTTTTTTGGTCACCCTGTGCGTTCTGGAGTGAGTAAGTTAGTGAGTGACATAGATGTTATAATATAGAAAAAAAAAATTTTTGGTCACCCTGTGCGTTCTCGAGTGAGTCAGTCAGTGACATAGAAGTCTATATTATGACTTTCCAATTTTCCTGTTTTTCAATTTTCCAATTTACAAATTTTCCAATTTTCCAATTTTCCAACTTTCCAATTTACCAACTTTCAAAATTTCCTATTTTCATATTTTTTATTTTCCTATTTTGCAATTTTGCAATTTTTCAATTTTTCAATTTTTCAATTTTTCAATTTTTCAATTTTCCAATTTCCCAATTGTCCAATTTTCCAATTTTCCAATTTTTCAATTTTCCAATTTTCCAATTTACCAGTTTTCCAATTTACCAATTTTCCAATTTTCATATTTTCATATTTTCATATCATCATATTTTCATATTTTCATATTTTCATATTTTCATATTTTCATATTTTCATATTTTCATATTTTCATATTTTCATATTTTCATATTTTCATATTTTCATATTTTCATATTTTCAAATTGTATTATTAAATTGTATTAGAATTTTGTGTCTTATTTTGTTATTAAAGAACTTAGCTTTTTTATAGACAAATTAAAAATTATTTATTTAATTTACATTAAACAATTTCTATTAAATTATTCTAAATATTTCGACCTTGTGGTCATCTTCAGTAGAATCACTAAAAACAAGAAAAACAATGTCAATTTTATAAAACTAAATAAAAAACTATAATACACTGTTGTTTATAAATTATTAACTTACATAGAATTAAAAATTATTAACAAAAATTACTATACATATTTTAAACAAAATTTACTATACACAGCTCCATGTCAAATGATTAACTTATTTTACAACAACAAAAAATAATTTTTTCTACAACAATTATGTAAATAAAATCAGCTGTATGTATAAAAAAAAATAAAAAAATACTATCTATATGGACAACAATTGTATATAAATACATTTAAGAAAAAGTAGGTGTGGTGTGTGGTCATTATTATCAGATGTTGTAACGGCCTAACGGGTACACTTTGTAAATAAAAATATATATCGATCTCACACAATCACATAATGGAACATACATAACAATATTGTGCTAATACGTATATACCAAACAAATGACGCGGTGAAAAACAAAAAACAATACATAAATCACTGAACAACAATTTATATGGAACAATTAGAGAACGGAATAATTAGATGAAAAGGACAGGATAGATAAAGATAGCTATGTTAATAAATATAGGTAAATGAACTCAAAAGTAAATAAAAATTGGATAGAAATGATTACATGATAATTAAAATTAAACAGCCGCGAAAAACCTGATTCAATATTGAAAATGGTGGGAATATTATATTAAATTTTCGTTAGTTTAGTTTAACATAAGAATTGTTTTAGACATAAAATATAAAACAAGCATGTACTATAAACTTCAGAGAAGACTTTCACGATAAGCATAAACGCAATAATTGGATAAACACCAATTAGCGATATCATAACAGTGACGTCTACTTGTTACTATTTGATGTGTAATGGATTTGTGCTAACGTATTAAACTTAGGTAGTTCAATTGGAGGCCTCTACAGTCCGTTTTATAGTTTACAGTGTTCCTATTCTTAGTAATGTAACACATTTCCTTAAAGGCCCTTCTTTTCTTTTTTTGTTCGAAATCAAGAATTGATGCTTGTTCAAAATTAAAATTTTTTGTACATTCAATTGCATGTTTGCATAATGCACTCCTCATGTGTGTTGTGTTTCGTTGATGTTTTTTTGTGTATCTTACATCAGTTTCATGTTGCTTTACTCTCATTGTTATTGTTTTTGATGTTTCTCCAACATAACATTTACCACAGTCGCAAGGAATTTCGTAGATTACTCCCGCTCTCTTATCCTTCGGGATTGTGTCTTTCATATTCTTATATGACTTAGCCAGGGTGTTAATAATTTTAGTGCCTATTTTGTTGGTGTATTTTGGGTTTATAAGATATTTTTTAATTTTTTCTGTTAGATATGGTACATAGGTGATTGAGCCTCTTATCAATTTGTTTTCTAACAAATGTGGTGCTCTGTTTTGTATATTGGTGTTCTTGTATGTATATAAACATTTTGTTATTAATCGATTTATAAGAAGTGTTGGGTAATTATTTTTAGCTAAAATTTTGTGTATTGTCATTATATTGTTTTTCCTATGTATGCCATCACTTAGGTTGAATACTCTCCTTATAAACGATTGTGTAACATTGACTTTCATCATATATGGATGTGATGATAAAAAATTGATCATTCGATTAGAGGACATTTCTTTACAATACCAATTGGTAGTTATTCTGTCGTTGTGTCTTGTAAGAGAAAGATCTAAAAATGGAATATTGTTATTGTTTTCATATTCTATAGTGAATTTTATTTTATCATGAAAGGAGTTAAAAATGTTAAGAGTATCAACTATGGTGTCCTTTTCTAAGATTAACAGAAAATCGTCAACGTATTTTTTGATTAGAGATGGTTGTTTTGTAAGTAGGGGCAACTGTACACTTAGCAATTTTTCTAATACAATATCTGCCAGGATTGGAGACAGAGGGTTGCCCATGGCCAAACCAAATAGTTGTTTATAGATCTTGTTATTAAATTGGAAGTAGTTATTATCTTTAATACATATGTCGAATATATTTAGAAACATATTTTGGGAGCAAGGTATGTCGGCTTCTATTTCGGTCCATTTTTCTATTATAACATCTCTGGCTACGTCACGTTCATATTTTCATATTTTCATATTTTCATATTTTCATATTTTCATATTTTCATATTTTCATATTTTCATATTTTCATATTTTCATATTTTCATATTTTCATATTTTCATATTTTCATATTTTCATATTTTCATATTTTCATATTTTCATATTTTCATATTTTCGTATTTTCATATTTTCATATTTTCATATTTTCATATATTCCTATTTTCCATTTTCCATTTACCTGTTTTCCAATTTTCCAATTTTAAAATTTTCTAATTTTCCAATTTACAAATTTTCAAATTTTCCAATTTTGCAAATTTCGAAATTTCCAATTTTCCAATTTTTCCAATTTTCCAATTTTCCATTTACCAATTTTCATATTTTCTTATTATCCCATTTTTTTAACCAATGATTAAAATAAAATGGTATCAACTAATGTTCCACCTAGGTAGGGGTTTATGAATTGTCATGGCACATCCTGATACTAAAGGAAAATGATTTCGTTTTGCGTCTATTGTTTCGTTCGCCTCGTTCGATTACACTTTTCGTAACGCATTTGCCAGCTTAGTCCCCAAGTCAAGCGTGTCTAAAGAAGTTTTACTTCAAAAAAGGTCATACTGAGACTACATGAAACAACTCTTAGAAAAACCACCTAAGCTATTAGAAAAACAACCGAAAGTATTGGTTACTAGTTGAAGTTTTTGAGATATTGACCAAAAACTGAAAATAACTTATATGGCCGCAGATAATCAAAAAATTATAGTGAAAATTGTAATCCATAAATTTTTTTCCGAATCGTCCCTGTATGCGATGCAAATTTTACAAAATTTAATTAAGAAGTTCCAGTTTAAAATTTATTTATATCGTGTAAAATGTACAGATACCATTTTTCATAAGGACTGGTTATGAAATGGCCAGTTTAGACCAGCACGAACAGATCCTAGATCTTTGTCCAAAGCTTACTGTAAAATCCCTGATCACTGTTGACTAATACGGATATTAACGGATGACCCTCGTGCTTTACAGTTCAAAAATAGAGAAAGCAAAAATGTTTTTTCAACAAATAATCCCTTTCGATCTCTTGAATAAAGTATATTCAAAAAAAACTGTGCAAATAGTTCCTTTTTAACATTTTTCAAGATGTTTAAGTATGTACTTATAATTTTTTCGTATTTTATAGCCTTTTTTCGATAAAGCTCTTCAAATTTTTTTTTCTTTATTGTCTATTGTTTTAAAAGTTTATATACGGATTTTTTTAATTTGTTGACTTTAATTCACTTTGTAAAATGAAGCTTAATTTTGTACACAGACAAAATCAATATTTTGTTTATCCTAATTGGATACTTTTGGGTCCAATCGTCTGCTCTTTATTTCAATATTGAATTCGCAGAAAAAATAAAGATTTGTTCATGGCAAAATATAATATGGTTTACAAGACGATGTATAATATTTGGTGTTTAATAAATTTGTATATAAAATTCAATAAAATATTGTATAAATTTCGACTATAATCCAAATTATCGCAATCTTGACACGAATCATAAAAAAATAATAAACAGAATACACTTTTGGTTTGGAGAAACTATAAAAATAACCGTAGACGTAAATAATTCACTAGGAAAGTTAAGACTCATTTGCAATCCCGTTAAAGTAAAAAATTAACATAACTGAACCCCGTTAATGTTAGAACTAGGCTTTCCTCTACCAGTAGCAGAAATAATTGAAAATTAGAAAATATCACGAAAATTTGAAACTGAACTTTTCTAATAGAGACGAGCATTTCTAGATTGATTATGGGTTATTAATTATTCCACCATTTCATTATATAGATCAACACCTGAAAATTGTCAAATTACAGAAGGAAAAATATGGTGCTTAATTACGTAGTCTGCATCGATAAACCAATAAATGTTCAATTAACGGTTCCGAACGAATCGACGCAAAACGAACATCGATTTCTAATTTCACACATTTTAATTTATTTGCCTATCGTCCCATTCTCTTTATTAAAATATCAAATCATTTTTCTTTGCTACGTCGTCAATTTTCCACCAACTTCAAACAAAAATATTAAATTTCTCCAGAAACTTAAACATAAAGTGTTTTTCCTCGTCAATTTTTTTGTTTTCATTTTCGCTTCAAAATAATAATATACATGCTCGTATATAGAATTTTTTCCAGTTTTCCAATTTTCAGCCGGATGGCAAAAAGAAAATAATGGAAAGAAGGGATCGTCTTTTTTTAGAAAACATAAAAATCAATAAAAATTCATCAGAAAAAATATTTTCCAGTTCATCTAACAGCGCAAAACAAAAAAAAAATGTTTTTTGTTTTATCTTTTCCCACATTTTCATTGTGTTTTTTTTAAATATTTTTCTGGTTTTCCACGGTGATGACGAGCAACAAAATATGATGAACCATTAAAATGCTAATACTATTTTTGTAATACTACGTCCGTACAAAAAGCGCGATGGGATTAGCGATAAAACAACAAGTTGGTAAAAATTATTCTAACAAATATTTTTCCGCATTTTCGGTACGGGCTCGTTAGCTTTTTTTTTTGATCTATTGAAATCGATTGAAGTTTGAACAAATGTTGAGGTATTATTTATCAGGCAGAGAACACCATTTCGTTATATAATGAAAAGCTAAAATATGCTAACTGATTTGTGTTTCATTTATATGCTTAAATTACTTAAATTACTGATGGTTATTCGAAAAAAATTTCGAATTCAAAATCAGATGGTATAGATTACTGATGATTTGACGCATATTTGTTCACTGATTCTTTTTGCTAATAATTTTCTCATTCATTTAAACTTTTCAACAAAAACATTTTTAATCATAAAAAAACGTGTTGACTGAAATTACCATTGATTTATTTTCTACAAGTGTAACTTCATTACTAATACAACGTTATTATTAAGAACAAACTCTTTATATCACCTGTCAACTATTGCTACCCATCCCATGGTGACCCATCTAGCGTTTGTAATTTAATTTGACTCTAGTTCAAATACAAATTGATATTTTTCTAAGCGGCTTGTTTTATTAGAAAGAGTGTATATTGCCCTTAATGCCCCTATTATGGTTCTCACCTCACCTCACCTCACCGATCGAGTCACCTCACCAATCCAAGTCGTGTGAGTTAGATTTTTGTATTATGGTGCTCGCTTTTATTTTGGTGAGATATGTTTGTTTATTATGACAATTTTCATTAGTCGTTAAGTTGGAAATTTGTATTTTTTGGCTTTTTGGACATACATTTTTCACAATATTGACTTTTCGTGTGATTTTCAATAGAAATTCTTATTTTATGCCTAGAAATATTTTTTTATTGTGCATTAATTTTATATAATGAAATTCTATATAAAAATTATTATGAAAAAAATCTCCGTTTTTTGCTATCCATCTTGATTAGTTACGTTTTCGATTTTTGCTATCCATCTTGAAAAATTACTATGAACTCACCAATATATTGTTGGTGAGTATATTTGACACTAGAGTCACCTCACCGCAACAAGTATAATATCAAATATTTCAAAATGGTGAGTTCAATTCACCATTATGAAGTATTTCTCGGTGAGTTGAGGTGAGGTGAGTACCATAATAGGGGCATAAGTAGCGATTGCTGTGAGGCAAGTTGCGCCGGCCTGTTGAAACCAAATGGTGTGTGTGTGTCTCCTGTTCAATTCTAGGTAACGAAAAATTCCTTTATCATGGCTCGGTAACGCTTCCCATTGATTGTAAGGGCGGCTCCTTGCTTAGTTTCGATAAGATGATGAACCAAGATGGCCTTGTGGATGGTTATTTTGCTTCAGCTTTAGGCAAAATTTTCATCACAAAATTGTGTGAAATATTCAATTCTTGAGCACGATGGCGAATTGATGTTTTTGGATACTCAGACATATTATGTAACGGCTACTTGGTAGGGGTTGATGGAGAAACGTTGATAACGAGCGCTAACGCGGGTTTGATCCAGCACTCTTCGTTCTCCTACCCGGTCTCGATCCCAAAATTCCATTTCCACCTTGAGGACTCGTCTGTCGACAAATAAATAAAGTTGCAATTGTACCAATGTGTTGTTGTTGGAGATTGCAATTACATGGATGCAATTTTGTTTATAGTCCGACCATAAAACAATAAAATTGTAAATTTTTATTTCTTTAATTCTATGATCGTAAAACCAAATGAGCGCACATCATAAATGCAAACGTTGTGCAGCATGCATTCAGGCGAGAAAAATAGTTGAAATGTCAAAGGGCTTTCCACGATCATCAAAGGAGGGTGAGATGACGTTGAGAAGGTGTTTCGGACATGGAAGATGGAGTTTTCGGACTTGGGTGAACAGCAGGGCGATAACACGGAAATGTGAAATTTTGGGTGTGGAAAGAAAAGACGGAAAAGAAGAGATGATGGGATGACAGTCAAAATTTGACCACCAAGTCGGGCGGATCGGAATAATTCAAAATTAATATAAGAAACATAGAATGACAGCGCGATAATCTTGTTGCATTCCATAAATAAAATTTAAGAGTTTGATGCCGATCGAGTGATCGTTAAGTTTGTGAAACAATAAAATAATAAATCTGTACAATTGTTGTATAAACTGTTCAATAGTACTTAAGAGTTTTTTTTATGTAAAACTAAACAGATGTTCAGGTGATTCAAATGGGACACAGTTTTTTTTGTTTGCATATGTGTTAAATAAAATAAATTTTGATTAAATTCCATGTGACTGATATTTATTGTATTGTTGGTGCAATTTATGGTGATCAATGTGATATTGTCTGACGTATTGTGTCCTTAATTTATTCCGTGTGTTGTGCATTGGGCGAATTCACTTGCGAGTTGCTGCGGTGTTCGAGTGATCGCGTTTCTTTTGTATTGGGTATTCTGTGGTATAACCTCGCCCGTGTCGCCGTGAGCATAGCAGGGCTAAAACGTGCAGGTAGACTGGCGCCCAACCACTGTTTTAAAACGGTTAATTTACTTTTGTCTATACCCATACCCCGATATTTTGAGAGCACGTTACAATTCCGAGTAATAACTGCAATGTTCTCTGCTGTGGCACTGTAAATGCCCGTGTTCGTGTTGGTTTATCCAAAAACAATCCAGTTTCACGAACTCGCTCCACAAATGTATCCACAAATTACCTTGTAGCATTTCATTTCTACACTGAGAAAAATTTTGCTTTGTAAAATTAAAAAACGAAGTTTTTAATTTCTCAAAGTTATAAATTTTTTTGAATTTCAAAAGTATTTTTTTGAAATTAAATGAAATTTTTGCAAACTAATAAAAAGCTTTTTTATTTTAAAAACATGTTTTGTAAAATTAATTATAAAATACTTTTTAAATTTAAAAAGTTTATTTATTTAAACATAATAATTTATTTCAAAAGAAGTGTTCTAGCATTTAAAAACAATTTTTTTGATAATAATGACAACTTATAAAAATGTTTATATTTATTGTTTTGCCAGAAATCCCGTAGTTTTATTTTTCAATTCGTCTATATTTTATTTTTTATTTTAAAATGTTTTCTGCTATTTATATAATTCGCCAAATTGATATGTTCTTGTGTTATACTAAAGGTATAGAGGAGAGCAACTTTTTATAAGTACGAAACCAAACTACCAAGACAACTTGAGGAGATACTCGTTATATAGGTGTCGATTATCATGGTCGTTGTCATACGTAGGTGTCGATTATCATGATAGGTGTCGATTATCATGGTCGTTGTCATACAGATTGACGCAAATGGAAGAATTTCCTACGGTTGTGTGTAATTAATTCGAGAGTGCTGAAATAGACCAATATACGGAACAATCACAATACACCATTACAATTGATAAAAAACCAAAGTAAAATATAAAAAAAATCGTGAATTCGAAAAGTTAATTGTTAAAATAGAATATATTTAGATGGAAATGTGAAAGAATCAAAATTTCGTACGCTACGCAGTAATTCGCTAGTAGTACAACTACATGGTATTGCTCTATATATATAGACAATATTTCAATGTAATAAACAACATCAGTCGTCGCGACCTGATGAGAAGACTGATTTTTTCAAATCATTAGCCTCATCTGTTCGAAACTGATTGTTGTGATTCTTACACATTAGCCATCTATAAGTCAAAAATTTAAAAATATTAATACTTCGTCCCACCTCCCTTATTCTATTATAAAGATTTTGGAACACATTGGGACTGACTTCATCCCAGCATTGCTTGACACACTGCTTCAGATCATTTACTGACCAAAATTGACGTCCATTTGCATACACCTTTGCAGCCAGTATGCACCAAAGATTCTCAATGGGATTGCAGTCTGGGCTACATGCTGGCCACTCTAGTATTGGAATATTTCTGCACTCAAACCAATCTTTAGATGCCTGTGAAACGTCGATCACAACGTTGCCCTGTTGAAATATGAACTCACTATCAATATGATCATTAATAAATGAAATAAAACATCTTCCAGCAACTCACCATATTTTTTTGAATCAATTCTGGGAGCTATCCAGCAAATGGGTGTCTTAAAATTTCCTGAGAACGCTCCCCAAACCATTAAAGTCCCACCACCAAAAATTTTCTTTGACCGAACGATAGTGTGATTGCGTAGATCATGTTAATAACAACAGTAGCAGTCTGGTCCGTCTAAATTAATTTTTCTTTCATCGGAAAAAATCACTTGGCCCCATTCTTTTGTCCAATGCATGTATTGTTGGGCAAACTTCAAGCAGCAAACTTCTAGGTTTGATCCATTTAATGATTTCTGTTGTCTTCAGAATCCGTGCTACAGTTGATTTGATTACCGGCAAATCAAGTTTTGCAATTAATTGGCTACAAAATAGTTTGTTTTTGGTCGCTTCTTGTTTAATTTGCCACTTTTGGCATGTAGTGAGCTTTGAATTTCCTCGTGTAGGGTTTTTGATACCATAAGTTTTTGGATTTTTTAAATAATTTCCGATCAATCCCTCAGATCTTTTGATTTACTTGGCCACGAGGCGATTAAGGTAGCCTAATTTCTTCAATATTTCAATTTGCGCTATTTTTTCATTAATCAAACGTTTTCCCATACCCATCTCTGCAAAAGCGTCTTATGTTACATTTTATTTGTGTTATATTTTGAAAGTAAAAACTTACTGAGAGATTGCAGAAATTAAATATTATCAAAAAAAAAATATGTATTTTTGTAACTGCGTATAAAGGTATGCAATACCAAAAATCTACACTCTCACTAAAAACAATACTTGACACTAAAACAATAGTTGTAAATAAACAAAATTTATCCTGTTACTCTCTCACTACTACAACATTTGAATGTATGTATCAGTAGTATTCATAGTTGGAATTGAAATGGAAAAATTAGACTTTTAAGTAAAATAATACAGTGTGTATAAACGACCGCCAACCACTGTTTATAAGTTGTTTTTTAAGGCCTGACTTATCAAATGGCGGGGAATAATATCACAATGGACTTGGAAAATACATATTATTTTTAAGTAAAACAGTCATCAGATTTTTTTATTTTTGAGTGAAACTCATTGCCAATAACAAGAAATCGTGGAGACTGCACCACAATGAAACCATGTAGGAATTGCTACTACGGGTTTAACCCATCAAACGATATTAGACTTGCGCAGTGTGCGCATTTTGTGACCAAAATTCGTTTGCGCAAATACTTCTATTTTTCTGCGAATCTCATTACGGCCAATAACAGGACATCTTAAAATTTGGACCAAAATGCAATAGTATTAAGTCTAAGTTCTGACGAAGAAGCTTAAAGCTACGGTGTACTTTTTTATAAATACAATGTGTCAAACCTGTCACAACATAAACTTAATTATACCAGAATGTGTCCACTATTTTCTTTTTTCTTCAAACAATAGTTTGCTCTTGGACAGCTTGTGCACTCGTCTGCTGCCATTGTCATATCGGATCGATTGACTTATATAAACGCTTACCTTCAAATCACTGTTCAGAAAAGTGGTCTTTATGCCATTTTGCTACATGAGATTGTAATCTGTTTTGATGCCACCATCGCCAGAATTGCTTGAGTCGACGTAAATATAACCTTAATTCTGTGTGAAGCCGCACACTACGAATCGTGTTTTGCATCTATCAATGCTTCCGCATCTGGATTTTTAGTTTGTAGGCCCAAATATTATCAATCACCTTTTGATTTTGGGTGGATTGACCATGTTCCACGTACGATTTTTAATGAGTGAATCGTACTCCTCGTGCATTGCCTGCTTCTACGGCTTGTGATCATCTGATCGTATGTCCTTGTTTCTTCGCTGATTGGAAACATGGCAACGTGGTCTGCCAATGCATAATACGTTAATCGCCGCGCCTCCGTAATGTTGTTTCGATCGCGCAACTGTCGTTCAATGATATTCCTCTTATTCAGATCTCATATTGCACCACGTTACGATAGGTTGCGCCGAAGTTGTCAGCATCGTTCAATTTTGACTCATTATCGGTCATGTTTGCGTTTTTCTTCAAGAAGAAAAATCACGTCACCAGCTATCTCAATTTTGTTTCGCTCCGGATTTCACACTCGATACGATTTCGAATGATTATCATATCCGACGAAATGCTTTCGGATCTAGTTTTTGGCATTTTTACTTTGCAATGTACATAAACATGCGTTTTCCACCTTTTTACTGTTTCATAATTCTTACGGTGATTTTTCACGTATTGTGCTCATTCCTATTCGATTCCATACTTGCACTACAAAATTGCTAGCCTCCGCACAGAGTTTGTAGTGTGATCATCACGTTCTACACAGCTCTTCAGCTGTGGCATGCACGGTCCACTTCGCTGATGCTCAATACTTATCTCATTGAAAAACTTTTCATATTCCGCATTGATGAATTCCATCCCGTTGTCTGATCGAAAACTCCACCTTGTGTCCGTTCTCTTGCTGCACTCGCAACACCGTGAATTTGGTCTGTGCCAACCTCCAACTTTTGCTACATAATATAACATAACGGTTGAGAAAAATCGTCTTTCAAAAGCAAAAACTCAAACCGCCAATCGAATTCGTTTGCATTGGCCCACAAATGTCCGCATGAATAATTTTCTCACATTCCTTTGACTTTACTAAAACATCTCAGCGGAATAAAATATTAAAAGTGATCCTTAGAATGACAAATTGATGATCCCCGAACTAAAGGAACTCGGAATATGAAATCTTGAATTTAACAATATTCCGTCTTTCTGCCATTTCTTAACGAATTACGATGATATTTGGATAGTAGTACTGGTTCATTCCAGCCACTCATTCACCCGGAATTGACGTGGCCAAATTATATGAACTACGCTACAAATTACTGCCGCATCCACCGTACTCGCCCAACCTAGCTCCCAACAATTTATGTTCCCTAACATGAAAACATGGCTTGGAGAAAAAAATTCAGCTCAAACGAGGAGGTTATCGCCGAGACAAGCACATTCTGAAGAGTTTGAGAAATCGTATTTTTGAAGGAGTTAAAGGAAATTACTTTGAAAAATGAAACGTTTTGATTCCTAACACGGGTGCTTATTGGTACTTATTGATCGACCTTCGTACACTTGACGAAAAATTATTTATTAAGCATAGGTCCTAATTTAAAAATATAACTTTTGATAAGTTCTCCCAAACTAGTGAGTTTCATAGTCATTCAAAATCAACACTAGAAATGTGAAACTGCCATTCAAATTCAAGTAATATTGAAAATTTACCGAAAACCAGCAATAACGGCGAATGATAGCATTTGAAAATTTTTCAAAACTATGATTTTTATGGTAAGAACTGAACCGAGAAACATTTTGAAAGGAAGCATTGTATGGGGAGAATTATTGGTAAATTCTGTGAGGAACCTGTGATATAAATTGTTTACTTTGAAGGCAAATTTAGGTCAGGGCTGCGCCTACCATATGTACAGTATGTGCAACGGCACACGGACGGCCGCCAAGCGGCCTGCTGATAGTTATTAAAAAATTAAAAATATTGAGTGGCCGCAAACTTATTACATCATTATTTATAAAATAGTAGACGGAACAGATTCTCAAAAATTGGGCCAAATATAAGCAAAAACGAAAAGAAAAACAAAAAAGCGGATAACAGATTTTAATTTAAATATTTGTGACATGCGTGGATAGGGGTGTAACAAGGGAGCAAACATGCGAGGCAATCATATGGGCTGCAGAAAAAGATCCTGAATATCAACCAAAGGGCATTCTTTCTATCGTGTTCGGCACATAGTTTGAATCTGGTTGTTAACGATTCTGCAAGCATATCGCATGAAACAGTTTTATTTTTCAATGTGGTACAGGAACTATATGTATTTTTCTCTAGATCAACAAAAAGATAGGCTATATTAGAAAAATATTTATCTGGTTTCAGCTTGAAACCTCTAAGTGACACAAGGTCGACTAGGAGAATCGACGCAATTAAACCTTTACGATATCAAAATACTGAAATTTATGATGCTCTACTGGAAATGTCAAATGACAAGACACAAGATTTCAAAGCTTCTCACGTAGCACACTGTTTACTCTCAAAATTGGAAAATTGTGAATTTTTATGTACTGTGGTATACTATTAGTAAAATGATGGAAAACCCAAAGTCAAACATACAGACAAGCATCCAACCCTGAATAATTTATTAGAATATTTTTCTACAAAATGCAGTGATGAAGGATTTACGAAAGTACTCATTGTTGCTAATGAACTCGCCAGTGAGTTGGAAGTAGAGCCTAATTTTACGAAAACCGAAAAGTTTCCATTATAAAAGCAGAGATGAGCTCTGAGAAGAAGAAAGATGAATTTTAGATCCAGCTACAAAATATAAAACTAATTTTTATTTTAGTATATTGGATCAAACTATATCAACGAGTATAACAATATTTTTGGTTTTTTATATAATTTTAATGAGTTAACTGATTAATCGTTATTAACATATTGCACAGTTTTACATATTAAACTTTCGCATTCAGAAAGAAATGAATCGGATATCGATGGAGTAGGCATATTTGAGGAAATGAAATGCATTAAAATTTATCTAATGTCTCAAGAAAATATTAAACCGCAAAGTATGTTAGAATATATAAGTTAACACGTGACACAACTGGGTTCACACGGTTACAAAAATATCAGGTTGCCTTAGTTGCAATATTATCATAAGCGCATGTTAACACCATTTCCGCAATAATGCTGAACGCGCATATTGTAATAAGTTAGTTTGTAAGTTATTGGCAACAGTAAAATCAGTTGTAATCTAGATTCTAAAATATTAAGTTGTTAAAATTATAAGTAACATTGTGTATTAAAAGTTCTAAATAATTAAATTAAATAAATAAATAAAAAGAAAAGAAATAAAAATCAAAAATTGATTTTTTTTAATAATTTAATACAACAAAATATTAAGTGGCGCCGAAACAGGGACCCTTGAAAAAAGTCTAGTGTAAAAGTGTTAGCCGTATTTAACCATAAATACGAGTTAAACTAAGTGTAAGAACATTAATGCGGTGTAATATTTAAACATAATAGTATCGCTAATTGTTAAAGATATTTAACCAATAATATCGGTATCACATAAGTAAAATTGTGAAGTAAATTGTGAAGTGCACTTAACTCTAACACTATTAATATTTAACCAGAATATTAAATATCAATGTTTAACCATAGCATTTTGTGAAGCCAAATCGAGTAAAAATCAGTGGTGGGAAAAGAAGCCCCCCCAGTAACGAGATACGTAAAAAGGCGTTGAATTATATTGAAGAGGATCAAGTACAACCAGGACGGAACCCACTCAAACTAAATCAACAGCGGCCCATCCATTTACGACGAGGCAAAAAGTTCAACTAGATGACAAGGGTACAAAACAGATGACAACTCCAGAAGTTAATCATACTTCTGTCAATTTTAATGTAAGTTTATAAAGATTAATTTTTATATAGTTTGTGAACATTTGAACAATAAATTAAAGAAAGAATTAAATTTTATTAAGTAAATTGACTATATCATATCAAAATACAGATTTAGAAGAAAATTATTAATTTAAAAGAAAAAGGAAAAAAATAAGTAAAATTAACAAAAATTAAAATTTTCGATATCGAGACTTGAAGGAAAAATTATTATTTTAGACTTTCTGATTTTATGAAACAAATAAAAACTAAAAAGTAAAGTTAAAATTCTTAGCAACAAAAATTAAAAGAAAATCATTATCATAAATATAACCTTGAATAATTCAAGCAGGAAAATTAAAGAATCTATAACTTATCTAACAAAATTTAGAATAATTAAGTAGTAATTAAGAAATTTATCTAGGAAATTAACGTGAAATTATTTTTGATTGGTGATTAGTGGAAAAACAAATTTTTTATATAACAGAATATTTCGCTATATTTTAAATATAATTCTAAATTAATTGGTGATAGTTAAGGGAATATATTGCCTAATTGAATTTTAACAAATATTTCGAATATTAGCAAAATGGTTAATGAAACAATTATCAAACCCTCAGTACTCGGAGCGTGCGGAGGTGCAACCGACACCACGAGTAATAATTCAATAGACCTATCACAACTAACTAATATTATATCGGAAATCATAGCAAAACAGACGAGAAAAAATAATAATCACAATAACAGTAACAGTAATGACCAGACGATAGACGACAAATACCGAGAGAATCTTAAAGATCTAGACAAAATACCAGACGTAGTGAAATGTTTAAGGGAATTCTCCGGTTTGCCAGGAGAATTTAGTTCGTGGAAAAAGAGCGTAGATAGAGTCCTACACGTGTATGAGCACTTGCAAGGCACTCCTAAATACTATGGCATATTGAGTGTCATACGCAATAAGATTGTAGGTCACGCGGACGTGGCACTAGAATCATATAACACCCCTCTCAGTTGGCAAAAAATTGCTAAGTGCTTAACTCTGCATTATGCAGACAAAAGGGATCTAGGCACCCTTGAATATCAAATGATG
Source organism: Nephrotoma appendiculata (assembly GCA_947310385.1). Classification (NCBI taxonomy): domain Eukaryota; kingdom Metazoa; phylum Arthropoda; class Insecta; order Diptera; family Tipulidae; genus Nephrotoma; species Nephrotoma appendiculata. The sequence goes on along the minus strand of OX371223.1, from coordinate 243,756,486 downwards.
ACCCTAATACAGGGCAACCTAACAATACCAGAATTTTACCAAAAGGTCTACCAGCATTTGTCTCTAATATTAAATAAATTGTCCTGCATAGATATGGGGCAAGAATCCCTAAATAACCTAACTGAAACATATCGAGATAAAGCACTCGATACTTTTGTCAGAGGCTTGAAGGGAGATTTACCACGACTATTAAGTGTTCGTGAGCCTAGCGATCTACCCCAAGCGTTACAGCTATGCCTGAAGCTGCAAAATATGGATTTCAGAGCACAATATGCTAACCATAGTGCACATAGCACACAACGTAAACCACCTCCCTTCATTCGAAGGAACCACATGCCTATGCCTTCCAGTGAAATGCAACCTTTCTTTCCACAATTACTTCACAACCCTCAAAATTCACCAAGAATATTTCAACCTACTCGACCCCAATTTGGGTACCAAAATCCACAATTTCCAAAATTCCCACAACAGCCTTTTAAACCGCAATTCGGATATCCAACTTATCCACCTGGATACCCACCAAAACCTCAACCAAGACCCGCACCAATGTCAGTAGATGGTAGTGGTCAATCGAAGCAGGTTAATTACATGAATAGGCCACAAGACAACCGATACCCCATGAAAAGACCCTATGTCCATCAAACTAACCAATCACAACAAATCCATAGACCGAATAAATTCCAAAGAGTTTATCATATAGAACAGGTTCACGACGAACCAAATTTTCAACAATATGAAGAACAAATATCAGAATATGATGCACAATATGAACAGACTCTTTTAGAATACACAGATACACAAGACAATCCAGAATTAACTAATGACGAAAATATCGGCGGATACCCCGAAGAAGAGGGCGAAATTGAGCAATTAGATGACATCAATTTTTTAGCCTAAGGAGCTCTTCTCTACCTTATATGGAACACGTGGGGAGGAGCGGGAGAATATTTAAATTTCTAATAGATACAGGGTCGAATAAAAATTATATTCAACCACGGTACGTGCGAAATCCTCTACAAAATATTAAACCTTTCACAGCAAACTCCGTAGCAGGTAGCATCAAAGTCACACACCATGCCCTGATAGACCTATTTGGTCCGGAGAAAAAACTAAAATTCTTTCTACTACCCAGCCTCAAGTCATTTGATGGCATCATCGGGAACGACAGTTTGAAACAATTCGGTGCGACAATACACACCAAGGAAGGGTTTATGACAATTGATCCAAATTTAGAAATACCACTAAAACAACATATCTCTGATTCTGTAAACAACATAAGTCTTAGAGTTAGCCACCTAAATTCCGACCAAAGATATAAACTAGATAAAATCATAAATAACTGCCCAAATCTGTTCTCAGATCCGGATGAGAAGTTAACTTTCGTAACATCCGTAAAGGGAGAAATCCGTACGAATAGCTCGGAACCAATCTACTCCCGACCTTATCCATATCCCATATGCCTCAAAGAAGAGGTAGAGAAACAAATCGGACAATTACTTTCGGATGGCATCATCAGGCCTTCCAAATCTCCCTACAATTCTCCGGTATGGATTGTTCCAAAAAAAGAAGATGCGTCAGGAGAAAAGAAATATAGACTGGTTATAGATTATCGAAAGCTAAACACAGTTACAATAGCAGATAAATATCCAATACCCGAGATAAACAACATCCTAATGAACTTAGGTGAAAACAGGTTCTTCACAATTGTCGATCTTAAAAGTGGATTTCATCAAATTCCACTAAAAGAATCAGATATTGAAAAGACTGCTTTTTCCGTCAATCATGGAAAGTACGAATTCACTCGTCTTCCTTTCGGGCTCAAAAACGCTCCGTCTATATTCCAACGTACTCTTGATGATATTTTAAGAGAACACATAGGAAAGCGTTGTTTTGTTTATATTGATGATATTATTATATTCGGAAAAACCGAAAAAGAACATTTTGAGAATCTCGAGTTAATATTCAGAACTTTGGAAATTTCTAATCTAAAAATTCAGTTAGACAAATGCGAATTTTTGAAAGATGAAGTAGAATTCTTGGGATTCACTATATCGAAAGATGGCATAAAGACAAATCAAAAGAAAACAAGGGCAATAATGGACTTCCCAGTACCTAAAACGGTAAAAGAACTAAGATCTTTCCTCGGAATGGCCGGTTTCTACCGACGATTCATTCGAGATTACGCCAAATTAGCGAAGCCTCTGACCTCGCTTTTAAGAGGGGAGGATGGACATGTGTCCAAAGTAATTTCAAAGACAAAGGCAATTACGTTAAACAATGAAGCAATAACGGCACTCGAAAAAATTAAAAATTCACTTACCTCTAACGAAGTTATGCTTCAGTTCCCAGACTTCAAAAAAGAATTCGAGTTAACTACCGATGCGTCTAACTTCGCACTAGGTGCAGTATTGGCCCAAGATGGCAAGCCAATTACATTTCTCTCAAGAACTCTCGACAAAACAGAAGAAAATTACGCGGCAAATGAAAAAGAAATGCTCGCGATAATTTGGGCATTAACTACGCTACGAAATTTCCTGTACGGAGCAAGAAAAGTGAAAATATATACAGACCATCAACCTTTAACTTATGCCCTTAGTAATAAAAACAACAACTCGAAGATGAAACGATGGAAAGCCATCCTTGAAGAGTACGATCACGAGTTAAAATATAAACCAGGAAAAATGAACATTGTAGCGGATGCGTTATCCCGAAACCCCGTGCCTGAAATAAATGTGCTATCAACAGCGCATAGTGATGATAGCTCATCACACAACTTAATCCCAACAGTTGATGCTCCAGTGAACGTTTTCAGGAATCAACTTATCCTAAAAATCGGTGAAGAGAATTCATACCAACTAATAAATCCATTCAATGGATATTCGAGACACGTAATCATTAAACCTCACTTCGCTGAGCCAGACATCATAAATATTTTCAAACGGTACTTAAATCCTAACACCATCAACGGACTAAAAACGACCGAACCGATAATGGGAAAAATCCAAGAAATATTTCCGGTACATTTTCGAGATTATAAAGTACGATTCTCACGAAGGTTAGTGCAAGACATAACGGATGAGAATGCACAAGAAGAAAAGATTCTATCCGTTCACCACCGTGCCCATCGTAACGCGGAAGAAAACAGAAACCATATTATAGAAAACTTTTACTTCCCAAAGATGAGTAGGAAAATTAGAGTTCTGGTTAGACGATGCTCTGTATGTAAAGAAAACAAGTATGATAGGCACCCCAACAAACAAATAATAAACCCCACACCTATTCCAAATTACCCAGGACATACGTTGCACATTGATATCTACTCTACAGAAAACAAATTAGTGTTAACATCCATTGATAAACTCACCAAATTTGCTGTCTGTAAACCATTAAAATCTAGGGCGATTGAGGACATCAAACAACCTCTTAGAGATATCCTGTTTTTCTTCAGTGTCCCTGAAATCGTGGTAATTGATAACGAACCTTCCCTCAGTTCGATCACTATAACATCAATGATGGAAGATGCTCTTAAAATCAAAGTATTTAAAGTTCCACCGTATAAAAGTGAGGTGAATGGTCAAGTCGAAAGATTTCATTCAACCCTCTCGGAGATAATGAGATGTCTCAAAGCTGATAGGGTGGAACGATCATTCGAGGAATTGCTTGAACGGTCCGTTAACGAGTATAACCACTCAATACACTCAACCACCAACAAGAAACCAGTGGAGTTGTTTTATGGAAGAATTCCTAATATCAGCCCTGAGGAATTCGAACAAGCTCGCATCAGCAATATAAAGAAAATTAAAGACAAGCAAGAGCAGGACTTGCAATATCACAATAAAAAACGCAAGCCTATAAAAACCTATCAGGTAGGCCAAACGGTTTACATAAAACAAAACGTAAGGTTAGGGTCCAAGTTAACGGCGAGATATAAACCCGAGATAGTCAAGGAAAACGGAAATACTACAATACTAACGGAATCAGGGAAGGTAGTCCATAAAAGCAATATTAAATCGTAGACCCATTTTAATTACAGATACACCAGAAACAACGTGTTAGCGGAAGTGCAATTACTAGACTATACTAACTCTCAACTCATCTCTATCGGTACCGGCAGGGCAAAAATTCAGGAAGAAAATTTCAAACTGATTCATGTGATTGAACTAGACAACCACCAAAACTTTATAGACAGAATACGTACGATATTAAATGTAGAAATTACAAGCGAACATTCCCTATACCCCTACTTGAATTACGAACTTTCACAACTACAGACATTGTTAGACAATATAAAGACGCACAAGAGTAAACGATCACTAGATTTCATTGGAAGTACCTGGAAATGGATTGCGGGAAACCCCGATCATGAAGATTTCGAAGTGATTAAAAGCAAAATTAATAATGTACTAGAAAACAATAACAAACAGGTCATAATAAACCAACTATACAATGAACGAATTAACAATATCACGAAAATGGCTAATATGATCACTAACATGATCCGCAAGGAAAATAAATTATCTGATCAATTAGCACTCAATATTCAATACAAGTTAAGATTAATAAAAGAAGAAATAATAAATATTAAATATGCTATTCATTGGGCTAAGGCCGGTATCATAAATTCTCTTATTCTATCAAATTCCGAAATCAAACTAGCTATAAACACAATAGAAAAACAAAATTTACCATACTCTACTCCAGAGGAAGCATTAGATTTTGCTAATATTAAAATTATCAGTAATAAACTTTGCTTATTGTATATTGTCTATATTCCTTTAACTACTTTAGAATTATATGATGAACTATTACTAAAACCTGTTAAGAAAAATAATAGAATTACAGAAATAGAATATAAAAAAATTATTAAAAATCAAGATAAAGTCTATAGTATCGTTAACAATTGTAAAACAGTTAACTATTTGTCAATCTGTAATCGCAAAAGTATTTTAGATATGAGTAATTCCTCTTGTCTACCAAACCTGCTTAAAAGCCGACCCGCAAAATGTCATCAAACCAACAATCAACATATAGCAACAGTGGATGAAATATCTGATGGTCTAATATTGCTCAACCAATTCGACGGTGACATAACCATAAACAACGAAACGCAGTATCTCAATGGCACATATTTAGTAAAATTCAGCAACACTACAATATCTATTGGAAATAAATTATTCATCGCAAGGGAAAAATCAACAGTACAAGTACTTCCAGCGATTCTACAACCAACACCACAGGAAAACGATTATAAAGAAGTCCTTTCATTACAAATGATGAAAGCCATACATATTAACAACACAAATAATATCGAACTTCTGAAAGAAGAAAAGTTCATCGAACAAATCTCAAGCTACAGTATTTTTTCGTTGATAATTATTGTCCTTATTGTTTTCATAGTTATAAAAGGAAGACAAAGTAAAACACTGCGAATCATCAATACAACAACAAATGTCACAAGTTCAGACGTGGAAGAACAAAATCCAGACAAAGATATGACCGAAACTAAAGAACATACGGGAAAACCTGAGAGCCAGAATAAAGTCCAATTTAGAGAATTAGTAAATCCAGTGCCACTACATATAAAAAGAAAATTCTACGAAACTCCATTTTTTTGATCAGTTGAGACACCTGATTTTAAGGGGGAAGAGTTAACACGTGACACAACTGGGTTCACACGGTTACAAAAATATCAGGTTGCCTTAGTTGCAATATTATCATAAGCGCATGTTAACACCATTTCCGCAATAATGCTGAACGCACATATTGTAATAAGTTAGTTTGTAAGTTATTGGCAACAGTAAAATCAGTTGTAATCTAGATTCTAAAATATTAAGTTGTTAAAATTATAAGTAACATTGTGTATTAAAAGTTCTAAATAATTAAATTAAATAAATAAATAAAAAGAAAAGAAATAAAAATCAAAAATTGATTTTTTTTAATAATTTAATACAACAAAATATTAAGTTATACACTACATTAGGGACTATATTGACACTACCAGTTTCGGTTGCATCAGGGGAACGATCTTTCTCAAAACTTAAAATTATACAAAAATTATATGAGTACAACAATGCTACAAGATTGTCTACAAAATTTGTCAATTATATCGATTGAAAGTGAAATGCTGGATGTTAGATGCTATGAAGAATGAAATATTCTCATCAAAATTTACGAACTTAATCAATAAAAGTTTATATGAAGGTAAAGTCCCCAGATCATGGAAAATATCAACGGTTATTCCAATTCCAAAAACTTCTAAACCAACAAGCCAACAACACCAGAAGAACTACGATCGATAAATATCCTACCAACCTTCGAAGCTGTGTTAGAACGAGTAGTTAAAACCCAATTAATAAACCACATTACCAACAATAATATACTAGTCGACCAACAATCTGGATTTCGCGAACACCATTCATGTGAAACTGCATTAAACTTAAAGTTAGATAATTGGGAATCTGAAATAGATGACAATAAAATAGTAGTAGCAGTGTTCCTGGATTTTAAACGAGCTTTTGAAACAATCGATTGACAAATTTTACTAAAAAAATTAAGTAAATATGGAATACAAGGCCGCCTCGGTGGCAAAGTGGTCAGCGACCGGAGGTCCCGGGTTCGATTCCCGGTGGTGACAAGGAAAAAAAATTCACGGCTGGTTTATGATCAATGAACTAATCATTCATTATCCGAAATGAAAATATAATTATGAAACCACATTTGAGGCGGCCAAATTCCTTGATGTGATATAGTACCAGAGTTTATAAATAAAATAAATAAAATAAATAAAATAAATAAAATAAATAAAATAAATAAAATAAATAAAATAAATAAAATAAATAAAATAAATAAAATAAATAAAATAAATAAAATAAATAAAATAAATAAAATAAATAAAATAAATAAAATAAATAAAATAAATAAAATAAATAAAATAAATAAAATAAATAAAATAAATAAAATAAATAAAATAAATAAAATAAATAAAATAAATAAAATAAATAAAATAAATAAAATAAATAAAATAAATAAAATAAATAAAATAAATAAAATAAATAAAATAAATAAAATAAATAAAATAAATAAAATAAATAAAATAAATAAAATAAATAAAATAAATAAAATAAATAAAATAAATAAAATAAATAAAATAAATAAAATAAATAAAATAAATAAAATAAATAAAATAAATAAAATAAATAAAATAAATAAAATAAATAAAATAAACAAAATAAATAAAATAAATAAAATAAATAAAATAAATAAAATAAATAAAATAAATAAAATAAATAAAATAAATAAAATAAATAAAATAAATAAAATAAATAAAATAAATAAAATAAATAAAATAAATAAAATAAATAAAATAAATAAAATAAATAAAATAAATAAAATAAATAAAATAAATAAAATAAATAAAATAAATAATATTGATAACCGTGAATTTATTTCAGAGTTTTTGAAAAATAAATGAATTTACCGAAAAATTTACTTAAAATTGACTTTTACCCGACTATTGGCCCGCAGCCTTAGCATTTTATTTTATGTAAGCTTGCTTAGAATTTAGTCTCATAACACTTAAAACGAAGTGGATATATAAGGTAGGATTAAGTGATTAACAAAAAAATAAAGTTTGTTTTTAATATACAAACTTTATTTTTCTGGTCTGAAATAAATTCCCATAATTGACATTATGCGATTAGTATTATTTATTTTTCGTGATTGAAAATTTTTGATTAGTATACATGAAAAATATTTTTTTGGTGGGCGACTACATCTCACCTGGCACACAGGCGGCCGAGAAGATAGGCGCGGCCCTGCTTTAGGTAAACTCCAAATGAAAATCACACACGTTATGAAAAACTTTGAAGCAAGGAGATATGGATTTATATAATAAAGTTTTTGCTGTTACACGTATCTTTCAAAATTAAGAAACACCTAGAATAATTTACATATGCCAGTGCATAAACCTTATTTTAATTAAGGTACATACACACACACATAAACATCTAATTTAAGGGTACGTGTAGCATAAATTGGCGATGCTAAAATATTGCCAACCATTCTCACAGATGCTATCAAAGTATAAATATTTCATCGCACATTAAATTTTCATTAAGTACAAAAGTAATGTTCGAGTGCGTATGTAATATGTATACTCGTATATAAGAGGGGCAGGTAAATCAACATAAGAAGGTAGAAGATTTTTTTTTTTTTTGTATATTTCGTAAATTATGTAATAAAAAAGTTTTTCTTTATTATCCTATATAGATTAATATTAAGATTTTTTTAAAGAGATTTTAACTTTTTTGCGTCTGCCAACACTTTAACCGGTGGTGATGCCGCACATGTAATATGGCATTGCATATAACACTGAAGTTTATCCGTATACAGTGTTGAGCACTTTTTATTATATTTTGGCTTGGTTATATTCGGTAAAACGATTAAATTCCACTCGTATATTATTTGATTTTAAATTTTATGTTGTTGTTAAAAGTAAACCCCCCGAAAAGCACCCAAATCCTTGATGTAATCGATAAAAAAAGTTTTTTGTAATATTTGCCTGGGTTTTTGTTACGAGCAAAGTATAATATCGATCTAAATTTGTGTTTTATATGTATCTAAAATCAAGGGCCCGGCCTTCGTACATAAATGAGTTAATTGCGATAACCTTTCCAAGATATTCGATCATAACATTACGGTTTATGAATACCTATTCGCCATTCCGGAACTCATATACATATTTTACCACATGAATAGTAAAAATTACCGCATGGCTCTTGGTCTCGATATATATTTTACATAATAATGGATTTCTGGTATATCAAATTAGTTTTAACACGAATATTATAAGTTCTGCATATTTTTCAAAATCCATAAAAATAAAAATTAGAATATTGTAATTTGCCGGGAATTATATAAGAAGCGCGTGTTCGCCACAGGTATACGCGGAGAGGTTAGAAAAAGTTATTATTTGTTTACAAATTGAATTTAATTTTGTTGTAGAAAATTTATTTTCTATTTTTTATTTGATTTTAAATATTTTTTTACAAATTTCCCAATTTTCATTGCTCTGTTCATCGTATTTCCTTTTCTACTATGTACTTTTACTTATATAGAGTAGTAATGTAATAATGTTGATGTTGTTGTCATTATTCGTTGCTTTGTACATTCGAATTCTTATTTAATCTTATTTATTTCTTTTTTATTTTAAATGACAAAAAAATACCAAATTTAAATAAAAGAAAATTAAGTTGAACCGAAAAAAAGGAAAATAGGAAATTTTCTCTACGGTGTGTCGTACTCGTACCGAATATCATTTTCATTTCTGTGTTGTTATAGATATTTTCCGTTCAAAGCACGTTGATTGTGTTGTATACCGATAGCTCCGCTCGATATACATACGACGTTTTCTGTCAAGAAAGATAATTTTCGAATATATTATGTATGAGAGCATATCGATTTTCTATTTAGTTATATTAAATTAAATTTGTATTTTGCAAATAAAAATCTGATCAATATTAAAATTCATGTTGAACAGAATGTAGTAAAGCAGAAAGTATGGGCACTCGTTCTGTTAAACACGCGTATCCGATATTAAGAAAATTTAGTTTCATTAGATTGTAGTTCGTGCAGAGAATAATTTGAAGATTTGACTTAATAAATATGCGCATCGTTTTCTTGTCTCTATACTGTATCTATTAAACGAGAAGTGCCAGGATTCATCAACTATAGGATTTGCCTAATCTGTCGTCGTGCGTTACGGAAACTTTTCGAAGATTTGACACATTACATAAAAATCACAGGACAATAATTGAGCTCAATAAATTAAATATATAACATAATATAAAATTGGTACCTGAAGTTATAAATATTATCTAGGCAGGCTCAACGGATTCTGGGGTGAGCCAGCTATTGCGAAACCCACTTATATCAAGCACAAGTATCTCTAGATCACTAACTAGACAAATGCTTCCCTCTTCTCAGTAGGAAAATGAAAATGCTGAACTTAGGGAGAACGGAAACCAAGAAAACCACCACGATGTCGCTAGAAAAAAACGGTGATTTAAAGAAATCGATAGAAAACTTAATGAAAATCAATGAACAGCTTTTCAAAGAAGTCCAACTTCTTAAAGTAGAAATTGCTGTAATCAAAAATGACAATCAAGCCAAAGAAAATTCTGTAGCTATGAAACAGATGAAGATGAATTGGCATATGAAACGAGTTTTATACGAAGGCAAATTAAAACTAAAAACTTCAAACCAAAAACAGAAAAACAGAATCATCGCCTGAAGTGGCAAAATCAACACAGAGCGTCAGAAAATCACAACCCAAACGACTTGAACAGTCACCTACGGACCTAGTGAAGGCACATAAGAACGTATCATTGATACCGAAAGAGAGACCACTGTAACCGGTTAAAACACCCAATGTAATAAAACCAAGGGAAAATGCAGGAAAATCAACCAATACATAAAGAAATACCTCCACCCATTAACATACTTAATGTTAGTGAATACAAAACAATTAAAAAAATAGTGAAGTTAGTTTCAAACGATAAATATAAAGTCACTGCACTAAATAATAACGTTTGGAAAGTGAATGCACTTGACCCAGAAGCCTACAGAATGTTATTAAATGCAATCACCGCTCAAAACATCGAATGGTTCACTTATGAAAACAAAGCTGAACAACCAACTAAAGTCATGGCTAGAGGACTACATCATACATGCCCCAACGAAGAAATAATTGACGAACTTCGGAAGAAAGGATTCAAAATTCTAAACGCTGTAAACATATTAAAGAGAATGGTCACTATAAACGCAAACGGTGAACGAGCAACAACCAAAGTTGGCCTCCCCCTTTTCATGCTAACATTTGACAACGCTGAGTGCATTGATAGGGTGTATGGAATCAAAGCGATGCTTAATATGAAAGATTGAAGCATTAAAAAAGAACCCAAGTAGAATGCCACAATGTTACAACTGTCAGGCGTATAACCACACACGCCAATACTGTAATAGAGAGCCCAGATGCGTAAAGTGCGCTGGGAAACATCTAACAAAAAATGCAATAAAAGTAAGAACGAACCAGTGAAATGCATACACAGTGGTAATTATCACCCAGCAAATTACAGAGGCTGCGAGGTAGCGAAAAAGCTGCAGAGACAAGAAGAGAAATCAAACAAGTCAGAGTTCTCAACCTAGGATGCAATCCTACTCAAAACAAATCCCCCTAAATAGCGGCAAAGTAAGAGAAGGCACATCATATGCACAAATGGTTAAGCAGAACGAAAATATCAGGAACGCTCCGAGTTAGGAAACCCGTGTCCTACAAGAAATACTTCAGAAGCTGAACGCTATCAATTTGCATCTGGCTGGGCAGGACCAAAGACTAGAATATATGGGCGAGCTACTGAAATAACAAGAACAGAGACTAGGAACACTAGAAAATTCATCGATGATCCAAAATATAAGAATAATGGATGCGTCAAGTAAAACTAGTAACTCCACTAAAAACATTAATTCTAGTCAAAACAAACTTATCAAGAAAAAATAATAACACACTATTTGAGAATTGCTGCCTGGAATGCAAATGGCCTAGCGCAAGGCATTTCAGAATTAGAAGTATTTTTAAACACAAAAAATTGTATATAAGCCTAATCTCAGAAAGTCATTTTACCAGAACCTCGTATGCCAAAATACGTGGATACCAGTGCTATCAAGCTCTACATCCAGCAGAAAGAGCTAGAGGCGGGACAGCAAACTTTATTAAGGATAATATAAAACATTACGAAGAATTAAAAATAGCGGAGGAAGCCATGCAAGTAGCTACTTTATCTATCGAAACCAAAAATAACAAGAGCTATAGTATATCAGCAATCTACTGTCCACCCAGATATAACCCAAAAAAAGAAAACGACATCAAACTTCTTAAATCGCTTGGCAATAATTTTATTATTGGAGGCGACTTTATTCTGGGGATCAAATAGAACTACCCAAAGGAAGGGAGCTATTTGAAGCAGGCAGGACATTAAAATGTCAGTTTCTCTTCAGTAGAAAGCCAACCTACTGGCCTACGGACCCAAATAAAATACCTGACATTCTGGATTTCTATATATCAAGAGGTATGTCCGAAAACTACTTAGCAGTTGAAAATGAAAAAGGGATATCTTCAGACCATTCTCTAGTTTTAATAACAATAAGTGACACGGTAATAAGGAAGGAAAGCCCTCCAAGACTACCAAATAACAAAATCAACTGGAAATACTTTCGACAGCTAGTCGAAGAAAGCATCAACCTACAGGTTCAGATCTCAAACGCTTATACGATAGAAGAAGAACTAGAAAATCTCATTGAAAGTGTGCAAAAAGCGGTCTGGGAAAATACTCCTGATCAAGAAATATTACAAAAAAGTATATACTGTCCAGTTGAAGTGAGAGAGCTGGTTAACGATAAAATAAGAGCTCGTGAGACTTGGCAGAGAACCAGAGCCCCTGAAGACAAAACAATCCTAAACAACTTGTGCAAAAAACTTAGAATGGTTGATGAATCCTGGGCTCGCACCGAAAAACAAAAAGCTGATCTGTTTGCCGAACACCTAGAAAATACCTTCAAACCACCAACTGGACAAGCGGATAATGAATATCTAACACCTTTAAGCAAAGAAGACGCGGCATCTATGCTACCAGTTACTCTGAAAGAAATCAAACAAGAAGTAAAAAATCTCAAAGATAAAAAATCCTCTGGATACGACTTGACAACGGGGCAAATAATCAAAGCTCTACCAGGAAAAGCACTAAGGAAACTACAGCACATAATCAATGCTATCTTTAGACTATGTTATGTTCCGAGACAGTGGAAACTAGCGGAAATCATAATTATTCCAAAGCCTAATAAATCACTAAATGACAAAACATCGTATAGGCCTATTTCTTTGTTAACAGCAACTGTTTCTTGAGACTGTTTCTCAAGAAGTTAAAGCCAATTATAGAGAGCAGAAACTTTATACCAGAACATCAATTTGGGTTTCGAGAAAGGCACTCAACGATAGAACAGGTACATAGGATTACTGATACAATTGAGGAGGCGCTGGAAAAGAAGGAAATATGTTCAGCAATATTCTTAGACGTAGCCCAAGCATTTGAATACGGTTTGGCACCGTGGTCTAGAATTTAAGCTTCAACGAGATTTGCCAAAACAACATTTTGAATTGCTAAAGTCTTACATCAACGACCGTTACTTCCGGGTGAGACAGGAAGGGGAATACTCTAAACTGAAGAAAATATTGGCAGAGGTTCCACGAGGCAGTGTTCTAGGCCCCGTATTATACCTCCTGTATACAAATGGTCTACCAAACATAGAAGAAGCTAGAATAGGAACGTTTGCTGATTACACATAAAATGCTGTTGATATGGTGAATAACTGGACAAAACAATGGAGAATAACACTTAACGAATCGAAATCAACACACATCAACTTTACAAATAGGAAATTAGAATATATTCCGATTAGACTGAGTTCACAACAAATACCATATTCTGACAATGCTAAGTACCTCGGCATGACGCTAGACTCTAAACTCAGGTGATAAGCGCATGTTAAAAAAAAGGCAGGAACTGAATTTAAAATTCAGGAAATGCACTGGTTTATTGGAAGAAACTCCGAACTGACAATGCACAAGAAACTGCTGTTATATAAACAAATCCTAAAAGTTATCTGAACGTATGGTATTAAGCTTTTTGGGGCTGCGCAAGGAAAACTATATTGAAGATCATTCAAACATTTCAAAATAAAGTACTAAGTAGCATTGTGAATGCTCCTTGGTACATTAGAAACGACAATTTCCATCGAGACTTAAACATGGAAAACGTCACCAAGGGATCATGTACTGCCACTGCAGCAGCATGACAACGAGGAGCTGCGGAACCTACTGAATCGCACCAATGGACTAAAGCGCCTAAAAAGAACAAAGCCTTTAGAATTAGTGGTTCCTTGAGCCGCTTAAATCAAAAGACTGACAGAGCTGGGATGAACCGATAGGTCTCACCCCACAAGAATGGACTATAAACTTATAAAACATTACTAGATAATCCACATGATTAGTTGTAATATTATACAGAAATAAAGATTTCTTCAAAAAAAAAACTATACTGGCAATTCCACGGGAATAGGGAACTGGGAAAAGATTTTACATAGCTTTTATCTATAAATTAGTTTTTTCTGGTCTACTAAGAAAAAAATTTGATTTAAATATTTGTAAATTGGGAATAATTTTTAGAAACCGAAATTATCAGGGAAAGTTATTCCCAATTTTATTTTGTTTTCAAAAAATTGCCACTAGCTTTTTACCTCAGTATGCCAGAAAATAATTATTTAAATAGATTTTATATGTAAATTCTTTCCCCAGTTCCCTATTCCCGGGGAATTACCAGAATAATGCCACAGAAGTATCTAGTGATTTGTGAAATACGGCAAATAGTGTTAAAAGTAAAAACAAAGTCCACTTTAGTTCGCTTGATGAAAGAAAGAAAATATTTCCATTGAGAAGAGCGAGAAATTCGTTCTCAGTAAAACAATAACGAATAAATATTTCGATATAGCAATTAGCAATTTAACTGCAATTGTGATTGTTGCTGTAAAAATAGATCAAGTCAAACTACCACGAATTTTTCTTAAAATAACCAGACCGCCATCTGTTGTGATTTTTGAAAAAATATTAAAACTAAACTTATTAATTTAATTATAAACAAACTAGATATCTCTCCAATATATATAGTTTTTCTAACTTTTCTTTCGACTCGAAGGGATTTCCAAACCGCACTGTAACTCATAAAGTCGATCGAAGTGAGCATGCGTATTTGATTACAGTTTATTGTTTTATATTTAACGGTATCATTCAGTTGATTTTTTTTGTTGTTGCATAAAACAAATATTTTTCGTATAAAAAAATACTTTCGGCTGAAAAATATCGGCTCAGAAATGTCGGCTGTCGCGATGAGTGATGACTTTCGGCGGAAGCATTAATAATTGACATTTCATACTATATTTTTGGCTGAGATAGCAGACACTTTCTGCATTACTTCTCTACGCTGATTTGTCTACTGGTTTTGTATACGTAGTTTTGTCTACATGGTTTTGTTTATATGGTTTTGTCTACGTGGTTTCGGATACGTAGTTTTGTATACATGGCTATATTAACATGGCTTTTACTATATGGTTTGTCTACGCAGATTTGTCTATGGGGTTTTGTCTACATGGTTTTGCCTACGTGGGTTTATTTATGCTGATTTGTCTACGCGGATTTGTCTAGTGGTTTTGTCTACATAGTTTTGTATACGTGGTATTGTCTGTATGGTTTTGTTTACGTGGTTTTGTCTACGCGGATTTGTCTATGCGGATTTGTCTACGCAGAGTTGTCTACGCAAATTTTATCTACGTAAATTTTTGTCTCCTTGTCTACATGGTTTTGCCTATGTAGTTTTATCCAAGCGGATTTGTCTACGTGGTTTTGTCTACATGGTTGTCTACAAGGTTTTGTTTACTTCTACCTTTTGTCAACGTGGTTTATTCTACATGGTTTTGTCAATGTGGTTTTGTGTACGTTTGTTTTCTCAATGTGGTTTGATGACGATTTGTTTACATGGTTTTGTCTACACGGGTGTGTCTACGTGGTTTTGACGACATTGTTTTGTCTACGTGGTTTAGTCTACGAGGATTTGTCTACGTGGTTTTGTCTATACGGGTTTGTCAACATGGTGGTTTTGTTTACATGGTTCTGTCTACGGGGTTTTGTCTACATAGTTTTTTCTATGTGGTTTTGTCTATGAAGTTTTGTCAACGTGTCTTTGTCAACATGGTTTTGTTTGCTTTTGTCTATGTGTCATTTACTACGCGGATTTGTCTATGTGATTTGGCTACGTGAATTTGTCTACGTGGTTTTTTCTATGCCAATTTGTGTACGCGGATTTATCTACGTGGTGGTTTTGCCTATAGGGCCTATAGGGTATACATGGTTTTGTTTAGGTGGTTTTGTCTACAAGGTTTTCTCTACGCAGATTTGTCTACATGGTTTTGTGTGCGCGGATTTGTCTACATGGTTTTGTAAACGTGGTTTTGTCAACGTGGTCTATGCGGTTTTATCTACGTGGTGTTGTCTACACGGATTTGTCTACGCGGATTTGCCTACGCGGAGTTGTCTACGTAGTTTTGTCTACATGGTTTTATCTACGTGAGTTTGTCTAAGCTGATTTGTCTACACGGATCTGTCTAGTGGTTTTGTCTACGCGAATTTGTCTACATGGTTTTTCTACATGGTTTTGTCTAAATGGTTTTGTCTACATAGTTTTGCACACGTGGTTTTGTCTGTATGGTTTTGTTTACGTGGTTTTGTCTACGCAGATTTGTCTACGCGGATTCGTCTACGCCGAGTTGTCTACGCAAATTTTATCTGCGTAAATTTTTGTCTTCTTGTCTGCATGGTTTTGTCGGATACGCGAATTTGTGTACGTGGTGGTTTTACCTACATGGTTTTGTTTAGGTGGTTTTGTCTATATGTTTTTTTCTACGCAGATTTGTCTACATGGTTTTGTCTGCGCGGATTTGTCTACATGCTTTTGTCTACGTGATTTTGTCAACGTGGTCTACGCGGTTTTATCTACGAGGTTTTGTCTACATGGTTTTATCTAAGTGGTTTTGTCTTCATGGTTTTGTCTAACTGCTTTTACCTACGTGGTTTTGTCTACATGGTTTCGTTCACTTCTACGTTTTGTCTACGAAAGTTTGACTACATGGTTTTGTTTATTTCTACGTTTTGTCGACGTGAATTTGTCTTTGGTAAGGTTTTGTATACGTGGTTTTGTCAACGTGGCCTACACGGTTTTATCTCAGAGATTTAAGATTGGATTACATAATTAGAATTTTATAATAATTGAAATAAAAATAATTAAAAGATTGGACCTTTATAATATAGCTTTTATTCAGATGTTCAAAGGTTAGCATTCACAGAGAGAGTAATAAAAAATAATAAATAAAAGACGTTTAGTAACACAAGAAAGCGTTTTTTGTTTTATACAACGCGCTCTATGTTTGGAAACAACTCAACCACAACGAGACTGCGTTCATACCTCAGTTAAATTAGTATTCTAACATTATCTACGTGGTTTTGTCTACAGGGGTTTGTCAACGTAGTTTTCTCTCCATGGTTTTGTCTATGTGGTTTTATCTACGTGGTTTTGTCTACATGGTTTTGTCTACGTGGTTTTATCTACGCCGATTTGTCTACAGGATTTTTGACTACGTGGATTTGTCTACGTGGTAGGTTTGTCTACATGGTTTTGTTTAAATGGTTTTATTTACGCGTATTTATCGACATGGTTTTGTCGGTTTGTCTACGTGGTTTTGATAACGTGGATTTCTCTACATAGTTTTGTATAATTGGTTTTGTCAACGTGGTCTACGTGGTTTTATCTACGTGGTTTTGTCTACATGGTTTTGTCTACGCAGATTTGGCTACGTAGTTTTGTCTAAGCGGATTTGTTTACGCGCCTTTGCTGTTCAATCTGGCGCTTGAGTATGTAGTGAGGAAAAGCAACATCGAAACCTCGCGCTGTATATTTAATAAGTCAGGCCAAATTCTTGGATATGCAGATGATATCGTGCTTCTTGGCCGAAGACCTAGCGATATCAAAGACAGTTTCATACCGCTCGATCGCTGCGCAAGAAGACTTGGTTTGGAGGTGAACAGCAGTAAAACCAAATATTTAGTAACACCTAGGAACATCTCTACGGCAAATCTCGGATTTGGCGACCACAACTTTGATAGCGTTGAAAACTTTAAATACCTCGGGTCAGCTATAACATCGTCGAATGATATGCAGGCAGAAATAAAAGCCCGAATCGCTGCCGGACAACGAGTTGTCTACGCCAAATCAAAATTATTGCGATCGAAACATCTATCGCAGTCGTGCAAGCTCGCACTTTATAAAGCACTTATAAGACCTGTGCTGGTTTTCGGAAGCGAGAGCTGGACCATGACCCCTAACGATTATAGATTATTATCTACCTTCGAAACGAAGGTTGTCCGTTCAATCTTTGGTCCAATTAAAGTTGCGAACAACGAATATCGGATTCGTATGAATCACGAAATAAAGCAACTCCTCGGAGGCAGCGATATTATCGGATTCAACAAATCCAATCGAGTGAGATGGCTCGGCCACGTTACAAGGTCTCCCCAACAACGGATGATAAATAAAATTTTCCACCAACAACCAGCCGGAGTACGTCGTAGAGGAAGACCCCGACTACGCTGGCGCGACGACATCGAACAAGATCTACGAACATTAGGATGTCGAAACTGGAGGACGAGAGCGGTGGATCGAGATGGATGGAGGGCCTTAGTGCAGGCGGCGAAATCCCTTCATGGGATGTGAAGGCCAGAGAGAGAGAGAGAGAGAGGATTTGTTTACGTGGTTTTGTCTACGTGGATTTGTCTACGTTGTTTTGTAAAATTTTCTCGATTACCGATAAAAATTTTATTTACTTTTCTGGAATTTCGAAACTCCAATAATCTTGGATTTTTAACTCAAAAACTTGCCAAACATTCAAATCAAGCCAACCTCTTTCGTTCATTTTACTATGAAAGTTTAAATTTTTTGCAATTTTCCCGCGAATTTCTTTAAATAAATCAATTTTAATGTTGTAAAGCAATAAAACATTAAAATTGCAGAATTGCAAAGCTTCTTCTTTGGAATGGAGACCGATGAAAGGCAATTTACAATTATACTCTTAAATGATTCTTTAATTAATGTTTATAATTATGTTGTGGTGCAAGCTTCGAACGACACGGATTAAAATTTAGTGTTAAACATGTTTTGATACTTGAAGAACTTCTTGTCTTCATTTAGTTTAGTCAATTACATCAATAATAATTTCAAAGTAAACTTGCAACGCATCTATCTGAAACGAAAGTACCATCCCGAACTACTACTATCTAGCACTCTGTATTATCTCAGGAAGAATGTATTGCTCAAATTTAGTGAACGTGAATGAAATAAAGTCGAGAAATAGATATCTCTAATTGGATATGGGAATGAAATTCGTGCAGCTCGTCAAACGATTCAATGGAATAGAAAAAAATGTTAACAACGCTCGTGCTTCTTCCTAAATCATTTTAAATAAACAAAAACATTAAAAAGTTAAGAATTAAATTGAAGGAGTAAGATAGAGGATTGAGTAAGTACAAATTTGGATGACCACACCGCATGGAACAGTATAAAAGTTATTGTAAAATAGAAGGACACGGAATCACCTCGTCCCAGCAGACAATTGTGCCTCATCCAGCAGTAGCGTGCTCCTTCCAGCAACTCTGGGATCTGACTATGATTCAACGGACCGATCAACCATTAATTCCAGTGGGTGTTCCAGTGAGAGAATTCTCTGATCGCCCAAAAAACCCAAAATACTTATATCCAATAGTTCTGCAGTAAACTTAAAATTATTACCATTTAAAATATTAAATAACTGCTGCTCCTCTTCTAACATCGAAAACAACAATAATTATAATTACAATAACAACAATAATTACAGAAAACCTGCCCCTTTGACAATTTACTACCATAACGCTTCCAGTATTCGAGGCAAGTCTAAAGAGTTTCGGTTGGGTATCCTAGACAATAACTATGCAGTCATAATCATTTGTGAGACTTGGCTTATTAATTCTATGAATAGCGAAGAATTCTTCCCATTGGATTATATCGTCTACCGAAAAGATCGATACAACCATGTCACAACAATGAAAGGTGGAGGTGTTTTGACCGCCGTGAAAAACTCAATTCCGAATGAGATGGTGGCTTCCCATCAAGTTCATGATGTCATTGCTGTACGGTTTAAACTAGCCGATTCGTCAATTTTTGCCGTTCTCGTCGTTTACGTTACATGTGGGTCAAGCCTGGATACTTATATCGAGATCATCAACTTCATCGACCTTGCTATAGTCCCTTTTGTTCCATCCTGATGAGCAGCTGATGATTTTCGGTGACTTCAATCTGCCTGAGGTGAACTGGTCTTATATCAACGGTATTTTCACACCATCTTCCACAAATATTAGAGGGATCACTACTGTGGACTACTTCGCTAGCATCTCAACAAGCCAAATTAACCGAACGAGCAATACTCAGGGTAAATGTCTGGATTTAATTTGGATTCAACCGATAACATGTACTCAGAGGTCTCACCGTGCGAGGACCTTACAGGCTGTACCAGCGTATACCACACTTCAGTTATGTTAAATATTTTTCATGAAAAATGCGACACTAGTTTTACTATTGATAATTTTTTTTTGATTTTAGAAATGCCGACTACGCTTCCTTAAATGAATTTCTGCTCAATTCGGATTGGGAATTTCTTCAGTTCGGAGGAAATCTAAATACAATAGTTTTGTATAGTGTTGTTGTAGTTTGTACGCCGTAATAAACTACACTCCCTATATAAAATACACGGTTCGAAATATCATCATGAATTCGAGACCGCACGGAAGGAGTTTAAAACATTAAAATGGTTCCTGTATAATAATTATATTCTGCAGATCAAGGAAGATTTAACTTCTACTCCAAAAAAGTTTTGGAATTTTATCAATATGAAAAGAAAGACCGTTTGGTTCCCCTTACCTATGACGTCTCTAGATGCCTCTGCAAGTCATTCTTCGGAAGTCTGCAATTTATTTGCTAATTTTTTTGAATCGATTTACGAATCACCATCCATCGATCCAGCAGTTAATTCTTGCAACGGAGGGGAATTTACCCAATTACGGTTCACCGAAGATGACGTTCATGACAGCTTGTCTCGCTTGGGCATGATGGATTTCCAGATCCCTGGAAAATTTCGTATATACATCCAATTTTCAAGTGCGGTAAAAGAAGTGATATCTGTAATTATCGTGGGATAGCTATTCTCTCCGCCATTCCAAAACTCTTTGAGCTTATGGTACAAAGTTTTTTATTTTTCCATGTTAAAACGATTATTTCACTCGCACAACATGGTTTTTTCGCCGGGAGATCCACCGTTACCAATTTGATGACATTTTGCAGACACTTATTCAGCAGTATTGATTTGAAAGTGCAACTGTTTGTTATTTATACCGACTTTTCTAAAGTGTTCGATAAAATTAATCATTTAATTCTAATCAAAAAGCTACAGCGGTTGAATTGTCAAGCCATCCCTACTAAGTGGTTGCTGTCCTACCTCTCAGATAGGTGGCAGTTAGTTAAAATTGGTGAGTCATCTTCTCGTCTATTTTGGGTTACTTCTGGAGTGCCACAAGGTAGTCACATTGGGCCACTTCTATTTTCAATATTCGTCAACGACGTGGTTAACCGTTTTTTCTCTGCAGATTGCCTGCTGCAGCAGATGATATGAAAATATTTGCACGAATATCAAACGTATCCGACTGTATAAATTTCCAAGCGGATTTAAACAGATTTTGTGATTGGTCGGTTGAAAACAAACTGTTGCTGAACGTGAGTAAATGTAAGGCAATGTCTTTCTGGCGTACCCGCTTTCCGATTATACATCAGTATTCGCTTTATAATGAAGAAGTCGTTAGAGTTAAGTTCATATCCGATTTGGGTGTTATTTTCACTCGAGATCTCACATTTACAAGGCATATTGATTCGATAATAAGCCGAGCATATATGATGCTTGGTTTTATTAAACGGAATTGTAAGGATTTCTGTGATCCGATAACCTTGAAATCTCTGTTTGTCTCATTTGTTCGATCAATTTTGGAGTATGCCTCACAGATTTGGTCACATTTTACCGATGCCATTCCGAGAGAATTGAGAGTGTTCAAAAACAGTTTCTTATCTACGCGCTTAAAGGTTTACCTTCAATGCGGGCACATGAGCACGTACTTCCGCCTTATCGCGATCGTTGTGCTCTCTTAGGATTACAACGGTTAGATCACCGACGTGATATTTCATCCGCAATATTTGTCCGTGACGTATTATGTTCACGTTTAGATTGTGCCGAGACACTCACCAGCTTTGGCTTTTATGTTCCAGAACGGTGCTTGCGTCGCCGGGACGAATTCATATTTACGAGAGCGGTGGCCATAAATTATTGTTCATCTGAACCAGTCTTGAACTTATCGCGTGTTTTTAATCTTGTTTTTCATCGGTTTTTTCTAAATAAGAAACTATATGAATATAATTTAATTTGAGCAGAATGAATTTTATTGGAATGGTTGATTGTAATTGAGAAAAAGGTTACCCAAAGAGCCTCGAATCCTAGATTGCACAGATCCATTTATTTTAAACTTAACCAATTAAATTACGAGTATTATAAAACGTCGTTATCTCGTAAAACCATTGTACAAACTACCTTACAGTACCATTCACGTAAACTTAACGACAATTAAAATTTCTTTCATTTTGTTTCAGAAGATGATAAACAGCTGCATCCAAATTCATTCAAAATAGATAATCCAATTATAATAGAGCTACTTTACTCGTAGATAATAGAGAGATGAAACATAAGCAATAACTGCTGCCTAAGGGGTTGTTAAAATTTTATTAATTCAACGGATGAGTTACGTCAAAAAATAAATGAGACCTCATATTTTACACAGTTTTCAGTAGAGAGTTTTGTATGTCATCTAGATACCATTATCGTACAGCAAATATATACTTATCTCAATTTTTTTTATATATAGACCAAAATTCAATGATTGTAATCTATTTCAAGATGATATTCACAAAAAAAAAATATAAATTCCAAAAAACATAAAAATCATCCTGGTGAGCCTAACAGTAATGATACAGACCATGATAAAAATAAAAAAATTTGTCTAGACCAAACATCAAAATTTTCTTGGTATGATTTTCTCCTTATTACTGTTATTATTATGACGAAAACTGCTACTATACTATACACTTTCACATCTCGTGTTCTTATTAAAATGAGTTTTCATTCTTAAAATAGACAAAAAACAAAAAATCTTTAAGACACGAGAAAAACGTATCTTTATAAATTATTTTATGACAAATCAGAAACGAGTACAGATCTTAATTTAACAAACATAAGAAAAACAATTAATCTAAGATTAAGTTTCTTAAAATATTTTGATTCTGTACCCGGGAGTAGGGATTAAATAATTTATGTTTTTTGAACTATTATGAAATTTGATATAGGAATTAGATGAAAATAAATTCTACTTTTTAGGTTTCCCGTATCGGATTTAAGTTTGTGCATAGTGGCAGGATTATTTTCTATTTAATACGTTTCGGATTGAATATTTTTTCTTTCTATTTTAAAGCTTACCTTTTGAAAGTACACCACCAGACAGTTACGGTATAATGTCACTCACCTGAAAATAAGAAAGAAAGAAGTTTTATATTATCAAATAAATCTGGTAACGGAATTATTAAGATTATCATAATATTCGAAATCTGGGACTATGAAGTTAAGAATTTTGGGCCGAAGATCGATCAGATGGGAAATCTAACAGCGGTTACATTTTTATGGCTTTTGGGTCAGTTATAAGTTGGAGCTGCATAAAGCAAACTTGCTCTCAAACGTGCTCTTATGCGGATTTTAAAATAGATGTCGTATATCCAACTGTGATGTATGAAGACAACTAAAGTTGCCTAGCCTAATTTTTCTGGAAGGTTTCACTAACCGGTCGAAACACATTGACGTACAATATATTTCACCATAGATTGTATAAAAAAGAGAACCGGCGAATGTCAATATTGTCCAGAATAGAAGAACTGATGGCAGACATGTGTACAAAGCCATTATCTGGAACCAAACTGGTTTATTTTCACAATTTCTGTGGGCTAAAATAAATCAAATTATTAACGTAATTAAATTTGAGGAGGAGTGTTGGATCTTAGTGTTAACAGAATAAAAAATGATTTTGTTTTATCAGATATTTATTTCATTCGTCAGATTTTTTATTCTTTATTATCTAACAGTTCGCTTACCATTGGATGAACATTTCCAGCGGAAGAGGATTTTCCCAATGTATTTTCTTATAGCAAATGACTAAACAAATATAATTTTTCTAAAACCACTACTCGTCTATTTTCAAGTGTGTATAAGAGGTTAAGTTAATCTCAAATTCTTTATGGCAAGAAAATTAAACTTATCGTACATTGAGTGTCAAAATAAACCTAATAGTGTTTTAACAAAGTCGTTTTCGTCATTATTTAGAAATGTTTCGATGGGTTCTTGTAGGAGATATTCGATGATTTCAGAGGTGGTGGAACACCAGATAAAACCAAATAATGAGCTGATATATTGTGCTGAAGGCATAAGGTAGTACTCGGAACCTTAACAGCAACTCTGGGAAGAGGTCACTTTGAACCGCCTAGATCAACCATCATGATTGTATTGACTTACGCGTTAGTGATAAATCTCAATTTTTCGTCACACATCATGAACTGTTTTAAGTGTTTGTTTTACATTTAATTTCTTCGGTGGAAAGAGATTTAACGCAATGAGGAAAATTTCCAATGGTCCAGAAGCTTTTAATTTGAATGGACCAACATTTTCCCACCACCATCTAGCCCGACGGTATTTTGGAGAACAGGTGATTGGTCAGTCGGCTAGATTAGCCATATATAAAGCAAATCATAGTAGATTTACCCACCAGCAAGTCAGTTTCCTGGAAATGGAGGAATTCGGGATAGGTAAGTCGAATATTTGCTGTTATTTCCCATGACTTAACCCTGTCAATATTGTAGCAGTCGACCGGCTGGTTATTTTTGCAATTACTTGCAGATCCAATGTGATACAAAACATGCTAAGGGTTGATTCAATTCTGATTTTTGCAGAGGTGTGGCACTTGATGGTGTTGGGACGGATTACTTTTACGTAGATAACACTACGAGCTTCAGTACGAATGAAAACGCCTCAAGGTCATAACATTTAGTTGTAGTTTGTCTTTCATGTTTGTCTTTCAGCAACGAATGATTTGAAAGACTTTTAAATTGCAATACATGGCCAGCCTCCAAACGATATACCCATTTTAGGTGGTAGTAGATCCAATTTTCAGTTTTTTTGTAAATTGGGAAATACACGTAGATTGAATTTCCAAATGATGTAAAGAAAATTTGAGATCTTATAATTATTGAAAATATTGAATAATTCATATTGAGGTTGATTTTATCCCCAAAGAAGTTTATTTGATGCATTGACGATTAAATGTTTCACAGCACTGGCCACGGTGCGGTATGAAGCTCCTCAGTTTATTTAGTTTTCACCTTCTGTTGGTATCGCATAATATATACACCTGTCGATATGAAAGGTCTTAGTGGTGTAATACGATTGGTCGATAAATTGGACATCAAGTTTTTTAAGTGTACCCGAAACATCTTCGGACGAATACATTTCTTAGTCAACCGGTAGAAAGACAATTTTGCAATTGATCTAATTATTTTGGTTCAAAGTTGTAAACAACTATGTTTTCCATAGATTATTGACGCATGAGTTGTTCCGGTTGTTGTTACTTTTGTTTCGAAAATCTGTACTCTAATACCAATAGCAAAAATACATTAACTAACGGGTCGAAATGTTGGAAACGGGGACGGTATTTCGTCGATTTCGTAACCGAAATAATAAAAACGTTCTGTTTATTAACAAATCCAGGCAAGTCGGAATATGTTTGTCGCTCGTACAGTTTTCTGTCAAAAAATGTTTTTTTACCAAAAATAAAATGTTTTAATAATTTCAACACGTTTTTGCGGTATTAGATGATAGATAACAATAACGAACCGACAAATGGCATCCAAAATAAAATGGCGGTTAAACAAAATCGACTTGGAGCATAAAATAAAATTATGGTGGGACTTTAGATTTATATTGGATATCATGATGTTTTAGTAAGTTCGCATTCACTAAATCTTTTTCAAGATAAAATGTAAAGTGGCAAGATAAATTTACTATATGTCAAAAAATATCACTAATAATTTATCGTTGCATAACTTTACTTGAATGTGTAAAATGCTTTCGTTTTGATATTATTAATAACTAATTGCAATTTTTGATATTTAATTGTAGTTTATAGGTTTACTTTAGAATTAAATAAGCTCTAACAATATAATTACTGCGATACTTTACATAAAAAAGTAATAAAATTATTTCAATTTAGAATGTAAATTTGGTTATATGATCACAAATGGACTGTTATCGTTGGAATGAACATATTATTTCAGTAAAGTTTAACATTCGAATATTTTACTCGATCGTCTTCACTTTTCACCTTTACTTTTGCTCAATTTTATCTCCAGTATTTCCACAAAAACAACAAAACAAATAAATTTATTATTTATAATTTTGTTTTTAAAATTGGGTATAAATAATGTGCCTATTTATATTAGAAAAAGACTTAAAGGGTAGAATATCCTAAAACAAGATGGTCTGTGGATTACTGCAAAAGCCATTTTAGTTGCTCAATTTGCCAATATAAAGGTCAAGTGTGTTTGATTTGACAACATCTATGGACAGGTTTTCCACATATTAAGCAAAAATATTTCACTTGCACAATTAAGAAAACCGACGAGTACAATAAATATGACGACCACTAGAAAATCCAAATTAGTTTACAAATTTTAGTTTACACTAAAACCTCGATCTGCGTCGTTAATTGGGCCCCGATAAAGACGACGCAAATTGAAACGACGCAAAGCGAAATAAATTTTTCCATACATTCATATTAGACTGTTAATTAGTACTAAAATAAAACATTTCTTTGCATGAAAAACTATTTTTATTTCATTCATATAGATAACACAAAAATTCATTAAATGAAATAAAATAAAATAATAAATCATTTACATTGTAAAGAAATTATAAAATTAATACATAACTTATAAATACATACATATAAGTTATTATTTTTTTGACGATTTTAATTCGATGAACTTGACGAAATCGATTAATCGATCTAATCGATTACTATTTCTGTAGACTGACTCTGTTCTCGTTGTGATTTAGTTAAGAAGTTGTCCAAAGTTTGCTGAACTTTTGCCGTTTTTTTTCAAATAAATTTCTTTATAGCAATTGATGGCATTATCTATAGGTCTTATCATTTTTGAACTTCTATCTTCGTCAGGGTTATTATTTACAAAAATATCCGTTGTCTGAGAAATGAGTTGCATCACTTTCGAAATACGACCGGCCGTTAACTGTTTTTCTTCTGGAACCACATCAGGTGTACGAATATCGTCCTCCAAAGAACGTTGACCATTCATATGAATCAAATCTTCGTTATTAAGCTCTTCATCGTGTAATATCAATAACTCATTAATATCATTTTCCTCCATGCCTTCAAAGTTTGATTCTCCAGCTAATTCAGCAAGTTCTCTACGAACGGTTGGTACTGTATCTTTAAGCACGTGTTCTGGCCATATTTGACGCCAAACTCCGTTCATGCTTGCTCTTTTTACTTCCATCCATGAATGGTTTATATTTTCAATGGCCATCAATATCTTATAATTTTTCCAAAACTGTTCATCAGATAATTTGGGTGTGCTGAAGCATTGTCTACTAATATCATCATTTTTCAATCAATATTTTGAGGGCAACAATAAGTTTTCAACTCGGAAACAGGGCAATTTTCGGTCCAATCTTTAAATAGAGCTGCAGTCATCCACGCTTTTTTATTCGAACGCCAATAAAGCGGTAGATCATTTTTATCCACATGTTTAAAAGCTCTTGGATTTTTAGAGTGGTGAATCAGAAACGGCTTACATTTGAAGTCATCTTCTGCATTTCCTCCTAGAAGAAGTGTAAGACGATCTTTACTAACTTTATATCCGGGGCAAGATTTTTCAGTTTTGGAAATAAACGTTCTCCCGGGTGGCAATTACCAATACAAGCCAGTTTCGTCGACATTCAGGATTTACTTCGAAGAATAACCACCTTCAATATTCGCTTTTCTACTTTTGAAACGTTCGAATTTTTCTAAATTTTGTCCGCTAGCTGATGGCGAATCCCTTTGAATGTCATTAAAAATACTTAATGTTTTATTTTGAATGACCATTTTGCTAAGTGGCATCTAGCGCTGATTTTGGTTCTCTATCCAAATAATAAGAAGGGATTCCATTTTCACCATAATTGAACTTATTACTTTGGTACCGGTGTGTTTTGATTACCATTGCAATAGTAGCAATAGTAGTAGCGGTTTCAGCAAATTCTCTTATTTGATCAGCATCTCGATTACAAATTGTTCTCACTGTCGTAGGCCTTTTCACCAGACTTAAAACGCTTTAGCGCATCTAACTTTAGTTCCAAACTAATTTGTTTCCGCTTTTGACTCATTCTATTCTTTTTATAACGCTTCAAATTTATTTAAACAGCACTTAATTTATTTAAACAACACTTTTAATTTAATTATGAAAATGCTGAATTTGTGCTACTATATTGCATAGACTGCAACGACTGACTGTCTATAAATGAGAAATCCATATTCATTTTACATAAAAATGCATAGAATAAATGAAGGTACATAATTAAATGGGGAATTCCCTTTAAATAGAGAAAAATATAGAAAAAGAGATACAGAATAAAATAGGGAATTCTCTTTATATAAAATTTAAGCAACGCAAATAGAAATTTTAACGACCGAAATCTGAAATGACTAAAATTCAAGAACGACGCAAATCGAAACGACGCAGATCGGGGTTTTAGTGTATTGTTGTTTAATATTTCATTTCGAGGCACTATTAGCTTTCAACTATCTTTAAGATCTTATAATACTTTATCCTTGACTATTTATCAATCTTGGGTTTGAGAAATTGATAATTCGGACAAATTTAAAACAATAATGAACGAGTCCAAAATTTAATTATATTATGAATTAAAACTAACTTTTAACTGGCACTAAGGTCAAACAAGATGTCAATTTCATAAAATCGATTTCTAATAAAGCAGTTAATTAGTTCAAGTCTTACCTCCTACTCGTTACCGATTCTTTAGATTAACCAAGATTAACAAAGATTAAAAATTAACTCAAGGTAAAGAGCAAATGGTAAAACTAGAATGTTCTTCGACAACTTGATATAAATCAAATACTAGAAATGGTTTCGATTAACAAATTTTCGAAGGAAAGAATTTTTGCATAAAATCATTACGGGTGGTGATGAAAAGTGGATTTTGTACGATAAGCCTAAACGCAGAAAACCATGAGTTGATCCAAGCCAGCCATCAACAGAGTTACAAACATGAATATTCATGCCAAGAAAGTGTTACTGTGGGCCTGGTGGTATTGGAAAGGAGTCATTTACTACGAGCATCTGGAACTTGGTCAAACTGTTACAAGTGAATGTTACTGAGCCCAATGGATCAAATTAAGTGGTGCTCTGCGGGGAAAAACCATTTACGGGCCGCAGAAGCCGAGAGGTGATATTGCTGCATGGCAACGCTCGTCCACATACAGCAAAATCAACCCAGGAACTCATATTCTCCTTATGCTAAGAAGTTTTACAGCCTCCGGCGTATTCTCCGATGTTATCATATTTGAAAGACCATAGCGGTTCACGAAAGTAGAAGATGTGCCAAAATGACTCGATGACTATTTTGCTTCGAAGCCACCAAGTTTCTATCGCGAAGGCATTTATCATCTACCTGATAAATGGCAAAAGATCATAAATAGTAATGGCGAATTTTTCGATAATTAATCTTTGCAACAATTATGTTGTCCACAAAGTTGAATTTGAGCAAAAAAAGCAGAGTTGCACACCTAATAAATTTATAATTTATTACACAACATCCCCACCTGATATACTGGGTCAAATGTTACTCCACGGATTTTGTAGAGGGCGACCGTCATCGTTATCCAGGTGTTAAATATATTATTTGTGTGTCAGAGACGGAATTAGTTTCATAATATATGGGCTTCAAATTTGTAATTTAAAGGTCGGTTTAAGACCTTTAATGATATATTACATCAAATCACCACCAGATATGTGGTCGAATTTGACGTTTTAGCTTTTGTAGAGGACAATTTGACCACGTTCAGATCGTATTAATTTGCATAAAAATGTTTTGAGTTAATTCTAACCTATTACGCTGGTGAAAACTACTGTTTTCTTTTGTCACTTTATAAATGTAAAATATTCTTTATAGTGAAAATTTTTATTTTTATTTGAGGAAATCAATTTCGAATATGATTTTTCCCAGTTCCTTTACAACTGTTGAAGTTGTAAGGGAACAGAAGAGTTGTAAACATATTTTGCTCTACCTGGTTATCGGGTGCCGCTATCCATTTTAATGGAAAATTTGAAAAGGCCTTTGTTTTGTACAACCCTTAAACCATAAAAAACTTAACCTTACAATAAAAATTGGACATGCACCAAGATGAATTCTTGTTTATAACGCCATATCAAAATACATAAATGTCAATTGGTATATTTCAGGTCGTTAAAAATTTGTTTTATGGATGAATTTATTTTTAATTTGAATGGTACAGCGACAATACGGGTATAGCGGAATTTCGGATAGATAATTTCCCTTTCAGCGCGTCTAACAAAATTATATTTGAAATAAATTTAAATATTTCTTTTCTTTTCGTCAATTTATTTTGTCAGTCGTAGTAGCAAAGTTTTGCCTTGTGAGCTTTTCTTCAACCAACGACACCCCTTTCCAGCTATATCTAATGAATAATTTTTCAGACTCTAACCAAAACTGTCGAAAACTTGGCGTTGTTCTTTAAATCAGTTTGTGGTAACGAAAAAGTTAATATCGATTTAGTTCTTGTTTAATTGCAAAGCGAACTAAATTTGCAGGCAGTTAATACGTCGTCGTTTTAGAAAATTCAAGTCATGAGAAATTATTTTGCAAATTTAGTGAATTTTAAAAAAATGTTTTGCTCGCAAATCAAATTTTTCCCATTAAACTGTAAAAGCGGCTTATATGGATCGATATGTTGACCTAAACTTCACAAGATTCATGGTATATCATTTGACTCAATACCTGTGGCCCTTTTCCGAGTGTCGATTTTGTACCAAAAGCGACAGCGCGTGGTGCGAAAACCGGAAAAACATAGTAGTGGTTATTTTATATTAATATTGGTTTGCTTGAGCGCATGCGCGTTATTTTGTTTATATATTTTTTTTAATTGGTGTGTCAAATGCCGTTTCGTATTGTTTAAAAATTTGAAAATGAAAAATTAAATCACATAGCAAACAATCAGTTCCACTGCTCAAAAGCAAGCGAATAGAAGAGGTGAGGTATACGTCATAATCATAAATATTCAACCGTATCAACCGGAACTTTTTATTTTGCTGACTTTATAAAACTGACGAACAAAACGCACAGACACATGAGAGAAAAAATACAGCAAAATTATTGTTCACCTCGCCAGCTCGCGCTCTAATTATTGGTACAAAATCAACATTCTGGTAATTCCCCGGGAATAGAGAATAATTTCTTTTTATAGCAGCTATTCCCCAGACTTTTTCCCCAAGTCCCCGGTTTCCAAAAGTTAATTCTGGCGATTTAGATTTTTGTTGATAGTTTAATCGAATTTTACTGAAAAAATAAATTTATTAAAGTAAAAAATTGGATATTGATATTTCCAATTGATATTACCAGTTTTCAGTATAAATTTATAGCCTTAATATTGCTATTGCTACTATAAGTAAATATAATAAATTTTCGTTAAATTCTATTCCCAGGGCTGGGATGTTGTACCATCACTATTTTCGACTTTCGACTTTTTTTGTCTCGTTTTTTACGAGTAAAATGGCAGCCTATTTCACTTCCAAAACTACGTATTTTCTAATGTGTTCTCAGCTTGCTCGAGTACCATATCACTCTATTTCTTTTATACAATTTCTTAAACTACTAGATTAATCGACTCTATATGTATTACTAAATAATTTTTTCGTAATACGTTCATCGAAATGTAGAAAAGAGAGAAAGCTAACAATTATATAAAGAGGTTGAAATAGCGATATAAAACACATAATTGTTTACCCGAAATAGACTGATATTTGGTTCCTGAAAATTGAAACATCAAAAAAGTCAAAAGTCGAAAATAGTGATGTGGCAAAATCGAACTTTAAATTACATGTTTGATGTTTTTACCGTTTGGAGCGAATTCCATGTAACCTCCAAACAAAAATAATCTATTACATATCTGGATAAAGTAGACTTGCCCTTCACAAGGTCCATGGAGTAAGATTTCACCCAATATCTGGTGTAATAAATGATTAAATGTGGTAAAATCAACTATTAAATTACATATTTGAAGCGTTTAACTTCTGAAGCCAATTCCGTCTAACCTGACATAAAAGTAATTTATTACACACCTGGATAAGGTTAACTTGTCCTCCACAAGATTGCTGGAGTATCATTTGAACTAATACCTGGTGGCGGTCTGGTCTAAAAAATTATTGAAGGTGATCTAAAATCGACTTTTAAATAACACATTTGAGGCCTTTACGGTTTGGAACCAATTCCGAGTAACCTGACACAAAAATAATTGATAACACATCTGGATAAGGTTGACCTGCC
Organism: Nephrotoma appendiculata; assembly: GCA_947310385.1. NCBI lineage: Eukaryota > Metazoa > Arthropoda > Insecta > Diptera > Tipulidae > Nephrotoma > Nephrotoma appendiculata. Next base: position 243,723,972 of record OX371223.1, on the reverse strand, counting down.
CTCGACAAGACTTCTAGAGCAACATTTGGTCCAAAGTCTGGTAGCGGTCTGTTGTAATAAATTATTAAATTTGGTTAAATTGACGTTTTAGAAATATATAATCGTTTTGGGGTAAAATTTACCCATAGGCAAGTTATATGGGTGGTTTTGAATTAACTAATTGAATGTAATTATTGGTAGTACAAATTAATTCGGTCCGTTTTTCTAATTTTAAAAAAGCATTTATTAAAATAAAATGAATGAACAGATTAAGTAAAATACAGGTAACCCTTTAAGAACACGGTATTTGAAGAACACGGATACCCATTTCCTCAAATTACACGGTTTCAAACAACACGATTTTCGATATTCTCTTTTATTTTGAATTTTGTATATCATAACAAAAAAGAAAAAATGTAAGGTTTTTTTTTTATTAGATTATAGTTAATTTGAGTTTTTTTAATAAAACACTATCTTTATTTTTGGGATATAGTTAATTTTAAAACCTAATTTAAAAACAATACAAACAAATAGTTTCGAGCTATACTGCTCATCCATCATCAGGTTTAATTTAAAACTGAGAGTTTTAAATCAAACCTGATGATGAGCAGTATAGCTCGAAGCTAGTTGTTTGTATTGTTTTTAAAACAAACTATATATCACAAAAATAAAGAAAGTGTTTTATTAAAAAACTGAAATTAACTATAATCTAATAAAAAAAAAACCTTACATTTTTTCTTTTTTGTTCTTCTATTTGTAATAAAGCGTGTACAAATATTGATAAAATATGAATGTATAGTTTTTTTTATTTTCTATTTTATAGTCTCGAACAACACGGTTTTAAAGATCACGGAACGAATTAATCTTGTTCTTGGAGAGTTTCCTGTATTATCCATCGCTGCTTGCGACTTTTTCCCACTTCTCAGACAATTTTCAAAATCCCATCTTGGAAAAACGTTTCGTGTTTTAAGGCGATCCAAGGTTGAAGCCAATTTTCAAATTCTTCGAAAGAAGTGACCTGCGGTGACCTGCGAAATCGTGTTGCATCCATCCGAACAACCAGTAATAAGAAGGAACAATATGAAGAGAATACGGCGGGTGCTGTAAAATCTCCCACTAGAGCGTTTCCAACTATTTTTTTACGACTATTGCAACGTGAGGTCGAGTGTTGTCATACAAAATAATAATTTTCTTGCATTTCCTCATGTTCCGGTCGTTTTTCTCGTAATGCACGGTTGTAAGTTGTAGTAGCTCGTAGTACACAACGCCTCTTTGGGCCCACCAGATACACAGCATGACTTGCGAACCATGAATGTTCGTCTGTGGTGTTGATGTTGAGGTCGACTGAAACCCTAGGCCGAGTAAAGCGTAGTATTTTACCCCCTCTTGGGGTTACCGTAGAAGATCCACTTCTCGTCACCACTATACTATGTAAAGAAACATTTTTTGTTTGCCTTTGAACCAGCTGCTCACAAGAAAAACATCGCCTTTCCACGCCTGTTGGTTTCAATTCATAAGGGACTCAATTGCCTTTCTTTTGAATCATGCCCATAGATTTCAATTGTACGCAAACTGTTTGTTGGGTCACCCCCAATTTACCGGAGAGCTACTCTTGCCCTCATCGAGCAATGCCTCTTATTCATCATCTACGATTTTTTTTGGCTGTCATATGCGAGGCTTATGTTCAACACTGAAATCAACAATTTTTCTCATGATAAATCACATGATTTATCGGCTGGAGCTGCACTTTTTCCCCAATTAAAGCAAAAATACCACCTGCCGCAAATGCTGTTTCATCCGATATATTCAACACCGTAAAAAACATATTTTGTATGGAATAATACAGGGTTATCCAATTCGAGGTTGATAAAGTAGAAATCTGTATACCGACATCTGTCAAAGATAAACGTCAAGTACGCTGTCATTTATTTAGTTGACATTCTGCCATTTAAGAATATGGAGCATTTAACAATCGACCAACGCGTTAAAATTATTAAATCTGCTGATGCTGATTTTTCGAACAAAATTTTCTTCAGTGATGAAGCTCATTTTTCGCTTGGTGGATACGTTAATAAGCAAAACTGTAGAATTTGGGGCTCAGAAAATCCACAATTGATTGTAGAGAAGCCATTACACCCGGAAAAAGTCACTGTTTGGTGCGCATTGTGGTCTGGTGGTGTGATTGGGCCGTATTTTTTTGAGAACAACCATGGACGAACCGTTACCGTCAATTCTGAGCGCTATGGCCGCATGTTAACCGATTATTTTTTTACGAAAATCGAAGATTATGATCTTGACGATATGTGGTTCCAGCAGGATGGAGCAACCAGTCACGTAACACGAGCAAATCGAGATCTTTTGCAAGAGAAATTTCCTGGACGTTTGATTTCGCGATTGGCTGATGTCAATTGGCCTCCAAGATCCTGTGATTTAACGCCTTTGGATTTCTTTTTGTGGGGCTACGCGAAAGATCGTGTTTACGCAAACAATCCTCAAACTCTTGACGAATTGAAAACTAATATTCGTAAGGTAATGGCCGAGATACCGCCCGAAATGTGCCGAAAAGTCATTGAAAATTACCTCAAAAGAATCAAGGCCTGTAAGAAGTCCCGTGGAGGACATTTGAATGATATCTTGTTTAACTAAAAATGGCAAGGATCAATCTGTAAAATGAAATAAAAATTACAATACATTCCGAATATTTTGTGTGTTTTTTTAAGTTTACTTTATCAAGCTTGAATTGGATAACCCTTTACAAACTGAATGTTAACGGCAGATGTCTAATCTGTCTGAAACAACGGAAATCAGCTGTTTATAAAAAATTTATAATAGTCAGAGCCACTTTTTAATAACGGACCGAATTAGTTCGTAGTTCCAATAATTTGTAACAAATTCTGATCCAAGAACCATCATAACTACATCAAAAATTACAATTTTCACGGTAACCTAAACTGACCACTCCTTCCTCGAAAACGACAACTGTAATAATAAATGTGTAACAAATTAGGATATAGGTATAATAAATCAAAAAAATTTCGGTATAATATTTCTGGCCAAATTGAGCAACTTAACTGAGTACCGCTTTGTTAATACCAAAATTAATGAAATACGATCTGTTAGCAAAAGCGTTGAGACACGATCACACACGATTAAATCCACTGAGAGCCAAACCACTTTAAAACTGTTGTTGCTAATAGGATTTCGATAATAAAGCAAATCCCCCGACAACGCTAGAAGCAACTGTACGATAATCATGAATAATGATGAGCAGCATTCTAACGTTTATTGAAGTCCAGGGTGATCAAGTTATGTTTCTATTGTAATTCGTTGCATCAGTAACGTAAAACGCAATAATTTGGAGGCGGGATAACATTATAATTTAAGCATTGCTAAATGGATTTTATTTTATTTTTTTTGTCCAATTTTCACTGAAAAGTTTAATACTACTTTCCGTTTATTTAGCTGTTTCATAATAAATAATATAATTATTTTTGAATAACCAGATAGACATTTTTTACGATATAAATAATATTGCCAACGCAGATATGTACATATCTTCATTTATCCGAAAATAACGATTAATTTAACGATTAGCACAGTCATCATAATTTTCTTTTACGTAGTATTGCATACACACACTTAACCTGATTATTTTCAATGTACTGTATAATCCTGCTTACCTACCGCAAAAATTTGATTGATTGTACAATTACTTTATATAAATGATTCCATTTAAAATAATTGAAAAAAATTATTTTGATTTAACTGATTAAAATCCTCGAAATGATAAATTGATAAAAATTTTATTTTATTTTATGCAAATAAAGAAAATCTCAGTACAGTAATAACTCGTGTATCTGCTCATTCGATCGAAATGTAAATTTAGAGAGTTAGTTGTTCAGAAATTTTGGTTCGCGTCATACGAGGTAACACTGTACAAACATTTTATGATTACCTTTATCATAATAAAGCTAAATTGAAAATTCCAGTTTATTTATTTAATCATTACGGATATGAAATGTATAGTAAACTAGAGGAATGTAGATATCGTTTTTTGGGGTAGATGTGTATCTAAAGGAAGCTGCCAGCAGTATCGAGATAGAACAGATACTCGTACCATCATACATATAAGTTATTTTACAAATATATTTGAAAATATGCTTATGGCATCGTCTGGTGATAACGCTTATAGTTGAAATATTTCATTTTGCTAGGTTTCGTTTTTATAAAATTTAGACGTTTTTATCTCCAAGTTTAGACATTTTTCTAGATATTATTATAGAAATATGTTTTACGTATCTGATGACTGATGAAGGTATTTGGTATATTTATGTTACAGTCTATTTCGAATTTCCACGAATTATTTAATGGTTTGTCTATATCATGAACACGTGATTATCGAGCTACTTTAACACAGACATTGTAGTGTTTATAATGATATTTCGTGCTATTAGAAAAATAGAAAAACGTAAGGCCAAAAGTAAGGGTAAATTTATACCTTCAAAGGGAAGAAATACAGGGTGGGCCGTCTGTTAGTGTGTTTTCATTTGTAAATAAAACACACATTTTGGGATAAAAAGTAAAAAAATTTATTGATAAAGAAAGGTGATTGCCATATATGTATGAAAAACAATATCGTTACAGGCCTGCATCCGAACATCAAAATTTTCGTTGACTTTTTCCAATAAACGCGGATCAATTACCTCAATTTTAGCTCGATAATTTAAGAAGGTAAATAAAAAAATAAAAATAAAATTAAAATTGATTTATACTTGGATTGGGAATAGTTTTTCTACGTCTTGCGTTGCAGTTAAGTACTGTTTGAGGGCTTTAGAGAAGACAGAGAAGCTCCCAGACATTTTAATTTCAATTGGTAAATTATTGAAGATGATGGGTACTACCACATTGAAGAAATGCCTACGAAAATCTAACCTCAAGTTAGGAATATTTTTTCTGTATTGCGAGTTCAATCGAAGGGCGTAGCCAGAACAAGTGACAAAGTTATTTCCACTCATAATAAAGAAGATCTTTAAGATCTTGAAGAAACATGTGGTGCAGTAGCAGGATCTCTAGAGCCCGAAAGATAGGCCAACAAGGAAATAGCGAATCCTGAACAGTCATTAAGCTTATAATGTATTTCTGCCGAACTACTCCCCAAACACGGCAGCCGTATTTATCGGTATTTGTTTTGTTTATTTCATTTGTTGAAGTTTTTGTTGATGATGTAGTAGTAGCTGGTAAATTATCCATTTTAATTTTAATGATTTCAGAAATAAGTGATTTATCGAAATCAGATTGAAAAGTAGACAAAATGGATTGTTGCACGACTTGCGTGACATGTCGCTCCGTCTTGTTGGAACCAAAGGTCCGTGACACGCAATTCATTCAAATTGAACCACAAAAAGGGGATTTTTCGTTCATTTTCAAAGAAAATCGGTTCAATGATACGGCCATAATGTTTGGCCCATAAACCGAACCAAACAGTGACTCTTGAAGAATGAACTTCTGCTTCATGAATAACAAGAGGATTCTCCATTCCCCAAATTCGATTGACGAACTCGATTAAGATGAAAATGAGCTTCATAGATAAAGATGATTTTTGATGAAAGACCTTCATTTCGTTCAAGCATCCAATTAACAAAAAGGCGAAGATTTAAATGGTTCGATGGCTTCCATTTTTGAGTTAGTTGAATTTTGTATGGATGCAAATGAAGATCAATATGCAAAATGCGTCGTAATGTGGTTCGTGAAATGTTAACCTCCACTGAGCCAGTTTCGATCAATAATTTTGCTAATTGTACGCTCAGTAGGACGTCCATATCGACAAAACTCTCACATAATTTACGAAATGTTGTTGTTTTTGAACAACTATTTTCATAATAAATTTGGACAATCAAAGTGCGTTGTTGTGTTGTTAGCAACTCTACGATGATAAGTGACAAAAATATTTTTGACTTTTCGTATGTCAAAGAATTTTTTCGAACAGAAACATTTGCGGTCTTACTTTGGTACAAGCTAATTCCATTCTGGTATAGAATTAATTTGTGCTCAAAGTAACAACCAAAGATATTTTTTAATTTATTTTTATTAGTTGGTAACAATTACATTTAGAATTTGAAAACAACGTAAAAACGCAACTAAATATATTCAATTAAACAGTAATGTGCTAGAACATTATTGAATATTATTACAAATCATAACAAATTTTTCGTCTTGTTAAGAAAAATTCGATGTCAAAAAAACAAAAATCACTTTTATATTTTTGTTGCCAATATTTAAAAATAAAAGTATTCTATAAAACTGCCCTGGAGGTGAACATTAAAACTACAGGTAGAATAGAATAATTCTATAAAAGCAGAAAAGTTGGTTTAAAATAATTCAAAATTGGAATTACATATATGGGATTGTTGTTGTAAATTTCTCAAAGTAAGACCGCAATTAAGTACTAAAATTGATCGACTGAAAAAAGAACAAACAGATGGCCCACATGTATAAGAAATGTAAGGAGTTTGATAGTTGTTGTAAGAGGATCAAAGATCAAAAATTTATTAAATGTGGATGTGTATTAAATTTATTAAAAATAGATTTGGTGTGACACGGCCACGTTATACAGAAAACAACACTTGTTGAAGGAACCAGATTATAAGAAGTCTGTATAAATGTATCAGGAAAGCAAATAACCCCATCGTGCGTATTGAAGAATAAAATACGAAACTCTAATAAAAAGGAAAGGGAAGAAATCGGTTGCAATTAGAATTTTGACTAAAAACAACAATTTTTTATCTTTAAAATAATGTTATCGTATTATACGATTACTTGATTCAAGTAAATTATGGAAACTTCTAGGACGTTTAAATAAATTTTGGGATTAATTGAGCATTTTCTTTATATAGATACTTTCCAAAATTTGCCATTTAGTAAGATTTTGTTTCTAATCAAGAATTACAAGGCTTCTTCAAAATTGATTAAATCCAATTTTGTATTACTTTTTGACTTAATTTCGTTGCGAAACTGTTTGGAACGAACCACCAACAGAGAAACACCAAGATGGTCAGAATTATCACAACTCATGACGATTGTTAAATTTATTCAGACAAAAAACCCATCTACATATTATACAAATCCAATAAAAAATTTTTAAGTTAGAACATGACATCCAAACATAAGTTTCAAAACTAACACTATCCAATATTTAATAGCTTTTAGTTTTGAAATTAATTTATAAATTTATATTTTTCATTTCTAATCACCAATTCACTTCACCTAAGCTTCTTTGTTCAACCATATGATACAAATTAAAGGCCTGAACGGGTTTTCATCATTTGATTCTAGAGGCCTCATGTATTAGTAATTACACTGTTAAAAAAAATTTCGCCGAAATAACTATATTATAATAGAAAGAGACGAAAATAGCTGCTATATTTTTTCATGTTGGATTTATTTCGCAAAAACAGTAGATATAAAATAAGTAAAATATAATCTATAGAATAAAAATATAAAACCCATTACGTAATTTAATTGGGTTCTATAAATTAATTTAGCACTATTTAGAATTTAACCATTTTATTAAAACTAAACATTATTTACTATATATTTAATTTTTAATTTTTTATTTAGGAACTAAAAATAAGACATGAAAATACTTATGAATTCTTATAAGAATACACAGCGTAACTCAGAAGCAGAACAGGAGATGAGTTGCTTTAGTGGATCTCATTGATATGAATAATATAGAAAAAGAAGCGGAGACTGTCGGAAAATGCCACTGCGTTGAAGTAATAGTTCCAAACAGAAAGTAGTGAGTATTAATTTTCAATCTCGTATTTCAAATCGCTTTTATTGGAATGAATAGTTTTAGTTTAGATAAACTCTGGTATCGTGGAGTTTTTCGATGAATTGCACTTAGTTGAAATATTAGCCATTGGTTGACAGGAGCAAATGAGTCAAAAGCTAATTCCAAAAAGAGGAGACAGATATCTTTTTTTGTTCAAATTCTGGATATTGAATTGTTTGTCGGAAAAATCCACTATGTGTAAATGTTAGAATTGGGTTGACACAATCAAATGAGGTATCATTTTTCGATCTCACAAATCAAATCGACTTTATTAATTTGATTAGTTTTAGATTGGACAAATTCTGGGTTAAGTGTCAGCCCTAGAGCTAACATTTGCACATAGTGGAATTTTCCGACAAACTCTACAGTATGCGATATCAAGAATTTTTTCCAAACTGAAACTGATTTCTTTTTGGAAATAGTTATTGGCTCATTTGATTGTGTCAACCTACAGCTAACATTTCTACTAGTAGAATTTTCCGACAAACATTTCGGTATCCAGAATTTATATTAACAAGAATTACGCAAGCCAATGGAATCGACTTGATTTGCAAGTACTAAAAAGGATGTCCCAACAACATGAATTTGTTGTTTTATAACATCAAGATTCTCAAATTATACGCATCGACTGAATGGTTAATTCAATGAGTTGCAACTCTTGTTCATCCAATCGATCTCCATATTGCCAACCTTTGTCAATAATGATGAGAATTCAGTATTCTCGTGCCGCATAACTCCGGTCAATTCATAAAAACCAATTCCCTTCAAAAAATGCGGACCATCGCCCACTGTATTTTTTACTTTTAAATGGGAGTGGCTCTATCCGGTGGCAACTCTTCGAATGACCAATAAAAATGGTTTTCAGTCCATCATTCGATTCAGTCTCAAATCTACAGGCGGATTCAGTGTTGCATTCTTTCATTCCTTCCTTCCTTCTGAATTTTTTTTTAAAGCATGGTTACTTTAATGAAGTTTTCTTTTTTGTGAATTTTTTTCAGCAACTTGGATTGATTTTAAAAAAATCAGAAGGAAGGGAGGAACGAATGAACGCAACACTGAATCCGCCTTACGAGTTTCAACATTTCCACCCAATCATGCTGACTTCATTAGAGAGTATCAATTGACATATACTTGAAGAAAGATCTATATAAACCCTTGATCTCGTTCGATAATGGCTTTTGGAAACTCGAATGAACAATCGAAACTCCAATAGCAACCGCGGCTTTTCCTGTGGATGCACATGCAAGATAGGCATTACGATTACAATTAATCGATTACAAAATTCCTTGATAAATTTGATGAGAAAAGTCTTCCCACACCAGCAGGACCCGTCAAGAACAGTTGTAACGGAAGTGAATTTTTTTAGGTTAACTGTTGACATATTTCAAAATGTTTGCGACTCGCTCGCAATCCGACTTTGTACTGTCTGTTAGCATATACAGAAGTGGGTTCAAAACTGCTCCTCTCATACTCGGCGGCGATTTCAAATCTGGCTATCACCCAGCATAACCAATTTGATAAGTTATATAATTTTTGTCTATCCTTATTGTAAACCTCTTTTGTATTAAGTTAGTGAGATAGGCCTTTGACTTCCTGTCTGCAAAATCTTTTCCGAAATTGCCATTTATTGTGTCAGTTTGAGTTCCGAGCGTTTTCAATTTTGGAATGTGTTTTCGATAGCTTGCAATATAAATATGTCCATAATATACTTATTATATCAGGTTCATCATATAAATTTGGTACCTAAAGCTTATAAAGTCTAAACATATTTTAGTGGAAGTCCCATGCGTATAATTTACTAAATACGTATGTTATAGCATGTCAAATATTTAGCTCTATATGTCATACAAAAGGTCATAGCGTCAATTATAATTCTAATACTTAAAAATAATATTGGACATTCGAAATGATACACATATTTTTTGTGGAGTATGATTATATTTCATTGATTTGGTTGCCCGTTTCAAATGCCCAGCCGTATAAAAACATAACATATATCGAAAACCATAAATCAAAAAAAAAATGTATTATATTCCCAAAATACACGCTATACATATATATGGTATGTACAACATAAACCAATCTATTCGTGTATGTTGTGCGCTATATCGAAATTCAATTTAAATAAAAAACGTGACCAACAAATTTTATTCAGGATTCGATAAAATCTTACAACAGAAAACGACGAAATGAGTATATTGTTGAATTTTTCAAGGGAATACCTTAACGCTCTATATAGCTAGGTCTAGAGAAAAGTAGTTCGAGATATATACTATATATGTACACAATTGATACTGTTATATACATGGATACCTACCATATCAAAATATGAAATGATCTCGATTGGTTTGAAAACTTCCAAACATATGTATGTATGAAACGTGATTCGATTGTTAAAATACTGTATCGTAAGCAGTCTTAAATATTAAAGGCCAGCACGCGAACCAAATTCGACCATAAACAATATTTATCGATATTTGTATTGGATTTTGTTAATACTCTCAACTTCAAGAAGAGTTTTCGTGTCAAAATATAAACTATTATGTAACCACAATTAAATAGTTTTAAGGTTATTTCAAACAGTATAGTTTTCTTAGTTGGAATAGGCGCGCACAAACTTTATCGAAGTCTTTGATAAAATTTGCATAATATGTTACGTTACATTTATTGATTGTAGTGACATTTGTGTTACCCAAAAGGGAAATCAATAATGTGAATATAAGCACCAATGAGCTTCCGGGGCGATTAACGAGACACTATCAGAAGCTATAGCATGAAGCTGTAGCAGTGTATTCTGGGTTTTGAGAAAAAAAAGTTTTGGGTAAGAATTATTTCCCATTATAGCAGTTTTGACGTTTGGTTTTCGCTATATAATTTTGACGTTTATAACGTCCATACCTATTTTAGGAAAGAATTAACTGGGAATAGAATTTAACGGAAATTAATTGTGTTACTTATAGCAATATTATGGCTGTAAATTTATACTGAAAACTGGTAATATCAAGTGAAAATATAAATATCAAATTTTTCACTTTAATAAACAAAATTAATTGTTTTGAGTAAAATTCGATTAAAATATCAACAAAAACCAATTAAACGTAGTAAACTATTTTTAGACATTTGTTTTCTTATTTTATTACGATCGTGTGTCGGCCACGAATTAATTAAATTATTTTCCCGTAAATGTGTCTGTTTTCAAATGAAAAAAATTCTGCTCAAGCTATGGAATTGATTAATTCGACTTTTAGTGAATATTATGTGAGTCATTCAACAGTAAAAAAGTGGTTTGCACGATTTCGTAATGGCAATTTTAGTCTTGAGGACGGTCCACGTCCAGGTGCAGTAAAACAATTTGAAGACGAAGAACTTGAAGTTTTGCTTGATGAAAATCGGTGTCAAACTCAAAAAGAGCTTATACAACAGTTATGAATTACTCGCCAAGCAATATCACTTCGATTGCATGGAATGGGAAAAATACAGAAAGGAGAAAAATAAGTTCCTTATTCACTGACCGAAGAAAACAAAAATTTAAGAGTTGAGTGGTACAAAAGAAAGAATTGATGCACAAAATCATTACGGGTGATGAAAAGTGGATTTTGTACGATAATCCTAAACGCAGCAAACCGTGGATTGGTCCACGCCAGCCATCAACATCAATTGCAAAAATGAATATTCATGCCATAACAACAAGAGCAAGTTGTTTTTTTTATTTCGATACTACAGAAATCTCTGTCCATCAGGTTATGGGCCCAAAATTATCGAAATAAAAATAAGTGAGTAGTTTCAAAATTATCATTCTATCATGGCGATGTCAATGATACCATTCATCGAGAAGCTGCATGTCCGAGAAAACTTCAATAATTGGAGTTTTGCAATGAAGGCATACCTTGAACATGAAGATTTATGGTCATGTGTGCAAGGAGAAGATGACACAGAAGATGAAATTAAAAAAGCAGCTAGAGACACAAAGGCTAGAACCAAAATAGGAGGAGTACATCACTATCATCATGTCAACTGCTCAGATGCTAAATGATATTGAGTTTGCAGTAAGTGAAGAATGGATAGATACATTTCTTTTGGCTGGATTACCTGATTCATACAAGCCGATGATAATGGCAATCGAGAATTCGGGGGCTATTATAACAGGAGATTTTATAAAAACAAAATTACTTCAAGAAGTGAAAGTGGATAAAAAAGAAAATATTGTGTTTTTTTTAACAACAAAACACATTACAAGAAGCCTTCACGTTGCTACAATTGTAATGAACCGGGCCATTACGCTAGGAATTGTAGAAAACCAAATAAAAAACAACAACAAATTAAACCAAATAATGAAAAGTCGTTGTTAAGTATATTCGCTGCGAATGATAAATTAAATTAAGAGAATTGGTACATCGATTCAGGAGCATCGGTACATATGACGCACAGTGATCAGTTGATGACTAATGTGTCAAAGGTCAACATATCAAATGTTTTACACATTCCGGATTTGCGGCAAATTTGCTGTCAATAAGTCAAATGGTGAAAAATGGCAAACGTGTTGTTTTTGGTCAGTGTGGATGTCGAGTTTATGATTCTAATGAAGAGTTGTTGGCGACAGCTACTTTAAAAAAAATGGGATTTACAAATTAGACATGGAACGTCCTAACATCCATACGTCATATTATCTGCGAGAGGATGTATAGTTGTGGCACAGACGTTTAGGTCACATGAGTGATGGCTATATGAAAAATTACAGGATCATTTAAAAATAAATCTTGTGAATACAAATGATAACGAAAAATGTGTACCGTGTATCAGGGGTAAGCAAACCCGATTACACTTTTCAGAAAGTGGGAAGCGAGCGAATGAACTATTAGAGCTGGTGCATGCAGATTTCTACGGTCCCATAGAAGAAGATTCGCTTGGCGGTGCGAAATACATCTTCGTCCTCGAGGATGATTTTTCACGAAAAATTTTCGTATATTTTTTGAAGTTTAAATCTCAAGTGTTTAATAGTTTTGTGGAATTTTAGAATTTGGTTGAGAATCAAACAAACAATAGAAAAAAAATTTTACGCACCGACAACGAAACAGAATTCTGCAATAATGAGATGGATGATTTTCTTAGAAAATCCGGCATCAAACATCAGAAAACGACACCTTACACGCCCGAGCAAAATGGAAAGTGTGAACGGATGAATAGAACAACTCTTATCGAAAAAGTCAGGTGTATGCTTATTGAGGCCAATTTTCCGAAAAAAACTCTGGGCAGAAGCTGCAAACACAACAGCATATTTGGTAAATCGTACACCAAACCGAATGCAGGATTCAGTATCACTAGAAGAGGTTTTGTCTTGAATAAAACCACAATTAAAACATTTGCGTGTGCTTGACTGTATTTGTTTTGCGCACATTCCGAAACAAAAAATACGCTAGCTGTATCAGAAATCAGATAAGTATATTTTCATGGGATACAGTGAAGAATCTAAGGCATATCGAGTGTTCCATATAAAAAAACTGTATTAATCAGACGTGCTGTTGCTTTTATGGAACACCAGTTTCTCAATCAGGTATTTTTAAATGAAGATATTATTAACTTGTTCGATATGTCTCTAGAAATATATGAAAAAGAAAGCTTAATGAATACAGATACTCACCCACATGAGATAACAGATGATGACACTGTTCAGATTCAGGAAATGGTTCCGCAAGAAGAGATTCAACAACAAATACCACTTAGTACAGATGGTAATGTTGACGATTCGTACTGTACGAATGAAGAACCATTCTTAATTACAAACTTAGACGATGACTATCAACCACCAATAAGTATCCAAATAGCTGAATAACCAAGAAGAACCTCAACACCAAATCCGAAAACTTCAAGAATGCTTGATTTTGTGTACCATACTAATTTCGAGGCGGACAGTTTGTGCACTGAAAAAAAACATTGGAAAAATTCCCGATTTTTTGCATACTTTCCCACCATAGTTATAGGCTGTTTTGGGACAACAATATTTTATGGGTAAATATCCCCTATTTTTACTAATAATCTGTCAGGCAACATCTCCCTTTTTATAGGAAGGTAAACTATAATAAAATATGCAATAGATCTTATTATGTGGCATTTCAGCTTTAAATATTGGCAAATTAGCTAGAACATTAGTCTTATATTAACAATAATATAGGTAAAATCGCAATTTTAAGGGTAATTAGTTTTTTCTTTTTGTTATAAGTACAATATTAGAATGATTTTTTCCAAGATAGTATAGGATTCCAGAGAAATTGGGAGTTTAGAACCCTATAATGTTAGGTCGGAATTCCAATCATTTTTGGAAAATCCCATACATGTATGATGGACACCTGTTGTAATATATAGGAATAAATGGATACCCATCAGTTTGGAATTTCACCTATTACTTAGTAAAACACTTACTCTAACTTGTATTTTAGATATTCTCAATTTTACTAAATTGATAAAAAAACAAAATTAACATTTGAAAATATTTTATTTTATTATATTTATTATAAAACGTACAAACATTACATTATACATGTGCAAAAATTTAATAAACAATTTTTACTTATAGATTTATATAAAAAAAAATTAATGACTTTTAATTATCGATTTAAACATCGATTTAAATAAATGTACTTAGATCATGAAACGTCATTAAATAATATTATAGGATCAATTTTTTTTATATACTAAATTAATTTGCACAATTATAGTCTTAAAACCACAAACGAAACACAACAAAATGCAATAATATAAAATTTTTACACTGTTCCATTTATTAATGACGCCCGTTTTCCTATACGGGGACTTCCAATTATGTTTTGTTTCCAGCTTAAATTCTTCAATCAACACAATTTATGTTATGTGCATTGCGCATTTGTGAATACAAACAATGTGAAAATATGTTTGTTAACAAATTATTATTTTATATAATATTGCACTATTTTTAAATTCCACTGTTTTAATGTATCTAACTAATTTAATTATTTTAATCCGTCACTTAAAAAATATTAAATAAAATTTAGCAAATTTCTAATAAACGATTTTCGCATAAAAACTGAATAATCAACAGAGACAAGACTAAGCAATGATCGATTATGTTTTTAAATAAGAAAATTGTTTACGATGACAGGTCTCACCTATAAATATAGGTATATATACCTTCACGGTATTTTGGTTCGTTAAATATGCCGAACCGACAATATTACTTAGCATGAATACCAATATTGTATAGGGCCTGCATCTAAGTCGTTTATGTCCTATCCAAAATAAAAATTTATTTGACGTATTCTGTATCCATGGGCAATTTACCTATAAACTATAAATATATCACAGAAATTATTATTTTGAACCGTTAAAATAACTTCAAACATAGGGGAATCTCCAATATTTTTCTTATCCATACTTTATAGGCGTGTGGTCATTAAGCTTTTCTCTCAGTGTGTGACTGCAGTAAATGAAGCATTACAAAGTATAGGGAGTTGGTTGATCTGCCTGTTAATAAAAAGCCCATCAGTAATAAATGGGTGTTTAAAACGAAACGCAATGCTTCCGGAAGAATTATAAAACATAAAGAAATCGGAAATAGACTTCACAGAAACGTACTCTCCAGTTGTTTCCATACAGCTTGATTCGTTTTTTATTAGCAATGGCAGCGAAATGTGATTTGGAGCTTCACCAAATGGATGCCGTCACAGCATTTCTCCAATCAGAACTTGAAGATACCATATATATGGTGCAGCCAGAATGTTTTCAATATGGTAAAATAGTTTGTCACCTTAAAAAATCAATGTGTGTATTGAGCCCGCTCAAACAAGCCAGCCGCATTTGAAATCAACATTTGGACACTGAACTGAAGAATTCCGGTATGACGTAATCATCGGAAGATACATGCATATACTTTAGAACAGTAGCTGAAAAGATCATAATAGTCGCTGTATACGTAGTAGATGATCTCATATTATTTTCCAATGATTTGGATTTAATGGCTGAGCTAAAGAAAAATTTGATGAGAAAATTTCAGATGGAGGATATCGGTGAGGCAAAATATGTACTAGGAATGAAAATTGAAAAAAATCGAAATCAAGGAATTGTATTGATATGTCAGGAAGGTTATATAAACGATGTTTTGAGAAAATTTAACATGACAGATTGCAACCAGTTGCGACTCCTCTAGATGCTAAACAAATCTTGTCTAAAAAGAGATGAGTCCAAAAAATGTTGAAGATAGTGAAAAGATGAAACACATTCCATACCAAGAGGCAATAGGTAGTCTATTTTATGCAGCACAAGTCACAAGACCAAATATTTATTATGCCGTCATTAAATTAAGTCAATTTAATCAGAATCCAGGAATGGCCCATTGGAATGCCACAAAACGAGTGATGAGGTATTTGAAGGGTACATCAAGTTTTAAATTGGAATTCAGCAAAAATAGCAATGTATGAATGAATACTGTGATTCAGATTGGGCGGGTGATCCTGAACAACGACGATCAACTACTGGATATGTATTTGCGACACAGGGAGAACCAATATCGTTGATAATGAACAGTGGCATGTACAGTATGGCAATACATGTCTATGGTAGCAGCGACACAAAAAGACTTATGGCTCAACAAGTGCAAAATTTTTCCAGATACATCGTATGTGATCAAGCTTAATTGCGACAACAAAAGTGCAATAAGCTTGAGTGCTACGAATACATATCACCCAAGGACGAAACATATAGATGTCAAATATGACTTTATAAAGGAGTTAGTGATATGCCGTCGACTTGAAATAGAATACATTTCAACAGAGCAAATGATTGCTGATGTTTTAACAAAAGCTCTCCCTAAGAAGCAACATCACAGCTGCTCTAAA
The DNA here is from genome assembly GCA_947310385.1 of Nephrotoma appendiculata. Taxonomy (NCBI): domain Eukaryota; kingdom Metazoa; phylum Arthropoda; class Insecta; order Diptera; family Tipulidae; genus Nephrotoma; species Nephrotoma appendiculata. The sequence goes on along the minus strand of OX371223.1, from coordinate 243,707,295 downwards.
GCCATGGGTCTACAAAATACAACATTTAGGGGGAGTGATGAAAAGTAAATATTGTATTCTAATTGTTGGTAACACTGTATTGTTACATTCATATTTTTATATTGTTACTATCTTCAGTCTGTAAAATAAAAGAAGTCTCTGACACTTCCGCTTTAGTTACAACAAGAGCAAGGTGTTTTTTTATTTCGATACGACAGAAATCTCTGTCCATCTCATCATCTACCTGATAAATGGTAAAAGACCGTAGATAGTAATGGAGAATATTTCGATAGTTAGTCTTTATAACAAATTATATTTTCATTAAAGATGAATTTGACTAAAAAAAGCAAAATTTCTACTTGCACACCTAATAAATGATAATGCCGAAAGAAACAGTTTATTGCTTGTATAACACATTTTGTGTTTATTTAAACCAGTTTAACATCGGATATGGGCCCAGACACGCGTAAATTACCAAAAAAGGTTGTAAAAGTTCGATAGTGGTTGTTATTTTGTTAAAATTCGTGGTTAACGAATAGCTAGTTTATTCGTGTTTTTTTCACTTCGAAAATTTATTAAAAGTAAAATGTAATAAAATGGCGTCAGCGTTTGCGTCTATCGAAAAATTGAAATGCGGAGAGAATCATGAGACGTGAAAACTTGCTACTCCAGCGTATTTTATGAATGGTGTTTGGTGTCATGTTGAAGACACATGCACAGAAGAATATCCAGTGAAAAAAAAACAGAAGAGTCAAAAGCCAAGGCATCGATTGTTTTGTTACGGAGAAATTTGGAACAATGTAAATCTTGCATTTCAAAATTCTGGCCTACTTCGATGGAAATATCCGTGAAAAAATAGTTATGACCGCTCACAACTTGAATGGTGACAGAATCGAAATAGATGAGTGGATTGATACATTGTTCTTGGCCGGACTGAATGAAGAGGACAAGCTCATGATTATGGCGATAGAGAGTTCTAGCACAAAAATCTCGGCTAACGTGATAAAAACCAAGCTATTCCAAAAATTTGTTTAGATGATAAAAAGTAGGCTCTTCATTAGCCATGTACGTAGAGCAAACGAAGTCACACATTCAAGAAACAGAAACAAGGAAATGTTGGCGAAGATGGTTAGTCATCTTTTTAGCACACGAAATTTTAAACCTGTGTAAGATTCAGGAGAGGCCACGATTGCAAATCAAAATTCAATGCTAAATTGCCAGGTAATATTCGTAGTTTACCGTACTTGGTCATGTAATGTAGGTACAGTGAATACAACGCTTTGTGACGTTCTATTCGTGCCGGGTCTTAGCACAAACTTATTGCCACTGAGTCAATTAGTTGGTAAAGGAAGAACTGTCAAGTTTAGCGCAAACGATTTGCAAAATTTGTGATAAAAACAACAATTTAAGGGTTAAGTCAATAGTAAATACTGGAATGATCAGAGGGACACAGTCGAGCGAAGCAGGGTTGATGATCAGAGCTGCAAGTTCACAAAATTATGACATCGTCGTTTAGGGCATGTAGGTCACGACAGTTGGATGAAATTGCGAAATGGTTTTGTGCTCGAAATGTGCCTTACCTTGGATCAACAAGTCCAGTGTGAAGTTTGTACCACAGTGCACACACAGACTTGTGTGGTTCTCATTTGGTGCCTCGCGATATTTGGTAACTTTTTGGTCAATTTTAGCCGCAAAATTTCTTTATATTTCATCAAAAACAAATCGAACACCTTAAATGTTTTCAAAGGGTTCATAGGATTTGCGGAAAACTAACGGGTCAAAAACTCAAAACATTGCGTTCACATATTGACACCAAAATTACAAAAAGCCCGTTTTGTATAACTTGAAAGTGGTCACAAAGCGCCACAAATTTGATTCGAAATCCAAGGAGTAAAACAAGGTCAGCGAGAGCGGGAATTGTACAGGCTAACGAGTTTTTGATTTGGAGAGCCTACGAATGAATGCGGAGAGATTAAAATAATTAAAACACTAAATAAATAAATTATGACCGCTTCCTTAATCTGGAAACTTCTATTTTGATTTTCCAAATATGTATTTTATTTCATAACCCGTTCCTTTATTTTCCACTAATTTTATTAACGCGTTCCTTTGATGTCTTCGAATGATAATTAAATAACAATCTTTTATTTTCGTCTCTCCCTCTTTTATATGTTTTTATAACAGTCAGGGTTGCACAGACTTATGTGGTGAATTATGGGGTTGCCCACCGCAATAATCCCACACGGCCGTCCTAAATCAGCCAACGGCTCGATGTCCTTCATGATAGAAATTGGTCCGCTCAGCCTCTGTAATCCTGTCTTCATTCAGGGTAGGTTCGTCTTCCGAATCACCATCGCTCTAATCTCCAGTATAATATGTTTTCAATAAATCCACCGATGCTGATGTCCTTGAAGGACCCTCACTATATCCCTCCTTGATCAACTCGTATCGATTAGTTTGTTTTATGTTGCTGATCACGTATGGTTCTAAGTACTTGGGTTGAATTTTCCTACCTGCTCCAAACTGTGTTTTCTTCATTACAACCCTTTCTCCGATAGTGTATTTTTGTGCTTGTTTTCCCCCATGATCGAATGACTGACGATTTACCTTTTGGATTTGGTCAATAGCTGCTTTTGCCTTATCTCTTATTTCATCGCGTTTCTCTTTAAACGTCTGTATGGACTCCGCTTCGATCACTTGCCGCATAACGTATTCTGGGCTGTGAATTTTTGTGCCGACTAGTAATTGGAACGGCGACATTCTGATAGCCCGGTTGTACGAACTGTTTATATATCTTTGCGTTGTGTTGACGAATTTCCACCAATCCTGTGGTTTCTCGTAAGCAAGTTTGGCAAGAATAGGGATGATGACATCGTTTATTGTTTACACTTGCCCGTTTTCCCGTGGTACGCCGGTGGTTATTATGTGTTGTTGTATTGCATCTTCTTCGCAATTCGACCGAAATTTTTCCGAGGTGAAGGTGGTACTGCGCCCTGATACGATGACTCTTGAATTCCAAAAAACGGCTTTCTGTACCTCCAACTTTTGTATGATTTCCTTAGCTGACGTGATTTTTGTGGGGTACAACCATACAAATTTTGTGAACCCGTCTATCATACACAGCACATACTGATAACCCTTCTTGAACACGGTGAGATATCCCAAGTGGTCGATATGATACATGTATAATGGCACGTCTCCCTTCGGTATTGGATTGATCAATCCCTCGTGCTTACCTCACATCCGGTTTATTAGGTACAGTGCACACAGTTCTGTATTACTGAGGCGATCGTTTCCTGCATTTTGTCAAAGAAAACTCCCGTTTTATTAGCTGTTTCGTTTTTTGTTTTCCGAAATGCCCTTGCTCATGGAACATTCGAACAACTTCTTTGCGCATGGACTTCGGGACTACTATGCAGTCTGCACCTTTAATATTTTTAAACAAAACCCCATTAGAGTTGTAAAATGTTTTATACGGACCTGTATCTAAAAGATGGCAGATGAGCCGCAAGTTTTCGTCCTTCATCTGTGCGGCCTTCACTCTGTGAGTGACTTCTTGGGAGTTACCTCCAATACTACTGGGGCTCGCGACAATGCGTCGACTGGTAATTGAATTCTTGCAGATGCAATGCCCCTCCTGCGATCCCCAAGGTAAATTCCTTTCGTTCTATTATACCCTTGAAAACCGCGCAATCTGTCACAACTTTAAACTGCAACCCTAACAAATATACGCAAAAAATTTTAACCGCTCGTACGACTGCCAAATTTTCCAGCTCGTAACTGCTATACTTTTCCTCGCATGGCGTAGTTTTTCTACTATAGAAAAATACTGGATGCATGTAATCATTATCTGTCCCTGCTTGTAACAATACTGCGGCCAACCCCACTTTACTGGCATATGTGTGCAACTCCGTTCGAGCCGTTCCCGAATAGATTTGCATAACCGGGGTTGTAATTAATGCCTCTTTCAAGCGTACGAAAGAACTGTGCTGGTCGGGCTCGAATTTGAATGTTATTCTTTTCCGAAGTAAGTCGCTTAGTGGCTTTGCTATGGTTGAGTACCCTTCGATAAACCTCCTGAAATATCCGGGTAGCCCCAAAAAGCGTTGCAATTGCAGAACAGTCGTTGGTTTCGGAAATTTGCATATGGCCTGTTGTTTCTCCGTTGATGGCCTCACCTGATTATCCTCAATTTCATACCCTAAGTACTCCACTTTGCCTTACCAGGTACTGACATTTCTCCCACTTTATTTGTAGACAGTTGGCTTCAGCTACTTTAAGTACCTTCTTTATTTTCTCAACGGCTTCTCCCTCTGAACCTCCGTGCACCATTATGTCATCCATATATATATATATGACAGAGACACAGTTGTCTGAAAATATGATTGATATAGTGCCCGAACATCGCAGGTGAATTGCAAAGACCGAATGGTACTTTCAAGAATTCATACTGCGCTACCGATGTTACGAACGATGTATACTTGACCGATTCATTTTCTACATCCATATGAAAAAACCCATTGCTCAAGTCTAGCGTGCAAAAATATTTGGCTGAACATTATTTGTCGATTTGGTCGTCGATCAGTGGCATAGGATATCGATCTTTCACAATGACTCGGTTGATTCGTCGATAATCGACGCATAGCCTCTTCGACGCATCTTTCTTATATGCGAGTACTACTGGACTCGCAAATGGTGTACTTGATAGTTGCCTATGTTTATATATTTCACATTTTTCCGAGCCATACCTTTGGTCGTCATTTCTGCTGTAGTCTTATTTGGTTCGAGGGTGGGACATTTTAATGCTAAATGCCCATATATATTGCATTTGTAGCATCTCGGGCCATTTTCTTTATTTATGCATTCCTTTTTTATGTGCCCCTGTGAAGTTATAACAGCGACCACAATTCGTTTTTTCCGGCCTTGGCTTAAGCTGGTTCCTACATTGATCCTTTTTTCGTACTTTCATCTCCGCAGATAATGCTGAGGAATTATCATCCCAGGCTTTTGTAAACTCATCAGTTCCTTGTAGTTTTACCTTATTTTTGAATTCCTCCATATTGGTGGCGCCGTACAGAATGATTTTATTTATGTTATATCCATCGATACCATCAATGCAGTACTGGATGATAGCTGCTTCTTCTATCTTCCCGTTATGGGCTATTTCCATCAGCTCAAGTAAATATACTTGATAACCTTCTACCGGCTTTCTCTTTTTGGACGCAAGTCGTTTGTGAATAACTGCTGTGTTCTCTACCGTAGTAAATTCTCCGGTCTGGAATTATTTTAATTCATTCCAGTTCGTGATCAAAATTATCGTGCGTAAGGCTTTCTTACCACATCCGTTGAGCAACTTCCTCCCATACGTGACGGTTTGTATTACACTCCAACCGCACATTATGGCGACTCCTTCTCGTCACTGATCCACCGTTCTACTAGATACTCGTCTTCACCGTTAAATTTGACCATGGCCTCCTCTACGTCTCGAAACAAGAGAGTTGAGTTTTGACTTGAATCATTCTTAGTAGGTTTTGTACTGTTTGCCGCAAAATTCCGTTCACGTTCCAAAAGTTCATTCTTCTGCTTAAGCAACTCGATTTCCATATTTTTCAACTCGAATTCTTTGACTTGAATAGCTTCGTTGTTCGCCGATTGTGATGCAGTTTGAACCATAGAAGAAAGTTGCATCCCTTTCACTTTTCTCGAAAATACCTTCATCATACGCTGGTAAAATTGTTCTTTGTTGATGTCATCGTCATTGGCTTGTTTTTTTCGTTAATCTTTTTTTGATTTAGGTGCCATTTTTCATCTGTTTTAATTACGAACCTCTTGATTCCGTCACGACACAGTTACACCTTCTTTGTATTATTCTTCCTCGTGACCATCGATATCTCTCCTGTGGGACGTCGTTCACCACACTCACACAATTAACCAACAATCTACATATGTTAATTTGTTCGAAAAATATTCCGGTTGAGCCCCCATGTGGAGAGGTTAGAATAATTAAAAAAAACACTAAATAAATTATGATCGCTTTCTTATTCTGGAAACTTCTATTTTGATTTTCCAAATATTTTATTTCATAACCCGTTCCTTTATTTTCCACTAATTTTATTAACGCGTTCCTTTGATGTCTTCGAATGATAATTAAATAACAATCTTTTATTTTCGTCTCTCCCTCTTTTATATGTTTTTATAACCGTCAGGGTTGTACAGACTTATGTGGTGAATTATGGGGTTGCCCACCGCAATAATCCCAGAGAATGTTAGTGGTGAGGTCGTTTTTCTGGAGGACAAACGCTGTGTTAATGAGGTAATTGATTGTATCAAATTTTCTAGTCATTCTTATCCGTTCAAAGATGATAACAATGAAGTGGAGCATGAGGCAATTGTTACAACAGCAAGTAATAGTCAAAACGAAGACGCTTTTGCTTCAGAATCCCGTGATGTTGATGTTTCGAATGGAAGGGGTCAAAATGAGATTCCGGCTTCTGCAAACGTGTCTGCTGCGGGAAATAGTGTGTATCTGGCAGACAAAGGCTCAATTAACGCTTGTTAGTATTTAGGAACCGTCGGATGAAGAAGTGAACGATGTTTCGTCACAAACAGCTAGTGAGGCCGCTATGGAAGTCTCGCTCGTTAATTGATAATAACATGCTTATAGATTTGCCACCTTATCGTAAAGCAATCCAGTTAAAATGGGTTTTCAAGAATAAGTCCAACGAGAAAGGAGTGGTAAACCGCTACAACGCCCATTTATTAGTGAAATGTTGTACTCAGCGTTAGGGCATTCACTACGCAGAGACGTTCTCACCTGTAGTTCGCTATTCGACGATACGTTTTTTGATTGCGATAGCTGTGAGATACGATTACGTATACGTTGACGACTTGAACATTTTTTCCAGCGATAAAACTTTGAAAAATAATTTGAAATCGTGTCTAAAGAAACAGCTTAAAATGATGGACATTGGCGAGGCGAAATGTATGTTGTGCACACGCGAGACCGCAACGTGGGAACGATCACTCAGCAGAACGAGCTGTCAGCAGATCCCATAATAATCCAAGCAAGCGTTGCTCATTGGTTGGCAGTGAAGCGGATTTTACGATATCTGAAAGGTTCAATCGATATGAAATTGACTTATTCAAAAATGGAAATGAAGTCGTGCAAGGTTGTTGCAATTCAGATTGGACAGGATGTTTTCAAACTGGGAGCAATTTCATTGGCGTCCAATCCACCAACGGACAGTTGGTTTGTTTTCAACAGTGTCTGAATATATGGCAATATGTTTAAGGCAACACAAGAGTCTACTTGGTGGCGAGATGTATGTCAGTTGTTGGGGAAAACAAATATTCAACCCTCATACAGTGCGACAAGAAAGGAACAACCGTTATTGCGCGAGAAGCTTAATGACAATGTGCCTAGCTAAATTCAATTACGTCAACACAAACGGAATGTTAGAAGATAGTCTTACCAAACCGGTCACGGCAGAGAAGCACAAGTTGTGTTCGATGAGAGTCAATCGAGTGAAGAATTGAGTTTGGAAAGTAAGGCTCTAGTGGAGGTGTTGGTTTTTCCTAGTGAGAGCCTTAATTTTACTTTTATCATTGGCCGCTTTGGCACTATTCATAGTATTCTTGTTTCTTAATAAATTGCTTGTAAAAATTGACTATTTCAAGTCTCACATTTTGCTTTTATTTAAACCCGTTTAACATCAGTTTAGTATTAGTTTTCATATCACACAGCTATTCTAAGATCGCCATTATCTGTGTGATATCGGCCGCTTTGAGTCGCTTAAGAAAACCGTGAAATATCGGCATTCGCTAATAGCCGCAGTAGCTCCTAAATGTTCAATATAAAAAGAGTTCTTTAAATTTAACATGATTGTTGATTGTCTTAGTTGTAGTAGTCCTACTTAGCACAAGCGAGGTCGCTCACAAATAGAGTTAGCTAATTTCTGCCACTATGGCCTCCACATCCAATGTAGGGTGCTTATCTCTGTACAGTATACCAAATTTGATTAGGTAGGTAAATTTATGTGTAAGTTGCCATTTTAGAAAACTGAGTCAATTGGCCTAATATTTTATGTTAAAGTTTGATAAAATCAATTTGGACTAAGTTCGGAAAGTTCTAATCTTTTGTTAACAAGACGTCAAAATTTAAGAACAATAATTAATAGCGCAACCAGATCTTAAAGATCGTGTCCTCAACCTCTTGCTAAAATTTCCAAGGAACTTCTTAAAAGACATGTTGGAATTTGATCTGACTGACGCAAATATTTGATTATTCGGAATTCCGAGTCGTCATATCATGCGAATTTTACAAGCTTGAATCAGCATATCGAGCACCATTTACGTGTGGATGATTGAAGGTTAATCTTTATTGCTCAACGTGGTGCTATCTAGATTTTGAGAATTCATTCAGTCTTTATTATTCAACGAAATGTGGTTTAAATCATAATACTAAGATCTCATAATTTTAAATACTTACTAATTAAATTAATTTATTTAACAAATAAAAACAAAACTTCACTCGACTCAAACCAGTGAATTCTTCGACCACTGTTCTATATCTGTAGGGAGATCTTCAAATCGATCGATCGCACTTTTAATTTGGCCAAACGATAAATTTAACCAAAACATTTGAAACTGTTTTAAGCTATTATTTGCCGAAGCTGATGTTCCAATCGGTAATATAAATTCCAAATCTTTAATCCGTTCAAACGATTTAAGGGTAACATCTCGGCTAATATTTTGAAAAATTCCACAAGAATTTGCGAATTTATTGAATCGTGTTAAAATCATTTCGAAATTAAACGGATCTCGATCGTAAATTGTGCAATGATGCTTCATGGATATGATAAGACAAATTTCCAATACGGAAAGGCTGCATAGCAAATTGACTTTGCTGTCCAGCTCGTATGCTTCAATCTGTTTAATGACGTCGTCGGCTGTGATTTGTTGACGATCGGCCGATAATTTTGATACCAATTGGAATAAAAAGAGCTTAGTTGCGCCAATATTTGTCTCGTGATTGAATAACCGTTCAATCACGTTTTCAACTTTTTTTGTTTTACATAAATTCTTAATCTGAGTGTTCCACTGATCGATCCACTTTTTGGGAAGTTTATACTCGGGATATTCAGTCTCTTTGGACGGTAGTGTTAGGAATTTGACCATCAATTCCATACGAGCATTAAAATCGCTGTTGGGATACAAAAAATATTGGCGATGTGAAAATCGTGACTTTACACGTTTTTCCAACAACTCGATGACATCTAACCGGCACGTAATCCCTACAAGATAAAGAAAATTAAAATTCCCCTCTGAGCCAATGCTCATGTTAAACTAACCAATTACGCAAATTGGGGCCTGTGCTGATTGTGCCACATCAAATAAATTATACAACAGCGTTTGATTGTGATGCGAACAGAATAAATCGAATTCTTCCAGCAGGAAAATAACACTTTTGGATTTCGCACGATCGCCCGATTTCAAACAATCCAGTAAATAAAGCAAATTTTCAGCAAACGACCCAAACACTTTACCATCCATATCGGCCGTATCGAGTTCCATTTGTATCGCAATCGATTCAAGTGCTAAACTATCGCTCGTGTGAATCAACCCGTTCAACTCGACAATGAACGTATTTTTCACAAAACTTGAATTCGTTTTTAATTCCTTTAATATCGATCGAATCATCTACAATAAAATCATAACAATTAAATACAAATTAAAATATTGTTTTATTCATAAAAAATCGTTTACCGTAGTTTTTCCACATCCTCGGGGCCCAATCAACAAAGCTGAATTGGATTCACCCGTGTCGGACGTACGAAATATTAAATCACGTATTTGCTTCCATTCTATATCGCAACCCTCATAATTTGTGTGATTTCCTTTTAATTTCCATTTCAAATATTTTCGAGTTAATCCAATTTCACTCATATTTACGTTAATATATGTTTTTGAACACAATTTCGGCACGAAAACAATTTCTGTTTTGACTTTTGAAAACACAAAAATTTGACAGTGAATTAAGCGCGAATTGCTTTTGTACTATTATCCGCTGCTGATCAAATGGGCGCTATCGTTTCATTTAAAAATGAATAATCATTACCTTTTAGTTTATACATGTTTTCGATCTTTCAACTATGTTAGTATGTTATATAATATTAATTAAATTTAAAAGAATGATTTACTATTTCTGAAAACACAAATTTAATTTTGAACGATTACAATTTTATTTTACAAGGTACGTAGCGACATCTTTTGGCCATTAGAAAATTATAAAATGATGATAATGCAGATAATGTTAGTACTTTTATCATAGAAAAAAATTCTTTACAGTTAATCAAAAAATTATTTTATGCATAATTCGATTGTTTCAAAATGAGTTCAGAATCCCTGGAAAACGATGCTGAAGGAAATGAAAGTGTAATATATTTGGTTATATCCCTTTTGCTGCCCAGTAACACAATTGTGCGGGTAGGGCTAAAGTACAATGTCAAAAATTTAGTTTTGTATGTGTTTTCAACCAACTTACACATTTGTGAATTCCTTTTTAATTTGTTTTCGTTCGAAAAAAGACACTATATCTATACACGCAATTGTGTTGGCTGTACTTCAAATCAAGCAAAATTATTTATCAAAAACGCTATTACATACTATGATTTTTTACTGTCACATTTGTGTGGGTCGGACTTAAATTGAGCCAATTTTTTTTGGTTGAGAAAGGGATTTGACTAATGAATTATGTATGCCAAACGTGCGTGTGGTAAAAATAGGATGTAATGTTGAAGTGAACTGATCCGAAGAAATATTGCAAGTGTACCACGAGAGGTCTTGTCATCAAAATAAATAACATTTATATCATTTGATTCACTAAATCCAACTGAATCAGATCAGATGGCTAGGCTACGTTTTACGCTCCCCACAGCAACGGATGATAAAAAGAGTGTTCATTGAGGAAAACCTCGACTGGATTGTGATGGTGAAATAACGTCGCGCAAGACCTACGTATAATGGAATGTCGAAATTGAAGGACGCGAGCGGTGGATGGATGACCACCCTACATAGGTGGCAAAATCCGTTCTTATGGTGTGATAGCTAGAGCGAGAGACAGAAATGTGACGTACTTGAAATTTCTTTAAGTAAGGCAGAGGTAACTGGACATGTTGAAGCAGCATGGTCTATATTGAATTCAACAAATTACCGAAATGATCAAGGGCAGAAGCATCGGTAAAAATCTTCATTTCAAAATAAAGCCCTTTATGAATATTGCTACAAATCAAGAATTGATCATCCGAGAATTTTCAGCACTTTATGCTACGTTCATAAAAACAAATATTTCCGCTAAAAGTTTAATTTAAAATCAGATTTCGGACATCCTTTTGGATATGTCTATGATCAAGATAATTTTAAGTCTGCATCCTTCTAAGCGGAAAGTAGTTATGAGTGATAAAATGAAATTCAAGCCAGAAGTTATGTACAATTTGCGCAGCGATTCCACTGAATTTGAAGTTTGTTGAGAAGAAAGCCGAGATCAAACAGAAATCACGAATCAGAGAAAAACAGATATCAAGGGAAATCGTCAAGGGAAATCAAATTAAAAGCGAGGTTTTAATGACGTCCACTTCGAACGGAACGACGAAACGGAAGATATTTTGGCATATGGTAAACGAGTGAATCAACACAAAATAATTACGTGTCTCTAGAAGATCAAAAAAGCGAAAGACAATATAAAAAACCCGTTTGTATGGAAAGAAATGATTTTTCGATGATGACAGGAGCAGCTCACTGAAGCCCTGAAGATGAACGAAAGAAAAAAACGTGGTTCATAAGGAGATGGATTCTCTGAAATAAAATGATTCGTATTAGTCGAATGCCCCAAAAGATTGCAAGTAATGGAAGTGTTCGTTTCTTTACTAGATTAGTAGTGAAAGGCTATAAATAGGGAATCGATTACGAGGACACTTTAGGTCCTGCAACGCGATGTTTTGACGCGATAGTTTGACGAAAAAAAAGCCTGCCTGAAATATTATCTGGAATAGGACGTGAATTAAGAACAACCAGAAGGTACTGGTAGAGTTCGATGAGGATCGAAGTTAATGTTACAACAGCATCCGCCCAGGTATTACTTTCAGCCATGTAGAAACTAACTGTCCAAGATTGCAATCAAGGGAAATGTTTATTTCGGTAATTTACTACAAAAAGCCATATCATAGGCTGCCGTTGACGAAATGGATTGAATACAACATTTTGAATATAAAAGGCATCTATAGAAGCCTGGTGAATAATTTAAGTTGGGGTTCTTTTGTTTTTCACTGTAAAGTATGTGGACAACTCGCAGATAATGAAGAATATTCCTTTTTCTGTTTTTTACCACGTTTTTCTTAACTTGCTTTCTTGTCTGTCTGTCTGTCTATATGTTTGGGTCAAAATTTGAGGTCGAAATTTGAAGCACTTATCATCATTCAATTTCGCTGAAATTTTGTGCACGTGGTTCTTTCACCTGGCAATTTTATATTATCAAACATTTGAAACAAAAATCTAATACAAATTTTAGAAAACCGTTATTAATATTTTACGGTTGGCATAAATAAAATTTTCATCGTATAATATTCCCCTTCATAGTTGCTGTGCGCTGTAAAACAAAAATGTCACAATTTTTCCAATGTTTTCTTTCTTTTTTCATTTTGTTGTTGAAATATCAGGAATTTGTTTGCTGCCATCATAATTCGCAAGAAACCACACAAAAAATGCAAATTTGCACTACAAGCGTTTGACAGATGGATATGGGAACTAACCCAAGTATACCAAAATTCGACTTTGTCATTTTTCGAAGTAAAAACTTACACTGCATCCCCAATAGAATTCCTTATGACTTTTTACTTACAGAAAAGTATGAAAAAAAAACTTGACAAAAAAATATTTTTTTTGTCAAGTTTTTTTTTCATACTTTTCTGTAAGTAAAAAGTCATAAGAAATTCTATTGGGGATGCAGTGTTATATTTAGTTTCGACTTTGACATAGTTTTGCTTTCGACTTAGAATAAGATCCTGTATGAAAAGTGTCACGATTATTCGAAACTGGACGAAACTCAATAAATAGAATTGTATACATGTATGTGTGAACTGAAGACAAACAACAATATGGCGGGAACGACCTTGTGCATGGACATAATGTAAAAGGCTATAATTGAAAATACATCTGAAATACAAAAAAAATATTTTTTTGTCAAGTTTTTTTTTCATACTTTTCTGTAAGTAAAAAGTCATAAGGAATTCTATTGGGGATGCAGTGTTATATTTAGTTTCGACTTTGACATAGTTTTGCTTTCGACTTAGAATAAGATCCTGTATGAAAAGTGTCACGATTATTCGAAACTGGACGAAACTCAATAAATAGAATTGTATACATGTATGTGTGAACTGAAGACAAACAACAATATGGCGGGAACGACCTTGTGCATGGACATAATGTAAAAGGCTATAATTGAAAATACATCTGAGGAAAAAGATGGCGTCCAAATGTTTAAAGCAAAACAAAAAATTTAAGTTTAGAACAATGCATATTTTATTAAACTTGAGGTATAAAAATATATACATACATATATACAAATCGAAACTATAATTAATTTTTTAATTATTTTTTATTATTGCAATGATTATTGATTCTTTGATTGTATTTAAATATTTTCCATATAGCTCATATCAAGTTTATTACTTCTCATTTGTTTTCCACTTAATAATTTAAAACTGAACTAGAAAATAATTAATTTATACAAACAATTTTTGAATAGATATAAAAATATATTTTGGTGTAATTTTATTTAAATTAACGCACATCTTTAAATTTTTTTAATAAAATCAGTTTTATAAAATTACCAAACTCATGTCGTGAACATGTAAAATAAATACGATACGTAGTTCTATTTTGAGTTTCGTCTTGTTATTTACTTGGTCAGTATACATATACACACCAATACTAAAGTATTGATTCTTCGACTTTTTTTTAATATTTCGAAGGCAAATACTAATTTTGAGTTTTATCTTGTTATACTTCGGAATGGATAAAACTAATGGATCCCAAGTATAACAAAACGAAAATAAATATTAATGTACTAGATCTTTTCCAAATACATATATGACGAAGTTGTCGGAAAAAGTTGGACATTTTGGATTTCTTGTGTTGGTGAGAATAAAATAATGTACACGATATAAAAATCATTCTTGTTTGCGACGCCATTATCTGTGTAAAGTGAAAATTTTATTGTTACTTTAAAATATAGTGAATAATTAAAATATACAACTATGTAGTGTTAAAAAAATTGTTCTAAAAGATAATAATAATTTTTGTTGATAAAATTTGTGTTGTATTGTGATTTAATAAAACAAAAATACATATTTCGAATAAAAAATCTTGGATATTAATCTAAAATATCGTTTTGTTTTATTTTCTTAAAAATATAATCGCGTCATAATATTAATCCACATAAGCCCTACCATTTGAAAGCACGTGCGCACTCAACATGCAAAAGTTTTTGTTTACTCAAATTCATCATTTGTCCGACTTTTCGCGACAACATTCATAGGAAAGATTTAAACATTTCGGACAATTTTGATGACAAAAGTCGGTGATGATTTCATCAAAATGTCAGAAAAATGCCGAAATTTTCGGAAATAAAAATACTTGGGATCCCATGTTTTAATGGCCACATTGATTTAAAGTAAGTATATATTTGTGGCATGTTGTATAAAGTTCAAAATTTTGCGTAATTATTTTAGGCAAATAATCCGCGTTGAATTGTCGGTAATCAAGGCCTTGTATCCCAAATTTTATAAAAGATCAATCGTTCGAGGAAATTCGATACACATTTTATGAGGCAAAAATTAACGGAAGGGATTTCGCCGCCTGCACTAAGGCCCTGCATCCATCTCGATCCATCGCTCTCGTCCTCCAGTTTCGACATCCTAATGTTCGTAGATCTTGTTCGATATCGTCACGCCAGCGTAGTCGGGGTCTTCCTCTACGACGCATTCCGGCTGGTTGTTGGTGGAACACTTTATTTATTAACCATTGTTGTGGAGACCTTGTAACGTGGCCGAGCCATCTCACTCGATTGGATTTGATGAATCCGATGATATCGCTGCCTCCGAGGAGTTTCTTTATTTCATGATTCATACGAATCCGATATTCGTTGTTCCGTTGTTCGCAACATTAATTGGGCCAAAGATTTAACGGATTACCTTCTTTCGAAGGTAGATAATACTCTACAATCGTTAGAGGTCATGGTCCAGCTCTCGCTTCCGAAAGTCAGCACAGGTTTTATTAGAGCTTTATAAAGTGCGAGGTTGCACGTCTTTGATAAATGTTTCGATCGCCATATTCTTGATTGGGCGAATTCGTTGTCCGACAGCGATTCGGGCTTTTATTTCCACCTGCATGTCATTCGACGATGTTATAACTGACCCGAGGTAATTAAAGTTCTCGATGCCTTCAAAATTGTGGTTGCCAATTTCGAGATTTGCCATAGAGCTATTCCTGGGTGTTGCTAAATATTTGGTTTTACTCCTGTTCATCTTCAAACCAAGTCTTCTTGCGCAGCGATCGAGCAGCATGAAACTGTCTTTGATATCGCTAGGTCTTCGGCCAAGAAGCACGATATCATCTGCATATCCAAGAATTTGGCCTGATTTATTAAATATACAGCGCGAAGTTTCGAAGCAAGTACGTGTAGGATTTATAAATTTGATTCAGGAGAGCAAATCAAAGATGGCAGCAATTGAATATGCTAAGCCCCGAGATCATGAATATCTATAGTTGTAAGGACGACTATTGACATGCTTTACGTCTACATGTCATTAGTCGTTCTTACAACTAGACATTTACTAAACAAATACATCCAGTGTCCACTCGGGTGTGTGATAAAATAAATTAGGAAATTATAATTTTTTATTAAGCTTTGCTTCTAAATATTTTTCAGTCGTCTCGATATTCAATATGCAGGGGATATGCAGGGTATACGAGATATGCAGGGTATACGAGAAATTTTGACGAGAGTTGACAAATACAAGATGCTAGTATCAAAGCCCTAAATTTTTACATTAAGTACACCAAGAACTTATTTTTTTATAAAGAATTGATTTACGGAACTTTTACTTTTTTTAAAATTATTAGCAATTTCATATGTGATATCAATTTTCTTTTTTGAAATGCGCCCCACGTTTTCAGTTGTAAAAAATTGGTGCTAGTTTTAAGTATAAATGCCCAGATAATTCTATATGCCCATAAAAAAATTATTTGCTTCTTTTTAGTGCATTAGAAAAACGTGGTATTTTAAAACGTTTTTTTTTATATATTTTATTTTCAATTATGTTCTTTCAGTACGAGGTTAGATTCTTATAGTTTACTAGGCAAAATGGGGTTTTCAGAATTTTAGATTCTATTATTTTTTTAAAATTCTCAGGTTGAGAAACATACGTATGTATGTATGTATAGACAATAAATATTAATTAACTACGCGGTGTAGAAAATACAGCACAAACCATCCCTTAGACAAACAGCAAATTTCAAAAGCAATAAAATCAACAATCATTCCAGTTACGAACTGAAGCGATGGCGTATACCTGTATATTTGGAGGTACAAATAAAATCTCATTAATCGTAAAATTAATGGAGGAGATACTCGTAAAATTAATTGCATTCGACGAAAAACTGCAAAAATTGGAAGATAAAGCTTTGGAATATAATGGTCTGTCAAGACACCAACAAAACTAAGCAGTCTTCGTAATAGAACACATATAGAAGTATGTCTTATCTCATAAACTCTATTTACTATGCATTCCCACATTACATTTAGAGGCTATCGTGTATATTATTCCATCCACCCACGCAGCTCTGCCAGACGAGGAAGTACTCAGTCATCATAAAGGAAAATATACAACATCTTGAAGAGGAAAAATGTTGAAAAGAAGAAATACAAGCTACCATTGTAAATATAAGTACTAAAAATTATCCTATTGTTGTGGCAGGCTTATGCTGTCCACCAAAACATCCTAACAAGACAAACCAATAATTTGAGTTCTTCAAGCGATTGGGCCAAAGGTTCATAATATAGGTAGCGTCTTAAATGCAAGGAATACTCTTTGGGGATCAAGGTTAACCAAAACAAAAATTAATGAATGATATTATAGAAGACAACTCTGAGTATCTTCCAACTGGAAAACCAAGTAATATGTTCTTCTTCACATTTTGTTGAGGGATGTTTTCGTTTTGATAAAAATTGGTCAATAGTAGATTTCAAACGACAGGAATCGATTCTGAAGGGTGTTAATTTCTGCAAAATTCGTGTAGGGGATTCGTTGGTCGGGCCCGGGATCCTAATTTTAAAATTATTTATCGTTTTCGGGGATAAACGTCTTGTGCCAAAATAGAACTATGGCATTTCTCAGTTGAAGGAGATAGAACTCAGATGAAAATGGGAACCTAATATACCATAAATTCTCGACATACCTCAGGAAAATTGTTAATTTAAATTAGCCTAAGCCATTTTTTTTGAAAGCTTCATTTTGAAAAATTAGGAAATTGGATGGAATGAAGACTTCGGGAACGACCTATATGGGTCTTGGTTTATATACTATAAAAGTATCGAATTTAATTGAAAAAACCACGGGTTATTTAAATTTAAATAGAACTAAGCCGTAACTCCATCAGGTGTAACGTAATTTTATAGTTTCATTTACAAATAAAAGTTAGTACATAAAGTATAATCATGAAAATTCTCGACCACGAGATTCTTGCTGATTAACAATTCGCTTTATCGCAGAAGTAAAAATCGTCGATTTTGAAAAATTTCTGTGTGTGTGGTGCCATGCAGATACTTAAATTCTGTACCCTCTATAGAGGTGCTGTATACAGCCTACATCAGACTTAAACTTTTACCATAAATTTGGAGATCGCAGTGATTTTTTGCCGAAATCGGTTTACCGGAAATGGCAGCTTCCAAACAAGCATTTTAGTTTGCTCTAAATATACGGAAAAACGATTAAAACAAAAATAAATTTTTTTATGATTTAATCTTTGCAATCTGTTCCGGGGTCAAAGTACTCCCAACTATTTCGGGGTTCGTTTTCAAGTCCTACCTTACGCATTGCTTACCAAATTGAGGACGTATAGATTCGATTTACGAAGAACCATCTGCACATTGCATAGCTCCATGCAAGCCTATAATAATGGCATGTGAGAGGGGGGTCATCGGGAAGAGTTTTGATAAAAAAAAACTTTGTTCCACCAAAATTTGGTTTCTTTACAGTCTAGAAACATAGTTATTCATAGTTAAGATTTTGCATAAATTGGGAGTTTATTACGAAATTTGGAGACAATTTGTGTACCGGAAGTGGCAGCTTCCATAGGAGTTTTTCCACTTATGCAATGATGTTAGGATTAAATTTCCAACAAGAGTTGAGCTGATTGGTTTTCTGAAATTTGAGCGAGGGTTATGTTTTTTGATTATACAAGACAGTTTTTCAAAAAAGTCCGGTAAATTTACTTTTTTGTATTTATAGAAATCAAGTGTGGTGTATTCGAAATCTATGTATCCATACACTACGTACAGGAAAATAAAAGGTGTGCGTTGTTGAAAGGTTTGTTATATGTTATGGTTCGGTTATGGTTAATTGTCTTCGGTTGATAACCCGAGAACTACCCGCTCATTTATTGAGTTTGATAAATTAAGAATTAATGATAAAAATTCAAAGTCCATTGAATCCAGGCCTAATTCCATAGCTGCTGGAAGGGGCATAGTGCTGGTTGGATCAGGCATATACTGGCATTACGGGGGAGAAGGGGGGGGGGGGGATAATAATAATTTCGTTTCCTTACACAACAATTCCTGTTCCTAAGCGGTCACCCCTATTTGTACTAATTCGAGCAACGGTTGCTTGACGTTGAAGGAGTAGTTGTCGCATTATCTACGTATTTATGTGATAAAATCAATATAATGTCGATAAATATGCATAGAAATGATTTAGTTAAGTATGTTAAAGTTAGTCCGGTCTCTCGAACTTTAATACTGATTATTACCGTAGAATTTAGAAAAAACAAGAACAATTTCGCAATAGGAGTGGGATGTGTCACAAAGATGTGTCCGATGAAATATTCTCTCATTTTGAACTTCGCATAGCTCAAATTAACCCCAAACGGTTAGTGGTGGTTGCTAGGGGTGGATCATTTATTGATTTTATTGTTTCTTCATCGTAATGAATTATTTCAGTCTAAACTGATAATCGACTATCTATGGATCCGATATTCATATGCAGCTTCACTACAAGGTAAATCTTCAGTTCACCGATGTTTATTTTGGGTTGAACTACCTCTCCGTTATATATGACGCCATCTATCTGTAGAAGATGTTAAAATTCTGTTCTGTGTAAAATAGGCTGAAACACAATTCTGCTAGATCTCAAGCACTAATCTTTAGAATAATGTTTGTTTCCATCAGTCTTTAATAAATTTTAATACGTTAGATTGCCTTTGGAGGTACGTACGGTTCGATAATATTTACGTGAGATAGCAACCCTAACAGTATGTGTACATATTTTGCTCAACAAATTTTATAAGATGAATGTATCGAGTAAATTGTACTTGCCGAAAGATATACTTAGAGGAATGCACTTGAAAATTAATTTATATTTTATATACTTATCGATGTACTAATTTTCATAAGACTTCACTGACAGTTTCATATTATGATCTGAATAACCTCTTTACTGTTTTACCTTAGATCGACGTTAATAAAATACGTAAACCCTATCATGGAACCCGCATATGGAATAATCATTACTCTTCGATTGTAACAAGGAAACGGCACCTACCCAATTCAGCGAAATCCTCATTTTGTTATTTATAATCATTACTTCTTTAAAATAAATTTAAAATAAACAAAAATAAATAAAATTTAGAAAATAAATAAAAATGAAAAGCTTTGCTATTTACTTAAATTTTATTGTTATTCTTTTAAAAATGGTTTTAAGTTGTTTACTCGCCGAATATGGAAAGAAGCACTCTCGGGGGAATCGAAAGATGAAAATAAATTCAAAATAATTTATCTGTATAAAGTGATAATTTAATCGCATTAATCAATCAGACACAAAAATCAATTGGGGTTTTTCTTATTTTTGTTTCATTTCGAATTCGTCTTAAATAAAGTGTTTTCTTGGTAATTTTTTTGTATTGTTGAATTTTTGATGAAAATAAAAATTAATCAATAAATAATTTGAAAATGTCTATACGTAAGTTGCCTGCCTATATACATTTATGTATATATTACAAAATAATAATAAATTATCCCACCACAATTGCTGTGAAGTTATCTACTTATACTTTCACAGTTTTCTGTTCAAATAGGTTTTAGTTTACGATAAGAAAATTAATTATTTATCATCACGAGGCATAAAATAACAATGGGTCGCCTTTTGCAAAAATTGGAATAAATTTGGTTAAATAAACCGGAAAACCCTGAATTTTCGATTTGAAATGATGATGATGATGATGATGATGATGACGATGTAAATAGTTAAAAGGCAATAAAATTGTTCAGTATGAACAGGATTAACGATAGCACGCAAGAAAAGGGTTAACCATGCACAAACTATTATAGTTATAAAATATGCAGTTCCGCAAATTTTTATTGTAATCTTAATTATTATTGTTGTAATACTAAAACGTGGAATAATAAAATCAGTATCAATCAAATCATTATCAGCAATATTTCTCTGATGTCGCCCCCACCCACAACGAGTAATTAGCGATAAGGCGTTGTCTAGGCCGCTAACATCGAAACAAAGAAACAATAAGATGGAAACGCTTGCGTTTAATCAAGAGCAGCTTGCGAATTACAAAAAATGGCAGCGAAAGGAAAACGAAAACGTACCTTACTTCAAAAATCAATCAACTAAAAGAAGCATATAGAAAATTCCAAGAAAGGGACGAGCAAGTAAGCAAGCCCCAAGGGGTAGATAATAACCACCCTTACTGAAAATAAGTGGCGGAAATATACAACACGCGATAAAAAAGGAGACGTTCCAGAGACCAAAATTCACTTAAATAACACAAACATGGGATCGGATCCACCAAACCTGGAACTACAAGAACAAATAAAACGGTGGAAAATTCGGAGGAGAAGTCTTTATAGAAAAATCAACGAGGCTGGGGACTTTGTCGAAACTGGGACAATACCGGCAATGAATCTTTCATTACTAACGATACAGAACCTCATGGATTAAATATCTAAACTCCACGAGGAAATTTGCATGCTCGTTAGTGATAAACAAGAAAAAAACATGAAGTACTTTACAGAACAATACTTCGAAGAAAAGTTGAAAACGAAGTCGAATCCTATATTTGCTGGGATTACGAGAAATGGACCAGATTCCGTGACACATTCAGCAAGCTCACCTATGAAAATATACAGATCAGTGATACCCATAAAATCAACTATGTAAAGGGTCAGTTGGAAGATACTGCGGCCAAATTATTTAACCACCTTCCAACAGAAGAAAATTACCTGGCCGCTTGGGGAATTTTGAACAGCAAAAAAAAATTGCTGGTTTCAACCTATTTAAATATGTTGCTCGGTCAAACAAATTTATACACAGAATCGGCAGAAGTGCTGAGAAATCTGTACGATACAATAACCAAATATTGTGCAGGAGTAAATATTGAGTTGCGGAATTCAATAGAAATCTTTACTTTGACTAAAAACTGGCCAGCGAGTGAAGACGACTGTATGAAATCTCCCTAGCAAATCCAAGAGAATTCTAGACAACAACAGAATTTTTAAAACTCCTGAACGGAAAATTTTAATTGTTAGAGGCCAATGGCTACCAAAAGCCAATCATGGGACCCGCAACCTCCATAACAACACGAGACAACAAAATGCGGAGGATTTAGCAAATTAAATTCCAGTGAGAGATCACAAGTGGCGGTGCTGCGAAAGTTATGCAGAAACTGTTTATCAGCGTAACATTAAATCATACATGCATTCAAGCAGGAGAACCAATGTACCATACGTAATGGAAGACATAACACAGCATCGCATTAACGACAAGCAAGGAGAAACGCTTATTATTCAGAGTACCAGGCTCTCAAGCATCATTTATCTCTACAAAGGCAGCAAACCTTCTTAGGGCGAGGTAAAAACAAGTCAACACTAAAATACTAAAATATCAGAAATGAGAGGAACGGAACGCGGGGTCTGCATTCACAAAGTCGAACTAAGTTTTGCTCAAGGTTTGAGAGCCCTGCGATATTAAGTTCTAAAATTAACCGACAATTATTCAGATGTCGACTTTAATACGAACAAATGGGCACATTTGCAGCCTTTACAACTGGCAGATCCAGAATACAACAAGTCGAACAGCATCAAAATCGGTGTTGACTATACTATTCCTTAATTCTAAACAGTAACATCATTAAAGGTAGCCTACACTATGCAAATGCTAAAGAAACTGAGCTTGGTTGGATCATAATGGAAGCACAGGCTACACCCAGGAAGTCAAAAGGTTGTCAATTGATAGGAAGAACCATCATCCTTCGTCTTTGAAGGAAGAACCATCTTTGCTGGAAGAATCCAGAAAAAGGACGTAGCACGATATTGCAGATCGAGAGAAAATTTCTGAAAGATAAACCGTTCGCCAAATTCTATCACGAGTCTATGGAAGATTATCTAAAACAAGGCCATATGCAGATAGTGAAAGATGAGCCAGATGACAGTTAGACTGCCTATATACTACATCATGAAGTGATTAACAACGAAAATACTACCACCATCCTGAGGATAGTTTTCGATGCATCTAGTAAAACCTCTTCAGCACTATCCCTGAATGACATAATGATGAACGCCCATAAAATTCAAAGTAATCTAATTGATAACATTTTGAGGTGACGAACACACAAATTTGTGTGTTGTCACAGCGGATGAAAAGAACAACTATCCAACGGCAGCAATAAAGATCATTGAAAGAGATTTTTTACGTCTACTGTTTAGGGGTGTCAGGGTCGAAGAGGTTGTAACTATTCAACAAAAACTGGCACAAAGCGGAAGATTTTCACTGCCAAAATGGGCGTACTGAAAGCAAAAAGAATAATTAATTTAAGAATCAATCACATAATAAAAACACGAGAGATTCTCTACAATCCGGATGACGTTCAGGTTTCAAAGGAGGAACCAACAAAACGTCTCTATCGTATTCTTCAAAATTGTTTGACCCCGTCGGCATGCTCGCATCAATAAAAAAAAGCAGCCAAGCTGTTAATGCAGGAGACCTGGAAGGTTGATACACAGTGAGATGATAAGCTGCCACAAGTGATAGAACAAAAATGGAAGAAGTATACAGGCCAATTAGGACAGTTAACCAAAATAAATGTACTAAGTTGGAAGGTATCATTTGTATTTGTCTCACAACAACCAGTGGATCAAAGCAAGCACGTTACAATCTACATGAATTAATCGACAAAATTTCGAACATTCATAAGTTGAAGCCTATATTTGTGTACTGCTAAACTTTTATAAACCTTCATGTCTAAAAACAACGGCAACAGTCGAAGAAGTGACAGCCCAAATAATTAGGATTGAACATCGTTGATAACTGCGTAAAGAACTTCAGGCTTTGAGGAAAGGAACAACATTTGATAAGAAATCCACTTTTGACTATAAACCCAGTTATCAGCAAGGATGGGGTATTACGATTACACGGACGCAAAAGCTGCCCATAATCCTACCGAAGGAAAGCGCAATGAGCAAGCGTAATTTAAGAAGCGCATAAGACAACAACACTTTACAGGGGCATACAAATAATATTGGTAAACGTTCGAAATAAGTTCCGGATCATTAATGATAAAAAGCTACATGTTTCAGATTCAAACAAACAACCCTCAACCAACTGATGTAGAAGTTGAAGAAGTAGTCAGCGGAATAACACAGATAACAATTCGGACAACGAGACCAACTTTGTTGGTGCCGATCGGGTGTCTAAAAGACAGAGCAAGAGGATTGCAAGTTGCAACTCTAGGCTAGAAGCAACAACAATGACGACCCAAATAGAAGCAAGACTAAACTCTCGACCATGAATGGTCCTGAATGGCCATCCAGAAAATTTTAATTATTTAACTGGTCCAATAAAATTATTAATTAAGTGGTCCAATAAAAGCCTTTCCTAAGAATAATGAAAATGTTTACTCGCTATGAATACGCTGGCATCTAGTACAAAAAATTGTAGATGCAATTTTTGGAGAAGATGATCAAGGTACCACCTGCAGCAGTTACAACAACGCAGAAAATGGGATGAGCCCAGTTTAGCTGTAAGGGAAAACGACTTCCAGCGATAAAGGAAGAGACACTGCCAACTAAAACCGCACTTTCCATCAGATTTTTAAATTTCGATGAATGCTTACGTGACGCACCATATAGCCAATAATAGATATCCTTCAACAGTGTACTCGCCAGTGTTAAAAATACTCAACGGATAGAAGATGGCTGATCCAAGTCCCGGAAACATTACTCGCATAACATATAGCGCAGAGGAGTAATGGATAATGGCCTTGGATACTGTTAAACGAATGTTTCAAACCAAACTTAAAGCACATGGCTTTAATTTTAAATCCACATCATGGCATCCTGAAAGAATCGAGCGCCATAACAAGATGTTTGATGCGTCAGCCCTGTATCGCATTGAATAACATTTTGGAAGTGGTCTCTACGATTAAATATTTACTGTATCAAATTATAGTGAGATTTCTAACGAATTGCAAAATGTACCATCATATCTTGGTACATTTTGAGGATCGTAAATGCTAGCGCATACTATGATGTCACAAAGTTGAAGATCCAATACAGATCTATGAGTTAAATACCATAACTTGCAAAAAGGCATCATCTTCCTGTTTGGCAACACGTGTATTACAAGAGGTGGCAGTTAAGAATCAAACCCATTATCCAGAAGCTATACAGGCCATTCAATACGGGCGGTATTACTACTATACTTAATGAGCGGTATTGAATTAGTTGAGGATGCGATAAGAGGCATTCATGAGATCGATTCAATTTATACAAAAAATGCAGCAATGAACCGCAGAAAGTGAAGAACTAATTCATCAGAATTTTTCAAAGCTAAAGGATGATTTTTTAAGCGTTTGGTTTATAGTTTTCAAAAAAAAACACAGTAAATTTGGAAAACTGTATGAAATTCTTATTTGAATCGAAATGCTGGCCACGGATTCGTTTTAAGTGGCCCATGCGAGATGTCTAATTTTTCACCAGTTTTTCAAGCATTTCGTCTGGTATCTCGCTAATGACACGTTTAATGTTCTCCTCCAATTCTGTAATTGTTGTTGGTTTATTGGCATATAGATGAGAGACTCCATTTTGAACTCATTTCTCAATGAGCCCATATGGTTTCGGGTGCAGTGTGGCATGTGACGCCACCTAGCTGAAAACACATATCGACCAGATTCAGTGATTTTGATGATTCCACCGGTTCATCCACACCAAACAGCGAGTTTTATGGTTGCATTGGTAGTTTTTACATTGCCTGTGGATTGGATGCTTATCACACTAAATGCGACAATTTTGCTTATTAACATCATTAACCATATTATTTAAAAAGAGCTTCGTCGCTGAACACAATTTTCAATGAAACATGTTTTCACTGACCACGAATTTTGGTAATACAATTCAATAATTTGTAAACGTTGTTCGGCTGTAAGTCTTTCCACTATGAAATGGCAATACTAACTGAGAACAATTGACTTTCATAAATCTTCCGTTATTAATATCAATGCTGAAGCTAACGACCAGCCACTGGATTAAAGTAATGTTCCAGTAGTTGTGGTGTCTTAAAATAGTTTGGGATCAGCTAGAACTGTGTCGCGCCTTATTAGCTACAAGGTTGATGAAAAAAGTCGGTTTAATTTTGGAAATACCAAACTTAGCATGAAACTGGTTATTTGATACTACAGAATGGTGAAAAACTTTAGATTTAATCGTCCAAAATTCCAAAACCCGTTGGATGAACATAAATGTCTGTTAATAAGAGCTACCAATTGAGATGACGAAGTAAACTTCGTATATACGAGTTACAAGAAAAATACTCCAGTTTTGCAAAGGTAACCATTTTATGGATATGGTAGCTAAGAAACGGCGTAATGTTAAAGATATGCTAAATAGGGAAGATTTTATGGGAGCAACGGAGGAGCACGATAGAGGATAGAGCAAATACGTGATAATGGGGATTCGAAGTACAGTAAGAAGTGTTTTTCGGAACAGAGTAAGGTGCATCAAATAAAACTTTGTTTTTAGAAATATAATTTTTTAAATTTGTTGCTTTATGGAATATTTTGTAAATTTTTTTTATTAAACATAAATGAATTTCTTATGAATTTATGTATTTTACTATTTTTCATCTTTGGATATTTATGAAATTCCACGCATCCAGTCAGCGATACATTTTGGTGAAGGAAAATTTTGTCATGCGCCACCAGAGACTTTCGTCCCTATGTGTCAGCCCCAACATTCGGCTCTTCGACATTCGTCCCTTCGACATTCGGCCCTTTCATATCATACCGCAAATTTCCATGATACTATCAGAGCCATCTATAATTTTAAAAAGCCGTAATATTAAAATAAGAGCTTTAAATAGAGGAAAAGCTTTTATTGAGTTACTATAAGAAATCGTGGTAATTGGAAAATTTTTGAACATAAATTTATGAATAAAAAATTAAATAAATCAATTAAATTTTAATTTTATATTTTTAATTTTATTATTCAACAAACACATATTTGAAAATCATCCATCATAGTGTAGTATTTAATTATTAAATTTAAATTTAACGAAGCATAAATTTACTAATTTTCTATAAAAAAGAGCTTTCCGTTGCGTAGGCTAGTAAAGTAAGTTAATAACCCATATCCTACCAGCGTTCGATTAATCGAACATCAATTTTCACCTATTTTTTCTATTTTTTTTTCTATGATAGGAATACCTGGCATCCTATTTATTAGTATAATATTATAGTGTGAAATATTGGCTCTCGAAGTACTTTTCTCTACCCCTTTTCTCTACCTTTTCGTAATTTCATATGTACAAAACCTCTATTTTCCACCTTTAAAAAAAAAAAAAGAAAAACAAATAAAAATTAATCGTAATGAAAAAAGCAGAGAAGTAGATTCGTTGTCCACGAACAAGGCTATCCAAAACCGTGCCATACATTTTGCTCGCATACATATGGAGTACGCCAGGTTAGTGTAAAACTGAGTGTTCGATTAATCGAACGCTGGTAACTATTTGACATTTTTTTCTCATTTTTTTTGTCTCATTTTTAATCCCTTTCAGTTTTAACCGTTTATTTTCTCGATTTACTTAATGTGAAAGGTAAATTTTATGTTTTTTTTTTTGTTTTAACAAATTATTTTCACGTGCAAACATGTTATGTTCATACTCGGTTTCATTTCATTTGATGATTTCAAATGGGTGTGCATTTACGAGTAGATATAGTACATATTTGAAACTACTTTTATGAAAAAAGTAAGTAACAGGATTTTTTTTTTTTTTTTAATAAGTAAGTGCATATAAGTGTGTATATGTGTTATTTAGTGCAATATAACCCAAGTTTATGTGTGAAAAAATGTCCCGCGAAATAAGAAAAGAAACAATCCAAAAACTTGACCCACGTCGTCCACTAACCAAAGCCCAATTGGATTATATTATTGACAACTGGAGCAACGATGATGAGGAAATTGAGCAAATTACAATCATACCACCTCAAAATATAGATGAAAATACCGTTGAAGAATGTTTAGATGAAGACAAAATTGTAATGAATCGTGTAAGTTTTCTATTACTCCTTTATATAAATAATTTATTAAATAGTAATTTACTTTTATTTTGTCATGTGTTTTATTTTAAAAGGAGGTTGGAATTGTTGAATGTGCTGGTACATTTGAGGTTTCAACAGTGCAGAAAGAAATTGGTGAACAAATGGTTAGCGATGACGATGCTGACGTCAGTGAAATTGTTGCTACAACTACTGTTATCGTTGCTAATACACCAACTGCATCAAATGTATGTACTATGAATATTGATTTAACAGTTTCTCCTTCAACATCTACACAATTTACAATGTCAAAAAGACGTAAAATTCAACCAACGATAATACCACGATTGACGTATAAACTACTGTCTTCGTTTGGTGCACCAAATTGGACAAATCGAAGAAATCGCCAAAATTAATTTGAATATGACATTTTACCTGTTCATAGTGAGGTAGATTACGATCAAGAAGAATTATATAACAAATTAAATGGTAAATCACCAAGTGAATTATTTAGTATGTTTTTTGATGATGAAGTGCTCCACATGATAGTTGATGAGACAAATCGCTATGCCCAACAACATAATACTGATTTCAGAATAAATCAAATTATTTGGAAACGATTTCTTGGTATTTTAGTGCTATCTGGTTTCCACACGTTACCAGCAATTTCCGATTATTGGTCTTCTAATCCAGCTTTCGGCTTTCCTTTTGTAAAACAGTGTATGAGCAGAAATCGTTTCGTAGAAATTAGGAAATATTTACACTTCAGCGACAATTATACTTTGGGTAAAAACGACAAATTAGTAAAGGTATAATATGCACATGTTTTGTTATTTTTCTTTTACCATTTTGTATTGATCATTACAGTTACGGCCATTACATAACCTCATCAATAAAAAGTTCATGCAATTTGGTATTTGGACCAAAGAGCTATCAGTAGATGAACAGATGGTACCATATTTTGGACGGCATTCATGCCAAATGTATATACGCGGAAAACCGATTCGTTTCGGATACAAATTGTGGTGCCTCTGTTCTGCAGCTGGTTATCTTTATTATTGTACGCCTTATGCCGGTTTATCCGATAAATACAACAAACAACTTGGGTTAAGGTCATATGTGGTGCTTCGATTATTGGAAAATGTTGAACATCCGACTCGTCACATCGTATACTTTGATAACTTTTTTACCTCATATTATCTTATGTGTCTTTTAACTGACAAAAAAATATGTGCAATAGGAACTGTACGGTCTAATAGAACATGTGGTGTTGAAATGAAAACTGGCAAACAATTGAAAAGAGGCGACTATGACTATAAGTTTGACTCAAATAACAAAATTATGTTCTGTCGCTGGCAGGATAGTAGAAAAGTCACAGTTGCTACCAATTTTGATCAAATTGAACAAACCGTTTCTGTTAAAAGGTGGGCAAAAGCAAAGAAAAATAATAAAGGAAAATTTGTTGAAGCAGGCAAATTTGTTTTTTATCAGCAACCGCTCGTGTTGCATAACTACAATAGAGGTATGGGAGGAGTCGATCTCCATGATAATGCTGCCCAAAATTACTACATACAGTAACTCATCGATTGTAAATGCTTGGAAACTTAATTGTTTTATTCGTCGCCATAGGAAACAACCAATACTCCCACAGAAAGAATTTAGAGTTGAAATCGCACACTCCCTTATAACGAAACCAGAGTACGAAGATGATTTCACTGGCGATGTCGCTACACCTATGGAAGGTGATTTTTCGCACGCTACTCCAACTGATGCCTATCCATCAAATCTTCCTAAATTGATAGGTTAATATTTGGTCGTGAAAATACCAAATATGTAATAAAAAATGGAGATGCCAATACAGCCACTGTCATAGGCCTGCATAATTTATGTGCAAAAGATGCAATATTCCATTGCATACACATTGTTTTGAAAAATATCACATTGAAAAAAACATCGAAAAATAATTTAAAATCAACAAGATTTTTAATTCATTTTACTAAATTTTTTTCAAAAAAATGTCAAATAGTTGCCAGCGTTCGATAAATCGAACAGCATTTTCCGAGAAAACTAACAATCGGAAAATTTTTCTGCCCTCAGATTCGTGATGTTTGGCTCCGATTTATCATAGAAAAGCAAACATTACCGAAAAATTAAAATAAAATAATCTCCGGTAGGATATGGGTTAATAAAGGGCGATGCCGCAGATTTCTTTTACATCCAATTTAAAATTTAGTTTTATAAAAATTTAACTTCTTTAGTAAAGTCTGGACCCATGCACATCAGAATTTTCGAGATGAACGATGGATTTAATAACAATCTAAACAATCACATTTATAACAAAATTAAAGAGAAAACGTGAGCAAAAACGAGATTTTATGAATCACCATGTAGAAACAATAATTATTATTCATATAATACAATTTTTTCATCCAAATTTATTTACTGGAAATGTATACAACATCGGATTTCATGTGCCATCTTCTGGCCATCTTAATAATAAGATTTGTTTTAACAACACGAGAGTAAATTATGATAACATAAAAATTAATTACATATCTTTGTACTTACTAAAAATGAAAATTGCAAAAACCCCACAAATAAATACATAATGTAATTCGCCATTAATTAAAACATAAACAACACTTAGTGGCTTAAAAATGCATATACCTTCCGACCTGTTGTTGATCGGGTGTAAAAAAC
Source organism: Nephrotoma appendiculata (assembly GCA_947310385.1). Classification (NCBI taxonomy): domain Eukaryota; kingdom Metazoa; phylum Arthropoda; class Insecta; order Diptera; family Tipulidae; genus Nephrotoma; species Nephrotoma appendiculata. The sequence goes on along the minus strand of OX371223.1, from coordinate 243,676,746 downwards.
ATAACTGATTGTGATTAGAATATGAAATTTATTTAAACCATTTGTAACGAGACCGATACGAACTATCGGCTGTTATCAGAAATTTGTTACCCACTTAGAGGCTTCGGGGCGGTCATATAGGCTCCGGCTAGAGCTCAGGGTAATGGGGTGGGGTTTCCCAAAGCATAAGTGGGTCTTGCTAGACCGCAAAGGATAGAAAGAAAATGAATGGAAGTTAGGAAAGGGAACCTAGGAACAAGGCACGGATCAACTCACCTTAAGAACGCGAACTCACTTACCCCCTCATCCTCTATAATAAGAACATTTAGCTTCTCATACCTGAAACTTCAACGACAAATGCGAACACTAAAGCGAAATGGCGGAACATAATCCTAATTGTTAAAAAAAATAGTGAATTTTGGACATGATTGTAATAATTTAATAAGAAAAATTTAATATCGATACAATAAAATGAGTAATCATTCCAATAGAAAAGTTATATAAAAAGAATCTAATTTAGATAAGACTATACTAGATGACGTCACAACGTAGCGATAACCAATTATTAATATTATTAGGTAAAAGCGAAATAACAAATTAAATCCGAAACCCTGAGCCGAAAACAAATTGGTTATCACCACAAAACTATCACTAGAAAAATATCTTTTTTTATGTTTTTACAAATTCAAAACAAAAAATAGCATAAAGAATTAAACGGTAATTGACTTTTTGTCAGAAAATAAATTTGAATACAATTATGAAAATGGTGAATGCAAAAAAAAAATTGTATATGAAAAGATAAAAGATATATATGTAATACTAATTATAAAGAAATCATAAACTTGATAAATATGGAATTATAAGATAATAAAAAAAAAACGAATTCACCGAATGTAGCTGCTGCGCCGATGTAATGTGATGATTGTTGAATGATGAGGCCTTTTAGTAGCATACCGTCGTTATTTTAACCCTACAATGCATATTGTATCATATATGATACAACCAACTCAAACTGCGAAAAGTACTAGTATGAGTGATGTTTTTCTCTTTTCTTCACATTTTACGTTTGTTTATACATACATTTACCTCACACATGCCAGCATAAAATTGCTCTTTTCGTTTAACCCTTTGACTCGTACTGTACACAATTGCATACATGCACTTTAAACCTTATTTTTTGGGATACAATGCACTAATAATGCATCATTTATGTGTTATTATGGTGGCTGTTTTGACCGTTACAATAAAACGAACATATTTGGCGCAAAAAATAAAATTAAACGTCAGTAGCACCAAATATAATATTGCCGATCTCATATACATTTTTTCGCCAAATTTTTTTTTAAAAGATGGAACCAATGCACACTAACCCACCATACGGACACTTTTTTCATTAAAAAGTTTAGCTAAGACAACAATTTTTGTGAGACATCTAACGTTACATGAACAAAATTTTACGAACTTTAAATTTTTTTATCGATCTTTATTTTCGACGATTTGCACATGCTGGATGCACATGTTGAAGTATGTGCATATACTTGTTGAATAAAAACGTAAACAAGAAGCAAGATCAAGTTTGAATTTCTTCAATGGTTTTTGTTTTTCGTAAAATATTTTTTTTTTGTTTTGTGTCCTTTTAAAACGAAATTATGTTTTGTGTCCTATATTACCTACGAGTATGTACCTTATGAATGAACTGTGAAAATATTTTATGATACGAGAGACTCCATTAAAAAGAAGTTATTGTAAATAAGACTTATTATTATTGTAAATGCAACATTGTTATTCACATTATTAAGCGATAATTTGTTAATCCGTGGATAATTGATAGTAGGGATAATAAATATGTAGATTATATTTTTTTAATATTAAATCTAAGGAAGCATGCACGTGTTAATTTTATCTTGTCTTTATGAGTGTGTATTTTAAAAACGCATATGAACAAAATCGACCTTGAACTAGTGTATGAACTAGACATTTTTGTTTTATAAACTTATTCTTAGTGTGGAATACCGTCGATGAGGTAAACTAGTTCAGCGTTGCACTTTTTTATATATTTATTGTTGCATCGATTGGTTTTGATATCGAAAAAATCTGAGAATGATAAAATTTTATAAAAGGGCCCCAATTTATAAATATAGTCTAGGAAGTAAGAATATTATTAAATTATAGGAGCCTATTATAATGTAAAATATTATTTCGTTAAAGAAACAGCAGCAGATAATTTTTTTTATGAAAGCTGATGTTCGATAGGAACTAGAAGAAACTCGCGTTTATAGTTGATAAATTTGAATTTAGTTTGATTTCGGTTTGTTATTTATTTAGTAGAAATGTGGAAATGGGAATTGAAGGAAGACGAACAAATATGAATATTTATACAAAAAAAAAATTTATTTTTTCCTGTGATGTATGTGCAATAAACTTTTATTTAAAAAAGTCGAATATTATAAATGTATTGTTTCTCCAAAATTATTTTTCCGAGGAATTAAATTATTTTTCCTTTAAATATTATAAACAGAAAAACGAAATTATTTAAATTCCTATTTTGTTTCTTCTTATTTTTTACGTTGATCGTGTACTCTCGACTGCAATTTATTCTAATGCTAATATATAAACGATAGTTATTAATATAACATACAAATTACAAGATGTAATATACATTAATAATATTAAAAAGCAGGTAGCCATTTTTTTAACGATTTAAGTATGAAATATGCACAAATTAAATAAACCTTAAATTTTTTAATATTTCTTAGCGGTTGAACAGATGATTGACTTATGTAATGATATCTGGATATTTTTTATTTTTTTATTTATTTATATTACGACTGAGTCTTGTACCCATTTAGTAATTTACATTGCATAATAAAGTATTTTGATAACTCGGCGTAATCAAGTGATTATCCCCAGTTTCGTGTAACTCCTCCTCAGATTTTTTGCCAAAGTAAGTCTACTGACCTCCTGGTCGCGAAAAGTCCAGTGGTTTGATAAAAATAGAAATTAAAATTATTGCTGATTACGAAAAATTTATCGAATGAGTAATTTCAACTAGTTGGGATTGTTTCACTTATTTAAGCGATTTCCTGGAACATGGAAATAGTTCACTAATATTAATTCAAAATGAAAAATCTAATTTGATTGGCAGGAAATAGAATCAGATTTTAGATTTAGATTTCTATATATATATATAGATTTTTTGTTTTAAAATAATAAGTTGCAACTGGTTGCATAACCAAATTTAATAAATGATTACATTTGGATTTTTTAACGATTGTTATTTAACTTTTTAAAATATCGTCACACAATTAAATGTAAATTAATTTTATGAATTTTTAAAATTGGAGCAATAAAAGAAGCATGGGGATGAAAATTATAATTTATTATTTTATTTCCAGTAAAATTTCATAGTACAAGTTACTTATAGTATCATGTTACTAACCTTTACGAGTATATTATATAAAGGAAACTTTTGTTGACATTTTTTGTAAACATTACGCATGAACGCCAGCATCTCCGTGGCAAATATTATTGGCACAAAGTGCATTGATGCAGAAAAACTTGTAAACAATTGGATTGGTGAATATGTTGTGGCCAACACCACACTTTTTTTACCACGAATGTATACATAGATCTCGAATACATCAAACTTGATTTCTAAAGCGAAAAATTAAAGTTACTTGTCTTTTGGTAAAACTGTTTTGCACAATCAAAAATCATAATTCCCGCGTAAACTTCAGAAAACCAACAAAATCAACCCTTGTTGTAAATTTAATCTTTAAATTTATTTAAAACTTTAATCTTTAAATCTATAACTTTTTAACATCAGTGAAAAAATTGAAAAAGCTTCCGTGGAAGCTGCCACTTCTGGAACACAGATTCCCACTAAATCTCGCAAGAATCTCGCAATTAATACAAATTGATACAGATTAGTCAATCCGACTGGGCTATATAGATGTCGAACTTTTGTGAAATAAAGTTTTATTTTAGAAAGTCATCATTTCCGATAAAAATTAAAAATTAACCAAACTAATGTATTTGGAAAATATTTTATGAGTAAATAATAGTAAATATAAGGTTTTTTTGGTATATGGCTCAGATTTTAAATTTATAATAATTAATTTCTAAGCTTTCGATGTCAATTTAACATCATTATCAAAGCTAAACTTCATACTAATGTGTTTGAAATTAAATTTACGAGGATGCTCGATTTTTAATTGTAAATAAAACATGTTGTGTGAAATTTTTTGTTTGTAATAATATTTTATGGTATTTAAGCTTGGAATATAACGTCATTCAAATGTCCGTTGGGGTTTTGCTTGGTGGGACGTATTGGGGAGTTACAATTTTCAATGAATCGAATAAATCTCGCTGAATTTGCTGGATGGCGTTCGTTATGTTTACTTTTAGGGCATCAATTGTTTGCGATTTACTCGCATAGATCTGCAATTTAAGGTAGCCCCAAAGGAAGAAGTCGATAAAGATGATTTTTTAGCGAAATTTGGGTTAACTTCTAACTGCTCCAGAGTTAAACCAGCTAGCCTACGGCGTTGTCTATGGTAGTTTACCTTAAGTTCTTAGGTCAGTTGGATTTTATACGGGTGTAGACCCAAGCCTCTACACTAAATTTGCCAAGCTGAAGTCGCGGGCAAGATCTTGTGAATGACGAGAAAACTGCCAAGGAGTTTCCCGTACACTCTCGCAGCTCGCACAGCAGCGATGTTTTCATCAGACCTTGCTTTTCTGTGAGAAAATAACAAAAATCGCAAGATCAACATGTTTCATGGTTACTTTACTTTATTTTAATACGTAAAATAAATTAAAATGATCTGAACAAATTTTGTTTCAAATTTAATTTACAATCTTTTGGTTTTTAATGGTTTTTTCGTGAATGTTATATAAAAGTATGTATATAATATTGCTGCCACTTCTAAAATTAACGCGGTCCCTTTATTTATAGTAAAATCTGGCTGTACAAAGCCTGAATTTTGTTGATAAACAGTTTTCTGTTAAAATTACCATTTCCATTGAAACACTGATTTTAGCCAATATTATTGTGAATTCAATTTAGAATCTTTTAGTTCATAATGTTTTTTCTAATTATAATAATACACTTTGCAAAATATTTGCACAAACCGAAAAGGCTCCTACGCCACTTCCGGACTTTCGGCTAAAAATAACTGGGATCTCCTAATTTATGAGAAAAGCTTAAGTATGAAGTTTCACTCCAATACAATGTAACAACTTCAAAAACAATTAATTTTAGAATCCAATTCCCGTAGATCATAGCAAATTTCATTTAATCTCTTTAAGCAATATTCAAGTTTCTGGTTAATTTGGAATCGTATTCCAGAACTTAAAAAACACAAGAAACTCAAACTCAAAATTTATTAAGAAATATTAAAAATTTAAGTAAATAAATCTTAAATTTTTATTATTTAAATATTTGCCCATATTTATATTAATTATCATCTATACATACAGGGTGTCCCTAGTGTAGCTAACACGAATGGTACCGTTGGATTCCTTGATCAAAACGAAGGTAAGGTTACTTCTGTCACTTTGCACGTTAAAGCCCCCTTTTCAAGTTATACATGTTTAAAGAGCAGCCTTCCAACGCAGCACCTTGTATTAAAGAAACTTCAATATCTTGAGAAGTAAGTATTTTTATTTCCAAGTATTAGTTTCTTTAAAAAGCTGATACTCTTTTAAATAAGGTATAATAATTATTAATATTTAGTTAAAAAGTATTTCAAATTTAAACAAAACTTTTAGAATTCTATTTTTTTAAAGAAATTATTTTCTTTCTGTATCATTTAACTCTTAACATTACTTTACGTCAGTAAATATTTTTTGATGAAAATTTCAGAATCTCAGAAAAGCTAATTGTTAATCATATTTGCTATTTTATGTTACCTAAAAAATTAAAAGTTCACAATGAAAATGTTGTAGTTTCTTTATTAGACACTGCTGCGCAAAACCAAAAATATAACAGTAAAATTTAAAAAAAAAAATCAACACCTCGTTCTTTGTCGAGTGTAAGGATTTCAGTGTGACACAAGCTGAAACTCTCGTAGTGACCTTTATCGGTGCCAAGCCCCATATTGCGAAGTTTGCCTTTGGTCTCGCAGGTTTTAATCGCTGCATACATTCCTCGGTAATGAATAACGCTTGAGATCCCAAGTCCAGCAACATTCTGCATATATTTGTAGATTTCCAGATTGGAACTCGAACTACTGCTGTTGGTAATAATGATTGGAAACTTGATATGGTTGCTGCATTTGACAACGACATGAGTCATAGCCTCTTCTATGTTTTTTCTAGTACCCGTGTTCGCTGTTGGCCTGACTGCATCTTCGGTGTGTAGCATAAGATTGTGTTTTCTGTGGCATTTACCGCATGTATAACTCGAGCTGCATACGATTGACTGATGGCTTGGAGTGAAACAGTTTAAGCACAGCTTTCTCTCAGGAACAAAACCTACCTGTCTATCATTAACGCTTAGGGAAAGAAACTGGTCACATTTACTGAGGTAATGGCCTTGCGAGCATTTAAGGCACAAATGCTCTGCAGTTGATTGGAAGGATTTAACTCGATTGCTGGTCGACACTTTATTGACTTCTATAGCATCCAATAAATCACTTCGTTTGCTTAAAAATCGGAAAAATCTTCTCATCGTAGGGAAATCCTCTACAGTTATCTCATTTGCCCTTAGTCACACTATCCAATTTGTTTACCAAAATATGAATGAGCCATGGGTCCCTTTTTCCGCTTCGGCTAACAACTTCAATCCTCTCAGAACTTCATCCGATACGTCAGCTATTTGTTGAAGCGCCTTAGCCGAAACCTTTGATATATCTGGCTTATCAACAAACTGCTTTATGAGATTTGTCATCACGAGCCTTTTTTTATCGTATCTCTATTTAATCTTCTCCGTAGCCGCACTATGTTTGCCTCAGTTACTGCGATATGACGAACTAATGTGGCAAAATAATTTTCGGAAAAATAATTTTGGAGAAACAATACATTTATAATATTCGACTTTTTTAAATAAAAGTTTATTGCACATACATCACAGGAAAAAATAAATTTTTTTTTTGTATAAATATTCATATTTGTTCGTCTTCCTTCAATTCCCATTTCCACATTTCTACTAAATAAATAACAAACCGAAATCAAACTAAATTCAAATTTAACAACTATAAACGCGAGTTTCTTCTAGTTCCTATCGAACATCAGCTTTCATAAAAAAAATTTTCTGCTGCTGTTTCTTTAACGAAATAATATTTTACATTATAATAGGCTCCTATAATTTAATAATATTCTTACTTCCTAGACTATATTTATAAATTGGGGCCCTTTTATAAAATTTTATCATTCTCAGATTTTTTCGATATCAGAACCAATCGATGCAACAATAAATAAATAAAAAAGTGCAACGCTGAACTAGTTTACCTCATCGACGGTATTCCACACTAAGAATAAGTTTATAAAACAAAAATGTCTAGTTCATACACTAGTTCAAAGTCGATTTTGTTCATATGCGTTTTTAAAATACACACTCATAAAGACAAGATAAAATTAACACGTGCATGCTTCCTTAGATTTAATATTAAAAAAATATAATCTACATATTTATTATCCCTACTATCAATTATCCACGGATTAACAAATTATCGCTTAATAATGTGAATAACACTGTTGCATTTACAATAATAATAAGTCTTATTTACAATAACTTCTTTTTAATGGAGTCTCTCGTATCATAAAATATTTTCACAGTTCATAAGGTACATACTCGTAGGTAATATAGGACACAAAACATAATTTTGTTTTAAAAGGACACAAAACAAAAAAAAAATATTTTACGAAAAGCAAAAACCATTGTAGAAATTCAAACTTGATCTTGCTTCTTGTTTACGTTTTTATTCAACAAGTATATGCACATACTTCAACATGTGCATCCAGCATGTGCAAATCGTCGAAAATAAAGATCGATAAAAAAATTTAAAGTTCGTAAAATTTTGTTCATGTAACGTAAGATGTCTCACAAAAATTGTTGTCTTAGCTAAACTTTTTAATGAAAAAAGTGTCCGTATGGTGGGTTAGTGTGCATTGGTTCCATCTTTTAAAAAAAAATTTGGCGAAAAAATGTATATGAGATCGGCAATATTATATTTGGTAGCACTCTGATAGTGGTGAAAGGTAAAAGGCGAAAAAATTATTCATGGTTAGTGTTCTAAAAATCATAATTTAAATACGAAGAATATTACTGTATCATTATTTTATTTATGTAATTATAAACAAAACTAGTTATTTTAAATAATTATGCATAAAAATGTCTAAAAATGTAAGATTTTATTATTAAAATACCATCTAAATAACAGTGTACATAATTGTGTACATACAGAGTGAATAGTAATTTACACATTTGAGTACATGAACTCAATTGCGTACAAACGTAGACAATCGTTTAATTTCTATTTCGGTTTTTTGTAGAATATGGCAACAAGATCTAAAAAACATATACACTTGCCGAGTTGGAAGTATTCTTAAACGCAACGGATTCCGAATTTGAATTGTCAGATGATTCAAATGAGTTTGAAAATGATGAGAACTCTCCGTCATTTTCAACTAACCTTAATGTGCCTAAGAAGACTACGTTAATCGAGGAAGTAATGAGTGACGAGATAATACAAGAAATAGAGAACGTTCAGAATGAGGCCGTAATTCTCGAAGATGATGCTGTTGTTTTTGAATTTGTCGATGAATTTTCTAAATACAATATTACCGAGAAAAAGGATATACAATACAGAAGGCAGAAGTTTGACAACAGAAAATTTGAATTTTCTGATCCGTCTACACACCAATTACCCAGTGATACTAAATTTGATGTGTCAACTAAAACGCCATTCAGCTATTTTACTCCAAATGAATTTTACTCAAAATGTATTTTGTTCCAAATGAATTGTATGTGAGAATGGCTACATATACAAACCTGTATGCAGAACAAAAACAACAAACTACCAGAGTGTTCAAACGCACCACTCCAGATGAGATAATGCAATTTATTGGTATGCATTTGCTTATGGGAGCAAATTTTTAAGCATCGAATCAATAGCGTCGGTAATGTCGTGTGATCGTTTTTATCAGCTTCGAACAAATCTGCATTTGATAAACAATATGGAAATACCGAATAATTCCACAGACAAATTTATTAAAATACGGCCACTCATTAATAGTATTTTAAGCTACTGCAGGGAATTACCAGTTGAAGAAGTTATTTCGATCGACGAAAAAATAATTCCGTTTAGAGGACACTTAAACATTAAACAGTATGTGAAAGGTAAACCGAATCCATGGGGGATAAAAGTGTATTTTCTTTGTGGAAAAAGCGGTTTCCCCTACGATTTTTTTTTATACCAAGGGAAAAACACAGAACTATCAACCTATGAAAGTAGCCGGTTTGGACATGGTGCTGCTACTGTATTACACTTAAGCAAGAGACTCATTTTACCAGGTCACCAGTTGCATTTCGATAATTTTTCAGCACCTACCAGCTTTTCGAAATTCTTGATCAACGGAAAATAAACGCAGTAGGAACTATCCGAATAAATCGGTTTAGTAATCCTGAATTTCTGAGTGATGCAGCACTAAAAAAGAAAGGACGAGGAAGTATCGACCAACTTGTAAGCCGCGATGGTAAAATTGTTTTAATTAAATGGTAAGATAATCCACCTCGCATCCAATTTTGTTGGTCGGGAGGAACAAATAATTGTTCAGCGATTTGACAAGAAAATCAAGGCCTACATAGACATCACACAGCCTCACATAGTGCAACAGTATAACAATTGGATGGGTGGTGTCGATTTATTCGACCAACTTATATCATACTATCGAATATTTATAAAATCCAAAAAGTGGACCCTCAGTATCATATTCCACTTTATCGATGTTGCAGCTTGTGCCAGCTGGATACTTTATCGTGAAGAGCTAAAAAAAAATGGTATTGCGGATAAAGACATATCGAGTCTTTTAGAATTCAAACAAAATCTTGGGAGAACGCTGTGCGATATTAACATAAGCCGAAATTCGCGAAAGAGAGGTAGACCATCGGAAGACGTAAAAATCGGGGCCACTGCAGGAGCATCTCGGCCGTTTTCAAAAGGCGATTTTCGGCCATTAACTGAAGTGCGGTCCGATGGTGTAAATCACTTACCTTCACATGATGACACTAAAGAAGCTACTCGGTGCAAAAACACAAACTGTCACGGGCGATCGAGAGTAATGTGTATGAAATGTAACATTCATCTCTGTCTCAACAAGGATAGAAATTGCTTCGCACAATTCCACACAAAGTAAAAGTTTAAAAGAATTAATATAATTCGACTGAAATAATTTTTTAAGTTCCTTTTTTGTTAACAGAAAGCTTTATTTATTTATTTTTATTTTTTATTTAATTTTATTTTTATACATATGTATTTTGTATTTTATTATATATTTTGAATTTGTAACAAAAATATCAACAAAACAAATCCTTGAAGGAAAATCTATCAAAATATTTTGAAATTACCCATAAAAGCTTTAATACGTTGTTCTACAACAGTTGACTATGGATGTACACATTTGTGTACATGACCCCACAAGACTCCCCGGTTGCGAAATTTTTCTGAAACTTTAATTTTTGAGTTTTACTAACCAAACTTAATAGGAAAACAGCTAGGAATATTTTTTCCCGTGTTTTAAAATTAATTACGAGTCAAAGGGTTAAATTAATCATAAAAAATTAGTCTCGTGTTGTTAGCTTTGATTTGTATATGCAGGTGTCAAGCGCACTTTTAATTTTCAATTTCCAAGGTAAATATTAATTATTTTACATTAATTTATGTATTGAATTCAAATATTTATATTTATTTAATCATTTTCATCCATTTTTATAATAAAGTCGTGAAATAATCTTAAAAAATCGGAAAATAGTGGTTGTATCATATATGATACATCATGCAATTACTTCATAATTTTCAGTTGTATCATATATGATACATCCGATATGCATATTGGAAAACTACTTTTCGTTGCCCACTAACAACTTAAATTTTTTATTTTTTAATAGTAAATTATGACTTTTCAACGAAAATATTTGAATGCTTCAGAAATCGAAGAACTGATTAACAATTTCAGCGATAGTGAAGAGACAGTAGTGATAATGAAGAAAATTATAATCCATCTACATATCATTTTGTGACGGAACCTTTCTCTGAAATAAATCAGGAAGAAGATTTTGATATTCAGAATTTACCCATGTCAATAATTAATAACGATTGTGATATAGATGAATTAAATAATATTGAAGAACCCCTCGATGTGCCCAATGAGTCGCATGAAATTAAGGAACTAAAGAAGAAGTATAGTCACATAATTTGGAAAACAAAAAATTTAGTAGTTGCTCCAGCAGACCAGTACAAATTTGTTGGTGATGAATTTTTGTCGAGTTATGTACGTGAACTAGAAACGCCGCTACAAATATTCAATTATTTCTTTGATTCAAAGTTAAAAGCCAGGATCGTCGAGGAAACGAATTATTATGCCAAACAAATTAATGTACAGGATACTTTTTCAATAAATGAAAAAGACGTTCTAACATCGGTACACCAGGTAACCAGCTTGCGACGCTATTGGTCACATGAAGTGGGGAATAATATCATACGCGATACAATTTCCATCAATTCCGCCAATTGCTTACCAAAAACAGATGCGAACTATGATCGCTTGTTCAAGATTCACACCGTAACGGAAGCCCTAATAGAAAATTTCAAAAAAATTTCAGTAGAACAGAACCTGTCAATAGATGAGCAGATATGTTCATCTAAAGGGAGGAGCTACCTTAAACAGTACATGCCGATGAAGCCCCATAAATGGGGTGACAAATTGTTTGTGCTTAGTGGAGTATCCGGCTTCACGTATAATTTTGAGGTGTTTACTGGACAAGAAAACGAGAAACGATTATCTTCCGAATCCAATTTGGGTAGCTCCGCAAACGTAGTTATTCGGTTATTGAGAGATGTACCACGATCAGTGAACCATCATGTGTACTTCGATAATTATTATACCACATTGCCACTAGTGATTGAATTATACAAAGTTGGCATTCAATCGATCGGCACGGTTCGGCGTGACAGACTGCCTAACTTTAAGTTACCTACTGAGCGTACTTTGAAGGACAAACCCAGAGGCTTTATTTTGGGAAATGTGGGTACAGTGGAAGGTGTTGAAGTAAGCGTCGTGCTGTGGAAAGACACTAAATGTGTCACCTTATTATCTACATTTGCTTGAGAGTTACCTACAACAAAAGTAAAGCGCTACATTCCTAGTAAGAAACAGTCCGTCGAAGTTGATTGTCCCCAAATTATTATGGAATATAATAAGCATATGGGAGGGGTAGACTTATTAGACAGTCTGATCGGTCGCCATAAAATAAAATTACGATCACGTAAGTGGTATATTCGTATATTTTACCATCTATTGGATATAACGGTCGTAAACTCATGGCTTGTTTCGAAGAGAATTGCAAAGGAGAATGGCACATCACATCTCAATCTGGTGGATTTTAGAATTCAGCTTGCTGAGAGTTTATTCAAGACCAACGTGAAGGGAGACCGCCCTAAGCGTAGTCTAATTTTCTCCAATATTAATGCGGCAATTGAAATAAAAAAGAAGAAACCGAACGCAAGCCATATACCTGCAAGGGATGTTCGCGAAGATAATATGAGTCACTTCTGCAGCTGGACATCAGAAAGACAACGCTGAAAAACCTAACTGTTCTAAATTGACTTATATCAAATGCGACAAGTGTAATACATATCAATGCTTGAACAAAGATCGGAATTGTTTTTCAGTATTTCACAATCGCGGCAATTGATTTTAATATTTTTATTGTAAAACGATGAAGTATATTTTAATTTATTATGTTAATTTTAATTATTATTCACCTATCTTTAAAAAACATTTTCTGTGAATTGAATCTATGTACCTTCTTTATAGCAAAAAAAGTTCTAATTACATGATGTATCATATATGAAACAACCGCGAAAATCGCGATTTCGTGAAAACGGCTGAAAATAGCCATGTAAAATTTGCATATTTCAAATACATTTCATAAAAACGATTACAAACACAAATTTTAACTAAATCGGAGATGTCATGCATTGTAGGGTTAATCCAACATATATAATTTTAATCGAACTTAGTTTATGATAAATCCACACATTTAATATTAATTTGCGATTATTTATTTTACTAATACTATATCCCTTTATCAACCAAGAAAACAAAAATATTGGCTCAGTTTTAGTCCAACCCACACAAATGTGTGAGTAAAAAACCATAGTATGTAATGGCGTTGTTGATAAAAAATTTCGCTTGATTTGAAGTAAAACCAACACAATTGTGTGTATAGATATAGTGTTTTTTTCGGACGAAAATAAGTTAAAAAGGAATTCACAAATGTGTAAATTGGTTCAAAAAACATACAAAACTAAATTTTTGACATGGTACTTTTGCCCCACCCGCACAATTGTGTTAGTAAATCACTAAAGGGATATAGCTACATATTAGCTTAATTATTAGAAGTATATTTTTTATAGATTTCGTTATTATACACAGCTATTCCAGTTCGAGCTTTGTAGGAATACTTTCCTTATCTTTTAGTGATTTACTGACACAATTGTGCGGGTAGGGCAAAAGTACCATGTCGTAAATTTAGTTTTGTATGTTTTTTGAACCAACTTACACATTTGTGAATTCATTTTTAACTTATTTTCGTCCGAAAAAAACACTATATCTATACACACAATTGTATTAGTTTTACTTCAAATCAGCGAAAATTTTTATCAACAACGCCATTACATACTCTGGTTTTTTACTCACACATTTGTGTGGGCTGGACTAAAATTGAGCAAATTGTTTTGTTTTCTTGGTTGAAAAAGGGTTATAGTAATATCACTAAACACTCACGTTATACTCTGCTTTTGTTTTAATTACTACATTTATCGATACAAAATAATTTATTACACTGTACGTCATATGACTTTAATTTTAATTTCTTTCGTTCACTGTATTTTTTTTTTTTGTTATTATTATTTAATGAAATTGCACTAGCTTTCGTGCAATGTTATGTGTTTAAGGTCATTGTGAGATGTACCGAGGAAAATGACCACCGCATGAAATTAAGTGCTTAAACTAGGAGACACACCCTTTTTGCATTTATTATGATTATTATTTTATTTTCATGAAGATATTTTTTTTTCCAAAAATTTAATCATACTTATACCGTAATTAAATTTTGGTAGTTTATGTGACTTGGTTAATTTTTCAAACATTAACGTTGTGGAATTTCACTGTTTTAGTTGGTTACTTATAATATAGAATTTTTTTGGATTAAGATTTTTTTTTCCACTTTTAGTTTTTAGCTTACTCGTATATTAATTTAGAGTAACACGGAAAAGTTTAATTATTCTGATGATATAACAATCACAAGGCTTTCATGCTACGATTTTAGGTGACTAATATCTATCGTACTCTTTGCCTATTCTCAACAGAGTACAATGAAGGAATTAGATTTTAATTAAATTTTAATTCACTTGATCACTATTACAATATAAGGCCGATAATTAAATTTCTATTATTATTATTACAAGCACTAATTTT